>OU744247.1:4190500-5586500 GCA_916610215.1 Omphaloscelis lunosa
ATTGCAATTAAAGTTGGGCAATTTATAACATGAAACCGAAGTAGAATTTAGGTGAAGGGAAAACGTCGATCAAAGGGCGCCGAAAGACAATCTCTCTCTACCCTTATCAAAGGCTAAGGCTGAGTAGACCCACTTTGACTGCTTTGAGGTTTTGTCAATTCTTGTGAGTAATGCAACCAAGACTAAAGCAACAAATTCAAGGGGATAGGCAGCTGTATAAGCTGTCTTAAATGGTGCATTGTTACCTCCCGATAAATCTCGACCTCCAAATTGGTAGTGTTTCCTTGTTCAGCCAGGAGCTTCAGACCCTCACTAGCTTCGGAATTGTACTTGAATAGAGTGAAATCCTTGCTGTGCGAGGCTCCCACGACATCACTGAACCTTGCTATCAGCTCGGCTGGGGGATACATGACGGGATGCGTGTTGTAGGACCACATGCCTTCGAATGTCAACTGTTGGAAAAAATAACAGTTTTTTTTTATAATAAACTGATCGATAATTGGAAAATAAGTTAATGTGGCATCTACAGCGTCACCAAATGGCGCCGGACAGCCGACCGTAGGAAAACTAAAATAAAAAAAAAATGGAATTTTAGTCGCGCTGTGCACGCTTCTGACATATAGTTCAAAGAATTTTTTTTTTTACAATGGTACAACTGACTCCCAAAAAAACACTACAAAGTGACAAATAACTTTTAAATTTCGGAAGTCGGTGGCAAATAACGAAAATATAAAACCAAAGACACCGAATTCTGAAATTTAAGTTATTTTTCAATTTGTAGTGTTTTTTTGCAAGTCGGTTGTTTATTTCGTAAAAAAGTTTTATTTAGTTTTGTACCTACCTAGTTTTTTATTAGGTTATGGTCAGACCGTACATACATTAATTAACACGTTCAGTGCCGGGTGCCTTCCTGGAGGGTTCACCTAGTCGTATATGCCTGTCACCTGCATACCTTGTACCTCGCATCTTCACAAACTTGGCAGTCGTCATTTTCCATCGGCTGCATATCGTCTGCCTTCCTCCGATCCTCGCAGATACGTTTCGACAACGGCCCTTCGTAGCTGTACCAAACATCTGGCTTCACAGCCACCACCGCAAAGATTGTCACACATTTGTTGTCTTTCCTTGGCGCTGTCCATTTTGCCTAACATATAAAATAAAAAATAAAAGTTATAAAAACTAAAACCCAACTACGACAAAAAAAGTCCCCCTTTTAAAGTTAATTTTCGATAATTTTTCTTGAATATCCAAAAAAACGCGGGCTGTCACATGCCTATGGCACAGATAATATAATACGAGTACCCATAGGCAGCATTGTACCTACGTATATATACAGGGTTATTGGTTATTATACGTCGGCAATCCGTTAAGGAGATGTAGGAGAGGTCATTTGCAACCAAAATAACCGTGATGACCCTATCACAATCTGTTTCAAATCGGAACAGATTGTGACTGATCGTTTATTACGCAATTAAGGTACTGGATCTAATGTGAGCTCATCATCGCCATTGGTATTTTAGCCAGTGACGATGATTGTTTCCTTGAGAACTCACCTCAACAGAAGTTTTGGGCGTGATATCGGACTGTATGACCGTATTTTCGCAGGTGATCAGTGGCTTTGTGTTGTTAGAATTACGCAAAGGTTCCAACTTCCCGGCACTCAGCAGGAGAGGCTTCCTAGGGTTGTCCTTGTTCTTCGTTGTATCCTCTTGAAGGGATATCGTGAACGCGATGAAGGGAGATATCCCGTCTCGGGAAGATAGGCGAACTATGAAATGATGGAAATGTTATATGTAGTTAGGGAAAAAAACCAGACTGCATCTGACTTGCACTGCAATTTGACATTCATGAAATGTTCACACATCCACCTAAATTATTGCAATGTGAGAGCGTTTATTTGAGGCATCGCGCCATAACAATAATATGTACATAACTGCACCATAAAACAAAAGCTTTTTTTCGCCCATCTTCTTTCGAGCGTAGTTCAATTCGGGGATTTCGGGATTCGAGGGAGGTGACAGTGACTTAGTAATACCTATAAAGTAATTACAAATCACGTACCGGTATATTCTTTGTTCGGGATGTACATGTTCTCTCTGATGTCGTCTACGTCTATCATGAAACGGTTGTCGGGTGGCAAGGGCTCCGTGTTGGTTCCCAGAGGCCGTCGATCACACTTTTCATAACTGCACGTGCAGGCTTTTAGAATCACGATCAGAAATATGATCTGGTAGGGACCTAAAACTAAGGTTTTGTTAGTTTCGACTCATTGCCATATTCGGCAATCCGAAATCGTCAGCAGTCTTTAGCATTGAAGGACAATAATAGATGCAGCACATACATTCTAGGAGATAGATTTTCAACTAGTATGGATGGAGTCATTACGAAAAAAAATATGTGTACTGCAGGCGATAAATCTTTTCCAGGTGGCCGGTAAACTTAGGTGTCTATTTATTTGCCGACGAGAATGTGATGGACTGCGTAGATACTGCTGAATACTATGACAAAATATTGTGAGCTGACCTACTTTATCAAGTATGTAGTGAATAGTGCAAAAGTAGATCTAAATAAAATCCAGACTTACCGAAAAAATTCAAAGGCATTTTCACCTTTATTCCTTCATGAATGTACTTTAAATAGGTGCCATATGGTCACAGGTCGTCGTGTTACTAAACCGTTCATTCACAATTAGTTAAATAGTCCTGCTGCATCTCCCGTGCTTATTACTTAATTTAGACTAATTAGTGCGCTGGAATATGGTGTCAGACGATTGTAGTCTTTAATGTTTTAGCATAAAGCAAAAGTATTAAAAGCATTACGTAATAGGACAGGTTGGTATTTTTGTAGATATTTATTTATGGGAGTATTCTAGAGACACATTGACACAATTGGACTAACATCATTGGGATCCCTGGAAAAATTTATCTGGCTTACACCAGAAGTCGATTCTTGCTCTCTGGAAACGGATTTCAATCATTCTCAGACATTTTGCATCTCAGACTACTCAAACGCTGAGTATCGGCTTTACAACACCAACCACCACCGCCCCAGCCACGGCTAAGCTGTGGGAGCCATTATTGGCGTGTGATTAAAATGACAACATATATCTAAAGTTATGTATGAGCTGTATAAAATGTATATCGTTGGAATCGTTATGAAATAAGCTAACACATTATGAATGGATTAGTCATGGTTTATCAATTATTGTTCTAGTATGAAATCAGGGTAAGCGAATTTTTCCCAGAATTTTACAAATCGTTATAATTTTAAAAAATTCCCATTCTTTCAAAAAGTGTTTGTTTTATTTTCATAAATATATATTATTTTATGTCGCACTAGCTTTTGCCCGCGGCTTCGCCCGCGTGGATGTCGAAACATATCCCACGGGGACGTACTACCGGGATTACATACCTAATAGTCGAGGAAATGTCATTGACTAATACCACTGCGCCCGCGTTGTCAACCATAATTATGTAGTTACGCGTAATTGTATTTAAACTGTGATATTATAAAATTTTAAATTAAAATATTACCTATAAAAACTATTAATTTAGAGATATGATATTCACGCATATATTAATCTAAATTAAATGCCTAATTTAAATAACATATTTTATTGGATAAGGATTAATATAATACCGGTCAAAAAAGCTTCGGTAATAACAATGAAACTGTCATCAAATTCTAAAAGATAATAATGGTTACTGTGGATGGGTATCCTTAGAAGGTAGACATATGCCATCGCGGAATTTTTATTGAACTTTTTAAGATGAACAATACTGTAGAACATAAATTTTAGGTAACTTTTACGATTTCCGAGGCGCACGCTAATAAAACTCCCAGTCGGCATTATTATTTCCGACATCTTCAACAATAATCATCAAATTTCAAGCAATTTACACCAAACCCTAATAAATTATACACTAAAACCTTCTGCATGAGTCACTCCGTCAATTGGTGAAAACCGTTTGAAAATCCATTCGGTAGTTTTTGAGATTATCGCGTTCAGACAGACAGACACACAGACGCGGCGGGGGTTTTATAATATGTAAGAATTATTATATCGTTTCTCTTTGTATCTATTTTACTGTATGTACATAAATATTCGTAGGAAGAATTCAGGCCTTAATCCCGAATGTTAAGGTTGGAAAAAAAAATCTATTAAACCATGGAACAATTGTATTTTTGATTATTTATTTTCCTATCTTAGCTGGAAAAATACATTTTTAAGAGTATTGATAGACAGGACTGTCAACTCAACAATGAAGATTAAAGGTATTTTCTTGTCTTCACTTCTCTTCGCTTTGAGTTCCACTTCCCTCCAGGCGTTATTGGCGCCATGACTCTACGTTCGACTGAAAGGAGAATAAATTCATTCAAAACACTACTTAATCCAACTTCCAAGGCATAGAAAGTCGGTGTCACCAACTTCGAGACCTTCGGGGAATCTACTTAGGAGAGAATAGATAGAACTGAGAGTAGTGAGAGTCCTACCGTGTAGGACCTTCGGCATAGTTTGGGGAAGACTAGAGTTAAATTAATAAGAACCTGTGAGACCCTCTTCTTCTTCCTCGGAATTGGTGCATTCATCTTCACATGCTTCTCTCTCGAATGTATCGAAATGGGTCTTGCAGAATTTGGATACTTCTTTCATTTTATGGTGGTGCTTAGCCTGTGAAGAAAAATCATCTACTTACTCTAGGGTAATGTTTAAGGTTTTATAGTAGTGATAGCCTAGTGGTGTGACCGTCGCGTCGGACAGCCAAGTCCGACGCCCGGAAGTCTGCCCGCTCCGGTGGTCTCGAGTTCGAACCCAAGGCACGCACCTTTGACTTTTCGAACTCTTGCGCGTATTGTACAATTATTACTTGCTTAAAAAACGGTGAAGGAAAACATCGTGAGGAAACCGAGAGATGTTTCTCGATGGCTGGATGTGAAGCCAAGTCTATGGGCGGCAAAAAACTCTGACACCAGTACCCTAATTGCATAATACACGATCAATTATTCAATTTAAATTAGATTCTAATCCATTGCTTCTTAAGTTGAAGAAAAAATCCGCTCAACAACGTAAATAACGCAATGAATGTTGTTGAACTGTTAAAATGAAACACATTTATCATAATCGTTTACGTAAATAAGTTTTTTTCTTGTTGAAAAAAAAAATAAAAGAAGATGGTATGTTAAAGATGCCTCTAACTTCATGGATGAATTATATATGAATACTGACGAAGTCATACCGTAATTATGTTCTATCCATCTGCCATTCGGTCGGGGGCTGTTGGACACCCACAAGTCGATTTAAACCATTTACGCACTCACTTTTTCTGACGACTGTTTCTAGATGAGAATTTAATGCTAGAAATCAGGACCTTCCTGTATTGCAGCACCAAAAAAATCAAAACTTTGGTGGACAAAAAAACAGTCTCATTATTAAATACAGTTCACACTTACATGAGGTTCATACTTCTCAACAGGAACTCCATCTACCAGGTGGTACCGCTCCCTCCAACGAAAGCCTGTCACCTTCTCTTCCTCACATTCTCCGTCACACGCGCTCCAGTCCTGCCATGGCGACATTGGACAGTCTTCTGAAGATTCTGGGTCGGTTACTAGAGGAGCTTCGCTGTTTGGACAAAGGTATTTTATCAACTACCTACCTATTGCAGCAGATAATGCGTGTTGATTTGAGAAAAGCGTGATTTTAAAAAGGATGTCGCTCTCCTTAGCCATGCGGACTTTACCTTCTCCTATCTTACACAAATAAATTGCAATATTTTCTATAGTTAATTGATTCAGGCGTGACCTTGCGGAAATCCATAATAAAATGATGATGTGGATATATTTAGTAACGTTTTCCGCTTAGCTATTTCTAAAGAGTCTTGAAAAGACCCTGGAAGAAATCGACACGTGTTTCACCTCTCAACGAGGCATCCCCAGGATGACGATTAACTTGTCGTGAACTCGAACACGGTGTGTTGCCACACCAAGCACCGAGCGCTCGGTGCTCCTCGTTGAGAGGTGAAACACGTGTCGATTTCTTCCAGGGTCTTTTCAAGACTCTTTAGAAATAGCTAAGCGAAAAACGTTACTAAATATATCCACATCATAATTTTATTATATTTTCTATAATCCAAAAATCCAATCAAATCCTAAAAAATATATTTCAGCGGTTCCTGTCGGTTTATACAAAAGCTAAGGAAAGAACTAAAACATGAAATGACATGGTGAAGCCTAAAAGGCGTAAACTTTATTTCGAAAATTTTATACATACAACTAGGACATCTTTCAGAACATGAGTTTCATCAATGAAAGATGGTGTGTTCTAGTCTATTAATCATCAACTAAGCCTCACCGCCCATCCTCGGCGCTATCTAGTTGTGTTTGATACCTGGATGGCTCTGGAGGCTCCGGCTTAGCCTCCACACTCGTCCCAGCTGATTCTTCCGAAGATTCAGAAGCTTCTGTTGCTGGTGGTTCTTCTACAAATATATCAGAATGAACTTAGACTGTCAGCATTGAGAACAGTTTCTTTCAAAAACTTTCAAGGTTTTGTGTTTATTAATCAGGCGATCAATGCCAACTTTATTGGTATATCCTTTCACTTTGATTCTAACCTACGGCTTCGGAAGTGTCCCACTCCCGCCTACTTACCGGTAGTTTCTTCTTCACATTCCCTGTGGTAGGTTCTTATCAACTTAATGCTGAACTTTCCAAATGGATGCATGTCTTTTATATCCACCTCGTAGAATGGAGAGTTTTTATCATAAGAACTCATTTCGACACGAGCTACTGAGTCTTGAGGATAAGTTACGATATTAGCAGCCTGAAATAGTAAAATGGTGTCATGGTGAGTTCCTCAGATAACTCATGAAGGGAAGGTATATTCTGGTTAAAAAGACAATTGATTACTTCATATGACACGCCACTATCCGTGCCAGCATCCCACGGATAAAGGTTAAGCTCCCTTTCAACCAACCATGTGTTATCCGCTTGGCATAGTTCAAACCTAGTGACTCCTAGGAACCAGTCAGGAGATGGATGAATCGCTACGACCGCAGAGAATAGGTGGTTTTCTTTATCCACGCGGAAGAAGGAGTATGTCGGTAATGTCATCTTGCGGTAGCCATGGCCTTTGCCTTTTATAAGAGTGCGGACACCATCACCAATCTGGAAAAGTCCCATAAATGTACAAGAAGATATTGGAAAGAATCCCACACAAGTATTATTAACCCATGACAAAACGAAATGTCGTAATTTCTTACCTTTCCCCGAATTTCTGCTTCAAGATTGCTGGAATTGGCATGTTCGGCCAGATCCCTAAATCCGTCCGTGGCGAGGGTCCCCGGCATCCAAACGATATACTCAGGGTTGTGTGAAGCTCCAACAAGATCGCTGTACTTTGGAAGCCAATCGTTCTCGGGATAAAGGTAAGGATGGGTGTTACGGGACCATACCCCGGTGAAAGTCAACTGGAAGACTCAACAACATTATTTTTTCTGGGAAATCAAGGAATAAATTCAGGCACACTGCAGCATTAATTAAATAAATACCTACGAAGTACAAGTAGTATTGGCAGCCAAGCCACCACCATACCACCCTAACAGTTTTAACAGGATCGTAAAACAATATAATGTGACATGGTACCTTCAACAAAGCCAATGGGCTTTTTACCTCATATTTAGCTTCATCACAGATGCCACACTCGTAGTTCAGTTGCGGTGCAACATCATCAGGCTGTCTTAAGTCCTCACACACCTTCTGGGTGAAAGGAGCTCCGTCTTCGTACCAAACTTCGTCATTTATGGCCACCATGGCGCGTAGAGTGACGCAGCCGTTGCCTGAGTCCGGAGCTTGCCAATAAACCTATTTAAAAACTTTACAGAGCTTAAATCTACCTGTCTCGTAAGAAAATTGCCTATTCGACAGATGATAATGAGAATGGGTATGATTTACCGAAAATAAAACCAAATCTACCCGCATTTCATATGATATTTGTGACAATCGAGACCGAGCGATTACAGTGCCGCCCACGTGCTCGTAAACTTGAGATGAGAGAGATTATGTGCAATCGGCGCATAATATATAAGACACTTCTATAAGTACATAGTTCGGAAAATACAGGCCGATGATCATGATGACTTACCTCAACAGACGTCTTATAGGAGCCCATAGCCTGTTCAACGGAGTAGAGACACCTGTCACTAAACTTTGCAGTGGTAGCAGATAGCGGCCTCAACTCGCCTGGGTTAAGTGAGACCACTCGCCTGGGATTCCGTGGGTCTGGCTTGACGTCACCCTCCGCAGATATCATAAAGCCCGTGAAATGGGACTGGCCATCTGTTTCTGTTATTTGTACTGAAATAAGACCAAGACGAAACTTGGGAGATGCCATTATGGTTTCCATTAATTTGTGACGTCGACAACGATTGATGGTTGACTGTATGGGTTTGCTAGGAATGGAAAGACGAAGAGGGTATCCCATCGCCTAAGGGCGTTTACCAATGCCATACAAAGTAATTAAGTCCAAAACGGATAATTTTGCTTACAAAATAAAAGACCAGGCTAAGTGGTCCTTCGAAAACACTTTGCAAAGTAATTTTATTATTTGAGGACTATAGTTTTAACTACTAGTAAGTTCCAAAAGTTACCTGTATAAAGTTGTTCAGGAATATAGGCATTATTGCTGATGCCCATCACGTGCAGTTTGAAGCGCCCGTCAGGTTCTGAGGCTTGAGTATTTGAACTATATGGTCTCCGGTCACATCGAAAACTAATCGCAGTATGTAATATCAGGAGAAAAATAAATAAATAAAAGAAAACCGACATTTTAGTTTAGAGAACAGTCTTGTCTACTTGCTGATCTCGTGTAGATAAGTGAGCTGAACATTGGTATTAATGAAGATGTTAAATACTAGGGCAATAATAAGTGATAGTTTTATTGCTAGATCGTATATCAGCAAGGATCGCATTACTGCCCTAATTAGCTAAATTGAAATGTATGTATCTTCGGGGTTACTCCGATTCGTATTCCATATAAGTGATATGCGAGCACCTTCGTCTCATACTATCAAGTGTCGTAAATTATGATAACATACTAATTCCATGGATAAAACTTCAATACCTAAATTATGGATTGCAAACATCTAGATAGATTGAATAGTTATGAGAGAGAGGCTGTCTGCAAAAGGGAACTTTACATCGTGCACGCTGGCAGAAAACGTTTCTTGTTGGATTCGATCAATCAGTCAGTCGAATTTAGAAACACTTTAAAATCGTAGTTTAAGCGTTTTTTTTTAATTGTTCGGCAGTATTAATTTTATTCAACATGGTACAGCTCCAGTCTTTCATTGGCAGCTGCGCCTCATCTATTTCGGGTACCAGCGCTACGAAGCCCTAACATTTGGGAATAAGTGTAAAATAAAACTGGGGATTAGGCTCTATATCGAAAGCAAAGCTTCAAGCCACCCTCGAACAAATCAATCAGAGATAACCGAGGAGACGCAACACGAATGATTAAGTTTACCGTTACAGTACTTTTTGAGGCGTGGAAACTATAGATAGATCAGCAAGATGCAAGGACGAGACGGTAGCCCGGTCAAAAGCGGTAATGTGCTGCAGACACCAGATACCTATTCTTTCCTCATTATCCAAAAGACCAACAAGCTGAACTTAGCCTAATGTCTCTCTATTAGAAATAGGCTGATTGTGAGTTTTGTGACTGTGTTTAAGCAAGCAAGATTGAGATTATAATATTCTGCTGTGACGGCCCTTAAACATAGATAACCCAATGAAACGGTTAATTTCAGTAGTGCAAAAAGAACATACCAACTAATATTATTCGTTAATTTCTAGCTGTAAGGGGGTATTACACTATCTTAAATAGGATCCTATTTCCTATCCTACTTATATGACCCCGAATCATATCTCTGTATTACATTATCATATAACTAGGATCCTATTTTTTGTCATATGTGGTTTCAATAGTCTATTAAAATCAAATTCTGAAGCCTTTCGGCACACAATATAACAAATAGAACTAAAAAGAACACAATGAAGCCAAAACAATGTATCCCAGGTCCCGGCCGCAGTTTGTTTTTTTTTAGTACAGCAGTGCTGCCAACAATAATTTTAGAATTCCACTAAACTTAGTGTGAAGTTACGCTAAAACTTCGTTGTACTTACTATTTATCCGTCAACTTAGAATATGGCAGAAGCAAAACTGAAAAGGCAAAATCACATAAATTTATAGACTCATTTTGTATCAGGAAATTGTGAAAATAAATGCGAAAATTCAATAAATACTATTCAATATGGCAAGACCTGTTTTTATGATCCTATCTAACAACAAATGTCAAAAATCTTTGATCGAAAGGCGATTTGATTACATTATGATTTATATTAGGTCTTTACCTATGAAATTGCCGTGCTTCATGAAATAAGTTAACACCCTTGTTTCTCTATTTTTTATTTTTTATGAATCAAAGTAATTACCCATGCAATCAATGCATTTTTGCCAAGGTAGTGGTAGCTTAATGACGCCCTTTTTGACAAAGTCTGCTGGACGGGAGGCAACAAATTCTTCAAAGGCATTTTGAAATGCCTCTCGGTTATTGATTTTTTTCCCCGCCAAGAAGTTATTTAAATTCTGGAAAAAATAGAAGTTTGTAGGGGCAAGGTTTGGTGAGTACGGTGGATGATGGAGAACTTCCAACCCCAGCTCATGTAACTTGGAGACCGGCTGCTGTGCAGTATAAGGTCGCGCGTTGTCGTCCAGGAGCAGCAGAGCCGAACGATTGACCAAAGCTGGTAGGAGATGTGCGAGCTTCTCCATCATTATGTTCAGTTCTTCACAGTACACATCTGCAGTAATGCTTATCCCGTTTGGTAAGAAGCTGTGATGACACAGATGAAACAGTGACCATCACTTTTTTAGGGGTCAGTTTTCGTGTGGGGTACCTATTGTTTAGGTGCTGAACCAGGATCTAACCAACTTGCTGAGCGCTTGCGATTGTCGAACAGAATCCATTTTTCGTCGCAAGTAACAATGCGATTTAATATGCCATCTATCATCGATGGATGCCAGCCTTCGTTTGGGCGCCTGTTGAGCGGTGCAAGGCTCAACTTGACGCGTGCTTCGCGCTGGCAATCATTCAATTCGTGGGGAACCCATTTGTCAAGCTTTTTTACCTTGCTAATTTGACGCAAATGGACCAATATTGTTTTGATGCTAACATCGAAAGCTGCTGCTGTAGATTGAGAATCATTAGCTTCCACAATCGCCTTTAATTCGTCATTGTCGACTAAAGTTTTCGGTCGACCACAGGGTTCATTTCTTAGGTCAAAATTTCCAGAACGGAAGCGGGCAAACTAATAACGGATGGTGCGATCGTTAGTAGTGTTCTCTTCGTATACGTCGTTGATGTTGCGCGCCGCTTCTGCCGCTTTGCTGCCACGACGGTACTCATACTCCATAATCACTCGATTTTTTTTTTAACTTATCCATGATGACGGAAAACGTACAAATGCGATGGAAACAGAACGCTAACCATTAAACAAATTACTAATTTTCAAAAAAAAAAACATATTTTAAAAATAAAAATAATTTGAACTTAGAATTTGACTTGAAATAGCCAGTACGGCAGAACAGCAATTTCATACCTACTATATGACTCATAGATCTGTGATCCTACATATGATATAGTGTAATACGCACCTAAGGCTGTTGACGACAACGATCGAATCGTATCGAATCGACATCGAATCGACATAAACGAAATAAAACTGTCATGTGTCAATTTTGTTTGACAGCTATCAGCTTGATGTCGTCAACTTACGGGAAAATAAGGCGTTCAATTCGCGAGGTGTGGTGTGTTGTGGTGATTGTTTCGTGTCAAATGTTCAATAAATGTCTACTAAACCAATAAAAATGCCGTCGGCAACTAAAGAAAAGGATTCTACAATCCTCAAGATCGCTGTGGAGATGCTTAATGCTCCTGACAAGGTACCACAGTTGATAGAATTCGATCAAAGTCAGCCCTTATCGAGCATCATTCAACTTCTATGCAAGCCGTGGGGGCTCCCCGACCCTGAAAATTATGCTCTACAATTTTCCGAAAGCAATAACCAGAATTATATTACGGAGAAAAACCGAAACGAAATAAAGAATGGCTCTGTGTTACGTTTGGAATTGTCGCCAGCTAAAACTGTTCAGGATATCCTGGCAAAGATAAACAATGGCTCCGAGGTCGACCAAGTATCTGCCCTCGCCAAATTATCCGTTTTGAGCAGTGATCTCACTTTTGCACTCGAATTCATCAACAAGAAAGGTTTGACACTGATCATAAACAACATTGAAAACGGTAAGTTTAAGGGGAAACTGCTCAAATATGCTCTTGTTACGTTTGTCGAACTCATGGACCACGGAGTCATATTCTGGGATATTCTTGAAAACCAATTTATTAATAAAGTTGCCAGTTTTGTTAGTAACCAAGCAAATACTCAAGATCCAAAAGTGATACAGTGCTGTTTATCAATTCTCGAGAACATTGTACTTAATAGTTCAAAGAATTCTCATGTGGAGAAAGAGATTACCATTCCAAGTCTCATATCACATATACAGAATACTCAACAAGACAGTATTATCCAACAGAATGCTATAGCTCTTATAAATGCAATATTTTCTAAAGCTGATATGACTAAGAGGAAAACAATTGCCGCTACATTAGCTTCCAAACAGGTAAGATCTGTAATATATGAAAACCTTATTGGAGCGAGTGAGTTTTCTAAGAATGCTACAGAACAAGGTTTGGGGACTGAATTAGCTCACCAACTGTATGTACTACAAACTCTGATGCTAGGTCTTTTAGAACCTAAAATGAGACAAAGGGCTGATGCCCAAGAGCAGGAATCTCAGGAAAAAATTAAAGAACTGAGAAAAGTTGCTTTTGAAAATGATAACAACCCTAACATTGAAGTCACAATGAGGCGTCCCATGGGAACCTACTCAAAAGACTTCAAAAAACTTGGCTTCAAATGTGAGATTGACCCAATAAAAGATTTTAATGAAGTGCCTCCAGGAGTTTTAGCCCTGGACTGCATGCTGTACTTTGCAAGGAACTACTCAGAGGATTACACAAAGATTGTCTTAGAAAATAGTTGTAGAGCTGATGAACATGAATGTCCCTTTGGCAAGACAAGTGTAGAGTTGGTTAAGTTACTGTGTGACATTTTAAAAGTTGGTGATCCTCCAAGTGAACAAGGACAGACTTACCATCCACTATTCTTCACTCATGACAGGCCTTTTGAAGAATTATTCTGCATTTGCATAGTATTACTGAACAAAACATGGAAGGAAATGAGAGCCACTGCAGAGGACTTCATCAAAGTATCCAGTGTAGTCCGGGAACAAATAAGCAGGGCTCTATCATCTTCCCCAAAAGGCTTCGACAAGTTTAGACAAAAGATAAACCAATTGACATATACAGAAATAACTCAGCTTTGGCAGCAGGAGAGGAACAACAGGGAAGTGTGGGAGTCTCATGCAAGGCCTATTGTTGAACTAAAAGAGAAAATTACTCCAGAAATCATTGATCTCATTCAACAGCAAAGGCTAGGTGTCTTAGTTGGGGGTACGAGGTTCAAAAAATATTCTGCCAGAGGACAAAGAATCAAGGACAAATTCTGGTACGTTCGCCTCTCGCCGAATCATAAAGTACTCCATTACGGGGACTGTGACGAAAAGAGTACCCCAACTTTAGAGGAGCTTGGGAACAAATTGCCCGTCACTGATATGAAATGTGTGATAATAGGCAAAGACTGTCCTCACATGAAGGATTTGAGGGGGAGGAAAATAACGCCTCATTTAGCATTCTCCCTTATCATCAAGTCTGCTGAAGTTACTTCTTTAGACTTTGTCGCGCCCGATGAGCAGATATTCGACTACTGGACGGACGGCATCAATGCTCTTCTCAAAGAAAAGATGTCGAGCAAATCTTTCGAAAATGACTTGGAAACTTTACTGTCAATGGACATAAAAGTACGGTTACTTGACGCCGAAGGTATCGACATTCCTAAGGATCCGCCACAAATACCCGACGAGCCAGAAGATTACGATTTTTATTACGATAATAACTAAATAAGACTTTAATTCTTAAACATGTTTTTCTGTATTAAAGTGGTTATACGTCATTTTATATTTGACGATGAATCGAATGTGCGATGTGCAGATACTATTAGAAGTATCGTTTTTGTAGCGAAAATGATTATTAATTAAGAGAGATATTATCTTTATTTATTAGACTGTAACATGAATGCATCATCCGAAAAGTCCCAGTCAAGAGCAAATTATTTTCTGCACAAGACAAATAACTAACAAATTTTGCCTCATATCTTCCCGATATGTTAAACTGTTACAGTCTAGTGAGTAAAGTCCTTAGTCAGATAGTTAAATAGCGAATAAGATACCAAATTAGGAATCTTTATTAATTTTATATTTAAGTGTATCGTCGTGGACGTACGTCCGCGGACCGGCAGCGTCCAATGAATACTAATGGGATTTAGATGTCATATATGGGATTGTTGAGTTCGTTTAAAGTCGTAATATTTGGTCTGCGTAAGTGACGAATAACGATGTGAATGTTCTATAAATAATCACAATGATGAAAAAACCAGTGAGAAAAGCAATTCTGAGCTTGGATGCTATAGATGT
Organism: Omphaloscelis lunosa; assembly: GCA_916610215.1. Taxonomy (NCBI): domain Eukaryota; kingdom Metazoa; phylum Arthropoda; class Insecta; order Lepidoptera; family Noctuidae; genus Omphaloscelis; species Omphaloscelis lunosa. Next base: position 4,205,208 of record OU744247.1, read on the forward strand.
TCAAATTGGTGCCTATTCAAGGTGGTACTACATTTATTTTCTAGTAGTCATCAGGTCGTCACCTAGGTAGGCTGGAGATGCAGAAAACGATAGCAAATTAGATATAAATATTTTAGTATACCTACTTAACTACAGAATGAGGGTCAGAAGTACATGACAGACCTCCGCCTAAAGGTTTCAATAGATATCAAATCCGCGCGTGTAGCGTTTTATGTTAGACCTTGGTTTCAGTAGATACAAAAAAAGACCCATTACTAATAAGAACTAGGTCAAAAACACATAACCCTCCTTTTTTGGCTTCGCCGTAGTCGGGTAATAACGTCTCCCTAGGCTATCGTTGTAATATAATAAACTCGACAAATCTTAATAAAAATTACACAAAATGATATATTATCTCATAATAATTTCCAATAAAAGTTTTCCATTACATTTTTAAGAGAGCACAAAGTATTTAAATTATAGGTGATAGTTTCTTATATATTAAATTATTGTTATAATGTATTACTGATTTTCCATTTATGCTGTATTGACTGAATTCTATTAAACTTCCATTTTAACATTGTGGCCATATACCAATATTATATTTTATATACCAAAGATCGTGTCTAAAGAACAAAATATATTTAAATGTGTATGTATAAATAAAAGTTTGAAAGCTATTTTGATTTTTTTATTTATAAATTGAGAGCCTTACATCAAAAGCTATGTGATTTCTTCATGCCTCTATAGGAGAATCGAGTTAACAAACTGATAAAAAAGTTTTGCACTACCAAAAATTTTAGTGTCTAATAGGTAATGTCAAAAATTTAATAGTAGAAAATATAAACAACATGCCTGTCTCTCTCCGATAAGCCAGAGAAAAGTAAGTGTCAGCCAGCCTTGATCTAGTGTGAAGTAGGGACGACACTATACGCTCTGTATATGTCCGTGGCTACCGCAGGACCAGCAACGCCAATCGCTTCCATAATTATTATCCAATTGGTACTAATTAGTGCTCGAACGAAAGGATTGGTGCCTTAGTAGTTTTCGAGAAACTCTAGGTGGTGGCGTGGTTTGTGGTGGTGGTCCGGTGATGGAAGGGAGCGTGACTACTCCCGGACCACCTTCAAAGTCGAGTTTCTCAAAAACTCCTAAGGTACCAATTTTGTCATTCGAGGAGTAATTAGTATCAATTAGGTACTAATTATGGAAGTGATTGGCGTTGGTGGTCCTGCGGTAGTCACGCACATGTTCTGTATAGCTCTATCTCTTTTTCGCGCACTGATCTACCTGACATTTTCCTATACGACCCCAGCCAATGCGCTATTGCTTTCATTTATGCTAATATAGTGCAACGCTTTTTAGATCAACACAATGGGTATGTTAAGGCGGGTCCACACCAGCGCTCGCGCACGAACCGTCCACTCTAGGTGCCTCGAAAGGCTATGGACGGTTCACATTCTACGCGCGCGCACATGTTGCGAACGGTTCGCGTGCAAGGATCCACACTTGCGCAATTGAAGCTCACGCGCACGAACCGTGCACACTATGTGCCTCGGACGGTCTCGAACAAAGAGTAGAATAAGTATATAAGGGGGTCTCGAAATACTGAGTACATCCGAGGTAGCACAGGTACACGGAATGCGCGCGATGTGTTCGCGAACGAGCGTTTTGACTGCCTCTTGCACGCGAGCCATTCGCTAACGGCTTGCGGACATGTCCAAAAGTGTCCATACTAAGTTCCTGAGATGCACGCGAACAAAAATGTTCGTGCGCGTGCACAGGTGTGGACCTGCCTTTAGAGGCCAGTGCAACAAAAACACATATCACAGTCACATAATACTTTATACCTACCTATGGTCCGTTTAGCTCTTATGGTGCATAAACCTCAGAATTAGATAACTGAATGAATTTGTGGAACGCGGTTTTATCTCAAGATTTTTAACTAGATTATACTTATATTATAATAACATTCTCGTTAAACCAGCTACCTAACGAGTCAAGAAGGTCCAAAATTATTCAGAGAGACTCGTTAAATGTTTGAAATTGCGACGAACCCCGAAGGTAGAATACTACGACTAGCGAAAAGTGATCTATTACTAGGTCTAGGGGCGCTATTGGTATTCATGTGGGGCACAGAAGGCTGGAGTTGCAATTGCTTTAAAATAAGAGTGTGACTATGAAACAATTCCTTGACAATTCAAAAGTGCCTGGAATTGGTTTAATTGAAATAAATAATTTGAAAAATTTCGTTAATTTTATGAATTTGGATCGCTTGTAGGGTTTTCAAGTGAAACTCCAGATGATAGTTCATTATAATTTTATAATAATCATGATGAAATATGTACAGACAGACTTAATGCTAAAATTCTAAATAGGTAATGGATACTACAAATATTGTCAGAATGATCAACAAAAATAAAAACCATAATAAATAGGTAATAGTTGTAATTAGTACACCATTATTCCGCGTGATGTCGTGATGATCGCTGCGCTCGCGCGATTTGCCACACATAATATAGTTACCATGGGTCGCCACCGAGACATCAGTCTCAAATAACTATGTCGAAGCAAAGAGCAGTTTGGTTTTCGAATCAAAAACTTCCACCCACTCCACACGAACTCCACACTACGGCCCGGACTCCACCAAAGCAGAATTGAGGCGAGAGGAGAGGAGATGTGTTTTAAACAACCAATAGAATTTCCTCATTCATACATCTCGTCTCCACTCAGCTTCAGTGGAGACTACTGAGCGGATATGTATCATATATGTATGGCGCGATCGAAGCGGAGATGTGAACTGTGCCTAACAAACTAGCGCCGGCGCGCAGCGGAGACGAGAAGAGATGTGAGCGGCTTGCAGTGAGCGATCAACTTCCAACGCTCGCTGCAAGCAGCTCAGTTCCGCTCTAGCCAGCACACATCTCCGCTCCAGTTTAGCCAGTATGCATCTCTGCACAACTTCGGTGGATATACCCTAGCTGAAAAATCATCTCTTCTTGTCTCCACTTCAGACATCACGCTTTGGTGGATTACGGGCCTTACTCAACAAAACCCGCCGCACAAAAAGCGTCGTAAGTTAATATAGGACACAAACTTGACTCCACATTCCGAAAGACACAAAAACCACACGAGCAACGTACATAACTCAAAACGTTCGCTACTTACCACAAAATTGTAATCCGGAAAAAAGTATCAACTGCTCCATATTTAACTTCAATACCTACTCGACCCAAATGTATAGGACAACTGATTATTTTTTCACGATTACGATGTTGGCCCATAGAGAAAGTGGTTCAGTTTGGTGGTCGTCTCTGGTCCAGAGCTGAGTGAATTCCTTGGGAGTAACCTAAACACCGGTCACTGGAGACATCAGTGAAGCGCTCACTGTACGGGACAGATGTGTTAAAGTCTTGCAGCTACAATGAGGATTTTCTGAAATGATGTCCACTAGGTGGCAGCACTGAGACGTCAGGTGTCAAAAGTGTCAACAATGTCAAACATTTCACGAGTACCTCTGAATATTTTTTGAGAATTCATGGTTCGTCATATAGATGAGGATGGTTCTAGAATATTCTTTACATTTTGTTTAAGAGACTGTTTCACCACCTCCGATTAGGTTGTCGTAACTTACTTGGCAGATAATATCTTACAAATTCTGTTCCATTTTTGAATTTATTCGGTAAGTAGTGGCTATTCGGACATCGTGAAATAGGCCCTTGGTGTAATAATTAAATCTATATTAGCGGCGTTTTTTACACTTTCATTGACGGTTTCTTTTTACACTTGCGAATCAACTTCCACACATTACATTCAATTTGGTGTTCTTGAATAATAGAAATCAGACCTATTTAATTCGGTATTTTATGCAATTTTTTTTTTTAAGTTTGTTACTATTCTATACTAACATAAAACACTTATTTTAATTATGGTGTTTTTTTGATGTCCACTGTTACTAAATAACGGTTTACTAACAAAATTTCTCCGAAGAATCACATTACTGGAAGACAAAAAAAAAAACAGTAAAAATAATTATTGGTTAACTTTTTAGTATCTCACTGACGTTCACATAACACAACCACAAAATCCTAAAGGCTTTACTCGAATTAATGCAGTTATCTAATTCCGAGGTTATAGTTTGACCAAGACCGCTGTTCTGCGGCGAGACGGGGGGGCAGTGCAGGCCTCTCATTGGTCAACGCTCACGCAGTCCCGCCGCTCAATGGTCAACGCTACCCCCAGCCTTACCGCGCATTCCTAAGGCGCTGAACAGCGGTCTCGGTCAAACTAGATCAGTTATAACCCTCAGGACCAAACTATAAGTAATTACTGCATTTTGGACACTTCAAACTTGGTATTAATGATTTCTTCGTCAGAGTCAAGCAGAGGTAACGTGCTGGTGGGAATGTTTTCTTCCACCCAGCGTAGGTCTGAGTCCAAACTGTTGTTTTGGTCGTGTTCTCTGTCTCTTGCGTCGCCTTGGTCGGTCGAAGAGTTAGTGCCGCGCATTTTCACGCCGTACGCGTCGTTCACGAATTGTTCTTCCTCGTCTGTTAAGATAAATAGTAGTTTTCGTGTGAATGAAGAATGTATATTGAACAAGAGCAATAGTAAGTTTCGAAACCTAGAAAAAAAATACGCCAGAGTATTTATTCTTTATGTTTTTGTTTAATTTCTCAAAAAATGGCGAAGTTGTATGAGTTTTAAGAGATACCTAAGCTCAAATTCACTCTTTATCTCGCTCGCGGACTGAGTGCGAGCGAGACTAAGCGGCGGGGAGAAAGGTCCAAGGCGCCGATAGTTTAGGTAATTTCTTTTTACGGTGATTAATAATTTAATAAAATAAAATAATGGTAATTTTATAAAAATAAAAACATATTATCTGCTTTATATTTAGTTAAGTTATTATGCAAAGTTTCATGATCTAATTTGAAGTTTTTTTTTAATACTAGCGGTTTTTTATTCGGTTTGGAGCGAACTTTCTTATTTTTTTTCTATAGAGATTTTTTATGGAATCGTGTTTTCGTCAAACATAGTACTTAATACCAATCCTCAATTTTACCATATATTTATTTTAAAATTAATGCTGCAGTATTTTTGATATAACGGAGGATCGTGCTAAGCAATTTGAGGAATTATAGACTCTTAAAAGTAGATAGAGAGAGCACTGCTGTGATCTAATGTCACAATTCACGAACATCATAGTAATTTCGCACCATTCGGAACGCAACAGCTTTGGTTTATAGATATAAGTTTACCTTTGTACATGATGTCGCTAAATCAAAGTCAAAGTCAAATCATTTATTTCAAATACGCCCATGTATGGCACTTTTGAACGTCAAAATTTACAGACTAATATAATTGATTCTAGTCGCCCCTTCCAAAAGGTAGTTTTCGTATGGAGAAGAATGGGCAAGAAACTCCACCGTTACTCTTTTAAAATGTTTTACAATACACTATTTGCGCTGTAGCATGGTGCGGGTGACAGTTTCAGTAACATTTCGTTTCACTCTTGAAAGTTGCCGCGATTTACAATTTATGACTTAATATTTCAGTTGTACCACATTCGTAATATATTAAATAATTAATAACTGTAGTAAATTAAATTAAACCCAACCAGAATGTTCTAATCAAGAAATAAAATCAAATTGAATGAAAAATTAAGCAAAGTGTTATGCGTATAACGTAACGCCATAGACGTATTTAGTGATGGGATGTACTGCTACGATGGATAGTCGATATTTTTTATAATAAAAAACGTATATTGTGCGTAGGTCAATTTTTATTTTTAAAAGGTCTAATTATACAACAGAACATTTATAGGGTAAGGTTGCTTAAAAGGTTGCTAAAAAAAAATACATGTTATTCGTCTAAACTCATATCAGAGTCAGGAACATCTGAATTGTCACTCAATTCATCATCTGAATCTGTGACGGATATTATTAACGATGACTCAATTATGTTGTCAATATGTATGTCACGATCCCAATCAGACATAATGTCCCTTTTTGTTTTATTCACGACCTTCGACCAGTCTTCAGGTTGAACATTGTTGATGGCCTCTTGTAATAGGGCCAACATCTTATTTACCGTAAATGGCGGCGAAGTATTATTTCTTGCGGCGTAACCTAAAAATAAACGAACTTATAAAAAAAAGTATTCAAATAATCATCAATCAGCCTAATCTAGTATCTGGTAATGTTTTTAAACTAGGTACATGCTACGATCGGAAAGCTGATTTTTTTATAAAGCTTCAAAATGGGAATTGAAATTAAAAGCATACCTTTTATTTGGGCCCAAATCAGCTCAATAGCGTTATACTGGCAATGGTAGGGTGGTAGTCGAAGGACCTGGTGGCCTTTTTCTTTTGCCATCTCGTCCAGAGCATAGGTAGGAGTTGGTGGCTTATGGCGTCGGACTAAGGCAATAAGCTCCGTCTTTAACATTTTTATATCTGCTGTAACTCCGTTTTCACTCAGCCACTTCACCAACTCGCTTTTGCGGTTGGATTGGTTTGGGGGTTTATTAACTTGCACCGAATGGTAGGGTGCGTTGTCCATTATTATGGTCATAGGCTCTTTTAAATTGTTTAATAGACCTATGAACCAATCTTTAAATTTTTCGTAATTCATCTCCTCATGATACTCCGTAGTTTTTTTTGACTTAAAAGCCAGCAAACAATCAGGGACGAATCCACTTGCTGTACCTGCGTGACAAATAATAAGGCGTTCGCCTTTGCCTTCCGGCACTTTGGTACACGATTGTGCCGTATCGTCGGTCCAACTTTTACCCACTGTGTGGTTGGCGTTTAGCCACGTTTCATCCAAAAAGACAACTTTGCTCCAATCACTTATGTTTTTGGCCTTCCTTAAAAATCTACATCTTGCTAGGGCAATGTCAGTCCTATCCATAATAATCTTTCTTTTGTTAACTTTTTTGTAAACAAAGCCAATATCTTTTATAACTTGCCGTAGCGAAGTAATACCTCCTTTGAACAAGTCAGCTTCTTTTAATGGTTTTAGAAGCTTGAGCAATGTGGGTAGCTCCATTCTTCTATAATAATCATAAATATGATTTCTAATAGCAACCTTAGCAAAATCATCCAAATCTGTGATTGGCTTCACCTTGGTCCGCTTTTTGTTGGGTGTCGATAATTTATTTTCAAACATCCCATCTTGGCCAATTTTCTCACGTGTTATACGCGAAACAGTATTGCGGCCAATATCAAGAGCTTCGGCTACTCGTTCTACAATATGATTCAATGGTAACAACGGTCCATTATTTTGTTGTTCTCTTTCAAAGTAGTCTCGGAGGCGAACAACAAGCTCCCTGGCCTGACTACCCAAAACAGTTTTTTTTGTATGCTTAGGCATGGTAATAACAACAAACTCAACAAACTTATAACAAATAACAATTTAACAAAAATGAAAACAAACAATGAAATCGTAATACGTGTCACATTAAGTCACAATATAACGCGCTTGCACTCGTACTCGCACTCACAGCATCGCACGGGTAAACAACATGGCCGCCGCGCCGATGCACCATAGAGCAAAAATGTTGTCACGAAAAAAAAAACATAAACCCGATTTTGATTATTTTATATAAGTACAAAGATAATTATGTAGCCATAAAACATTTATATTGACAAGTTTATACACGTAGCACACACGTAGTTACACTGCACAACTGAATAATACACTAATTTTCATAACAATATTAAAGAGAACTAGATTCACGCTGCGAGTATCGTTAGCGATAAAAATGAATTGCATAACCTCACATCCCTACGTGGTACTGACAAATGTCAACGTCATACGGGCAACTGTCACCCGCACCATGCTACAGCGCAAATAGTGTAGTTTGTATTAGTACGTACATTAGTTAAATAATTATATGTGAAGACGATAATTATTTATAATTATTAAGTAAATAAATTGTTTTTGATGTTTTATGTTCAATAAAGCAAAATAAAAACTTTTTGATTTAAGTACTTAGTTTTATTCCTCAATACCAATACCTATATTAAATAATGTATCCAATTATTAATTCCTAAACTCTGCGTGTAGAACCAGGACGTGCCCTGTTATGCACAATAAAGAACTGATGGTAAAATAGCTTTGCAACTTTAAAGTATTTAAATATAACTACATATTTAATTATATTTTGACTTGTATTGATAAAATTTTAAAGATTTGTTCCGTATTCGTCGTGTTCCGAACTCGACGTACTCCAAATTTGTCGTAACCCAGATTCGTCGTACTCCAGATTCATCGTAAAACGTATAGTCGGTCAAGAAAGTGGTGTTATTGGTTTAAAAATCTCTACTTAATTAGGATTCCGTACCCAAAGGATGCTCAACGGGACCCTATTAACGTGCCTCCGCTGTCTGTGTGTCTGTCACAGGACTGTATTTTTTTAACGGTAACAGGTAGATATTTTCTTTTATTTTTAACCGACTTCCAAAAAGGAGGAGGTTATATGTTCGTAGCATGTCTTTTTTTTAAATGTATGTCCACTGATTTCTCCGTCAATTTTGGCCCGATTTTGAAAATTCTTTTTTTGTTTGAAAGGGTATGCTCTCAAGATAGTCCCATATAAATTTTATTAACTTTGCTTGGATAGTTTTTGAGTTGGGTTTAATAACACGTATTTTTTTCCAATTTAGTATGTGGATGATATGATAAGTTCCTGTCACTGTTATTTACATAGCAGGTAGTGGTATTTGAATTTGTGTGAGGTAGGTACCACAACTAAAAAGTGAAAAATAAAACCTTTTTACAAAAAAAAAAAGTAAAAAGGTTTTATTTTTCACTTTTATTTTTCGTTTAAATTTGTTCTTTAAAATAAGTTACAATTAGTATTTTAATTTTATTATGGAGTCGACTGTATTACGACGAATCTGGATTACGACAAATCTGGAGTACGTCGAATACGGAACAAACGATTTTTAATAGTTTAGTTGGGGCCCTAGTTTATTTTTTACCCCAGGGCTTTTGGTTACCTAGCTACACCACTGAGGACAGAAGAATAATTTCAATAGCCAGTAACTTCTCCATTTTGCTACCGATTTTGTATTTTTTTTCACAAAATGGTCTTTTTTTGTAACATATGTAAAATAAGTATTGAAGAGCACTCCACATTTAGGTATGAAGCTACAAATAACCGTCGGGCTCGTCTTGCCGGGCCAATTCAGTGAGCATAACGTAGTCGGAAGATATAAGAGTTACGCTAAAGAAAGAGAGGCAACTTCTAGGTGAATATAACTGTAGATAATTAGCGCTGTGCGAACTGAATTGCACTTTAATGTGTCATTCATCACAAGCAAGAGTAACATTTTATTTAAATGATTTTGCGGAGTGAATCTTCTGCACTATTTCTGTACTGTGATAGTAGTCAAATACCTTCGTCGTCATCAGCATTGTCGAGAAGGGGAGTGAAGGCATATCGCTGGTTATTGTTCGTTGGTCTCCATAGCACCATGATGACGGTCAGCACGCTAGCGAACAGCATGTGCCAGTATGCCTCATCCATCCACACCTCCTTCCAGTCCTGGAAACACAAGTTTTAAGTTGAGCTACACGATTACTGACACATGTATGCACTGACTGGGCAGTGGATAATCCACTCAAATCTGTGTAATTCTTCCCTCAAAATACCATCGCAAATACTGATCTGCTATGATCTGTACAAGATAATGTCTGCATTGAAGAGACTGTGTTTTCTCTGAGTTTGTTTCGGTGTTAGTCGGATAGGAACCATCAACCCCATCCAGTAATAAGTTTTATAAGCCTGTCGAACGTAGATCAGTATATACAGTAGGCTGCCGGAGCGTATATCTACGCGTTATTATCGCACTTGCACGCGTACCATATTTTGCGCTTCATGTACGCGTCGTGGCCCGGTATATACGAAATATTAAACCAATTTTAACGCGTTAGACTGCCTCGTTGGTTCTAGTGGTAGCAAGCGATACTGCTGAGGATGGAGTCCTTTTTTTTTGGGTGGGAAATTATCTAATAATTTCTCACGCTCTGGGCGGAGCGAGAGGGTGTGTCAGATTGTTACTGACTAAAACCCACCCGTTTTCCTTCAGTTGCCCTGTTGCCGGGGGCCTAATGACAGATGAATACTTACGGTAATACAGGGAAGCACTCTGTACAACTTGATTGAGTATAGCATGAACACCACAGATGATATCACTGCGAATATCAGCGTGTTCGTGAAGTGTCTGTACAGCGAGAACTTTATGTTGTTTCTGCAAAAATATAAACAATCAAGTTAATTATTGATGTGTAACATGTTTCCTCTCGCTTTCCTGCAATCTGAGGGAGTGATTTCATGAAAGGGACGGAAGTATGTAACAGGAAGCCGGGGAAGCGCGCGCTATTTGATTTGACCAGTGAGCGCGCGCGGTGCTAGAGTTGGCACAGAAACGACCGATTTCTCGCTATTTTTTAGAATCAACCCCATACAATATCAATATCAATGATGACATTGTAACTGTTTCGTAATCTGTATAGTATTTCCTTTTTATTATTTTTACTATAAAACGAGCATGTTTACGAGCACACTAAAAACAAGTTTTGTTATTTTCACCTATTTTTAAATACTTTGAAATCACCAGTATATGTCTCAAAATATTTTAGTTATCATAAGTCTATTGTCTCCTCTCCCCCAAATTGAACAAAAATAACTGTCTTCATTAAAAAATAGCATTCAGTACCAACTAAAACTAGTAACTAAAATCGAACCGTATGAACCCGGTATCAGCTGACAAAAACTTGTACTAAACTTGATTAAAATGCGAACTTTCTTAAAAATTGCCCCCCAGAATAACAGTGACTATCGCCGCCCGCGTTCTCCATAATATATTTTCTAAAATAAAAGTAACATAAGTTACACCTTATAACATCAACTATCTGCCATAGAAAGTCCCGGCATAATCGGTAAAGCCGTTCCGGAGATTAGCCGGAACAAAACAGATAGACAAAATTTTGAAATATAGTTTTTTTATTGTAAGTACCGTATATTCTTTCATATGCAATTAGTAAAAAGCTGTTATTTTGACATTGCAAACAGACTCTTCATTTTATTTATTCGTATAGAAAACATAATATATCTAACCTTCTCAGCTGCAGCGTCCTCATGGTGTGTGCGAGCGAGACAAACACCCACCAGCATATGGCACTGTCTAGTAGTGACAGCGGTACTTCTGACAGTAGCAGGTCTCTATTGGAGTCGTTAGCCTTGTGATGAAGTCGCAGCCAAGCGTTGATTCCGCCTAGGATGCCCCATAACACACCCGTGCCTACCACTCGTTGTAATGCTGGGCCTAATCGGGGCCTGGAGGGAAAAAATGCTTTTGTTAGGAAAAAATCCAGTGTCGGTTCGCTTGATCAGGAACCTGGCATTGGGATTTTGTGTTAAAAACTTTGTCGATGTTAACTTTTTCAGTCTTTTTCTTTTCGTCTGGTTAGTGACTTAGTGTCAGAGTTTTAAAGCCGCCCATGGGCCTCTAACTTGGCTTCACATGCTGTCGAGAAATATCTCTCAGGCATGCCGGTTTTCTCACGATGTTTTCCTTCATCGTTTTTGAAGCAAGTGATTTATTATACAACTAGCTGCGCCCCGCGGTTTCACCCGCATAAGTCTTGATCCCGAAGGAATATTGGGATAAAAAGTGTAGTATCCTATGTCCCAGGTCATGGTCTACATATGTGACAAATTTCATCCAAATCCGTTTAGCCGTTTTAACGTGAAAGCGTAAAAAACAAATAAACATACAAAAATCAAATATTTTCTCTTTATAATATTAGTTTGGATGAAAAGTCAGAGGTGCGTGCTTTGGGTTCGAACTCGAGATCTAATGACTTGACAGTCTGATGGTCATACCACTAGGCTATTACTGCCCGCTCGAAACCTATATCTATGACTTGGCAGTGCACTAGCACTTTTTCAGTTACGGCTCAATCAATCTGCCTAGCCTTTTCCCAACTATGTTGGACTCGGCTTCCAGTCTAACCGGATGCAGCTGAATACCAGTATTTTATATGAAGTGACTGCCTATCTGACCTCGACAACCCAGTAACTGGGTAATAGGATACCCCTTGGTAAGACTGGTTGTCAGACTTTCAGGTTTCTGACGACCCGTAACGACTATCAAAGATCCACGACAGTACAACGACAACAACAACCTGTCGTGTCGTGTCAACGTTCAATTACGACTATACAAGGTAAAATCAAATTATCCAGTAGTTTTTACGATCACTTCTCATTTACCACCTGTCCAGCATTATTGCTGTCACCTGACACAGTAATTTTGCCTTTTTTTACAATACCTACTTAATAATTTCAAAATAATTTAAAATGGGGTAACTTAAATTTAAAAATGTGGGTCTGCAAACCCTACATAACAGCACAATCTTATATTATGTATATGTTATAGGCAAACTCCGAAGCTCCGGCGCTCCTAGGTTGGACTGGTCAATCCTCAGGTCAGACTGAATGACTTAGTCAAAGCCCAAACAAATGTAAATTTTCGGCCTTTGACTAAACAATTTTCGTCAAACCTGGGAGAGACTAATTTGGTCAGGCAAACGTCAAAACACAATTTTATTAAATCGGGGTTTGACGAGTCAAACTCCGATATAGGTATGAAGTGTCTTATCTTCGTATATTTGGAAGCATTTTATCATTTAAGCAGCTTTCAAGTCTTAAGAACCGCTTAACTCTGCCAGTTCTGACACCTGATTGGTCAGCTTACGTGATTTTCACTTTTATATTTGAGATGCTTTGAGAGAATGCCGTGTGGCATTAGGCCCGCCTTTTGTACGATGTGCAATAAAGTATAAAATAAATAAATAAATGCTTTGGAATATACGGAGGTTAGTTTGTAAGATTAGGTATAAAAAAATAACATTTTTAAAATTTTGATGTTTATTGTTTTAATAATTTCTTAAGTAATTAAAATGGAAAATTAATCATTTTTCTTTTGTTTTTTTTTGTTTTTAGTAACAACAACACCGTTTGATTCACTCATCTTCAATTTTACACAATTACACGCCCGCACGCTCAATGAACGAACATGAAATGACAAAACAATCGGTCGGAACACCGCGAGAGACATTATGAACCTGTTTAAACATGTTCAGATCAACGTTTGACCGAGTTTTGCAGTCGCTTCTAGGATTGACTAGGCCAAAACCGAAACAGAATAATTTACTTTCGACGTTTGACTGAAAAGTTAGGAGCTCCTGGGTTTGACTAAAAATACTTCAGGCAAAGGGCGAAATTGAAATGTATTTCGGGGATTGCCTGATGGCTTTGGCCAAACCTAGGATAAACCAGTCCTTCCGCGAAGAGACTGTGTATCGGACTTTGACTATAACATATATATTAAATTAGTAGCCACACTAACAATCATACATGTTGTCTGTTAAGAGAGGTGTTTTAGCCTATTTAACATTGTTCGGACTATGTTAGTTTACATTTAGAATAAGATCTTTTTGTTAACTTGTATTAACCTTTTTCTGTTAAAGACCTTTAAAAATCGATCAATCAATTTACGTGAAAACATTGTCGGAAAACCTTGACTAAATAGTTTCAATTTCAAACCCTGAAAACCACTTTTCAACTTTATAAGAAGTATTTTTTGATAGGCTGTTATAAAAAGGTCGCCTAGTAGATAAATACTTAAATACAGCTTTGGCATTAATAACACAGATTTAAGGTTCTTTACACAGACACACACACATCAGTCACGTAAATTTTAGGGACGTGTGTGAATAGATAGTCAGTCAGTCAGTCATTCATAGCAACGCGGTGTTTCATTCGTAGCAATACAAGTTTTGACTTGCCCGTGACGCGACGTCGACTGAGACGCGCCAGTAGTGACGTGGCTGATGTGTGTAGCCAACGTCCTACAATTTCTACATAACTGTAATTTTTGACGTGACTTATCGGCGACATGACTGACGTGTGGCCCAATTGTAACTCAAATCACTAAAACGCGTTTAGAGTTCAACGAATTTGAAACATCGTTCTGTTTTTGTCAATCCTTTGATGATGAGATAATAGAGACAAAATTATGTTTTAAATACAAACTAGAGTTTTAGGAAAAACAACTGTAACGCTTACACATAAGGTTCAGTTTGCGCTAAAACTTCGTATTTTTAATGAATTTTCCAACAGTAGTTGTCAGTCTTAAATCAACTTTATTTACACTTACATAAAGTTGATGTTTCTCTAAGTGGAATTAACATCAATTGGAAACAAGAAACAATCAATGGACTTTAATGATTTGTGGTACAAGTGGGCCTTAGAATTATTAATTTATTAGTTATTGGTTAAAATTAACACTCTTATATCTTTACCAATAATGGAGCAAAGACCTCATAGCTTTGCATAGTAGACCCTCTCATATGAAAGTAGCTATTACAGGTAAAATTAGCTTATGAATCTATTTATATGCCCAATTTGGCAATAAAAAATGCTACCATTGGTACGCAAAACGATTCGTATTTGTTTATAGGAAACGAGCATTAGGTATATAGGTGCACTTACTTGACGATACCGAATCCTAAGGACACGATGATGACTAGCATTCTCGCTAATGCCCTCTTAGCGACTGATATCCACTCAGCAAACATGTACACTTCAGCATTGAAGTAACTGTAAAATAAACAAATTAAATTAATATAACTTAGAAAAAAATCTCCTTAAATTGGTATTAGTTATTGCATTTCAAATGAGCGTGCTGTAATCATAGTATTTTAAACCTTATTTCCGTGTACATAAAGGCGCCGTACATAGCTTCGTATTGTATGAAAACGTTGGAGTGATCGTGCACTGCGACCCACAGCCACGCTACACGAGTTGATTTGTATGAAAATTAACGATGTTTTGACATTAAATAATAGTTAAGCGAAATGTTAGTATCTTATTCGCGATCTCCTGACTTTGACATTATATGTAAGTTAAAACTTGTTCCTACAAAAACAACTTAATGATCTCCTAAAACAGTGCTTCCTCTAACCTACCCTTTTTGCTGTGCCCTATAGGGTCCATAATGATCTAAATTATATAATTATCACCTAAATACACAATGTGGTAAAGCAATAAAGATATTAAGTATTGAGTACAATATTACGAGTAAGATTGATCATTGAATTATAACGAGTGTAAAAAGACACTTTTCGAAGCCCGAATCACTTGAAGTTATTATGATACTTTTTGTACGGGACACACCAGCCTTTTGGTTATGAAGATATTGAAGGTCGAAGTTCCAACTATTTTTTACTTGTTTTCACTTTTTCACGAAAACAAGTTTTAAATGTTATAACTTTAAACCCATTTTCACAATGTTTTGCGAGCGTTACACTGCGCGCTGCCGTCGACAAGCTATGTTATTTAGTTTGACGTACATAATGCATAGATGACGGCCGTGATGGGTCCAAAAAGACCCATCACAGCCGTTATCTATGCATTTAGGGAGACCCGAGGTTTTCAGAAATCTATTACCCATTCAAAACTAACGCTTTCAGTACCATAAGTACAGATACTCACCCAGAACTATTGATAGAAGAGTAAACTCCATAGTAAGTAGCGCTCTCAATCATTCCCAGGAGCGCTAGGGCTCCGATCCAGTACTGTATGCGGAGTAAGTCGCGCCATTGTAGCCAGCATACCAACAACCAACCGGTGCATAGGAGGGTGTAGAGGCCACACATTACGCCGAAGAACTGGGAACAAATAGACGAGTCAATGATAGAATTACGCTGTGGCAGGACATCGCGCATTATGACAGCACTGCTCCGACACGGCAAATAACTTGTCATTCATAGTTAGGATTTCAAATCAAATGCGTGAAAGTTTCCTGGCCATGACAGCCTGGGCATTGAGCATCTAAAGCGTGCCGGTATCCACCTGCCCTGAGTTCTCGCTATGTTATATACATTTTGTACAGGACACGCGTACTTGCCAGCAGAAATGGGACCGTGGGGGTACCAATTGTGAAGAGTATTACCGGTGACCTAAGCAACACGAGCCACTACAGGCCAATCTCACTAGCCACAGTGATTGCTAAGGTTCTTGTTAGAGCTGTTTACGGGGGGCGAAAAATCGATCTAGCTAGGCTCCTATCTGGGAAAATTCGTTTACTCTATTTTCACCCGAGCAGAGCTCGGTCGCCCAAAGTTTAGAACAAGATGACCTTAGAATAATGACATAGCAGCATGGAATTAGTATGTACTATCCTATACAATTAAATGACCATTCTCTATTCTCATCAGAGCAGAGCTTTGTCGTCCAGGTACTTATTAATTATTTGATACCGTCATTAAGATAGTCTTGCGTTTCCGCAGGCCTTAAAGGCCTCCCCTGCTGCTATACTTTCCGATTATGGGTCATCCTCCTCAGGGTAAAAATAGCTATTTTCCAAATATCCGCTCTCATCCGAACTTACCGGTAAAAGTGGCCAGATGGCAGCTGATAGGTACCCAGAAGGTGCCGGCATTTCTATGCTCGCCACAGCTTTGAACTGCTTGGGTGAAGTCAGGGTCATCTTTAACATGTATATGCCTTCCGATTCGACTGTCAACAATGTGTGTCGTGCTGATTTCTAAAAGAAAAGAAGACGTAATAATATTATTTTATTATGTACCAGCTTCCGCTAGTCGCTTCACCCGCCCGATATCTTTATAAAGTATAGCCTATTCATACATAGACTCAGTGATAATATAGCAGAATTATTAAAATCGGTCCAGTAGTTTTTGAGTTTATTCATTACAAACAAACATTAAAAAAAAACATTTTATCTTTATAATATTAATTTAGACTACTAGATTTTGCCCGCGGCTTCGCCCGCGTGTCTGTCGGAAAAAACCCTTTAAAAACCTCCTCCATGCAAAAATACATTAATTATGATATTGTATCTGCCAATTTTCATGGTGATCGGATCGGATCAAACGGTGTTGAAGTTGATCAATCTCATATTTACCAACATCCATTTTTATCTAAACTAATATTATAATAAAGAGAAAAGATTTGTTTTTTGTATGAACAGATTTGGATGAAATTTGGCACGTGGGTAGACCATGACCTGGATTAGTTCGTAAAATACTTTTTACACGGGATCGAGACTTATGTGGGTGAAACCGCGGGGCGCAGCTATATAATTATAAGTATACAGATAGCGTTGACGATACAAATTAAATGGTGTTTAATAATAATGACATGAAGCAAAAAACAAACTAAAATGGTATGTATTTCATTTGACAAGATTATTTAAGTTACGGTAGAATAGCATAAAAATTAAATAGAAACTGACTGAATACTCATGTATATGTAATGTACGGTCTTATCACTAAACTATTATGTACCTATATCCTGCTGCTGTACGGTCCTATCGCTGTTCCTTGTACCTATATCCTGCGACAAGTACCTTATAAAAACTGAATTAAGAGCGCTTATCCTAAAAGTTGGCAACGTCGCAATTAGCTGTCAAATATTGACCTGTTTTGATTAATTTGGCAATATTACTGTACGGAAATTTGAAATGTGGCTTACTAGTGAACTAAAATATTGATTATGTAACGCTTATTATTACTTACTGATACAGTAGTCACCCCATCTTTGTTGGTAACTGCAGGCTGTGCCGGGTCAAGGAATATAATTTGATTAATATGCTGACACGAGATCGTCACTTTCTCGTCTTTTAACAGCTGTGTGCTGTTACCGGTAATATCGGCCATCGCCGGGTCCACTCTGTCTGTGCAGGATACCACTTGCTAGAAAAATTATATAAAGAGATTAATTACCTCGCCTACTATCTCAGATGTTTAAATTTCACGATCTCAATTCCATAATTACAATTTGTATTTTTTTAATTTTTTTTATCCACAACCGGGGCCTGTATCTTAGCTGATGGTAAGTGATGATCAGGCCGTAGGCAGAAGCGAGCTTCACCCGGAATCCTCAACCACAGAGGAACTGGCTATCCTACCTCCAACTGCCGAAACACAACAATGCTGTTAACATTGTTGTTATGACGACAGACTTAAATAAGATGGTGGTAGCTAGCCAGGCGGACTTAGAACAAGTCCTACCATCAAACAAACAGAGCAAAAATTTTGCTCCTACTAGGAATCGAACCCGGGACTTCTGCGTCTGAGACACGTAGTCAAACCACAAGACCACAAAGGCGTTTAAAATACCTAGTACTTTATTGCAATGACATAAAAGTCGCATCATACACACATTACAGTAATTTTATTTCTATACATAGGCAGCTGTGCTGCTGGGGAGATTGTTGCGCCACTTCTTCCCAGCTAAAGCACTAGGTTCAAGTGGTAAATGGTGGGCGTTTTTAAGGACTGTCATTTATGCAATTGACGTTCAAATAGTACTGATTCTCAGCCTAATTAGAATAAATGGCTTTTGATTCAAATTAAAAAACCGCATTCAAGAGGCAACGTCGCAAATAGATGTCAAATATTTCGCTGCTTCGATTAATTTGGCAATATTGGCAGGTGGCTAACTAGTTTCCTAGAATAATAATAATGAATTGCAATTATAACACTGAATTTAATGTTGTAACAATTTTAGGTGTAAAAAAGGCAGTTGGAAAATTTCCAAATACTTTTTTTACATCTAAAACTAAATATTAGGTAGTACGATATTAATTATTGCATTACATAATCAATATTTTAGTTCCCTAGTTAGCTACATTTCTTAATTCCATACAGCAATATTGCTAAATTAATCAAAACAGGTAATATTTGACAGCTATTTACGATGTTGCCAACTTTTATGATAAACCCTCTTAATGTCAATATTCCATAACAATTTTGACACTGACATCTCTTGTACGCGGTTTAGATGTGCTAAACGTCAGTTTCATAGGTGAAATTCGCCGGTTGAAGAATGCACAAGACACAATATAGGTTTTATTGTTATTACGACTGGGGGCGTTTAGTGTCCCGCAAAGTGTTCGCCTACAGTACAGTATAGCTTGTCCATTCTGAAATGACGCGCCCCACTACCGCATTACCGCATAATTACCGCGTGCGTAAATGCGGTAGTGGGGTGCATCATTTCAGTCTGGACAAGCTTTACCCGGGTATTAATATAGCATCGAGTTTAGAGTACGTTGATAAAGACGAACGCTTTACAACAAACAAAATAACTTTTTCAAAAACTGATGTGTCATATTAAAAGCCAGGGTCCTAATTATGAAGTATTGTATTGTCATGATTTCGTTGCGAAAAAGGGATGGGACAGGTATGGCAAGGCAAGGTCATGTATAGCTCGGTCTCTCTCTGGCACTGGAAAAATGACAGCATTTATTCTTCAAAATATGGCCGCAGGTTTTTATTCCCTCCCAAGTATAAAGTGGTAAAGACATACGTAATTATGACCTCCGATAAAACTCAAAACCCATAAAATAGTTAACGTTACGATATGAGTACGTTCACAATTTTATAGTTCCATTAAGAACTTTGTTGCTTATGTTTTGAATTCGTATTACCTACCTATTCAAGCAATACGGAAAAAATCATTACTTAGCAATATACAAGGTGGCAGGCACATCGACGCGAAAACTGTTAACATGGATTCGATTTTTTGACGTTCAAAAGTGTCATACATGGGCCTATTTGAAATAAATGATTTGACTTTGACTTTGATTCAGTACATGATTCTGAAGCCCCCTGCATTGAAATTTTAAGTCTGTAATTTTTTTTATCTGTTTTCTTAACAATAAGCTCACCCCTTGAATTTCAATAAAACTGTCGAAATGTGGGTATTACCACAGAATATTACAGAAGGCGCACTCCGCATTTTAGGTATGAAGCTACAAGTATATGGCGGGCTCGTCTAGTCGGACCAATTCAGTGAGCGTAACGTAGTCAGAAGATATAAGAATTAGGCGATAGAAAGAGAGGCAAATTCTAGGTAAAAAGCGATGTGCGACCTGAATTGCACTTTAATATTTCGTAGCAAGAGTCGCTTTTTATTTAAATGATTTTGCGGAGTGAACCATCTGTATTAATCTATGGTATTACTTTATATCATCACCCCTTCGGAAAAAGGGGAGATGATATGAAGCTATTATGTATTTAACTATACCTGCTCAAAATAATGTAGATAGTCTGGAGAACATTTAGACTTCAACCACTTATAATTGACGGTGACGTCAGTTACATTCGCCATCTCACATTTGACTGAAACAAAACGATTTTTGATCTTTAATAATATCTTGAGAAAAAGTCAGGGTTAAGGCATAAACTATGTAGCTACACGATTGCTGACATGTGCGTGAACTGACTGGACAGGTCCACTCAAATCTTTGTGGTTCTTTCCTCAAAAGACCATGCACTGCATGGTCCTCACATGATCTGACCAAGACAATGTGTGGACTTTAAAAAACACTCAGAAAAACTCAGAAACACAGTCTTTTTTAAAGTCCAGACATAATCCTGGTCTGATCACGTGAGGACCATGTAGATTAATGTCTGAAATGGTCTTATGAGGAAGGAACACGGATTTGAGTGGAACAGTCCACTCGGAACTTAAGGAGCTCAGCAAACAGTTTTAATATTGGCTAATGTTTGCGTCTTTAAAAATATGGTACAAAACATTGCTAAGCCCTACGAAAAATGAAGGCGTGACCGATAGCATTGCAAAAGAGCATCATTGAACTATTAGAACTGAATCATAATAAAGTTCTACAGTCCTGATAAAACTGCTATAACGTTTTATCTTAAAAGCATCTGATAACGCACTTATGTCCAGTGATAAGATAGTATCTGACAAATACTGGTATTCAATTAAACCATATTCGCAAGAAATCCGCTGGACGCGGGAAGCACAGAACTGGTCGAAGTGGCAGTGCTTGGGGGAAGCCTATGTCCAGCAGTGGACGTCTTTCGGCTGAAATAATGATGAATGAATATTCGTAATAAGCCGACGTTCACACGGACGTAATAAAATCGCGGCGATTTTGTTTCGTGCACTGGATTTTCAACTCTCGGTGTAAAGCCGAGCGTTGAGAATCCAACGCGCTGGGACGCACTCTCGTTCCAGCGCGTTAATAAAAACACACTGTTGGATTTTTAACGCTCGGCGCTAAGCAGAGCGTTGAAAATCCAGTGCTCGAAACAAAATCGCCGCGATTTTATTACGTCCGTGCTAACGTCGGCTAACAGTGGCAGATTGTTATAGTTCTAGTATAGGACTCGAGGCCTCCCCATAGGGAGAAAACATGTCACTTGCGGGGTAAAGATAAATCTCATGATAACTATTTATTTAAAATCAATTAAGCCGTTAAGAAGAGCAGTAGTGGCCCAGCAGTAACGGCCCTGACTTACGAATTGCAGGTCGTGAGTTCGAACCTTGGCAGGCCCTTCACTTTGTGTGAATAATTTCATCACCACTGCTCACAAAACGGTGAAGGAAAACAACGTGAGGAAACTAGCATGTCGTAGAACCAAAAATTCGAAGACATCTACCAACCCACACTGGTCCCGCGTGGTAGATTTCAGCCCACTTCCTCTCGAAGCGAGGAGGCCTGTGTTCCAGCAGTGGGAACATTAAAGCTGATTATGATGAAGCCGGTAAGGCTAAAATTATATAGCTATAACTTATTAGTAATACTGATGGATTATTTTTTTGGTTGTCAGTAAAAGTTACTCCTTATTTAATTGATAGTGTTAGACATTTGTACCAAGCCCCATAGACATTTGCCCAGTCTTTTTTAAATGATGCCGGTTTACTCCTTGTTAATGATATCTATACTTAATATTATAAAGAGGTAACATTTGTTTGTTTGTTAGTTTGTATGTAGCGGGTAATCTCCGGAACTGCCAGTCGGATTTGAAAAAATATTTTTGCATTGGATAGCCCAATTCTTGAGGAAGGTTATAAGCTCGCAGACGAAGTTGCGGGCAGGAGCTAGTTATAAATATTCAGGAAGGCATGTTAAAACATAAGTACTTATTAGATGAACTTGCACCCCGATTTCTGATGATTAAAAGGAAATGAACTGGCTTCTTTGTATTATCAATATTGTCGAGTTTGGTTTTTGAAGTATAAACTTCTTTAAGTGTACTTTGCGCTCTTTCTGAACAATGAACGAAATTTAACCGTCACACTCGGATATGTGATGCTGATTCAGGTATACTCAGCTCCAGTCGCTTGGTGACGCTGATTATCATATGCTAAGCGCTGAATCGTGTATACTCGGCTCCACACACCCTCTTTTTTTTGTAACCATTTTGAGGAACCATAGCAACAGGAAATAGCACAGAAAAGAAGTAAACCCCAAAGATATTAAATCACTATCAGTTAACTCAACATCTAAGATTTTGATACATTATGATACTGAGAATATTTTCAATACTTCTACTATTTAATCAGGCTCTATCTTATAGGATTCCTATAAGTATCTACTATACTGAGTATTGGCCATTCATACTACATAAGACTCATAATCAGCCTATAATGTTCCCACTGATGGGACACAGGCCTCCTCTCTGTGAGACGAAATGGGCCATAAACCACAATGCAGGGCCTGCAGTGCAGGTTGAAGGATGTCACACATCTTCGAATTTTTGAGTCTAGGACATGACGGTTTCCTCAGTATGTTTTCCTTCACCATTTTAAGAGCAGAGTTGGTGAACAATTCAATGCTGAGATATTATTAGTATGTATGTAGTGCTCTCGAAAAGGATGCATGCATTCTGTTAGCTATGCATGCATCCTTTTGTTTTGTTTCGTTATAGAGAAGCAATAATAGTCAATAAGGGTGTGATTTCAATACAAGGATGTAGCATGCTATGTTTTCTAATTTTTGGCAATAAATGCAGTGAAAGCATTTTTAGAATAATTTATACCTTATACTTACACATTATAATGAGCTGAGAATCCTTAAATAGTGACTTAGCTAGTGTAAACATACAATTGTCCTGAAAAAACAATAAAAATTATTCATAATTATATTTGTTAGTCAACCTATTTTCATGTTATTTATTTTATATAATATGAGAACCTTTCAATTTATTAGGCATAATAGAAACATTTTCCTATTGTGTTTAAAGTATTTAAAAAAAAAAAATATTAATCTGCCTTATCCCAATATTATTAATACCTGTATTTTAAATTGAGTTACTGCATATCTGACCTCCACAACCAAATAACTGGTTATGGCCATAAATGCTGGGTTATTTATAAAATCATGGTCTGGACTATCAATGTTATTAAGTGCAAGCATAACCATTTGATAAAATAATTCGTTTAATAATAACATATACAGGAACTTTTTTTAAGTTACATATAAATTTTCCTGTAACTTTTCCTATGAGTATAATTTATTATATAGTTTATTACATTTTAATGTAGGTAAAAAATGATTACTACTTAAACATACATTCCTGCTCCTTTTAACTAGCTATCTACCAATAAATGTACGGCAATGAGCATTTCAGTAAATAAGAATAAACAATGAGTCAGAAAAAATATCGATACTTAAGGATTAATTTGTCGCTCAATATCAGTATATTAGCAAAACTATGTTCGTATAATTACAAGGAAGGACGTCATACCATACTGTATTTTATTTAATCGTAAGCTTTCTTATTATGAAATGCAAAACATCCTCACCCCATTCAGCGGTAAATCCCATTTTCCTATGTCCGAAAAACTGTGCGTTACTTTGACGATTGCCACAAACAATATGAATAGGATTCGCCACATTGTGATTGAATTAGGCGGAGAAACCACAAAGTACTATATTAATATCGAAAAACTATCAAACATCATTTTAATTTGGTTTAAAATTACAAATAACAATTATTTGGAAAGAACTTCAACTTGGCGTAGTATAACCACTTCATCACTTGACAGACATTTGTTTGACATTTAGATGGCAGGGACCAGGACCACAGACAATAGTACGGGGTTATTCCACGTTAACGCTTGGAATACACGTCAGATTTTTCAGATTCGATAGTCTAATCCGGCTATCGGGAGGGGTTTTTGGAGCTATTGTTTTGTGTCAACACACTTCCAATTCTAGTCGGATAGTTTGCGTTCTTCTGATAGCCGGTTCAAACTACTAGATCCGACCATCAGATGAAAAAATCAGATGTGTATGCTCAGCCCAAGAGTTCCTTCAATATACGGGACATGCGGCGCAAAATATTTAAAAAAAAAACTAGTGGTAATTCGGGAGTTCCGACAGAAGTGAAAACTTGAACAAGAAAATACTTGCAAAGAACATTGATCCGTAACGTAATATTAATAAAGAGCACAATCGCGTTTACAAAAATGAGGTATCGGTAACAGTGTCGCGAGTTCAATTGTTTTTCCCATCTCAAAAATGCCCAACGTGCCTAAATAAGTTTTCACTTCAAAAAAATAACGTTATAAGTTAAATTCTGAGTTATGCAGGTAGTTGCCGCTCATACCCCGTTGGTCTCTCTTGAGAGACAAAACGTCCCCAACCGTCACATTGTCTCTCATGAAAGACAATTAATTTAAAGCCATTATTGTTCCGCTGTGATAATGGGATAGTGCTATTTATGCTGTATAGCTCCATTTCTCTCTAACACTAGAACAATGATGGCTTTAACACGTCATAGTACGGCCCCAAAGACAGAGGCCCCCCGACGCAAGATTTGAAACAAAAATTCGTATAAAAAAAAGAATGGATGGTTTGGAATATTATCCAAAACCGAGAGACCCGTAATAAGTGAATACCTAAAGAAAATGAGAAAAAAAAAGTTTAAAGGTCAAGTGAGAATTTCCGAAAAATGATTAAGACTACCTAGAGTCTAGACTGACAAGAGAAACTGTATTGTCAGTGAGTTAAAGTCTGTCTATTGAAAGCTGAGAGTGAAAAAGAGTGGCAAATTTAAAAAAACTACGTCGGATATCCCCGGACCAACTATGGAAAAACGTATTTGATACTTGAATATTTTTATGCAAAATATTTATTTTTGTTTTTACAGATTTATAGGAAAGCATATAGCAAAAATTGTGTAGATAAGCTTTTAAGATCATAAAGTTGTATGTAAGTCACATCATCATCATCATCATTTCAGCCAAAAGACGTCCACTGCTGGACATAGGCCTCCCCGACGCACCGTGACTTCGACCGATTCTGTGCTTCCCGCATACAAGGGATCTCTGCGGCCTTCACAGGGTCATCGGTCCAGCTTGTAGACATTTTGAGTATAAGGTACGCCACCCTAGTCAACACACTCTAGATCTTCACCACGTCATTTACAAGAGACTGATGGACGATAAACCCGACACCTTAGGACTACTGGTCACCGTCCCGGAAATAGAGCAAGTTCTCGGATTTGAGCATTATCGAGTGCCCCCCTTCTCTTCGGACTTCAGCTAACCCTACTATACACCATCATAACCTGCTCAATTCTTCTTCGAGTTCGATGATTTTCTCGTCGGTCCGGAGTGTACCCGTGTTGTATGTTGCCAGGTCCAGTTTCCGGTGATTGTGGTAGCTGGATTTCTGGAGTAGAACAAAAAGCATGTCCTTTGTGTTTCATTTTGACAATAAACTACATAATAGGCTTGGACAAAATTTCGTGCCGCTGAGTGTACATAGAATCAGGATAGCTAATCAAATGTTTGAAAAAATATGACCTTCTTCTTCCCAGTGATGTCGTAAAAGGCGACTAAGGGACTTACTAGAGAATGGGCAGCAACGTTCTCTATGCATTTATAACACCATACTGCGATCGCCAACTCGTCTGCCAAGCTTGGCGATTATGGCATACCTCCCCAAAAATGAGAAGCACCAAAAAGAAATGGCCCCAAGTGCCCGGTGGTCCACCTGCCCTTAGCTACGGTAACAGTCAAGGCCACGGTGAGCCAAGGGGTGCGTAGAATCCCCAGAAGAAATCTGGTTACTACAATCACCGGAAACTGGACCTGGCAACATAAAACTCGCGTTCACTCCGGACCGACGAGAAGATCATCGAATTCAAAGAAGATTTGAGCAGGTTACGATGGGGTATAGTAGGGTTATCTGAAGTGCGAAGAGAGGGGAAGGACTCGATAATCCTCAAATCCGGGAACTGGCTCTATTTCCGGGAGGGCGACCAGCAGTCCCAAGGTGGTATCAGGTTTATCGTCCATAAGTCCCTTGTGAGTACAGTAGAAGGCATGAGTCGTTACCACAAATTGACACTGCACAGTAGTTAATTTTTCGGTCTGTTTGGCGGAATGAAGAAGCCGGGGGTGCCGAGCTGCATGCGATTGGTTCGTCACTCGATGCTCGTCGCCTATTGGATCTCTCGCGTGTCAATCTGCTACTGTCATTGGCCGAAATTGTAACATACGAGAAGCTGTGCTCACGACTCGTGCCCCAACCTGTAACGTGATGAAGATCGAGAGTGTGTCGACCAGGGTGGCGTACCTTATACTTAGAATGTCCACTAGGTCGACTGATGACCTTATAATGCGTGTAGTAATTCGCTGGATGCGGGAAGCACAGAATTGGTTGAAGTGGCGGTGCTTGGGGGAAGCTTATGTTCAGCAGCGAACGTCTTTCGGCTGAAATGATGATGATGATGATGTGACTTAAAACCTTATGATCATAAAAGCCTATCTACACATTTTTTTTTTGCTTTATGCTTTCCTATTAATCTGTAATAACAAAAATAAATATTCTGCTTAAAAATATTCAAGTATCAAATACGTTTTTCTATAGTTGGTCCGGGGATATCTGACGTAATTTTTTAAAATTTGCCACTTTTTTTCACTCTCAGCTTTCAATAGACAGACTTTAACTCACTGACAATAGTTTCTCTTGTCAGTATCAACCAGTTTTTACAAACAATAGGGACACTTGGGCGACAAAGTACTCCTGCACAAAGCTGTCATCCGGAAACATGCTCTTATGACTGGCAGTATTGCCACGGTGAATGGTAATGCCTAGGCACAGATGATATGCCTAGGTAATACTGCTTCTTTGGCATAAGAACGGACCACTCTGTTCCGTTCCATGTTTTTTTACACCTCTGCCTAATCCTCCAGGGAAAGCAGGCATAATGTTATGTTAAGTTTATGATGTTTAAATATTTTGAATACGTAATAGATGTTTTGAAAATCAATATGATACAAATTCCAACTTCGGGAATTATTGATTAGTTTTACTACAAAGACTGGGGTTTGGTTTGGATACGAAAAAAAAAAAACTTTGACACTGACAGAACTCATAAAACTAAGGCTGTCGTGTCAAAATATTTTTGTTTTGTTCTTCGTATATTTCCAAAAAAATCGCTTAATATGTCATAATTGTAATGTTTTCTATTTATTTTAATGTTAAATTACGTAAATTAATTATAATAACACTAAATACTTATCATGTTTTGGTGATAAAATATCCATAGTGTGGTACCGTAGTAGTCATGTCAGATTGCGCGCTGGTGTCCAATGTAAGCGAACACGATGCGAGTATGGACGTGGGGAACGACAAGTCTCTATTCGAGCCCTCTGTTGAAATGATGGTAAATGATTTTGATGACGAGAGAACACTAGACGAAGAAGAAGCTTTGGCGGCGGGAGAGCAGCAAGATCCTAAAGCCGAACTCAACAGCCTTCAGCGAGAAGGTGATATGCCCTTGGAGGAACTACTAGCACTGTACGGATACGATAGAAGCATGGATAAGCCCATACCAGAGCAGGCCCCTGAGGTGGTGCCTGAGGAGATTGAGAAACCAGAATCAGCATTACAACAATTATATAGTGAGACTGCTAGTCCAGAAGCCACAAGATGCCTTAGGTCTGGCTCGAGACCACCTTCTGAAGAAGAAGATGATTATGATTATAGTCCGGATGAGGATGACTGGAAAAAGACCATAATGGTTGGTAGCGACTACCAAGCTGCAATTCCTGAAGGTTTATGTAGCTATGATGATGTACTACCATATGAAAATGAGGACAAATTACTGTGGAATCCAAGTACACTAGAGGAAAAAGTTACAGAGGATTACATGAAGAAAATTGATGCAATGAACTCAGGATCAGGGGTAGATGCTGTGCCTAGGGGGAGGCAGCTGCGAGATGATGAAGAAGCCCTTTACCTGCTTCAGCAGTGTGGTCACAATGTAGAGGAAGCATTGAGGCGGCGACGCATTTCTGCACAAACCCCAGCTCATGCAGCAAGCCTCTGGTCAGAAGAAGAGTGTCGCAACTTTGAAAATGGTCTTAAAGCCCACGGCAAAGACTTCCATTTAATCAGACTGTACAAAGTGCGGACACGGTCAGTTGGAGAATTGGTTCAGTTTTATTACATATGGAAAAAGACAGAGCGGCATGATATTTTCGCTAATAAAGCACGTTTGGAGAAAAAAAAGTACACTGTACATCCGGGTCATACTGATTACATGGACAGATTTTTGGAAGAACAGGAGGCAGCAGGGGGAGGGGTTGTCAGACAAGTGTCACCTTCTCCGACAATGGAGTTTGGTCCATCTCCTGCTACCCAGCCTGACCCGTTAGCTTTGGGTGAAAAGGAGGTGTTTTCCCAACTAACTGCCCACACCACACCTCCACGAGCCCTATCTATGGAGGACCCGGAACCACCAACCGGTTCCTAATACATGTATTATTGGCAAAGGCCATGCGTAGCAAGCACTGTTTGTAACTACTTAACTATGGTGTTATTAGCAATAAGGGTGTTTTTTCCTTATTCATAAAACTATACCAATTTTTGTTTTTATAACACTATTTTATAAAACGGACTGACTTAGAACCTTCTTTTGTATTTTAACATTTTGAACAGTACAATGTAAATAATAAAGCTGTAAAATTATGTTACATGTTTGTGAATAAGGGAATT
The DNA here is from genome assembly GCA_916610215.1 of Omphaloscelis lunosa. Taxonomy (NCBI): domain Eukaryota; kingdom Metazoa; phylum Arthropoda; class Insecta; order Lepidoptera; family Noctuidae; genus Omphaloscelis; species Omphaloscelis lunosa. The sequence continues at coordinate 4,234,054 of OU744247.1, forward strand.
ATGCTGAATGAAATGAATGATTGTGTACCCACCTGCTGGTGGGTAATGTATGAAATTATGAGGTTCTTGATGATAAGAATAAACAGTGCAAATAAATGTGTTATTTTATTTCAACATGCTTTTTAAGGTCCCATACCAAAATGGTAAAACGGGACCCTATTACTAAGACTCCACTGTCTGTCTGTTTGTCTGTCACCAGGCTGTATCTCATGAACTCTGACAGACAGTTGAAACTTTCACAGATGATGTATTTCTGTTGCCAGTATAACAACACATACTAAAAAACTGTATAAAATAAATATTTAAGGGGGCTCCCATACAACAAACGTGATTTATTTGCCGTTTTAATAGATAATGGTATGGAACCATAGACATGTTTTTTCTACCTCAATATAGGGAACCCTTCGTGCGCGAGTTCGACTCGCACTTGACCGGTTTTTTAAAAGCCACTGCGCAGTTTTCTTATTACATTTGGGTTCATGCATAATATCTATTACTATAATATATCTCCTATAGGGCAATATGGCGATTATTTCATAAATGATTATTAATGTGACCTCTTTTAGGTATTCATCTTCGAGATTAGGCGTGGATGCAGTGTAGTGTACCTCGTTGTGCATTTTATAAATTCAGTACCCATAGATAATAGAAATCAGTGGTTTTCCCAGTCAATAGGAAAAAGGTTTCCTGTTTTGATTCAAGTGGACTGGTATTACAAGAATTATTATCACCCTATAATTGTAGTCTTTAGTTATGAGTATGACTAATAAACCTACAGATAAGCTTTGTCAAGTTCACAAGCTTGAGTCACAGCACAGGGTTTGAGTTTATTTGTAGTTAATTTTGTACACCGACAGATGGCAGGATCGTTCCGTTCGGAAATCACGCGTGGTGTTTTTATTCAAACTTCACTTTACCACTTTCATTACCTAGTTTTTCTTTTCCGTGATTCCGTCATCTTTGATCTGAAACTGAATGACCGAGTTTCCGAAAGTAAGTAAAAAACATACGAAAAAGAAACGTCAAATAATAAAAATAAAAAATATTTGATCAGAATTTTCATTTATCTACGTGTCTAGTGAGATATGTGAGTAAATACGAACGGATTTTCAATCATTTGTGGAAATAAAAAGCCATTACGAAGGTTATATTGATTGATTTCGTATTTTCCCAACACCAAAACAAAACTATGACTGTGAGCTCAGACATGTCGGAGAAAGAGATTCTCAACGATTTTAAGGAAAATTACGGTAAGATTCGTAAACTGCTGGATGAGGACAGCAAAAATGACCCGGAAAACGAACCTTACATATCCAAATACAAAGCTAAAGGAATACTCGTTGGTATGAGTGACAGCTTGACAAAATTGCTTAGTAATACTACTACTAGTTTGGAGGAAATAAAGCTCCACGCAATGCTAGGCACCGTTTTACTGAACATAGGTATCATTGACATGGAAACTGAAGAGCTAACATCTAGTGAAAATATTCTATCAGAAGCTATGGAACTGCTAGCACCCAATTCTTTAAAACCAGAGATTGTAATCACACTTATCAATGTTTATAATAACTTGGGCATATTGTGGTCAAATCGCGATGCGCCGGATAAGGCTAAAACATATTTACTGTATGCTAAAGAGTTGTATGAAAATTTCAAATGTACGATGCAGCTACCGTTGCCTATAGATCAAATTGTATATCCAACAGGGGAGAGTCCTATGGGAGATATCATGTTACTAGAAAAAGCACATACACTAACTCTTTACTACTTGGCACAAGTATATGGTTCACTGATGGAGAACTTGAAATCAGCTATATATTGTCATGTTACTTTACGGAGGCAGTTACAATACAACGATTACGAGCCTATAGACTGGGCATTAAATTGTGCAACATTATCACAGTTCTTTGCTGAGCATAATGGGTTTTTCCAATCAAGGCATCATTTGGCAGCTGCATCAACTATCCTTGAACAATATGAAGAGAAGTTGGGGTCTGCTGAGAATAATGATGAAGTGTTTCTGGCCAAGATAGAGACATTCAAGCACAGGTCAGCTGATGTAGCTAGGTGCTGGGCCAAGTATTGTATCTTGCTTATGACCTCATCTAAAGCAAGGTTAATGACTGATTCTGAAGAGTCAACTGAACCTATAACAGGTAAGACATACTCTATAAAGTGTCATACTAATGAATATGTGTTTTGTGAATTTGATCCTTATTAGTACTAGAAATTGTTCAATTGACAGATGTCAGGAACACATTCTGTCGTTGGCTGGACTGTAGTAACTGTTTTTCTACTACAATCTCTTGAAAACCTTATTGAGCTTACTCCTTATCTTATTACAATCCATGGTAGTAAAAATTCACTATAGGATGCCTTCTACTACAGTCCTTTGCTAGTCTCTGACCAGGTTTCTTTAATGCTGGGGCTACATTGTCGCGACAACGCGAACTACACTTCGTGCGCTCTCTCTCGCACACCACTCGACGCCTCGCTGGACAACAGAGAGCGCGCGAAGTGTAGTTCGCGTTATCGCGACAGTGTAGCCGTAGCATAAGGTGGTTGCGCTAATGGGTGGTTTACTCGGGTCGATTTTCGATTGTCTTAATGACAGTACGACTAGGCCGCAAATGACTTAAATCACAAACCCCAAAGTTGAATGCCATCCGACTTTTACCGTGTGGAGACAAGCCGAATGCTGCGGGTGATTAGCTGGAGCTACTTTGTCACGTAATCGCGAACAAAACTTCGCCGCTCTCTCTCGCACACCGCTCGATTTCTCGCTGAGCAAAAGAGAGCGCGCGAAGTTTAGTTCGCGATAACGCGACAATGTAGCCCCAGCCTGAAAAGCATTTATCGTTTCTTCGGAAATGAACAAGTGGCATGACTGTCATTAAAAATAACAATTAAATTGCAAAAAAAAACTATTTTTAATGAAATAATATATAATTTCTTATTATTACAGACATGTCACATCTTACATTAGAAGACCATGAAAACATCTGTGGAGGTGACATCACCAAGCTAGTCTTCTCAGATATTGACGTCTCAAAGTATGAGACCAAAATTGGAGACAAGTTCCTTCTCACTTACCAGGACGCACGAGAAGTCTTCTTGAACTGTCAGACTTGGCTGAATAAGGCCAAAGAGTACTACAAACTTGACACTTTAGCGTCAGATTACATAGAACTTGTACAAGATAGTTCCCAGTCTTATAGCTACCTTGCTTTCTTTGAGGAAGACGACGAAAGACGCGCCAAAATGCACAAGCGACGAATTGACATGCTCGAAGACTTGCTAAAAGAAATCAACCCTACATACTACCTCCAGTATTGCAGGCAACTGTGGTTTGAACTAGGTGAAGTCTACTCAGATATACTTAACATCAAACTTGAAAAACTCAACAAAACAACTGAAAAACCAACCCCACAGGCATTGAAGAAAATCAACAATCTTTCTGAGAAGAGCATCGAAAACTATGATCAATTCTTGAACTCGTGCAAGGATAAAAATGGTATAATGCCAACGAAATTGAATTTCGAATTAATTAGGCCTGTAATCAGCGCTCACGCGTTCATTGGTAGAAACAGCATGAAGAAGGTTGCAGTAGACAAGGTTTCACAATTGTGGAATGTGCAAAAGAGTTTTGACTCCTATCAAGCTGTTGTAGATATTTGTACGAACTGTGAGGATGCTGCGGCAATGATGCAAGAGGAATTCTCCTTATGCCAACAGATGGTGAAAATATTGCCCATAAAGATAAAGAAACTACAAATTGAGACAGCTGAATAGGAAAATTGTGTACATTATAGTGGACAACACTATAATGTACAGAAGTGCTGTATGGTATACTCTGAATGCTTGTAATATCTTGCTTCTGAATTCTGCAGAGGTACATTTGTTTAGTACCTATAGTTGTCTGGTCAAAGACCTATCTTCAGTTTGTGTCTTTTTGTAAATGACGAACTAATAGGTGTTTAATTATTTTTTTCGCAAATCCATAAAATGGTTTATTTGTTTATGTACTTTTAATTTAAAGATTGTCCCATTTTGCAGGGTAACGTCAGAACGGCCTTTGCTTGAGTTGCTTAGCTTTTCAACTATAAGAATTGACCTATTATGGCTAAAGATGATGTAGCTGTTGTAAGTCAGGAGCGCGCGTTGTTTGAGTTTTGTAGACATTGATATAAGGTTTAAATTACAATGATTTCTTGTTACGCCTAGGCGCCTGACGCGCGCTCGTAAAATGCAACAACAATGTGCTGATCAGCTTCAAAGATTCGATATTCAATTCACCCGTGAGGGGTAGGCAGAAACTCTTACAAGGCTGCTTTAATTTGCTTATTCCTCATTTTAATTAATAGGTCTGCGTCATGAATAATATGACTGTGTGAATGCATTATTATGTAAGTCAATCTGTAATATCAAATTATCGCAGGCAATCGGCATAAATAATCATTTAATTCTCAGTGTCTATGTTGTATAGAATGCGTCCCTTATTAAAAATGTTAATAACTTTTGTACTAAAAATAAATAAAAAATTGAACACGTAATTTGTTTTTATTAATATCTTATCCATAAATACATAGTTTTCACTTATTTTAATGTTTCTATAATATTTTTTTTGGTAAAAGAACTTCATGAGATTAACTTTGTGACACTTTAAAAAAATACTGATTTCTTAAAATTAAAAAGCAAACGCACTTTTCTGAGTCAAGGTGGCGCTGCTTGGAAAGGAAAGTCTTAACCAATCTGTCAAATCTATTCCATTTTTACCCGACTGTGGCGAAGCTTAAAAAGCTTGTGAGTTGGTTTGTTAAGGGATGTATGTATGTCCGTCTATGTTCCCATGCAATAGGTCTTTATTGTTAAAATTTTTAGTTAGAAGATACCTCCGACTGCATGCGATTGTTGGGTTATTCCCAGTTGTCCCCACTGTCAGCGCCACCACTGGTGACAAATGGGATTTCTTTCCATAAAATGTCCCATTTGCCACCAGTGGTGGCGTCACCAGTGGTGGCAATTGGGAATGGCCACTTTTTTTGTTCCCAGTTGCCACCAGTGGTGAAAAATGGGAAAAATTAAATGATACGCCTCCATATTAGTACGGTACACAAAACGAGAGAAATAAAACATTGCACAGACTAATCAAGGTTTTATTCATAATAATTTACATATTCTCTACTAAGGATGTCACAGATTTACACTTATGTATACAATTACACAATCATTTACTTCAAATTTTCTAATTTACATCAAATAAATCAGACAAGTCCAATTTTTTTTAATACGTAATCCTGTAATTCCTAGGGTTTTATCACAGAGTTACAAGCTTCAATGATCAACTTTCTTATTATTATTTATCACAGATCATTATATTATTAACAATAATTGACGTTTTATAATATTCTAACTTACCAGCTATTATTTTACTCAGTTGTTTTCCAAGATGGACGATTACGATGAGTTACAAAAAAATATAGGTACGTACCTACTTCCTTTTTATAATATCACACAATGATTGACTTCACATATCTGATCTGTGATAAATAATAATAAGAAAGTTGATCATTGAAGCTTGTAACTCTGTGATAAAACCCTAGGAATTACAGGATTACGTATTAAAAAAATTTGGACTTGTCTGATTTATTTGATGTAAATTAGAAAATTCGAAGTAAATGATTATGTAATTGTATACATAAGTGTAAATCTGTGACATCCTTAGTAGAGAATATGTAAATTATTGTGAATAAAACCTTGATTAGTCTGTGCAATGTTTTATTTCTCTCGTTTTGTGTACCGTACTAATATGGAGGCGTATCATTTAATTTTTCCCATTTGTCACCACTGGTGGCAACTGGGAACAAAAAAAGTGGCCATTCCCAAATGCCACCACTGGTGACGCCACCACTGGTGGTAAATGGGACATTTTATGGAAAAAAATCCCATTTGTCACCAGTGGTGGCGTTGACAGTGGGGACAAATGGGAATAACACCGATTGTTTATATTAGTAGGATTGGAGGCAGAAGTAGGTCATCTTGTTACCATCGTTTTTAAAGTTTACTTCTTACGCAATCGGGTTTTAGATATTTTTAATTGACTTTGTTTTTGCGTTGCATTTTTGTAGTTCTCTATTTCGACACACGCACAGATATAACTGTATTTTTTGTGTGCGTTAACTATCACACGCAGTGACTTTGGCATGGGGGATGTTTCTTACGAATAAAATCGTAGAAATTAGCTATTTAAATTAATTTACAAGTTGCTCAAGAGAAATTTACACATCTGCATCGGTTTTTTAATTGAATGTCAAACAGTCCTGTAAAGTTGCGAGAAATAGGATTCTGTAAATGTCACTGTGTGGTGTAAGACAGGAGCAGTAAGACAATAATGTTAGATAGTAATAGTTTTTAATAGTCTTAAAATAATTAATAAAAATCTAAACTAAACCCTGCCGATTGTCACAGCACACGAACTATTTGGAACTACATAAATATTTAAATCTACATTTTGAACATTGACTAAAAGATAAATTAGAGTGCGCGCAACGATTGAAAGCCCGCGGAAAATTGTGGAACTACATTTTTTGTATGCAATGTGATGCAATGACATAGACACTAGCGCCGTGTCAAATGGACTTCAGTTATGGTGTGGATAACCTGTGACGCGATTGGTACATAGCACTGAATTTTGCATTCGGTTGTATACATTCTCTATCTACGGTCGTATACTAATAGAATTCAAAATGGCGACTGACAGAACACTACGTACTACCAATCACATGACTGCAAAATTCAGTGCTGCCAATCGCGTTACTGGTGAAGTTAAGTACTGGTCAAGCTACACATTTTCAGTTGATCTCGCATTCAGTGCTGCCACCTTAGTCCTTTTTGGGCTAGATCTAACTCTTTCTACACTGGTTGAACCTGTTTTCATTCCTTTAGCCCGAAAAGGGCAATCTAGCCCTAATTGATAATTTTTTAAGAAAATTTTACAACTATCTTAAAGTACAGAGACCCCGCAGGAAATAATCCGTATCATTATTATTTTATCTTAACCACATTCAAATACTGATGTGAAGCGTGTATTCTGTTCCATGAACTTATAAAAACAGAAAATCGCAATAAAATGCAACTAAAAACAATGATATCGATTATCAAAACGTTTATCAAACCTGATGCTCTCACCAGTTACCTCATGAGGTAATTAAAAAAGAGTGGAAGCAATACTTAAATAGGACTTCTTCAAATTTTCTTACATCCGTGATCAACCGCAACCTTCAACTTCCATAGCTGAAACTACAAGTACCGTACTGAAGAAACAGATTCCTCTGAGGACGATTTTGATTTTTAATCATGCAATCCGTTAATATATGGTACGAGTACTTACCTAAAATAATTTTCAATATAAGTTTTATTTTTGTGAATTTACTGATTTTCTCAAAAGGGCTACAAAAAATAAATAATTATTCACTAAAAAATCCCTTCTAGCCCATTTTCAGCTTCGTATGTAGCCCATCGTCAAAAAGTACGGTGGCAACGCGGTCGCATTTTATAGGATTCGGTACAATGCGTGATCAGCTTATACTGGAAATGTATAGCTTGCTGTGTAGCCGTGTGTACATACAATCCACCTCGGTTTTTGGGTAATCTTTTATCTACCTCTATCTATTATAATGTTTACTTAAATATTATGGGCCGATTGCAACACTTACCGATATTACCTATGTAGGTAGATGTTGGGGGTATAAGTACTTTAAGATAATCTTATAGATAATAATTTAGTTAGTCTAATGACTCCGCTAATAGGTACCGAACTCGGCAAGTGATAAAACATTGCAGTCATATGAAAAGGTAATTCTTAAATTGTATATGTACAATTTCCCTTTATTAACTGAGGGAACAAATTAAGCTGAATCTAAGATAGATATTGGAAAATAGGAATGAAAACTGTTTTTTAGGCACTTTGTTATCACACGAGCTTTTGTCTTGTTTTGTTGATCTATTTCACCTTTTGGGACGAATCATGAACTATATTTTATTTAATACTTACCTACCTACCTTAGAAAATGTACCAATTCTGAGTTAAGTAGGTAGGTACATGAGGGTAGGCAGAAGTATTCTAAAGTTACAATAGTCTAGTCGGTCCATTGTGTCACAGAAAAGATTTACCAAAAAATGTGCTAATGCTAAGATGCCAAGGACCCATTCTGTCTAACACTGATTTCCTCATTATGATCTAGCACGATTGCAATATTAAAATCTTGGGTTCGATGGCCTTTCACACAAGACTAATGAAGGAAACAGAACATTTCATCACAAGCCCGCCTGTCTCCATTTCGCCATTATTAAATAGCTTAGATATTTAGGTATTTTATTTTTTACCAGATATCGCATCACAGTTACAGCGATAGCATTAAAATGTACATTTCATAATCCTAAGATATTAATTTGACATGCTCTGTGTTAATTTGTGTCATCATTAGTACGCTACGTACCCACTTAATTCGGTTGGTATGTCCAAAGTCGGTAACGGTTCCAAATTCAAAGTAAGTTGAAATGAATAAGGTTAGGTTAGGTTAGGTTAGTAGGTATTTAAATGTTCTTAATGTCCCTCGGCAAACTTCATGTTTGTCAGTCGTAGGATTTCTATCAGTTGCCCTATGCACTTGGTAATCTGTGACTTGGTGCAGACCGGACGCTCTCAATCGACTTGGAAGTATATAAAGTTGTTAATACTCTTTTAACGTAATGTAATTTATTTCAAATATGGGAGGAAAGCTGCTAAAGTCGCAGGCACGACAGATAGGAAATAGTTTTACAGCTCTATAGTTCACATGGAAATCAAAACAAAACAACAATAGAGTACTTAGTTCTGAATTCAAATGATTATACATGATAAATCTAATAATTGATGGACATGGAAATTAGCATTCGTTTGAAATCGGAAATGCGATAATTCCCGAGGGACATTAAAAAAATAGAAATACTGTACCATCTTTAGAAGGAAACCGATTTGAGACAATAGAAACTGAGTATTAGCGTAAGAACTATTCTGAGCCGATATTTAAGTAAACAGTACAATTCCTGAAACCGAGGCTGGGTCATATTTAGACTCATTGCATTTGAGGCTGAGCCAAAAAGCACAAATACATTTCCTAATGCAACTTCTCCTTTTTACTCATACTAGCGCTCAGAAGCCGCAGAATTTGATATAAAACTATCCTTAGAACTAAAATTAAAATTATGATAGCAAGTAAGATCACAGCTGCTACATCTAGCAAGTTATGTTCTATGAAGGTCAGGTCCCTGGCAGTGGAATGCAGGGGGTCCTGGTCTCCCCATCGAATGACCCTTTCGACCCAGTATACCGCTGTGTCCAAGGGATCTGCTAGCCTGTCTTGCCAGATTTTGGAAGCCCGTCGCGCACTCATTCGCATCCTGGAAGAAGAAAAAGGAGGGTTAATATTGGGGACAGTGCTAGGATTGTAAAATGTAAGAAAAAATATAAGAAAATCTATTTAAAAGTTTTGTAGTCATGTAGACCTTCCATCAAAACATATATACAAAACATAAACATATATGGTATATGTTGCATTGTCAAGAAACATCATAATAATATTTTACCTATATTATATTTAAACGCACAATTTTAAGTAATTTATTTGATGAGTTGTGCCCATCTCAATGAGCTAATGTACGAGTTAATTACATGACATGACAATGACCGATTAACTAATTTATTAGATAATTGTTGTCAATATTCGTTTCTTCTTTTCACCTAATTCCTTACCTATATTTTATTATCTTTACTTTAGTATAAATTTTATAAGTTGTTATAACCTGTGTTAAAATAACTCGTGATTTATGTTACGCTGATAGACAACGCTGGAAAATAGAAACTGTCGCATGTAGGTACCTAAACGGCCTCGCTTTGAGCGCGTGAATGATTACCTACATTCTATTTTTGATTTTAATGAAGATATCATGTTATTTTCCATCATACCTACTAACTATAAAAAGTAAGTTCCAATATTAAAACCAGACTACTGAAAAATCACGCTCTAAAAAATATGAAACAAGAAAATATTTTGTACCTGTCTTGATTTCTGTCTGAAATAATTTTTTTGAAGTGAATACCTCTTTAGGCGCGTTGGGCATTTTTGAGATGGGACTAAACCATTGATTTCGCGACACCGTGATGACACCAGATTTTGACCATTAAAAGACATCAACGCGTTGATTACCGCGGTGCCGATTTTTTTTCAAGATGTCACTTTCGTCGGCACTCCCGGAGTGCCACTGGTTTTTTTTGTTCAAGACTTTGTTCTCTAGAGGGCGCCATATTGCATTTAATGTGACGTCACATAGCCTGTAACCAGCGGACGATCAAGACGCTTCCAATGATACCTCATTTGTCAAATTATGATCGGTAGTTTAGAAGTCATACAGCGGTCAAAATCATAACCCTCCTTTTTGCATCACCCTAATCGGTTAAAACCGACAAAGTAGAGAAGTACGTACTAGTGCAATTATTACCTAGGTACCTACTTATTGCACACTTCCTTTCTAAGCATTTTTTTTTGGTGGGAAATTATCAAATAACATCTCCCTTTATGGGTGGAGCGGGACGGCGTGTCAGACTCTTACTGACTAAAACCCACTCGTGTTCCTTCAGTTGCCATGTTGCTAGGGGCCCGGTATCCCTTTCGGACTTTCCCGTGACCCCGGCAGTCTTTTCTGAGCCTGAGCCTGGGGTTTTTATTTCTGAACTATGCAGTATGTACCTAAGGATCTTAGCAGGTGGCGTTCTGTAGTTTCTACCCACATGGGAAGAAGGCGTAAGTTTATGTTCGAACTATGCAGCCGTTTAAGAGCGAAGCCAAAGTCCTAGTTTCGGCTACATTTTTCGGATAAACGATTTTATTACTTTAGGTGAATTTATGAGCTCACACATCATTTATCATTTAACCGAAATTCACTCTCTCTCTTTCTTCTGGTGGGATAATTCATAACTCGTGTGTTTTGTCAACGAAAATTCCGTCGTTTTTCTCATTTTGAATGTATGTAGTTCAAGAATCTACATGTTACTAGGTTCCTATACCTATGTAGGTATGTTCGTGTTTACACGAATGTCTGACAATGACAGGTTGCCAGTCTTGCCAGCCAGTCTGCATCACAATTAGAGCTTAGCCTTAGCTTGACAGAATCGGCTTTTATGTTTTCAGTTAGGTATGCAGTACCTACGCACTCAGACCAAATTAAAAACATTACCATACGGAACTCCGTTTTGGAATATTCCGTTTCGAAATATTGATTCAGAATTTCGAAGGGAGCAAATCCATACAAATGCCGGGCATATACAGACGGAATTCCGTTTCGGGATTTCGATTTGGAGAGAATTACGAACGGAGAACGATACGTGTGTGATAGATCCTTGATATTGTATGGATTTGCTGCCTTCGAAATTCCGATTCCGAATCGATATTTCGAAACGGAATTCCGTATGTAGGTGACCGGCCTTATGTGTGTTACGCAAATAATTGTGTTATGCACGTAATCTAATTTGATTTTGATTATGTTCATGACATAATGAAAAACACGTTTCGACACCACTATTAATACCTAGGATTACCTAGTACCTACCTAAAGGGTTATTTAAGAAGCACTGACATTTATTACCATTATAATTTTGGCGAAGTGCCATTTCCGACAAAGTATTTTTGGCATGACTTCTAAACGACCACGATCATTTTAAAATACGTTATTGGTTAAGATATTGTTCACGCTTCTAAATAGTATTCTTTACTAAAAACTATTTTCAAAATAAGGTAATAACATTCCTCTTAAAGTTTTTTTTTATAAAAAGGCAATATAATAGAATAATCGAAACAAAAAGTGGTTGGTGACAGAGACATTTTAACCGTCGTTTTTTAAAAAGAAATCAGAATAAAATAACAATTTTAATACACATTTTTAAATATTTATTAAAAAACGATATAAAAAAACATCTAAAAATATTTAAAAAAATATGTTCCGCTGGTGTCAGGAGCAGGGTCCAAGCTATTGGTGGTTAGGGCTGCAGAGACAGGAACCTCCTCACAATGCGATCCGTATCGAGGAGTACCTACTGCCTTCTGAACTTCTGAATTATATCTCGGCACCATGAGGTCCCGGTCTTGTGGGAGGCGAGCGAGGGATAGAAGCCAATTCGCACAGGCCCCTTAGCCCACGTCCGCACGGACTTAAAAATATCGCAGTAAGATTTTATCCCGCACTGGATTTTCAACTCTCGGCGTTGAGCCGAGCGCATCCCAGTCCCAGCGCCTCGAAAAGACACACTGTTGGATTTTCAGCCCTCGGTTCTAAGGGAGCGTTCAAGTATTACGTAACAAATATGGGGGAGGGGAGTACGATGCGTGACAGGGGAGGGAGGGGGGGTTTGAACTACGCGTTACGTAACATTGTTTTAAGACCAGGCACTCCAAACACAATTTACACACAAACTCCGCCCCAATGCACCCCACCACTCCACTTTGTGCTAAACGCTAACACATCAGTAATAAAGTTGAATATCGCGTGCGCTCTTTGATCGTGTTCAAGCACGGAACTAAATGTCGTAAGTCTCAATTCTTATTTCGTCTATAACTAAAGTAATAATTGATCTAGAGAAAAAATATCCTATATTCGGATAATAAACTATATTTACTTACTGTCAATAATTATTTTAGACATAAAAGCCGAGTAATCTTGTTTATGTTTCAAATAATCTTTAAAAAAGACATGATTTTCGAATAAAAAATGGATCGAGCGAAAATGTTCCAATTATGTAACTGTCTTTTAATTGGAAAAAAAGAGGTCCAATAAATCATATACTAAAGTTCCATTCTGATTGTATGTGTGACTTTTTCAGAATATGAATGCAAATTAACATACAATTTAGGGAGCCTCCTCTTAACCCTTAAGAACGGTCGCGTAGAGATTTTTTTTCTCACTCACAAACGATAAAATAGGAGAATGCATGTGAAGAACAATGGCGGATAAAGCAAAAATGTGTAAAGCAGAGGGCCAAGTCAGGAAAACGACGTTTTTATATGTATGAGGAGCAGTAAAAAAATATTAGGACAAAAAAGAAAACAAATAGAAATCTCTTGCTTTTAAAAACAAGACATTTCAAATGTTAATAAATAATATTAACGCGATTAAAACAGTAACATAGGTATATTAGCGACTTTCCGGCACTTTACGCCACATAATTGTGACTTTCAGGTAAAATCGGTCACTTGGTGGTGGTAACGTAACGTTTTACTTTTAACGTTACTATATTATAACTTTTAACGTTTTACTGAACAACGTAAATAACGCAATGAATGTTGTTGAACTGTCAAAATGAAACAAATTTGTCGTAATCGTTTACGAAACTAATGCCTGTTTTCACCTCCACTAAGTGACACTTAAATGAATCCCTAAATAAAAGTGCATTGTTGGATATTCAACTCTCAACGCTGAGCCTAACGATGAAAATCCAACAGTGGTTGGATTTTTAACGTTAGGCTCAGCGTACTTTTATTTAGGGATCCATTTAAATGTCACTTAGTGGTGAAAACGGGCATAAGGTACGCAATTAGGGAACTGGTAGACAGACTATTTCGATGCGTGTATGAAAAACGTTTTTATTTACGAATCTGATATGAGTTTCTTAGCGAAAGTTGTTTAGTATGGACGGGTAGAATTACCCCCTGGACAGATGCAAGTGACTGTGACTAAATCGCTATCCTGTAGATAGTGACCTGCCTGAATCAGACGCAATATTGGTACCTAGGTATTTATTAGTTCCCTTTATATAATGCCTAGCTACTTATAACACCTAGCAAATGGAAATAAGGTGTATTTCCATACTGATCTGACATTTTGCAGATTTAAACGATGTAATCAATTTTCTCCTTTACGTTGTTAGGGTTCACACACACAAAAAAGATTATTTAATCGACAAATTCTGAACGCTTATACAAAGTCACGTCCTGCAACATGTACTTACAAATAGTTTTTTTACTAGTTCCAGACACAAGAGACAAAAAAAGGGGTGGTACTCCGGGAGTGCTGACAGAAGTGAAAACTTGAACAAGAAAATACTTGCATAGAACATTGATCCGTAAAGTAATATACATAAAGAGCACAATCGCGTTTACAATAATGAGGTGTCGATAACGGTGTCGCGAGTTCAATTGTTTTTTCCCCATCTCAAAAATGCCCAACGCGCCTAAAGCAGTTTTCACTTCAATAAGGAAGTAGGTGAAACAACGAACAACATTCTAGAAGCTGAAAGGAATGCTTTTCCTATGTCAAAATCGAGTTATTATAAAGGTTGACCGTCGAATTTTTATGGGCCATGGACCGTGCTAAACTATTTTCTCAGCGAATTTTCCCGTTTGAGCAGGCAGTGAGTGCCTGACAACCCTTACAGAGGCAGATTTAATAATTTACTTACAAATGCGAATTACACGTTGTAGGATAATGTGTAGTGTTAACATTTATATTTTATTCAAATACGAATATTTGACATGCATATTAAGCCTTGTCGGAAACCAGATGGTTATTCCGTGTTTGATGAGGCGATCACGATGATAATGTAGGTTAGGTAAAGGTAGGTTCTACGATTAAACGGTTTATTTACTTTATACTGTTTGTACTGAGGAGCTCGTGGCTAAGTAATAACAGCCGCACGGGTCGAGCTAGCCCTCAGGTTAAGCTACGCTTGCCAGGGTATGTCCGTGAATGGGTGACCATCTTTACATTTTGAAACTTCTCCGTGCCTCGGAAATCACGTTAAGCCGTTGGGTCGTCAGCATGACAACCAGTCTTACCAAGGGGTATCGTATTACCCAGTTACTGGGTTGTGGAGGTCAGATAGGCAGTTGCTCCATGTAAAATACTGGTATTCGGCTGTATCCGGTTAGACTGGAATCCGACCCTAAGATAGTTGGGAAAAGGCTAGGCAGATTGATTTACTTTATATTTTTTTTGAACTTATCTATCTGGTAGGACCTACTTCATAAGCATGATCAGACTATAATTTTCCCACTGCTGGGACACAGGCCTCCTTTCTTCGAGAAGGAGTGGGCTGTAATCCACCACGCGGATCCAGTGCAGGTTGATAGATATCACAGGTCTTCGAATGATTGGTTCTAGGAGTATTTTTTTCGGCGTTTTTTGCGAAATATTGTACGGTGATATGGAACCCTTCATGTGTAAATGTAACCC
The DNA here is from genome assembly GCA_916610215.1 of Omphaloscelis lunosa. Lineage (NCBI taxonomy): Eukaryota > Metazoa > Arthropoda > Insecta > Lepidoptera > Noctuidae > Omphaloscelis > Omphaloscelis lunosa. The sequence continues at coordinate 4,249,315 of OU744247.1, forward strand.
GCGTTTGACCGGTTTTTTTTGCTGCTGGGGAGTTTGTTGCCACACTTCTTCTTCCCAGCTAAAGGCACTAGGAAGTGGTGAAGGGTGGACGTTTTGGGGGACTGTCTTATGTAATTTTGACGTTCGAAACGTGCTGATTCTATATAATAATGTTTTTTTTTTAAATTCTGTTTGAGAAGAAGCCTTTGCCTTGTTGTAGGACAATAATAGGTTGGTATTATTAATAAATGGTACTCACTCAGTACTCAGCACGCTCTGTAATCCTTCCAGCAAAGTCGTCTCCGTTAGGTCTGCATAAGATATGGTCTTCCCAAGGCCGACAGCCGTTGCTGCTGCACCGTTGAGGGGCTGGTCTCCATAGAACGGCACGATGAGCATCGGTTTACCAGCTGATATCGCCTCCGTCATACCGAGGAGACCTCCGTGGCCGATAAAGGCGACAATTTTTTTGTGTTCTGTAAATAAATTGAGTTTTGTTATTAAGTAGGTACCTATGTTATAAAACTGGCATGGCCTAGAACCGAAGACATGGCCTGACATCTACCAACCTGCACTGGGCCCGCGTGGTGGATGGATTACGGCTCACTGCCTCTCACTGAGAGGACGCCTGTGTCCCAGCAGTGGGAAGATTATAGGCTGATTGTGCAACTTATATTATGCAAAAATACGACCACAAAAAAACAGAAGCTCCCACTACCCAATATGATGGATGTTACCTACATCTATATTTACATAGCAGGTAGTGGTATTCCGCAGGAGGAGACGCCCTGGGCGTCGGGAATCGCAGGCCGATTTCCGGCCACCGTAGGCGCGGGTTTGCGGACGGTGAGCAATGGGTAGCTCACCGTCTGATAAGGACCAGGCCCGGATCGACGGCGCGATGTGTTCCACGCGCGCCTCAAAGAGATGTCAGCAGAATTGACGGGGTCCGCTAGGGCCGATGCCTGCCGGGGGTGCGAAGAAAACCGAAAGGGAGATCGTGGCCCCCGGCAACAAGGCAACTGAAGGAACACGGGTGGATCACACGGGTGGTCAGTAAGAGTGACACGCCCTCCCGCTCCGCCCAGAGCGGGAGAAGTAATTTGATAATATCCAACCCAAAAAAAAAAGGTAGTGGTATTCGAATTAGTGTGGGGTAGGTACCACAACTAAAAAGTGAAAAATAAAAAAAAAATACAAAAAAAAACGACTTACTTCCAAAAAAACACTAATACAAAGTGAAAAATAACTTTAATTTCGGAAGTCGGTGGCAAAAAAAGAAAATTCTAAACTAAAGACACCGACTTCCGAAATTATAATTGTTAGACCTGCGAGAAGCCATTTATAAAAATAAAAATAAAACAATTTATTCAAAAGTTTTTTCATCGTGATTCCGCATGAAACTAGATTTTCCTCATCCTCTGAATTAAGATCATGATGTAGGTTATCTTAATTCTTGGATTTAATAACGTTATGACGATCAGATAAACTTATAATCACATCTGACCACAGACAAGCGTGATGATAAGGATTAATTCTAATTTAATTCTAAGTACATTGTTAATCTTGATTGCTTCCTTCTTCGAATTATTGTTGTTATTAAGATAGATCACAACATTATATCTAACAAGTAGCTATACCTATATGTATCAATTATACATACTTATATGTATAGATGTACCTACTTATATAAGGTGGATACCACAATACGACAATAAATTAAACTGCATATATCTAATGACGTTCCCAGTCTGCATACGAAAATTCAATCCTAGCTCTGGCTTATCGGCAAAGCCCATAGTTGGCCCATCACTACTAATTACAGTCCGTCGAGAGAATGCGTTCCTGACACCTGTCAGTTGGACAATTTCTAGTAGTAATAAGGATCAATTTCGCAAAACACATATTCGTTAGTGTATGAAATTGACAGGTGTCAAGAACGCATTCTCTCACGCATGGTCTATAACCGTAGTTTGTTTGAAAAATTCACTTTTTGAATTGCGATGTTAGGATTTATTTGCTAGTTCAAAATACTCATTAGGATTCCCAGTGTTTTTATATATTGGCGTATTGTTGTCTCTACAAGTACCACTAGTAATGACAACATGGGTTACAAACTGACCCCAAACAGACGCCATTATTTTGTTCTAGCTAGAATGTGCATTATATGCGCTGGCGGACTAAGGGGGGGAGGGGGGCGGCATCTGCGGTCCGCCCCAGGCCCCCGGTCTTGGGGAGTAATTGGCAAATAAAGGCCCAAACAAGGCCGAAATATTTTCAGGCAGTTTGTTGTAGGGGGTTTGTAGTAATATAAACGTAGGGTGCAAATATATTTGAGCTTTAAAATTTCGAGATCGCTTCGCCCGCTCTTATTTCTCTTTCTTGCTATTAACTTTTCTGCATATCTGGGCCCGACGTCCATTTAGTTTTGCCGCCCCGGCTCCTAATTAGTCTTAGTCTGCCACTGAATTTATGATCAAAGTTATTTTCTACATTTATACTTATATATACTCACCTTCTTCCTATGGGGGTAGGCAGAAACTACAGAACGCCGCCTGCTACGATCCTTACATACTTCTTTTCTACATTTAGTATTTTATCCATCTATACAGGGTGGCAGGGATATCGACGCGAAAACTGTACATAATTCTGAACAGCTAATTTGTTTTTTTGAAAAATTTCAACGCGGGGGTTGAAATTTTTCAAAAAAACAAATTAGCTGTTTATTAGAAAAGTGCAATACCTACGCGGTCAAAACGTGTAGAACAGCAGATTAAAAAAAAAACTAACCGACGAAAATTTTCAACGGGGGTTCAGAATCATGTCCTGAATCCATGTTAGGTAACAGTTTTCGCGTCGATGTCCTTGCGACCCTGTATATCTATTGTTACACTAACATTATTGTTTCAAAATGTTTCCTTTACATTTCCCTATTATTTACTGAGTGCGTGACAGTGCATAATATCTAATCTAAGTATAAATAGCGTATAGTAACAAGTAAAGTCGGTTACTGACGTTACTGTGTGTAGGTATAATTATGGAAGACGATGTTTATGTAGGTATAAATTACACCAACGACACAGCACGATAATGTCATTCATGTGATTAGTTCAACTGTTCTATTTGTTACGCTGTCAGCACATGCATCCCAGGTAATGGCGGGAGGGGTTCACATCGGCGTCGAGTCGACGATGAAGTATCTACTTGTCCTCGACAGCCGGTGGAACTTCGTTGAACACTTCCGACGTTTGGCTCCCAGACTGGAGCGGGCCGGGGCTGCGTTGAAGCGGCTCCTGCCCAATCTAGGGGATCCAAACGCCTCCTGCCGGAGGCTCTACGCGGGGGTCGTGCGGTCCATGGCCCTTTACGGGGCACCGGTGTGGGCGCGTTCACTAAGGCTGTGGCCAGCCCGCCGGTTGAACGCGTCCCAGAGGGTCATGGCCATCCGGCTGGCCCGAGGATACCGCACGGTCTCCTGCGAGGCGGCGAGCCTCCTTGCCGGATTACCGCCATGGGATCTGGAAGCAAAGGTCCTCGCGCACATTTGGGAGTGGCGCGAGGAGGCGAAACGCCGGGGCTTAACTCCGCTGCCGCGAGAAATCGCGGCACAGCGGACGGAGCTCCGGCGGGATCTCATGGCGTCATGGAGAGTGCGATTGTCGCAACCCAGCGCTGGGCACGCCACAATTGCGGCGATAAGACCCCTCTTTGAGGAGTGGCTAGAGAGGCGCCACGGCGTCCTCACCTTCCGCCTGACGCAGGTCCTCACCGGACACGGCTGTTTCGGGAGGTTCCTGCACAGGATAAGGCGGGAGGAAACGCCCGGGTGTCACCATTGTGTGGATCGCCCGGAGGACACGGTGGAGCATACGGTGGAGGTCTGCCCAGCTTGGGCGGAGCATCGCCGTGTCCTCGTGGAGGCGATCGGCGGCGGTGATCTCTCGCGTCCGGCCCTGGTTCAGGCCATGGTACGGAGCGAGAGGAAATGGGAGGCCGTCACCTCCTTCTGCGAAGCTGTAATGCTCGCGAAGGAGGAGGCGGAACGCGTGAGGGAAAGGCAAATTTCGCGCCCTCACGCCCCTAACCGCCGCAGGAGGAGACGCCCAGGGCGTCGGGAATCGCGGGGCGATTTCCGGCCACCGTAGGCGCGGGCTTGCGGGCAGTGAGCAATGGGTGGCTCACCGTCCGATAAGGACCAGGCCCAGGTCGACGGCGCGTTGTGTTCCACGCGCGCCTCAAAGAGATGTCAGCAGATTTGAAGGGGTCCACTAGGGCCGATGCCTGCCGGGGTTGCGAAGAAAACCGAAAGGGAGATCGTGGCCCCCGGCAACAGGGCAACCGAAGGAACACGGGTGGGTTTTAGTCAGTAAGAGTCTGACACGCCCTCCCGCTCCGCCCAGAGCGGGAGAAGTTATTTGATGATTTCCCACCCTCAAAAAAAAAAAAAAAAAGCACATGCAGACTAATTCAAATCTCATATGTAAGATTCTGTACATTCAGAAGTCGAACTCCTATTTGAGACACCTCCCCGCAGCAGTGATAGCATAGTGGTATGACCGTCGGACTGCCAAGTCATAGGTCTCGAGCTTGAACCCAAGGCATGCACCTCTGACTTTCCGGATTCATGTGCGTATTGTATTATCACTTGCTTCAAAAACAATGAAGGAAAATATCGTGAGGAAACCGGCATGCCTGAGAGATATTACTCCTCGGCATGTGAAGCCAAGTCAGAGGCCAGTGGGCGGCTTTAAAACTCTGACATCAGGGTAGTCGCTAACCACACGAAAAGAAGATCTCAATATTCTTTTCTTTCCCACAGAAGTACCAATATTGTGCCGTGTAGGAATATAACCCGCGTTGCCAGTGCACTTTTATAATTTCTAACGTCACGATATTATCGTGGACGTCCACGTCTTCATCACGGCATCACGATAACACAGGAAAGTAAAATTTATGGAAATATATGAAGACGCTTTTAAATTTCCGTCCACGATAACGTTAACGTGCATGCCGACGCTTTAGAGTGAAAACCTCGTAAATGTAAAAGAAGTAACTTTTCAGGAGGAAGAAAAATCTGTGTGCTGTAAAGTTTTTGTACGGCGTCTTTTATGTTTTTTTTTTTAAATTAATTAAATGGAAATTTAACCCGCTTTTATATCTAGAACTGCGAACATAAAAGACGCCATAAAAAAAATTACAGTACGCAGTTTTTTCTTCCACCTGAAAAGTTACTTCTTTTACACTTACGAGGTTTTTACTCTAAGGCGTCGATGCACGTATTTCCATATATTTTATGAACGTGGACGTCCACGACAAAATCGTCACGTTAGAAATTATACCTACCGTAAATAGTAGTATTTAGCCTCACGAATGATGAGTCCATGGCCCAAACTCTCTAAGCATGCTTAGGTTCTCTAGGATTAAATGGAGAAATACTCACGAAGCAACTCATACTGAGGTATCCACTTTACTTTCAGAATATTGCCAGTCAGTGTGCCCTCTTCATCACTGGTCTCATATTTCCAGATGACCCTCTGCTTCAGTTTTGAAAGGGCGTTCACAATAATGTCCTCTTTGTACTTCGGAATAGAGGCGGTTTTGATCAGCGAGCCCCAACTGAAGAGGACGACTCCATGTTCTGACTCGTTCAGGAATCGTTCGATATACTGTAACAAAGATTTAACATTAAAGGATTTTTTCAAGGAATGCAAGGAGGAGCTCGAGGGTTCGTAATAACAGCTGCATGGGTCGATCCATCAGGTTAAGTTACGCTTCCAAGGGTTAGTCCGTGGATGGGTGACCATCTTTACATACCGAGACTCCTTCGTGCCTCGGAAAGCACGTTAAACCGTTGATCCCGGTCTTACCAAGTCTAAGGGGTATTACCCAGTTAGTGGGTTGTGGAGGTCAGATAGTCAGTCGCTCCATGTAAAATACTGGTATTCAGCTACATCAGATTAGACTGGAAGCTGACTAAAGACTGGCAGATGATGATGATGATTAGTCTTATAGATTTTCATCAAGTTAAATAACAAAATTGAATTCAATTGATTGTCAATTCATTTGACCCCAACTGTCCTTTTGTAATACAGCGTCTAAACGATGTTTTTATTACGTTGATAATTTATCCTGATAAAGCTTTATTGAAGTCCATGGACAGAACATTGGTCATAGTTATCCAATGCGGAACAAAATACTAGGACATTCTGTGGAAGGGAAGAAAATTCAATCGGACTAAAAGTTGATGTTAGAGTGGTACAACTGTACAAGACTTGTGGCGCCTGAATGACATTGACATGGGGGCGTTGTTGGTAAACATTTTTGTGAAATTGTATTGACAAAACAAAGTACAGAGAGAGAGAGAGAGAGAGAGAGAGAGAATAGAGAGCTTCTGAGGTGGGCGCTAATAACTGTGACACAGTTACTAAACTAGCGCAGTATTAACGTCCTACATAAAAATTGTAATAAATGTTTTTGTTCCAATAAAGTATTTGTACCTTGTTGCTTTAGTTCGGATATTAGCCACGCGTCAAAAAATCCATATAGCTTTATAGGTAAGCTCATACCTTCACCTAAAAGGCCAAAGATTCTTATTGGCATTAAGATTATTTTGGTCTTTGTTTTCAAGGACTTTTGGACCTTTTTGTTTTTCAAATTGTTCGTCGAATCGTTAAGCTTCTTAAAAATGTAGGCCGTACATAAACTGACCAAGATTGTGTTTGGAATTTCTTCTCAGAGTAAGTATTCAGATAGGAAACGCCGGCCTCATCTAGTTTTTAAGAATATGATTGACGTGTAAAGTTGTTTGTACAAACCTACTTACAGAAAAAAATCATTTATCATTTTAAGTTGTAAAATATCCTTTTCAAAACAATTTAAGCAGGTACCTACCATATTCATAGTCATTTTGTGATTTTCTGTTACCTACTTAAAATGTGTCTCATCGCTCATTAACATAATTTGGCAAGCAATTGTCTACACAGGTCAAAGTAGGTCACCGCCGTTGTACATAAGGAATAGCTGGCCTTATATTCTTTAGAATGTGGTTCATGGGTCGTTAAGCAGTAGGTTATTCTGTACATTTAGCTATAGTGTCGAATTAATGCTACGATCGTCTCGGCAGAATTTTGAAAGTGATATGATGTATAGTATGTCGGGGTAAGTTCGGCACCGTAAGACCGTAGGAATCAATTTACGGGCTGTTTTGGCAATTTTTTTGAACGCTGCCAACCAACGGGGTACAATAACATGGCGCAGAATTTGATTCGTACACTCTTATCCCAGCGCCGAATTTACCCCAACATACTCGTACCAATTTCATGTTTACAGTCATCTCGGCTTTATCCTAAGTAATGCAGTAACCCAGAAGTCTAAGTAAAAGCCCCTTGGACTTAAAGGGTCTCGCAGACAGGCGCGACGCGACAGTGCGACGCGATTCTGGTAGAACAATTTCCATGAAGTTTTCATAAAAATTGTTCTACTAGAGTCACGTCGCGGGAGCCTTAAATTATGATAACATTTTCTCATTTTCCTGAGATAAATATTAACAGTGTCCCATAAGCATTATCTAAATGTCATTACCGAATTAAACTCATCCTATTACCTTATCTATCGTTATCTTGTTATCTTATCACTTTATTAGTAATCGTCGAAGGCTGATTTATATTCGTAACAAAAAGTGGGCCATGGGTGACAATTGTCACGGGATAAAAATACACAGTACCTACTGTGTATTTTTATCCCGTGTTTATCTACTTAATGACAGTGTATAACGGAACTGGAGCATGGTGCGGGTGAGGCGAGGTGATAGGTACTTTAGCTATTAGTCCATGTTTCGTAACCCGCGTTTACATCTATATAAGTTTTAAGAATTGTCTTGTCAAAAACATGTCGTGTCAAACTCAAACTCAAAGCATTGTCAAGGAGTCAGTCAGTCAGAAATATGAATCTTTATAGACTGCGGCAAGATAAGTCTACTTGTGACTGGTAGGTACTGTAATATTTAAAATATAATATTAATCTATTTTATTATTTTTTAATCTTAAATTATTAATTATATATTAATATAATTTAATCTTAAAATATTATTCTTATATTAATTTTAATTCATCTTAAATTATAAATCTTATATTAATATTAATTAATCAAATAATTCTATACTCAGTAGTCCAGCCATTATAAATTGGGCCGGGCGGGTAGCGGCACGTGTCTAAAATAAAATTTTAACGAATAAAATATAAAAGAAATCTTGGAATCAGAAAGTTACTACAAGTGCCAAGCCCGAGACGTACCTTTGCGTTGATTGACTATCCAGTTTCTTGTCTTTCACCGAGCCGTTTTATAGAAAGTGAAACTAAATTGCAAACCAACCCATAATGTTATAAAATGTAGTTATTTTTTATTTCGAGGCCAACTTCATGGCCCACTTTTAGCCTTCTTATTGTTTTCACAGCGAAGGTTCCTAATAGATTACCATTCAATTAACAAACCAAATTTATATTCACAAATTAGACGATTGTGTGTCCTAGGTTTAGGTGCAGCTGATAAACTGAATTACCTTTTTTTTTTTCAAGGCGTTTTTATGAACTATTAAAAGACCGAATGCTGTGGTAATGCGTTCCTTGCGAAGTATGTTTGGTGTGACTATGAATGATAGGCTGAGGAATGATGTGATAAAAGACAGCGGTGTGATTTAAAAGAAGATGTAGTGACAAAAATAGTTGAGAGGATGAATTAAAGGCGACTAACAAAGTGTATTTACAAGGCAGATGTGAAGGGAAAGGCCGAGCGGGAACGCCCTAGGAGGATATATTCTGACCTTATTGGTGATGTTCTTAAGAAACGCTCGGTGCGTAGTACTCGCAACCGGCGTGCGTGTATGACCAGATGTAAGAACGTAAACGAGGCAAAAGGAGTATGTAAGGATCGTAGCAGGTGGCGTTCTGTAGTTTCTGCCTACCCCCATGGGGAGAAGGCGTGAGTTTATGTGTGTATGTATGTAAAGACAGAATTTATATTCACAAATTGGTTGATTGTCGTGTCTTAGGTTCAGCTGATAAACTGAATTTCCTATTATATTTCTTTCAAGGGGTTTTAATTAACTACTATACAGGATGTACCTACCAGAAAGGTGTGGTAAATTTTAAAAGTGTTGTACAGAGTTGCAGATCATCAAACTGAACAACTTTCTCCACGGCACTAATTATAGTAGTTGAAAAAAAAAAAACTGCCGTTCCATACATTTGGGTCAAGTTAAAGTTTTGTATGGGACAGTTAATCATTGTTTCGCGATTGATGCCGTATATGGCACTTACAACCCTAAACCACCAAGGCGATTGCCGATTCGATGCTTGAGTTATAATCATAATCATTTATTTGTACATTATCACATCATATATATTATCATTATCATATGGTACATTGCTGAGTAATTAGCATTAAAACCTTTATGTTATTATCATACATATTTATTATTACCGTTATCATATCTATTCCAGTCACCACAGTCAGAGGGGGCGATCCCAGCAGATTATTAGTTACATATGATTAAATCTGTGCCTCTATCATACCTACTTATCGGGCCTGGTATCACATGCGGTATTATGTAGCTATAAATAGATCGATATGCCCCACCACAGTTATAGATTGAACTGTACCTATCAAAAATTCAGGACTGAGGTGCATTAATCAACGGAAAACTACACGGCACATCATCACATAATTATACTACCAGCACATAGTCTTAATATGCGTGTCGTTCGCGGATGTGTGGCAAACAAATACGGTGGCAAAAAAATACAAACATTTTTAAAATTTTTATCCATGAGATTAGAACAAATATCTGTGGTCAACCTAGACACAGCCCCAGGGGGGGTCATGACCCCCATGACTCCCCCCTGGATTCGCCCTTGCTCACCAGTACTTACCCTAATTGCATAACTTATTTTCGTAAACGATTATGGCTAATTTTTTTCATTTTGACAGTTCAACAACGTTCTTTGCATTATTAACGTTGTTGAGCAGATTTTTTTTTCCAACTTATGAAGCAATGGATTAGCAATCTGTTTCAAATTGAAACAAATTGTGATTGATCGTGTATTACGCAATTAGGGTACAGATGGTACGAGTTACGACTGAATGCCCGCATTACACATTGAAACAGAACTCATTCCAATGTTGACACACATGTATCATACTCGTGTTCACAAACCCTGCAAGTCACTGCAGTTGTGCCGTTGTAAACTATCACATCCGGAGTTACTACAACTGTCAGTAATGAACATAATGCTTCAACATTATCCGTTATTCAATTGTCTTTCTGAATATCTCAGATTCTTTGTATGACGTCGTTGTTTCTAGAAACTAGAATGTATGCGTCCCTGGTACTTTTGATGTAATGATGCGATGTTTGTCTTTATTTTTTCCAAGTGTCAGGTTTTAGGTTCACTTGATTTCAAGCAAGGGCTTAAAAATGGTAGTTAGTTATCATTAGGATCACAATATTTTAAATATAATTCATTACAAAAATAAAACCCTTTCGTTATTTCGATAAACGTATACTTAAATTTCCGTTAATTAACAATAAATACAGTATGTTAATTAACGAAACGCGTTCCCGTAAACCCGCAATATTATAGAATCCATACATGCAAAATAAAATAGGTATAACCATTTAAAAAAAAATGTTTTTTTATAATTAATATTTTTTAACGGGAACGCCTTTCGTTATTTAACATACTGTATAAAGAAATGTAATCTATTTAAAATGCAGTAATTTCAACAATATTACACAATAAATGTTGTTATTTGGCCGTTATTTTTCAAATACTGGAGAGGTTGCGGTTGGTCAACCGCTATGCTTCTTAAATGTAAATGTTCTTGACAAGAACTTTTGGTCTGGTGTCTATTGCCTCTCTGGTGTAATTATTATTATATTTTAAGTATTTCGAGTCAGGTTTTCCTCATCTGCTAATAGAATTCGTCTGGTTTGTCAAAGACCATAATATTTTCGTATGTATTTTTTATCCTATTATTATTTTTAGATTTAAACTATTCTCGAGATCATGGATCCCGGTCCTTTGGAAGGCCTACGAGGGGCCGAAGCCAACTCACACATACCCATTAGACGTTTTAAAAAAAATGAGGCACCAACCGATGATTCTCCCTGTATGCACTATGCAAGTGCACCCAAGGACAATCCTCGGTTGGTGTAGGACATGCAGAACATGGAAACAAAACATATTGGGCTATGGATTTAGGTGGCTATAATGGGTTAGTTATCTGGAACTATGGAAGTACTATTTCCTTTGCCTGATCAATGTTATGTAATACACGGATAAAATGGCAAGGGGTGACTTGCGTACTTAATAATGGGCCCCCGAAACCTGTCGCTAGCACATAGTGCCGTAGCGACAAGGGGGCAACATCTCCTGAGGTGCTTGAGTAGTGGAGAGGTATTCCACGGCGTTCAGAACAATCCCAGAGTCTAGAGGATGGTCAAGATCCCTACGAGCATTTACTGGAATACTTCCTTCCTAAGAGCACGTTTGCTCTTGCGAATCTCCCTCCACTCAAGCCGGCTCCGTTTCTCGTCAGTGTTCACTCCAGCCGGCCAATAAAGGCAAGCCAGAGGTGAGGAACAGGATTTCTCCCGGAAGTATTTATTTTATTATATACCACGTAGCCGCTTGAATATTCATTATCATTATGCCAAAAGATTAATGCAAACGACCTTTCCTCTTTGACCCATCTGGCAGAGATTTTAATATATTTAGAAACGATTTAATCTGACCTGCATTCCCGAGTTCTATTTATTTGTACGTAGGTACAGGTCGTGCCATTAAAGATGAGACTTGACCGCGCCTCCCGCCGCTCTTTCCCCCGCCCCGATGACGCCCCAGCGGGGACCTCATACCGCTAAAGAGACCCATAAATCGTCTACTGCGCAAGTCAAACCACGTGGTGCGTCAAGTCTCATCTTTAATGGCACGCACTGTATTTACTATAATATTATCGTTTAGTAATCAAGTTCTTTTTTTGCGCTACCTACTTCATCTTCCCAGCAAAACCTAGGAAGTGGTGAAAGGTGGGGGACTGTCTTATGTATTTAATAAGTACTGATTCTCAGGGTACGTATTTTGAAAAAAATTACTTATATTTTTTTTAAATAATAATACGCATAATTAGCTATTACAAATACAGTCGAAACCGTTTATAACGACTCCTTAGGGACCGTCGGATTACGGTTGTTACAGTCGATAGTCATTAAAACCAAAAACTGTGTTATGTCACAGATATAATACTAGTGTTATGTAAACAGAAATGCTGGGACAAACAAATTTTGTCGTTATAACTGGTACGTCGTTTTAAGTGAAGTCGGTATCCTTAAACGGTTTTGACGGTAGGATACGGGTATCTATTGATAATTTACTAGATAAACTTGATAGTGTATGAATGATTATGCCGGAGAATTGGGAATCAATTGTGGACAGCCCAGGACCGGACGTTGTGGTGAGGGTGTGGTGTGAGACATTCCCTGATGAATACCTATAGAGCAGGGGTGGCCAACTTGGTTAGACCCAAGATCTACTGTTTACTGACGACACCCTGTGCGATCTACCAATTACATAATTCTTGTTTTTTTTTTTTATAAAACAGTGTACAATTACCAACGTACTATTATTTATTTTATTAAGAGATCATAAAATTGAAAATTATTCTTAGTAACTACTTATTTATAGTAGTGTGAGTATTGCGTCTGAGCTACTGCCTGGAAGAGAAGATAAATAACGTGATGGAACGGCGACTGGAAAATGATACAAGATGATGCGTGCAGCAGTTGGTGATTACGTTGCGTGGTCTATTCTATATAATATTTTTAGGTATATCATTTTTTTTTTGTTTTGTCACGATCGACTGGACTAATAGCCGCAATCGATCGGTCGATCGCGATCGACCGGTTGGCCACCCCTTTTTTTTTTTTTTTGAGGGTGGGAAATCATCAAATAACTTCTCCCGCTCTGGGCGGAGCGGGAGGGCGTGTCAGACTCTTACTGATTAAAACCCACCCGTGTTCCTTCGGTTGCCCTGTCGCCGGGGGCCACGATCTCCCTTTCGGTTTTCTTCGCAACCCCGGCAGGCATCGGTCCTAGTGGACCCCTTCAATTATGCTGACATCTCTTTGAGGCGCGCGTGGAACACAACGCGCCGTCGACCCGGGCCTGGTCCTTATCGGACGGTGAGCCACCCATTGCTCACCGCCCACAAGCCCGCGCCTACGGTGGCCGGAAATCGCCTCGCGATTCCCGACGCCCTGGGCGTCTCCTCCTGCGGCGGTTAGGGGCGTGAGGGCGCGAAATTTGCCTCTCCCTCACGCGTTCCGCCTCCTCCTTCGCGAGCATTACCGCTTCGCAGAAGGAGGTGACGGCCTCCCATTTCCTCTCGCTCCGTACCATAGCCTGAACCAGGGCCGGACGCGAGAAATCACCGCCGCCGATCGCCTCCACGAGGACACGGCGATGCTCCGCCCAAGCTGGGCAGACCTCCACCGTATGCTCCACAGATGATGTCCCACAGATGCGGCCCCAGGACCGATCCCTGTGGGACACCGCACGACATCTCCCGCCGGTTCCACTCTCCTTGGTGACCGGGGTAGATGACGGCCCTGTCCGTCAAATAGGCCTCGACCACACGACAGAGGTAGGTCGGCATCCGGTGATACCGGAGTGCGTCCCTGATGCAACTCCAGGGCAGGGTGTTGAAGGCATTGGCGATGTCTAGAGACACCGCCAAGACGACCCCACCCCGGGCCACAGCATCCCCCGTCGTGACGGCCCGCACGCGCATGATGGCGTCCACCGGGTTGGCCACCCCTGCTATACAGTCTATATTAAATGAATTTCAGCCAAAATTATATTTATGACCGTTGGGACTGTTTCTGGGTCATTGTTAATGAGGAAAAATTTATGAGTTTTCCCAAAGGATTAAACTAAATTAAAGTTCAGTCAATAATAATGGTTTAGGTAATATTTAATTTAATGGCTTAAATAAATTGTTATTTCGGATTTAAACAATAGGTAGGTAGGTGTTGTTTTGCCGATAGTTCGTTAGTCACTTTACTTTAGGGTACCTACCACAAGATATATCTAAATAATAATGATTCGAGGGTTCCGTACCTCAAAAGGAAAAAACGGAACCCTTATAGAATCACTTCGTTCTCTGTCTGTCGTCTGTTTGTCAGTCTGATAAGACCCTTTTTCTCAGGAACGCGTGGAGGTATCAAGTTAAGTCAAATACGTAGATCTACGGTCCCTTAGGGAAAAACAAGCTTCTAAGCCAGGCCATTTATGCGACATATTTTGATACCCGCAAATAAATTAAAACCTATAGGGTATTTCCCATTGACCTACAATCATGAAAGACATAAACAAAGTCTCACAGCACATGTAAAGGAAAAACTCCGAATATCGTTAATTTGTAGTTTTATCACATTAAAAAAAAAAAAAAAAATACGATTACAAACTTACATTTGCAGTTGGAGAATTGACCGTGACGTATATCAATGTACTCCGTAGAACATATTTTTTATCTACAGTGTTAAGTTTGTTTTTGGAATAAATTCATCCCAACTACGGAACCCTTTTCATTATGCGTGATCCGACCCGCACTTTGCTGGTTTTTCAATATTCCATGGCATTACTCAAGATTCTTTACAGTTTTGGTTTTCAACATGTGTTCAGAATACCTAAATGAATGTTATGTAGATGACCTTATTCTTTTTATTTACAAACGTTTGGCAAAATGACAGAATATTTTAGCAACGAAAAACGCCATTCTGCTACATCTAAATAATGAATAAAATTATTTGTAAGTATTACGTGTGCTATACGATGTACAATTAAGTATTTAAAAATTAGAAAAATAAATAATGAACAATAATAATAACCCTGCATTTTTATGGGTGGGGCTGAAGTAAATAAACTCTCGATAAAACTCTTTAACTACGCATGCGCGCTCGATTCATCGACGCTGCAATGTTTCGCGCGGTAATTTTGAATTTAACCAAATGAATGATAACCAATTTTTTTAGCTTCGAATAAGGGGCCAGGGTAGGGCAGATGCCCCACCTTGCCCCACCGTGGGTACGGCCAGTGTTAACTTTATTGGCAGCCTAATTCTAATCTACATAATTGCGTAAGTACTTAGGCAATATTACAGTATAGGTACTTTTCACTTTTTTTTACCGCAGTGCCAATTTTTTTTCAAGTTTTCACTTCTGTCGGCACTCCCGGAATACCACTGTTTTTTATTTTTGCCCCCGTAAACCCCTATATTGCAACTTTCATCGAAATCGTTAGAGCCGTTTTCGAGAACATGATGACATATAACAAATGCTCTTTTATTAGTATTGTATATTGGATAACGCAATTAATGTTGTTGAACTGTCAAAATGAAAGTAAATTCTTACTGTACTGTAAGTGTTAGGTACGCAATTACCCCCCAGGCCATAGTCTATCCGTGCAGTCAGCCGTTGAGGCGTAAAGAGGCAACAGAGAGATACAGTTAATTTCGCATTTATAATAATAGTATGGACAGTTTGTAAATGTAATTTTCTCCTACCATCTACTCTAGCAGTGATAGCCTAGTAGTGCGACCGTCGGACTGCCAAGTCATAAGGTCTCGTGTTCGTACCCAAGGCACGCATGCGCGCATGCGTGTCATCCCAAAAGTCAGAGGTGCCGCATATGCGGCACCTCTGACTTTTTAGATTAAGACGCAGATATATGCCAGTGACCTTGACTGGTTAGCTTGAGTGTTCTGTACTGAGCTCACGCAACGCGTCGTACGTACAGTCAGTATAGGAGTCGCCCATCAAGGAGCGCTGTCCCAAATTAGACGCATTATTAATTTATTATACATTAAACTTAAGGTATTTTAATAAAACATGTATACTAAAAGATCAATAATTAAATTATCTTTAAAATGGTGAAGGATTCAGAAAATACGCTTGATAGATTTTGCTTGATTCTCAGTTTTTTATCAGCGTGAGACATTACTTTAAAAATTAATTTTACTATGTTATATAAACATAATCTAAATTTTTCATATATTAAGTTATTAAGAAAATGCTCAAATTTAACATACTTATATTTTTTTCCAAATCATTAACACTACTCGTTTAGACGTGATTTTCAGTATAAAATCATTAAAAGTCGGTTATCGTTGCCTTAATGCGCGTATTTTATAACTATCACTTGCTTAAAAAACGGTGAAGAAAAACATCGTGACGAAAACGGCATGCCTGAGAGATATTTTTTGACGGCATGTGAAGCCAAGTCAGAGGCCCATGGGCGGTATAAAAGCTCTGACACCGCACCCAAATTACGTAACACACGATCAATCACAAACTGTTTCATTTTGACAGTTCAACAACATTCATTGCGTTATTTACGTTGTTGAGCAGACAAGTTTTTAAAACATATGAGCAATGGGTTAGCAATTTCCTTCAAAATTATTCAAATTATGATTACGCAATTAGGGTGCAGGTTAGTCACTTACCACAGGAAAAAGAAAGAACGAAGCAACATCTATTTTTGTTTCAATGAATGAACATTAAAGTAATGTAGACCGTACTTACTATTGTACACGTAAACGCAGCTTAGAAGCCCTGAAAATGCTTGCTGTTATGAATGCACTAATTTACATCGAGCGTCAGTAGTATCTAGTTCAAATGAGTTGAAGTCGAGCAGACATTTTATTTGCCTCATAATCTAATGTAGACCATACACGGTACCGTCTACCTGGGCAAAAGCTGGTAGGAAAATAAATCCCCTTTGGAACAATTTTGTATTTCTAATCTCCCAAATCGTATTCGAACTTGTCTTTGAAATAATCGTATTATTAATGCAAATTGTGTTCGTTGGTTTTTCATTAATTCAAGTAGCATTAGAACAACGGATCAACGTTAATTAAATGGGCCGAAAAATGACATAGGTCGTTGGCAAATATTTATTAAGGAAAGTGCACAGTTCCCATGGAATGATCACAGTTGATCACAAAAGCTTTATTTATCTTTTAACTGTGGCTTTGCTCTTACATAGAATGGCACTCTTGAAATGAAGAGATACGCAGGAGAACCAAGATAACCGACATAGCTCGAAGAATTGCCGAACTTAAGTGGCAGTGAGCAGGGCACATTGCTCTGGGCACACCACAATTGCCGCGATAAGCACCCTCTTTGAGGAGTGACTAGAGACGCGCCACGGCGTCTTCCCCTTCCGCCTGACGCAAGTCCTCACCGGACACGGTTGTTTCGGGAGGTTCCTGTTCCCGGGAGGAAACGCCCTAGTGTCACCATTGTGTGGATCACCCGGAGGACACGGTGGAGGTCCGCCCGGCTTGTGCGGGGTACCGTCGTGTCTTCGTGGAGGCGATCAGCGGCGGTGATCTCTCGCGCCCGGCCCTGGTCCAGGCCAAGGTACGGAGCGAGAGGGGCATGGGAAGCTATCACCTCCTTCTGCGAAACAATATTGCTCGCAAAGGAGGAGGCGGAGCGCGTGAGGGAGAGGCAAATTTCGCGGTCGCAGGAGACGCCCTGGGCGTCGGAAATCTCAGGTCGATTCCCGGCCACCGTAGGCGCGGGCTTCCTGACGGTGAGCAATGTGTAGCTCGCCGTCCGATAAGGACTAGGCCCGGGTTGACGGCGCGTTGTGTACCATGCGCGCCTCAAAGAGATGTCAGCAGAACTGACGGGGTCCACTAGGGCCGATGCCTGCCGGGGTCACGGGAAAGTCCGAATAATTTCCCATGACCTTGTGAAGGCCGCGGGAAACCACTGGATGTGGGAGCACAAAACCGGTCGAAGTGGCGGTGCTTGGGGGAGGCCAATGTCCAGCAGTGGACATCTTTCGGCTGAAATTATGATGATAATGATAAGGTAAAATATTTGTAAGAAGTAGACATAAAAGACAGGATGTCGATTAGTGACGTTATTAGCGTATAGCGTCACATCAAACAGGTTTTGATTGAATTAATAAACAAAATCTATGTTGATGAATAACATAATTAATTAATCTAACTTTCTTTTATGTTTTTAAGACTGGTTTATACTTAATTTCTCCAATAATCAAAACACAAACGTCACTAACCAGTGATAGCCTTGTGGTATGACTGCTAAGTCAACGTTTCGGTTTTCTTCGCACCCCCGGTAGGCATCGGCCCTAGCGGACCCAGTCAATTCTGCTGACATCTCTTTGAGGCGCGCGTGGAACACAACGCGCCGTCGACCCGGACCTGGTCTTTATCGGACGGCGAGCTACACATTGCTCACCGTCAGGAAGCCCGCGCCTACGGTGGCCGGGAATCGACCTGAGATTTCCGACGCCCAGGGCGTCTCCTGCGACCGCGAAATTTGCCTCTCCCTCACGCGTTCCACCTCTTCCTTCGCGAGCATTACCGCTTCACAGAAGGAGGTGCCGGCCTCGCTTTTCCTTTCGCTCCGTACCATGGCCTGAACCAGGCCGGACGCGAGAGATTACCGCCGCCGATCGCCGCCACGAGAACGAGGCGATGCTCCGCCCAAGACGGACAGACCTCCACCGTGTCCTCCGGGCGAGCTACACAATGGTGACAGCGCGTTTCCTCCCGCCTTATCATCAACAGGAACCTCCCGAAACAGCCGTGTCTGGTGAGAACCTGCGTCAGGCGGAAGGTGAGGACGCCATGGCGCCTCTCTAGCCACTCCTCGAAGGGTTGGCGATAAGACCCCTGTCTTATCGCCAACCCAAGGCACGTCCTCTGACTTTTCGGATTCATGTGCGTATTTTATAATTATCACTTGTTTCAGAAACGGTGAAGGAAAACATCGAGAGAAAACCGGCATGCTTGAGAGGTATATGAATTTATTTAAAAAAATGAGATCCTTGCAACAAGGTCTTTCATTTGATTCGTTACACGATACAGTAAGAATTTTTTTTTTCATTTTCTTATTTGACCCCCAAAAGTGACCCTCATATTCAAAATTGAGATATTTTCGATACACGTCTGTGTTTTAGTCACAGAAATACTTATGTGTACCAAATTTCAACTTAATCGGTCCAGTAGGTTCGGAACAAATTGGCTGTGACAGACAGACATACACAAGTGACCCTATAAGGGTTCCGTTTTTCCCTTTAGAGATACGGAACCCTAAAAAGAGCTATGGATGTAGGTAGATAGATGCAATAATTACATAAAGGATATTGGTAACCATTAAACTCAGATTTAGGTGGCAGATGGAGCAAAGCCCTAATGGAATGATTGCCGAGATACGGTATGAAGCGTTGACAGACCAATAGCCAGGTGGGTGGATGATTTACAGAAGATCGCGGAGGAGACCAGGATGAGATTCGCACCGACCAGGAAAGCATGGCACAATAGGGAGGAGGCTGATACTCATCAGTGGCTGGAACAAGGTAGCCAATGACGATGATGAAACTCAGATCTCTTTTAAGAGATCTCATCATGTGTCTACCCTTTTCCCAACTATGTTGCGGTCGGGTTCCAGTCTAACCGGACGCAGCTGAATACCATTATTTTACATGGGGCGACTGCCTATCTGACCTCCACAACCCAGTTACTGGGCAATACGATACCCCTAAGTTCTGAGTTGAGATCCACGGTTACTGACAAATGCTTGCACTGACTGGACAGGTCCACTCAAATCTAGGTGGTTCTTTCCTCAAAAGACCATTTCAGACACTAATCTACATGGTCATCATATGGCCTGACCAAGATTATGCCTAGACTTTAAAAGAGGCTGCGACTTTTAAGTTTGTTTCGGACTTTCTTCTCAGAGTAGTTAGATAGGAAACGCTGAACTCATCTAGCTTATTTTAACATTTTTTAATATGACGTGTAAAAGTGATTCCGATATCCTATTTACAGAATAAATAATTTCATTTCATTTTTCATTTTATTTCCTAAGTAGGCCTGGTTGTCAGACTTTCGATCTTCTGACGACCCATAACGACTGTTAGGAGCCACGAATGACAGCCGGGACCAACGGCGTAAAGTTCATCACACACATTGAAGATAATATACTTATATTAAACTTACCGCTTAAAAATCCTTCAAGGTAAAATATATATAATAATAATTATATTATCTTCAAAATGGTGAAGACCTTAACGAGCTTTACGAGGCACGGAGGGGTCTTGGTATGTAAAGATGGTCACCCATCAGGCTGTATTACTTAGCCACAAGCCCCTCAGATCTAAAAGAGATCTATTCTATTTTATTTGTGTTTATTTTTAACGTTGTGCGATTGCCTAACAAACGGCTAGGCAAATGTTCTGCATTATGATTGCGGGTTCGTTATACATTTGCACAGTGTATATATATTAATCGTGATCTAATTAAATTAAAAGCCTTCCTAGTGCAATACACTTCGGTAATCAAAGTCTCACCAGTAAAATACAGGATGGCCCATTTGCAGTAGTTCAAAGTAAATACATAGTAATTTTAACCACTATATCAAAAGTAAATTTATTAATTAAAAAAATATATATATATTAATATTAATTATTATTTTTACTAATATAATATATATTTTTTATGACTAAATTTGTTTTTTTTTTATTGCGTTAATTTTATCTATCGCGTTATTTTGTCCTTCTACCTTCTTAAGAATATTGTGAATATATTATCCATAGATTTATATGTAAATAATCATTAGAAAATAAGTTTACTTTCAACTCCGAAAGTGAGTGGTTTCGCTACAGTCCACAATCACTTTCTTTTTCATGTTTTTACTTCTTAAAAACAAATCTGTCACTTGGCAAACGTCCATTTCGTTGATTAACTGACCTCATTTCGTCAAACAGAGTGTATTATCTGTGGTACTGTACAATCGTGTTGAATAACAACCCACTGTCTCGAAAGAAACCATAACAATTTCGAGTAAACAGGGTAGATTGTTCAAGGCAAGATATTAAAGTATTATGTAAGTATGTCATCAGACGCTATTTTAAATTATTATCTAGTATTCAATACAAGCCTTTAATATTGTCACGTAAATTAGAAACATTTAAATACCATTTCAAGGTACCAAATCAAGAACAATACTCATGAAAACCAATAATATGAGTATTATACGCGAGACGAATCGGAAAACAAGTATGCAGTACCGTCGATCAAACAGTGTAATTACATGTACTTACATGCGGTATCGGTTTCCTGCTATGGTCCAAATGCATTCCACCCACTTCTACAACACCCGGCAGTAGAGGACGTACGCCATTCATACTGTGGAACGTATTCACCATACTCAAGCTCATATTCTTCGCAAAGTCCTGCAGATCGGGAATCCTTCTTCCAAAACGCTTCTCAATAATCGCCTTTTCCTTCAACTGTATCGCGTATCGATACCAGATCTTATAATATACGTTCATCACTGTATTCTCCAACCTTTGCAAGAAATTCATTTTCGAAGTGAATTCGGAGCTCATAATTGGCACATATGAAGGGTTATCCGTCACTCCTATCCGGTCAGGGCTCCATTGCATCAAGGAGCTTGATGACAACGCTATGTAAGGCGCTTTCAACCCGTAAACATGCACAAGACCAAGCATGCAGTCACTATTGAAATTTTCCACTAGCAGGACATCATAACTTTTCTTCAAAACATCCGCTAATGGATTGAAATCCACAATTTTGGAGCATACGCCCAGAGCCAGTTCAGCTAGCGGTTCGAACTCCATAATTTGCTTGATAATTTTCTCAATGCCTAAAACTTTCAGAATCTTGTTTGGACTATCGAAGAACGATAAGTCAATAGTTTCCAACCCTTGAGCAGCAATGCCTTCGAGGCTGACGATGGTGTAATTCGCTGGTGGATCTTTGATGGGGAAGAACGAAACAACGGTTACATCATGTCCTCTTTCTGCTAGTGTTTTCAATAGTGGGTCGAAAACCATTTGGTGGCTTTTCCCCGTGTGAGGGAAGAGGCCGAGTATTCGCGCGGATTGTACATTATGGACGGCGAAGATCGCGAGTAGTATTATAGCGAGTGTCCGCATTGTGAACGAGCGCTGTACACTGCGCCGCGACTCGAATGGTACTGTCTGTAGTGTTGATACGGAAGGCGGTCGTCCGCGTGTTATTTTAAGAGCATCATTTTCTGTCGATGGTATAAGTAGTATGTGCATTAGAGACAGTAGCGTGTTTAAAAAGACAAGGTTAATGTTAATGCTACTGCGGTTAAGAGTGCAATCGATTACATTATTAATACGTTTTTAGGGTTCTTACCTCAAAAGGAAAAAACGAAACCCTTATAGGATCATACGTGTGTCTGTCTGTCTGTCTGTCCGTCTGTCACAGCCAATTTGCTCCGAATGTAATGGACCGATTAAGTTGAAATTTGGCACACATATGTATTTCTGTGACCCAAACACGAACGTGTAACGTAAATAAATGAACTTTGAATATAGGGCCACTTTTGGGGGGCAAAACAAGAAAATTAAAAAAAAAAGTTTTGCTTACAGTACCGTCTGACATATCAAATGAAAGCGCTTATTGCGAGGATCTTAAACATATTTTTTATATAATTTTAAAATATATATTTTTTAAGATATTTAATAAATTCGATGAAAATTTTCATTTTGTTTGTTTTGATTGTTTTTTTGTTTTCATTTGGTATTGTCATATGCAAACAAAATTGTAAATTTTCTTTGGTATTTGGCCTAAGCCTTTTGACATAAACAATATACAAAATTTGTCAAACTTTTATTAGTTTTAGAATAATGAATACAAGGCTTTAGGCTCTTGATGAATGAGTATTTTATGTAATATTTATTTTGTAATGTGCGTTTATTTTGGGCAGGATAAACAATTTTTATTTCTTTTTAAAATGAACCATTCCCTCCTTATCTCCGAAACTTCTGGAACAAAAATATTGAAAAAAATACATAGTATGGCTCTTTACTTATAGATTACAGGAAAACCTATAAGAAGTCTCTATGGTCTTAAAATAACATGGTAAATCAATATTGTGCGTACAAACTTACATTTGCAGTTGGAATGTATGGGAGAACATGTTTTTCAACTATAATGTTAAGTTTGTTTTTGGGATAAATAAATTCATTTCAACTTCCTTCCTTCCTTCCATGTGCGTAGTCCGACACGCACTTGGCCGGTTTTATTTAAAGAAAGTAACCAATTATACAACGAGCCATTCATATTTTTTTATGAATCAAACACGCGGTAAAGTCGTGCGCCCTGATTATTTTCTAATTCAAGAAATAATATGTAGCTCTAAATTCTTTACAGATAGTCCAATTCATTTAATCAACGACCCAATTTTGTTAGTTTTTAAATAAAAGCAGCATGAACGCGATAAGTACCCAGATACATTTTAATAAGTCGTATAATCCTATACTTACTCAATATTTGTGTATTTGTAATCACTTTCTCGAAAACGGCTCTAACGATTTCGATCAAAGTTGCATCGAAATCGATCTAGCTAGGTCTCATAATTAGGAAAATTCGTTTATTTTCACCCGAGCAGAGCTTGGTACTTGAAATTAATTATGCGTTAAATTTTAAAATCATTAAAGTAGACACTCTTGGAAGCATAAACAAACTACTTAAGATAATTATTTTAATTACCATCAATTATCAGGAAATGAATTACGACTCGAGCGAAATATGTGAGTGACACTTTCAATCACGTCACACTGATAATGATGGTCCCCTCAACTTTTAACTGCGTAGGTATATCATGACTTGATGGTATTAAAGTAAGTGGCCTATCTTATCACTGAACTCTTATTTATGGACTTTCATACAATTAATATTATAGATAACGACTCTTGGAAATTGCGATAACCTTCGTTGACCTCCGTTTAAACTATTTCTCTATTAAATAAGCTAGTTCAAAGTCATGGTGAACAGTGTAACAGTAGATAAGGTCACGTATATGGCCATTCGATTCGTTGGACCATTCGTATGGCAACCACGGTAGGGTACGCACGCAGATCGGCCAAGTCCACGCATAAAGATGAAATTGGAATGATCTAATTACACGACTGCCTGTGTATACAATGTATGTGAGTTTCTTTGTTCCAAAGTAACTTTTAAATGCTTGAACAGATTTGGATGGATGGGGTATCGTTAGAATCCTTACATCATCTAGAGTGACATAGGCTATATCGGGGGCCTCTTAGATAAAAAAATCATACAACGACACAACGGTCCCCCGAGTGCAATGACAATTTTATTTATCTGTTTAGTCAGCGAGTAAATTGGTGACCATTTGCTTTGTATATACAGATTAACTAATACAACTTGTTTATTAATTTTTAGTTCGTTTTTTGGCAGGGCAGTTGTGTTTTTTTTGAGAATAGGGTCATTATGGGTGTTAACATTGATACTCCACTTAAAAACTATGCCTACCCTACTTACGGGAGGTCAGCAGCCGTGAGGCACACTTTATTGCTAATTTATTACATCGTACTTTACACTTTTGTTTTTTTTTTGTCTGTATATTACATTGTGTGCCTTTTATTTAGTCTGTGCTAAATAAATGTATTTTCTTTCTAATAAAATATGTAAATAGTTCTCTAAAGTCCAGTTTCTGGAACGATAATAATTATGGACGACGCGTCAAAATTAAACGCAAGTAGTGATGCTTGGCTGTTGACAAAAAATACATAGGTATACATTTATCAATTTGCTTTTGTACAGATTTTTTTTTTACTTGTGCATAAAGTTTTAATAAATAAATAAATTAACAGGTTTTTTTTTTCATTTTACAAGATACCATTAATGGGGATAAAACCTATCACTGCTCACTTCAGATGGCGCTGATGTCCAGCGTTTTTGACAGCTAGCCATAAATTTTTTGTAAACAAGCGACTTCTTTTACGCATAGTTAATTATTGAGCCCAGTTGCGCAGCTGTTTACTGCAAAAATACAGGGACCCATGTATTGCCAAAGAAGTTATAGAAGAAAACTGTGGGAGAAAGCTCTCCGAACAAAATTGGAATCCGATATTTCGTCGAGACGATGTGCTATCCTTTTAGCCTTTTATGGGAGATAGTGGTTTTAGGTGATGCTCCCAAGAGAACTAAGTCCGTTTTTATTACATACAGGCACTTATGATGTGATATTATGTAAATTACAGTAAAGTATGTGTGTGTTTTTATATTGTCAAATCTGATCAGTGCTAGAAGTGCTATCTCTGAGGGTTTTCAGTCAGGGAGATCATGCCCGAGTTGGTTTTTAACTCTGATCAGGTTATATCTATCGTACGCCTCCAGTTTTCAACAAAAAACGAACTTAAAGTCAACAAAGACCAAATAACCTATAAATTATAAAACGTTCATAATTTATTGACTTTTCCACTAAAGTTGCTTTTTTACCAGTGGTAGACGCTTCCCCTGTCCTTAGCTCGTCTTTTAATAGTGCTACACTCCAAGTCTCATACATATTTATTGAGTTTTCGGATAATTAGTCATCGACACAAAAGTCAACATAAACACAACAATGGTCGTATCAAGAAAAGACGTACAACTGTGCTGCCACCTGTTATGAGCTAGCAGCTTTCAGTTTTTAACCTCATTCAGCTTATATGAGATTAATACTGGCCCTATTGCGACCGTCTCACCATTTTGTATTGAAATAAAAATTTAATATACTTAGTATGTAGTTTTCCTACAATACCTTTTCTTGAGAAATATAGTATATAGGCCTCTAATATAGCAGGATACTATATTATATCGTAGGGTTGATAACCCTAGCTGTTTCATACAAAAATGCAATATTTATCTGATGAAAATGCACGAAACAAATGTTTTAATCATGAGTACTTTCACCTCCTGAAAGGTTAACAGTGAATTAAAAATCACCATATAAAGGAGGTTATTACTCGACCTAAATGTTCCCAGAATGTTTCAGTGGACCATCGACCAGATAAAAACAATCGACTTTCAAAAAACACTACCAAGTAAAAAATAACTTGAATTTCGGAAGTCGGAATTTTTGGTTTTGTATTTAAGTAGTTATTTGCTACCGACTTCCGAAATTTAAGTTTGTAATTAAAAATTAAAAAAGATTAGGGATTAAAGATACACTTCCGAAGGCAAAGACTGACCGCAGATGGCAGTGGCGTTCCGGTTGAAAACAAAATGAGTAAAGAAACGGGTTGACAATAACTGCAAGCGACAGCGCCACTGCTGTTTTGATTTCGAACACGCCGGCAGCGGCACTTTTCTTCAGTTTTAGTAAAGTCATGGACAGCACTGCTGATGCCGTCTGCAGTAGTAGGCAGCAATGTCTTTGTTGTGTCACTTGTGTCTGTTTTTTAATATTATAAAACCTTGTTAATTATACTTCTCCCAAATATTACAGTACATAGTCTACCTATTCCAACAGAAGTAGGTAAGTATTAAAAATTAGTGTGCAGAAAGCACTGTAATAAAAGATTTGAAGGGGAAAAAAGTACCTATGACGACACGTCAACACTCGAACCGCCCCATCATCGTCGCCATGACAGTATGCCCCGTTTAGCCCGTTTTGACAATCAAACTTTCTTATTATTTCGCTGACCTATTCATATTTTGAGGGCAATAGGTTTATTGACCTCAAAATACCAACTCATTTTTAACCGACTTCAAAAATAATAACAAAATAACAAACTGTAACATTACTAATTGGGCTTCTTAAAAACAGTGACAGCACTGGGCAAAAACCACGTAAATGTGGCATTTCGAATTTTGCATCACCTTTTTTACGCATGGTTGCTATTTGTAATTTATTTCCAATTGATATTTTTAAACAGTTACTAAACCAGTGTCATTGATCGATCCATTTTTCGGCAAAAAAAAAGATCTTAATTTTATTGCCTAACCAGTAATAAAATTACTCTCGCTTTTATAATAGAAATAGATTTACAGTTAAAAGCAATTTATAATATCTTTTACTATTATAAAAGGTAAATATTGGTTAAAAGTTAAATGAACAAACGAGTTGTTAAAAAATAGGTAGTTTCATCGTGGGGTTATTGAATTTAAGCTTTCAAGGGACAGATCGATAAAGACTCTTCTAGCAGTTATCACGCGAGGTATACACGAGTACATACATTAATCCTGTACTATTAACCTTATAAGTACTAGGTATTAAATCAGCAGTATTTGTATGAATATGTAATCACGTTCTCGAAAACGGCTCTAACGTTTTCTATGAAAGTTGCAATATAGAGGTTTACGGGGGCAAAAATCGATCTAGCTAGGTTTCATATCTGAGATAATTCGTTTTCTCCGTATTTTTACCTGAAAAGAGCAGCACGGTCGCCCAGGTACGATTTATTTTTATTTTTAAAGAGTACTATTTGATTCAATTATTATCTTTGCTAGGTACTTAATAATTCATTGACAACGCACAGCCATTAGATCTAGAAGCATGTTTTTTTTTGCGCAAGAGTTCCATAAATAATGAAAGTGGGACTAAGTAAGGATTATTGGAAGTACATCCCATGGAAAATCCCATCAGGCAAAATACGGCTTATTATTTTATAAATACCTAGGTGCTGGTACTTAGGTATTTAAAATTTATTGTAAATTAATCCAATTATCCAACGTTTAAATTCTACACGTGGCTTATTCACGTTATATTCTCGTAAGTTCTGTTATAATGTATCATTTGTTATGTAATGTTAAGATACAGCGGATTATCCAATATGTAAAAAAAATCTGTCCAATCCAAAAGGGGCTTATACCTAGGTACTTACTGCAATAAAATTACCTAAAAGTAATAAAAAACTAATTATTATTGAAAATAAAAAGTTATTGCTATTTAAAAATTACATTTTTAGTACCAAAATTACCCCAAATTCATTCAAAATGAGCAAATTTTCAACAGGGGTCATAACTTCATAAGTTATGCACGACTTCAAGACACCCGCTAAGCGACGGATGTAATAATCAGGTAAAATTCCCTATTGGAAAAAAATAATAGACAACTTTTTTCTATTTCCTTGAAAAATACCACATAAATAGACTCTCAGTACAATACCTAACAACACCCTCACGGATCGGACAAGGTTTTTTTCACATGTTCTACAAAGGAAAATGATGAAGCGCCAAAAACTGAAATATCTAAAGCTGATACCATACGTTTCACGCGAGTGAATGTTAATTTTTGTTTAGGAGAGCAAGCACTTGATAACCAAGGTATTCCAAAAATTTATAAAAATATCTTAAAAGAAAATTATAGAAAAACCTTAAGCCGTAAAGCTAGAGAGGTTGGGGCCAAACATCTAAATATGTACAGGCGTAAAACGAGGCGGTATCACCTAGGATCTTACGTATGTTATTTTTATTATTATCTTCCGTTTCGTGAGACGAACTGATGCGATAATCTAAAGGTGCTGATAAACTTGAGCATTCACTTGTAACAGAACATCGAGCATTCACCGTTTTTATATTTGTCGAACTGAACAACGAACAGAGCCAATCATAGAGCCAAACATCGCTCCGAACATTTTCGCGATCATTCTAGAGAATGCTCGTCAAAAAATATTTTTCACGAAGATGTCAGACTTGATGGTTGCGTGTGCTGCATTAGTACTAATAGTGTATTTAAAAAAAAGAAAAAAAAATAGTAGATGGTGGCAAACTACTCTGTTTGGTCAAATGGTGGTGGAGAAAAGTGGAGTTCTACAATCTACAATACAAGCTCGAAGCAAATTTACTCTCCTTTCGCAAGAATGCTCGCTAGAACGCTCGCTACAACGCTCGCTAGGACACTCGCTAGAATGCTCGCTGGAACGCTTGCTAGAATGCTCGCTAGAACGCTCGCTAGAATGTTCGATAGAATGCTCGCCCGTTTATTTTTCTGTAATGTAACATTCGCTAGAATGCTCATTACAAGTGAATGCTCAAGTTTATCAGCACCTTAATGTATTTAAACTTTGATTTTTGCACTGTACTTACTTGCGGGATAAAGTTCCTGCTATGGTTCAAAAACATCCCTCCAACTTCAACAACCCCCGGCAGTAGAGGACGAACGCCACTTAAACTGTGGAACGCGTTCAACAAAGTCAAGCTCACATTCTTCGCCAAGTCCTGCAGATCGGGAATCTTTCTTCCAAACCGCTTCTCTATAATCTCCTTTTCTTTCATCTGTATCCCGTATCGGAACCAAAGCTTGTAGCAAATGTTCATTACAGCATTTTCTAATCTTTGAAGAAAGTTCATCTTCGATGTGAACCCACAGCTCAAAATTGGCACGTAGGACGGGTTATCAGTCAATCCTATTCGATCATGGCCCCATTCCATCATGGTGACCGCCGACAACGACACGAATGGCGCTTTCAATCCATAAACATAAGCCAGACCGAGCATGCAGTCACTATTGAAATTTTCCACGAGAACAACGTCATAATTTTTCTTCAAAGCATCGGCTACTGGAGCGAATTCCACGATTTTGGAGCATATGCTAATAGCTAGATCTGCTAGCGGTTGGAACTCCATAATGTGGGTGATAATTCTGTCAATCCCCAAAAATTTGAGGATCATGTTCGGACTATCTAAATCCATTAGATTAAAGCTTTCCACTGCAAGTGGAGCAACACCTGCGAGGCTGACGATGGTGTAATTCGCTGGTGGATCTTTGATGGGGAAGAAAGAAACTACGGTAACATCATGTCCTCTCTCTGCTAGTGTTATCATCAATGGATCGAAAACCATTTGGTGACTTTTTCCAGGATGTGGAAAAAGACCGAGTATTCGCGCGGACTGAACATTATGGACGGCGAAGATTATGAATAGTATTATAGAGAAAGCCCTCATTGTGGAACAAGGATGTACACTGAGCCACGGTTCAACCAGTACTGCTCGTAGTCCCAACTAATTATAATTAGAGCCTAACGAATAAATGAAATCAAGACAAATTATATCAATTATTCCCGCTGATAAGTTGGTAAGAAACTAAGAACTTAGGTAAGTATATGAATAATATTTTAGATGTGATAAAATATAATTTCACCATCTCTCTACTCTCATCTTAGTTCCTGCCCTGTTTTAGCTCATAGTTGCTTCATACAATCTTCTTCTGTATCGTCAATCAATCTGCCTAGTTTTTTCCCAACTATGTTGGGGTCGGCTTCCAGTCTAACCGGATGCAGCTGAATGCCAGTATTTTACATGGAGCGACTGCCTATCTGACCTCAATAACCCAGTTACTGGGTAACACGATACCCCTTGCTAAGACTGGTTGTTAGACTTTCGGGCTTCTGAAGACCCCTAACGACTGTCAAAGATCTACGAATGACAGGGGACCAACGGCTTAACGTGCTTTCTGAGGCACGGAGGAGAGTCTCGTTATGTAAAGATGGTCACCCCTCCACAGACCAACCCTGGCTAGCGTAGCTTAACCTGATGGATCGACCCGTGCGGCTGTTATTACTTAGCCACGAGCTCAATCTTCTGTATCGTATATTAGGTCAAGTCCAACGACCAACCTCTCGAAGAATATTAAGTACATTTAAAAATGTTACGCAAAAGTCAGATAGCAAAACTGTGTCATCATAACGTGAGAGTAGGTATAGGGTATTTGGGCAGTTTTCCGATTTCCACGCAGACGAAGTTGCGGACAAATCCATAGTAGGTATTCTGGTATAGTACGTTAAAGTGAGTCTTACTGTTTGTTTGTCTGTTAGGTTTTTTATATAGATATTATAGGTACATAAACCACTTAAATTTTTAGCAATTAAACAAGTGAGTATGCTTTCCGTTTAGCGCCCCATTGGAAACACGAGAGGAGTCACCGATGTGTTGTCTGTAATGAGCGTTATGGTAATTAAAAATAAAAATAAAAACTACTTATACTGAAATATGTGATATACCCACAGGATAGTTTTACGAGTTTGGGTACCTGTTTGAGAGATTTAAGATTAGAAGAATTTTCTACGAAAAAAAAAGAAACTTAAAGCTGCGCTTATACGGGCAATTTAAGGGAGTGGAACGATTAGTGGAGAGCTACCTGAAGCAACTATTAAGTTGCCTAAAAGACCGGCAGTTTATTAAAACTGTCTTTAGAGGCATGAGGAACAGGGTGTAAAGTTCACTCATCCTCTATAGAAAAAGGGAGGGATAGACCAGACGGGTGTTGTGTCTGGCGGGCAACTGCCCAACGGTTGAAGTCGGATAGTCTTATATAGTATATCGTTCGCGCGGTAAACTCTAATTGCGCGATGCAGGATTTGTGTGACTTCATGCCTTTTTTATGCGTAGTTCGTATGTAGCGGTGTAACCGCTTCAGGAGTGAGCTTGAAGTGAGTTGTCAATCCCTAGCATCAGGTCGAATGCTTTCACGATCAGATTTTTACAGAATAGATCGGCTGCTACAATCTCGGCATTGAGCGACTCGGAGCAGTATTGCTTTATATAATATCAGAGTGTTGGGTTACAAAAGGGATGAATGATAGGCTAGCTGGCTGCTAAGAGGGATTTGTGGTGTTACGCGTATGGATAGAGTAACAAATGAGGAAGTCTGAAGTGGTACCGGTGACTGAAAAGTTGTGCGGGAATGAGGACAACTGATGTCGTGAGAAATGAGTTGAGTATGAATATTGATGATGACAAGAATAGGGGAAGACCAAAGAAACGATGGATGGACTGTGTGAAAGATGATATGGCTAGAAAGGGGGTGACTACCGATGACGAATATTCAAGAAGTATGAATGAAAAGGATATGTTGCGCGGACCACAAATAAATTGGGATAAGGGGAGGAAAAAAAAACTGACAAAACCTTTAAAGTAAAAATACTTGCATAGAATATTGATCCGTAACGAAATATAAAGAGGACAATCGCGTTTACAAAAATGAGGTGTCGGTAACGGTGTCGCGAGTTCAATTTATTTTTTCCATCTCAAAAATACCAAACGCACCTAAAGAAGTTTTCACTTAAAAAATACTAGGTACAAATTATTGCAGCAACAATTGCCGGCAATAATAAATTGCTCGTGTAAGCGAAATTGCGGGCAGAACTAGTTATGAAATAGTAAGATAACGTAACGTACCGATAAGTTTTTGCAGTTAAGTATTAATTGTTCATAAATGTAAGATTATGATAAAACGTGAAAGAAAAATAAATACAGATAAGAATGTAGGTATAGGACTTAGATGTTTCGAGACTAGTAGCAGACGAATTTATCTTACATATTTACAACGACATTCTCAAAAAAAAAAAAACTATCAATAAACAAAGTAGGTACACACGGCTAACATGTCCAGTAGGTATAAGCCAGTAGGTACACACGGCTATACATTTCCAGTAGAATATCAAGCCATACATTTCCAGTATATGCTGAACTCTCATTGTACGGAAATCCTTTACAGTGGGAGATCAGTTTATACTGTAAATGCTTCATAATGTTCGAAAAATTTGTCTGATCACTAATTGCGTAACACATTTCCAATCACAATCTGAAGGATATTGCAAATCCATTGCTTCAAATGTTCGAAAAATTTGTTTGCTCAACAACATAAATAACGCAATGAATGTTGTTGAACTATTAAAATGAAAGCCATTGCTACTGTGTGTTACGAAATTACTCCGCAGACATAATGTTCGTGAATCTATCGATATGTAGAACCATTTTAATGTTCGATCGAACTAGACCGAGGTAGTATGTAGGTAGGTAAGTACCTAAGGTTAGGGCCGTGGCTTAATGACCTAGATCCTAGACCAAGAAATGATACTAGAACGTGCTTTAGTGACGACTAAGCCGACGCTCGCACGGACATAATAAAATCGCGGCGATTTTTTTTTCGTAATTCAACAGTTTGTTGTCAACGCGCTAGGACGAGAGGGCGTCCCACCGCGTTGGATTCTCAACGCTCGGCTTAAGGTTAAACTAGTCGCGGGCTCGAACTCACTAGTGGACATGGCCGAAAAGCACGCTGTGTCACCTGGCATCGTGTCCGACAGAGATAGTATCAATGATGAGCAGTTAGACACTGGTCTACGTGCACAACGTCTAGTTTGCACGCACACAAACACCGTTCCGAACTATTTTAGTAAAACGAGTGCGTAAAAAATTACGAAAAGTCCTTTTGAAAATAGGGTTTTATGAAAAAAACCACTGCATAAATCAATTACAAATAAAGTTTATTGAACTCTTCGACAATTGAGCTTTGTCGGTTCCGACTTTGTTTTGGAGATTTTACACTTCTTTTATTGCTTATTTACCCCCAAAGTTGCGTTAAAATTAGCAAGAAAAAGGAATCTTTGTGGGCTCCTAATTTTTTAACGGCTTAAGGGTCTTTCAAACAGGCGCGACACGCGACGCGACACAAAGACACCGCTCGTCGCGCGACGAGCGGTGTCTTTGTGTCGCGTCGCGTGTAAAGAGCCTTTAATATTTTACTCTTCTGTTTCCGCACAGACAAAATTAATAATGAAACAAAACGATATCATGTTTAACTTTGGATTTACCATGTCAAACAGTGGAGTAAAACCCCCCTGAAATTTGTATGGAAAAAATATCAACTACATAGTTCCACCTTAACACCGAGAGTTGAAAGTCGAATACAGGCGCGATAAAATCCCACCGCGATTTTATCATATCCGTGCGAACGTCGGCCTACTCGGAAATAATAATTATTATAATCTCAGACCAATATTT
Organism: Omphaloscelis lunosa; assembly: GCA_916610215.1. Classification (NCBI taxonomy): domain Eukaryota; kingdom Metazoa; phylum Arthropoda; class Insecta; order Lepidoptera; family Noctuidae; genus Omphaloscelis; species Omphaloscelis lunosa. The sequence goes on from OU744247.1 coordinate 4,282,960, forward strand.
TTTGATTGATCAGATTATAATCGATATGGTTTCGTTCTGAGTAAGAAACAATGCATATTTTCTTGAAAGGAGTTAGGACCTACTAGATACTATGTTTCGTGATTGGTGATTTGCATTCAAATCACTCTATATCTGCTGATACTTTTTTTTTTAATTTTACCCTCAAAAGCGTTTCTTCTTGTATCGAAATCGGGACAACTATCAGCAGCATTACACAATATCGTTATTACAGGATTAGAACCCACGACGGAGTAGATACTAATCGTTCATTCAGCCGCTGCGTAACCCGTGCCATCGACTTGTCAAAGCATATCAGTAACTATTTCTAATGGCTCGTACAGACCAGCGCGATATCGCGGGCGCGACACGGGTCACGCTGCCTGTCGGGCCCGCGATATCGCGCTGGTCTGTACAAGCCTTAAAAGTAATGAAAGAGCTACGAGTTACGACTAAAACGATCGGTCTATCTTCTATACTTACGTACAAATAAGGGATCGTTCAAGTATTACGTAAGCACTATAGGGGGGCGGGGGGGTCTATGCTTTGCTTATTTTTGATGACATGGGGGTTGGGGGGTCTAGATGGTGATTACGTCAGCAGTAATTATTTACTCTTTTACACATATGGCAACCCACACATGTCATTATCTATGTTTGAAAACGAAACGAATATATTTCTAGAATTTACTGCTGCTCATGAAAAAATGCATATGTAATGCTTACGCAAGCATGGGAGGGGGGGGGGGTAAATAATTCTAATAAATCTGCTTACGTGATACTTGAACGGCCCCTAAATACATACACACATTACCATACATAATTATGTACTTAAATGTACATACAAATAAATAAAATTGAAGTGTCTGTTTGTAATGTCAAAATAACAAACTTTTACTAACAATATGAAAGTTTATACGTTATATAACAAATTTTTTTTTTTCTGTATGTCTTTTTGTTTTGGCTAATCTCCGAAACGGCAGGACCGATTTTGACGGGACTTTCACTAGCAGATAGCTTTATGTTATAAGGAGTAACTAAGGCTACTGTTATTATAGAAAAAAGAATAATGTACACACGGCTACATATCAAGCTATACATTTCCAGTATTAGCTGACTTCTCATTGTACTAAAACCTAAGTAATGCGAGATCAGCGTAAACTGGAAATGTATAGCTTGACAGCGGCTAGAAAGTAAAGCTAGATTTCTAAAATTCTACACTAGACTGACTTACCTTTCACTAGGTACTTATTTTTCGGGGAAAGGAAAGGAAAATGTACCTACTTACTTCTCATCTTTAATTTTCTCTCATAAAACATAGAAATCTGTGCTGATTGATATACCTACCTAGTCAAATTGTGAGCAAATGCAGCTTAGCATTTCTGCGATTTAGAAAAATAAGGAAGTGATTAAAATACAGGGTCAAATTAAATTATCTAGAAAAACTCCGCAGACGCAAACATGATAAAACAAAAAAGAAATAAAATTTATGTTTTTTTTGTGGGGTCTTCGACCCCAGTTACTCTAACTGGGGTCGATGACCCTACAAAAAAAATCAAATTCACTTGAAATATCAGTAAAAAAAACTGTTATTTTTTTGTGTAATCTTCACAGACGTGATTGGTATCGATACCGAAACACGATAAAACAAAAGACCAGCTTTTCTCAGCTTATTCCTTCTTTATTTTTCGTGTGGTTAGTGACTAACCTGGTGTCATAGTTTTTATGCCGCCCATCGGCCTCTAAAGGCTGTTTCAAACAGGCGCGACATGCGACGTGACACAGAGACACCGCTCGTAGTGGTGTCTTTGTGTCGCGTCGCGTGTCGCGCCTGTTTGAAAGAACCTTTACTTGGCTTCACAAGCCATCGAGAAATATCTCGCGGGCATGCCGCCCGCGCCGTTTTCTCACGATGTTTTCCTTCACCGTTTTTGAAGCAAGTGATAATTATACAATACGCGCATGAACCCGAAACGTCAGAGGTGCGTGCCTTGGGTTCGAACTGGAGACCTATGACTTCGCAGTCCGACGGTCACACCACTGGGTTATCACTGCTGTTAAATTTTCTCAGCTCATAGTCATTGACCCACAAAAATCATAAAATATTTTCTTATTAATCGTGTTTAGATTTCGATATCCATTACCTCTGGGCAGTTTTGCTAGCTAATTTTATTTGACCTGTATAGGCATAGTAGTTAAAAAAGGGGCAAACAGACGTGAGGGCTGAAAGAATTGTATGAAAGAAAACGACACAATTGTAGATTATTTGCCTAGGCCTAGGCCCTAGGGAGCAAACAACTATTTTAAAGGCGAGAGTGCTTCTCGGGCTTAAAATAGTGTTGCTCCCGAGGTGGACACTACTTTTTATTACCCTCTATGAGAAAATAAGTAAGTGCAGCTTACTACATAAGAATAGTACCTACGTTTATTTATTTTATTTTCATTACTTGAGGAAGGCACAATTTTTTTTAAAAAACATTAAATCGGAATTTGAGTAAAAAATTACGAACGAAGCTGCGAAGGCGGAATGCTTTTCGCGCGTTTTTTTTTTAAATTATTTGACTCGCGCGCGGTTTACTTTATCATTCAGCTTGTTACTTGTTCATACAATGTTCATGATTGATCTCTTTGGTGATTGGAGCTTTTTCTAACAATATCCACATTCCAAATTCAAATCACTTTTAGTCCCTAGGGATTAAAGAGCTATTTTAGTCCCTGTTTACGAAGAATAAACAAGCTCTTTTTGAATAGATGTGATAAAAAATTAAATTGAAATAGGGCAGTTAGGACGATAGTGATGGATGATGAAATGTTAAATAAATTAAATGTAAGTACTCACATGAGGTATAGACTGGCTGCTACCACGTTGAACATGCATCCCTCCAACTTCAACAACGCCTGGCAACAGGGGTCGCACACCATTCAAACTATGGAACGTGTTCACCAACATCATGCAAACATTCCGTGCCAGCACATCTAGATCAGGTATCTTTCTTTTAAACTTCCTCTCAATAATCGCCCGTTCTTTCACCTGTATCGAATACCTGAACCATAGCTTAAAATACAGGTTCATGGCTGCATTTTCCAGTCTTTCAGAGAACGATGAAATAGAACTGGTTGCTGATGTTATTGTCGGCACGTAAGAAGGGTTATCTGTCAACCCAACACGATGAGATGACCACTGCAGCATTGGACACGATACCAAAGAAATCACCGGCGCTTTTATACCGTAAACGTGAAGCAAGCCTAACACACAATCACTGTTGAAGTTTTCCACTAAAACGACATCATAATTGTTCTTCAATACTTCGGCTAAAGGCGAGTGTCGAACGAGTCCGGAGCAAATGTTTAGAGCCAGTTCGCTGAGCGGTTGAAACGCGAAAATTTGAGTCACGAACGTCTTCAAACCCAAACTGTTGATTAATTTATTCGATTTTTCAAACACTTGTAAGTTGATCGCTTCTTTTCGCACTTGAGTTATATCTTGGAGGCTCACATCAGTATAGTTAGCTGGTGGGTTCCTCTGCGGGAAGAACGAAGCTACGGTTACTTGGTGCCCCCGTCTCACCAACTCTTGCAAGAGTGACTCAAACGCCAAATAGTGACTTTTTCCAACATGAGGAAAGAGAGCCAAAATATGCGCCGGTTGAACATCTTGTATCGCGAAAATTACAAATAAATATCCTAGTAAATACATTTTGCGGGACTTCTGATTTACACTGACTATCAAAGAATACTGTCCAGTTCCTAATACAATGTGGTATAAAATACTCGTTTTAGTTCGAACCGCTAACCGGTATTTCTCTTGTTCTACATTATTAATAGATAGGCGTGATAAGTATTTGTTTTTATTAGCTAAAATGTTATCATTGCCTGTTACTACTCACTTATGTATAGGTAAACAAGATTTGTTAGATATCTTTATATTTTTAAAAAAACACCCCTGTTCACTCGCGTACGTAGTTATCTACCTATGAGTTCAAAGTTCACCACTCACCATCGATATGAAATTGAAAAGAAACACGCCCTGAGCCCTGTGACCAAAACGTGCGCAAACATTGGTCTTTATCTTAACTCTTAAGGTTCCACTAGTCGACGGCTCGAACTCGTTGGTGGCGTAGCTAATTAATGCATGCTATTAAGTAAAGTTATTTATTTATTTTGTATTTATTTATTTATTTAGTGAAATAGACTATGATTTATAAAAAAACGAGCGCGTAAAATTTTATGAACAGACCTTTGGGCGTATAGATGTTATGGAAAAAGTACTGGATGTATCTACACAAAATAAAATTATTTGAACTTTTCAATAAATTATCTATGCCTGTACGGTTATATTTTGTCATTTTTATACTACCTAAGTTATTTATTTACGCCCAAATATGAGTTAAAATTAGTGTTGAAATATGGATGTTTCGACGCTCATAACTTTCAAAACCAATACTTTTTTCCCAATTCTGCTTCCATACAGGGCTAGATAATGACAAGGCAAATTATATAGATATAATTTTAGGTTGTGAACGATCGTCAAACAGGCGAGTAATCACATACTACGTTTGTATGGAAGAATGACCGAGTAGTGTACCCTTAACAGCAGCACAATAGGTGCAACTTTTTAAGTTTTTATAGAAATAGCACTGTGAATAAAAGAAAACCTTTTAAAAACCTCAGAAATATATTAGCTCGCATCACGCCTGTGTCTCCGGAAGGGGTCGGCATTACTGGGAAAAGAGAACGGAACGGCAAAGACGGTCTTCTGGCCTACAGACTCAGTACTCTCAGTAGTACTGACCGTCTTTGCCTTTCTCTTTTTAGTAGGTACTGACTTACGCAGATAAATTATTGTCTGACTGGTAGCAAAATTGATAACCTACATCTCATTGCATCCATGTTATCAGCATCAGCATGCATTGAACTATATAAAACTATTTGATAAAATAAATACTGCAGTTCTGACGATACCTAAGTATACCTACTTGTTGTTCGCGCGAACGCGCGATTGGTAGCGAGCGTGTCACTATTAAAAACATGACAATCGAAAAGCGGCGTCTGTCGGCGCAACCACGTGTTTAGGTTCACCGAACAAAAACTAAAACTATCGTGTATTCGCGCGACAATCGCTTTTAAATAGGACGCGGGGTAATGGACGGCAATGTTGGGTGCACTTATATTAAATTAGAGCGGTTACGCACTCCGTCGATTTGAATCCGAGAAATGTAGGTCCGAAATCCGAAGTAGCCATAGTACCTACTATTTGTATGAGGGTTTCGCACTAAATCTGAACTCTGTCCGTCCGAATTTAGAACAATGCTAATTTGGATTGAACTCGTATCTTGAATTCGGATTTGGATTTAGCCTGGTACCGAAGTGCCAACGTGCCTATAAATACACAATACCTGCGGTGTTTGCTTGCATACTTCGGTTCACACCGTCGCACAGTGGAACGAATGTATGGAAGCGGTTGGACGTAGACATGTCCGAAAAATAAGAGTAAAATTATGACAAACTAATGATGCCATCTTATTCGATTACTTAATGCCTTCATAAATTGTGGTGATGAATTTCTTCATAACTCCCATATTTCGGGAGTAATTTGAGAAAATGTGAAATTTTACTATGAAAATGAGTGTATTGAGCTCTCTCCCTCCTGATTCCGGGCTTGTTTCAAGTAGCGGTCTCTAATATCGTAATGCTATTACTAAGAGCTATATTTAATACTAAGACACATAGTGCGCCAAATGTGCACTTTCTGGGATAAAAGGAAATGAAAATTTAAAAAAAAAAACGTTTTTTCCCCATTTGTATTTACTTTAAACCGCAGACAGACTTATTAAGAGGTCTATAAATATATTATATATATACAGAAATATATATTAACAAAAATATTCACAAGAACTGATGAGAGTATGACTTTTAAGTAAGTTGATAATAAATTACCTAGTTTCATTAAAAGTACAATAAATAATTAAGACGTAAGCTCTAATTTACTAAGTTACACATTTTAAAACAATAACATCATTTAATTATCTTCGTCATCATCATCATCATCAATTAATTCAAATTCAGAATCGATGTCCGCTAAATCATTTATGTTAACAAATTCGATATCACTTTTCTCAGAATCCGTAAGCTCATAAAATTCCTTAAAAGAAGATTTTTTTACAAACTTATTTCCTTTTGGACGGATACTTGTAACAAGTGGATCAGAAGACAGTAAAAGATTGTGCATAATATCTTCATTGCATGAGATACTGCTATGCTTTCGAGAATGCCCCTCTCTATATTTTCTAAAATCTTTATTTCTAGCCTCAGATGCCTCTTCGGATAGAAAACCAATGGGCACAATTGACATGTTCTGAACTATGTCTGGCCCATGCATTAAAATTTTATGAAGTGAAGAAGGCATATAATACCATGGGTATAACTCCACGTAAAGCTTAGCAGTATCAAAGCAGAACTCTCGGAATTTAGTTACGTTGATCTTCTCTCCTGATGAAATACACTGCAAGATCACACAGATTTTTCTTAAAAGCATAGCATCTATTCCGGTCAGTTCAGCAGATTTAGTGTAGTTTTCAAAAAATCTCCTTGCCGAGTTGCCATTGTTGGTGGATCCACTGCCTTGTTTCACAACATCGAGAAGTAAGCCCGTTTCTCTTCTTACAGCCTCTTGAACTCTTTTCTTCCTGTCATCAACTTGCCTTTTTGCTATATCACCCCTTACTTGCCATGATTTTATGTCTAATTTGTAGGAAATGTGTAATAAGCATTCCATTGAGCGAATCCAAGCGTGAAGGGTGCTTAAGCTATATTTATACATGTCCTCGTTTGCGTGTTTATCTTTGATTAACTCTAAATTATTCATTTCTTTAGGACAAGCCTTGCATATGTCACACACTGAAGCTGCTGTATTGGATATAATGGAATGAATTTTACCATCAATCATTGTCAACAGCAGTTGGTGTTTGACACTAATTCCATCAGTGATGGTGGATGGAGTTAAGGCTTCAATCTCTGCTTCGATTTCAGCCATCTCTCTCTGCACATTTTCTTTGGTTTCCTTTATAAACTTAAACAATATTGGCCGGCAAAATGAAGTGGAAGATGGTCGCTCGTTTTCCCAAATTGTTACACCTTTTGAGACGAGCCGCAGTGGTACAAGACTAATCATAAAATTACTAGCAAGATCGATTTGCTCATCTTCACTCGTCCTTTGATGATAAATGCTTTGGCTAGATGATCCGTCAAAACCCCATTTGCTGGTCAATACGAGCTGTTGATTGGGATCAACAGGGGTTTCTAACGACCTAATAAGTCTTCTTGAGGTTAAATCCATCAAGGCTTGTAATTTGATTTTTGCAGAGCTCTCTGTAACTGTGAGATCTTCTTTGGCCGGATAGCACTTAATTTTTTCTTTAACCAACATGTAGTAACTCGGGTATTGAAGAGCTCCTTCTTGAGTGTTGAAATCCCGAAGAGTGTTATAGCGCCATTTCGATAAGTTCATCGATACATAAAGAGCCAATGCCTTCAAAGGGGATATTTCCCGTACCTGAATTGATTTACCTTCAATGAAGGCTTTGATTTTTGAGGCCTCTTCTGGATTCTCCGTCAAGTATTTCATAACATAAGCTGTATCGCTTTGTCCTGCCTTTTGAAGCGCCCTTTCGGCCGAAAACATAATTTCAGCGCTGCTACTGCTGCATGAAAGACTATCTTCAGTGGTGCGTCTTCTTTTTTGCCGGTTACTAAGGTCCTCAAAAGATTTACGAGGACTAGGATGTGTACAAGTTGAAGCATCAGATTTAGCAGGAGAAATTATGGGCTCGATGACGTCACTTATATTTTCTGTAGAAGGTTCCATATTTTCATTCTGTAATTCCGGCCATTGAATTGCAGCCTGTAGCCAAATCTCATGTTTCTTCCGAAACTTATCTGTGCTTCTTCCAGACTGTGTCCATTTTGCATAAATGCGGTAGCAAAATCGACGACACCAGTCTTTTAAACTTGTTTCAGCACTTTCACATAACTGAACACAACTGTTATCTTTTAAAACACTGAACAAATAGTTAAAGTCGCGTAAATCTTTATGTGCGCGTGCGCATAAAGCAACGTGAATATCAAGATTTGTATTAAAATTTGGAAAATACATTGCGAGATTAGCTTGGATACAACGAGGTGTAAATCAACACTGATTTTAAAGTTACTAATAGTGACCTATTTATATAAAATCCAGGTATCCCAGGTATCCTTTGTTAAATATTGCAAGGTAATTAGTTATTGTGATAATTAGTAAATGATGCATGCTAAATTAGTGTATTAAGAGCCATTTAGTAATTAAATAATAGCAATGTTCTTATCAGTAATCATTAGTGCATCAGTTTTATATGTAAACCTTAAGTCCCTAATTATATATCCTAATTAGCTTATATCTTCTCTAATTGGCTGATCAGAAATGTTATTGTAATAAGGTAAACCTTTAGAAAAACGGTTTTAATCAACAAAATAAACAAAAAATTAAAAAATTGTGTTATAAAATAAACATCACTCTTTATCCCAGAAAGTGCACATTTGGCGCACTATGTGTCTTAGTATTAAATATAGCTCTTAGTATTAGCATTATGATATTAGAGACCGCTACTTGAAACAAGCCCGGAATCAGGAGGGAGAGAGCTCGATACACTCATTTTCATAGTAAAATTTCACATTTTCTCAAATTACTCCCGAAATATGGGAGTTATGAAGAAATTCATCACCACAAGTTATGAAGGCATTAAGTAATCGAATAAGATGGCATCATTAGTTTGGCATAATTTTACTCTTTTTTTTCGGACATGTCTACGTCCAACCGCTCCCATACATTCGTTCCACTGTGCGTCGACTATGAACTGAAGCATGAAAAGACGCGGACGCTACAAATGAGCGAAGCTAAATGAACTTATCTTCGTTCCCAGTGTGACCTCTGCTTTATGTACCCTATTTACCGATTCAAATGACTTTATATAGGGTGACTGGTTATTAGCACAGATAATATAATAAATACTACGTTATTAGTGACCGATACTTAAACACGTGACTTTACTCATCATTATGAACAACTTTTACTATGGGACCAAACTTGGAATCGCGAAAAAAAAAATCAGCTGTTATCTACATTTTGACGAGTTATGCAAACATAAATGTATGGAACAGCTGACTTTTTTATCGCGATTTTAGGTTTGGTCTCATAGTAAAAGTTGTTCATAATGATGAGTGAAGTCACGTGTTTAATCAGTCACTCTAATTACCAGTCACCCAATATATTTAGATCGATCATTAATTAGATAGATACCTTGGTCACCGCAATAGCTTCTTTGATTCATAAAAAAGTCGCGATGCGACCACTGGTCGTGGTGTCACTCGTCTAGTGCGCGAGATCCCTAAGAGTCCGCCTACTAGGAGCTAGGAGTCCTCTATGATAAATTTTCTATGACACTAAAAATAGGTAGGTAAACAGGTAGATAATTAACATAACATAACATCACGCCTTGTTTCCCCGAAGGGTTGGGCAGAGGTGTCCCTGTAGCAGGCACACCCACATTTCGCCAGTTATGTTTAAGTCCCATGTAATAGGGGGCGAGCCTATTGCCATCAACCGGGCACAAATCCAGACTCCGAGCTGCTACTGAGAAATTTCAGATAGAAAAACCCAATGACATTTTGCTCGACCCGGGAATCGAACCCAGGACCTCATACTTAGCAGTAGCGCTTACGACCACTAGACCAACGAGGCAGACAATTAAATGAATAATAAATACGCCTATTAGCCTAAAATAGAAACACGGAAAAAATATTGATTAATAGGACAAGGTCTATTATTTAGCGAGATTTTTTTGTATAGTGACACGCTCGCTACCGATCGCGCTTTCGCGCGAAGATCGCTTTTAAATAGGAAGCGGCCTTAGACTTATTATGTAAAATCATCAAATTATACCAGCTTTTTTTTACATTGACATTGTTGAAAATTATATTCAAAATGACATGATTACTTTGTAAAGTATTATATTATTTATTATTTTAATTATTGTGAATGTGATGACTATGTGGATATTATTATTTATATTTCTCAGCTAGTTTTAATGATGATATGGCAGTTTGAGTAGTTTATGCGACCTACCCAAATTTCCTTTCTTTGGTATTGTTCGTCGAGTTGAGCTCCTTAAGTTCTGAGTTGAGCTTCACGAATACCTACTGAAAAATGCTTGCACTGACTGGACAGGTACACTCAAATCTGTGTGGTTCTTTCCTCAAACCACCATTTCAGACGCTCATCTACATGGTCCTCATATGACCTGACCAAGATTATGTCTGGACTTTAAAAGAGACTGCAACCTCTGAGTTTGTTTCGGCCTTTCTCAGAGTAGTCAGATAGGAAACGCCGAACTCATCTAGCTTTTTTTTTTAATATGACGTAAAAGTGATTCCAATATCCTATTTACAGATTAAACAATTTCATTTAATTTCCGACGGTGTCAATACGGAAATAACAACACCACCTTAGCAGCCAATAGCGCCTGATGCAATCTTCATACCTAAGTTTTAATTCTGCGATTTGCTTATATGTTTTTATTTGTGCAGCGGAATTGAATGAAGAGGTATTAAAATCTGAACCAGATAAATATTATCAAGCGTGTTTTTGATACCGTACTCTAATCTAAATCATGATTTTCGCCAGCATTTACAATGCAATTTAGGTAAGTGATGCTCTGAATTTTTATCTAAGACTGCAATCTTCTAATTAAGGTTAGACGAATTAATAATCTATACATATTGTAAGTAAATCAAATTTGCTTTCCGTGTCTGTCTGTACGACCGCTTTTTTTTTTTTTTAGTTAGGGCATCTCGTAGTTGACCTCTGAGATCATGACTACTTAACCGGGCTTTCCTGTGGGTACCTTAAGCTACTACACTTAAAACCTCCAGCCAGGGGTTATTCAACTATGCTAATTAAAACTAGGTGAACGCTCGCTAAGGGTACCCCTTGTGGGGTACGAACCTCGGCTTAGGGCGTCAACCGGAGGGAGGACATCAAGGATGGGACGGGCTGGGCTCTCTGTGCGACCGCGTCGTTTCTTTAAACTAGGCAACATATTTTGATACAGTTTTCACCATCATTAAGAATTTATTTCGGAAGGTTTATGTGTATAATACATTAATATGAAACTTACATAAGTATGATAAAGAAATCTCGATGTTTTGATAAGTCGTAAATACCGTTCGAATTAGGCGGCGCTGGTTGGAGATAAAAAAAGAGCGAGCCTTACAGTATTCGCATATGATGTGTAAGATCTGACATCACCTTGATAATAAGCAAGAAGAGCAACATTAAAGGGGCGGAGCTTCATCAAGGTCGTTTCTGAAGGCGAACTCTGGTACCGCGCACTCTTCCGTCCCTTTTCACGAAATCACTCCCACTGATTTTTAGGGTATGTCTGGTAGATGTAGGATATCTGTGTTCTGTGCACAGATTGTAGAATACCGAGAGAAAAGATGTTACACATCAAAAAATAACATAGGCCTACATATACTTTCATAGTTACTTATTGAATTCGGCTCAGTCGATTGAGGTTTTAAAGATTACCCCATATATGATTGACTGATAAAACAGTCTCGAGTTGCTGTCTGGCGATTCTCTCTAAAACGCCGCATTGGATTATCAACTTTCGGCGCCGACCCGAGCGTCGAAAATGCAACAGCGCGTTTGTATAAAGTAATCAGTTTGTTGTTTTCAGTCACTCAACAAGAGATTGACTCGCATCCGAAAACTACGTGACTCAACAGCGGGGTACTTAATTGCGACACACAGCAGCAAGCTTTCATTTTGACATTTCAACAATATTCATTGCGTTATTTATGTTGTTGCAAATTTTTCGAGCATTTGAAGCAATGGATTTGCAATATCCTTCAGATTGTGATTGGAAATGTGTTACGCAATTAGTGTGGTGGGTCAATAGCACCAGCGCACTTGATTAAGTGACCTACGAAAACCACCTTTAGTACTAAGAAATACCCGTCATTCCGACCTCGCCACCGAAGTCCTTTGCGATCGCGACCTCGTCCCCGAGTAAATGATACTCCCCCCCAACCCTTGCTCGACAACGAAGTGCCCGCAGTTGTTGCAACTGAGCACGTAGCTTTAAATACCCCGACTAATAATCATGATCAAAACTTTGATCCAGCCCGTCCCATCCTTGATGTCCTCCCTCCGGTTGACGCCCTAAGCCAAGGTTCGTACCCCACAGGGGTGCCCTTAGCGAGCGTTCACCTAGTTTTAATTAGCATAGTTTAATAACCCCTGGCTGGAGGTTTTAAGTGTAGTAGCTTGAGGCACCCACAGGAAAGCCCGGTTAAGTAGTCATGATCGGAGGTCAACTGCGAGATGGCCTACCTAAAAAAAAAATACCTACAAAGAAATTGAAGTGTTATCAATGACGAATTGTTAGGCTTGTTTCATAGCCGTGTGGAAGACCCGATTCAGTGTGGGAAAGAGATGACGCTCTACAGGACGTATAGCTCCATCTCTTTCTCCCACTGAATTTATATTAAAAAAATACTGCTTTATGAGCTGGTGGTAGGCCCCCAGTCGCCGAATGTCCAGTTCACAGAATGTCCAGTTCGCAGAATGTCCAGTTAGCAGAATGTCCAATTCGCAAAATGTCCAGTTCGCAGAATGTTCATCATAACGTTGTCACCCCATCAATCACTAATAGAATCAAGAGTTGGGTTTTAATGAGTAGTCAAGTTATTCGTTAAAATCAGTCTTATTTTTGTCACATTTCTTTTAATACAACATAAATTATAAAATCAACATAAAATAATAGGAAAACGTTAAGTTGCAGTCCGGTGATTGTAATTTTGAACAATTGAATGAAAAATAGTTTAATCCCAACTCTAGGACAAAAAAAAAAACAAAATTTGTGAATTAAGGCATTGTTATTAAGGCCTACTATAAAGATACAAAAATAAGTTTTTAATTTTTTTTATTTACATCTTTGAGCCTTCTTTTGTTCATGATTCTTTTTTTAGGCTCATAAATAACAAAAGAGGGCTCGAAAGATATTAATTTTGATATTTAATACAAAAAATGCTTAAGAAAACTAGATAATGATCAGTTTTTTTTTTATTGGCAGCTCGCAATTTTTTTTGATCACTAAGGAGGTCTTGGCTTCTTAACCGGACTTTGACCAGATTTCAATTAAGCAGTTTGATTTAAATGAATAACTTGACTACTCATTAATACCCAACTCTTTTTGATTCTATTAGTGATTGATGAGGTGACAACGTAATGATGAATATTGGACATTCTGCGAACTGGACACATTGCGACCGCTGGGCAATTTGCGAATTGGACATTCTGCGCTTAAACGGACCCGCTTCGGGTAGAGCCCGTAAAACGCTAGCAACAGTACCGTGCTAACTCCCTCGTTTCAGAGCATTGCGGGAGCTACCCGTTCGGGTCTCCCGTTTGCGGGCAGCCCGTACGGTTGTGAAACCAGCCTTACCGATGGACTGGTTTGTGTTGACTGTATGGCCCCGTTCACAAGGCGATGATCAGTATGATTATGACTATGATGAGGCAGATTGATTGATGCATTATGCACTGCGTCGCTTCCAATTTGAGGTATAATCAGGGACCGCAGGAGAGGGGGCCAAATGCCCCCCTGAAATCAAATTGGTGGGGCCGCACTCCAATTTTACTACTTGGTAAAGGTTTAGAAATATCCTCCTGTCGCCTTCTTTGTTTAGTTGTCGCCTCGTTACGCTAGTCTATGAGTAACCTACGATGGCGTAACGGGGCGGTACCTATTTTGGACCATGATTTGATTTTTGTTTTGACGGAATTTAAAGTATTTTTAAATCGTTTTTGGAAGGGGGTGACCAAAGAAGTTGCTCCCCGTCATAGAGTACCTACTTCTATTTTGGATGGGGGCGACCAAAGTAGTTCGTCCCCCACCTCCGTCATGGAGTGCTTCGTTTTTGAAAGGGAGTGTTAGAAGTTAGCCCCCGTCACAGAGTAGGTACTTCGGCGGTCTCTGGGTATAATCATATTAATCATAGAATTAACAGTAGCAGCAGTGACAAAGCACGAAGCAGTGACCTCCGAAGCAGCATGCAAAATAAAACAAAAAATTTAATCAATAATGTTTAATTATCAAAATACTGCGAAGTCTCAACTGTACAACATTCCTTGTTCATCGGACATACTATACGACTGCGGGCTAACAATAAATTAATTATGACTTATTGGAACGAGTGACTAAACGTATTCGATATCTCATGCTGCGATTAGCACGACAATCATTCTGGAACAAATAGAAAAGGGGTTAATATAGACCTTATTAACATGGATATAAAGTTGCAAAGAAGAATTGACTAATTATAGACGAGACAAGAAAAGCGATGAGCATTTTAACTAATGTCATTGCTCGATTCCTGCACGTCTCCACTCATCTCTCCCTTAATGGAAACACACCATTAGACTAGGAGCGGACCAGAAAATTATAGCTATTTACGTTAAATTTTCCAAATATGTGAATTCTCTTGGCTATTTTAAAATCAAAACTGATTGTAGCAACCATAGATATAAATATTTCTATGGCAGCAACACATCATTCCTTATTACGAGAAAAATAAACAAAACTACTGATTATTTCAAGTAACAGACACTCAATAACATTTACATAATTTACCTTAGTTCATTACCTACTTTTCATTTTAACAATACATTGTTTTCAAGAGTTTAAAATTAAAACGTCAACTATGTTGAAATGGTTCCTTTGCATGAGGACAAATTATTTTTGAAGTCTTTGTATTGTTTTAATTAAGATAAAAGATTTGTGCGCAGTTCTCTTACAATGAATCTTCTTGTCAAGACTAATTACCCATTAACTATCAATGACCTTGAGAAAAAATATAAAGAATGAGAACACTTGCATTAGAAATGGAGAAGGCTGAGTTATTGAACATCATAATATCACATAATAAACTAACTAATACATTTATAAACGACATTTTGCTTGAGTATTGAATTCTGATTGTGCGTATTAATTTGTTTTAATCTGTCTTACTTAAATTAAATTAAAATTTTGACATTGTGATTTTGAATGAAATTAAAATTTTGGCATTGTAATTTAAATTTTGACATTTGTATTTTTTTATTTTGTATTGTCTAGTGACTCTAGTGCAACTAATTTTGTATGCCATAAATGGCAAAACATGTAGCCACGTCATATTAATTATAAGACCTTCATACTGTACCTACTCATGTTAATATAATATAAATACGATCTTATCTAATCTTATTTAAGTACACGTTTTAGCGGGACTGCGGGACTATGCGAAGTGATTTTTGGGTCTAGTATAATAAGCCTATAATGTTCACACTGTTGGGATACAGGCCTCCTTTTTGTGAGAGTGATCCACCTCGTGGGTGCAGCGCGGGTCGGAGATGCCACATGCCTTCGAATTTTTGGTTCTGGGACATGCCGGTTTCCTCAAGCTGTTTTCCTTCACCGTTTTGAGAACAGCAGTGGTGATGAAATAATTTACACAAAGTAAAGCGCCTGCCTGGGTTCGAACCTACGATAACTTGTAAGTCGCCACTGGGCCACCACTGCAATTTGACTGCTTTTTGAGTGTACTAGACCGAAAACGAGTGCTTCATAAAATCCTGGCAAAAATGTATGTTTGTGCACTTAAATTACTATTCAAATTAAAAGTATTGTCTCAATCTTTTATAAATACAATAATTTAAACTGTTTTCTGTTTTCTATGGACATAACTACGTACTTCTTATCATTCTGAAAACATTATTTTTTTATTGCTTTAAAACCTTTGTGAATAAAACCATGTCGTGAAGTACCTATGCTGTTGAGAATAAGAATCATAATCTTGCACAGTTTGTTATCATCAAGTGTTTATAAAAGAATATTACTTGTTTTGTAACGGTAATAAATGTGGCTTAGGATGGAATTACTTTACATTTAGAATAAAATGAAGAGTTCCTGGTACAAAAGGATGTTATCTTTATGCCAGAAGAATAATAAAAGGAGTTGATTTCCATCCATAATTAGTATAAGGTGGCAGAAGACATGGGTGTTCAGAAAACAAGATGATATTTTGCCGACCATATGGTTCGATTCCCAGGTAGGGCAAACTGTTATTGGGGTTTCCAACTGGAATTTCTCAGTAGTCTGGATTTATGCCCAGTTCTGGCAATAGGCTCGCCCCCTATAACATGGGACTTAAACATAACTGGTGAAATGTGGGTGCAATATAGGTACACCTCTGCCCAACCCTTTGGGGAATACAGGCGAGATGTACTTATGTTATTAATAAATCATGATAATTCTCCTGTCCTTATTCGAATTCATTTGTGGTCATCACAAAATGTCCCCTTCCTCCATATGTCTCTATCAGCTGTTATCTCAGTAGTCACCCTCTTTCTAGTCATATCATCTTTCACACAGTCCATCCATTGTTTCTTTGGTATTTCCTTACTAATAGTAAATAAAGTGTGAGTCTTTATTATGTGCACATATCGAAATGAGGGAATCTATGCTACATTTTATCAATGGAAAAACTATTAAAAATCTATATTTGGGGTCTTATTATGGAGTTTGTGTCAGCGCGATAGTTTAAAAGTTACACCGTTTTATTACAATTTTTTAAATTCCATAAAAAATACATAAAAAACGAATAAGATTTTTCTTTATATTTTTTCCCGTCGATAAAATTAAGCACAGATTCCGTCATTTCAATATGTGCACATTATAAAGATACTGCATTATTATTTTAAAATTCTTACCCGTAGAGGTACAAAAAGAATGATAACAAGTAAAATGCAAGCTTGATCCAGCCTTCCCTCTGACAGACCGTTAGCACATCGGCATTCATAATGCTAGTCGGATCATACAGTCCCGGTCCTGACATTACTGGCCGAGTGTAGTATCTGAAACAATTTTTATTTAATTATTATATCTTTTTTTTTTAACAGCTTAGCAGCTAGAATAAATAAATAATAAAATAAAATCTTTAATTCAGACCTTAATTAGGCCATAAGTTGTTAATGGTTAGTAACAGATTGCCATGTCCCAAAATTAAAATATATCCTTGAAAATATCTGTGGTAACAACAATTTTGGAAGCTGTCAAAACAAATATTTTATTAATAGTACCGTTTTTAATTTACTTAAGGGGCTAAAGTTCAGTGCGAGTGTGTGTGTGTGTGTTGTGACCTTCAAATTACTATCTGATACTTTGTCACTATGACAAAGCATTTTGTGCAATACTTAAAAGAAAAGATTTGTAAGGAGTAAGCATTTCAGATTTTACCAATAAATATGTTGAAAATCATAAAAATCTTTAAAATAGATAATCTAATGTAACTAAAGTTGAATTTTCTATGGATTTTATCATTTTAGCTTTGCAGAATAACATACAATAAGGAAAACTCGGATTATCCTCATTACATTAACTGAAACAAGATTTCATGATATTCACAACATGTGCACCTATCTGTGGTTCAATATCAAGGCAATATATTTTTTACCTTACTACATTATAGTTCAAATTTCAATAAGTCATACGAAATTCCCTTGCCTGAATGAATGTACTCAGTTTCCCAATTTTCCCGGCAACTTTCATATTTTTCTTTTAGTAAGAATGTGATTCGGCCTATTACAAACATTTTGAAACAAAAAAATGCCAAATCGATCCTGCTGTTCTGAAGTTATGCGCTTACGAACAAACATTTAATTTTTTTTAAATGTATTTATTGAAAATTGTATATTAACTGGACATTAAAATATTTCATTTCATTTCGACTACGTACTTAGATGTTTGGATCAATTAAGTTAAAAAGATCACAAAGTTATTCCAAACATGTTGTTATCCACAGTTCTCTATTTGTATTCAGTGCAAATATCATTTCAAGGTGTCACTGCATTGTTTAAGTCAAGACCTTGTCCTACAATGTCCTTAGATTATCATAAACATAACCTAAAAATGTTTATTATATTTACCTGTGCAGATGATACAAGATCAATGGAATGTTTAGAAACAGCGAAAACCATTCTCCCGATAATAAAAACAGCACGTTTATAAATAAATGCAGCAAGTACTCTGGTAATACCAACTGAAATAGAAAATTATAGATTAGTTACTTGATTGAACTCCAATGAACTTTGGTTGCACCTCCGAGGTATAAATACGCACCGGGTTTAGACTATTGCACTGGTCAATCGGATTTTTATAGTCAGTTTTTAATTCGTCGAACGCAATAACATGGAATATCGAGAAAAATATTAAGAATGCGTCAACTATTAACGCAATAATATAGGAAAAGGCTGGAAAGCTGAACGCCATTTTCACAAAATTTACGAGTCTTTGACAGCTAACTGACTAAGCTGAAGCTGACTTGACAAGTGACAACTTTCAAAGACAATGCACAAGATTTTTATTTTTCGTGATCTAATTAAGAGTCTTTTGATTATAGGTTTACCGGAATCTCAAATGCAAATGCAAATGGAGAAATAACTTGTTGCGTGCGATACTGGGGAAACTGGATTAACCGATTTTTTTTATACAAAGTGTTTTCATTAGCATTGTCACCGCTTTTAGTAATAAAAAGTAATTGATCAAATTCTGCTAGACAGCTTTAAAAACAATAACTCAATAAGATTATTGAAAGACTAGAGTCCACACCACCACTGAAGTCCAGCGGAAAATGTTATAAAATTATGAAAGTCAGATTTTATGTTTTCTCATTGAACGCGACCACAGAGTACTGAACGCGACCAAAGTGTTTGACAAATGACAGCTCTCCAACTCATTTAGGAATTTACCCGACCAAATTCTGAGAGTACAATATTTAGTGTTTATTCAAACTGTCCCTAGGTTTTCAAAATTAGACATGATATAATTTGTTTGGCAAGTGCAGTAGGTAATTTAGTACAACTAATGATTATTTATACGTTTTCGTGTATTATGGAATGATAAACGTGTAAAATGAGTGGTATTTGGGTGCTGTGTATGTGTGTTGTGACAGTAGCATCGAATATAGAACACGACTTTAGAGGATTTGATGACAGCATATTATTTGGAATCAACTGGCCTGGTAGTCAGGATATTCAGCATTTAGTCGATGGGGAAGTTAACAAACTTGAGGTAACGTATTCTACTAGCGAACCACGTAAAAGGGTATAATTTAAACGGACTTAAAATAATGTTTGTTTAGCACTGAGCAGTTTACCTCTGCAGGTAAAGTGGCCAGCTTTTCTGGTTAAGATATAACATTACCTCACTCCAAACACAAATATGGCAGTCGAAAAAGGTGTTAAAAAGTGACAGGCGACCTCAGGCGACTAGTTATTTTGGCACAGAGAATCAGCTGATTCAGATGTCCAGCATCAGTAGGTTAGAGTGTTGTATTCTTTGGTGCTCCAAAACTTCTAATCATTACTCCATTTCTGCCAATCTGAAAACGTTCTGACAA
Source organism: Omphaloscelis lunosa (assembly GCA_916610215.1). Taxonomy (NCBI): domain Eukaryota; kingdom Metazoa; phylum Arthropoda; class Insecta; order Lepidoptera; family Noctuidae; genus Omphaloscelis; species Omphaloscelis lunosa. The sequence goes on from OU744247.1 coordinate 4,302,489, forward strand.
GAATACTATAGAACTGTAGAGGTCTTTGTAAGCAAGAGGCACAAATAAGTTCAAGAATTCTATTTCTGATTATGTTTTCTTCCTTCAGCCCCCATGTTTTGATTCAATCACATTTAAAATATTTCATTGACTTAAGAGAGCAGTGGTGGCTCAGTGGTAATGGCCGCGACTTACGAGTTGTGGGTCGTTGGTTCGAGCCCTGATAAGCGCTTTACTTTTTTTAAATTATTTCATCACCACTGCTCTCAATACGGTGAAGGAAAGACATTGTCAGGAAACGGGCATTTCCTAGAACCAAAAATTCGAAGACATGCGACATCTACCAACCCGCTGGACCACGTTGTGGATTATGACCTGAGGAGAGGAGACCTGTGATCCAGTGGTGGGAACATTATAAGCCGATAATACTAATTGACTTGTAACACTTTCTTGTTCTCTTCCCATTAGCTACCAAAAAAAGAAATACTAAAAGTGACAACAGCAAATAAAGAGAAATATGAATGCCGTATACCAGAGCTACGTGCCAAGGAGTCAATGAACATAGAAGATTATGATGGTCCATCTCCCATCAGTCTTCTAAAACCGTTGTTCTCACAGAAGATATGCTCCTACCGACTAGAGAGTTACTGGAGCTATGAAGTGTGTCATGGAAGATACATCAGACAGTATCATGAGGAGAGAGAAGGTATTATTAGCTTATAAATAATTAGCTTCTGCTCGCGACTTCGTCCATGTGAAATTTAAACGTAAAATATAACTTATGACACTTGGCAATACTGTAGCTTTCCATTAGTAAAAGAATTTTCGAAATCGGAGCATTCGTTTTGAAGATTACTCCCTCTATACAATACAATTTTGACCTCTTTATAATATTAAATAGTATAGAAATAAAAGTGTTTTTAATATACTTTTTTTATGTATTCAATAAATAAAACATTTGTTTGTCTGTGGTCATTTAAAATCAGTGGTCCAAAGAAGTCAACATGGTGAAATCACTGTTTTTGTCAAAGGTAACCGTTGAAATATATTGATATTTTCTCATAACTACATACATAATATCGTCGCTTCTCAGAAATAGTGTTGTAACAAAAATAATTTTTATTTAGATTTTTACATAAAACCGGCACATCATTTCTTAAACTTTCTTGTGAGTAGCCCATTAAGACCTTGTTCCAAAAATTATTAACGTGGCGCGGTTGTACCATTATTGAAATTGCACTCCATTTTGTCACGAATAAGGGTATTTTTAATATCGTGCGGATTTCATCACGCATGCGGGATTGTCCCGCATGCAGAAAATTTTACGCAACGTGAAACACGCTCGCCTACGATCTAGTTTTCTGCGGGCTGTTATGCGTTGTAATTGTGTACAATGGACGACAAAGTCAGAAAATTATTAATAGTTATTTATGCAACTATTGTATAATAAGGGGTATTAAAACACGAATGTGAGTTTATCACACGAGTGTTTTAATACCTAATTATGTACAGTTGCATACAAGACTCTATCTACACCAATGATATGAATCCTCTATAAAAGGTTCTGAAACCATAGGATGTTGCATAATATTGTTTTCTCGACTTTTCTGGTAATAATTGGTTAGAATTGTCCTTTGCTGCATTAGAAATAACTGGTGTTGACTGTACTACGCGCGCGTGCGCCCCGCATAACAGTAAAATGCACATTGGTTTTCATAGAAGCGCTCAAGAACGCGGGGGCCCCGCGCGGGGCTGCTGCCCAGGATCACGTCCCGCGTCCCGTGTGCGTATTCCACGCATTACAATAAATACTTACTGTCCTTTTCATACCATAAATATTTGTATGAAATGGACATTTGCGGGGGTTACGCGTGCGGGGCAATCCCGCACGCGTGATGAAATCCGCACGATATTAAAAATACCCTAAGCCCACGTTCGCACGGTCGTAATAAAATCGCGGCGATTTTTTTTCGTGCACTTGATTTTTAACGCTCTGCTTAGCGCCGATAGTTGAAAATCCGACACTATGTTTTTTCAAAGTGCTGGTACAAGAGTGCGTCCCAGCGCGTTGGATTCTCAACGCTCAGCTCAATACCGACAGTTGAAAATCCAGTGCGCGATAAACTTCCGCGGCGATTTTATTACGTCCTTGCGAACGTCGGCTAACAAGCTATTGTGAGTTGTACAGACTTGTACATGTGTGATTCAAGTAAAACGTCACATTTTCGAGTGAATACCGTACTAAGCCGAAATATATTATTCTACTACGGTTTGTTTTTGGTGTGACATTTTGGTTTACAACGAATTGAATTTATCATTATTTTTCTAGACTTTTTAATAGTACATAAGTCTAGGTTCACTTTTACAGTTATGTTGTTATTTGATTATTGACGATTTAATAAATCTATATTGAAAACATTATTGTTTCTTTTCTAAGGTATTGAAAATAAACCCTGAATAAAATTTGAAATTCGATTATTTTTATGAATAGTGTCACAAGTTGAAAGGGTTCCAGTTTTTAATTAATTTTTAATTTTTAAATTAATATTATTTTTACAAAAATTTTAATATTTAAACTGAGGTTTATAATATAAATTACAGTGGTAAGCAGTAGTTTTGTTTTATGAAGTTTTATACCTGATTTTGTATGATTCTGCCACGCTGATTCCAAATTTTTTGTCAGTTTTTCTCTAGGAGTGTGTTTTTTAAACATTAACATATTACATTTTTAGCGAAAAATACTCTAATTATAAAATGAAAAAAATGTCTCTCTAACCTAACAAAAACTTTCTTTTGTAAGATTTTCTTGCATGAATTGATTTAAATGATTTTCAGCCTTGTTTTGAACGCTCCAGCAGTAATTAGCCACCATATTTGCATTCCAACAACCCTGGTATCACTCTTCCACCGTACGAATGTCCTGATGAAAGCGTTCTCCTTGTTCTTCGCTTTTGGGAAGCGGTCTAAATGGCTGAAGAGGAAGTGCATCTTGATGATCATGTTACATCCTAGTCTTTGAAAGTGCAACATAAGCTGCTCAATGTATTGAATGTAGTCTGGATACTTTTTATTTCCTAAAATTTGCAGAACCCAAACACATTCAATCCATGCAGATTTCTCTTTATCTGTCATACAGTCATTAAAATTTTGATCCTTTATTAGTTCCCTGATTTGAGGACCGTCAAAAATACCAGCTTTTATTTTTTCTGTGCTCAATTTCGGGAGTATTTTACTGATATATTTAGAACATTCCCCATCCCTGTTGAGAGCTTTTACAAATTGTTTTATCAGACCTAATTTGATATGGAGAGGGGGTAATATAATGTGGTATCTGGCTACTAGAGGTACATTTATCACATTCATGCTATCCGGCACTAAATCCACTCTCAAAGGCCAAACTAATAAAACAGGGGTATTTGGTATATCCTCCTTGCTGACCCAAAAGAAAGTTGACCATTTTAAGATCAACGCATATCAGCCAGTTATGTTCTATGTATTTTATTTTCTCCACAACCAAAGATATTGTTGAATGTGCAATGGGTAAGCAACCCATTTTATTGACATTAATGTAAGAGCACACATTTAAGACTACGTTTCGATGAATCAATAAATTAACGCCAATCTCTTGGATCATAGTTTGTTAATCCCATTTCAGCCATCAAACAGGAAATATTGTTGCAAAAAACAAAATCATCTTCAGAAAAGAAAGAGATCAAATGTTTTTCTCTTGTACGGTAAACTGATACATTAGTCTCTGGGTTTATCAGATTTCTTTCTTTAGGCTACGTGAAGCTAGAAGTGCTGATTCTATTTTTGATAGACCAAGATCTCTAATCAACTCATCTAGGTCACTTTGGTTGAATAGTTTAGCTTCGGACGTACTCGGGAAAGAAAAGTCACTGTACTCATCATCACTGGCTTCTGAAAGAACTTGTAGTGTTACATTAGAAGTACTACGTTGCGTATCAGCCACAGGTTCTTCGCTGGTATTTAGAATTCTTCTAATAGCTGATTTTAAATTCGGGTAAGTCCATTTGGAACGATTTTTGCGGTTAATTCCGTTAATATTCACATCATAAATATAACAGTCATCGTGATGAGTAATCGGTTCACACTAAATCATAGGACTTTTGAACTTCAAAGTAGGTCTTTTTTTACTAGCCTATAAACGCAATGATGTTGCGCAACTACCAGATACAAAATTTGGGATCCATGGCTTATTAAACACTTGTAATGGCGTCCCAAAGAAGTTCAAGTAAGCCTTTTTTATAAAGGCAGACGCACTTAAACGACATTATCGAAACATATATTCACCACAAACAGCACAAGAACTATTTGGATCGTTTAAAAGCAAGTTCTTATTAATGTAGACATATCAATTTATATGTGGAATTATGAAATATGGAGAATTAGTAAGCCGCGTAACGAAATTTTAAGAAGTACCTGTATCACAAAAACTAGAGCTGCTAGAAAAAAACTGAGGGTAGATATGAAATCAGCGAACTCAAATTACTAAGAAACAGTTCAGAAACTTCATAAAAAAAGTTAAATTTTGTTAATCTGTGTCACAGATATAATACTAGTCTGTGTTAAACAATTAATATTATCTACTAATTCCATTTTGCTACACAATCTTTTCAGAGTAATCTTCGAAAGGCTTACCTGTACAATTTACTTATTTTTGTTACATAATATTTCGGAGAAGCGACAATATATATTTCAAATACAATTAGATACTTCAAAGTACTCAGGTACAATATTTGTTTTTGCAACCATCAACATGCAAATAACACAAGCCATATAAAAATAGCAGCTATTTGCAATCCATTTGTTTTTTGTTCAGTATTGTCTAACATAAGGACTTTGGATATACATTATTGCTTGTGTTTTGGGGTTTAAATAGGGAACAATATCTATTTTACTAAAATGTATTTGTTTTTTTTCTTTGGGCAATGGGTTTCCAGCATTAACATATTCTTGCAGATCTTGCATATATTAGAGATGCTAAACACATGTTTGGGTCGACATGATTCGGCGCAGCCGGATGGCAAAATCGAATAAATGTAAATAAATGTTCAGGAAAAGTCTCTCGGCTTGTACGAATTGTACCGACCCGACCCGAACGTGATTAAGCGAGGGTAGATGTAATTGCTTCGGGTCGGCTTTGTTGTTCAAAAAAGACTGCCAAATTGAATGTGCCGACCCGAACTGAACATGTGTGTCATCATCATTTTAGCTGAAACACGTCCACTGCTGGACATAGGCCTCCCCCAAACACCGCCACTTTTACTGGTTCCGTGCTTCCCGCATCCAGCGGATTCCTGTGGCCTTCACAAGGTCATCGGTCCACCTTGTGGGAGGTCTTCCAACGCTACGTCTTCCGGAACATGTGTTTAGCGCCTCTTAAATGTCTACAGTCAACACTGGTTTACTAGAGTCTAGTTTGATTCTTGTAAGAATATTGCTTATTTTTCCAATGGTTTGTAAATTGTTACCCTTGAAGTCTAATTTAATGTTTTAAATTAAAACATTTACAGGTAAACAAGTAAAAACCCAGGAGTATTACCTCGGCCACTGGAGCTCAGAGAAGCATGCCAAGTTGGAGGCGGATGAGAAGGCAGCAGAGGAAACTAAGGAGCCCTACAGGATGACTAAAGTTGATGGTGCTAAGTTACCTTCTGTAGAAATGGTGCTTGATGATGGTAGGTGCATGATTTTTAATTTTTATCATGTTTGTTCGTCAGTATACAAAAAAGGCATTTGCGCCGTAAAGTGTAGAAATCTTTGCCTACACTTTATCATATTGTCATTGAAATGTCATACTGATAACTTTAGTCGGGCAAGTAATTGCTACGGAATAATTTTTTCCTTCATCATTCGTGGTTCAATTGACTGCTTAATTTTAATTTCTCAACTGGTCGTGTCCAGGGCATCAGCCCGCTAGATAACAGGATGTAGGTCTATTTTTGACCAACTACAAAAAGGAAAAGGTTCAGTCATTAATGATTATTATAATACCAGCTTATTATAATACAACTAACTTTGGCAAAAATACTTACTTTTGAAGGAGTATAACTTTATAATAGAATACCTTCTAGTATCAGAATATAATTGTGAATAGATCACTGTTGGACAAATAAAAGCATTGAATATATCTAGATTCTAACTGATGTCGACGAGCTTTGTGTAATTTATGTATGTATGTTTTAACATTATTCTCAAGTAAGTGATATGTATATATTATGTCTTTTCTTTCTTTAAACCTTATAGGGGTTATGACAATTTTTTTTTGTCCGTCTGGTAGATTATTAAAAAATATTGGACTCGTTTTTTTTTTTTACGTAGTCCAAAGATTACGGCGTTACATTGAGTTAAAATGTGCCATGACGTCACGATTATGTAGATTTTATACTTACTTGTGACGTAGGAACTAGCGACCCCCACTCCCCTACTTTAATGCGTTTTATATAAGTAATTTTTTATTAATATGATGGAGTAAAAAAAACGTGTATAATATATTTTTTATTATCTGATTGACGGACTAAATAGAATTTCTTTTTTTCATCCCTATTATCCCACTGCAGGGCAAAGGCCTCTTCTCATACAGAGAAGGCACGAGCATTAATCACCACGCTTGCTTAAAATGGGTTGGCAATTTCAGAATTATATTAATTACTAGCTTATGCCGCCCGTGGCTTCACCCGTAGTGATATCGGCAATTATCCCACAGGAACGTGCTACCCGGATAAAGAGTCCCTAACCCAAGCCTTTTTTTTTTGGGTGGGAAATTATTATGTAACTTCTCCCGCTCTGGGCGGAGCGGGAGGGTGTCTCAGACTCTTACTGACAAAAACCGACCCGTGTTCCTTCAGTTGCCATGTTGCCACGGTAACCCTTTCGGACTTTTCGGCAACCCCGGCAGGCATCGGCCCTAGCGGACCCAGTTAGTTCTGCTGACATCTCTTTGAGGCGCGCGTGGAACACAATGCGCCGTCGACCCGGGCCTGGTCCTTACCAGAGAGCTAGGTCTAGGAGAGCATGGTCTACCTGTGTGCCAAATTTCATCAAAATCCGTTTGGCCATTAAAGGACATCGCTTATTATAACAGCATCCCTCCGACATGGCAAATACGATGGCTATACAGAATAGTGGACGGCTCGCCGACCGCTCACTGCCCGCGAGCCACGTAAAATAGACTTTAAAACATTTGATTTAAAATCCTAACTTGAATGACAAGTTATTTGCCGTGTCGGAGCAGTGCTGTTATAATGAGCGATGTCCTTAAGCCGTGAAAAGCCAACAGACAGAGTAACTTTTGCATTGATAATATTAGTATGGAAGTATGGAAAAGTCCAGGTTTCCTCACGATGTTTTCCTTCACCGATGTTAGTGATGTTCACGATAAACTTAGAAAGTAAGTAAGTATTCAATAGTTGACAAATAGAAATTCTCCTATTCCAGGTACCGTCTGTGACTTAAGCGGCAAACCTCGTTTAACCAGAGTCCTATACGTTTGCTACACCCACGGCAAGCACGAAGTCTACTCCTTCAAGGAGACAGCAACCTGCGAATATGAGATCATCATTCTATCTCCCTTACTCTGTGAACATCCGCAATTTAGACCAAAGGACGTGAGCGAGAACATCATAGATTGTCTACCTGTCGCCGATGCTCCGAAAAAGCCAAGGAGTCTTTTGAAAATGGAAGTCGATAGTTTGAGGTTCCACCATCAGACTATTAGGATGATGAGCAATGTAAGTTAATTTTTTATTATAGTGTGACGCTTGTAGTTTTTTTTTGTGTAACGTTTGTTACATAGATAGATAATGGACTGAGCGTTCCGTATTCAGTTTTAGTAACAACACAAAAGATACTGAATGTCAATAGATGAACAGATTGCATCAGAAAAAGGGGGAAAAAAATTGTTCTTTGAATAAGACCGAAATGTACGAGAGAGAAAGCGAATTGGCGGTGTAGTTGTCTCTTTAGTAGTACTGCAGGTATCGGCCGCAAGTCGCTTTGTCTCTTTCTAGATTGTGGTCACTTTTGTGAGGTTAACGCTCAGTCCAATTCTATGGGTCTGTTATACATAGGTAGGTAATGTTTGAATTTAGAATACAAGGTTTAGAAGTAGTCCGAAATAAGATGTAGACTGAAATAAAAAATTGGTCGCAATATATTTCAAATTCATTGGCTCTTCATATGATTTTGCAAAATATTGAATTAGTGCATTTAGAAAAAAGTTTGCTCCTTTTATTTCATATTAGCTATTTTTAACGAATGTATTTGCTACTAAAGTCACTTGAGTGTGCTCTTACACCTTTCACTTCAGAATTACCATTTTTATCGTTTCTAGTGTGTAACAAGCTTTATTTTTCAAGTTTGCGCATTATATTCACATTTACTTTGTAGCATGGGCATAGCCAGGAAATATATTAAGTATCCACTTTTTTCCTTAAACATTAAAATAAAATACATATCTCTAAATTACACTTTCTCCTGACTAAGTTATGTTCCAGTGGGGTAAAAATTACCCGTTATGTTAAAAAGGCGTCGGAAAGACTTATTGCAATTATTTTATTAACCGTTTATTCCGGACAGAATCCATGATACAACAGAAGCAATGGAAACAAAAATTAATTCTGACAAAGGGGTCACAATTACCTGTGGCCATGGGGTCAAAATTACCTGTGGCAATGGGGGCAAAATTACCTGTGGCAACAGGGTCAAAATTACCTACTGTAAATGTTGTTAGTAAAATTGGGAATGGCTAGGAATGGATTTCATGAGTCTAATAGAAAAAAAAAATTAAAAAAAAAAAGATATATTATTTGTTATCATAATCCTGGCTGCGTCCATATTTAGTAGTATTTAGAGGCTTATTTAACATTTTTGTTGGCGTTATTCAGGATAACAATCCTAAGGACGTACTAGCTGTGTTGAAAGTTGAGAAAATTGATAAGGTAATAACTTTTTGTTTTATTTCGCACTTATTTATTGTTCGCCTTCGTCTGTTGTTCGTCGTTTTCAGAATGGTAAGTACTTTATTTACAAGTAACTTGTTATTTTCGGGCATTTGTAATTTACAGGTTTCGTTGTGAGATTTTATGAGGAAGGATTTAAATTTTTAGGGTTCCATACCAGAATGGTGCCAAACGGAACCCTGTTACTAAGCCTCCATTGTCGGTCCGTCTGTCTGTCATCAGGATGTATCTCATGAAGGGTAATAGGTAGACAGTTGAAATTTTCACAGATTGTGTATTTCTATTATAAAGATTAAACGGGTCTCCACACAAGAAACGTGTTTTATTCGTTTTTTTTTTTGCTAAATATTGTATGGTGTGTAGATCAAGTCAAAGAATAATTGTGACCGGGTTGGCACCAAGTTTAAAAAAAATAAGTTTAGAGGAGAATCGACGTCTTATTTATTAAAAACTTTAAAAGAAAACCAGAAAACAAATAAATAAAGCTTCAAATCTGCCTAGCCTTTTCCCGACTATGTTAGGGTCGGCTTCCAGTCTAACCGGATGCAGCTGAATATCAGTATTTTACATGGAGCAACTGCCTATCTGTAAGAATGGTTGTCAGACTTTCGGGCTTCTGACGACCCGTAACGACTGTCAAAGATCCACGAATGACAGCTGGGACCAAAGGCTTAACGTGCTTAAGGAGTCTCAGTATGTAAAGATGGTCACCCGTCCACGGACCAACCCCGGCAAGCGTAGTTTAACCTGATGGATCGATCCGAGCGGCTGTTATTACTTAGCCACGACCTCATCAACAAATAAATAAAGCATATTGGGAACATATTTGGCATAGACAGAGCTCTAAACCTGGTATGTCATATTGCAGCATTTACTCATACCCTTTCTATTTGCAGGATGGGGAAACACATCTTAAATTCGAGCTGCATCCATTGAATGAAGACGACGACTTGGTTGAGGATAGTAAGCCACAGTTATCAGATAAACCGGCGTCTGTCATCAGTGATGATTCACCGGTTAGAGCGTTCTTAAATGGAGAGAACTGTCTAAATGGGGTGAGTATAGTTTTTTCATTCTTCACGATTCACTAACAGTACCTGGTCCACCGAGCTCTGCTCTGGTGAAAATAGAGAATGCTGATATAATAGTGTGTGATAGTTCATACTAATTCCATGTATAGTACATACTAATTCCATGTTGCTATGATAATAGGTACTTACTAATTCCATGCTGCCATCTCATTATTCTAAGGTAGCCATCTTGTTTTAAAGTTTGGACGACCGAGCTCTGATCGGGTGAATATAGAGAATGCTCATTGAAACCTTTCGTGGTTTCTGACCCAGTTTATTTTAGTGAAATAAATCCTGGAAGTTTTAGGTGAGAAAAACTTAAGCTTATGCTCAAAACTGCTTTACAGAATTGCTGGTCTTCTTTTTCTTTTCGTGTGGTTAGTGAGTAACCTGGTGTCAATACGCACATGAATCCGAAAAGTCAGACGTGCCTTGGGTTCGAACTTGGCAGTCCGACGGTCATACCACTAGGCTAGCTCTGCTGGTGACAGCTGTAGATGTCAATATTGTGATTCAATTTTTCTATAGTCCGCACGCGACTGCTAGTCACCACCTGAGTTATGTGCGCGGTGAGACGGGGAGGTAGACAAAGACCAAGCTAACTCAGTCTGCCAGTTTTGTCAATTGTTCTCCCCCGTCTCACCTCAGGCGGTGACTAGCAGTCGCGCGCGGACTATAACTGAAAAAAATAACTATACACTAAGAAATAGTCTTATGTCTAACGCGTAACTCCCTTATTACATTTTTTTTTTAAATGTGTTACATCTTTTCTCTCGCTTTCCTGCAATCTGTGGAAGCAATAAAGAGGGACAGAAGCGTGTAACAGGAAGCCGGGGAAGCGCGCGCTGTTTGATTTGATCAACGAGCGCGCGTGGTACTAGAGTTGGCCGTCAGAAACGACCTTGACGAATCCCCTTTAATGTTGCTTATTACCAAGGTGACATGTCAGATGTTACACATCATATGCGACTACTGTAAGGCTCGCTGAACTTTTATATTCCAGGGTACAGGCTGGTGGAAATACGAGTTCTGTTACGGCAAGCACGTGGTTCAGTACCACGTGGACCGCACGGGAGAGAAGACCACGCTGTTGCTAGGCAAGTTCGACGAACGCGCACATCTGGAATGGATCAAGGAGAACAAGGGAAAGGCACCTAAACCAGTTGGTATGTATACATTTACATTGCTAAAAGTATAGGGGTAATCATAACCTTAGCTTTAGTGGTTGTAATTCACGAGCTGGCTTCAATAATTACAATTTAAACCTTATGCCATTGATACAAAGTTCACGTGACACTATATATATACCTAGTGCTTAGTGCATGTATTTTTAACGTACACAGGAGTTTTATAATCTCTCGACTCATGAAATGTTAACCAAAGATTCATATTACTTATTACTAGATTATTTAACTAAATAAAGATAAGATTTGATTCTCATTTTTGTAGGCAACAAAGTAATACATTTTTTTCAATACTAATATCGAACAAACATGGCGGGATACGACGTGACGTGAATTTGAATAACCTATTTTTTTTTTAATTACGTCGCTGTGGTAGTGAAACGCGCGTGCACGACAAATGTTCTTTTTTTGAAATTTATAAAGAAACCACGAATTGAGTAGTGATAATGTAGCTGTTTGATGAGTAAGGAAGGGATCGAAAAAGCAAAGGAGTTGTATAGAGAAATTTAGTATAACATTATAACACTCGTTTCGATGATATTATGGTTACTATGACGCTGGTTGTTTTAATATTGGCAATAACCTGTTTCAGAAACTTTTATAGAGGATTTATAGCATGGGTGTCGATAAACCTAATATGCATTCTTTCTTTTTCAAGAATACCGCACATCAGTATCGCATTTCTACGCGAACGGCGACATTTGCGACAAAACCGGCAAGCCGAGACAAACCGAAGTCAAACTCAAATGCCTAGAGAACTCCTCTAGTCCTGCCCAAGTGTCCCTCTATTTACTGGAACCCAGGACTTGTCACTACATACTAGGCGTCGAATCTCCTCTCATATGTGATATTTTACCTCTCGCTGATAATACCGGATTGATAAAATCTGTGAAGTCAGCTCTGGAACCTCAAGATACGACGCCTGACAAGAAAGAGGATGAAATCAAGTTGTTTAAGGAAAAACCCGCTCAAAAGTATGGGAACGATTAGTTTTGGTTAATAAATTGTTTATTTATTAGTATTTTGTGTTTTATTTAATGTGTTCGCGGAGGAAAACAAGAGGTTTTATTGACCTTTGACTATTTATATTACGTCTAAATATAGTGTTGCGCTGCAAAAGAACTAAAACAAAAAGCCAAATTTTTTATACTGGTGTGCGTGACAGCTACGCAATCGAGCCACGTCATTATGCTTTTTTAGTGTGTGCATTAAGCGGCCAATAGTAGGACGCAATTTTTTCGACGAGTTCACAGCTTTGACTGTCTCTAGATAGACAGTCAGCATTTATATTTTTGGTTATGAAGTAATTTAGTAATCCTAATTCTATTAAATGGAATTATCTGTTGAGTACTGTTTAATTTATAGAAACTGTAATAGCGCCATCTAGTGAGTGAATTTATAACTAAATTAGATTTCGACCGCTGTAATTGTAGATTATGAGGTGGCGCTGCTTGTTAAAAGTTAAAGTTATAGCACTTACTAATTCCAAGAGTATAGTGCAGCCAGCAAGCTTAGCATGACGCAGAAAAGAGCTTAAAACACAAAAATGAGAGAAGGTAGGGAATATGTCTTTGTAAAGGGTGATTTTGTGCGCATCTTTGGCTGTACGAGTGAGTTGTCGTTGTCACCCCTTGGTGCTTGGCACTCGATGCGGACTGCCTCCTGCGCCCCCCTTTACGCCGCCATTGCAAGGTCGGGAAAAATATCGTCGGTGACGATATTTACCACGTCCCACATCTCGTCCGTGGTTCGCTGCGTACCTATTCACAGTCGCTCCGGTCGTAGTCCAGTCCATCTTTTCTTGTTCTCCACATTAGCACATTAGTCTCGTGTCACTGTCGCGGTGCGTAGGTATGCGTTAAGGAAGCTTAGCACACCTCCGACCCAAAAATAATGATGCTAAACCGCCAAACGAATTCTGCTGCTAAACATTAGGTATAGTATTTCTATTTTATTCATTTCCCTCGGGTATCATCGGATTTCCGAATACAAACGAATACTAATTTCCATGTCCATCAATTATTAGATTTATCGTGTATAATAATTTGAATACACAACTAAGTACTTTATTGTTGTTTTGTTTTGATTTCCGTGCGAACTATATAGAACTGTAAAACTATTATCCTATCTGTCGTGCCTGTGACTTTAGCGGCTTTCCTCCCATTTTTGTAATAAATTACATTAAGTTAAAAGAGTATTAACAATTCAGTTGATTGAGAGCGTCCGGTCTGTACCAAGTGCAAAGGGCAACTAATTGAATTCTGACAACTGACGAAACACGAAGTTTGCCGAGGGACATAGAAATACACTACTACATTATGTCGCAATTCGAGTAGCGGAGTTGATCCGCGGAAAATGTCGTTGCTTACGACTTAGTACAGTCACAGATAATATAATACTACGTTACGTAGTACAGTATAGCAGCGCAAATATTAGTCGGTAACGCATATTTCCCTTTCTGTGGTATATTCGAGTTTTCACTGAGCGGTAACTTAACCTTGTAACATCAGCAAGATAACCTAAAAATATTTTTTAATTCTAACGTTACTGTTATTACTACATAGGTACCATAGGTACTTTAAAACAAAAATCGGCCAAGTGCGAGTCGGACTCGCGCACGAAGGGATCCGTACTATAAAATCTATAAAAACGTCAAAAAAATCACGTTTGTTGTATGGGAGCCCCCTTAAATATTTATTTTATTCTGTTTTTTTCTGCGGCAACAGAAATACATCATCGGTGAAAATTTCAACGGTCTAACTATCACGGTTCATGAGATACAGCCTTGTGACAGACGGACAGACAGACGGACAGACAGCGGAGTCTTAGTAATAGGGTCCCGTTTTACCCTTTGGGTACGGAACCCAAAAAAACGCCAATTTTTACATTATCCGTGCTTGTTCCGATAAAGGAAAAGCCAGGTTAGCGTTACACTCTCCAATGTCGTACTTGTTTGTTGGACCAAGTAAATTAAATCGCAAAGCTTCATTCCGCACACACTCCATCAAAACATGTTGCACATTTTCGACTACTCCAAAATCTTCACAGATGGGTGACGTAACCTTTTTCATCAGAAAACCAAACTTTCTTAATGGAATGTGACCGGAGCTAAGCCTTAGTGCCATAACTTTGATCGATCCAATTATACACTGGAAGCTGTGGTTGGATGGTGTTGTACCAAATTCCCTTTTCTGTTGGCCTCTGGTTAAAGTATTCACTCCACACATCTGTACACACGTATCACAACCGCACCACATAGTAGCAACAAAATGTGGGCAAGCAGTGGTAACTGCGCGTTGTGGCTGCGTTGTCGCTAGTATGTAGTTGCGATGTGGTTACGTTGTGGCTAGTGTTTGTAGACAGATTGTTGTGGTTGCGAAGGGGCGGGCCGCTAGCGCCCGGTCTCGCTGGTGGTTGCATTGTGGCTGCGAGGTAGCCTTGATGTGGTTGGTAGGAGGTATTTCCCGGTATCGCCCACACGGTTGATTTTACATTTTAGGGTAAAACGACTCCAAGACGTTCGAAGTAGACCGATTCAGATAACTTCATATACTTCGATCGATCATTAATTAGATAGATACCTACAGTACGACATAACTTAGATGTAGCATAAATTTGTAAATTTGCATTCATTCCAATTTTACGAATGTATTTGGTTATATGACTTTACTAAGTTATTGCGTTTGTGTAAAGATCATTTTCACCTAAAAAGCAGTAATCAAGATTGGCGATTTAGAAGGCGCACTCAGTTCGGACGGTGATCGGTTTTACGAATTTTGCCGATGCTACATCTAAGTTTTGTTGTACTGTACCTTGGTAGAGAGCAGTGGTGGCCCAGTGGTAACTGCTGCGACTAAAGAGTCGTATGTCGTGGGATCCAACCTTGCCGCTTTATTTTTTGTAAATTATTTCATCACCACTGCTTTCAAAACGGTGAAGGAAATCGTTGCGATGAAACCATGTCTGAGAACCAAAAACTACGAAGCCATGTAACATCTACCAACCCGCACTGGGCCTGCGTGGTAGATTATGGCCCATTGCCTCTCACAGAGAGGAGACCTGTGTCAGCAGTGGGAACATTAAAGGCTGACTATGCATGTTTATGCAAGGTTTGATTGTCTAAGAAAGCGGTGAACGGTCACACAATGACGGCTGTCCAAATACAGAACGTTTTACTTTAATGTCAAATACTGTGAAAATTGACAGATTTTCATGACGGCCGTTAGATATAATATGACGGAACCGCTTTTCTAGGAACCGTAACTTAGTTTATTCCAGAAATCCCGACTACTTAAAAGGTTAGGTTAGGCTAGAACTGTGACCTCCTAGTGAGCGGTGCCGCGGCAGTGGCCGGCGAGTGCCAAAAATGACTAGAATATTTAAAAAAAAAGGCTGGTGGGGATTTCTGAAAAAAAAATATAACAATCCCTACTGGTGGGGATTTGTCGGTGGGGATTTCTGGAATAAACCCATAACTTAATCGGAAAAATCAAACTCATTTTTTTTAACTTGACATTTATTTACATTCATATCAACAAAACGGGTGTTTGTATAAAACAGTTCTTTTATAATTTTCCCAATTTTATATCTAGTGTGGTGCCACGAGAATGTAAAAATAATTTTTATTTCCTTGCTTTCATTTTTAGATATGCTGTATTACACATACCGTGACTCAATGCAAACTATCAAGCTAGACTTGCCTTTAAAAAAAGAATACAATTCAAAAATTGCATAACGCACCCAGATTCTGTAGGTATTTTTTTGTTGTTGTATGATTAAAATGTAAAGTCATTATTCAAAATATCTACTCGGTTGAATAACTTTTCGCCATTTTGAGTCAAGTTATAGGTAGAACGTTTGTATGTTGGTAATTAGTTATCTTTATTCTTTTGGCTTCCTGTACATGACGCCGAAGCCGCACCGGATCGCAAGATGAAAAAAAAATCAGAACATCTCAGAATGAAAATGTAAAATATCTACGGTTCGGCGCCGGTGCGGCTCCGGCGTCGTGTACAGGAACCCTTATAAGTCTTGTCCAATAATAATGTCTAGTTGAAAGTCTTCTAAAGTCGGCTAGGTGCACATTTAGGTGCACGGTTAGGTTTAGGTTCAATTTCATCTTACAAGGTCATGATCGATATCTCAAGAATCTGGGCATACAAAAACATAATTATGTTTTAAAATTAACGAGACGCTTCAGTGATCATTTCAATCCACCACATTCTTTTTTTTTTAAAACTTGCCATCACAAAAAATGACATCTAGTTTTTTTAAGTTTGCGAGGACTTTAGCCTGAAGTGGTCTCACCAAGAAATTCACAAAAATAGTCTTTGTTTTTTTCCATTTTCGGACTTTACATAGGTACTAGTATTAATAGGTAAATCAATTTTGAAAGCATCAAAGGCGACATTTATATAAAATGCTTAGGAAAAATATTGAGCTTGGAATTAAGCTTATGGCATTTCATCGGTAACAGTACAGGCTCCTGGCGACATTGTGACTTATATCGTCAAGATGTCATTGTGACATATTGTCAAGATGTGTATCGACATTCGAACCGGCCGTAGGTAGGTTATTGTAAGTAAATACTTAAACGCTCTTGCAGATCGGTGAGCCTTCAAAGGTAAAACAGTTTTTTTTAAATTGGTCATGGTCTAAATTGTAACATGTCGGTTCAAATCTCGATAGAAGCAAGCGGACGGTAACCAGACGGTCACCAAAAATACCCTTTTTAAAATAAAAATGCCTTCGTTCTCTATACGCTTTTCCAATCAGTTAGTGGTAAGTATAGTTTGACCGAGACCGCTGCTCCGAGCCTTAGTGCGCAGCGAGACGGAGCAGTGTAGACCGCTCATTCGTCAACGCTCACGGCGTCCCGCCGCTCATTGGTCAACGCGGCCCCCATCTCGCCGCGCATTCCGGTCAAACTATAGATACAAAACTTAGGCAATAGCAACAATTAGGTTTCCCATCAAACACCTAGAAAATTGTAGGTAAAAAATTCTATTCACAATATTTTTGACGTCTATCTATTAATCACACGTTGGGGGCTCGCTAACATTATTGGTGGGACTGGAAACTGCAAAAGCAATGCGATTATTTCAACGTATTTCATACTATGTACAGGCTTCAGAAGTCTCAACACAGAGAAGTCACGAAAAATAGAATGCAACACTACATAACAGTCCCAGCAATGATATTGACGTACTTTAATGAGGCTAAACGAGTGGTCGTGTCCAGGATCGTAGCTCCATTTACACTACTTATAAATATTCCCAATGTCCACTTTTTAACAATACGTACATGCCTTTATAATAATTTATTTACCTTAACAACAAGAAAATAATATTTGCAAGACGAAGAAAAACGATGTTTACAGTGTCGACTAATGAACTTACTAAAAGGAATCACAAGACAATGATTGTATTACTGTAACATCTAAGAAGGAAACTTATTCAGTCTAGATATTGTCTTTCATTAGACATTAAAAACGTTGACTAAAATTAAACTAAATAATATAGACCCATTTTGATAAACTTTTTTAAAAATATAATAATAATACTCAACTAAATTTAATTAAGTTATTATAATAATGATGCTCTCTCTACATAAGTTCTTTTAGAAGAAAAATCATGATTAGTGATGCGCAAAGTAAGAAGAATTAAGAACCGACTGTGCTACAAACAGCCGTCTGATCTGTGAACAAATAAATAGATAATATTTTCGTCTTGTCTCGCGTCTTGCTAATTTCGTCTTGATGCAAGACTGACTTTGTACATCACTAATTATATCTAAAGAAATAAAAAAAAAATTGACTTAAGATTGGTCGTAGCTCTTTTCCGAAACAAACGCATTGGCACAAGTTATTAACAAAAATAATTAAAAACAATTGAAAATGTAACCTTAAATATTTTCGTAAACGAAAAAAATAATATTTAAACTACGCAGTTTTCCACAGTGGTAAATAAAATTCTCTTATTTTTCCACCTATTGAGCGTTTTTTAAATATTAAATGTGGTCATATCCAAGAAATAAATGTAATTAATACTTAATTTAATAGCTAATTAGAAGGTTAACCTTTTATATTTACGGTCGGTGTCACGGAAAAATACCATTATTTTCGTGAAAAGCGTTGGTAGATTGGTTCGAGGTATTTTAACTTTAACCTTCTTACAGATTTACGTAAAGTAAGCAATATATAAACTTAGGGATAAATTTGATTAATTTCATGAAAAAATAATTTTGTCATTTTGACTTATCTTGTAATTGGTATTCCTAACGTGCTTTGGTATTTTTCCGTTACTTAAATTTTTAATGATCCGTAAATATTAGAAAATTATGAAAACAATCAAAATGTGCCAGTGACTATTAGGTAAATAGTGCCGAACAGTATTTTATATAGAAACATATTTTAAGAAGATGAATGAAATACCAAAACTTACATACGAAAATATTTCTATAATTAAATACTTACACTAACAAAAATTTTTGACTAAAGGGCCAGTGTTCGATGTGTTAAAATTGTATAAATGTTGTTGACTGTGGTAAAGTATTACATTAATTACACAAAACAAGCACAATAGTAGTTAAGTAAAGCTCGGGAAGATATTTCAAATATTTCACTGAAAATTTCATGAAAAAAAAAAAAAAAGCATTGTAACGGAATTCTTTAATCGAATTTCATGTAACGTAACAGAATTCGTTACTCGAAATTCATGCGACGAAGGGGAATTCTTTACTCGAAATTCATTCGACGTAGTGCGATTCGATATTCGAAATTCAAGTAATGTAATGGAAAAGTTATTTGAATACGCGTAAATTTTGTGAAGACGTTCTTAGTTCTTATAGTAATTATTGTTTATTTGACACTACATAGTAAACTTATATTTAATTTTTTCTGTTTATAAATCATTATGTGATAACTAAGCTTATTAATAGGAAAGGTGCATAGTTAGGTACATAAATATAATCCACTGAAAAGTTGATGTACGTTGAAGAAAATTACGAAAGCTTTCATTTGAAATATTCAGCGTAATTAATTTAAGAAATAATTGAAACATCTTCTCGATATGAAGGTAGTTTGCGGACGAGCCGTGGACACAGTCCAAGCAGGTCCATGTTAAGTACAATATTTGACAACAAGTATTTGTAAATTATAAATACACTGATCACTTTGAGATCACTTCGTTAATCTAAACACTTAAAATTTTAAACGAAAAAAGTTGACTGCAAAACTGACAATGGCCACAATAATTATATTATTTTACAATTAACTATCAAGTTGGTAACATAAAAATAAAAGAAAAAAATAACTGTAACAAATAATAATTAGTATATTGTTCTAATGAACTTAACGGTGTATTACGCAAATACTTATCGGTACTCGGTACTTCAGTACCTACCGAAACTTTGGATTATGTAAAATACATCTTTGTATATGAATAAACAATTTTCTCGCCAGATAAATTGCTGTAGATATAATATTCATTCAAAAATCATCAGCTCTTTGGCGCCTGCGAAATGTATCGATCCTTCAACTTATGCTTAATGTGACTAAAACTTAAATGTTAAGAAAAAAATATTTATAATAATAAACAATTTGGGGAATACTTTGGAAACGATAAATCCTTTGACACAAACCTTAACGTTATTCTTATTTAGTTAACAACTGTGCAGGTGGACTCCACCGTTACGAACGTACCTTACCTTACCAAACTAAGTCAGGTCAAGTGCACCGGATACATCACAACATACGTTCGGAATCTTACAACCTCTTAGCAAAGTTTGTTTTTACTTTTTTTTTTGTAAATTCACTAGGAACGAGTTCTGGAATATTTAATACGGTCTCGATAGTTCTTTAGAACGTTTCAATTGAACTTTGAGTCTCTTTGTACCTATTTGGAAACCGTTCATGGCCTGTATGGCGGCCTGCGCGGACGCAGCGTTGTCGTACGAGACAAAGCCGAAGCACTTTGAGAGGTTCGTCTGTTTGTCTATGAACACTTTGGCCGATATCACGTGGCCGAACGGCAGGAACGTGGACGCCAGGTCCGTGTCGGTGAACTCCTGAGGCAGGTGGTATATGAACAGGTTCCCGCCTTCAGGACCTGTTGGGCAAAATCCAGTTAGAAGTACAGTTACAGCAAACAATAAAGAGGAAATAGTGGTAATTGGGATCTTCGACACTTTTGGCTGGGTTCTGGGACTTGAGAAACAGCGAGTTCCTCCACAGTCATTCAGGAATTTTAGGAAACTTCAAGTTGAAAAATATTTATTCTTCGTTTCGATTCAGTTTGCCTAAAAATCAGTGACTCACAATGTAACTGGACACTGACTTTAATTTGTCGATTTCGCTTTAAAACAGCTGTTTCTTTTCCACCGAGAATAGATCACCCAATTTCTTCTCGTGGAAGTTGTAAAAATCGACCAAGGGGTAATATCCGGTGGACATTTGAAAGAAAGAAACAAAATGTGTTTATTGACATTTGGTAACCTCACAACTCTATTTGAATCTATGATTTGAATAGAGAACCACCAAACCAACCTATAATCCATCGGTGGTTTGAAAATGGAACTTTCCAAATGAATGAATGAGTTCTCTTCACGATAGAAGAAAGTGACACTGTATTTAATCGGTTTGTTATCAGCCAGTGCAGAGATAAAAACACAATGCAATATTCCGATTTTAACGGTTGGAACAGGAAATTGGCGATTAGCCAAAGTTTGGCGCGTGTCCAAAAACTTATGTAGCGACGTCCATATTGGTGGTTGTTGGGAGACCATCAGTTGTTGATTCTTTTTGCCAATAATACAAAGCTCTTGCATGTAGAATTTATTTTATGAGTCCGCAAACATTTGATGCTAGACATGGCTCTCCCAATGCACGGCTTCTCCTTGGTACTGTTATTAACCACGCTTGACAAATGAGTTCGGTGCATGTTACTAGCGCGCCAGAGGATGCTTTCCATTCTCTCGAACCAACCCCAGTAGTCTTTTACGACACCCTCGGAAACTGGCCTAAGGCCACCTGAAAGAGGCTGGCTTATTATACACTTACCAGCAAAATAAAGATTACCCGTACCTTCAACCTGCTTTCCAGCGGCTGCGGCGGCAGCAGAGCCTAGTACGGATCCTAAGGGTGCTGCTGCGAATGCTGTGCCAAATTGTGCCGCGTATGCCGAACTTAGAGGCTCAGCAGTTGACCCTGAAATATTTCATTGAATTTGTTAATCAAATTAAAACGGAAACTTGTGAATGGGACGTCTTAGTCAGGAATGCTAGGCTTTAGATTTCAAATGACTGATTTTTGATTTTCGAAATTTACTTTTTTTTCGAAAGTCTGCATTTTCGTACAATGGGTATTTCTCGTAAATTTTTCTTCGTCAAAGTTCTATTTACATAGGAAAGTGTCTGCCATTAGCTGACTGACATCATCAGTTAGATGATGGTTTGTGATTAATGACAAATGTGAATATTGTGTTATGCAGCTCATTTATTTCTATTTAGAGAGTGACATATTTACAGTTTTACACAATTTCTACATTACGTAACTATTATTATTGTCAATTATTAATTATTACAGAGAGGTTTAAGAAAACTACAAAACGAACAACAACTCTAATAACCCAAAGATATTAAAAGACAAACGAACAACATCGGGTAGAACCAAGGAGTTGGTAAAGATTTAAACTTTAAACAAGCATACTTATTGTCTTGTAAAATGTAAATCGTCGTCAAATTACGTGAGCTAAGTGTTCATGTTAGTTTAATGGTTGAATCGTGCCTACTTATAATATACGGTAATGTTAGAGCAGCTGAATTTATTCTGAACGTCAACTGGTAAAGGATTGCGTTGAAAACGTCAAAAACATAACATGTTAACTTTGTAAAACTGTTGTTTGCAGCTTCTGAAAGTTTTCTTGTCCATAAGTTTATTGCCTAAATTCATATTATTTATGATCGAGAAGAGTGTAGGCAAAGATAATCTCGTGATGCCCAAACTGTCAACTAAGTAAAAAAAAAACAATATGTCAAACTACATACAAACACTGCATGCCATAGACAGTGTCATACAATATTAGTAATCATACACACACAGAATATACAAAAAAGTAAAACATTGTTAAGCATAACACTCACGAATCTCATTAAAAAGTTTTTTTAGCACTTTCATGCAGAGACAATCAAAAGTGTTAAATTTACATAAAAACTGTTTTATGTCGCTGTTATTTACTACACTATTTATAAAGTATTAAAACAGGGCAAGTTTTCAAAAAGGAAAACTTACGCCCATGTAAAAATTGAATTGTTGTTCAGCTTAAATGATAAAAGTTCAAAGGCAGCATAAAAAAAAATACTGCTATTAGCATTATCAAAAAAGTTACAACATATTCGACAATATTTCCGATTGCTGAATTTCAGTGCGTTCATTATAACTTGAGCCGTGACGCGATTGGTAGCACTGAATTTTCCAGTCATGTGATTGGTAGTAAGTACTGTTCTGTCAGTCGCCATTTTGAACTCTATTAATATTGAAACTAAGCTTGACAAGCAATGGTGCCAACATGGCGGCAAGGGACAAGTTATAGTGAACGGAATGTATACGTAATGCAAATAAAATCAATGTTTCGTTGTGTTAAATGCATAAATGACCGTTATTTTAATTAAAAATCGCATTCAGAGGAAAATGCGGTCATAAATTATAGCAATTTACTTCAATACTAACAAAAAACCTAAAAAAAAAATGACGTTACAGAATTCCCAGAGAGGGAAAATGCGACTAATTACCCGAGTCGTCGTAGTTTACCGGTCCATAAGGTTACATAGCCTATGCAAAAAGCAAGCGTTGGTAGACCATTCTACCTATAAAATAATGCCAACATAGAATCATACCAGGCGAGTATTAGACTCATGTGACAAATGATGCATTTCAGCCATTATATTAGGAACAAAGTTTGCAGCCTTGGCTGTCAGGTAACCAGTCTGTTCGTCATATTTTACAATAGTCTGCTACAAGGTATAGGTAAAACAATAAAATATCTATACATTTTAACTTAGTTGAAAGTATAATTTATGCAAATGCTAGAGAACGTGTGAAATATAAAAAAATGACCTATTTGACAGTGTTGTATTGTTTTCGATTTAAAAATCACATTATTGTCTGCACAAAAGCCGCTGGTATCGTATATTTTAAAATGAAATGTATTTTTTGTACGATTCCCAGGAAAAACGTACTAGCTGGGAATAATAATTTCCTTATGTAACGGTTGATGTTTATATACCTACATTGTTAAAATAAATGTACTCTCCATGTCTTTAAATAAATACACATGGGTTACGTGACTTCATTTTTATAAGTATTATTTTTATTTATTTTTTGCGTACGCTTTCGTTTGCAATATAAAATAAACGTTAGTTAAAGGTAAATAAAATGTTTAAGTCAAAATTGTACGCAATAATCCAATGGCTTAGATATCATTTATCACATAAATCTAAGAAGCTAAAATATGTCATTCCATGTAAAAAAAACACAAAATATTTCTTTTTATTTTATTGCATTGTTACCTGTGATGTTAGTCTTCCCGAGAAGACCTGAAGTGTGAAAAATGTTCATCGTTAATTAACTTTTTTTTTACTAAGTCGAAACGAAACCTGAAAGAGGAAAGTTTGCGGACAAAAAGGTCGGTACATGTTTTTTTTTTCTCTTTAAACTTATGTGGGTTCGAATTTTGAATTTGGACAAGGGTGCAATTAGTGCAGGCGGGGGAGAATCGAGATGAAAACCGATGAGATGATCGAAATATTGCATTCGAGTTTTCTTTGATAGTATTATCACTGTTTGACATTCCCTTTTATTATTATGGTAGATATATAGTTACTATTTTGATGCTGATGTAATAGCTGTAAACGGCATCATGTTTATTTAAGTACTTAACTTGAGAATTTAATATTGCCATAAACTTGGCAAGAGGACAGGTTAAGGTCTGTAACAGACAACATTCAAGTTGATTTAAAACATTAATTAATGTTCTTTTTTATCTTTTACACTAAGAGATTTATGCATCAAGAGGTGTTATGTAAGGAAAAAAAGAGGACAAATTTATGGGACACAAATTGTTCGTGTAACACAGAAATATTTATGAATATAAGTAACCCACTTTCTTGGTATAGTTAAGTTATTGCTTTAATTACCTATCAATAAAGGAAGTCATTACAATTTAGCCGATGGATCTTATCATTAATTATCTTACAGCTACCTAGTGAAACTAAAACTTCAAACTTAAAACCTCTGCGACATCAGACTACAAATAATAAAAAAAAAGAAATAAAAAAACAAAACAACTGGCACTCTATGCAAATTAAAAAAAGAACAACTTACACAATGGTGGCGCGGCTTGTTGTGGCGCGCTGGCTTGTTGGATCGGAGCGGCTTGAGACACTACCGGTGGCTGAGTCATCGCCGCAAGCGCAGCTAAGTTCTGCACCGACACGGGGGCTAAAAGACCCCCAAGCTGGTCAGCTGCACCCCCACCTAAGGACCCCACTCCGGTCACGGTGCCCCCACTCAGGCCTGCACCATTGAAACCCATATCCTGATAGTTAACACCTATGTAACAACAAAAGGGTAGCGTAAATAAAAACAAAATGGGAGAAAATCAAATTGGTTGGGATCAGGGAGTGGTGTTGCCAAGAGTACTCAAAAGCAGTCTTACACTGTTTGTCCACCGTCCCGTTCACGGTGTGGTGGACAAACGGCTTTATTGTTCGGTCGCATTTTTCGGACCCATTTTATGATAGTCCTATTAAATAAGTTACTTTTAATATTTTCCCCACAAAAGCAAAGATATAATGAATGGATCACGTTTTCTTTTATTAGTAACATTAAAGCCAATAAAAACGAAAGTATTAACACTACACTATTATCCCAATTAAGACTATAGGCTAGTAACTCCACAATTATCCTAACAGGCAACACCAGGGATGAGGTAAAATTAGGTTGAAAGGAAACAAAATATACAAAAAAACGAGTGTTCCACTAATTAAACAGTGTTCATTTGGCTAAATGAATCATTAAAAACTGCGTCATGGTTTGTTATAATTAAACCGGTCTTGTTTACCCTTCAAATAATACGTTGATGTCATACATTTTGTTTAAATGCATTTTATTATGTCACAATGCACACATTGAATCATTTGATTCTCTCACGTGTGGGTTAATCCCTGGTACACAGAACAAAAATATGAGAAACTTGTATTATGAATTTATGACCGAGAAATTCAAGAAATGTTTTACGGGACAGCTTACTATTAATTCTTTTCTAAATAGTATCTTTCATGTTTCAGATGGTTGTAGATAATAAACGCATATAAACTGTGATTCATTCTTTGCATACATACTGAACTCATACAGGGTATTTCGTAAATCTCGTTCTAATTAAAATATAATTGTAACCAAAAATAACACGAGGAAGGTAAAAATTCAAAAAGCGACTACAACCGAAAAAAGCGCATTACCTACACTGCTAATTATTAAAAAAAGAACAACGCTAGAAAAATCTGTTAACGTTCTTAATTCAAAAATGTTACACACTAACCTTGCAAAAGCTGCGACCCTTGTCCTTGCAACAGTTGTTGCTGCAACCCAACAGCTTGCAGTTGCTGCAACAGTTGCAGCTGCGTTGCTGGCGACAGCGCCGCCTCTGACGCGAGGTACGTCGCTGGGGCTATGGGTGCCGTTAGACCCCATAGGCTCGCCTGCATTGCTTGAAGTTTCTTTTGTTCCTTCTCTTTCTGCGTGTCAGCAAATTTCACGACCAGCGGTGCTGAACAACCCTCCATAGTTTGACTGTGGTGTAAAGCCTGGAAATAATTGTTGCACTAATTTGAGAAAATGATTGAATAATTATAAAAAAAATGATTATTAAATAAAAAATGATTATTTCTATTTCGTTTCTTTGTTAGTCCCTATTTCTAATATTATCCCTTACCAATACGTTAATCCCCATAACTCATTTGTTACTGCTCTCCAATGTTACCTATTTTATACTTCCAGTACAGTCACAACACAATGATTAAGCCAATTATACAGGCTTGCATCGATGACACAGACAAAAGAGGCTTTCGTAACATATTCAAACACTGATTGCTTGCTATTTTAATTTACAGAAATGCCATATATAATCTGTATCTCCAGAATTGACGGATTAAGAGTAAAATGTAGGAATTTTAATCTACTTTCCCAATTAAAATACACAATTATAGTCTTTGGACGGAAGGTTCAACGTAGTATAGCAGATATGGCATTAAAAAAACAACAAAATAAATACGACTACATCACTTATTTTTGGATAAAGATCTGTGTTTGGCGAATTGTGAAATATAAAATGACGTCATTAAAGCGATTTGTGTGCAATGGTGTAACATTCATTATGCATTTTTGCATCATCTCGTGAGTCATTCTAGGCTTGTGTTTTTCTTCTTAAGTCTCATGCGAAAAACATAATAGGCCAAGGCCTGTTATGCCATATACGTTGATTAAAGCTTCTCTATGCTAAGAGATCCAATGTCTTCTAGAACCCTGGTATATTTGCCTGAATAGTAGCACTGATAGCCTGCTTACATACTAAAGTAACGGAGCACGGTGAGCACGGTGCATCTTCAATCATCATCGTCAGATATCATCTCTTCTCTTCATTCTACCAGATGGTGGTTTTAGGAGCTCCTAGGACTTGACACCTTGGCACATTCATCTTGATAGCAGCAATGGCAGCTTCCTTTGACATGAAGATGACGAACGAGCAGCTCTCTCTCTGGCCCTGTGCATCACGCAGTACGGCGCACTCTTCAACGATTATCCTAACGCCTCTTAGAATCTATTACACTGGTACATTTACCTTGATATCAGCAACGGCCGCCTGCTTCGACACGAAGGTGACGAAAGGGCAGCCTTTGCTCTGGTCCTGTGCATCACGTGACACGGTGCACTCTTCAATCACCATTTTACCATCTCCTAGGACTTATGACACCTTAGTAGGTACATTTACCTTGACAGCAGCAATGACAGCCTTCTTTGACTCGAAAGGGACACACTTTCTCTGAAACTCTGCATCCCTCAGAGCCTCTTTTACGGATAGAGCTCCTATGTCTTCTTACACCCTGGTATATTTACCTTAATAGCAGCAATGGCCGCCTGCTTCGACACGAAGGTGACGAAGGCGCAGCCTTTGCTCTGGCCCTGTGCGTCGCGCAGTACGGTGCACTCTTCAATTGCGCCGTGACCAGCGAACAGTGACCTCACGTCGTTTTCAGACAGCTTCTTGTTTAACATGCCCACGAATAGCTTGCGTTCTGTTGGCAAAGAGAGAGGCATAATGTTAGTTACATGATAATATCGTAATTCTAAGAGCAGCGTGCTTGAAAGGAACAACTGATCATCAGGTATTTAGTTCGGTAAGCTATTCCTTCGAAGCGCGTAATTCAACACCTAATGGTTTAGTTATATGCGTCCCTGTGAGGAACCTTGAAAGTTCCAACAGAGGAAATAACAATATTAATTACGCGTCTTCTATATTACATTGTAAGACAGTAAAATAAATCATCTAAAAATTTTTTTCAAAAGCTCAAACAAACCTGCAGCAATCCATAAAGATAAATACAAACGTTACTAAAAAACGCTTAACCTTAATCTGTTAAAAATTGCCTATTCAGTGACGACACATATTAAGTGCTAAATAATGTTCAGCTATTATCACGGAGACCATTACCAAATGATATGTTTACGTAACAGAGGAAGTACGAGAGAACGATAGAACTATCGTGGAGAAACGATAGGTACTATCGTTGACTGTGCAAAGGAAACCTACTTGGGCCTAGCTTTCATAATAGATGGAATGGATCGATTAATTGCGAGGCGCGCTAAGGAATTTAATGGTCTTCACGTTTTTTGTCGATAGCCGATTTCAGTTGCGCTAAAACGCTTGGTAGTCCGCTCTCGCTAGAGCCAGAGGTTTAAATCAACGCGTTATTCTCACACCTATTCCAAGCAAACCAAAAAGAGCAATGGAAACTAAACGAACAAAATCTCTCTCGTCGGACGCATATCACGTTCGAATTTGCATCGCACAATATCGAAGGGCATTGTCGTACACAAGACTATCGTCAGAAATCCAGGCGTGATCCTGAAATATGTACTCTGTGAACTCTTGACGCTCGGCGGCCGCGGGGTTAACTGGGAAATTTACGACTTTCGACCCCAAACGGCGTCGGTCATAAAGCATTTTCCGTTTCGGTGCATACGAATTTTTGATGCTGTTAAATCTTTTAGATTCTGACAAGTGTGTGGGCGAGGGAGGCGGCGACGGGATCCTGACCTAGATTTGAGGTTTCACTATTTAATAACGTGGTGCGGTTGTCGCGGTTCCGTCGCATTCTAAATCTACATGCGTACGAGATTAGGAAGTGTTGCAAAACTGTATCTACTACATTACTCGTATGATGTCTTAATCTAAAAATGAGTTTTACGCCAAAAACGATCGCAACAAACGATTACGTAGAGATAAACCATAAGCCGAGCTTACGAAGCGGATCAGTGATCGGGTACCGGCGCGGGTGTGGTCCGTCTATACCTGACATAATCCATTACTTACTACTTCTAACGACACCCACGGGAAAAGGGCGAGCTTATCCGTAACAAAATACCGGCATAATTCCCAAAACAGAAGCATTTGTGAAAACCGTTGAGGAGACGACCAACATAAAGGCCAATCGTGCTATAAGCCAGTTCAAATTACCCACTACTGCAGATAAATCTGCCAAAATCAGGCCCAAAAAAATTAGCATAAAAAATGAGATCGTAAGGAACCACGATTAAAAACTGCAAACACACGTTACGGTTTGCACAGACAGACGTCAAAGGAGTGCGATACACAATGCACAGTGTGGGGGAGTATTACGCGTAAAATCCAACATTTGGGGGCCTCTCAATCCCCCAGTCAGGCAGGCGAGAGGCGAAATTGAAAAGGCACCGAGACTGTTCAGTTTGTAGTGCGAAATGAGCGAGGGATGAACGACGTAGTGGACTTTGGTGAGGAATGGTGGAAAATGTTTTATTTTCACAACTTGAACTTGTATATTTAGGTCATTTTTTGTGGGATTGTCTCGTCTTTTATAATGTTAATTGCTTTTACAGTACCTGACTTCGTATTTTTGTATCCTCAATCTTCAAAATCGATTTCTTCTGTCAACTTTTCAGGAAAATTCTGCCGCAATAAATCAATTAAATTTTAAAAGGAGCTAAGCGAGAAATGCCACTATAGATGTTACAGTAAAGACCCACCCTAATTCAGGTTACAAATATTTCATGCCAGCGAAATCAGCGCGCTCGTACCAAGATTAGCATGGAAATTGTGCGAGAAAACGAAACGGGGAATCGCGCAATCGTCGGCGATAATGCAATACCTCGTAACCATACATTTTTGATGCCAAGTCGATTTTGGTGGAGGAAGATTGAGTGCGGCGCACCCCAAGTGAACTGGAATCTTACAATTCCTCTTTAATAGTAATGTATTGTAAAAGTTTAAATGTTGAAAGGAAATCTTTAAATTTCACACAAATGTACAGAGGCGGACTTAATGCTATAGGCATTTGTTACCAGTCAACCTTTGGGTGATGCAGAGATAAAAAAGTGATGGGTGCAAAAGCAAGAATAGAGAAATAATAATAAATATTTATTTAAATATAAATATATACTTATTTATTATTATTATATTTTACGTCTTTTACATATCTCGGGACCCCGGACATTTGGAAGGCGTACGAGGGGCCAAAGCCAACTCGCTGAAGCCCCTTAGACGTTGTTTTTTTTAATGAAATGAGGCACCCACCGACGATTATCCCTGTTCGCACTGTGCTAGTACACCCAAGGACAACCCCCGGTTGGTTTAGGACTATTGCAGGATAAGGAAATAAAAATTATTGGATTATGGGGTTTCGGTGGCTAAGTGAAGAAGTTAACTAGAACTATGGTAAGACTATGGCCCCTGCCTGACCAATATTTTATACAAAATACACAGGAAAATGGCAGGGGGTGACTTGCATACTCAATAATGGGCCTCCGAAAACGAACGCTAGCACAAAGTGTTGTAGCGATAAGGGGGCAACATATCCTGAGGTGCTTATGAGGAGTGGAGAGGTATTCCACGGCTATCAGGACAATCTCGGAAGTACGGTCAAGATCCCTACCAGCATCTTACAGGAAAAATTCCTTCCTCCGAGCACGTTTGCTCTTGCGAATCTCCACTCAAGCCGGTCAATAAAGGCAAGAATGAGGTGGGAGCTCTGTTCCTCATCAGTGTTCACTCCAGCCGGCCAATAAAGGCAAGCTAAAGCTGAGGAACAAGACTTCTCCCGGGAGATAGGGTCCGTGGGGTCGCTACTGCCCAACAGCTCGCCACATTCTGCCCTGCGGGTTTTTGTATCTCTCTTGGTCTGGCTCCTCACCCTAGACCTATTTTGGCAACTACAATTAGATAACTTATTGACGAAAAAGGGTTTTTTTGTGCACGGAGACTTAATCGTACACCTAATTTTCAGTTTCGTAGTATTGCAGGACGAACGTGTAAATTCCGTTGGTAATGCCGTATGTTTCTCTTAATACCTGGCGCTTTCCACCCCATTCAATGTGTGTTTGGATTTAATATTAATATACACGGGAATTATTTTACGACAGCTCGTATGAACACGTTGTGGGTAATAATAATGTTCGATTCTGTTGAGAAATGTTTTGAGTATAATATATTACAAGGACAAAGAAGTACATAAGAAGGGATACATGAAGTGGCAGTGGGCTCGCCATGTTTGTCGAAGGACCGATGGCCGGTGGAGCAGACGACTCCTTGTTTTTTTTTTTGGGTGGGATATTATCAAATAACGGGGTCCGCTAGGGCTGATTTCTGCCGGGGTCGCGGGAAAGTCCGGTAGGGATACCGTGGCCCCTGGCAACATGGCAACTGAAGGAACACGGGTGGGTTTTAGTCAATAAGAGTCTGACACGCCCTCTCGCTCCGCCCAGAGCGGGAGAAGTTATTTGATAATTTCCTAAGCAAAAAAAAGTTATAGTTCTTTGGTCCTGGTTTCCTGTATTCTGTTTGTCTAACGTATCCAAAAGTGTTGTGCCTTTATCCTAGATATAGCGGGGTTTCTTTGTAAACGTTATTACAAGTTAAGAAACGTTCAAACATCAAACATATAAGGTAAAACATTAGTTCATGATAACTTAACTTTAATTATAAATAAAGGGGAGCATCTTTGACTGTTTAAAAATTTACAAGGCGTGCTACATTGTTTATCTAATCTTTTAGGGAATGTAGAGCTGTATACATCTGTTACGTACGTTTAACCGAAAATATGTTTCAATTCAAACCTAACTCAAAATGTTTGTTTTATATGCTAAGATACTGTTTGAACTCGGCTTCTTTACGCGTTGCTCACTAATCGTGAACTAATGTCTCAACGAGCACTCTTTCTACAAGGAAAATGGACCAGCTAATAGGCCAGGAAACGCCGAGCTAAAGAAGACAGAACAACAACTATTCACGATTGAAACAAACTCCAGCATAGCGACAGAGTCAAACTAATTAGAATAATTTAAAGTGAATCTTTAAGCAGTGTGTAATCTGTTTAAATGCACAAGTAATTGTGTACTTAGAGCAAATAAGGCTTTAAAATGTTAATGTTCAAAGTGCGCCATTGAGCCGGTAACGGCATCCTTCGTTAAACAATTTACATAACCTCTTAACGTTGAGGGGGGGGGGGGGCAAAGTCCCCCCACTCTATACCTGCGATGACCGTAGCGTACGGTAGATCTTTTGGCGTTTACAACCTTAAGGAGAAATAAAAGGTTGAGCTTGAGAAAACTACCAACGATTTCCGGGGGATTCCTGTCATGTGTGCCATCAATGTATCGTTTCAGTATAATTTTACCGAAACGTAAACGAAGCAAAAGGCGTTCTGTAGTTTCTGCTAAAAGGCCTAAGTTTTTGTATGTATGTATGTTTACCTACATTAGAACTGCTTCTAATTTGGTTCAAACCATTGTGACGTTTTTGGATATGATCATTATTTGTGTTTTGTGGTCCTTGCGTTTGAAATGTGCTTCCGAGGACTGTCGAGCCTGCCATCTACTCCTCACTATGGGTTTTATAAACATTGTTCAAGAAGGTATAATTTTTTTTTTGCAAGAACAAAAACTCTACTTTTAACTAATAATGTTTATTTCCAAAGATAAATATTGTCCAAGATTTTCTTTTTTTTTGTAAAAAAAAATAATAAATTTATTTTTAATTCAGGCAGTACCCATATTACATAAAATAAAATTTCACTATACTGCAAAAGAATAAATCAAAATAGAATAAAATGTCAATGCAATTAAAATATGTACAAATTATAAATATATATATATATTCGTGTTTGTAAATATATATATATATATTTTATTTCATATTAAAATAAAATATCAAAAGCAAAATAAACGAATGAGTAATACAAATTATAGGGGCACATAATCGAAATTAAAATGATATGACAAATTGTAAGGGTCATAGAATTAATATTAAATTAAAAATAATAATTTCATCAAACAAGTCATTAAAAACTCTACCTTCAGCTGTTAATAATGATTTTGCCATAAGGTTTATCTCATGAAATTATAAAGTTTACTTTGAGAGTAAATAATTATGTTCAAATGGTTACTTGTTTTAAAGAAACAAGAGAAATAATTTTTAACGTCATGCGATATTAACCTAATGATAAATAACTTTTACAAAAAATATGATATAAAACATTTTATATGACAAAAATATTTTTGCACTACATTTTAAAATTGAATTCCATTTTTAGTCCAATAAGACACGTCATATAAATTATGTAACAAAAACTATCCTTCAAATGACTTTTAAAATTCTTGAAAACTGTATGTTAATATGAGTAATGATAGCCACTTAGACTGGAGGATGTCCTTACAATGAACATTCAAGTTAATGGACGTTTAAACTGACAGTTTACTAGTTCTAAAGTGTTATGGTTTATTGTTTTTCTACATAGTTAAGTTTAACCTTGAATATTTCATGACGCGATTAGTTAGAGCATCGTTATAGAGCTTGTTGTTTTTAGAGCTACTAGAAACAGTGAGTGATAATCAGCCAACTAGAATGAAAAAGTATATTACAAAGGCGAATAACCGAAATAACGCTGCTCAACATTTTTAAATAATTACAAGATGAAGTGTAAGAGAATCAGCTGTCTCATACATTTTGGTTGAATGGGCATCAATATTTGTATAGCAGAGTTTTATTTTATTTCCAATTTTCAGTTCCTTCCATAGTCAAAGTTCTTCTTATTCATTAGTCCTTTCGACCTCTGCCGAAATGTGACATATTACATAATATTACAAATAATATAATATTACTTATTACGTTATATTTATACCACACCTCGTCTATTAACTTCAATTCATTATCACTACAATTTTATTGACATGAAAACCACAGCCAGGTGCAGGTTTAACAATTATAATAAGTAATAATTATCATTAATTATTAAGAGAACGGCTCTGAGGTGGGTACAATAGTGAATAACAAACAGGTATTGTCTCTGAGCTCAACTCCTGACAGGATTGTAATGAATTGTATTCATTGTAATACTCTATTAACATTTTATTACACAATACGGAAGGCCGGGATTTATTTTAATTAATTCAGTTTTAATGGAGAATATAATAAGACTATCAGAGGTACAATACGCGCCACGAAAAATGAGACTTGACCGCGCCTCCCGCGCTCTTTCTGCCACCCCGATGACGTCCCGGTGCAGACCTCATACTACTAAAGTGACCAATAAATCGTCTACTGCGCAAGTCAAGCCACGTGGTGTGTCAGGCAGGTCTCATCTTTAGTGGCACGCACTGTAAATAACGTAGAAGACCGTTGAGAAAAGTCTCTTGGACACTATGATCACAAAATCTGAAATTCCTCGTAGTTCCAAGACTTGTAGTTTCAACTGAAGACCACCAGGAGTTAAAGTTAACTTTATCGTAATATAATAGAGGCAGAGTTTTACAGCTTTAGCTTTTCAGTATTTTGGAACCTAGATATTACGAACTATTGAATAAGTTTGTGATCTCAAGATAAATATTATAATGTAGAAAGTCATAGTAACTACTTACAATGCATGGTACTCAAACATGTCAATGTCTATTTATTGCTTGCTATAATAGGGATGAGTGGGTCAAAAAAAAAAAAAAAATTAGTCCGTCAGTCAGATAATAATAAAAATATAAGACGTATTTTTTGCTTTATCATATTAATAAAAAATGACTTAGATTAAACGCATTAAAGTCGCTAAGTCACAAGTAAGTATAAAATCTACATATTTTAACTCAATGTATCGCCCGCGCCGTAATCTTTTGACAACGTAAATAAAGAAAAAATACGCTTCTAATGTTATTTAGTAATCTACTTGACGGACAAAAAAATAGATTTTAGTCATCATCCCTATTGGTACCCCAATCACAGCAGCTAACCTAGGATTCGACTGTAATAGGCATACTAGAACAGGGTCGGAGGGGGGCTAACAGAGAATCTAGCAGTTTGTCAAACAGTATTTGAAAAAACCAGACACTATTTCGGATAACCTATGAACGTGCAATTGGGCCTTAACCTGCAGGACACAATTAAACCTCATTTTTACACCGCCACCCTATCCTAACTTTATTGGCCGCGATCTCACCTAAAGACCGCGTTAACCCGGGACCACACTATCAACATTCCGCTAGTCCAGGCTACTTTACTAGCTATTATCCTCGCCAAGCTCGTAACTCATGCCCTTCAAAGTGCGTATGCCTGTTGCCACGTACGGAATCGTTAAGTTGGGAATTATGAGCTAGTGTTGTTACTTGTACGTCTTTTAGTGAGCACGGATTTTTGTTGAGACGTCGGATTTTCAAGTACCGAGTCGTAAAAATAAGATGATGTATCATTTTGTCCATGTGATTGTTAAGATAAGAGAAGAGTTTAATTGTGCAAACATTATTTTAACGTCTGAGAAAATTGAGCGTTTTCTCATAGAGATGAGCGTTGGCATAATCACTACAGACAGTTATACCTACTATCTTTGAGACTTAATGACATGTTAAGCTATTTTGAATCTATGAAAAAATGTAATTGCCTACAGTAAAGTAAACCCTATTTCCAAATTAAATTGAAATTTCAGTAAATCCGATGAAAGCTAATTTTTAAACTCCCACATCAATTTACTTTAACCGGACATCAAAACAAAATCAATCATGTGTAATTATTTAGTCAAATGGACGCGATATTCGCAACAAACAATGGAAATCACATCCGTTTAAACTTCACTAGCAATTTTGTCGGATAAAGAAATACTGATGTGAAAAACTGTCGGATTATTCGCGGTTTCGGTATCGGTATTGTGTGTTAGAACATCCCTAGTTATGACCGCGTGTGTATTATCTTTTGACACAGATCCACCACTTTGTGTACTTATGTCATTGCGAGAATAAGTCAAGGTGAAATATTTTGTTTTGTATTATTTTTTAGCACTTTCCGTTTCAGTTTTCAACATTTTAGGTCGATTTATTCAATGTCGTAGTTTTGTGTAAATTGTAAGAACATTAACATATTAACCTTGAAGTGCTCAGTTCAGTATAATAAGGTCTATTTGCTTCAAAAAAACTCGAGGAGCTTGTGTAAAAGTAATAACAGCCGCATGGGTCGATCCATCAGGTTAAGTTACGCTTGCCGCGGTTGGTCCGTGGATGGGTAACCATCTTTACATACCGAGACTTCTCCGTGCCTCGGAAAGCACGTTAAGCTGTTGGTCCCGGCTGTCATTCGTGGATCTTTGACAGTCGTTAGTTACATGGTCAAAAGCCCGAAAGTCTGCCAACCAGTCTTACCAAGGTGTATCATATTACCCAGTTACTGTGTTGTGGAGGTCAGATAGGCAGTCGCTCCATGTAAAATACTGGTTAAGGAGAAAAGTTGGGGAAAGGCTAGGCAGATTGATTTTAGTTTCAAGAAAAGTTATAATGTGGTAATGTGATGCAACTTGGAAGAGAAGAGGTAATATGCATACCTAGATATTGCTCGCTAGTGAAATTAAAAGATTTTCCCATCGAAATGTTAATGATATCATTTGGCGGCACGGTTGGCGCAGTGGTTAAGCGATTGACTGCTGCGCTGCGTGTCGCGGGTTCGATCCCCGCACGGAACAAATATTTGTATGACCTACAAGTAGTTGTTCCGGGTCTGGCTGTTTGTTTATGTGAGTTTAAGTGTTTGTGAAACGCACCCACGATACAGGAGTAATTCCTAGTGTGGGGCGACGTTTTTTTTTTAAAAAAAAAAAAAAAAAATTGTATCGAAATCAAATAAGTAGTTTGATCAGCAGGGTAATTGCGTAGGATACCGTGGCCCCTGGCAACACAGGCAACTGAAGGAACACGGGTGGATTTTAGTCAGTAAGTGTCTGACACGCCCTCCCGAACCGCCCAGAACAGGAAGGTTATTTGATAACTTCCTACCCAAAAAAAAGGGTAATTGCGTAACACATTTACAGTAGCAATGGCTTTCTTTTTGACAGTTCTACGACATTCATTGCGTTGTTTACGTTGTTGAGCAGACAAATATTTTCGAACATATGAGGCAGTGGATTAGCAATATCCTTCAAAAACATGCTGATTGTGATAGTGTGTTACGCAATTAGTGTGCTGAAAGTTTACGATAAAATTAGGTTCAATTTACGAAAACCCAAATTTACGAAAGCCAACATTTTCAGTAAAATTTAAGATACTAATTATTTACATCACTTCCTGAATCTCACCAGTTTCGTGAACAGAATCGCAAAAGTTGGGACTGTTTTAAGATTCATTAGATTAGTGGTTTCCGCTCCTGTTTGGAGGTGTACACAAATTATCAGTGTATGCTGTGCCGACAGCACACTCGCGTGCAATAGATTTTTATTTCACTGTTAATCTTTCAGGAGGTAAAAGTACTCGATGATTATAAACAACTTTCACTATGGCTTCAACTATGAAATAGGACAAAAAAAAAACATCTCGTTCAAACATGTTCATCGGGTAAATATTGCATTTTTGTATGAATAAAAAACTACAACATTCACAAAATATAAAGGAATCTATATGAAAGAGAAATAAAATAATAAAAATAAAAACCTATTTAAACCAAATGATATTGATTGACATGATTGCCAGGCTCATTGGTGATTCGCCCGTTTCGGGCGTTGCGGGCCTATGTTCTTCTAATATCATTGAAGTAACAGAATACTAAATTTCAAATCGATCAAACCTGTGGAAGATACTCACTTCCATTCATCAACTAGAAAAGAACTGATAATCTTCAAACGGCTGAACCGATTTTGATAAAAAACATGTCGAAGAACCATCGCTAGGACACCTGCCTACAAATAAAAAAAACCGCATTCAAATCGGTTTACCCGTTTAAGCTACGGTGCCAAAGACAGACACACACACACAGCGGTCAAACTTATAACACCCCTCTTTTTGCGGGGGGGGGGGGGGGTTAAAAATACTTATCTTAAAAAATATGGAGTGTCTCTCTCCTCTCGGTAAATTTTTTGCACACCACTCTACCAACATTGGGTAGCTTTAGTTAGCTTGTTTCCTGTTTTAATTTATGCACGGTCCCATTGAAAACAATTACCTTTTGCACTTGGCCTGATGAGTTAAATTAAAAAGCCAGAATAATTCAGGGAGCTTGAAGTTTTTAAATATTAAAGAGCGGTTTTTTTCTACATAAAGATGAGAGACAAAGTAACAAAGGATGGGTCGATGAAAAGGAAGGCACATTGGGATAGATGGATAAATAATTGATGCTAAAGTCGATTTCTCTGGTTGATTGATGAGCTGTTGTTTCTTCATAGTGTGAATGAGTGGTATTTACAGGTGGGTGGAAGTCCGAAAGTCTGACAATCAGTCTAACTGAGGATGACGTATCACTTCGTAATCAAGTTGCGGGAGGTCAAATAGCGGGCATCTACCGTAAACATTAATTAAGAGGTTCGTGATGCGTATTAAAATAAAATAAACATTAATGTTATGCGACTAAGGATGTGTGACGATTTGGACGCATTTGTAAGTTAGACACGGCCCAAAATCGCACAAAATACCTAACCTACTTAGGACGGTTTGGAGTCGGAGAAGGCCAACAAAAGAAGTAGAACAAAATGAAGGCTAAACAACAAAAAAAAAGTTACCAAAAGGCTAACCTACACCAAAACAACATTACTTCTTCAAATATGATTTGCATAGTCATGTGACGGTAGAATATGAAGGACATTATTATTAAAAAAAAAACAGTGGCATTCCGGGAGTGCCGACAGAAGTAAAACTTAAAAAAAAATCGGCACCGTGGTAATCAACGCGTTGATGTCTTTTTAATGGTCAAAAGCTGGTGTCGTCACAGTGTCGCGAAATCAATGGTTTAGTCCCATCTCAGAAAGGCCCAACGCGCCTAAAGAAGTTTTCACTTCAAAAAACATCTATGGACGTGTACCATATACCCATAGCAAGCAAGGTAATGTTCATGTGCGTATTGTATAATTATCACTTGTTTAAAAAACGGTGAAGGAAAATATCGCGAGGAAACATGCCCGAGACATGTTTCTGGACAGCATGTGAAGCCCAAGTCAGAGGCCCATGGGCGGCTTTAAAACTCTGACACCAGGTTAGTCACTTTGATTCGATTTCTCTAAGCAATAAAAATGCTCTTCACAAACGACTGTTGGACAGAATTTTCACCCAATATAGCTGAGTATAAACCAACTCCACAAGCATGTACTAAGTAGGCTCTACAAGACTAACAGTCGACCTCACGACTATGCGAAATGTGAAACCAACATAAGTGTTTATTAGCTTGTAAACAGTGGATACGACGACGTGTCACCGTTACTATTGTGAGGTTAGCTTTCCAGCATGACAACTAGTCGTAAGTTTGAGTAGCTGTCGAATTAATAGTAGAACACCTAGGTTTGTGGTGTTCCAGGTTACTTAACCCGGAATGCTTACTATCTATCTTTTATAGATAATTAAAATGTGTCGATTGTGTCCAAAGTCACCCTGTATATCAGAACTACTACAGACATTTCTGTCTGTAGTAGTTCTGATTCATAGCCGCTGACTTCACAATATGAAAATTATTAACAAGGCAGCTTTTGTAGCTACACGCTTCAGCTTCTCGCCACTTAAAACAAAAACACATTGGCAACACCCCGTTCCTTCCATCGACTCCCATTTACAACAGAGAACAGTTAAAACTCGAAAGATTTTCTTCTCAACTTGCCAAGTAAAATAGTTTTCGCAGCTGGCAATTGCGTCGGCGGGACTAATTTTCTCTTTATTATGTTGCTAGTTAGAAAATTTGTCAAAACTCGTTAACGCGCCCCGGCGCTGGCCGTTACATCGTTTGTTTAATTTG
Source organism: Omphaloscelis lunosa (assembly GCA_916610215.1). Classification (NCBI taxonomy): domain Eukaryota; kingdom Metazoa; phylum Arthropoda; class Insecta; order Lepidoptera; family Noctuidae; genus Omphaloscelis; species Omphaloscelis lunosa. The sequence goes on from OU744247.1 coordinate 4,342,235, forward strand.
TACGACTTCCTCTGGCAAACAATTGTACTAGTTGTATAATTTGCACTTATTAAAGAATTTGTGCCGTCTATGTAACTATAGTTTGTAACTTATTTAGCTAATAAGAGAATTGACAGTGATAGTTCAAAGGGGTAGTGAAGAACAAGGACTGAACTCAATTAGTAAAATGTCATAAAGTTACACATGTCTCGTCAAGTTTTCGTACAAAACAATTTTTGGACAAAATCTGTATAAAGGGTAGAACGAGCCCAAGCTAAGGAGTATACAAAAGGAATGCAACCAACAAACTGCGGACATTGTCAGCTCAAAAAAAATCAGCATTATACAACAAGAGACATGACTTTTTCTGTCTACAAACTTCACCACGAGATCCTTTTACAGAGCATCCACAGTCGTAACTCGTAGTTGAAAACATCCCTAGTCTCAAAATACTTCACGGCTGCATTCGGGAAGGCCACGGCTTTTGAAATTACGGAGCAAACACAGCGATTCCGTCGTATAAACTCGTATTGTTCACCTCAGCGTGTCTCCCAACCACGTTTATTTCGTTCACTGTACTTATTTGACGAGATTTCATTATGTGCGCTAGCTTTTCAACTGAACCCCTCACCCCTCGAAAACTAAGAGGGGTGCCTGAAATGTTTTATGATTAGTTTTAAATTGTATTGCCCCAATTTTCGCCGTATCTCGAATGAAAATTGAGAGATTATGACTAACGTCGCTTGGATTATGTAAAAACAATTTTGGGAACATGCTGGCGTGTTGGAATATTTACAGGCAGATTATTTTGCTGTATGATTGCAGGTTGTAAAAGTTATTTTGTTCCAAGCAATTTATTTAATTCCAAATAAATAAAATAAATTTATTTTTCTTTCTCTCAAATTTTAGGTAGTTACATTATTGCCTTTAAAATTGTCCAAAATATTGTTGAATAGACAGCAATTAGGAGATTGTCACAAAAGTCGTGTTCTGTCCAAAAACAGTTACGTCTTTTGGTGCCATCCTAAATAATTCTTGGATGGAAACAAAATTTAATTAAGCAAAGAATGCCTATTTCGTTGGACTTATCGTCTACCTAATCTACAACAAAATCTTTGTGGAGGCATCAAAGGGAAGAAATCGTAAATAAAATTTTAATGTTGAGAGGGAAGCCGATTGAGTGAAGAGAGAATCCTGTCTGTCATTACATTGTCATTGGTCGCTCGTGTGTGCAAAGATACGGCGATTTCCGTGCGACTTGTGCTCTAAATATCGTTCGATGATGACAATTGAGGCTCAGTGGAAACGTATGATGTTTTGATTCAGTCTTTTTGTTTTTTTTTTTTATGTTTACTGTTTTATATTCAACTTTGCAAGGTTTTTACGACTTGACAAAACATCGAGATTTCTTTAATATAATGGAAGTTTAATATTAATGTATTATACTCATAAACATTCCGGAATAAATTCTCGAAATGATGGTGAATACCGCATCAAAATCCGTTGCGTAGTTTAGAAGAACAACGCGGTCACAAAAACAGACACGAAAAGCGACTTTAATTTATATGATGTATAGTTATAGATGGGCGATTGATAGTTGTTTGTAGTTAATTCTAAATAGGCTCTTCTCTAAAACCATGTAGCATACTATATGCTGTATCATTGCTCATTGAGTTTTATTTTATTTTTTCTTTATTGTTTTCAAACTTAGGTTACACATTATTAGTTGTTTTTACAGTTTTACTCGCTAAACTTTCTAGTTTGATGGCGAGAAGCGCTTGTTAATAGCTATACACAAATAATCTAGAAAAAATAACCTTAAACTACCAACTATGCACTACTTTCAGTCAAGGATCAATCACACCGGCACGGACAGATTGCGGACAAGCCGCGGACACCGGACACTGACAGATTCTAAGTACCTACGTATGGAGGTGTCCGTGTCCGGAGCCGCGTCCGCAACAGGCCCGCGTCGCCGCCGCCGCGCCCGGCCCGACCAAACCCTTAGTGTGAATCACAGATTACTCAATAATGTAATGATCAATCAATCTGCCTAGTCCTTTCCCAACTATGTTGGGGTCGACTTCCAGTCTGATCAGACAATATCAGTATTTTACATGGAGCCACTGCCTATCTGACCTCCACAACCCAGTAAGGGGTAATACGATAACCCTTGGTTAGACTGGTTGCCAGAGTTTCGGGCTTCTGACGACCGTAACGACTGTCAAAGAGCTAAGAATGACAGTCGGGACCAACGGCTTAACGTTCTTTCCGAGGCACGGAGGAGTTTCGGTATGTATAGATGGTCAACCAGCCACGGCAAGCGTAGCTTAACTTGATGGATCGACTCGTGCGTAATAGATCATGCTGTGGTTAAAAGCTTTGCCAGACAGCAAGCTTGATAAAGGCACGCGGTACAGCCATGGTTAAAGGTGCGCCGGTCACCCTCAACTCCCTCACGTAACATAATGTCACTTGTAGAAGCCCTTAATGCATCCATAAATCGTGATAACACTGTTTTAAACCGTTTGTTTTAAGTAGTGTCACATTTTGATAACTTAAAATATGAAATTGCCTACCTATAATAATACTTACTTGTAGTATTCAAATTCTAAATTGAATTGTACAAAAAATAACAGAAAATAATTTTATCAATTTAACACGACATGATAAGAGCCTCTAATCATGCGCGTGTAAGAGAAAATGAAAGTACAAACACCAAATAACATAAAGAAAACGCCAAGAAAATAAATATGCGCACTCAAACCATTTTTATCGCGATCATCAAGGCGTCAATAACTTCGCGAAAGGGGGGAAAAGGCTCGAAAAAAACAGCAAATAGATCCTTCGTGTGCACCCAACTATAAGAATGACGTGTCGGCATCAAATGCTAATAGAGAAGGAAGTGTACCATCGTGAGACGTTTCATTTCCACAGCGATCGCGCCTCGAATTGAATAAATTTGAATTCGGGAACAAGCACCTTTAGCGGGTTGAAAGGGGGAGGTAAGCGTCAAAAATAGGGGGAACGCAATCGAAATATTGTTTGTTCATTATTACAATACTCTTCGCTCGGTGTGGCAGGGTTTACGTACAGTCAGCAAAAGAGATAAGTAGTCAGGCAACTAAGGCCAGCGTCGCAGGAGCGATTTTTTCTCGCGACGATATTATTTCGCGCATTGGATTTTCAACGCTCTGCCTAGCGCCGAGAGTTGAAAATCCAATAGTTTTTTTTTTCGACGCGCTGGGATGCACTTTCTTGGATTCTCAATGCTCGGCTCAACACTCAGTGCGCGATAAAATCCCGCCGCGATATTTTTACGTCCGTGCGAACGTGGGCTAACTTCAACGATTTTTTAACTCAAGTTGAACGTAGACTGAAAAGTTTTTGAAATCATCTGGCACGCAAGAAAAGAATGTTGTCAGCATAGTGCTGTGTTTGCTAATCACATGCTTACGCAATATTTTTGTTGACGGTACGTATGTGAGCGAATAAGGGATTAAAATGAATAATAAAATACGTGTTTATTGAAATATTATGACGGGGGCTGATTAAATTACTCGCGCAGCTGGAATGGCTTAAGGATTCCGACAAAGTTATTACATTATTTCGCCATAAATTATGGCAATGTTAACCATAACATTGAATTGAATGCCGACTGTGATACAAAAAATATTTGTTTCATGAATGTCAGGACTGCTGCCATTTATACCAAATTGTATACGGAGAGAAATGTTCGGAATTAATAATGCTTCACGAAAATTTTTCTATATTTTCCCCATACATAACAAGTTCTTGTGATTATCCGAATACTCGTAAATAAGTGTCCTCATTACTCAATATCAACAAAAGCTCGACGTTTCCACCATAATTTGTGATCTTAGAAGTATATAAAAGGCGAACGTTACCCAATAAAGGTGCGCTCAGCTCGCGAAAAAAATATGCCATTTTATTTTATAAGCAATTCGTACAAATATCTGTGTGCGGGGCGGAGGAGTGCTTTGCCAATACCGATGTACTCAGTCGATGGAGCAATTTCATCGCAAATTGAAACGTCGTACCTGTTCAGTATATGTTGTTCCTTTTGTTGCTCTTTGATGCGAAAAGAAATGCGAATAATACAATAAATAGCGATATTACTCGCGAGAAACTTGGAGGGGGATTATTTTCAGACGAATAAAGAAATATGCGACTCTTGTCAGCATGGCGACGTGAAACGTAATTTACGTAATATAATTTTTATTTTTGTGTACGCCTGTCGACAATTTGTTTGATTGCCGCGGGCTGGATAAGGTTTTGCTTGATTAAAATTAAATTGTGGTTTTATTTTTCAGGGGATCAAGGATCTTGCTGTTGCTGATCATCGAAGTAAAAACTTTTGACTTTTTCCTTTGAGCTCCTTCGGCTCCCGTGATGTTAAGCCTATAACCTTCCTTAAGAATTGGGGTAACCACTCCCAAACTGTGTCCCATATGCTGAAGTGTCCAAAGTGTCCTCACACCTGCACTTCGGAAGATCTAAATGAATGCTACTGATGCCGCGATTGGCGAGTGGCTTGGCCACCTACTGGGCCCAACTCATAACACATAACATCACGCTTTGTTTCCCCGAAGGGTTGGGCAGAGGTGTCCCTGTAGCAGGTTCACCCACATTTCGCCAGTTATGTTTTAAGTCCCATGTAATAGGGGGCGAGCCTATTGCCATCAACCGGGCACAAATCCAAACTCCAGGCTGCTAATGAGAAATCCAACTCCAACTCGTTTATCATAATACATGTTTTACCATCGACTCGATAAGAAGGTGTAAAACAAAAGCAAAAAAAAATCCGACAGGTAGTTTCAGAGATTAGTGCGTTTACTGTGGAACGATTATTTTGGAAATAATACCTTCATGTTTTGAGAAAACTTGGGATAGGTATAAATTTATTTTATATCGCATAACATAGTAAAACATCAAAGAAAACCATTTCAATCAAAAGAAAACACTAAATTCGTCGCATTTCGTCACAAACAAAGTCGTGTCTCAAGATACGATGATATTCACTCGCTAACTTCTCATCAATTTGTTTACATCATTTGAAGCAATGAGCGTCACGATCACGGGTAAGATATGACGTTTGTTGTACAATGGGGCCCGTCATTGTGTCCGTTCGGCTGGAATTTTGCAGAGATGTCAGATAGCGTCTCTGAGTCGCGGTAACTTGAGCTACAGATTGAACCATACACACGCCTATTAAGATGTTGTAACTTTGTTTTTAAAATACATTCATTTTTAAAGTAGCTATTAAGTTTATCGTGGGATCGCAACTAGAGATAGATAACGTTTAAAAAATAATTCCTACTGATTATTGAATACGATTATGATACACCTGTAAGACGCTTTGATGAAGAAGACACTGACCCAATAAACAAGCTAACATAATATTGTTTGCATTGAAAAGACAGCAATATTTAGACAATAATTATCTGGCAAAGTTATAACAATAATCCAATAATATTAAACAAGTAAACATTCAGACACGGTCAAACAATATTAATCACAAACGTAAACAAGTTCTGACACGCCGCACCTGTCAAACTGTGTCAGACAACATTAATGAAACATTCGCTCGCCAGCTGAACCATCTGTATGTCAGATACACACAAAACGCGTGAGAAAATTAAACAACAGATAGATTGTGATTGTGTCAACGCTTTCCATTTCACTTGACTGTATGACTGCTCTAACTCCGTGGTGTCTGTGTTGTGAGACGTTGCGCAAATAGGTTAGGTACGTTCCCACCGTCTGATTGCCGTGATGTCTGACGTCCCGGTCTATAGTCAAATGAGCAAATCGAATTATTACCCCGAGAGTGTGATTGTGCGAAACGTATCTCTTTGTTAATATATGAGATACGGCTTTATGTTCCTGTAATATTGTAAGCGTATGATCCTGTGTAGTGAAACTTTGGAGATAATAAGATTATAGTGCGATGTATCTGAAGTTGTAAGTGGATTTATTTATACGTAATTTTATTGTACGCTTCAGTGGCGATGATGGCGTGACTTTGTAAGAGACACATGAGAAAATGAATGCCTGCTTCGTTGTATAGAATACTTTTAGATTAAGGTGGATGTCCAAAGGTAGCCCGCAAAATTCAAATTTTCTTACATTTTTTTCAATTTGCAGGACAGTGTCAGGTTGTATCTTGATCGATGAATACGATTCGCGGCCATAGTAAATATTTATTTATAGCATTATTATCATTAATGCATTTCTACAAGTTACAATTGAATGAAATTTTCATGAAATTATGACATTTAAGACCAATTCTGCATGCGTAGCATGACCACCATAGAAACGGGTTTTGTCGACGGAAGAATAGACAAACTGACAGATTGTGATTGTTTATCTGTCATTTTGTCTATTCTTCCGTCGACAAAACCCGTTTCTACGGTGGTCATGCTACGCGTGTTGTAAAGCAATTTGAATTTCGCGGGTTACCTCTGCTGCTCCACCTTAATTCCTGGTTTCTGAAAGCCAGCCTAATTAAATCTGTTGTCAAAACTTATGTGAATCTGCTTGATTGGTAGGTGTTACTTTCATTAGTAATAGCTAACATTATTTTTGTGATTAAACAATAGTAGAGTTTAGCTTCGGCTCAAAGTTAGAAAAAAAAAAAAAACTGGCACTCCAGGAGTGCCGACAGAAGTGAAAATTTGAAAAGATACCGGCACCGCGGCTATCAACGCGTTAAGGTCTTTTACTTCACGCACGGCGATAATCAACGCGTTGATGTCTTTTTAATGGTCAAAAAGTGGTGTCATCACAGTGTTGCGAAATTAATGGTTTAGTCCCATATCAAAAATGCCTAATGCGCCTAAAGAAGTTTTCACTTTAAAAAAAAAATAGGTCCGTTTGAAGAAAATGGCGTTTTGACATTACATAGGAAACTGAAAACCTGACTCCATTGGATAATAAAATCATCCAATGGAAAATATATAAAATAACCTCAGACAACCACAATATTTAATCACCCATCATTTTATTTGGACATTTAAACACCGTACCCGTCCATTCGTCCGTACCGGTCGTCGGCTCAATATGAAGTGTCAATATTGGGTATCGCCAACGATGCGAGCGGAGTCTGTCGAATCGATTCGTATCCGATAATTCCAGGTATCGAGTGGGGCTTAATTTGGGATCGAGTTGTCGTCGGAGCGTTGAGAAGCGACGAGCGAGTGAACAATAGTGTTGGTGACAGGTAGTGTTGTGTGAGTCCTGGGGCTTAGAGAGTAGAGGGAGTTAGAGGGTAGAAAGAGTTTTAGAGTTCGGTGGGATTAACATTAAAATAGGGTGTCTGAGGAGGAGGGAGATGTTGAATAGATACATGGTAGATAAGATAGGCGTTGTTTTTTGAAAACATAGTAGGGTACCTATAAAATTAAAAATATTCTTCATGGTAAAGAGTGACGACTTTAATTGTGACTATCACATATACGTATAGAGGTATGAGGAACAGGGTGTAAAGTTCACTCATCCTCTATAGGAAAGGGAGGAAGAACCTCCGACCGACCAGACAGGTGTTGTGACTGGTGGGCTACTGCTCGACGATTGATGTCGGGAAGTTATATATATGCTGATCGCGCGGTAAACTCCGCTTGCGCGATGCAGGATTTCGCGTGACGTCAGTTTGATGCGTAGTTCGAATGTGGCAATGTAGATGCCGCTACACACACAGTCATAGATGTGAAAGAAAACCCGTGATTCATTGGTTTTCTTATATGTAGAAAAGCGCAGTGCAGGCAGCTTTTATACCACAGAAGAAGCGTAGCATAAGGAAGACATTTAATTACACACATATATACATATATTTACCCCATCCTGCTATGGGGATAGGCACAAACACACCGATGGTTACAGAACGCTACCTGCTACGATCCACACGATTTTTTTTGACATTAGCTATTCGTTAGGATTCCCGCACATAATGAACAAAAAGCATCTCAAATCTCAACCCGCTTACACCACACAAACACAACCTTAGGTACATTCAAGCTAAAAATATTCACTGGATGTTCCCCTTTAAAAAACGGAACAAATAAATAAATGTACGAATGAACAGTTTGATAGAATCACTGTCAATTTACTTACGGAGCTACAGTAACAGCTTTTACGGCATGTCCAGTTTACCTTGACCCGCTGCTAAATATGGAACTTTTCTCTTATATTATTTAGGACAATTATTTAGGATGTCGAAAAATATCCCACGGGAATGTACTACCGGGATATAAAGTAACCCGTGCGTTATTCTTTTTTGAGCGGAACCTTAATTATTTTTCTAAAATAAAAGTACCCTAACAATATCAGCTAACTGTCAGTGAAAGTCCCGTCACAATTGGTCCAGCCGTTTCGTAGATTAGCCGGAACGAGCAGACATACTCGTACAGACAACTTAAAAAAAAATGCATTTTATAAGTACCGTATATACTTACATATATGCATTTAATAAAATAAAAAATAAAAAACAGTGGCACTCCAGGAGTGCCGCCAGAAGTGAAAACTTGAAAAAAAAATCGGCACCACGATAATCAACGCATTGATGTCTTTTTAATGGTCAAAAGCTGGTGTCATCACAGTGTCGCGAAATTGATGGTTTAGTCCCATCTCAAAAATGCCCAACGCGCCTAAAGAAGTTTTCACTTTAAAAAAAAATTTGATATTAGAAAAAGACGCTTCACGCTATGTATCTTTTTAGGATATTGTATATTTTTATTTATTTATTGTTCTTGCGCCAACGACAATAATCTAATTGAACACCAAAAATTAGCATGTCATTATGTTATTATTAAATTATGTTAAGTTACTTATTATACTACCATTGTAAGAACTTTTGTGACCATATTCATCTGCAAATAAGTCTTTGACTTTGACAACCCCATTTTGTGTGAAAGCAAATCATTGTCCTTTCCAAGGTTGCCTGGAAGAGATCGCAGAAAGCGATCAGGCCGCTCATTGTATATTTTGTAATGTTTGTTTTATTTTTTGTTATCAATTTTTGTGGTGTACAATAAATAAAGAGATTTTTTTTTTATTAGTTTGTATATAGGGGGTAATCTCGGGAACTACCCGTGGGATTTGCAAAATTCTTTTTGCTTTTTCTGCCCAATTCTTGAGGAAAGTTATAGGCTGGCGGACGAAGCCGCAGGCTAGTTATATATAAATAAATAAACAAAATAAAATAAAAAATGGAATTTGACAGTCTATAGACATTTATTTGCCTTGACAAGCAGCGCTGCCACGAAGTATCAAGATTTAATGGCCAGTGTTTATTGTTTGCATTGCTCTCTAGTGTCAAGTGAGAATTAAATTCGCTAAAAGGTGTTCAAATTGGAAAGGGAAGATGGAAATAAATTCATGAATTTAGTTTGTTATTGACACAAACCCGTTGAGAGCGCGGATTAGTTGATTATTAAGTTCTAGAGCGGCTTTTAAAGATATTTGAGTCGAGTCGAGTAACAGATTAGAAAGTCTTCGACTCTTGAGAATTGTATTTTACATATTTTACAGACGGAAAGCTGAAGTATTGATTTTAGTATTTAGTTTGAATTAATTTTATTTCAGCACCAACTGTTTGCCGTATATTAATGTGACAAAATACAAAGTTCTGAACAAATTGTATCCTCTAAATACAATATATTATGCTATTAAAACTTCCTGTTTCCCTAAAATGTGACACAAACAACATTTTTAGTAACGGAATTTTTAATTTAGAAACTATCTCGAACACACAATTTTGTACTTTCACCGTGGCCTTGCGTTTTAAACTGTTATTTTTCTGACAAACTCCTGAGAGCCACCACGGGGCACATCCTTTTAATTAAAAGTATTAAAGCGGCGTTCAGGGGATTCGCACTTGCGTTCACAAATTAATTCATTTTGTTTTAGTTTCTCGTAATATTTACCTTGCTCACTACTTTATGGCGTTTGTTTAAACGTTCTCACACACACAATGCTTGTTGGTTTTATTTTCAAGAGGAAAGTGAGTTTTCTCATGGTCTCGACCACAATGATCAGTGATATTTATATAGAAAACATAATGACAGACAAGTATTGTCGCAAGTGATGTTTACATTTTGACAAGTGCCCATTGTGTGCAAATTTTTAAGACGCACATTATTTTGTAGTCGATGTAATTTTCGGTTTGTTGTGGTAGAAGTAGGAATTTCGGTAATCATTGAAGAGTCTATATTTTTTATTTATGTGTCGTAAAATAGAAAGAATTCAGTTTTTATTGCAAAAATATTCTATTCCCTACAAAATCATATATTTTTTAAAATAATAAACCTACCGGTGTTAACATGTGATGAAAAAAAAAAACAGTTCACGGTAAAACAGAAGATAAATTTGGTAGCAGCGAAATGAAATACACTAATTGCTTCATATAATTCCGTGACAAAAACATAAAACGCGTGACGTGAGTTTAATATCCGTGAAAAATTTTGTAAACGCGCGCGTTTCAATAACCGCAGTTGACACATTTTAGTTACCGTTTTATTACTTTTATGTGAATATTACTGGAAAATGATATTAACGTAGGTATTGTTACAGTCGATAAAATGCATTATACAGGGTCATTGGTAATACGTCGGCAATCCGTTAAGGGCATGTAGGAGAGGTCATTTGCAACCAAATGACCCGTGATGACCCCTATGCCAATGTCAACAATTTTCGAGTAATTTGACATTTTATATTTTAAAATGTATGAAATAAAAATATGACTCTAAAATTGTTGAAATTTGCATAGGAGTCAAAAGGGGTCATTTGGTTGGCCCTTAATGTATTGCCGACGTAATAACATTAATCCTGTATATCAGGGTTATTGGTTACATTTTTATTTTATACATTTTAAAATATAAAATGTTAAATTACTTGAAAATGGTTGCGTATAACTATTAACCCCAGGGTCATTGGGTATATTTTATATTTTTACTTAGCCAATACCCTGTATAATGTCAAATTATTCTAGATATACTATCAGCTGGATAAGACAGTTGTGTAGACTAGAGGAGAAATAATGAAAAATAAGAGTTTCTAGATGTTATTTAGGAGAGCTCCACGTCCAGCAGTAGTAGACTATTTGTATCAGGTGTACTGACAGACACATATAGTTATGCATCTTGTTATGGCTCTAGAATGATCAGTTCTTGCTAAAACCATCACAAGATTTTTTTCATTCATTAATTATGGCGTTTTCAAGAACAATTACTGTCTTAACTCAAACATACATTTTACATCAAAGACTACTTATTAAACTTCAGAGCGGAAAACATTTTCCAATTAATAAACCTACTGTAACACCCCACTAAAGTTCTACATGTACATTTCGCCTGAGGGATTTACAAGGGATCTTCGTATCCAGGTGTCCGTTACACGTTCATTATTGATCTGCACTGTTAACATTTGAAGGGTATCGTGCCCATCACATTATTGTGTTGTCCAACTGTTATTGTTTGATCATCGTGTTATTTCGGTATTAATTAATGTTGTGTATGTTTTTGTTTTGTTCTCATAGTTAGTAAACTTTGGTAACGTAAGCTTGAGAGTGCTCGGAGGCATAGCGTCATCGTTATGAGAGACGTAAGCGAATATGATAGTGTTACGGGTATAACAATGTTTAGGTACCTACCTATTATTTAATAGACATGGAATTAATTCGACTCAGTTTCGTAATTTAAGAGATCTTCACTAGATAGTCAGAAAATTCAGCCAGTAAAAATGTAATTGACACAATTGAAGTGGATGCTATTGGCCGTTTTTACATTGGACGATAACGACACGATATCATCGGACTGATAACACATAACATAACATAACATCACGCCTGTAATCCCCGGAGGGTTAGGCAGAGGTGTACCTATAGTACACCCACATTACGCCAGTTATGTTTAAGTCCCATGTAATAGGGGGCGAGCCTATTGCCATCAACCGGGCACAAATCCAGACTCCGGGCTGTTACTGATAGTTTTTTACAATTACTACTAAACGCTTTCACACTGTGTCGGTGTTGTCAACTGTATCGTCGCGTCGCCGATATTGACTGTCGTGCCGATTTCGGCGAAGGACACAGTGCACTTGTTCACTGCTGCCATTATTACTTAGTATACACTGTTACACTTTTGGAATCGCGCGGCGATGTAATCTTTTGCTGGCGCAACGCGACTATTCGAGGCTGCTGTGGCATACAGCATGACAATAAGTTGTTGGTTACATCTTGTCACATACCGATAACGTCCCGATTTTGTCGGCTAATATCGTTGTCGTCCAAGCTGACGATATGTTATCGTTGCAGTGTGAAAACCGTTTCGGATAATGCTATGGGCAGGGTAGTACGTTCATGACATGAAATAATTTTCAGATGCTGTTGTACAAGTAAGAATTTTGTCAATTTGGGCATTGTCCATAATTATTTAGTAATGGAATAGCGGTAATAGTACATTATAATATTCTCTTCAAAACAATCGTAAACACCCAGCGTTAAAAGTTTTAAGCATCTAACATAAGTTATACTTCTGTACCAAGTTATAGGTACACATGGCTACACATCAAGCTATACATTTCCAGTATAAGCTGACTTCGCATTGTACGGACATCCTATATTATGCGATATCAGCATAAACTGGAAATGTATAGCTTGATGTGTAGCCGAGTGTACACGTACATACAGTGTGAGTCTTTATAATGTGCACATATTGAAATGAGGGAATCTATGCAATTTTTTTTAAATATTTTTTATTGAATTATTTAACAAAACGGTGTAACTTTTAAACTAAATGATCTATCGCGATGAAACAAACTCCATAATTATTGAAAGTAATTAGGCGTCCTCATAAAATTGTGGTAAAAATAATACCCTCAATTGAAAAACAACAGGTTTTTTTTAGCAAAAATCTGTTTTTGTTTTTTTTTATAAATTTTTACAATCATCGTAAAATTTCTCAATAAAGTACCTTTAAAAAAAAAGATTTTTTAAAATATTTTGTCCGTCGATAAAATTAAGTATAGATTCCCTCATTTCGATATGTGCAATATTATAAAGACTCGTACTGTACGTATATATATTATTACGCCCACTCATCCACCAAAAGATACGTTAAATCGCAGTTTAATATTAATTCCAGTTACAAAGTGTAAGTAAAGGCTGAGACCCTTTGAAAATTTCACCGCTTTCAGGTAAATATATTTATCTTGAAACAGATAACGATGTGGCCGACAGAGATATTCACACAGAAATGCGGGTCGGTCCTCTTGATCGACATTACCTTGGATTGTTTCGTTTGTCAGGTTTAGACCTTTGTTAAGATTGGGTTATCCTCATCAAGCGATAGAATCAGCTAGAAAAAATATCGAAGATATAGTTTGACATGGGAATGGAACAAGAACTATGTCCAGGGATTTGGCTCTATATTCAGTAGCAAGATATTAACTAATCAGATATCCTTGACTAACCAAGCTTTAAGAACAGCGGATTATCAGGAAGATTCTCCAGAAGTATAAAAGAAAGAAGAATAAAGAAGTAAAAATGCTTCTGCAGATAGGCGCGACCCTCTAATAGAACAACTTCTATGAAAACTTCATGGAAATTGTTCTATGAGAATCGCGTTGCACTGTCACGTCGCGCCTGTCTGCGGAAGCCTTAAACCAATAACCACGCAGCAAATAGATCCATGACGGTCAATCATCAGAAGGTAACGAACGTGACGATTTCTAAGCATACAATTATATACTATACTAAAATTCATTATTAGCAGCTATATACGGCGAAGGAAAACTTATTAAGGAAAGGCGCACGTTTAATGATAAATAGGAAACGTGAGCTCCTTGTGAGCAGCGATCGGTTGTACCAACTGTCACGTTTGGAATCCATTACTGGTGAAACGGATACATTGAGTGTTGACTGTGACGTAGTAGATTAAGAGCCCATAATACCTCTGCTCAAATTCACTCCTAATCTCGCTCGCACGATACTGTTCGCGGGCTGAGTGAGAGCGAGGATGAGAAGGCTCCAAGGCGCCAATAGTTAAGGTAATTTCTTTTTGCGGAGAAAACAATGGTAATTTAAAAAGAAAACCCATAGTTACAGTTAGTTCAGTTATTATGTAAAGTTTCATGATCTAATTTGAAGCGGATTATTGTTCGGCTTTGTTTTTTTTTCTATAGAATTTTTTTTATGGAATCGTGTTTTAGTCACACATAGTACTTAACATTAATCCTCAACTTTACCATATATTTATTTCAAAATTAAATAATGTATTTTTGATGTAATGGAGGATCAGACTCTTAAGTGTTAATAGTGCCTGGGCTTACTGTAACTTATAAAGGTGCTGATAAACTTGAGCATTCACTTGCAATGAGCATTCTAGCGAATGTTACATTACAGAAAAATAAACGGGAGCGTTTTAGCGAGCATTCTAGCAAGCGTTCTAGCGAGCATTATAGCGAAAAAACAGTAAAGTTTGCTGTGAGCTTTTTGCCAAGCCGAGGCATTATGTCATTGTTCCGCCGCCGTCCTTCCAGACCTCCCGCACCCCTTGACGAACATTGATTAGAGCATTCGCTAGAATGATCGTGAAAATATTCGGAGTGATCGTTGGCTCTTGCTTGGCTCTGTTCGTTGTTCGGTTCAAAAAATTTTAAATACGGCGAATGTTCGATGTTGTGTTACAAATGAATGCTCAAGTTAATCCCTTAATGATTGAGATACGAAAGCCAGGATCAGTGATTAGAAGACTGAAGGTTGGGGTACGAATGAATGATGTGGTATACATATCTGATAATGAAAGTCACAATCATGAAGATACAACGGCATTTAGTTGATGATGATACATAACTTGCAGGGTTCAAGGATGAGCCGATTCCATAAAGAACTAGAGAACAGATAATTAGCATAGCAGCAACGTGGAATATAAACAGCAGTTTTAATAGTCAATGAAGAGAGACAAGTTAAATCTTTAAAGTATTTATTAGCAAGGCATTGACTTTTGAAACCATATATATTATTAATTTGTTAACATTTTGCTTAACAGTTCACAGTGCCCTACACCTTCCTTACAGTGTCCTTGGAAACGCAACAAACACGAAACATAACAATTCCTTATCAACAGCACACCGGTCTAAGTTCTAAGTGTGTCACAGAAATTGTAACGTGATAGTACCCTAGCGATCTCTCGGTAGACCCATAGACAATCGGACGCAAAACAATGAAGAACGTGACATACACACAAAGGTACACTTCTTGGACGACCATGGATTAATAAGTAAATGGAGTGACAATGAGAGGGTGATCTATTTCCGAACTCTAAAAGCCGTTGTGAGAATTGAATAAACAGCTAAGCAAACCAGGTACTTTATAAAGACAAAGCTAATAAAAATAGCAATAATAACGTACTGTTCACTTATGCCTTTCAATTTGGATGACGCAAGTGAAGTAACTGTATTTTTTATTGTGTAAACACAAAATTGAATTATTCTATGTAGGCCGCCATACCTTTAATTTCTACGGTTTTCAATCAAAGTGAATCAATTTGCTTGAACCCTGTTGCCCTTACGGTATAGAGAATTGTGTGGCAATCACAAATATCTCAAGACAAACGTTTCTGTTTTCATAATACGTCATTGTCAACAGCGAAAAATGCGTACCTATTATTAACTCTCCATTCCTTTCTACTCCGTGCCAGAGACATATCAACGGCTCCAAGGTGCGAAGTCAGCATAACAGATGCATTGTTGTCACATATATGTGACACCGGAATAGGGCTGGCTCAGGACGGTTACGAGACTCGTATCAGTGTCGCACAAACTTTAGTTTTCAATTAAATTTTGAGACGTGTAACGTTCGTTGTGACTTTGACGTTGATTTGAAGTACGAAGATAACAGAAGTTAATGTATGATGTCACTCTCCTCAAAATAAATGTCTAAAATGTACAGGTAATGTGCCTGAAAGGTTATGTAAGTAGGTAAACATGGTAAGAGGCTGGTAAGTACGGCAAGCGTCCACGTCTTGTGAAACGACATTTAGTGCATTTGCTCTAAATTGCATTGTTGTCGCATATATGTGACATTAGCTTAGGGTCGTCACGTTTGAAAGTTTATATTAGAAATTACAAGCTAAAAGGAATGAAAAATTGTTTCTTGAAATATTGAACTGTCCACGTTGCATGCTTCTAATTTCGTTCCTTATTTCAAATACCAAATGAAACAAATACTGAACAACAAAACCAACATCAAAACTACTAAAACTAGTAGGTATTAGAAAAACTTTATTTAGGATAACACACTCTCACTCAAACAGTTTTTAATTTATACACTGAAATATACTAAAATACTGTTTATCAGCCCTGTGACCCACACAAGAACGACGTCCTTATATTTACAGCACACACACACGTTTTACCTGTCAACGTGAACATTTCCTGTGTGCTATACCACATTAGTTAAACAGACACACACACACACACACACACAACACACTATATATTTATCGCACACACACAACACATTCAAACCACAAATGTGTAGGTACAGGAATGATATAAAAGTCGCAGCTGTTTCGTGAAATCGGTGAATTATGTAAATGGCCGTGGTGTTTTTTTTTTTTGGTTACGTTTTTATTGGTAACGGACATGGGAGGAGTGTGGATTTAATTGCGCATTTTGTAATTAATTTTATTGTGGTAAACGTGTCGGGTGGAAGGTTTAAAGGGGTTGGACTAGCGTCATTACCACACAAGGGATAATAAAAAAAACAGATCCGAATAAATACTTGCAATAGGATTTTGTTTGTTTGTTAATCATTCAATTGACTTATATTCGGAAAACGGAGAAATTGTGATTAATAACAATTTAGGTACAGCAAAATAGCCAAGAGTAACATAACAGTAAGTATTTAAAAAAAAAAAAACTTATTTTAACACGATTTTTTTTGGTCAGTTAGCTTCCAGACGGTTTACAAGATGTCTAAATACCATAGTTGATAGCGACATATCTGTAAGTAGAACAATAGCTACCATTTAGTAGCAGCAGTGTCGCATAGGTGCTAACATTCTTGAAATACAACGCTTGGCGATGTATGGGCTTCATACATATATTCAAGTATATAATAAATATTTAGTTAGCCAGGCATTTCGTTTAATACAATTAAATTTGTAACAGGAATTGTTTTATAGTGTATTAATAAGGCAGCCGCGCCATGTAAAATACTGTTATTCAGCTGCATCAGGATAGATTGGAAGCCAACCCCAAAAAACTCGTAGTTCGTAAAAAGCTAGGCAGATAATGATGATAAATTTTGGAATGGATTTTGGAAATAGTACTTATTTTAATAAGCACTATTTTAAAAAGTAGTATTTTAATAAGTATTATTTTAATAAGTAGTACTTTAATAAGTACTATTTTAATAAGTAGTACTTTAATAAGTACTATTTTAATAAGAACTATTTCTAGTTTTAGTATTTAGTATTTGCTACTTGTGATTGCGAGGAGCTCGTGGCTAAGTAATAACAGCCACGGGTCGATCCATCAGCTTAAGCTACTCTTGCCGGGGTTGGTCCGTGAATAGGTGACCATCTTTATATACCGGGACTCCTCCGTAATTTGGAAAGCACGTTAAGCCGTTGGTTCCGGCTGTCATTCATGGATCTTTGAAATTCATGATCTTTGTCATTGCGGGTCGTCAGAAACCCGAAAGTTTAACAACCAGTCTTACTAATGGGTACCGTGTTACCCAGTGACTGGGTTGTATGACCTATACAACCCCGATAGGAAGTCGCTCCATGTAAATTACTAGTATTCAGCTGCATCTGGTTAGACTAGAAGGCACGCACCTCTGACTTTTCGGATTAATGTGCATATTGTATTATTATCACTTGCTTACAAAACGGTGAAGGAAGACATCGTGAGGGAACTGGCATACCTTTTTTGGGTGGGAAATTATCAAATAACTTCTCCCGCTCTGGGTGGAGCGGGAGGGCGTGTCAGACTCTTACTGACTGAAACCCACCCGTGTTCCTTCAGTTGCCATGTTGCCAGGGGCCATGATATCCCTTTAGGAAACCGGCAAGCCTGAGAGATATTTCTCGATGGGGCACGTGAAATGCCAAGTCAGAGGCCCATGGGCGGCTTTAAAACTCTGAAACCAAGTTAGTCACTAACCGTCCGATAAGGACCAGGCCCGGGTCGACGGCGTGTTGTGTTCCACGCGCGCCTCAAAGAGATGTCAGCAGAATTGAAGGGGTCGATGCCTGCCGGGGTTGCGAAGAAAACCGAAAGGGAGATCGTGGCCCCCGGCGACAGGGCAACCGAAGGAACACGGGTGGGTTTTAGTCAGTAAGAGTCTGACACGCCCTCCCGCTGCGCCCAGAGCGGGAGAAGTTATTTGATGATTTCCCACCCAAAAAAAAAAAATGTTAGTCACTAACGAAAAGAAGAAGATGTAAATACCTACTAGAGGACCTCTTGAACGTTTTTGTTGTGTAGTAGAAATCGAGTTAAGAAGTGAATATTACTTTATTTTGACTACTGCACATTCTCTAAGAATGAGAATTCATAAGAATTTTTAGTTTGTTGTTTATAATCCTATTAGCGGCTCGCCCCGGCTTCGTACGGGTGCAATTTACATGTAACGACGGTATTCTGTCCACGACACGCTGTGCACAGTTCTGAGCAGTAACTGAACAAAAAGTACTAGGCTAAGTACCTTTTGTATATATTTACATAATATATAGCCCGTAATATATAGTCGAGCTGGAACAATGTACCTTTCAAATAGTGAAAGTATTTTTCAAATAGGAGCTGTGCTTCTAGATGTGGATTACCCTCCACATACAATATGTAAAAAAAAAACCTGTTGGATTCGAAAGGGGCACATAGGTACTGCAACAATAATACCAAAACGTTTTTTTTTTTAATATAAAAAAGGTTATTGCTATTTTGTTATTGCTTTTTTAATTCACACTTTTGAGTATCAAATTTACCTAAAATCCATAAAAAATTTTCAACAGACAATGATGGCCCGCGCCCCATAACCCGATAAAATTACCCATTGAAAAAAAAGTGGTGATTTTTTTCTTTTTTCCTTTAATTTCCACATAAATAGACTCTCAGTACGATAACAACACCTTCGCGGATCGAGACAGGGTTTTTTTACATATTGTCTAAACAAACTCACAAAATTCGCACTCTCTTTTTATAATATTAGTATAGATAGATTGTTCATTTGTTTACTTCTTTGGTCTAAGAGTGTCGCTATTTTTTGTCATAGTTAGCATTGAATTAATTGAATTTCGTGATTAGGTATAACTTTAACAAAGATTCTATTACGTCTGCGAGTTATAATATGCTAAACTCTATGTTTAAGTCCCATTAAATTCGGGGTGAGCTTATTGATATCAACCGGGTACAAATCAAGACTTGGCTGCTACTGAGAAATTCCATAGAAAAACTCAATAACAGCTTGCCCGACCCGAGAATTAAACCCAGGACCTCATGCTCAGCAGTAGCGCTTGCAACCACTAGACCAATGAGGCAGTACGTTTAACCAACGACGTTTTATAGAGTAAAACGTAAAATACGTAAACAACGTAAACGAGGTAAACTACGTAAACAAGCTCTTAATTAGTCAGCGTAAAGTACGTCGTAGCTCGTATCGGCAAAGACTCTCGTTACAATCAATAGGCAATTAATTCGTGTACCGCGCACTTCGCGTCGAGCCGCGCTCTTGTTTATAGGGTTGTCAAAATGTTGTTATTATTTGATTTTCAAAGAGAGTAAATTGAATATCGTATGTGCAGCTGTGAACTGTTGCGTTGATTGATTGAAAAACGAAGTTTATTTCTTTTAAAGTGTTGGTACAGAGAATAAACAAAACATTATTTTCAGGGACACTAGCTGTCGTAAAATCGCCATTAAAGTGAATTATATTTAACGTAAACTATACGGGGTTGGCATCTGTCAAAGTGGCGCTAGCATAGCTTTAACCAAAATAAAAGAATTTTCTAAGGAACATTTGATAAATGATTTGACAAGGTCTGCTTTCCTTCCTCGTAAAGATGCACCTCGTTTCTTCAATTCAGTTTTTAAGTCACTTAACCGCCATGTCGAATACATGTTTTTTAACAACAGTTCTTCCAATATTATAAAAAAAACGCAGTCAACAATAAGTCAAAACACAACACAAACTTGACAAGTGAAAGCTATGCTAGCGCCATCTATCAAAAGTTTTCACCGGCCAAACTCATTTTTATAATAATGATAACACATTGAAGCTAAATCAAAAGACAGTATTTCATATTTCGATAACGCGTCCTATCTAATTGCGTCTGACATTTACCAAAAGATAACCTAATGTAATGGTCCGTCCATTATATTAAAATTACATTATCATCCCATCATATCATTCTTCAAACACGATTGACCTCAAAACCAATACCGCACTATTCTCATCAAACCCGTCAAAAAGGAAAATTAATCAAGCTCTCGGCGGCTATAACAATAATTTATAACGTGTCACGTCAAGCTACACTTGCATCACACCCCTCGAGTGTGCGAGGGAGGCAAACTTATGTATTGACGTGCAATATAACTTGGCGGGGTGTACCGTGATTAATTTCGCTGGGTGACAGCCCTACCAGTTAGGATTGACAAGTCGCGAGCGTGAATCAGTCGCGGGTCGCGGCTTACCGCGAGACCAAAATCTGAGCCATTTGTATGTATCGTTTACGGGCTCGAAAGTTTGCGACAACGAAACTTGGGAGTGAGAAATTGCTTCGGGTAACAAGACAGATGGTGGAACTATTTGGTTTTATTGGTTAGCGTGTTAATTATTGGCAATTTGGGGTTTGAGTAAGTGTTGTTAGCACGTAATTGTATTATTTTGGGATTTGAAAGTAAAGCTCGGACTGCCTCGTTGGTCTAGTGGTCGCAAGCGCTACTGCTGAGCATAAAGTCCTGGGTTGGATTCCCGGGTCGGGCAAAGGTTTATTGGGTTTTTCTATCTGAAATTTCTCAGTAGCAGCCCGGAGTCTGGATTTGTGCCCGGTTGATGGCAATAGGCACGCCCCCTATTACATGGGACTTAAAACATAACAAGCGAAATGTGGGTGAACCTGCTACAGGGACACCTCTGCCCAACCCTTGGGGGAAACAAGGTGTGATGTTATGTTATGTGTTGAAAGTAATGCAGAAGAATATACGGCGCCATCTTCACGGGCGAGAAAATCACGACGATAGTCACTTCGTGCCATCAAATTCAATAGAAACTCTATGAATCAATCTCCACACGGCGATATCATCGCGGCAATAATTTAAAGGCACGGCCTTACTATCGCCGCGATTCTGTCGTCCGTGGAGAAGGCGGCGCCTAAAGGAAAAAGCATTAAAAAGAGGTATATATTTAGAAACAAAAAATTGTAAGTGCTGGTAATGGAAGCGGCAATAACAATGTACGATATCATAAACATAAAATTGACTGTAACTGACAATGAAGTAACGTTAATAGCCAAGAGTTTAGTAGGTATCTAATCTTTGAATACAAACTCGGAGAGTAACCTAAAGAAGAAGAATTGGACCATACTATAGCAATCTGTAACTCTAGTCATCTCAGTCCCGAGATTCCTCCAACTTGAAACTGGAGCGACATAATAATTAAGATTAAAGCCTTTGGTTAGTTCGGCATTACTCCATTTGTTTGTATCGTTCGCCAAAGATGGAAAGTTCTTAGTGAGGAATTGCTGTGGATTTGGGTAACTTAAAACAGTTGGAGCTATTAGTTTTATTGATGTTGCTGATTACTAGTTTAGAGGTCTGGTGGTATCCCAAGTTCCTTCTATTAAAGCTTTAAAGCTTTGAAGCAATATTTGTTTAAAGAAAGCGTTTACTTGCTGAAACTATGAAGAAAAAGAGAGATTTTTTTTATTGGGACTCGCACAGGATATTACAAATTAAACAAAACACACTCATAGAAATATAAAAAAATATAAAGTAAAATTAAAATAAAAACAAAGTCCTGTAAGAGGCCAAAAGGCTCCTATCTCAGCATGATGATGTGACATTTAAAAATAAGTGTGGCAACGCTGGTATTCTGATAGGGCCGAGAAAGATTATTGGTTACGGTTAGAGATTGAAAGACGAACACTGACGACCCAAAACTGTAATCCGAGCTATGATAATGTCTCTTCATTATCATAAAATAATAAAAGATAGATAAACATCAATAAATGTACACATGACAGACAACATTAGAAAAAAAACTATCAGATTTTCTCAAATTTAAAATAACTATTACAGCTAGGTACATAGTACAGCCATTAATACCGTTAAAATTAATAAACTAGCAATTCAACTGAAACTAGTACTAAATAACTCAACAAATCATCCATCTGTTACCGATAATATTAGCCGTGATTACATTAATTGGGCCCGCGTTACTAAAGGTGTCAGATTGACAACCAGTCGATATATATTAGAGCTGCCCTGGCGTGCCAGCTGGCTGATGAATATTTATGACCTATCATATTGTCGGGCATCTTGTTAGGTAGGATGAAAGAATCGAGAGCCAAAAATTACGATATCTCAATTGTATTAGTGGAACTTCATTATCTTCTTTTTCGATCCCTCTTGTTTTAATTTTATAAAAGTTTCGTAGTTCGAGACTTCATTTATTATTCTGCTGGTGCCATTGATATTTATGGGTTTTTATTATTCTCGTCTACCTGATACAAAATTAAAAAAGTCTATAAAAAAAACGATATATCGTGGAATACTTGAAAATCAACGTTTCCTTTATCTACTTTAACACAAAAAAATCCGAGCTTATTTCAGGTAGCCAAAATAACCTTTATAAATCTCAAATCCACATCTAACATGTCAAGCTCACAACAGTCATTACTATAGCTCTTAAACTTTTTAACTAACAAATGGCCGCCGAGTCAAACGTCGGGGACAATTTTAAAATTATCATTTTTTTCACTTCCGAGGATTATACGAGAATACGGAATGAGTGACATCGTCGATGTCAACGAACTTGTGCACTATTTCCTTTGTTTTTTATCGTTCGACATTTACATATACCGTCTATTTGGAAGGAAGTCGATACTAATTTTCTGTTTGCTGAATTTTATTACTGTGACAAATTTGGAGCTTCATATACACTACCGGACTCTTAATTTAAACTAAACTGCATTTTTCGTAAAACCACTCTGGATCTTTTTAAATGTTCATGAATTTAAATTTGGAACTATGCTGACAGCAAAATGATGGCTAGGATAACGGTTTCAAAACTGCATCAACCCCTTTTCTACAAGGAAATGAGCGGGGGCTCGATTTAGGGTGCCTGGCCACTGGAGCGGAGCGAGGCAGCTGAGCGGAGAAATGTACCAATGTTAACCAATAGAATCTAGACTCCGCTCCTATTGGTCAATATTGGCACATTTCATCGCTCCGCTGCCTCGATCCGCTCCAGTGGACAGGCAGTTAGAAGTCCAGGAGTTTTAGGTTTCATCAATTGACTGGAAATAATAGCAGAAAAAGTGGTAGTCTTGATTCTATTTAGATCGAAAAGAGAAAATGTACATCAATAAGACGAAATAAGACGTTTAGATGCAAATTTTGGAACGAAAGTCTTACGTGAAATGCGTTCTTGCGGTCTATAGTAACGTAACTTAGTATGCACTTGCTGTTCATAGCTTCAAACTAAGTTCATTCAGCTTAGAGCCGGTTTCACTACTCTTGCAAGTAAGGATTTACAATTTGAGGCAGACTTTAGAAAGTTTCGTATCTTCGAATTATACCTTAGTTATCTGAATGAAGTCAATTAATTAAATTATTAGTGTAAGGAAGTTCTTGAACACAGAATTCCATTTCACCAAATTCATTAAGATTTCCATTAACCAAAGCAAAAGCGATTTCGGAAGTTATTTCAGATCACCCAGAACCTCTACCACATACACAATACCAGTAGGATATAGTATAAATTGGATTCTAATTCACACTCCAACAGTTTGGATCGTTGGAAGACGGCTTAATCGGCACACTTTAACTCAATCAACTTGATCAAATGCAAAATAGGTTTGCCGTTGCCGCACTATACCTAATCGCTTTAGTACCGAAACTAGAATGTTAAGCTTCCTTCATTTGTCACACAACTTTCCCTACTATTTGGGATTAAATTGTAATGGGTATGTAAGTTCTGGAGGGTATGATTGGCAAATTGAATGATGGAGCCATATATGGAAATGTCGATAACATTTTGGATTGTCGAGAAGGACTAGACTCATCATTATCATTATTTTATTACTTAAAGACAAAGTTTTTCCTTATGAATGCGTACATTAATGTAGCTGCAGTACATATTCTAGCTTTTAGTTTTCCGTTTTTCGTGTGGTGTCAGAGTTTTTTTTTTAAGCCGCCCGTAGGCCTTTCATTTGTCTTCACATGCCATTGAGAAATATCTCTCAGGCATGCTGGTTTCCTGACCATGTTTTCCTTCACCGTTTTTGAAGCAAGTGATAATTATACAATACGCACATGAATCCAAAATTCAGACTATCAGATGCAAGCCTTGGGTTCGAGCTCGAGACCTATGACTTGGTAGTCTGACTGTCACACCACTAGGCTGTCTAGGTTTAGTGAAATTTTGTTAATATTTAAGTTAGTAGTGAAAGTGCGTAATGTATTCCTGGCAAAACCTAAAGTTTCACCAGTTCCTAAGTTAAAAGTACTTTTGTTCACACTTAGGGTTTTGAGGACAAGATGTTAATGCGTTTTCTATTCAAGTGTTAGTTATTTGTCACTTTAATTTCCTTGGTTATGGAATAGAGACAGGTAATAATTATTAAAACAAATTCATTTATGCAATTTTTTCTAGCCTCATGTTTGCTATTTAAAATTCCTACAGAAAAAATACAAAAAACTTAGGAATGCAAAGCACACATCTTTATCAATGTAAAAAAGAACTTTTTTTTTACTACCATTGTTCTAAAATCAAAACTCTCACTTGGAGCAGGCTGCGCCGGGGCTGCAAACGGACGCGCACCGTCGTTGCGTTCGCGCATTGAATATTAAACCATACGCAGAGGATCAATAACCTGCGCCTGACTAGGGAATCCGTGTCGAACAACGGACTGGTAAAAACTAAAGAAATAAATCACTTCCCAAAATATTGAAGAAGGCTTTATACGTCTAGGAGAAGACAAAGAGAATATAGAGTTCCAAGTAGCGATCTATGAGTTTAACAAAATAGCATTAGATTATGGTCAAGTCATGAATATATATAGGAACACCTAGATTGCCGTTTGCTTGGATTCTCTATTCTTACCTTAAGAACGATCATTTCTTTGTAATTATATCAGTGTGATAAATTGTAGAACTTACCTGAAAAAAGAAAACATTTTATTAATTAAAATAATCTTAAACATGAACAGTAATAAATATAACAATAGCGATAACAAAGACTCTTTAGTCGAGGGTGAAATGAAGAATTTAAAATTATAAGCTAACGTCACCAATTTAGTTACAAAAGAAGAATTCCTACAAATGCTGTACTTAACATTAAAGGGAAATGCAAAAACTCTTAAAAACAGTAATTCCTTATCTTTCAATAAACCAACGGTTACGGAGACAATGTTTAATTATTCTTTTCCTTTTTAGATTTATATCGGAATTCAACACAATCTTAGTAAGGTTACCGTTTGTATTATTCTTGCAAATGTTGTTAACGTTTTTAGACGGGTTTTTTATTTTCGTTCTAATTTAAGATTTCACAGATATAAAAGAAGGTCTAGGTTGCCGTTTGATGCTCCTATTTTTAGGTTACGTAATCAAACTTTTTTACTAGTCAAGACTATCACTCGTTTTCTGAACTGGGAATTTGAAGTTGAGTATTTGTCAAATTATCAGCTTTTTCGCAAGGTGATCAAAATTTTATTTTCAAAACCCGTATGAATATCCCGGGCTACATTGAAGGAGTCACCTTAAGTAATGCTAAAGTAGCAGCAGTATAACAAGTTCTCAATTCAAATTCTAATTTCAGAAACCGGGTGAGTATGTTTCTGCTTTGCTCTTGAGTTTGATCATTATCATTCGTTTTTATCCTGTCAATCTTACGTTCTATTTTCAACTTATCCCATATATTTGTCTCATGTTTACAAAAAGTACATTTATAGCTGATGTCATTTCGAAAATATCTAAAACTCGAAATCCACGATACTTAGCTAGAAGCAAGTGTTTCTAATTCCGAGTGCGGCAAAGCTCCCTACGTGTTCAGCTTCACAATCGTACGAGTGGTGTTCTTGCGGAAAATTCTGTTAATTCAATTGCTTTTCTATGAAAAACGTAAGGTACTTGAATTAATATTTGTTTTTGTGTTACATTAATGTAAGTTAGCTAGTTTTTAAAATTTATTTATTAATGTGTGTTAAGAAGTTTTTAGGGTGATCTGTTGTTTTGTTTATGCATATATTTTTACAATTTTTCCTAGATCAAACTATTCTTTAAGCAAAATAAACCCTTATTTCATCTTCCAATATAACAATACCATTACATTGCTCCAAAAATATACAGTTTCCATGAAACTCGAAATATTTGTTTCCCAGCGTCACCATTATTAAATGACTTGTTCAAAATGGTTGTCCAAGTTATAGCCGGCCTAACTGACCTGTCAATGCTTCCAGTTCCGTCCGATTGAAATTAGACCACAAATTTAATATTGGCCAAACTAAAATCCGTTTTGGATAACGACATCATAATTTAGTTTTAGAACAGTGCGTCATAATAAATATAGTTTGAAATTAGAATGTTTTGGTTTTGATTCAATTGTATGGTTATTCTTTAAATTGTTTTTACTGTCAGAAGTATTGAGACTACAGTCTATTGGTCACACGCGTTACTGCTGAGCACGAGGGTCCTGGGTTCTCAGATATGGCAAAGTATTAAAGGGTTTTCTCATTAGCAGCAGCCCAGAGTCTGGATTTGTGCCCGGTTAGTGGCAATAGGCTTGCCCCCTATTATATATAGGACTTGGAAATTGAGTTTTCTCAAGCTCAAGTCATTAGTATTGGCAAGAAGATTCATTGTAAGAAGTAAAAGTGTTGCACATTACTGGCGAAATGTGGGTGTATAATACCAAGTAGGTTTATGAAAATAGAAATACTGGAATATAAGAATAACGATGTAATTTTATAATAAGTCTTATAATTATATTAATATTTATATAATTATAATAATTTATAATAAGTCTTTCATTACGAAGATCCGGATGTAATTTAAAATAACCCTTTTCCAAGCACCTGTGAACTTGAATTCCTCTTAAACCAAATTAACGGTAACTTTTATTTTGTAAAACGTTTTCCCGTAGCGTTTTTTTAGCTATTACACTATTAGTTTCTAAGAATTACGGTAGAAGGGAGTATCAGTTTTTTTTTGCGTACTCAATAGAAATCCGTAAGATGATTCTAATCGTTTTTACGCTGATTCAGTGACCTGAGACGACATTG
This sequence comes from Omphaloscelis lunosa, assembly GCA_916610215.1. NCBI lineage: Eukaryota > Metazoa > Arthropoda > Insecta > Lepidoptera > Noctuidae > Omphaloscelis > Omphaloscelis lunosa. The sequence continues at coordinate 4,369,738 of OU744247.1, forward strand.
CCACGATTTTGCAATGCGATTTAGGTGGTTTTATTTATGCTTGTCTGCTTCTGTTGATTTCCAAACAAACATCGTTACTTAAAAAAAAACTAGAATCGAAATTTAGAGTAACGTAGTAAATTTAAAATTCAAGGTTCTGCTAAGCTGTGGCTAAGTAATAACAGCCGCACGGATCGATCGTTCAGGTTGAGCTACGCTTGCCGCGATTGGTCTGTGGATGGGTGACCATCTTACATACCAAGACTCTTACGTGCCATGGAAAGCACGTTAAGCTGTTGGTCCTGGCTGTCATTTGTAGATCTTCGACAGTCGTTACGGGTCGTCAGAAGCCCGAAAGTCTGGCAACCAGTCTTACCAGGGGTATCGTGTATTACCCAATTACTAGGTTGTGGAGGTCAGATAGGGAGTCGCTCCATGTAAAATATTGGCATCTGGTTAGACCGCAAGCCGACCCCAAAATAGTTGGGATAAGGCTAGGCCAGATTTATTGATTAACTCTTTTAAAGAATTTTAGGAAAATGAAAGTATTTATGCTTGTTGTTATTTTGATGGCAATAGTTACTTTCATAATTTCGATTCCCATAAGTTTGAAGATGTACCTTCATCCCCATCATAATCGGAACCTAATTAAACTGCGTCGTCAAACTTAGAATTGCTTTAGAATTCTATGATATTACTAACCTTATCAAAGCCCAAAACTCCTTCAAATTCTCTCAAACTATAAACTAGATCCAGACTAATATCCAGGAACACCTGACAACATCAAAGCCCACTTATCAAAATTCTCCGTACGCGTCACGTGACGTCACAGAAATTAATTTCGGCAAATTTCTAATTACTATCCCGAATGATTTACAAAGCGCTGCTCGCGTTCATTTTGATTTCGTCTGATTTATTGGATAGAGCTGTACATTGTGACATGTCGTGGTCACTGGCTGAATGGTGGAATGGAAACTAATGGGTGAGGCTCACCATGTTGTAGGTAATGAACGATGTTGGATTGGGTGAGTGATAGTAATCCTTGAGAAGGCCATAGGCAGATAAAATACACTTTTAAATGTCAAAATTTACATAAAAAAATAAAATTGACCTTAGTCACCCCTTCCAAAAGGTAGTTTTGTAAGGAGAACAATGGGACCAACTCCACCGTTTAAAATATTTAAATTTAACAATATTTTGTATAAATTATTTATATGTATAATTGTATGTGAAGAAGATGCATCTAGAATTAAATGACTATATCACAATAGGTACTAAGAGTTAAAAATGAAGCAATGACAAATAAATAAATTATGTGACTAGCACAGATAATATAATAATAGGTACATGGTGCTCACATATATACAAACATTGTAAAAGTATATGAGTTTCCTGTAATAAGACAGTGTGTGATCTGCCTGCTTATACAGGGTTATTGGATATATGTTGGCAATCCATTAAGGGGATGTAGGAAAGGTCATTTACAACCAAATTACCCTCTTTTGACTCCTAGGCAAATAAAATGCAATAGAAATGGATATATTTAGTAACTTGTTCCGCTTAGCTATTTCTAAAGAGTCTTAAAAAAACCCTGAAAGAATGATTTTTTTCAGGGTTTTTTTTAAGACTCTTTCAAAGAATGATTTCTTTCAGGGTTTTATTTTAAGACTCTTTAGAAATAGGTAAGCGGAACTAAATATATCCACTTCTATTGCATTTTAGAATGGATTTCCGCAAGGTCACGCCTGAATCAATTAACTATTCTATGCAATTGTCAACAATTTTTGAGTAATTTGACATTTTATATTTTTATTTCATAAATTTTTAAATGTAAAATTACTCGAAAATGGTTGACATTGGCATAGGGATCATGAGGAGTCATTTGGTTGCAAATGACCTCTCCTACATCCCCTTAATGGATAGCCGACACATAACCAATAACCCTGTATAAATTTTATTAAATTATGTATTATTTGTAATATTTCTTAAGCAATAAAGATATTGAGTATTGATTATTTCTTGCTGATTATTTACTAGTGATTTAAATTAGAATTATGCGTTTCGAATCTTAGCTAGATAATTTGTAACAATGCCCCTAAGAACCTTTCTCTTTTATCCTTGGAAATACTTTCCGGAGTCATCAATATCAATTCATCAATTCGACAGAGACTCCTTATTTCTATAACCTTATAAACATTTCCCCTAATGTGGATCAAACGTAAGCATGTTACCAACGATCATTTATTTTTCCTTGATTCCAGCCTAGGGCTATGATTCTATGTTAATATTGGAATGTCTTATTTCAAACATCATACAAGTGGTTTCTTGACCTATTAAGTTGTTTAAACACACTTAGGGATCTCGCGTACTAGACGGCCACGACTCTGGCCAGTCGTGGCCGTCTAGTGGTATTGTATGGTGTGCGGTTAGTTGGCCGTTGCGACAAGTGCGCGATTTGTATCGGTTATATAGTTTACCTGGTCGCAGTCGTGATTCGATGGCCGTCTAGTGTACGAGATCTCTTACAGTTCTAAGGACAAAACATTTACTAACAGTGGACTACAGTTTAAAAATTAGCATCAACATTAAACTTAGTTTAATTCAGACTGCTAGTTCGTCCAGACAGTGCATTTTGAATGACAGATATACTGTGGTCGGTGCGATCGTCCATCATAAGGTAAACTAGGCTTGAGCGTTGAAAATAAACGCTGTAGCGTGAGCCGGTCACAGACTAACAGAAATAACTGGGTGATAATGTGGATGACATTAGAACAGTGTCGATTCTAGTGCACGTGAGTACAGGGGCTTTCCTATGAATTGTTCTGTGATGTATTTTTCGTGTTAGAAGATTGACTGATACAGTACACATACTTGTTTAATGTTTGGCAAAAAATTATGATGCAAAGAGATATTAAAGCTGTTTTGTAAGTGGTAATAATGGCCATAAAAGAAGTTTGACACGAAATCTCGTGTATATTAGAATACCCAATAGGTAACAGAACGTTTGATGAAGTTCTCTAAGTTTCTGGACGCACAAAGTTACATTTACGATTTAAATGATCCATGAATGTACGAGATACGGTATTAATCAGCCCATTTAGAGTGTCATATTTATATTTAGCTGTCTATGGGCTGATTTTTCAATCCTTAGATAACTTTTACCTGAAGAATAAATGTGACGTTTTGACAGATTGTCCATACAAAAACTGTCAAAATAACAAACTTACTGGTCGGATAAAAGTTAACTAAAGATTGAAAAACCGGCCCTTAATTTCGTTTTAGGCACGCTGAAAGATAGCGAGTGTTATTTTTAGTTGTTTCAGGGACAAATTCAGGTGAAGTTCACTTCGATGTTAATCGTGCGGCGTACAGCAGGAAGTTTCTATCAAGTCCGGGACGCGACGCGCAGTAATTGACTTGTAGTGTGCCGCGTTGGGGCCACTAAAATAACGAGTTGACAAAAATAAACGGAATTTTAAATTAGTTATGCCTTTATACAGGGTGTATCAGAAAGGAGGGGTCAAATTTAAAGGTGTGGTACCGACCATCAAACTGAACAACTTTAACCATAGGACCAACATCATAATCGACAAAAAATTATCAGCCCTTCCATACATTTGGGTCGAGTAAGTATTGAAGTTTTGTACGGGATAGCAGATATTTTTTCTCGATTACAATGTCGGTCCAATGGGGAAAGTTGTTTAATTTGATCGTCTGGGCAACACGCTTAAATTTGACCACATTCTGTATAAGTTCATGATTAATAGGCGGAGGAGGATTAAATCGAGAGAATAATAGTGTACATTATAGAATATTTTGTATTATGTACCTATCTGGCAATCCTTACTCTTCTGTTTGGACTTTAAGACTTTGATGAGTTTGTTTCGCCCTTTCTTCTCAGAGATAGTCGCAGATAGGAAATGTCGACTTCATCTGGCTAATTTTTTCTTATATGACGAGTTAAAGTGATTCCGATATCCTATTTACAGAAGAAACCATTTAATTTAAATTATATGTACGAACTGCCTCGTTGGTCTAGTGGTCGCAAGCGCTACTGCTGAGCATGAGGTCCTGGGTTCGATTCCCAGGTCGGGCAAAGTGTTATTGGGTTTTTCTATCTGAAATTTCTCAGTAGCAGCCTGGAGTCTGGATTTGTGCCCGGTTGATGGCAATAGGCTCGCCCCCTATTACATGGGACTTTAAAAAACATAACTGGCGAAATGTGGGTGAACCTGCTACAGGGACACCTCTGCCCAGCCCTTCGGGGAAACAAGGCGTGATGTTATGTTTATATGTACGAAGTGCCACAGTACAAGGCATGAGTCGTGAGCACAAACTGATATTTTAAAGTAAATTTTTCGGTCTGTTTGGTGGAACGAAGAAGCCGGGGAAGAAGAACGAAGAAGCCACCGAGCTGCACGCGATTGGTTCGTCAGTCGATGCTCGTCGACTATTGGACATCTCGCGTGTCATTCGTCTTCTGTCATTGGCCGAAATTGTAACATGCGCGAGCTGTGCTCACGACTCGTGCTCCGACCTGTACAGTCAACTGCATGTCCAGGGTAAGAATGCAACGTCTTTGAGCAGGAGAGGGCTATTCGTAGTTCAAGTGTTACTTCTGACTGACGTGCAGTTCACCTTACTTACTTCAAGGTTATAATTACATATTATTGTTGTGCAATATTTCCCACTCGTGACTACAAACATGTGGGTTAGCGTAAAAAATAATAAAAGGATATAAAAATAATGACATCATTTACAACTGTATACAGCGATTACGATTCGAAGTAAAACCACAAAGATTCGTGACGTAGACGAAAATACATAGTTACGTACCTAGAACATAACTAACGTAGGAAAGCGTTTACATCAATTTCTGAACAAAAAACACATGTTCCTGTTAGGTACTTTTTTAATAAACTGCTGTGAATGATTACTATCACAGATCGTAAACGCACATCAGAGAGATCAAAGACCATTATCTTAAAAAAAAACTGTACTGAGTGTGTTTACAAATAAGATAAATCTCATAAACTAGTACACCGAGAACAAACCCTATTTGTATACTGCGAAGATTTATCGCAAAAACGCTAAGCCACTGCACCTGCTGCTAAATTTGGTTGTCGAAATCTATGATCGACACATCTCTTCGAATGTTGATAGTTTTTAAAACACATACATAAACTCACGGATTCTTCCTATTGGGGGTAGGCAGAAACTACAGAACTACACCTGCTACGATCCTTACATATTCCTTTTGCCTCGTTTACGTTCATACATCTGGTCATACACGCCCGCCGGTTGCGAGTACTACGCACCCAGACCTTTCTGAAGAATATCACCAAGATAAGGTCACTATTCAATATGGTAAAAAAAAACCCTGTCTGATCCGAAGAGGGGTAGCACATAGGTACTGCAATAAAATTACCAAAAAGTAATAAAAAATCTAATTATTATTATTAAAAATAAAAAGTTATTGCTGTTTTCAATTCAAATTTTTTGTACCAAAATTACCCCAAATCCATTAAAAATTAGCAAAATGACTTGTAGACTCCCGCTAAAAGACGGTTGCCCGCGCCCCATGTAATAACCCGGTAAAAGTCCCCATTGAAAAAAAGTTTTTTTTAAATTTTTCTTAATATTTCCACATAAATAGACTCTCAGTTCGATAACAACACGGTTTTCTACAGGTTTTTTTAGATGTTGTATTATGTACTCCTAGGACGTTTCCACTCACATCGGCCTTGTAAAATGAATGATTTTACAGCATGCCAATCATATCAATATTAGAAATGCAAAAAGTAACGACGACTCGGTTTATTTGTCTGTCTACCGTTTCACGCCAAGGCGGTATATTTTTCGGTTAAAATTGGCACATGGGTAGACCATGACCTGGGTTAGGACATAGAATTATTTTTATCCTGGTAGTACATACGTTCCTGTGGGATAATTTCCGACACCAACGAGAGCGAAACCGCGGGCAAAAACTAGTTTGATAATAAAATCTATGAGAATACAAATGTTTTTAACGCTACATCTTCTGACGTCTGAAGGACAGTATGGCTCTATTTACGTTCTTAGGTTTCGTTCTAAACCTAACACATTTCCCAGATAATAATACAATTACCAATGGTCACCTAAAATAGTACTTTTATGTAGAATATTAATGTTGCATCTTTCGTAGTAAGTAAACATTTTTGTGTCCTATTTTATAACAGTACTGACTTTACCATCACGCGTAGCATGACCACCACCGTAGAAACGGGTTTTGTCGACGGGAGAATAGACAAAATGACAGATAAACAATCACAATCTGTCATTTTGTCTATTCTCCCGTCGACAAAACCCGTTTCTACCGTGGTCATGCTACGCGTGCAGGTGTCTTGTCTTATTAAGAAACTGAATAACAATAACACTTGTACCTACTACCTACATTGATAGAAGTTTCTACAGAACTACAACGTAAGTAGCTGCTGATTTAAACCTAGCCTTGTAAAAAACATCGCCAACATCCATAACTAATCAACCAATGCATCGTAAAGCAAGACAAAACACGAATAAAATTACTTCTACACTAAGTTCTGGCGCAAACTATGTGTCTTGTTGCTGTGTCTAGTCGCTGCAACAAGACTTGAGTTGTCGTTTGCATCTGCGTCTTGTCGCTGTGACTAGACACAGAGGTGTCGTGCAGGGAGCGATCATTTTCTTTGAGAGAGACGGTCGTGTTGTTCATCTTGTGAGTGAATGTGGATCCTCTAGGTGCACTTGCGTTGGTGCTTATCCTACGAAGACTGACGCTAACCTGTCGCATGTGACTGTCGTCGGGTGTGCGCAGGTACCGAGCATCTAGGCATTGCGACAAGTAGCGAGAGCGTGCGACTTTCGTTGCGACTGCAATTCGACGCTAACTGTGTGGAGGTTTGAATTTGAACATAATTAATAAAATTTCGGCCTCAGCCTGTTGTTCCGACTAGTCGCCGAGTTATGGCAGTCGCATGTCGTGTCGCATAGTGTGCGCCATGTCTATATACACATAGCTACTCAAACATAATAAAATTATAATACAAAGATTAATTAATTACTCGACACTATAGCAATATATTTTGACCTGCGCATGTGTGTGTAATAGGGCATACAAACGTTATTATAAATTCACACATCAATCCTCTATACATTGACAGTAAACTCGATACAATATTGACAATAAATAGGTGATGCAGAAAAACCACTTCTTACAAGACAAACACCGCAATGGCTATCATTTTGACAGTTCAACAACATTTATTGCGTTATTTACGTTGTTGAGCAGACAAATGTTTCGGACATATGAAGCAATGGATTAGCAATATCCTTCAAAATCATTCAAATTGTGATTGAAAGTATGTTACGCAATTAAGGTGGTGGTTGCTGAATTGACAATTTTGAATTGACAGTTCAGAACATGTCAAACTGTACTTTAGCATTACTTAAGGTGATTCCTTCGATGTAGCCAACAAAATTCATAACTTTTTACCTACGTAGTTTCCAAAGATATTTTGATTTTCGCGGGCTTCACCTTAACTAATGTCAAAGACTTTGACAACTGTTCATAACTACTAATTCTCAATTCAGAAACCGGATGGAAGTTTCTCTAATCTATATTCTCTACCACCGTGAAAGTTTCTCTAATTTTAGCGGTCATGCAGCGATCGTCATTTTGTCTAGATACTCCTAGGCATACGGAAATCTTAGATTACAAACGTTGATTGTGTTAATTTTTTAATGCTCTGCCATCAGAATAATAATTTCCTATCAGTAGTACTGAGAGTTATTAGGTAAAATCGAATTTGATAGAATGGGAAATTTCATGATTTTCCATTTAATATCAAAGGAGCAACAAGTAAAGCTAAATAAGTGCAAGTAAGTGGTTTAACATATTGTCTAGTTTAACCAAAACCTGTGTGGTGGCATCTAGACCGCCACATGCGAACTGCGCATCAAAGAACTGATGTCACACAAATCCTGCATTGTGCGAGCAGATTTACCGCGCGATCAGAATTATATATAAATAATTTTCCAACATCAATCATTGGGCAGTTGCCCGTCGGACACGACACCCTTCAGGTCGGAGGATCTTCCCTTTTCTATTGAGGATGAGTGAGTGAACTTTACACCCTATTCCTCATACCTCTATACCTGTTTTAGTCCACAGTGGCATCTTTTTAATAGAACAATCCAGACCGTTTAAATTGCATTGTTCCACAAGCGCACCATCGGTACTGATTACCCAACGCCCAATCGAAACTAAATAGATTCGCATCGACGCATTTCAAAGCCGCGTTCTCACAAGCGAAACAATCGTCGCCAATGATTTATCTGCAACATTGGGAACTTCAACACAACTTGGAAACCAGATCACTATAAATTTGCTGTGTTGATCCATACCAGATTCATCATTATCATTTCAGCTGAATGACGTCCTCTGCTGGTCATAGGCCAATACTGTGCTTCTCGCATCCAGCAGATTACAGCGACCTTCACAAGGTCATCAGTCCACTTTATTCGGGGCCTTCCTAGCAGCGTCTTCCTGTTTACGAGTAACAAGAAAGTTTTGATAGAGAATCCATCTGGAAAGCTGTGGTATTTTTTCCTATGACAGTTCTGTAGTAGCAGTAATTAGATCCAGCTACTGAAGTTGGACTGGGGCGATGTTGTGGACACGAGAAACCAAAGATTTCAATCGTGCCTATACTGTTCTTCGGATGGACACTTTACGATAATCAAGTCAAGTCTCTGCGACGTTCTATGTGTCAGAAGCGTCAAAACGAAAAAGAAACGCCATCATCTTTTGACGAATGCGATACGAAACAGACAAAAATGTTTCAAATATTCACATTTCGCATTATCTGAAAAATGTCAACTAATGCAACCATAGCTTTACAGTGATGTAACAACACCATCCTGGGATCGCTGAAATATCTGCAGCGCTGCCAAAAGCGCTTCCAACTGCTTGCAGCGACACGTTTGACTGACGAGACATCTTATCTATGACTGGCACGCGACAGCCTAGCGACACACGTACATTGTTTCAGTAGGCATATCAGTGAAAATCACCCGCCGATTTTATTGGCATAACAGCTGTAATCGATTTAAAATCGCAAAATTGATTATCACCAATTGCCAACCGATTTTGAGTGTCGGTTTTTTGTTTTATATTATAGTAGGATTAATTTGATATTAGAAACTAGCTTCTGCCCGCGACTTCGTTTGCGTGGAAGTCGATAAAACATAGCCCATATTACTCGCTGTAAATGAGTATAGTTGGTCGGTGGTGTTGGTTGGTTGGTTGGTGATTGGTTGGTTGGTGATTGGTTGGTTGGTGGTGGTTGGTTGGTTTTCTTTGTACGTATTTTTTTGTTCCTTTCTTTTTGTCTGTTTATATGTGTGTACATATACTGTTGAACAAATAAATAAATAGTTCTATATAGGTGAAAGAATTTTAAAAATTGAGTTTATATGAATTGAGTATATAAACGAACATAGAAACATACAAAAAATCAAATATTTTCTAGTTTAAATAAGAACTTGAATGACAAATCATCAGAGATTTCAATTATTTTAATAAAAGCATCAATTGCACTATTTTCTTAAAAAGCTTTAAAGCAACTGTCATCAAAGGATGCTGAAGCACTGTTAGTACCAATAATAATAACATAACATCACATTTTGTTTCCCTGAATGGTTGGGCAGTGGTGTACCGATAGTACACCCACGTTTCGCCAGTTATGTTTAAGTCCCATGTAATAGGGGGTGAGCCTATTGCCATCAACCGGGCGCAAATCCAGACTTCGCGCTGCTACTGAAAAATTTTAGATGCAAAACTTTTCCCGACCCGGGAATCGAACCTCCCGCTCCGCCCAAAGCGGGAGAAGTTATTTGATCATTTCCCAACAAAAAAAAAGGACCTCATGCTAAACTGTAGCGCTTGCGACCACTAGACTAATAATAATCTTGCATAATAATAATAAATCAGCAGGTCAGATATGCGAAATGCACTATGAACATAATTCTACGATAAAGATAAATTCTAACATCTGGAGGTGCGCGTTTTATACAACTAAAAGTACCTGGGCGACCGAGCTCTGCTCTGACAGAAAATAGAGAATACTCATTTAATAGTATAGGAAAGTTCATACTAATCCATGTATAGTACCTACTTATTCCATGCTGCCATGGTAGTAGGTACTTACTAATTTCATGCTGCCATGATATTATTCTAATGTCATTATTCATTATCTTTTTCTAAACTTTGGGCGACCGAGCTCTGCTCGGGTAAAAATACGGAAAAAACGAATTTTCCAAGATAAAAAAATCGATCTAGCTAAGTCTCATACTTAGCTAGATCGATTTTTCGCCCCCGTTAACCCCTATATTGCAACTTTCATCGGAATCGTTAGAGCCGATTTCGAGAACGTGAGTACAAACATATACAAACAAATATTGCTCGTTTAATAGTATAGGATTCTAGTCTTATAAACCGAGTCATTAAATCCTCTAGTTTGTGTTTTAAAAGAATCACTAATTACCAGAAAAATATTGCTTGAACTATTAGCAATAAATTGTCCTAGTCTTTTGCTCACTGCACTAAAATGCTAACAATTAAACGAACGATATTCTATAGTGTTGTAATTGTAGCAGTTACAGCATTATTGCACATGGAAACATAATGAATATACCAAGAAACTTTAGTTGCTCAACTCAATAAATTGGCTTAGAATCGCATGAAGATCTAGTTCAAAACATCACAAAGCGATTTCAATGCGCACTCGTATATTAAATGCGCAAATAATTGTCAGAACATAGACAGAATTCGCATGCGTTCAATCCATTTTGCTGCTAAACAAACATGCACTGCAATAATAAATTATTATAACGACTGCCTCATATATTCTGAACAAACCTTTGATATCAACCGTTAGACCAGCAATGGACACTCCATTAGGTAGACTTATGAACTGTCCTCTTCTATTGTCTTTAAATACTTTAAAAAAAAGCAAAAATGACGCATCAGTCATTAGCAGTTTAAAATAAAACTCGTCCAGTTTAAGTAGAGCTGCGGTGATCGAACTACTTGTTAAAATGTTGGTATTTAGAGCAGGTGTCAGAGGTCTTTTAACATTGGTCTTTATATAAATAGTGATGTCTTTTAGCAGTGTAGTGTTCGGTTCCCGAATGCCGGTGCAGAACTAATGTAGGCCGGTGGCGTGTCAATCTGCACGGCGCTGTTTCGACGCGCGAATCGTTTAAGTGATTTATTTTCGTTGTTCTTTATGAGGGGAACACGTGTTTTCGGTTTTCCGTTTCAGTTTCTTTTACCGATTTCCTGTAATTTTTTTTTTAGAGGAAAATGTTGTATTGTTTCGCAATTCTGTTTGAAAGTCCATCACTATTAATTAGGTGTAGCCTCGATAAAGCTTTGAATTTTTGAATATTGTGTATAAAATATTTTCACTTCATATTTCATTTCAAACGATTTCAGCTCGTCGGTGTCATTCAAAACTTTTTCACTAAATGTCTATTTGAAAGCTAATTAGTGTTAGTCACATCACATAGTTTTATAAAATCTTGCAAAAATACATTTGAAAAACACAAAATTTCGGCCACCCACATAAACTTTTCCACACCCCATCGAATGTTCGCAACGTCCAACATCCGGCGTCCGGTAACGTCCAGGCTCCGACATCCGGCATCCGGGTCGGATCCGAGATTGATAATAACATAAACACCGGTCCGACTGTGCCGTATCAATCAACTGCCACGCCCCTTGGCAGCAATGCGATAATATCCACTCGGTTCCGCCGAAAATCTCCGAACGTTCACTGATTTATGCAGCTATTGTAAGCGAAAATCGTTCGCAGTTGTAAATGTGAGTAAATAGTTTTAGATGGGTCTATCAACTGGAATTATACTAAATATTTTTGTATTTCCCACCGCATTTGTGGATAATTTTTATATAAATAACTAATTCAACTAACGGTAGATACCGTAAAGGCAATCGTGAAGCAATGGCGACGCGCGACGGACGGTGCGATGCGATTCTGGTAGAAATTGTAATTCTATGAAGTTGTCATAGAAATTGTTCTACTAGAGTAGCGTCTCACTGTCGCGTCACGGATATCCGCGAGAGCCTTTACACGTCCTTTAATTATCTGCTAGTGCTGTGCACTTCAGTGACAAATCAATACCGATTTTTGTTTGTGCATGTTTTAGTGAGGACATCGTTGAAGTGCCATATCAATAAATAAATAACAAATTGTAGTCAATGATTGAATCGGTAGTGTGTTTTTTTTTTTTTTTTCCAACTATGTCGGGGTCTGCTTCCAGTCTAACCGGATGGATCTGAATGTCAGTATTGTACATGGAACTATTGCCTATCTGACCTCCACAACCCGGTAACTGGGTAATACGATACCTCTTGGTAAGACAGTTTATCAGATTTCAGGCTCCTGACTACCCGTAACGACTGAAAGATCTAAACCACGAGCACGTTAAAAGCAAAGGCTTTTAACGTGCTTTCAGAAGCACGGAGGGGTCTCGCGATATGTAACATTAAAAAAAAAACAATGCGTGCAGGTAATAAAGGTCTACTCATCAACAACAGTTGAAAAAAAAAAAAAAAAATGCCTTAAATACCTGTCTGTAATACGGACACACGCACTTTGCTCTGTAAAGGCTTTATAAGGTACTCTCATCGCGATAGTAAAAAGGCTAACAAAAACCGGCCAATGAAGGGTTCCGTAGTTGGAATGAGTTTATCCCAAAAACAAACTTAACATTGTAATTGAAAAACATGTTCTCCCATACGGAATGTATGGGAAAACATGTTTGTGCAACCGCAAATGTAAGTTGGTCGATTATTACTCGTTAACTTGTAAAGTCTACCTAGTTGTGATAGTTTTCCTTTTAATTTCATTATGTATAGCTGTATAACTGCTGCCCTGAATTTTTTCACATTTCCAAATCCAACCACTTAACTGGCAGGGGGGGGGGGACATTTGACTAACAAAAATTTGCACTTTAAAGCTTAATATTTCAAAAACGGATCCCTGAATGCAAAAATTGTTTTTAATAAACTCACAATATTTTTAAACCACTTTTCCAATGACACCCCTAACTATGGTATCGATGAGAAAAAAAAAATCTTTCGAAAAATTTGTCGGAGTGATTAATATGTATACCCATGTATACACAAATTACAGCTTTCTAGTACTGATACTCTCTGAACTAAGACAGACATACAGACAGACGGACATGGCAAAACTATAAGGGTTCTTCGTTTACTAAGCAACCCTAAAAAGACGAACAAAAATTGCGCCCGCATGGTTTTAACCCCTTTCCCTTTTTGAACAATGTTGAGGAAAATTGCATTGCTTTTTGCTACAAAAAAATTTGGTACCTATATCGTATAAGCGACCCATCTCTGCTTCGCACGGGCACATATTAATACAGATGGGACACTCCGCAAAATCATATAAATAAAAAGCGACTCTTGCGAGGACACAATAAAGTGCAATTCAGGTCGCACAGCGCTAATTACCTACAGTTATATTTACTTAGAAGTTGCCTCTCTTTTTATCGCGTTACTCTTATATCTTCTGACTACGTTGCGCTCACTGAATTGGCCCGACAAGACGAGTCCGTCGCGTACTTGTAGCTTCATACCTAAACTGCGGAGTACTTCTGTGCTATTTTGTGGTACGGGTGCAATGCAATAATGTGACGACTGGCGACATTTCAAAACATCTAGATTTTTGTGCTGTATTTAATGTATTATACATATAAATCTTTCGGAATAAATTATCTATATGATTGTAAAAACCACATCATAATCCGTTGGGCAATTTTGAACAACGACGCGGTCACATACACACGAAAAGCGACTTTAATTTATATTATATGTATAGTTATAGATGTCCTGTATTTCTATTTTCTTAATGTCCCTCGGCAAACTTCGTGTTTCGTCAGTTGTCGGATTTCTATCAGTTGCCCTTTGCACTTGGTACAGATTGGTCGCTCTCAATCGACTTGGAAGTATATGGAGTTGTTAATACTCTTTTAATGAATGTAATTTATTTAAAAACTGGGAGGAAAGCCGCTAAAGTCACAGGCACGACAGATAGGAAAATAGTTTTACAGCTCTATACGTATAGTTCAGATGGAAATCAAAACAAAACAACAATAAAGTATTTAGTTCCGAATTCATATTATCATACACGATAAATCTAATAATTGATGGACATGGAAATTAGCATTCGTTTGTATTCGGAAATCCGACAATACCCGAGGGACATTAAGAAAATAGAAATACTGTAGCTATAGATACAAGATTGTAGCACGTCCGTGTATTCCCGTTCGTCTCACTGCCGTCGTCCCACTAGTGGGACGAACGGGAATTTAATAAATAATATTATATTTAATTATATTTAGTTATTATATTTTTGATTCCCGTTGGTCCCATTAAATAATTTGAGTCTAGTTGTGGCGTTGTGTAGTTTGGTTCTAGAGGAGCTCGTGGCTAAGTAATAACAGCCGCATGGGTCGATCCAACAGGTTAAGCTACGCTTGCCGGGGGTGGTCCATGGATGGGTGACCATCTTTACATACCGAGACTCCTCCGTGCCTCGGAAGGCACGTTAAGTCGTTGGTCTCGGCTGTCATTTGTAAATCTTTGACAGTTGTTACGGGTCGTCAGAAGCCCGAAAGTCTGACAACCAGTCTTACTAAGGGGTATCGTGTTACCCAGTAACTAATTGGGTTGTGGAGGTCAGATAGGCAGTCGCTCCATGTAAAATACTGGTATTCAGCTTCATCCGGTTAGACTGGAAGCAGTCCCCAATATAGTTGGGAGAAGGCTACGCAGATGATGATGTATAGATTTAGATGTACATGTGATTGTAGCACGTGGTGTTCTGTATGTAGTTTCTGCCTATCCTTTTGGGCTAAAAAGCATAAGTTTACAGTATAACAGATCCATCATCCTTGAAACTTTTTCTAGTATTCAAACTCCGTAGCTAACCGAGCATCCCCGAACACACCCGACTAAACCCGATCTCTCACAAATATTAATATCCCAAGCAATATTCCGTTTAAGATCCGATGTCAGACACATAGTGCGATATTGTATTGCCATGCTGCGTTTTCGTGCAGTTGACAGCACGTTTTCTGCAGTGTTGCCAGTGTGTTCAGAACTTGTACGATAAATCCTTCAGTTATTAATATGTGTTGTGCAGATTGGAACAATAAATCGTTTACTTCGAGCCTTCTCGTAGAGCGGAATAGGTTTTTTTTTGTGTCCCGTGCAACGTGAAACGATTTGTAAATAGTCATTCGTAAAATATTATTTATAAAGGAAAAACAGCGATGAGTACCTATCAGTGTTAGTTTAAAAATTATGTAAAAAAATGGGAAACCCCAAAATGTTTTATATAATTATAGTAAACTTTTACATCAGTCAGTTACGTCAGTTTCGGGGTACTTAAAATGTCAGATTGCTTATAATAAAAGTTGTTTTCACAAAACAAAGTAAAAAAAAAATGGTTAAATCTATTAAAAATAGAGTGCGGGAGTTATTATATAATTTATGATATGTAAATTTCAAGATGTGAAGGAACAGCACGATGTCGTCCATAACCAAAAACGACAATGTATACAAGTTATCGAAAAGTTGACGTGTGTAGATTTAATGATTTTGATATTATGCCTTTTGATTTTTGCCTATTAGATTATGTGTGTGTAATAGACTATGTCGTACCTATGCTTTACCTCTATACCATAACAAAACTGTATCAAATCCACACTGCATTGTGCTAAAGTGTCTATTTTGTACCAGGAATAAATCAGAATATAAACAAAATAACCTATCCAAAACAAAATAACGAACAAAGTATCAAATTCTTTTTCGTAGGACTGACGGTGTTGCCGTCTATAGATTTTCAAATTCCACCGTTTTTTTGTTTATGCAAACTTAGCGTGGCCACACACTTAACAAAAAATTGCTTTAATCATAGAGTCACAATATTTAATTTTACATTTAAATACAAAAACAACGACCTTCTAACACACTTTTCAGTACGTATGAAAACAAACGAGAAAAACATAGAAAAACGACGATATTTTTAGTTAGAAAATGTTTTAATGAAAATACACAACTTTATCGTGTGCATTCAAAACATTGTAATGTGATCTTTATGGTTTGTATGTTAAGGTCCACGTGTGATATATGAATATATTAGTATAATTTGATCCGTCGACATCGCACGTCATGGTGTGTCGTGAGGGATTACATCTGGGGGAAAGGGGGCTACACAAGATGGGGCAAAACTGATGAATATGTACTGAAAGTATTACATTTCTGGTTATTCAACGATACCTTTGTATGAAAACTACATTTATTTTACAATACTATGTGAGAAAGAACAGTATTGGCCCAGTGGTAACAGTCGCGACTTACGAGTTGTAGATCGTAGGTTCAAACTCAGGCAGGCGCTTTACTTTGTGTAAATTGTTTCATCACCACTGCTCTCAAAACGGTAAAGGAAAACTTCTTGAGGAAACTGGCATGTCCTAGAATCAAAAATTCAAAGACATGTGACATCTACCAACCCGCACTGGGCACGTGTGGTGGATTACGGCCCAATCCCTCTCACCGAGAGGAGGCCTATGTCCCAGCAGTGGGAACGTTATGGGCTAATTATACGGGAGATTTTATTACGAATTTCACTACTCTTTCTTTTACAGCTTTCTAAACCTAGGTAACAAATATTAATGATAGCAATAAGATCTGGAGTTCATAAATCTAACTCTATAAGATAACTGTTTAAATCTACATATCAGTCCAGGCTGAACTAGTTTCCATAAAGCCAATGTACGACCGACGAAGCGTAGGTTAACGTAGTCCCGTACAGTCGTCCACATAAGTAATGTTTTTGTGTTTGTTCAAAAAGTTCTGAAAGTCGTACAAACTTCGGAGAGCAGTTTATAAGAGCTGTGTACCCAGGATCATTATACAGATGTAAGAAATATAAGGATTTAGTAATGTTATTTACTTTTTTGTTTGTTTCTACCTGAAGGGGAGGAAGTCTTGTAAGAAATCATAGGAGCATGTTACTGCTGATTGAACGAACGTTGTTTTGATGGAATCCTGTTTGATTAGGCAGGTTTATTTGGTATCGAATGAAACATAGCTTGGATACAGTATAATTAAGTAACAGTATCCGCGTGCACTCGAGATTGTTGTGTACTGATATATACTGAGATTTCGAAGCGCGTCATTTCGGCCGTTTTTTATGAAGACAATACTGTTATACTGTGACTTGGGTTAGTAGGGAACTAATAACAAATGCTTCTGTCTGCAAATACGTTTGTTAGGAGATCTATAGTGCGGCCTGCACTATAGATCTCCTCCACACTGAGAACGAAGCGAAATAAAGCTAAGTTTGTTAAGCTTCGCTCATGTGGCCACCGCGTCTTTTCATACTTCGGTTCATAGTTTCGCAGTGTTCGCAGTTGGAGCGAAGCTAAACAAATTTAGCTTCGTTTCGCTTCGTTAGCGGTAAGCGCATAATAAAATGAAGTTTGCATCCAGAATTCGTGTATAACTAGAAATACCTACTGAAAACTCCGTTGAACAAAAATTACCTACGTTGGTTTTCAAGACTGATCTGTAAATCTCATGTACATAGCGAACAGCCAATTACATCACTTCGCATGAAAATAAACCTATAACTTATATTTGACTGACGGAGCAGTAGGCTTCTAAAAAAAGAAGCAATGCCGAGTCTGCTGTCATATAGTTGAAAAGGTCAAATGAGGTCTCAGGCAAAGAATATTTTTGAATAGAACATAACTTAGAAATAAGAAAAGAACTTTTTAGCTCAATCATACTTTTCGTTTTGATATAAAAATGTAATTACGAAAGATGTAGAGCCTTGGCGAATTAATACTGTGATAAAGTAAGAAAGACCCGAATGGTTATTATAATAAATGAAAACTGAGAAAAGATATTTCTTGAAAGATTTTTTGTACCTTACCTTAAGATAATAGAAGTATTATAATAATTTAGGTGAGGTTACAAATAGGATAACATTAGAAATTATGCCTAATTTTGGTAGAAGCTAAACCAGTTTTGACTTTCAGTAAGTATTAATAAAAAAGGCATTTAATTTGGAGCCAATATTAACAATGTTTAGGAAGTCAAGTTTTTACGAACATTATAAATTATATATAAACTACAATATTTTACCGACGCCACGCCCCGCCCCGCTGCCTCGTTGGTCTAGTGGTGACTGCCTCGTTGGTCTAGTGGTCGCAAACCGCTACTGCTGAGTATGAGGTCCTGGGTTCGATTCCCGGGTCGGGCTAGGTGTTATTGGGTTTTTCCATCTGGAATTTCTCAGTAGCAGCCCGGAGTCTGGATTTGTGCCCGGTTGATGGCAATAGGCTCGCCCCCTATTACATGGGACTTAAACATAACTGGCGAAATGTGGGTGTACTATAGGTACACCTCTGCCTAACCCTTCGGGGATTACAGGCGTGATGTTATGTTGTGTGTGTACAATATTTTAATATGATATCATATATAATATATATATATATATATGTATGATGGATGTTTGTTATTCTTTGTCACAAATATTACTGAACGGATTTGGAAGAAATTTGGCACACAGATAGTTTATAGCCTGGATTAACACATAGAATACTTTTAATCCCGATATTCCCACGGGATCGAGCCGTATGCAGGTGAAACTGCGGGGCTTGTGTGTATTTTTATCTATGTTATGTATTTTTTTTGTAATTTGCGTTTAGTTTGTGCAGAAAAAACATTTTTCTTTCTTTATTAGCATGATTTTAATTTTTTTCGCCTTTATTTATTCCACGATCACGAAATAAAACAACAAATTACAAACAAAACATCCAATCTCAATAACATTAAGAAAGCCTTCAAGCCTTTCCCAAAAAGGAGAAAAAAAAACACATCAAAAATCAAAATTATATCACCGGAATCCATTACCACATCTCTTAGCACTCATACCATCGAAGCACCAATAAAACCGTCAACGTATTACGTGCAAACTGTCACTAACACATTCTGTTTAGTGGCAGACGAACGGCTGGGCCATAATAGTTAGTTTCGTATTTGTAACTCGTATTCTACAGAAATGTCTGTTGACGCCGCTTTTAGAATATTAAGACTGTGCGGTCTCGGGAAAATTATTTGGGAATCTTATTGTGATAAAATCCCCTAGTTTTGTGGTGCAAAGTTGAGGAAATAGTTGGCAAGTAATGGGGAATATGGAACGGAAAAGTCTTTTTAGGTTTTCCCGATGTATTTTTGTATACTGAGTAAACCATATTTTGTACACTAATTTCATGAAGATAAAATATTAGTATTTTTGTTTTTAATGGTTAAACTCAAAAACTACTGGACCGATTTAAAAAAATCTTCCACCAATAGAATGCTATATTATCACTGAGTAACATAGGCTATAATCTATAAGATATCACGCGGGCGAAGCCGCTGGTGGAAGCTAGTTGCTTATATCTTTCCGTCAGATGCAATAGATATTTTAAATTAAAGTTTTATAGAGATCTATAAATTCATTGTACATTCCATTTCGTTAAAATATTCAATATGTTCAAATCTTTTTTTGTCACTTGGAAAGCCTGTGTAAAAACGAAAGTCATTAATTTTAGATAATGTATTTACTTTAATAATGTATTTAGTGAATGAATAGGGCTGGTGTATCTCCTTCGAATTCTATTATGTAAACCGAACAATTTAGACGTGGGAGAATTCCTAAGTCGATTGTTGCCAACAGCGACGTGGGAACCCTCGACTCATTGAGATAAAGTGGGTACAATAATACAAACATTGATTTTAAAGTGTCAAGTAGTAATTTAAGTCTGCCTAGCGTTTGCAAATTTCAGAAAGAAAAAGAGCATTCTTTCGTCGTGCGTCTCTTTCACTTTGATATCAATGAACCTGTGCAGCTTTGTGATAAGTTTCTGAAATATTGAGGCCGAAATGTTAATAAGTATGCCAAGTTTCAGCTCAATCGGATCGGCCAGGAAGATCTTGAAGTGAAAATGAGGACCAAGAGAGTAACCGTAAACATTCGAACGAAGCAAGTAAATGTGAAGCTTGTAAAAAATAACCTCTGGCCCGCACTGATTATTCTCTTCGAGGAAAACTACGCTTCAAAAGTTTCTATATTTGCTTGAACTCAGAACGACACTAAAAAGAGACAGTTTAAAAAAAATGAAACAACAAGATGGCCGCCGAAATGAAAGCGAAGCTCACCGACTCGAAAATGTAAGCGACACGCAACGAATTTTATACAGAGTTATCGAACACCAAATAATAGTGTCGATTCAAAACTGACATTGTAAATAAACCTTTCGAATTTTCACGCACACAGAGTAAAACGATACGCTGACCATGAATTAAGAAGATACAGAAGGTTCAGTCCTGACTGCTTCGCGATAAAGAATCAGCTGAAACCGTCGTTACGATATAAGTCGTATCCCTAGGGCTAGAATGCACGTCTTAATAACATGGTCCCAATTAATTCCCTTGAGTTAATAATTGCACGGAAGTCCTTTTATTAGCCGGAACGGCTTACAAACTGCACCTTATGCAAACATTAACAAAAATATCAAAATACCACACATTTAAAAAAAACTCAAATAAAATCCCAGGTCCATTACTGAACAAGTGCTTTCCAAGAAATTTTTGACAACTTTGCATACAGAGTGAGGTTTGTTTGATTCAACGTTTTCGCGTTTTGTAAGCTTACGTTTGGCGTTATCACACCCAGCATGAAGTGAGCCTTCTACAGCCATATATTTTGCTCCAATGCCCATGATTCATGAGCTTATAATTCGGAACTGGGGAAATTACAGAGCGCAGAGGGTAGGGGGAGGTGAAAAGTTGCTGTTATTGCCGATATTAAGCCATGCCTACACCTGTGTGTGTGCACTAACGTTGTGTGTGTGACTAGTAAATTATTACACCCTCGTGCATTACGTGTGCGTGTAGGGTGACGATATTCCAGGAAATCAGCGGGACAATTTAGATACGGCACGCGAATGGAAATAATGTTACGAATAGCATTTTTTTTTGTTGTCAGCGTATTTATTTACTATTATTTTTGTTCGTTTTGGCATCGAATGAAAGATTTATCGATGTTCTGCTGAATATTTGAATGATATATCAGTAAAAGGATATTCAATCTCTTTTTAGGAAGTAATTTGTTCTGTTGTATTACTTTTTCTGTCAGCGAAAGGAAATCTATGTTTTAAATGTTTGTTACTCGAGTTCTTCGTGATGGTTGAGTGAATATGAATGGATTTTGGCAGACGGTCTAGTTTAGATTTGGGATGGCAACCGTAAAATATCGGTTTCGCTTTAAGCACTCATTATGCTATTCTTGTTACCTGTGATATCTAATATTTTTAAACGAGCAATTCTTGTATATATGTATATATAATCTGAATCTCGGAAACGGGATTCGGGAGCGATGAATCGATCTAGCTAGGTTCTATTTTTTGGAAACTACCAGAAAAAAACCGGTTATCCAGATATTTACTCAATAATTTTAGTGCTCCTTAAATGATCGGCCCTTCTTATTTACTTGCCCGTTAAGTCTCGTGCATACTGGCGCAACGTGACTCAACAAAGTAATTTTTAAGAAAACTTCACGGTAGAAAGATTGTCGCGCCAGTCTGCACGAGGCTTTATTCGTTGGTTTTTTTATTTTTATGACTGTCTCATTGTTCTAGTGGTCGCAAGCGCTTCCACTGAGCATGAGGTCTTGCGTTCGATTCCCAGGTTGGGCAAAGTGTCATTGGGTTTTTCTAGACGGAATATCTCGGTAGCAGCTCGAAGTCTGGATTTGTGCCCGGTTGATGGCAATAGGCTCGCCCCCTATTACATGGAGCTTAAACATAACTGGCGAAATGTGGGTGTAGGTACTATAGGTACACCACTGCCCAAAACTTCGGGGAAAGAAGGTGTTATGTTATGTTTGTTTTTATAAAAGCTAAGATGCAGAATTTCGAATACGGTTTTATAACCGATAATAATAATATAAAGGTAGAATGATCCTGACCATAACCAACCACGTGGCTACTATTCGCGTCTCGTCCAGTCGACCGAAACAAAAAGCAAATATTTTCCGTCGCTCGGTCCCGGAATTTGGTTTAGAGAATTTTTTCAATGAAATATTAACCTTCTGTAAACTATGATGCAAGGAAATAAATTGCTTGCTGTAAGATATTAGTAACGAAACTGTTAATGTAGTAAAAGGAAAAGGTGTTAGAAGCAGTGATGTAAGTAGTTAACTCATTTTATTATACCTTTAATAAGAAATAATAAGTAAGAAATATAGTTTCAAATTAGCTACCAGCAGCACGCGTAGCATGATAACCATAGAAACGGGTTTTCTACGGGTTTTTTCGACGGAAGAATAGATAAAATTGAGACAGATTGTGATTGTTTATATGTCATTTTGTCTATTCTTCCGTCGAAAAAACCCGTTTCTATTGTAGTCATGCTACGTGCGTTATATTAACAAAATGACAGAAGTCGAAATTGGACGTAGGTACAGTTTTTTCTACAAGGAATTATATTTTTAATCGCCCTTCAAAAAAAGGTTATGCATTTGGTGAGTTTTAGGTTCATTTTCCGAAAACCATGTCGTACTATAGTATATAGTTATGGTATATTTTGGCAAAACTATAAACGTTATTCGGTAGGTACGTTTGAAATGAAATTTTGCGCTGCGTATTACACAATCGTAATATCAGTTAAATTTTGAAACAGATAGTCAAATGGAATTTTAAGCAATTCATGTCAAAGAGAAACTATATGTGCTGAAACGAATCGATGTTTTGCATGCATTTACATGCTACAATTTTATGATATTAAAGATATTGGTTGGCTGATATTGGTATGGTCGGTATTCCGAAATTTGCCCTTTGCCCAGCAGTGGGATAATGCAGGCTAACAGTAACTAGTAATGCCAATGTCAGAAGTGAGATAAATATATCAAAATAATATTATTTTATTTTATTTACATAAACCTACAAGGGCACTTATGAAACGTCACAAGCTAGGTGTACGGTTCCAATTTGTCGTTCCCAATGGAGATGAGCCTGCAAAAATAATAGAAGTACTTACTCTATGGCCAGCAAGAAACTCGACGGTTACTTTTTTAAAAATAATTGGCTTTTACAATATTTTCAAATAACAGTGTTAATAGGTATGGGAGGACAGTGTAGTATATGGTCAAAGAACATAACAAATAACAGCTACTATTAAATCACTTTACCAAGTAAAGAAGACACGTATAACAATTAATAACTACAAATTCCAACATTATATATATTGTCTTTATCCACAACCTTATTTATGCAGAAGGCTACAGACAAAGACGGTACTACAAGGTTATATAATGATTACAAACTAAACAACTAATAAATTACAACAATAACTTGCATTAACACGTCCATCGATCATTTTGATATGGCCACTTGAATTTCTTTTACAAAGTCAAGCGGCAATGTATATCATTCTTAGTGAGAATGTCGCGTTAGGTGCTAATTATAATTTTTCGTCGATTTCTCTTGCGGGCGCGACCTTTGTATTTACTTGTTCCATTACCTCATTGCTTGTATTTATGTATTGTAATTTGTGTGTATTGCTAATCGTCAGAAGACTGAGAAACGAGATTTTTTTTGACCTTGGGTATAAAGTTATTAAGTACACATGCTACCTACTTGTCTAGATATAAACATATCATTATGTATGAAAGTGTAAAGGTATTTAACTATTAGTAATTAAATTAGGCTCAGTTTGAGATCTAGGACGAATGAAGAAACACAGGAGAATGACGTGCCATAGAGAAGACATACTTTCATGCACGCAAAATGTTGAAAACTTTTATTACTATCGGCTTCAAAAATTTGTTTCATAACGTTGACGCGCTAACACTCAATAATAAATTATCATAAAGGTAATAAATATATAAAATTACTAACATAATAATATATTACATTACCATTCAACGCTCAATAAATTACCCATCCATAGCTAACTATAATATGGTGCGATGCGCAAGCGCAGGCTTTCTGTCGCGATTAGCGTAGCCTTGCAAACTGTCCGCGCACGAGTCGATATAGTAACGTTCTCACTTTATGTGTGCTGTCAATCACTAATCATGTTAGCATCATACAGGTAAAATATTATAATAATGTAGGCAAATATATTGTTTTCAAAATGGCGACTTCTACTGATGGCGAGGTTGCGCGATTACCTTAAGGTTTAAGAAGTGTGATAAATTTGAACATATTACTACATATTCTTGAATGACAAGAGTTCGGTATTTAGTTGTTTCTGAATCGAGAATTTAGAGTCTCGTCAAATTCTACTTTAGCATTACTTAAGGTAGAAGTTCGCGAAATTTAAAATTACAAAAAATGTAAGAAATTTTAATATCGCGGGCTACATTTAAGGAATCACCATAAGTACCTAACTAATGCTACAAAAGAGTTTGACCAGTTCTCAACTTTAATTTCTCAATTCAATAACCGGATGAGTCATGGAGCATAATCATCCTAACTATACAGGGTCAAATTAAATTAACTAGCAAAACTCTGCCGACGTGATGGGTTTTTTTTTGGGGGACAACGACTTCTTGTAGTGTTGTTACTTCAAGTAAGTTATTGTATCTGTTTTCTTTTGTTTTATCATATTTAAATATCGATACCCATTACGTCTGTGAAGAATACACAAAAAACACTCATCATTTTTTTTTTGTTTTATCGTGTTTAGCTATGATACCTGTTCCGTCTGCGTAGTTTCTCCAGGTAATTTATTTTGACCCTATATTGTAGGTAGTAGTATAGCAATGGGTCAGTACTTGAGTAGTCCCTTATCTTACTACTCGAGGTAGACTAATCTACATAATAAAGACCTACTTTGTATGAAATTAGTCTCTTGTTGTCAAGGTTCTTTAGTAATACATTTTCTAGCCACGATGATCACGAGTTTTGTATGATTACCATTACAATAATAAAATGTATGACTTGTTAACATAGTAAATACTGGCTTCCGCTAGCGGCTTCTCCCGCGTGATATCTTTATAAATTATAGCCTATGTAACTCAGTGATAATATAGCATTTTACTAGCGAAAGAATTTTTAAAATCGGTCCGGTAGTTTTTGAGTTATTCATTACAAACATAAATAGAAATCTTTTCTCTTTATAATATTAATAATATAGTGTAGAGACTAAGGCTAATTGTACAGCCGCATACAATCCTCAATATTTTTTTAAATAAATAATTTTTTATATAATCTTTTTTACATTTTTTTTTGCAATTTGCAGGTCAGTGTCAGGTAGTATCTTGATCAAAATATGTTTCGCGAATATAACAGATATGTATTTACAGAATTATAATCATAGAAAAAACAATTCGCGGGTTACAACTGCGCATCCACCTTAAGCAATTCATTTAATTTTAACATCGGAAAAGCCTAAACTCTCCAAGAATTGATTATTTTACCTACGTCTTTACAACAAAATTATCACACGATATTAATTCACACGTTCTGTATGTCTTAGCATTGTCCCACATTTTCGCAACACCTACCACCAGCATTGTCCCACATAGTCGGCCGACACCCATATGCGAGCATGCACCGTTACATCCTAAGTACTGTCGTCAACTAAACACATATAGAGCCCATCGCAGCCTTCTGTTACGATTAGCACAGTAATGCCAACTAGCTACGCAGGAGTCGATTGTAATGTTTGTTACTTCATGTGTACAGTCCACAACTAAAGAGTTAACGCAAATTGGTGAGAAATATTAAGCTAAATATTACTAAATTATTGTGCAAGAATTTATTATTTTCGCAAATAATATTATAAAGTAAACAAAGTTTTGTGTTGGTCACATGTCGGTAGTAAGTCTTCTCTCGTTTTCCTCAATTACTAGAGTAGGTTATGTTTTAATTATGTTGTTATTCCAATTATACCTACAGTTCACGTCATCATGTTTATGTCACCATGTGTCGGTTGGGACTTTCTTATTAGAATTTCCCCTACTGTAAAATTTTATATACATTTTTGCGTATTAAATTACGTCCTTCCTTCGCATTTCATAGCTTTCTTTTACATACACATATACTCACAACTTCTTCCCATTGGGGGTAGGCAGAAACTACACAACGCCATCTGCTACGATCCTTACATACTGCTTTTGTTTCGTTTACGTTCATAAATCTAGTCATACACGTGTTGTAAGTACTACGCACCTGACCTTTCTGGAGAACAACACCAATAAGGCCACTATGTCTTCCTAGGCCGTCTTCTCCCGATGGTCTAAAAAACACCTTTGTTAGTCGCCTTTCATTCATCCTCTCACTATGACTAAACCATCTCAGCATACTCTTCTCTTCCTTTTATTTCTAGAAAATAAAGATGGCGACGCAGACACTTAAGATTTATTATTAAAACTTTGACGGGTGTCAAGCTAATAAAATGATGGGGTTAATTAAGACTTTACTATCTCATTAAATACTTAGTGCTTATAAATGTCCTTGTAATGAAAAGATAAACAACCAACCACAAAATACATCACATATTTTCTTTATTAAGGTCAAGTATTTACTGTCTCGATAGTCTACTGGTCACAAGTGCTAGTAAAGTAAAGTAAACATTTATTTGCATAGATTGCAGGTACAGTAAATAAAATGCGACAGTTAAAATATGGGTGAACCTTGTACAATCTATCTTATGCTACTGCTGACCATGAGGTCCTGGTTTCGATTCCCAGGACGGGCAAAGTGTTATTAGGTTTTTTTATCTGGAATTACCCAGTAGCAGCCCATAGCTTGGATTTGTGCGCGGTTGATGGCAATTGGCTCGCTCCCTGTTACATGGGACTTAAACATAATTGGCGAAATGTGTGTGAACTATCGATACACATCTGCCCAACCCTCCGGTGTAACAGGCGTGATGTTATGTTTTCCCTAAATATTAAGCAGTCAAAGGGCCATTTACCGTTAGTAGAACACTTTAAAAACAATAATGATTTTGCTTTAGAAAGTTAATGGGGGTAATTAGTATGCAAACTACAGTAATTACACTTGTTAAGGTTACTTTCAAAGGTTCTATGGTGACTTTACGCAACCCATTAGGAACAATTATAACGGTATAATACATAATTATGTACAAAATAATGACACTTCTATGATAGAACAAAACGCTTTTGCAACGAAGAGCTATTACGAACACGTAAAATGCCTGCATGAAAATTTTTGTGCACAAAAATAAAAATATCCAAATTCAATTTTATCGTTGCATACACTTATGTCGGTAACTGTACCTCTGAAATAAATTCTAGCATAAAATTATCATAGTCAAAAAGCGTACATTACCGTGTAATAAATTAGATATATTTTGCAAATGGTGGCAATTTTGAAACATTTCCAGTTATGTATTTTGTTGTCATATATTGCAAAATTATTTTGTGAATAAGTATAACTAAAATTTCAAAATTCGAAATGTTAAATGCTGGCACTGAAAACTACCCATACAGAATAATTTTATGTTACCATTTTTTTTTAGGAGGATACATACAATAAGCGTCCGAGCTTTGGGATAAGATGGGGTACTGTGGGATTATTTTAACACTAAACCCACCCCGTTTCGTCCCCATCTGCACATGGAAGTCATCGTTACCTCTCAAAAGACCGATCCGAAACTCCCTCGGTCCAACGCCTGTTAGGGCACTTCCCTAGGAAGACTGTAAAGGGGTCTTCCCAAAACCTAACTGTAAAATAATATGTTACCTAATAGACATTCCAACTGCTAAGATTTGATAAAACTTTTAACAGTCATAATCATTGACCTCTAAACCATTATCTTCTACGAATAATTCCAAAGGTGTAAATTGTATAATATCACGTTTGATAAGGAAATTGGTTATCTACGACACATCCTGCTAAAACAATTCTTCGGCAACCATTTATGATGCGGAAGTCTTGATCATGCCAATAAGATCCAAACAAACCATATTTATTGTACCATATACTAAGTCACAGTAAAAATAAGTAACAGTATTATATCTTCTTAGAAAACAGCCGAAACGACGCGCTTAGAAATCTCAGTGTATATCAGTACGCAAAACAGTATTGAGTGCGCGGCAGTAACGCACGGACGTAGATAATTATTTCAAGGTCACTGCCGAGATATAATACTGTTAATTTACTGTGACTTAATAAAAAGAACATTAAATGTCACAGACCTATTATGCACATGTTTATTTATACATGACTAATCGAAATAACATAATGATTTAACTCGCCTCACTTATCTTTATAATGGCTACAGACCACACGCATTGCCCCCCAAAGGATAAACGTGCACTACAGTGGGTAAGGTCACGACTTGTTTTCCACTTGGCTTTGTCTAAGTAGAGCAAATCGTGTTAGGAAAATGTCAATAGCTGTTACCGATGTGGTTACTGGAAGGACTTGTTAGTGACGTATCTCATAATTTGTTAGCACAGTGGTATTAGGCCTGCTGTGCTGCTTAGCAGGTGAAGACTTACATTATGTACTGTTACCCCTTTCCAATATATCGTCTATATGTATCGACTCCGACTCACGATTTAGGCCGTGGGTTTGAACCCAAGCAGGCTCTTTGTGTAATTTATTTCCTCACCACTGCTCTAAAAACGGTGAAGGAAAACGTCTTCGGAAAACGGTACGTCCTAGAAACAAGATTTCGAAGACCTGTGACATTTATCAACTCGCATTGGGCTCGCGTGGTGGATTACGGCCGAATCCCTCTCACTGAGAGGAGGACTGTGTCCCAGCAGTGGGAACATAATTGGCTGATTATGTCTGGCAATAAGAAATAAAAGGTAAAGGTTTTCATAAGGATTTTTTTTCCCCTTTCAAACATGTGCGCAAATAAACAGACTATAGTGTCTCTCAATTTCATAACGAAAATCCAGTAGGTATCGTAGGCTGTCATAAATATAAATGTACTTCATAAAGCATGCCTACTTACCAGCATGTAGGCATTTTTTGTATCATAAAAGAATTGATATGTAGTGACGAATATAGTTGAACTTATTGTTTGTTATTTAGTCACCATATGGGAAGCGGTCGTGGCTAGGTCATAACAGCCGCAAGGGTCGATCGATCAGGTTAAGGTTGCCGCGGTCAGCCCGAGGATGGGTGATCAGTTTAACATACCGAGACCCCCTCGTGCCTCGGAAAGCACGTTTAGCCGTTGGTCCCCGCTGTCATTCTTGGATCTTTTTATAGTTCTTACGGGTTGTCAGAAGCCTGAAAGTCTGACAAACAGTCCTTCCAAGGGGTATCGTGTTACCCAGTAACTGGGTTATGGAGATCAGATAGGCAGTCGCTCCCCGGTGTTCAGCTGCATCCAGTTAAGAGTCCAGAGTGCAAGCCGACCCCAACATAGTTGGGAAAAGACTGGGCAGATTGACTTAGTCATCATCTCGAGATGTATTGTACTTATGTCCCAACAATATTTATCTTCCTAAACATTTTACATAATTTTATGTGTCTATGTCCCCAATTTTCAGTTGCATAATAATTGAACCACCTATCAGAAATACATTGACGTGCCACCAGGCTATCGTGCCGCGTTACTTGACAATCGATTTGCTATTTTTCTGCCTCATCGGCGGCATGCACTGACGTCATAGTGTAGCCTTTCCTTTACATGCTAAAATATAGATAATAACTTGATGTCGAGTTACGTATTCAGTTGATTATTGATGGTATCATGTTTGTTCAGATTTGAAATAATGTTGTTGTATCATCATCTTATTGTGGTAGAATCTGTTCTTTTTAAACTGTGTTGCTCTTCAAAACGTTGTAGGCCATGACCATTTTCTATTTTGTTAAGTACTTACCTAGTACTATTGACAGGCTTAGAATGTTCTTCCATACTTATTAATAGTGAAAATTGAAAAAAAAAAAAAATGTGCCAAGTTTTTTTTTAATTAGTGGAGTTTGAATCCGGGTCTTCTCCATAGGAAGCGACCGACCGACGTTTCGTTAGTGCCCATTGTAGGTTTATTTATGTGAAATAAAATATACTGAATTTTCATTTAAAGTGTACGAAGTAACAGTTTCAAAGCTAAGCTTAGAACAATAACAAATTATACTGGATAAGGTAATCATTAAATATGTGGGTATAAGGGACACTTTTGAGGTAATAATTTCTGTCCAATTAATTAAAATCATCTTGCTAAGCATTCCGGGCCTTCGAAGATTATGCAGAAGAAAATTTCTGTATCATTAATTTCCACACATTTTCATCAAAGACTAATTATTAATTATTGGTATAGTCTGTTAATGTAAGTATTAGATTTTCCGTTTCAGACAAATTGCTTCATAAAATATCTGCCTAGTCGACAAAGACAGTCGATTGGTTGTAACTAATTAAAACAGACCACACTATTGTGTCCCCGTACATCTAAATGTCAACAGCCAAATGTTGTACAAATATGAGCTGTCCTGTTGGGTAATTAGGTACATTTTAAATTACAGGTACATGGTTTTGTTGAAATTAAATATTGGCTGCGGCAATTTGACGTGATTATTTGTTGTATTTTGTAATAGAATTATGCTTTTGGGTCATTTTATACGTAGCATTTTTGTAAAATATAAATGTATGTACGTTTAGACATATTGACTGACATTTGAGTGAAAATCGCATTTATCCAAAGTGTGTTTAGCATTTTTAAAATTTTAGTTTCAATATGGCATCAATACACATCTATGTAATAATTTACTGTAAATGTACAAATAAATAACATTGAAGTGTCTTTTTTTGAAGTCAAAATAACAGCTTTTTACTAAATGCATTCATAAAAGTATATACCTACGCTACTTATTAAAAAAAATCTGTCTGTTTGTTCCGGCTAATCTCCGAAATGGTTAAACCGATTTTGACGAGATTTTCACTGGCAGATAGCTGATGTTATAAGGAGTAACTTAGGCTACTTATATTTTAAAGAAAAAAAAAATAGGGTGCTTGGTCGAAGCCGCGGGCAGGACCTTGTTCAATTCAAAATAAATTTATTTTCTTCTGTTTTTCTAACAAACATTTGATTATCTCATGGGTATACAAATTTTACAACTTCAGTGTTTGACTCAAATACATTCAGAAATAATCTTAGAGTAAGTTGTTACTATTTATAACAAAATATTTTCATTGATATATAAAACTTCATGGCGAACGTAGATTAGGGCACCTGTTAAACTGACACGAACCATTTTGAGCTCTATTTTTAGAGTAATAAAATGTGTTATTGCTTGATTAATGTTTCGATACTTTAGATTAATAGTGAAACTAAAAGAAATAAGACGTAATGATGTCACTAATCTCGTATATAAGTCTGTAAATCTTGGATCACTAAATGACCCAAAAACGACAAACAAATTGGGGATAATGTAATAAAAATAAGTAGTAACACCATTACACATTTGCAAGAAAACATTGAATATTATTATCTTGAATGAGTGTATGTGATTGCATTCATGAATATTTAGCAGTTTCCGAAACTCGTCTTTTATGAATGGAAAACCATGCAGGCGTGGGAAGTAATCGAAACCTAAGTACCTATATTCAATTAAATAGTACTTATATATCTTTATGACAACATAAGTTTCTAACAAATACTCCAGGTTCCAATGGTAATAGAAAACAACATCCAATATTAACAACCACAATAATATCGATACTATAAACTAAACATCGGTATAAACAACTGCATACTTATCGATAATCGCTAATCGGCATACAATCGAGAATCGAACGTTCGCGTGCATAGATGCAACTGATCTTATTGCTCGTGGTAATCGATTGTCTGCAACCGTCGCTTGTATGTAGGTCAAATTAAATTGAAAGACACTGCGACACGAAACGTGGCAGGTTCCGATATGAGCTGGGGGATGCACCCTGTTATTGTTTAGAAGTGAAGTATTTAAAATGGCGTCATTGTTGTGATAGTCAAATCTCAGCATCACTCGTTAGAGCTTGAAAGATACTGTGACACGTAACGTGGTGGATTCCGATATGAGCTGGGAGATGCACACTGTTATTTTTTATGAAATACGACTTGGGGAATTATGACATGATATTTAATCTCTTTCTAATCAACACACCACCACCTACACCTACCTTACTTTGATATTAATATTTGCATGCCAAAATATGACAATGGGTCATCGTAGAGTAATATTTATTTACCACCTTTTGTATTAACTAACGCATTAATATAAATACATGACTTCGACTTTGATTCTTCAAAGATTACAGATAATATATAAACATTGGCATAGACGTAATTACAATTTAGTTATAGCCTAAAAGCATTACGACTTTTAGTTGACGTTGGGGTCCTTAAGGGCAGTGTGGGTATAGTCAGCAGATTCTCCGCAAGTATGTTAACATCGTGACTATACCTACTATTACTTATTTTTTTATTTATAAGTATTATAAATATGTATAAGGTAGGTATGTTGAAACTGTTTGTACTTCCCGTCACTTGTCCCTAAAGGTTAATTCGAAATCAGCGTCGGACAGCATCTGTCTGGCATTAATGCTGAAATGAACATTTTTGGCGCAGCCGTTATTTGTATTTTGTATTTCACGAACTGTGTCCAAGTAAACATTATTCTTTCTTTCTTTCTTTATAAAAACTCTTGTTCAAAGATAAAATGCGTAGCCTCAAAAGTAGTATTGTTTGAAAACCTATTTTAGCTGTATGGAAAAATACAATGTTACCAGTTTTCTATAATTACATAACGATCATAATCTTTGTCTACCTTTGAACGGGTCCAACAGCTCTAAGTGGAACAAAGCAAATCCCAGACCAGGTATAAGATTACTTGTACAATACAGAAATTAATTGCGGAAGCTGCAAGAGCTTAGCGTATCGAGTGTGTATCATAGACGACCTACCTCTACATTGATAATTATAGCTCTAGTTGACCAGACAGACATTTTGTCTAAATTTCAATACTTCATACAAAAATCCTTTAGAAAAAAGACGTTCAGTTTTTCCTGTATTGAAAATGTTCCGGGAAACTTTTCCATTATTTCCCCATTACGTTGTGCAAAATGACAATATTTGCGTATTCAGTAGAGTAGAATATTTGTTCTTTTAATATAAGCTAGGACATAGCGACGATGCCAAGGAGGATCTTGTCGGTTTACTTAATAACTTATATACACACACGCTTGTGTATAATATTTATAAGTATATGAAGTAGTAATGTGCTTGTTAACGTATGGCACACGACTTACTTGTGACGTTGCAGTCAGGTTGCTCTAGGTATATCTTAACATTTATATGTACTTGATGAACATGATTGGCTGACGCAGCCAACTGTTTAAAACTCTTGACTAGTCTAATGCATTTTCGGGCCTAAGCGTACAGTAATAGGGCTTATTGTGAAAAATGGCCAATGTTTGAAGTGTTGTATTTTGTATTCTATTGAACTTACAGAACTACGGCTGCACTCAAATTCTATATAATTTTATATACTATAAAAATGTAATGATAACTATTTCCATGTGATGCACTTTTTAGAAGTTATAAGCAAGAAACTGAAAGAAGTTCGAAAATTTCGAGGTCTTTCGAGGTGTAAACTTGGGTTTACACTGTTGGTATCTATCCTAACAACATTCCAAAAAAATAGTACAGTGCAATTTTTTGCGACCTACGATGTTTTAAATGACTGGACTAGTAAGGGCTGGTTTTCAACCGACATCAACAGCAATTTAAAATTGTATAATTATTACACGACTACCTAAAAAGGAGGGTAATGTTTTCAGGGTTCATGTTGTATGTATGTGAGTTTCTTTGTTCAACCATAACTTTTAAATGCCTTAACAGATTTGAATGTATGGCGTATCATTAGAATCCTTACATCATCCTGAGTGGCATAGGCTGTAAATTAAAATAGGCTTCTTGGATTAAAAAGTGTTCCACACAACGTCACAACGGTCCCCCGACAATAATGAGAATTTTATTTATCTGTTTAGTCAGCGAGTAAATGAGTGACCTTTTGATTTGTGTATACAGAATAATTAATACAACTTGTTTTTTACTTTTTGTTTCGTTTTTTTTGGGAGGTCAGTAGTGTTTTTTTTTTTAATGGTTGTAGAAGGTAGTAAACGTAGTACACGGAAAATATTCCTAAATAACATTTCATTGACGTCTTTCGTCGGTCAATTGTGGACGCTATGTGGCGGCCACCGCAGACTTAGGTTACCCTAGATTTATACTAACTAATTCGTGTAATGTATCTCTAATTAATAAACACCTATTCACCTTCATACATAATTGTATATGCACAGCTAATATACAAATACTTACTTCTACCTCGGTACATATAGAAATACGGACACACATACATACGTGTCATAGTTATTAGCACCGGTACGATACCGCGGCCTCTAGTGCTAACACGTCGCAATTGTCACATCTAAAACAGGCCAGCCGTTCGTTACGGTATGAACGGTTTAACGCGACATTACAATTCGATGAATAACTTTAGTATTTTTGAATATATCTACTTTGAAGATTCACCGGCATTATAATCTCATTGCAAGACAAAAATCTCTCGTTACTGAAAAGAAAGAAACTACTACGGTTTATTACTTGATTTACCTATTATTTAATAAAAATACCTATCCAAACTCAAATCAAATTACAACCTTTTATGTTATTGATAAGGACAACATTACCTTTAAGATTAACGTTAATAAGAAACAAAAATATAAAAAAAGGGTATCGATAAATAAATATAAGGTAAACTTCTGCAACATTAGGTACCTATACTAACATCAGCATTTCGATTCGTATTATACGCAAATAGCTAAAAACCCCAACATTCCGAAAAAAATGCAACGTCACCAGAAAAAATGAAACCAACCTTTTTGGGGCAAGTCAGGCAAAAACAAACTCAAATAAACGTAAAAATATTTTATTAAACGCCAATTTCGAGCTACAACTGACAAACGCTGGAAACGCCATCAAGTTTTCACGCTTCACCCGACTTTCCCTATTGCCCGGCTTACCCCATGTATGGCCCGATGTAGCCCAGCATACCCCTATTGTATCGCAGTCGTAAATATTTAAAAAAACGCCGTTGGCAATGTTACTGTTACTGGACTGTGCCTGTATATCACGTGAACATCCAAAGTGGATGACGGGGCTCTAGAGTTAGCGATATGATAAATAGATGACTGATACGTGGGTTGTGTAACTTGACATAATTATCCTAGCGAATGATTACTTTTAAACTAAACGATTACTTCGTTTTTTGCCACCGTCTTCCGAAATAAATTTTTTCAGTTCGTCGTGTTTTTTTTGGAAGTCGGTTGATTTTTTCAATTATTTTAGTATGTATATGTGTCACAGTCAAAACTGTTAAACAGTCAAAACCACGGTTTGCATTTTTTTTTGTGATACTTTGTGTTTTTTTTAATAGTGATTCTAGATATAGCTAAGGCGTTCCGTAAAAACGCCTTTTTATACTTGTGGTTGTTGTGATTGATTTTACAGTAGGTAAATTTTAAAATCACAATCATCAATTTTGTAACTATCAAAAAAACTTTCCGTTCGAGCCAATAGCGTGCAAAAACTGCATGCCAAAACGGAATAAATACGAGCTATGCAACGCTGTTTGCGTGGCCAAATAATGTCTTATCAAAGTCGAAAGTCCCCCGCGGCGGCGGCCATCAATTGCGAACTCTTCCGTAAACGGCAAGTATGCAGATCCAACGACAAATAGTTTCGACGATTTCCTTTCAGATTGTTACTGAAACTGTCACTGAAACTCGTCCGTGTATGAGAATTTAGTGGCGCCAGTTGCAGGCAAGGATTTGCAGTATGGATGTTAGAATACGACTGATCGGTTTTATGCCTGTGATGAACTTTTCAGACGGTAGAAGGAGCGTTGGCAGACCGACGGCCAGGCGGGTGGACGACCTACAGAAGATCGCGGGGAGACCTGAATGAGACTCGCACTAAGCTTAGCATAATAGGAAGGAGGCCGATACTCAAGTGGTTGGAACAAGGCAGCCAATGATGATGATGATGACCTTTTAAGGAATTTTGAATTGAAAAACGCCTGCTTTTAGTCAAAATTTCAATCTGCTTTGGGCATTGAATTCATAACAATTAGTGTGTATTTCCCGTTAAGTTACTGCTCAAACGGTTTTCGTATTGAACTAAATCCGGTCGTTGTCGATGTCACACTATTTGCTTGAATGATTCTAGGACCTATTTTTCAACCTTTTTCGTATGAAACATTTTTTCACGACCCCTACCCTCCACTGTTTATAATTTGAATTTTATGTAAATTCAAATATCAAATACGTATTTTTTTTTAAAGTGAAAACTTCTTTAAGCGCGTTGGGTATTTTTGAGATTGGACTAAACCATTGATTTCGCGACACCGTGATGACACCAGCTTTTGATTACCGCGGTGCGTGGAGTAAAAGACATCAACGTGTTGATTACCGTGGTGCCAATTTTTTTAAAGTTTTCATTTCTATCGGCACTCCCGGAGTGCCATTTTTTTTTAAATTATGTATCGGCTAATTACATAATTAATAGACATATTACATCGCCAAACGCCTCCATGGAAAAGCGATACGATGGATTTGTGGGGACAACGTATCCCACTCGCCTCCTAATTAAATCCTAAGTATATTTTAAGTAAATTTGATGTCGTATAATTAATGAATTTATGAGGGTCATGGCTACGAGGGATTTCCCAGTAGAGTAATTGTACTTTTTTAAATGCAGCTATAGATGAGGTAAGTTTGGGAACCAACCTAAAAGGAAATTTGCTGGAAATATCTAAAGCAACAAAACAAAGATCAATTTTTTTTTTGTTTAGGCTTCTCGACTTCCCCAGGGGTTCACAACCCACATGTTGAAAAACACTGCTCTAAAATATCTATTTTGTACTATTTGGAGGTCGAAATGTGGATGCTTTATTATTACAAAGTCTAATAAGAGTAACTCTTTAAGTTAAAGAGAGACTGCCTCGTTAACCTTGTGGTCGCAAACGCTACTGCTGAGCATGAGGTCCTGGGTTCGAATCCCGGGTCGAGAAAAGTTCATCTCGAATTTCGCGGTAGTACCCCGGACCCTTCGGGACTTGTATTATATTATCTGTGCTTCGGGGAATACAGGCGTGATGTTATGACATGTATGTATCTTCAGTTAAAAGCAGCATTTTCCTGTTTTAAAAATCATAATGTCGACCACATACTATCAAACACTGCTAACTAAACCTTTATGTAGCAGGAAACATCCTTGTTCTAATTACTGGGAGAGTCGAGCTTTGGAATGGGATAAACGTAATGAAATACTGGTTATTGAATAGTAACTACACGAAAAAAAAAAACAGTGTCACTCCAGGCACTGCGGTAATCAACGCGTTGATGTCTTTTGAATGATCAAAAGCTGGTGTCATCACGGTGTCGCGAAATCAATGGTTTAGTCCCATCTCAAAAATGCCCAACGCGCCTAAAGAAGTTTTCACTTCAAAAAAAGTTTTTTTTTCACAATTTCAGGGTTGGTCCCTATAGCAAAAGTTGTCAATAATGATGAATACAATAACCCTTTTTTCAGTTATTTAAGGTTGGTTTCACAGCTGTCCGTGAGACCCGTACGGGCTCTCGGAACGGAGACATACGTGAGACGCTAGAACATTGTTTCACAGCGACGAGCATTGGTCCGTAAGCGACCCGCTCCGGGTAGAGCTGTAACGCTAGCAACCGTATCGTACTAACTCGTTTCAGAGCACTGCCGGACGCTACCCGTCCGGGTCTCCCGTGTGCGGTATGCTTAATGACTAACCTGGTGTCAGTTTTTATGCCGCCTATGGGCCTCGGACTTGGCTTCACATGCCGTCGAAAAATATTTCTCAGGCATGCCAATGCCAAGGCACGCACCTCTGACTTTTTGGATTCATGTGCGTATTGTACAGTTATCACTTGCTTAAAAAACGGTGCAGGAAAATATGGTGAGTTATTACAAGGGACCATTATTTAAATGAACTATTTGTATTATTTGCGGCATCATTTTTTCCATATAATTATAAAACATCCAATAAATATTCCCGCGGTTTCGACTCGACACTGCTGGCGTAATTTAAAAGCTGTTTTATAAGCTCTGTAGTAGTTGGCGGTTTCATGTATGGTTTTCTGGTTGACCACAATAACATATTTCGCAGTATTCAAATTTTATATCACTAGTTTTAAAGCCCTTTGTCGAGTTAAGCCTATGAATGGGTCAGCGTTAGTTTCTTTCGAAAACATCGTGAGGAAACCGGCATGCCTGAGAGATATTTCCTGACGGCATGTGAAGTCAAGTGAGAGGCCCATGGGCGGATTTAAAACTCTGACCACAGATGAATACAGATGGGACACTCCGCAGTTTAGGTATAAGGCTACAAGTACGCGGCGGGCCCGTCTTGCTGGGCCAATTCAGCGAGTGTAACGTATTCGGAGAGTTCCGCGATAGAAAGAGAGGCAACTTCTAGGTGGTTAATTGATTCAGGCGTGACCTTGCGGAAATCCATTATAAAATAATGATGTGGATATACATGACAGACAGATGGTGTGGCAACACGCCGTGTTCGAGTTCACGACAAGTTAATCGTCATCCTGAGGGTGCCTTGTTGAGAGGTGAAACACGTGTCGATTTCTTCCAGGGTCTTTTCAAGACTCTTTAGAAATAGCTAAGCGGAAAAGGTTACTAAATATATCCACATCATCATTTTTTAACTTCTAGGTGAATATATAGCTGTAGGTAATTAACGCT
Source organism: Omphaloscelis lunosa (assembly GCA_916610215.1). Classification (NCBI taxonomy): domain Eukaryota; kingdom Metazoa; phylum Arthropoda; class Insecta; order Lepidoptera; family Noctuidae; genus Omphaloscelis; species Omphaloscelis lunosa. Next base: position 4,408,665 of record OU744247.1, read on the forward strand.
GTGCGACCCGAATTGTACTTTATTGTGTCGTAGCAAGGGTCGCTTTTTATTTTAATGATTTTGCGGAGTATTCCACCTGTATTAATCTGTGCTCTGACACCAGGTTAGTCACTAACCACACGAAAAGAAGAAGAAGTACCTTTCGGCTTATAAATCGAAAGAAGATCTATTGGATAGTCAAACTGCGCAAGTGTTACACTTAAATGTACGGTACAAATATGTTCTTAATGTCCCTTTGCACTTGCTGCTGACCGGACACTCTTAGTCGACTTGGAAGTATATGGAGTTGTTAATACTCTTTTAATTAATGTTTTTTTTTTTAATGGTAGGAAAGCTGCTAAGTCGCAGGCACGACAGATAGGAAAATAGTTTTACAGCTCTATATAGTTCACATGAAAATCAAAACAAAACATCAATAAAGTACTCAGTTCTGAATTCAAGATTATACAAGAATTATTATTATACAAGATTAATCTAGTAATTGATGGACATGGAAATTAGCATTCGTTTGTATTCGGAAATGCGATGATTCCCGAGGGATATTAAGAAAACAGAAATAGTGTAGGTATGTATAGCTTGTCCACTCTATAATGGCGCGCCCCACTACCACATACCGTGTGCGTAAAATGCGGTAGTGGGGCGTGTCATTTCAGAGTGGACAAGCTATACTTCCTTAGCTAAACAGCGATTAAACAAGGAAGTTAATTTGACCTCCGAACTATAAATATTACGTACTCATTATAATATTATTTAATCGTCAATATTAAAGGAATTCAATCCAGACAATGGTGCCCTAGGTGCCCTTACCGACCACTAGAGAGTTTACAAAACACTCAAGTTCTATGATATCGGCAGATATTAAATTACTTGGCTTGGCGGCCATGTTGGTTCTGCAATAGAATAGATGTGGTCTGATAAGGCACATCGCTGGTTATTGAAACATGGTCTCACCGTGAGCTAAGAGGACTTTGTGTACATTTCAAACCTCGCAAAGTAACTCTATTTATTTAGTTTGCCATCAGGTGGGCTGTTGATATTGCGTCAGGGGTTTTTACTTTGCGAAGTAAAGCGACCGTTCCTTTTAAAATACACAAGTAAATAGCTCATATTCTTATTTCGAAAGCAAATAAAGCTTGCGGTTTCAAATATATCACGACTTATTTACATATTAATAATAAACCCACAACTGGAAATCTTGTTAATATTTAAGACATTCCTTAATAATAATACAACATGTAAAAAAAAACCTTGTCCGATCCGTAAGGGTCTTGTGAGGTATCGTATTGAGAGTATTTACGTATGTGATAATTTTCAAGGAAAAAGAAAAAAAATAATATTCGCCACATTTTTTTTTTCAATGGGGAGTTTTACTAGGTTATTACATGGTGTGCGGGCAGCTGCCGTTGTTTAGCAAGTGTCTACAAGTCATAACTTATGACCCCTGTTGAAAAATGTCAATTTTTTATGGATTTGGGGTCACTTTGGTACTAAAAATGTGAATTTTAAATAGCAATTACTTTTTTTCAATAATAATTAATACAAAAAAAAAAAAACAGTAGCACCCCGGGAGTGCCGATAGAAGTGAAAACTAAAATAATACTTCCAAAACCTTTAAAGTAAAAATACTTGCATCCGTTGATGACGTTTACTCCGAGGTGTCGGTAACAGGTCGCGAATTCAATGTTTTTCCCCGTCTCAAAAATTCCCAACGCACCTAAAGAAGTTTTCACTTCAAAAAACTTTTAAGTAATGTTATTGCAGTACCTATATGCTCCTTTACGGATCGGACAGGGTTTTTTACATATTGTATAGCTACTCGAAAACTTCAAAACATTGCTACACAATAAATATTCAGAGAAAGCAACGCACAGCTCCGCTCAGCTCAGCACATCTTACCCCGTAGCACTATATCAAAGTACACGTTGCCAGCTTGCTGCTACCTCCTAGGTAAACTGATAGAACGGAAGCACCACTGATAATGATCTCGAGATCGTTTCGTTTCTCCCGACGCCTGGCCGCGACAACCGGCAAGCACAAATAGTTTTATCAACGAAAAAAGAGTGTCTTGCGTTCACAGTTTTTGGGGTTTTGTTTCGTCTGGCTTTATAGAATAGAATACAATAGAATATTATTTCAGACGGAGTCCATAGGGTTAGTAACAATTTTACTTAACATCTAGTGTTAGTAGGTACAACACAGATAAAACAGATTATAAAAAAAAAAAATAGAGGGCATGAAATTATTTGTGGAAGTGGATTGGCTTAAAATAATCAATCCCACTTTGGAAATGTGGAAGTTTTTCTGGCTATGTCTACCTATTTAGGAGGTGAATAGGGTAGGGTTAATGAGATGATAATGTAAACCATCAGGACATTGTTTCAGCAGGTAGCACATAAAATACTATTTTTAAACCATAATTTGTAATTGAATCATGGCCAACAGAAAAACAGTAGGCAATGAGCAATATTTCTAAGAAAATGTAACTGCATATAATTCTCGTGGCATTTACAAGCCGTCCAACGCCATAATATGCAAGCCATGGAAATAAAAGTCTAATAATTCATAGTAAACGTCAAAATTCCATATAATTGTAACTAGTACTTTTTGCGTCATGCAAGCTCATAGGCGTGCAGGTGACATCACATTGCATGCGGGCTGTTCCAGGAAACTATGTCGAATCGTATTTTATTTGCAAGCGAAAAAATATTAATACATGCTGTATCATCTATTTCCGAAGTTTTTATTTTACTAGCTATCGCGTTTAGAGGTTGAAGTGTCATGAGTAAAATATATTACACAACAAACGCGAGTAAGTGTAAATTCGTAAGAATATTTAGTTGCATATTCGTTCGTTGCGTTAAAAATATAAAGGGTTATTATGTATAGAAAAGGTTTCTATCAGGCGAGATTGAGGTCAAGTTCTGGACCAACGTGGTTGATTTTTCTTCTTTCTTTATTTAACACTGATCAATTGTCCTTTATAAAGGACGATTGCAGTGTTATCAGGACTGAGTGATAATTTTACACTTTAACTAAAAAAGCTCACCGCAAGGATGACGCGATTACACAAATAATTACTTCAAGATAGTCTGTTATTTAAGTAATTTATCGGCATAAATAATTTTGACAAAATGACGTATTATAAAAGTCGTTTTAATCACTGTTTACAGCTCACACGTGACACGGCACTTGGCTTAACTTTATTCTTTCAAGTAAATAAAAGAACCCGCCAACAAACTTCCTTAAACTTCTAATATATTCCACTGGCACATTAAAATTATCTTCTGCTTTTCCATACTTTTTGTTAGGCACACATCACTTGCATACAGGCATTCAGACAACGTTCCTAGGATCGTAAATCTCTAGCTTCAAGTCACAGACATCCGCATTTACAACGAAAAGGGGGGGGTGTTAAGGGGGGAGCAGGACAGTGGCATCCGTCCCGTCTTTTGTTTTGCAACTCAATTAAAACTTGGCTGTTTGAACCGACCACGCTTAGAAGGTCGTTAGTGAGTTTAGAAATACACACGTCGCGGCGTAGATCACCGGTTTCAAGTGGATTTTGTATAATTAAACCCTGATACATGCTTCGTAGAGTTAACTCTGAACTGGATGAAGTTCGTACTTTTACTATTTTCTTTTGAGAGTTATTTTGTGACGGGTGCAGGATAGATCCCTGGGGTACGCCGAGCATTACTGCTTTTTTTTCATCAATGTTCACCTGAGTTACTGGATGGTGATGATGATACGTAATGAGGAGGACCCAAATATACTGCGCTGGGTTCCAATAATATGGACGTCTATATTTGGGATAAGCCCTAGCTGATCTGAAGCTTAGTGTTAATTAATCGAATGCCTTACATAAAATAAGAACTATTTTTAATATAAAATATCTGCATGTTTTTTGTACCTACTTTTTGTGCAAATAAATAATTATTGTATTCTATTCAAGTTTAGTTTAATTTGTACCCGAACCGAATAAAATATGAATGTGTTCGCATGTCCACCTTCATATTATATTCGGTTTGCGTTCAGTGACAGTGTATCATGAATCAGTCCCTACGTACGTCGTATGTCGTAACCGTAACGTTTCAAGTTTTTGATACGGTTCCGGTTACGGGAAGTGAACGGTTGACGCGACCGGATTCGGCGAAGTTTTTGAATTGTGATTCTGAAAGACACCTGCGTTGTTATGTTGTGTGAATGCTAATTTTGTACTTCGTGATGTTTTTCTATTCAAGTTAAAGTGAGCAATAGGGAGTAAAGCAAAAGGGACCTATCCAAGGTCCCTTTTGCTACTACAACTAAAATAATTGTCCTTTATATTTCATTAATTATTTGGCGTGAGTTTCAGGAATTTTAACAAGAACATTCATTCAAGATTCATTACAGATATTTGAAGTCGATCGGGTAAACTTATCTACGTATCTATAAAGACTTACGACAAAGATAAAAAAAAGACGACAGGATCTATGTTCCAGCGGCTCATCTCTAAAAAAATAATTCCATCCTTAATCTAGTTTACAATTCCACAGGAAAACTATCTAAAGTAATGTCACGGCGCGTTAATCCTGTTGTTCACACATCGCCTTGTTTCTCGGTAATGTCCGTAATCTAGTGATCGTTATCAGTAGGCGGTGCGAGCGCATGTTTGGACAAGTGTTGCGCCGCATTATGAGTATGACGTTTAACGGCTATGGTTTCTGTATGGTGGTCCTGGTACAAAGGTACAATCGCATATTGCATTATGTGGTTTTGAACAGATTTAAGGTCTAGGTTGACTGACAAGTACAGCGATACAGCATACATGCAAAAAATATTGCCATAACGATTGCGTCAAAATACTAATATAACTATTAAAGAAAAGCATGATGAAGGTCGTGATTTGACTACATCGCCAGAGCACACAAAACCTGCTAATTGAATTACAACCTACTGTTCACAAATAGGGGTGCATCTAAGACCGCGCATGCATACCACGATCGAGGCTCGTCATATTCTTTGTTTCTTATTTCCCTACCTTTATTGGGGTCAGCTTTGGCTTGGTGGCTTGTGGCTGAGTAATAACAGCCGTACGGGTCTATCGTTTAGGTTAAGCTACACTTGCCGCGGTTGGTCCGTGGATGGGTGACCATCTTTACATACCAAGATCCCTCCGTGCTTCGGAAAGTAAAACACGCTAAGCCGTTGGTCCCGGCTGTCATACTAGATGTTTGACAGTCGTTACGGGTAGTCAGAAGCCCGAAAGTCTGACAACCAGTCTTACCAAGAGTATCGTATTACCCAGTAACTGGGCTGTGGATGTCAGATTCAGCTGCATCCGATTAGACTGGAAGCCGACCCCAATATAGATGGGACAAGGCTAAGCAGATGATGATATTGGAATCAGCTTCAAACCTAACTAGACGCATTTATATCCGTTTTACCTTCAAACCCATAATCTACAAGTGCGATTATGGTGCTTACACTCTCTTTTACATAACGCAGCCATTATCAGAAAGCTGCTCATATTTGTTCAAGTGTCGTCTGTCGCTACGCAAACGTGTCGTCGGCGTCATGTTACGGTCACAATGGCTACGCTGTATTATGGCATTTTGTTTGTATTACACTTTTTATAAATAGTTTTGATGACAACTGGTTTTTATTTGATATAACGAGTGCTGTATGGGTTTGTACATTCCTCTGTTAAGTATGGCTTTTCAAGTTTGAACTTAACAAGCGTGAATAATTGTCAAATCTGTGGTTGATAAATGGTCATGGAGATACACAAAATGGTAGCTTATTCTGATATCTACCACATTCCACCATTTCATGCAATTTTGTACATAGATCAATCCTAATTATGTAACTGCACCAAAAACGTGAAATCCTCAAACACAAATTACAAACTCGAGTCTACAAGTAGTAAGTATAATCATTTTACCGTCAAGTATATGCATATGCAGGTACTGATAATGCTCACACACACACACAAGGTCTAAAACAAACATTGCGACATGGATCCATTGTTCAAACATAGCCTGTGATGTGACTAACGCTTGTAAGTTTTTGTACAGTATGGTCTTTTAGACCACCCTATAAGCTCCCCGCCAGCAAGTGATTATAGGCTCCTATACTTGTTTCAGAAGGATTGGCATCATCACACAAGTAATAAAAGAACCCTATCCAAGCTGTGGGGGATGAAAGACCTTATGAAAAAGAACAACTAATAGAATGATGAGAAATTTAAAGATCGAACAGAGTTGCATTCTCTCGTTTCGGAGGCCAAGACATAGTTTTGATTGCCATTAAAAGCAGAGTAAATCAAATTATGCTTTTAGAGGTGTACGTACCTCTGGAAGAAAAAGACTCAAGCAAAAATGGGATCAAGGCAGAATGATGATAATGACAAGGAAAAATGAAACACAAAAAATACAAACAGATGTAGTAAACAATAAAAATGTTTTACATGCAGTTCGGCAATAGTTTAATATCCCTGTAACTCGTACAATTGGACTTCACCGAGGTCTGTATTGAAAAAGTGATTAAAATCCAAATCGTTTAGCATTCAACAGAAATTGCATTTTTTCACGTTAATCCCCGAATTCGTTGTAAAGCCTCGGTAATAATTCCGAATGGCAACTACGCACCTCTATCGATTCTTCGCATGTTACTACAACGGATGTGTGTTCAAGGTTTGCACACATTGCCGGCTGCGTACTGACGCACGATTGAATCATGCGTACTAAGCGAGCCATGTAAATATAACAGTCTAACCTCGGTAAAATGTCGAATTATTGCAATGTGTCGCGTTAGCCGGTACTATGTTCGACGTTAGGGTTGTCATACACAAAAATTTCGTTTATTTCAAAGTTGATTCTTTGGAGTGTCAGGATGTCCCACATTTCAATACCTTATTAACAATTATACGAATGTTATTAAATAAAATTATTTTTCATAAATTCAAACAAAATAATGAATTCTGTAAAACCTGTTAATGAAGTGTAAATACCTACATTACCGGTTATTCTACATAATTATTATATCACTTTTATTGCACCACAACTATTATGAAAACATTATTTACTAATGCATTAAATATAGTAATTAGGCAATTATCGTACAAATTTTCTTATGTCCACAGATTAACAGTCGTAGTCAGAAATCCGACCATGGATAGAAGGTAAAGTTTAAAGACAAGATCTGTCACTTTCCCTAATTTACACAAAAACAGTCCTAGGCCACATTTTGCCAGTTATATTTAAGTCAATTTAACGAAATTAAAGAAATTTCGGAGGGTAAAACCGAATAACACTTTACCCGACCCGGGAATCGAACCCAGGACCTTATGTTCAGTATTAGCATTTGTTTGTAATCTGGGCTCAATTCTGAAGCACCCAAATTTTTATACTTTACCACAAAAGCTTCCGATTGCGTGCCAACCCTACCTAGTCGTATTTAATCGGCAGCGCTGTGTGATGCATCTATTCTCTTTAATCTGTGCCATGACTGCTAAACTAGAAGCGCCGACTAATTGTAACGATTCCAGCGCTTGCCGAGATTTCTAATTTATCGTCTAACAATGGAAACGGGCTGTGTTCCCGTGTATAGTTAACGGATGGAACGTTGGTGCAAATTGGACCATGTTTTTTGGTGCAGTTTTTTACACGCCAAAGCACTACTTTTTCACTTTACATGGAAGTGGCAGAAGGATTAAGTAGTTGCTAGAAACCTATTCATACGCACCATAACTACAAGTCGTGCCATTAAAGCCTATATTCTGTTCCAAATTAAGGCTCTTTCAAACAGGCGCGACACGCGACGCGACACAAAGACACCGCTCGTCGCGCGGCGCGACGTACCTTTGTGTCGCGTCGCGTGTCGCGCCTGTTTGTAGGAGCCTTTAATCTCTGTCTACTTTTGAAAACTACACGAAAATCCGTTCAGTAGTTCCGGACATGTACGCGAACAAGCAAACAGACAGACACCAGATTCTACTGTTTTATTTATATATCTAGAAGATGGGCCTGCTCTTGACCCCGCCCGATCTCGCCTGACGGAAAGCGATGGATTAGATCTATGATAGAATGAGCGTGACCAGTAGATGCCTGATGCCTTTTCTGGTAACTGTCATCTATCACAAAACACACGACGATATCGCAGCAGGCCGAGACGAAGATGGCGGGATGAGCTTGACTCCTACCGAAAGGACTAGCTGAAGACAGAATTGTGTGAAAAGGGAGGTCTATGCCCTGCACTGGGACATTGTAAGCTAGTTAGATTAGATGAGATGTGGCAAGTGATTTTCAAATACCTGTATTTCAGGTGGTTGTAAAATTCAAAATTAATCAATCACAGTTTTTTTTTTGTGATATTGTTAACATGATTTTCTTTTTTCCAACAGATATATGAAATACGAATATCTGTGGTTCAGTACACATAACAAAGTGCATTAATTTGCCATCCTACACAAGTAGACTACATTTGTAATTAATTAGCAGTTACGTCCATTACTCAATTAACGAATTACCGGCTTTACATTGACGATCCGATATTACTTTCATTGTGGTTCAGATAATGAGTACATTAATTAAATACGGAACATATTATTAACATTTTGCATCAACGTTGACGTTGGAAAATTGGAAAGTGATTGAGTTACGATTTCTACTAATGTTGATTAATTATTTTGCATTTAATTGATGGAGTTGATTGTAATTATTTATAATGTGACTTATGTATGTAATAATGTGAACAGTTTGGTCTTATCAAATTATATATTTCAGGGTAACTACTTTTATTTAATGATGTCAACTAGCCTTTATTATTTCATTTAAACAATGGTTTATTATTATTATTATAACATATAGGAGCAGGTGCAGTAAGTGTTTTTATTACAACTATTACAACTACATACAAACTATGTTATAGAAAAACGATAATAACTATTTCTTTTGATCAAGATGTAATTATGAGTAGTGAAGAGTGGGCGTTTTTGGGGGACTGTCTTATGTAATTTTGACGAGTTTTCGAAAAGTGCTGATTCTCAGCCTAGTTTGAATAAATGACTTTTGAATTTGAATTTTTGAGTGGAAAAAGAAATAGAAGTAAGAAAAAGAATTTCCAATTTACAGTGATCTTGTTGCTGCGTTCATGATCATACCAAGAGTGACAGGAATGTAAGGGAATCTTCTTCTTTTCGTGTCTATCGTACAGTATTTCTATTTTCTTAATGTCCCTCGGGAATCATCGCATTTCCGAATTCAAACTAATGCAAATTTCCATGTTCATCAATTATTAGATTTACCGTGGATAATAATTTGAATTCAGAACTAAGTACTTTATTGTTATTTTGTTTTGATTTCCGTCTGAACTATAATGTATAGAGCTGTAAAACTATTTTCCTATCTGTCGTGCCTGTGACTTTAGCACATTTTTAAAATAAATTACATAAGGTTAAAAGAGTATTAACAACTCTATATACTTCCAAGTCGATTGAGAGCGTCCGGTCTGCACTAAGTGCAAAGGGCAGTTGATAGAAATCCGACGACTGAAGAAACACGAAGTTTACGCAGGGACATTAAGAAAATAGAATTACTGTAAATGTAAATATAAATATTGTGATGAGTTGAGCTTAGTAGGAGGCCACGTCAATTGCAGCATCAGTGGCGTTATTGTGGTTCTCAGAAGTGTAGATGCATGGACACTTTGGACACTCCAAAAAAAGAATTCAAGAGTTAGAGACTACATAGACGAGATGTTATACATGCCAAACCAACAACAAACAAAACTACACAATATCAGCATGACAACGTCCAACTGCAGTCACTCAAATGCTTCACTCATTACTGCCATTACAAATATCAAAATGTTTACATCGCAAAAGGATTCTTTCGATGTTCATTGTTTATTTATTTAGCGACAGACGGCGGAATATGCAAACACGCAGCGTCGGAATGTGATTGTCACACAGACTTTGTTTACTGATGTTGATACATCGCCCGTTGTTTTGGAAGTGTGCTGGCTGACGACAACCGTGGTGCGTTTCGATTTAGACGTGAGGAAGGTACAGGTTCTGATGGATTGAGGCGGATAAAGCATTACAATATTTAATCTACAAATAAAAACAAACAGAACAGATAACATTGTCAAGAAACCGGCATGCCTGAGAGGCATTTCTCCACGGCATGTGAAACTAAGTCAGAGGCCAATGTGCGGTATATAGACTCTGCCACCAGGTTAGTAACTAACCATCACAAGAAAAAGAAAGAAAGATCTTCACGCTAAATATCCATACGAAGTATCACTGTAATATCCTCAAAGAAAACAGGAATAAATCATGGATCATTTTTAGCTGTGGATGATTTGGAGCCGATCTGAACTTGCCATTAACAATTTATGCATTTATTAGTGATCAGTTTCAAAGAATCGAAATATATATATTCTTCCTACAAATTTCAGATACGGTTGGAACTGGATCCTATTGGCCAGTGTTCAGGCTACTAGTCAGAAGAAACCTTACAATATGTGTCGTGACGAGTTCTTGAAGATTCATCGAGTTCTCTAACAAACCGCCTCTACCGGTGTATTTGAAGGCGGATCCTGGCTTTTATTTAAATTTAGCGTCATAACTGATTGTATTTCAACGTATATTCGTGATAAATGCAATGAATCGCCTGAAATGCAACTACGTAGCGAGTAGGTATAATGTAACGATTGTGTAACAAAATTCATTGATTACGAAGCGTTGTCGATTCGGAACGAATTTAAGACTGCATGCCAAATAATGCGAATGACGTCACAGTTGAAAGATCAATTAGCAATTTAAATTAATTGGCGATTTCGAATTGTCTCCCGAAAGTATGGAAAAGGAGATAATAAATACATAATTATTTGTTTTCTCTACGTTAATGCGTTGACAACATTTTATTTGACAAAAACGTAGCAGTTTGTCTAATTATAATAATAATAATAATTATTATTATTTATTCACACAAGTCACGCACACAACATTAAAGATTTCTCTGGCTCCTGCACTAGTCAACCAACCTTTTCCCAACTATATTGGGGTTGGTTTCCAGCCGAACCGGATGCAGCTGAATGCCAGTATTTCGCAGTATTTAGCGCTAGTATTAACTGTATTACAGGAGTCAGAAGAACTAAATCAATTGACCAACAAAATGCTGAAGTGAAGATGTACATAATGATAGGTCACATGCCTTCACAACAGTTAGAGAAAGTAACACAGAAAAGTCAATTGAGCTATTGCCTGAATAAGTAATAGGCCCACGTCAGAAGTAGGAAAGGCCGATTGATATCTTACTACCAAGAAATTCTAAGTTCCATTCCATCCAATGTCTGCCTAGAAGAGATCTCCGGGTAACGATAAGATGGTCAGTTGAACCTTGAGTCCTTATAACGTGGTGAAATTGAGGTTCCTATTCAAGAAATAGCTTTACTGTTTTGCAAACTGGTTGTCAAATTGCCATTAAATGATTTCTGCACTGACACCCGGTTTCTGAATTGAGGATTTAAAGCTGAGCACTTGTCTAACTTTACTTCAGCATTGCATAAGGTGATTCCTTGAATGCAGCCTGCGAAATTCAAAAATTCTTATGTTTTTTAAAAAGACACACTATACATTTTGGATTTTGCGTGCTTTCACCTTAAGTAATACTAAAGTCCGGGGTTGCGGGGAAGTCCGAAAGGGTTACCGTGGCCCCTGGCAATATAGGCAACTAAAGGATCACGGGTGGGTTTTAGTCAGTAAGAGTCACGCCCTCCCGCTCCACCCAGAGCGGGAGAAATTATTAGATAATTTCCCACAAAAAAAAAAAAAAACAGTGGCACTCCGGGAATGCTGACAGAACTGAAAACTTGAAAAAAAAAAATCGGCACCGCGGTAATTAACGCGTTGATGTCTTTTTAATGGTCAAAAGCTGGTGTCATCACGGTGTCACAAAATCAATGGTTTAGTCCCATCTCAAAAATTCCCAACGCGCCTAAAGAAGTTTTCACTTTAAAAAATTAAGTAATACTAAAGTATGGATTGATAAGTACCTTCTCCACTTCAGTTCACATTATTCATTCATTCACGCACGAGACGATTTGATGAAAGAATTCAATAAAACATGACCGAGCCGAACGCATCCAGACGCTTGACCCCATCAATCAACGGGACATTTCTGAGCTGTATAATTCAATTTTGGTCCACAAAGTCTTATAAATTGCTTTAAACTTTTAAAGCGATTGCCTTATTGGTGTAGTGATCGCTGTGACTGCTGAGCGTGGTGTCCTGGGTTCAATTCTCGGGGATTCCAATTTTTGCAAGATTTTGCCATTAGAAATTTTCTCAGTAGCAGCCCGGATTCTGAACTTGTATCTGATTGGTTTGCATCCTATTATTTATATATTAATTAATAGGAGAACCCACAGATATATGAAACATGGAGCCAATTATATGGGATTTAAATATCACTAGCGACATGTGGATATAACAAGTCAATAATCAATAATCAGCCGGTGCAGTGCACATATTCAGTGTTTGGATCTGCAGTTCAAAAATATTTGTACGCTATACTCCTAGAGATAATATTTCGTCCCGAGTCTGTGTGTTTGTATATGGAGATACCTGCTTCCCGTTACAGGAAAATTCAATGGTTAAAAATATAGGAGCTCTATCTGTATGCACATTCTAGGTATAAAAGAATCCTATTCCAGCCTGCGAAAATAATTCAGATTTTTTTGACGACAGCAGTGGACAACTTTATTATTTATGGGGCCTAAACGGATCCCAGAAGGTTGAATAATGTATTATTATTTGTTAATCAGAAGCTAACACAGTTTCCGCTTCGCATCAAAAGAAAACTTAATTTTCACGGAGATTGCACACAGCGTCCAATGCATCCTAAAACAACATTCTCAGTACACACAACCCGGTCTAGACTACCTCAAAATACATGGTAATGACATTTCATCTAGAGCACGCCACATCATCACTCCTCTAGTACTAACACTAGATGGTACATAGATCCATCATCCGCATCTCAATCACCGCTACTTCTATCCGAAAGTTAAATTTAACCTCACATTTGACAGACGAGTAATTAATGTACGTGTCGGTCAAACGTGTGAGGTTCGGTTCACGGTGAGGAGCTTGCGCGGGTGCCCGCCAGCACGAAGTATCAAACATTTGGGACTGCCAGCGCCTTTTGTGTCCATACTGAAGTGACTATGGCGGGCGCCTAGTGCGACGGGGCCCCAGTAGAATTAACATACAGTATTTCAAGTAGGAATAAATAGTTGAATCGGCTCACTTACACAAATGCAAACGTGTTTACACGAAATCTTAAGGGCTTGTTGAGAATACCCACTGGTCATCTTTATTGTGTGACGGGATTGATCGACCTAACAAGTAAGTGGCTATTGTTTAACCCTCTGGAAACACGTCTACCCTCTACTGCCCGCTACAACAACTGGTACTCTATAGTTAGGTATCAAACATTTCGTTAGATTTGCCCTCACTGTACTTATGTTGCGCTAAAATTTACAATACTTAGAAGAGTCAGCTCATACATCCCGTATATGACAGCAAAGTCAAGTCACTGCGACATTGTGTCTGAAGTTTCCAAACGAAAGCAAAACGCGACCATCTTTTGACGCGGCCGGGCGAATCTAGCGATTTAAATCTTTGGTGGCCACCTATTCGCGCTCGCCACCACGACCGCTACCGCCCTAATCACCGCGCATTCACTTTGGACGTGGCCTGATGGTCCGATGTTCGAACGAGGATAATGCAAAAAGGAGGAAACAAAACATGTTTATTTCAGTACTTGGCTTTGGTTAACAATAGTGTTATGTGATTTGCTGGTACATAGCTGTTTCATATACATTTTGATTTTCTTGTTTCGAGATTAGCTGTTGCATACATTTATTTTATTGGTTCGCTCTTCAGTTTTGAGCACTTACCATTGATTTATAAGGCATGTTTAGTACTATTTTTATATTGTGCTCATTCATTGGAATGCTTGTGAATTTACGATTAAATTTTTTGCCTGAAATCGTTTGATATTTAGCAGTTATCATTGAGAAACTGCTGCCAGCCTTTTGAGCACTTTTCCTGTTGACAGCGATACGAACGAATTTATTGATGCCCTATGATTCTTTCCCTTCCCTTTTTTATATACTTGTACATATTATTAATATAATTTTAAAACTGTTAGTCTTAAAATTACGTAAATATTATGTGTGATGCGGAAGAATGAGGAAAACGTCGTGAGAAAAGTTTTGAGTATGAATGTTGCTGGCTATAAGAGTAGGAGGAGACTATAAAAACGATGGATGGACTGTGTGAAAGATATCGCCAAGGGGTGGGGGGGGGGGGGTAACTACCGAGATGACTAATGTAATGGACGTATGGAAGAAAGGGATGTGTCGTGTCGACCCCAAATTAATTGGGATAAGGAATGTCCTTATCCCAATTACCATTTATTTTTAAGGCATTTTTAGTACTATTTTTATATTGTGCTCATTCATTGGAATGCTTCCGAATTTTGGATTAAATTTTGGGCCAGAAGAGTGTTGGTTAATATGGAGAAACTTGTAAAGCTTTTCTACCATTGGTGGTATACCATCTACTATTACAGTCTAACTATTTCTTAATGTCCCTCGGGTATCATCGGATTTCCGAATACAAACGAATGCTAATTTCCATGTCCATCTCATATTAGATTTATCGTGTATAATAATTTGAATTCAGAACTAAATACTTTATTGTAGTTTTGTTTTGATTTTCATGTGAACTATATAGAGTTGTAAAACTATTTTCCTATCTGTTGTGCCTGTGACTTTAGCGACTTTTCTCCCATTTTTTAAATAAATTACTTTAAGTTACTCTATATACCTCCAAGTCGGTTGAGAGCGTCCGGTCTACACCAAGTTATAGAAATCCAGGCAGCCTAAGACAACGTCAGAAACCAAATTTTCTTGAAATAACAGTTAGTAGTATCAAGATAAATAGATAATACTTGCTATGCCCCGTGGGTTCACGTGCATAAGTCTCGATCCTGAAAGAATATCGAGATAAAAGATATCTTATGTCCTTCTCCAGATCATGGTCTACCCATGTGCCAAATTTCATCCAAATCCGTTCAGCCGTTTTAGCGTGAAAGCGTAACAAACTCACTTTCGCGTTTATAATATTAGTTAGGTATATTAGCATCATTACTGTCTGCTGTTCTATCGTATATCGTAGTGGTAAATCAAATCTTTATTAGATTTCTGTGTCTTAGAATTATAACGAGGTTTACTGTTTTCTTATAAGTACATAGAGATGATTTATGTATGTAGGTACTTTACCCATTATGAATACATACGCGGAATGACTCTGTTACGTAGGTACTACGGTCGTAGTATAAACTTTAGTGATGTATT
Organism: Omphaloscelis lunosa; assembly: GCA_916610215.1. NCBI lineage: Eukaryota > Metazoa > Arthropoda > Insecta > Lepidoptera > Noctuidae > Omphaloscelis > Omphaloscelis lunosa. The sequence goes on from OU744247.1 coordinate 4,424,076, forward strand.
CACTTTAATGAATAAACATTTGAAGACACGTTTGACATCGATTTTGATAGTGAAAATCGAAGCTATTATTCGACTTGAAATTTTGGATGTTAAAAATAAAAGGTTAAACGGAGACTGATTCTTACGAAACCAATGAAATAAGCATTAGAAACTTTGTTTATTTGGTCCATTTCGATAATCCCACGGTTAATGCAAAAGCCGTCCTTGAGACGATCGATTAATATTCCAACAAATGGCGGCAATTCTAAGAATTTGTGCGAAAATTTACTAAAACAATGTCTTCGCCAATTTGCGCCAAGATCATAAATAGTGGTGTGACATAGGTATTGTTAGCGTTTCCCAGCTGAGTTAATTACCACACCGATTAGGAATGACGGAATTCCCAATCGATTTCAAGTATCGCGCCACTTAACTCGGCATTCTTCATTCTATGAATGCGTACAGTCTAAAGAATTTACATATACATTAATCTAAATAACAAACAAAATTAAACAAGAATAGAGTTTTAAAATTTGAACGAAACTAATCATTAACCGTCCGTTCCAATTTTCTCTGATTTTCTGGGACCGAGACAAAAAAAAAGAAAATTAAAAAGATACAAAATGTCACTTAATTTCTGCGGAGTTATAATATCTTGCGTCAGCGGAGACGTATTGTTTTTCAGTCGGCATATCGGTCAATGTCAGACACGCTTTCCGTTTCGAATGGGAAAAAAATTGCAGACGACGTACAAAAAATCAGTAGTACGATTGCATCGTCATTCATAGAAGCACTTGTATGTCAAGGATAATCCAGCCGAGCATAAAGGCAGACGTTACGATGATCCGCCAGGCGGACAACACAACAATACACGTGTTAAAGTATCGAATGGGGGGTTAACACCGAACCTGGTACATGGTAGGGGGTTGGGTTCGACGGCGGTAGCCAGTAGGCGGCGCTGATGGGCGGATAGTTGCTGCCGCTGGTCCTAACCCCCGCCTTGCCGCGCGCGCCGCCCGCCTCGCCACGCATCCTTAGCACTACACAACACATTCACATCACATGCCACGATCACGTCTGCATTCATCCGCGGCCGACACACAACTAAACGCGAACACTATCGGAGGTGCGCGGGCGCCGGCTCTGACGGTCGATCAGTCATTCCTCGTGGTGTTGTGTCACCTAAACTCCCCCTTCCCCCCACTTCAATGGCTAATGAGCTCCGTCCTGCGCGTCATACGGTTTTCAATTGCATCGCATCTATTGTGTTCCAAGTTAACGTTGTTGAGTCGTAAAGACACCTACGCGAATGATAATCGTGCGTTTTATTGGGACGACAGTGTTAACGCTGAAATGTATAGTGTCAATGTCCTCGACATAATAGAGTTAAGAGTTTCTACAATAAAACGAAAAGTCGATTAGAGGCCGAGTGTCGATAATCGATTTGCAAATCGAATAAATAATGCAACAACTGTCAGAATTAATCGATTTGGAAATCGGGACGTTTTCAGGTTTTCACGTATCTGATTTTTTCCGTGTCTTTACTACACAGTATTTATAATAAAATTAATTTGCAATACTTTGAGATACATTATTTTTAATATTATTTGAACTTATAAAATTATATGCAAGTGTTATGTGACTCAAGTTTATTTTGACAGGTAGCCAGTACATAGCGCAGGTAATAAATAGAATGTATGCCATTTCACAATGGATACATAAATGTAAGGCCGAGGGCACACGATGCGTAGTTTTGTTTTAGAAACTACTTTGAAGTGTCGATTGTGTGTTTAGTTTTTTATCGTTGTTTCCTCCGTTAATGCATTCCGAGTGCGAGTTACACAGATATTTTGCTTAGTTAAACAACACATAAGTAATTCATAATATACAGGTTCAAATCAAAATTAGCTAGCGAAACTCGAACAGACGTGATGGGTAAAAACAAAAAGATTTGAAGTTTTCTTGTGGGGTCAACGACCGCAGTTAGTGTTGTTACTTGAAGTATGAGTTGAAAAAATCTGTTTTTTTTTTAAATCTAAATGCAAATTCAAAATAAAAAAAAATAAAAAAAAAACAAAAGTCATTTATTTAAACTAGGCTGACAATCAGCAGTTTTCGAACGTCAAAATTACATAAGACAGTGCCCCAAACGCCCATTCCTTCACCACTTCCTAGTGCTTTAGTTGGGAAGAAGAAGTGGCGCAACAAACTCCCCAGCAGCACAGCTGTCTGTTCAATTAGAAAAAATGTTTCTATTGTGTTTAAATATCAATACCCAAAAAATTGATGTTTTAAACTGATATATCAAGTGTCTATTACGGTAGATGAATCCACAAAAAAAAAAATTAAATCAATATTTTTTTGTTTTATCATTTTTACATACCCATCACTTTTGCTGAGTTTCGCTAGCTAATTCAATTTGACCCTATATATTTGACAGGTTTAAAAACTCAAACGCGTTTAAAACAAGCTACTTCGCAAATAAACTAGACAATTTTCCCAAATCAAAATAAAACATGAATAAACAGCTGTTAATGTTTATCTATCAATCTTAGATCAGCTGATTACATAAGAAGTAGGATATAAAAAATCACGAGCGATTAAGTGATTCGACTCGCGACAAAAAATCGACACATTTGCAAGTTCCCCGACACCCAACTCGCGAACACTGTGTCACATAGATGAAATACCGAACCAGTTGAGGACTCTAAAAATCGTCACGCAGCCAGCCAGATTGAGTGGTGCTCGGAACGTGCTCTGTGTTTTAACGTGTGCATAGGTACGGTTAAGGTGTCCGTGGGACGATTCGGTTCGACGTGTAGGGATAGGTAAGGTATCTAATTGAATCATACATGTATTAAATTGAGTATCATATCTTTAATAAAATCTGAATCATATTCGCAAAACAAGTTTCAACAACAAATGAAACCTTACCATTGGATATTATGTAACAAATTCTTCCTTAAGGAAACGCTTTAGGCAATGGTTTAACCGTATAACAGTAAAGTACCTATTAGTATACATTCGAAATTAAACAGTATATTATTATTTATCACAGCCTTCGTGGTGCCTAACTAAAAAAAAATACACTTAATATTATATATATAGAGCAGTGGTGGCCCAGTGGTAACGTCCGCGGCATACCGAGTTGTAGGTTGTAGCTTCGAAGTATTCCCGTTTGAGCACCTATTTTTGGGCACCTATGTGTTGCGCACCAAAGGTATTCCCATTTGACCACCAATCAATATAATAGCTTGATGCTCAATGGGGAAAATATTCAACTTTATTCCCTTTTGAGCACCTACGGTGCGGTAGTTTCTAGTGATGGGGTATATAATAAAACATATCGATAAAAATTGGCAGTACTTTTACTATCTCTGTGTCCCAGCAGTGGGAACATTATAGGCTGATTATGTATGTACTTAGTATTATTATAATTTATAATCAACTTCATCATCTGCCTAGCCTTTTCCTAACTATGTTGGGGTCGGCTTCCAGTCTAACTGGATGCAGCTGGATACCAGTATTTTACATAGAGCAACCAGTATTTACCGAAAAAAAAAACTGATAATACGAAGAAAAAAAAAAAAAACGTGTGCCGCACATAAAATCATACCAAACAGGCATAAGTTCTGACCACGCTCAACAGTAAATACCTGTTCAAGGTTTTTACCTCGATTTTCCTCATTTACTCAATTCGGTAGTGAAACTGCATCGTAGCGGTGCGCGCGCGCCTCTTGATTGGCTCGCGCAATTTATTGTTGGGATAGCACTAATCCATCCGATGCTATTAATAAATAGCACCGACATACTATTGTTTGCATACTGGCGGTTTTATTTCGTTTTACTCGCATTTTATTTGATATTTATTGTTGAGACTTGAGATTTATGTTCAGAGCTTTTAATAGAACTATATTCATTGTAGGTGTGAAACAAATTAATATAAACGCATAGTCGACACTATCTCTTTAGAAAATCTTCGTTAGCAATTTTCAGTGAATCCAGAATTTTTCTTATTATAATTTCAGACCAAATAAAAAACCAAGACATAGCGCTGCGAACAATACAGTGAAGCATGCCAAAACACCTCCGCTCTGTGCATACACGCTCACACGCACACATTTACAATCAAACTACACCTCACTAAGTGCACACATATTAACGAAACCGGCCTCACGTCACTGTTGACAGCGCTATGTCTTGGTTTAAGATTATAATCTTAAAATTAATAGAAAATCATTTTGACTCTATTGACCAAAGTTTTTACGTAAAGATTTTTAAAGCAATACATTATGCCCAAAATATCAGATAAAAAATAATCACGTATGCTCCATACCTTAGCTATATTACCGTTGTTTCTCTACCATTTATTAAATAAAGAAAATCTTCTCAACATTTCAAACATCCATTGATTTGAGGTATGTTTATGAGTAAGTCAATCGGTAATGTCAAACATTACATAAACGTGTAGGTATATCACAATGTATCGATCCCACGTGTTGCTGTGTGCCGATTTTGTAAAGGTAAAGACACACTATTGAATGCAATACGCGTTTCGAAGAAAGGGGGAAAATATATGGACTATTTTAGTTCTAAGTTCTCTCTTGTCGTATGGTTAGTGACTAACCTGTACCCTAATTGCGTAATACAACACAATCCCAATTTGTTTCGATTTGAAACAGATTGCTAATCCATTGCTTCATAAGTTGGAAAAAAAAATCTGCTCAATAACATAAATAACGCAATGAATGTTATTGAACTGCCAAAATGAAACAAATTACGCAAAATTGTTTATGAAAATAAGTTGCGCAATTAGGGTACAGGTGTCAGAGTTTTAAAGCTGCCCATGGGCCTCTAACTTTGCTTCACATGCTGTCGAGAAATATCGCTCAGGCATGCCGGTTTCCTCACGATGTTTTCCTTCACCGTTTTTGAAGCAAGTGATGATTATACAATACGCACATGAATTTGAATAGTCAGAGGTCCTATGATCTATGACTTAGCAGTCAGACGGTCATACATACCACTAGGCTATCACTACTATTAAAATCACTGTTTTTAAAGTCTAATCTTGCGATACACAAAGTTATTAATTATTATTAAGCATAACAATACACAATACCAAATCTCTCTGAAAATTCTAAATAATTCAGAGTTGCGTATGTGTGCGTGCATTTGATTCTCAAGAGCCCAGACAGTCTGACAGTCACTACTGTCTTTATGGTGACCTTAACTGCTACCTATAGCTGTCAGGTTCACCGTTGTGCGTATCACTATCTCGTATGTAATCTCTGCTTTACGTTACGCATTGGATAAGCGGTGACACAGCACGCACGTGGTTCCGTGCCTCGTTCACACATATCAGGTGCGAGTAACTCTATACGTTTCTCTTCCAGTGAATTATTTGTAGGGTACGTACTATCGTTTGTTTAACTGAGTGAAAACCTGTTTGTTTTGAAGAATAAATTGTGTTATGTGAAGTTAATGTTTGCGATAGACATGCTTGTTAAATTAAGAGAGAACGAAAGTTTAACACGCTTTAAGTCGTTTTAGTGTTATTAAGTAAACATTGTTATAACGTCTCCAGCGATTAATTAAATATTAAAGTGCATTTATTTCTAATAAAGATAAATAAATGCAAAAAAAATGAGTTGCACCAAGCATGATTTCTTAATCCAGTTAAATCAGATAACAAAAGTTTGGAATCAAAACTTTTTGAAGAAACTTGACAAAATATAGTTTCTCTTCGAATAAACCGACCGATTTTTTATTATTAAAACCGACAATTGCGTATTCAAAACAATAATTGATTGTCGTATTGAAACTGTATAGTCTAGCCCAACCTTAACGCTAGGCAACTGTTGAATCAATTTGTCATGCGTTCAGTATGCAGTCCTTGAGACTAGCCTTATCGATATTTAGCTAAACACTGACAAAGTCAACACTATGTACTTACAAATACGGCTGTGCATAAGGTTCAGACTACAGACTGTTCACTATAACTTGTCCCTTGCCGTCATGTTGGCACTATTGCTTGTCAAGCTTATTTACAATACTAATAGAGTTCAAAATGACTTGACGAGCAATGGTGCCAACATGACGGCAAGAGATTAGTTACAGTGAACGGTCTGTAGTTTTATGAAAAGGAAAAATATAACACGGCAATTTGATGTACGGTGTAAATTTGCTTAACAATTAATTTCCTTCCATATCTCAGAAGTGACCTTATCAATCATTTCTAGGATGCATACATAATCTATTATCTCAGCGTGAAGGTTGTTTTCTTAAGACGCCACTAAATGCCAGTGGCCTTGAGTGGTTAGATTGCGTGTTCTGTGCTGAGCTCACGCAACGCGTCGTACGTCCAGCCAGTAACAGGACTCGCCCATCAAAGAGTGCCGTCAGAAATTAAACGAATTATTAATTTATTATACATAAAAAATGTATCTTAATAAAACACGTTTACTAAAAGATAATTAATTAAATTGTCTTTAAAATGGTGAAGGTTTCAGAAAAATACACTTGATAGTTTTTACGTGACTCTCAGTTTTTTATCCGCGTTAGACACACTATGTACTATGTACTTTTCTTTTAGACGATCTAAAATATTCACAGATTATTTTTTTATTTTTTTTTATTTTAACATAATTATACGTTTTCCAAATCATTAACATTACTTGTTTAGAGGTGATCTTCAGTATAAAATCATTAAAAGTCGTTTATTGTCGCCTTAAGGTGAGTAATTAACATCTAATAAGGCTAGTGAAGTCACCTAGGCATATCTGATTTGAAAAATGGCTCAAAAATACCATACAAATTCTGCAGAGGTTTTCTTTGGGTGACTGTTTTCAGGGGTTTATTATTGGTTTACATTAAAAGACAAAAATAGAAGAAAAAAGCAAAGATTTATCTTCAAAACAACACTAAGGCCGAGATCTACAGGATCAAAATAAATTAGCTAGCAAAACTCTGCAGACTGATTGTATGTACACCAGAAAAAAAATTGGGGTCAGCAGCCGCTGGTGATTTTGTTATTTGAAGCCGTACTTTTTTTATCTTTTTAGGTTCTTTTTTTTAGATTTTGTGAAAGTGAGGACGCTATAGGCTGTAGATATGTGGACCATTTTCTATTTTTCTAAGTACCTGGTACATGTTAATAAGCCTACACTGTCCTCTCATACCTATTAAATTTTTTATACTTTACTTTATTTATTTTTTTAACTTTTTTATTATACGCGGGCGCTACAGGCAGCGCGACCCTTGTAGCGCCCGAGATATCGCGCTGGTCTGCACGAGCCTTAACACTGTAATTTGAAAACGTTGTAAAAATAATTTATTTTTAAAAGAGTAACCTTGGAGTTTCTTGCCGGTTCTTCTCCATAGAAAACGACCAATTGGAACCGTACACCTAGCTTCTGACATTTCATAAGTGCCCTTGTATGTTTAAGTGCAGGGTTGGAATAAAACAAACAAGTTGTAAACATTGTTCAAAACAGTTTGAAATAAAACAATGTTTTTTATTAAGTGTTTAAAATCACAGTATAAAACAAGTTTAAAATAATAAAAAATTTAAAATAAATTTAAGAAATAGAAAAAAAATTCAACCCTGTTTATAAGAAATAAAATATTTTGAAAGTTATTTTTTTTTAAGAATTATTTGAGTTTTTGTTTTGTTGTGTCTAAAATATTGATACTCCTAACGTCTGTGAAGTTTACACAAAAAAAGAACGATATTCTAAACTGATATTTCAAGTTGCTATACTACCAGTGGTCCGAGTTCCCAAAAAAAAACCCAAATTTCTTTATTTTTTGTTTTTCGTGTTTAGATATCAATTCCCATCATCTCTGCAGAGTTTCGCTAGGTAATTTAATTTGACCCTGTATAAACGTAAGGTATATATTTTTTATAACCTTGTTTAGAATTGATTTTATTTCCAATTAAACAAATATCAACTTTATATAGTTATCAATAAAGCTTATTTTAGACTGACTAGTACTGTTGAAAAAGTCATAAAAATATGAAGTTGTAGCGCAAACTGAGCCTCATATGTAGGCATAATAGTTGTTTTTCGTAAAACTCGCGTTTGTTTACATGTTTGTCAAATAAATTGTGAACGCAGTATTAACTTAGAACGTACTTGGGCTGAGCGTTATTACTGTCACTGTCACACAACTGCCAAACTACAAGTACATGATAGAGACAGGAACATATCTAGATCAAAGCACCTACTAAGTAACGTTTATAGATCTCGGCTTTAAACTGCTATCTAACCATCCATTTTGTTAGCTTGTATCAAACAGTTTCTTCGTTTTTTACGTCACCAACCTTGGTACTCTATAATGAGTTGTGCAAACAGTACCTAGACGCTTGAGGGGCCGTTTTTTCAGCGTCTAAAGTGGGGTCGATATTGCGATGAATTGAAGACGCTTTTTTGGGTATTCTTCAGTAAAAAATCTTCGACAAAATCATTGCAGATGACTGAAATTGTGCAACGAATTGTTTGATAGAGTAGGTGAGTAACACATGTATCTGGAGATAACCTCCGTAGATCGCTATTTAATTGAAAACTATTATAAAAACTGTTATTGTCTTATGAAACCGCCTCTGTGGTCTAGTGGTTAGACCACAGAACACCAGACCTCTTTTATCTGTTCTGTGGGTTAGACCACTTGTCTCAGACCCAGAGGTCCGGGTTCGCTTCCCAGTAAGGGTAAACTTTTCTGCTCGGTTTGGTTAGTGGTAGGGCTTGTTCTAAGTCTGCCTGGCTACCTCCACCTTATCTAAGTCTGTCGCCATAACAACAATGTTAACAGCATTGTTGTGTTTCGGCAATTCGAGGCAAGATACTCAGTTCTTCTGTGGTCGAGGATTTCGGGTGACGCTCGCGTCCACTTATCATCAGATGAGATGCAGGCCAAGAGCAACCTCGTGATGGATAAAAAAAATAATAACTTACCATTTCTGTTTTCACTGTCAGCCGGCTTCATCTGAATAGGATGGTGCATCTGTTGAAAAAAGGAAAACAAACTGTTAATATTTTGACATGATTTTTCTAACTTAATCAGGCTGCCTGTACATTCGAGCGGAGCGAGGCAGCGGATCGGAGAAAAGTGCCAACATTAACCAATAGGAGCGGAGCTCTGAAGCGGACTTTAGGTTTTATTGGTTAATATTGGCACATTTCTCCGCTGGACAGGAAACCTTAGGCAGGCATTTTTTTAGGCAGACAGTAAATCAGTTCTGTCTGACCAGATGGACTATCTATATCTGGGCAAAACCTGCCGAGATTCATGCAATAATAATTGAAAAGGTCTGACATTATAAACGTTGTCATGCTTATAAATTGTTGTATTATTGGATAATTCTTTGTATTATGCTCACAGGTAACTTTGTTTTTTGTAAAGTGTAGACATTGTGACTTATAATCGCCTTGGATTATTCTGTACGAATAGGCATGGTAAAAAAAAATAATTTTGTCCGTCAGGTAGATTATAAAAAAATAAAGGACACATATTTTTTCTTTTTTTACGTTATCAAAAGATTACGGCGATACATTGAGTGCAAAATGTGCCGTGACGTCACGAGTATGTAGATTTTATACTTACTTGTGACGTAGCGACCCCCACTCCCCAAATTTAATGCGGTTTATCTAAGTCATTTTTGATTAATATGTTAAAGCAAAAAATACGTGTCTAATTTTTTTATTATGACTGACGGACTAAATAGTTTTTTTTTTGACCTAGGTATCATCTCTATTGTGATTTAAATAAATAAATAATACATAACAATCTTATTGAATGAAAAAAAAAAAAAAAAAACCGGTGAAGTGCGGGTTGAACCACGCACAGTAAGTCGTCGGGATAAATATCTTCTACGGAAGATACTTAGTGGATCTGATCAGGAAATATAAATTACTACTGCCTGAACAATTTCATTAATGAAGAAAGAGGATAAAAATAAGAAGCTGGTTACCTTAATAAAAAATACAATTCTAAAATTGTCTACGTCCATTATGTCCATGCATCAACGCAGAGCGCAAACAATGTTAACCCCATTAGAATGATTAACAGCATATCGGCCAACGACATTAATTCAGCTTTGAACACCGATACTAAACAATTTATGGCCACAGAATGTCCAGTCAATACGAATAGGTGTGAACTTGCATATACTGAAAAGCTGTACTTTGCCAAATAGGCTGATGGTTTACTTGGTGGAAAGTGGTAATCACCGCCGGATGACCGATGTTGCTGGGGGGTTTGTTGCGCCACTTTTTCTTCCCAGCTAAAGCATTAGGAAGTGGTGAAGGTTGGGCGTTTTGGGGGACTGTCTCATGCATAGAAATATAAATAACTATGGTCTCATGTAATTTCGATGTTCAAAAAGCGTTGATTCTCAGCCTAATTTGATTAAATGACTTTAGATTTATTTTAAGCATTGGCTTTTTTTAAGAAATGTTGTGGAATAAAAATGTCGTTTGATTATTATTTCACTAGCACCCTAACTCTCCAAACCAGAACTAACTAGTAGCAATACTATTTCCTTTACTCAAAGAAAGAAAAAGCGTCTCTTCTAACATTTCAATTTGAGTTTTTTACACATTGACGGACTATTGTTAAAATATGACAAACAACAAACGAATTGGAAAGAGGACTCGATTAGAAATTTTATAGCCAATTTGTTTTCTTCTTCGTTGTATTCATGATTCCATTAGATTTTATATAAGCTTCGAATAGAATTCAGCCACTTTGAAAACGTTATCGTTGGCCTTGCAAAGGTTTCCATAGTGCAGGTGTTATTGCACAGAGAGTACGACAAGAGGTGAGCCATCGCTGGCGATGTGGCTCCACAGTCGCACTGTGGCTCCACAGTTGCACCGTGGCTCCACAGTCGCAATGTGGCTCCACAGTCGCACTGTGGCTCTTCGGAATAGATATCTCCACCTGATTGAAGTGACACCGAGCTACATTCCAACTCTTTATTTTCTGTGTTTGACTGTCATTTCTCAACATGCTTTAAACAGGCACTCTGTTTCTCACCTTCTGTTCCTCCCACATTGATAAACAAGCAAATAATTTATATGTTAGGTATGCAAACAATCCCGAACTATTTTAATTATTCGTAAACATTGGTCGAGCTCATCGCGAAGTGTGTTGTCACACTGTTATTGTTTCGATTGTGTATGTGTATTGATGTGTGTGTGTGTATTGATTCACGCTTGCCTGCAAGTTTGCAATAACTTGCAAGTGAGATTTTAACGGTCTTAACGTTAGATGGTCGAAGATATTATGTAGAATATATTTGTGGATAGTAGGATACATACAACAGTCAGGTCTTAAGAGCGTTGGTTCTGAAAGTGGGCAACGTCGCAAATAGATGTCAAATATTTCGCTGTTTTGATTAACTTGGCAATATTACTGTATGGAAATAAGAAATGTGGCTAACTAGCAAACTAGAATATTAATAATGAATTGCAATTATAACACTGAATTTGATGTTGTAATCATTTTAAGTTTAAAAAAGGTTTTTAGAAAGTTTCCAAATACTTTTTATACATCTAAAAGTGAATAGTCGGTGTTACGATATAAATTATTACATTTCATAATCAATATTTGAGTTCCCTATTCAGCCACATTTCTTAATTCCATACAGTAATATTGCGAAATTAATCAAAACAGGTAAATATTTGATAGCTATTTACGACGTTGTCAACTTTTAGGATAAACCCTCTTAATGGCGCTATTATGTAGTTTATACAGCTTGGAAAAAAATAGTAAAATCAAAATTAGGGCACCACTATCGCACTTAGGTCACTTCGAATGGGAAATGAATAAAAACATTAAAAAAATGTTAAAAACACTGCTTGTGGGTGACTCAAAGCCTACTAGCAGTTTAATAGTAATTATCAAATAACTTCTCCCGCTCTGGGCGGAGCTTGAGGGCGTGTCGGACTCTCACTGACTAAAACCCACCCGTCTTCCTTCAGTTGCCATGTTGTCGGGGGCCATAATCTCCTTTTCGGTTTTCTTCGCACCCTCGGCAGCCATCGGCCCTAGCGGACCCCGTCAATTCTGCTGACATCTCAATGAGGCGCGCGTGCAACACAATGCGCCGTTGACCCGAGCCTGGTCCTTATCGGACGGCAAGCTACCCATTTCTCACCGTCCGCAAGCCCGCGCCTACGGTGGTCGGAAATCGGCCTGCAATTCCCGACGCCCAGGGCGTCTCCTCCTGCGGCCGTTAGGGGCATGAGGGCGCTAAATTTGCCTCTCCCTCACGCGTTCCGCCTCCTCCTTCACAAGCATTACTGCTTCTCAGAAGGAGGTGACGGCCTCCCATTTCCTCTTGCTCCGTACCATGGCTTGAACCAGGGCCGGACGCGAGAGATCATCGCCGCCGATCGCCTCCACGAGGACACGGCGATGCCCCGCCGGTACGCATGTATGCCTGAGAGATATTTGTTGATGGTATGTGAAGCCAAGTCAAAGACCTATGGGCGGCATAAAAAGTCACCAGACACCAGGTTAGTCATTATAACCACACGAAAAAGAAATGCAGAAGCTTTAGGTAATGAGAAAGTGCCAATTAAAACAGTTGACAGGCAGCTTTTTGACTATTATAATAACCACTGTATACGAGTTTCTATTACTGATTGAAAATAAGAGATCACTCTTCTTTATTTATTATCTAGCCATTAAATTCAAACACTTCCACTATTTCAATATCTAATTATGATGTGTCGCATCATTTATTTCTGTCACATAATATCTTATTTATTGCAACCTCTATCAACCATCTGATATCTCTAGTATGTAGTGATGCAAAGAATACGAATATTCGTATTCGCCGAATACTTTCATGGTATTCGTAATTAGTGACTTTCTAGAAATCTTATATAGATATTTGCGCTGTGACCGGGTTGACAGACACAAAGGTTCATCTATAAAATCATAAAACTTTCATATCTTTTGTTACATCCACAGATGACCAGTAATAGGCCTGTGTCCAAAAATTTTTTTTTGTTTGGAAGGTAGATTAATAAAAAATATAGGACACGTATTTTTTCTTTTTTGACGTAATCGAAAGATCACGGCGATACATTCAGTTAAAATGTGGCATGACGTCACGCTTTGCTAGATTTTGTACTGCGTTGTGATGTAGCGAGACCCCACTCCCCAACTTTAATGCGTGTTTTCTAAGTTATTTTTTATTAATATGATAAAGCAAAAAATATGTGTCTAACATTTTTTTATTATCTGAAAGACGGATTAAATAGTTTTTTTTATCTAGACATCTACCGTATTGTGGCGACCTTTTAGTTTTTGTCTAAATGGAAATATATAGACAGTAAAAAGGAATTGTTTGTCGCCAAAAAACCTTGTTTGACTAATAATTGCGTGCAGCTTTAGTAGGATCAGGTATTTGTATTCGGCCAATAGTATAATCGGTATTCGTATTCGTTGCATCACTACTAGTATCGCAACCTTTACGGATGGTTGATCGTCGATCTCAAACCGACGGTAACCTATACTTCGGCGTCGGATGGATGTATAAATAAATTAATCGTTTATTTTGATTAAGTGATTTACTACAAATCGAAACGAGAAGTGATTTTATGTTTTAGCGATTTATTGATACTTACTTTGTATTCGATTGGTGGCTATCAAGAATTCGGGGAAACGTAATCAATTTTTTTGAAGTGAGAAATGTGTCTGTTTTGATTGATGGAACTAGCCCAACGATGTTTATGACGTCTTTTGTAACGGAAAATACTGTTTTAATTGATGCCATTCAGCCTATTCTCTTTATATCATACTTCGTTTCTCTTTCATTGGACTTCAGTTCAGACTAATATAGCTAAGTTTGGGTCAAAAGAACACCTCTGTTTAATAGTTCCAAGTTTACTAGTATTCCAAGGTTACTACATTCATGATTTTCGAGCTCTTATTTGTATTTTTTTTTGCTTATCATTATCACAATCTAGAAATAATCCGCACAGATTTCCTCATGAAATAGCTACAACAAAGAATATAATTGCTCACATCGCAACAATACTCCCGAGGCGCTGAAAGAAAAATCTCAGGGCGATCGATCAATCAGCGATCACGCTATTTATAAAGTAACATGCATCTACACTCACAAGTGAGTTTGTGATGGCGGACTGTATTTGCAGTTACATACGCTTAAAGTTTCCATTCGTCATTATTTGCTGTTTAGGTATTAACTATAGACCTAGAATAGGGTAACCTATAACTACGTAGGTATGTTTTCTTTGCGCTTTTATTTAGAATTTTCTTGGAAACGATACCTATCGGGGACACAGTAGTACCCCGCCAAGTCGAGCAAAATAAACACAAAGGCACAGCCGTACCATCTTTTCTCGAAGCCACTCAGGACATTTTTAACCCCCTGTAACTTCGTTGTGGATAAAGCTAGAAGCTTGAATTTTGTGATAGCTAAAACATTATATTTATTAAAGAAATAAAGATGGCAAATAGGTATTTAATAAATGAACAGTTTACAGTGGTTTTACATTAGATCTCACATCTTTTTTCGGTAGAAGATTTGCGTCATGCGAGACTTGCATGTTTTTACAGGTTATTTTTTTATGGGATCGGTTTTTTCCGGAGAATTTTCTACGTCAAATGCCTCTTGTTCTTAGATAACATTTTACTATTTGTTCTACATATAAGTCTCACTTTTATTATTGTATATTATTATTAAATGACGATTTACGAACTAGGGCCAGGCTTATATTCATGTCCATGACAATAATATAGCATTGCCTAACTCCAGCTACTTTGTACCATCAATTCACCTACTTTAAAAGTATTTTAAGAAACAATTATTCGATAAGTTTGATGCTTCATTCATTCATGCAGCGTTCATTCATTCATTCATCCAACAAAAAATTGACGAATATTGGCCATCTTGTCTCACCCAGTGGAAAATACACGTTGATTTCTAGCCCAAATATTCGTACTAACCACGTAATGAAGACGCAACCACGTAACACGCATAACATGCGCGTGCGCCAATTAACGCGTCAAACGCCTAGTCGAGACGAGCCAATCAAACACAACAACAGTGTTGTCTACAATCTAGTTTCCAACCATGTAAAAATTACGTGTACCTACTTGGAAAAATAACTTTTATAAAATTTAGTTATTAATATTTTTCATTTCAGTTCTTCAGCATCTGACGAATATGCTAAAGTACTAAATACTTTATCAAAATAAAAAAGGTTCTCGCATAATTTTAAATCATACGTTTCCTCTCAAAAAGGCTTGGTATATAAAAAGCCTGCACACTGTCGGACGTGCCCAGAAGGCAGGCAGCATTGCCAACGAAAACGAAACAAAAAAACCGGCCAAGAGCGTGTCGGACCTCGCACAATAACGGGTTCCGTAGTTGAGATGAACGTATCCCTAAGACAAACTTAACATTGTAGTTGAAAAACATGTTCTCCCATACATTCCAACTGCAAACGTAAGTTTGTACGCACAATATTGTGAGATTCACCATGTTATTTTAAGACCATAGACTTCCTATAAGGTTTTCCTGTAATCTATAAGTATAAAACAATTTCTTGTATTTTTTCAAAATTTTAGGCCTTGTAGTTTCGGAGCTAAGTGGGGAATGGTCAATTTTCATATATCTTAAAATGATTTAAAAAAATTGAGATCTCCACAACAAGCTTTTTCATTTGATACGTTACACGGTACAGTTTGCAAAACTTTGTTTTAAATTTTCCAATTTGTCCCTGAAAAGTGACCCCCACAATCAAAATTCATTTATTTACGTTACACATATGTGTTTGGGTCATATGTGTATCAAATTTCAATTTCAACTGGACCGATAGGTTCGGAGCAAATTAGCTGTGACAGACGGACAGACAGACACCCAGCAAGACGCACGAGTGATCCTATAAGGGTTCAGTTTTTTCCTTTTGGATACGGAACTTTAAAACTAGCAAAGTGTCACAGAAACATGAATATTAAAAAACTCGAAAGCATCAATTTTTAGTTCAGCACGCGCCATATTGTTTTGTCGCAAAAAGTTTTGTGTCGTTTTAAGGTGGAAATTAATCCCATAGAGATAGTCCTACTAAGCCTTTATAGGCTAACCGTGTATGGGGCTAGCCGCTTAAACTACAGTTTCCTACAAGAGCGGTGGCCGCTACATAGCGACCGCAGTGACAGCTGTCATGAAAATTATAGAGCGGGGTTTGACTTTACGGTGATAAAAAACGCTCTCTTCGAAAACACACCAACTTACCTTCATAAATAACGTAGTGACGTCGTTTGCCGGTAAATTACGGACGCTATGTGGCGGCCATCGCTCTTCTGGGATACCGTAACTTAAGTGTGTATGAGCTCTAAGGGATTATGCTGATTATGCTTATGCTTAATCTGCCTATAGTGTTCCTACTGCTGGGACACAGGCCTCCTCTCGGCTAGAGGGAGTGGGCCGTAATCCATCACGCGGGCCCAGTGCGGGTTGGTAGACATCTCAATGACATCTCAATCATGTCTTTGAATTTTTGGTTCTAGAACATCCATTCCATAAAGCTACCATTTACTAGGTACATCTTTCATGGACTTAAATGTGCCCTGGTGGCTGAGAGTACGTCAAGCTCACTTAAATGTCTCACTGATGTTGGCGTGTGTGTTGGATCATTAAGTTCTCTTCAAAATGGTTGAGCTAAATAGTGCTGATCCATGAGTCATGCCGTCAGTAGGGACTGGTCATCCCTTAGCTGCCACGGTTTTATTTTGTTTTTGTATATTATTATTACGGACGCTTTTAACGTGCACGTCTTTCTACATTGTTCTCATATGTATAATTTCAACATGAATGATGCAACCAATATTTTGATTTAAAAGAGTGGAGTTTCTTGCCCGTTCTTCTCCATAGGTTCCTACTATGCTTTGAAATGGGCAATTAGCTTTATCTTTCTAACTGACCGACCCCTTGACAATTCAAAAGTATCTGTAATTGGTTTATTTGAAATAAATGGTTTGAGTTTTACGTGTTTGCCAGTTTCCTCACGATGATTTCCTTCGCCGTTTTGAGAGCAGTTGAAATAATGTACACAAAGTAAAGCACTTGTTTAGTTTTGAACCTATAACCTACAACTCAGAAGTCGCGGCCATTACCACGAATTAGTCATTGATAATTTGTGAATTTCGTAATTTATAAGTAAACTAGCTGCCCAGCCCGGCTTCGCACGGGTAGCATTAAGAACTTATTTACAGCGCATCTAACTACCTACCCTACCTACCCTACCTACCCTACCTACCCTACCTACTCCACCTACCCTACCTATCCTACCTACCCTACCTACCCTACCTACCCTACCTACCCTACTTACACTACCTACCCTACCTATCCTACCTATCCTACCTACCTACCCTACCTACCTACCCTACCTATCCTACCTACCTACCCTACCTACTTACCCTACATAAACCTCACGGAGCCCGAGACCTTTCCAACGAATGCAAAACCGTGGAAATCGGTTCGTGCGTTCTGGAGTTATAGCGTCAGGAAGGAAAACCCGACTTATTTTTATATAGTAGATAAATACTATAGTTGAATTTTTTGAAGTGAAAACTTCTTAAGGCGCGTTGGGCATTTTTGAGATGGGACTAAACCATTGATTTCACGACACCGTGACGACACCAGCTTTTGACCATTAAAAAGACATCAACGCGTTGATTACCGCGGTGCGTGGAGTAAAAGATATCAACGCGTTGATTACCGCGGTGCCGATTTTTCTTCAAGTTTTCACTTCTGTCGGCACTCCCGGAGTGCCACTGTTTTTTTATAGTTCAGTATTTAGATAATACTTTCGCGCTGAAAACGTTGTAATTATAATATTTAAGTATATTAACATAAATAAGGATCATGACTTAAATTAAAATGATTAATGCTACATTTAACAAATATTATGTGAGCAAACTAACCATAAACTGAATTAGTACGCACCTAAATATTAAATTACAAAGTTATAGTCAAAATTTCGTTCAATCATAAAATAGATCTTATTATCAACCTCTTACTCACAAAAGATAACACTAAAACGGTACTGTAGAAAAGCAATTACAATGAACTATGGACATTTGAAATGTCCTAGATTTAAGGTGTAGGTCACAGTTCTCGATAGCAGTCGCCCATCCTAGGTTTATTGCCATTTGCCTCCATTCAATATAAATTCCCGATAGACGCGAAAGGCATCCGCTTATAGGGTTGACAACAATTCGCACTGAATTTTTCTGTGTAAAAAAAGTGATTTAATTTTTCAATAATTTTTTTTATTTATTTATTCAAAATCTGTATTAACAATAAAATACATAAAAACTGCCAAACTGCATAACAGTTTGTCGGCAGTTGTTCTCGTCTAGTAATGGATTACAAATGTTGAATCTAGTTTTTTTTTTAAAATTGATTAGGCTGTGGTCTATCGCGAGGTCTCAAGATGATCATACTGAAAGAAAAGAAGAAAGAAAGAAAATACATTTATTTAGTACAGACCAAAAAAGGTTACAATAAAATTATACAAAAGATAAAAAAAATAAAAAATAAAATCAAATAAAAAGTGTAAACTGGGTTGTAAGAAATTAGCAGGAGAGTGTGTCTCACGGCTGCGCCAAAAAGGCCCAGTTCAGCAAAAATACCAGGCAACTATAAGTGTCTGACGCTGGTTTTCAACTGGACCTGAGAGTGTGATGTGACGGATGTAAATCAGTTTTATAATACACACATACATTTAGTTGTTTTTTGTGGTCCTACTAACCTAACCTAATCTGCTCATCTCTCCCCAGCCTCCGAAACTGAAGCTGGAGTATGAAGGCGAGGTGGACGCGAGTGAGGAGGTCCTGGGATCCGTCGCACAAGTCTGCGATATTTCTCAAGATAACCAATCTTGCTTGTTATTGTCGGACGTGCGTCTCGTGTGAGTTATGTGTAACACTTCGATCAACGTAACCACATAACTCACCCATGTACCTCATACCTTTGTATTTGGCTAATCTTTTGATTAGGCTAGAAGCTTTTTTGAAACGAGAATATTGTATTGAAAATATTGTAAATTATTAATATTGTATTGAAAATATTGTATTGGTAAAAGTTGATAGAGTCATCCAGGGGGCAAAGTCTTTTAATTTACATACGTTGCAATGGTCAAAAA
Organism: Omphaloscelis lunosa; assembly: GCA_916610215.1. Taxonomy (NCBI): domain Eukaryota; kingdom Metazoa; phylum Arthropoda; class Insecta; order Lepidoptera; family Noctuidae; genus Omphaloscelis; species Omphaloscelis lunosa. The sequence goes on from OU744247.1 coordinate 4,443,248, forward strand.
GATTTTTTTTTAAATTAATGTAATTATTAAAAAATGGTAGGAAAGCTTCTAAAGTCGCAGGCACGATAAATAGGAAAAAAATGTTTACCAAAAATACAACCGACTTCCAAACTACAAAATGAAAAATAACTTTAATTTCGGAGGTCGTCGGTGGCAAAAAAATTAAATGCTGATTGATCCATAGACACTTTATTTTTGGTATTTTTTTTTTTTTCACTTTGTAGTGTGTTGGTTTGAATTCATCAGTTACACTTTACCAAATGGTGCTTTTCGAGACCATATGCTCGTGCATATGCATACGCGTGCATGTGTTATATAAAAAATACCCAAATCGCTATAGGTGTGCCTATAATATTTGAAGATTTCTCTCGATTTCTCCAAGATCCTATCATCAGATCGTGACCAAATAAGAATGGTACCTACTTGAAAGTAGGTGTACCCTATAAAAAAAAATCAATTCGGTTCAGCCATCTTCGAGTAATCGGGGAACTTACATACAAAATATATATATTCCGACGAACTGAGAACCTCCTCCTTTTTTTTTGAAGTCGGTTAAAATAGTTTTATAGCTCTATATAGTTCACCCGAAAATCAAAACAAAACAACAATAAAATACTTAGTTCTGAATTCAAATTATTATTATACAACATAAATCGAATAATTGATGGACATGAAAATTAGCATTCGTTTGAATTCGGAAATGCAATGATTCCCGAGGGACATTAAGAAAATAGACATACTGTAACTATCTATTCGAATTTCCGAGACAATAATAACTCCTGGGCATTATTTAAGAAGACACAAAGATCAAGTGACCTCTTAATAAGGAAACCCTTAGTGCCTACACGCAATTTAATCATTTAATCCATTTCTGCTCAGTACATTGTAAAGGTAGCACTGGACGACCGCAACCAATAAGTAGCATTGCGACATTGAAGGACTTATTCTTTTGCATCGAAATTCAAATGCTTGCATCAAAATGGAAACTCATATTAAAATAACGCAAATACATTGGGTCACCCTCAGCTGGGCCTGCCCTTGGAAGTTCCACACTCCCGGCTGATTACAGTGCTTTACCGAGGTTTGTAGCAACCGCACCTCGGTATTATTTTGGTTTTCAATACAGTCGCACCGCATCGCCTTTGCTGTGTGAAACTCCTTTACAATGTGCGCGGGAGTCACAGAAAGAAAGAAAAAACCGTTTATTTGCGGTAAACATGACGCAAAAAATACTAAAATGAAAGAAGGTTGGAGGAGGCATGCGTCACATCCACGCAAATCGGCTATCGCTCAGCATCATGCTACGACCCTATGTAAGATAGAGCCCCAGCGCTGGCCCCCTGGCGCTGGTTTTCAGCGACAACCGGCGCTGACGTAATGACGTCGACCGGTGCAGCAAACAAATATTAAGACGCTGTACCAGTACAACGTACTTAAAGAAAAATAATTTATTAAAATTAAAATGTAATTCAATATATTAAATAGATGTAAAAAGCAAAAAAAAAATAGACACTTTATTTTATGTTACGAGAATAACGTCCTCAAAAAACGTTTTCAGTTTTATAAAGTGTCATCATTGCTACGCGTCTTATTTGATGTGCACCCAACATGTCCTGCCGGGGTTGCGAAGAAAACCGAAAGGGAGATCGTGGCCCCCGGCGACAGGGCAACCGAAGGAACACGGGTGGGTTTTAGTCAGTAAGAGTCTGACACACCCTCCCGCTCCGCTCAGAGCGGGAGAAGTTATTTGATGATTTCCCACCCAAAAAAAAAAACCCAACATGTACTATATTGTGATGTGAGAAATTACAAAATGGCCGATGATGTAATGTGTTATTATTATGCAAAAGTTATGTGTCAGTGTTTTATGCGTTTTACACAGCTGATGCTCGTACGATGTCTTCCATTTAACTAGTTGAATCATTTGATTTAGAACGGACAGACACATTGTAGTGTTCTGATAATGTATTGCTAAATAAAAATAGTCATATCTGTGAGTAAGAGTCATTGGACATCAAATCTTGACAACTTTCTTCTATTATAATTAATTGATTCAGGCGTGACCTTGCGGAAATCCATTATAAAATGATGATGTGGATATATTTACTCGGCGTGGATATATTTACTCCAACCACCTCTCGAGCGAGTCTGCGCTCGGTGCTTGGTGTGGCAACACGCCGTGTTCGAGTTCGCGACAAGTCAATCGTCAACCTGAAGATGCCTCGTTGAGAGCTGAAACACGTGTCGATTTCTTCCAAGGTCTTTTTAAGACTCTTTAGGAAAAGCTAAGCGGAACAGGTTACTAAATATATTCACATCATCATTTTTTTCTTCTATTAGTAAAAGAATAAACAGCCTGTGTTTATTTGTTTTATGTAACTGTTTGTTGAATAGCGTCTGACTAGATTTAAATGTACGACTGGTGCATCCCAGGCAGTCAACCTCAGTTCCCTCTAAAGGTACTATTACGATTCCGCAGCCGACCGAAGGCGGCAGCAGCAAGCCGCCGCGACACGACTGGTTTCTATGTATTTCATTGAAACACCTTCTATAGCAAGCGACACGTCGTCTTCATAGTCAATACATACGAACCTGTCGTGTCGCGACACGTCTCTTGCTGCTGCCGCCTGCGGTCGGTTACGGAATGGTACCTTTATACAATTTTTACCACGGTTTGATTTAAAGTTAAATGGGTACGTCAGAACATTACTGTTTTCCCCTGTATAGCAAATAAGAACATTACTAGAATACTTTTCTCAAAAGTCATTTAGCATCTTCAATCGAAAAATAAAAGTTTTCAACAACAATAAAAGAGGGTTTTTTATTGATATTGAAATAAACTTAAGCTGTCTGCTATTTCACAGTCCGTAAAAGTCAGTAGAGTTTTACAGTCAATTTGTAGTTACAAATTGAAAAGTTTTATTGTATGCGTTAGATAAATTCTAGGAGGCGACGACGGGTTTAACAGCCTCTTAATGCCTAATGTTAAACAAGATGTTTGGCAGTTACACTCATGTTCGAATACTAAAAGCCTCAGATACGTTTATCTTAGTCATGTATTTAATCGAACCTTTAATAATTCCCATTTTGCTCTCCTAAAATATTATTGAACAATGTTTGCGCTTCTTTTTGAGAACCTCAAATCATTCCTATTTCGAGGTCCTTAAAAAACAAAATAGCCACGTTACTGCGATCAACTTGGATGTAGCGCTCGCCGATTGCTACAGTGGCACCGCTCGCTTCGCTCGCTTGGCTCGCGCGCAGTTGGTCACAGACGTCACAGTTCTAATCTAACCTAATCCATTTGGTCGGGGTTACTGCGACCAATTCAGCTGCATTCTTAGCTGTAGTTGCTGTCTACCCTCGTGAGAAAAAGGCGTTCATATGTTCTATCTTTTCAATATGTATACATATATTGTTATCTAATTTTTTCACTATATGTCATAAATACTGTCATGTGGCTTACATATTTTGGGTAGAGACTTTTTCTCCCATTCATAGTCAGCCTAAAATGTTCCCACTGCTGGGACACAGGCCTCCTCTCTTTGAGAGGGAGTGGGCTGTAATCTACCATGCGGGCCCAGTAGATGGAAGATGTCATGTGTCTTTGATTTTTTTTATTCTTGGATATGCCGGTTTCCTCACGAAGTTTTCCTTCACCGTTTAGAGAGAAGTGGTGATGAAATAATTACACAAAGTAAAGCGTATGCTTGGGTTTGAACCCACGACCTACAACTCGTAAGTTGGGGCCGAAACCACTAGGCTACCACTGCTCTTTTTTTCCCCATTAAAGATGTCAAAATTAATAATGCTGTTTAGCAACAGTACTGCCAGCCCTAACACTCGTCACCCGTCACAGTTGGTACTAAATGTCGATAGTAATCCGCACAGGGCGAGCAGTGATTAAAAATAAATGAGCTGTAACATACAAGACGATCTACACACTCAAGATATTACATTGATCAAATATGTATGTTAAACTTTACAGACGTTTTGATGGAATTGAAAAGCTTTATTTGAATATGTGTTTACCCACTCGTTTTATTCTATTTTATTAAATGGCAAGCAAAGCCAATGTTGACTATTCTGCCAATATCTAAAGTGCATTGGAAAAACAAGGGGGTATGATTTAAAAAAAAATAGCGGCGCTCCGGGAGTGCCGACAGAAGTGAAAACTTGAAAAAAAAAATCGGCACCGCGATAATCAACGCGTTGGTGTCTTTTACTCCACGCACCGCGGTAATCAAAGCGTTGATGTCTTTTTAATGGTCAAAAGCTGGTGTCATCACGGTGTCGCGAAATTAATGGTTTAGTCCCATCTCAAAAATGCCCAACGTGCCTAAAGAAATTTTTACTTAAAAACAAAAAAACACCTACTGTTATAACTTTTCAAAATTATGATTTTTCTTTATATCACAATATTCGTACGAACGGAAGTTATTTTAAGTCCTTAGATATCTATTTACTTAGCTTTTTTACCTTTTTAAAAAGGTAAAAAAAAATCTGGGGCTCTCTCGCTTCTTCTTTTAGTGTAGCGTTATTACGCTACACTACAGACAGCCCCTAGATTTTTTTTACTTCTGACTAATGTATGAAATATAATAAAAACATTTTGTTATTCTATTGTTTTGCTTTTCAAACTGCTCTATTTTGAGGATTCTCAGTCCATACACCAATTTTTATTTCTCATTAATTTAACCTTTAGCGTTTGTGGCGAAATGTGAACTGAATGTGAACTGGCGAAATGTGGGTGTGCCTGCTACAGGGACACCTCTGCCCAACCCTTCGGGGAAACAAGGCGTGATGTTATGTTATGTAATGTTTATGTTAATTTAACCTTTAGCGTTTTCTCTAAAGCAGCAGCCCTAAGAGGCCCGTCACCCGTCACTACAGAACGTGTCGGTAACTCCGTAGTAATCCGCACATCGGACACTGTTTAAAAATAAATGAGGCGTGACAAGCCGCCAAGACGACCGCCTCGTTAGACGAACTAAATTAATTTATAGTACACTCACACTTGTGTCTATGTGATTTTTGCAAACTACAAGGAAAATCTCTGACCAAGTAACCCATAATATACATATTTGCTTATACGGGTTGAGAGAAGTGAATGAATGAATGTTATCATATTAAGACTTACCAAGAAGATTAGTCAAAGATCGGGAATTTTAAATGTGAATGGTAGATATGAGTGACAAGCACCGAAGTTGAAACAACTGTGAATGATTTCATCGTTAGACGATATTTAAGTTCAAACCGAAGAAGATCAAACTGCCTGATAATGGTGCAGGGAAATATGATTCTTCTGTAGACAGAACATAATGAAAAGCTTAATTAGGTTGCAACTGATAGCGGGGCTTATGATGTTATGGACATGCTCAAGAATTACATACCAAGAGAAAACCACGGATATCCTCTGGAATCTACGAGAAAACCACGGTATCTTGTAACTTAGTAACTGGATTGTGGAGGTTAGATAGGCAGTCGCTCCATGTAAAATAACCAGTATTTTATCTAACCTCCACAATCCAGTTACTGGGTACCAATACTGCTGAATACCAATTCAGCTACATCTGGTTAGACTGGAAGCCTACCCCAACATAGATGGGAAAAGGCTAGACAGATGGAGACAACCACGGAAAAGGAAATCTAAATGCTCGATTTGTGGAGTATGTGCTAAAACGTGAAGATCATGCATGATTTCGATAATTATTTGCCTACCCACTAAGTGAAATACGCATAAATACCCATTTTACTTTATGGCAAAATAGGAAAGCCGTGTGGTTTGAGGTGACGGTGACGACGTTGACGAACGTCGCGTCGGGAGCAGACGCGACGCCGTGGCTCGTGGCTCACATTCCGTCGGCCACTAATGTGTTTTTGTAACATAAATCGTAGCCAATTTATCAATTAAAATGTGTAAGCTGAAAGAAAATGGTATGTTATAAGACGTAATATGCATGATTTATACATTAATCACACGAAGCGGCGCAGGCGAATGTTTTGAATCGTCCCACGCGTTTTATCAATGAATGTATGAAAATGTATTGCTTCCGTGGTTAAGAATTGTGGAATGTTTTTTGCCATTTGTCATATCTCGGTTACTGTTTGAAGAATACAAATGTGACTACTACAGGACGGGGAAAAGCTGTTGAACTATTACAATTATTAGCCACTAATAAAATTGGTCACTGTAAAATATGGCCTTAATGCGACGATAACCGACTTTTAATTATTTTATACTGAAGATCACGTCTAAACGAGTAGTGTTAATGATTAGGAAAAAATATATGTTAGATTTGAGCATTTTATTAATAATTTGATATAGGAATATTTTACATTATGTTTCTATTACATAGTGAAATTAATTGGTAAATTTATGTCTAACGCGGATAAAAAACTGAGAATCACGCAAAATCTATCAAGCTCATTTTTCAGAAACCTTCACCATTTTAAAGATAATTTAATTATTGATCTATTAGTATACGTGTTTTATTACAATACCTTTTGGTTTATGTATAATTAATTAATAATCCGTTTTATTTGTCATAGCGCTCCTTCATGGGCGAGTCCTATTACTGGCTGGACGTACGACGCGTTGCGTGAGCTCAGTACAGAATATGCAAGCTAACCACTCAAGATCACTGGCATAATATCTGCGTCTTAATTTTGAAAGCCCATGTGACGTACCAAAGCTCTTTGGTCCTAAAATTCGCACAAACTTTAATTTGATGGATCTATGTCGAGTTCTTTGATCACTATTATTTCAGGTTTGGACTGCCCCGTTGGATTCGTAGTCGCAATCGTGACTGCTGAGCGTGCGGTTCTGGGTTCGATTCCTACGTCGGGCAACGTGCTATTGGGTTTTCCACAAGGAATTTCTTAGTTGTTACTAAGAACAACTGAGTTTGGAAGTTGGCGGTGTGATATTATCCCCGTGCCTCGGAAAGCACGTTAAGCCGTTGGCCCTGCTCCTGATCTCTCTCCGGTCGTGACGGATTGCCGTCTTATTGGGCTATGAGAGTGAGGTAAGAGAGAGTGCACCTATGTCTGTGCACACACTTGTGCACTAAAATACCTCCCGCCCCGAAGGCTGGTCTCCGCTGAGATTGATCACCATGATCGAAATTCGGTCTGGAGGACTATCATTTTTTTTTTTCGAGGAACATTTTGGGTGGTCTATGATTCAAAAACCACAATACGATGAAATTAAAGAAGAAACTGTTCCGACAAAAATGTACAGCTATTTAAACATACTGTTTGGCACGGTGTTCCAAAGTAAAATATTTGTGGCTGATAAAATGTATTCAACACTTTTTATTATGATAGTTTTATATGAATGTTATGAGTTCTTGTATGTTTTTATCATCATTTGGGGAGTTAGTTGTCTTATTTATGTCTAGAGTAAATTAAAATACATCGCGTAAAATGATTTCTGGATGAATGTGGATTTTCATTACCTCTCGCGAACTTCTGTGAGTGAAATAAATTGTTTGATGAAGATTTTTGTCTTTTTTCATTTTAGTGCCAATAAAACAAATTAAGCGTTATGATATTATTTCTTTATGTCTTACGTCGTTATAATTTACATTAATATCTTCGTGTAGCGTCTACATTTGTAGTTTATTTGGATCAGAATATCGAATTTTAATTGAAGCTACTAACAAAAAAAGAATTGTATCGATAACAAATTTCAAATGGTGATACGAGCTCCTCTGTGTACGGGTAAGTAATAACAGTCGCACGGTTCGATCCATTAGGTTAAGCTACGCTTGCCAGGGCTGGTCTGTGGATGGGTGACCATTTTTACATATTGACTCCTCCATGCCTCGGAAAGCACGTTAAGCCATTGGTCCCAGCTGTCATTCGTGGATCTTTGACAGTCGTTACGGGTCGTCAGATGCCCGAAAGTCTAACAATCTAGTCTTACCAAGGGGTATCGTATTACTCAGTAATTGGGTTGTTGAGATCAGATAGGCAGCCGCTCCATGTAAAATACTGATATTCAGCTGCATCCGGTTAGACTGAAAGCCGACCCCAACATAGTTGGGAAAAGGCTAGGCAGATTGCTTGTGCGGCGTCTACACTTGTACAATATTTGGATCAGAAAGGAGTAAAATGATGATGTGGATATATTTAGTAACCTGTTCCGCTTAGTTATATCTAAGGAGCGAACTCGAACACGGCGTGTTGCCACACCAAGCACCGAGCGCAGAGAGCGTGTCTGCGCTCGGTGCTTGGTGTGGCAACACGCCGTGTTCGAGTTCGCGACAAGTTAAACGTCATCCTGAGGATGCCTCGTTAAGAGGTGAAACACGTGTCGATTTCTTCCAGGGTCTTTTTAAGACTCTTTAGAATAGATTTCAGCAAGGTCACGCCTGAATTAATTAACTATCAGAAAGGAGTAGTTTAATTGAAGCTTCTAACAAAAAAGATTTGTTTCAATAACAATATTCTAATGGTAAACCCGCACACACTATTAATATTTCATTCAATATCAAAAGTAATCTCCCCGACGCCGACGTCATAAAAAGAAACGAAACAAAAAGGTTCACAAGTAAATCGAACCCAACAAAACTAATAACGTTTCAATCCAAGCAGAAAATCTTTCTCAAACACTGCCCGATAATCCGGAAGCGGTCATTTTCCTTACATCAAAGCAGCAAAGACTGACAGGTAGGAAAGAAGGAAAGGAAAAGAAAAAAAAAATGCCGCAAAACAAAGAGACCACTTAATACCATTGTGGACGTCGCCATGGGTCAAAGTGGACCCAAATCGCAAGTCCCCCACAAAGGTGAACAAGTACCCACATTTAAAAGGTACCTACTGGTCGAATCAAAGGGGAACCCCTCCCCTTTTAGGCTTATTACACGGTTCGGGGATTTCGGGCTGTAAAAAATATATGGGCAAGTTCGAGTTGAGATGAGGGCTTATGATTCTGTGATGCGTTTGAATGTTTTTATGTTACTGGTGTTATTTAATGTCAATCAAAGTGAATGTCGACCATTATAACCTAAGATATTGAATTTCAAGGAAAAGCAAGCCGATTTATCGAGATTTTGATCTAATCAAGATCTTTGGAAAACGCACCAGCATCAACCACGGACCAGATTGGTCTGTAAAAGCACATAAAGTATTTAAATGTCCAACAAAAATGACCAACATCCCTGACAACATCGATCTCCTAATGCACTCCTTTACAAAAAACTGTTCCTTTATCCTTCGCACAGACCCCTAAAACCGTCTAGCCTCTCATTGCCAGCGGTTCAGTTCCTAATACCGGCGCGGTGGCAATTACAATGAGTGCAGCTTTGTCTCCGCTACGTCACGATCGCGTTGTTGTTGACTTTTTTCAAGTTGCTGTCTCGTTATGGGGCCCTTAAAACCATTGCGACATTGTCCCGAAATATCTGGAGAAAAAACAATTGGAAGTTTTGAATTTTTATGGCAGAAAAGTTGTGGTTATCGATGTTTTTTTTTTCTTTTTAATTATATATGCAATCGGTCATCGGATCATAAGCGAATTCGTTCCGTGTCAAATGGCGGTGTTGTGGAAGGAAGCAATTATGGTGGGGAAACCTTAAAAGCTCCGGCAGATAGGCGGGACGCGACGCAACGCGAAAAAAATCACGAGCGATGTCCATCAAACTTTGCTAGTCGTAGAAATATATCAAAAGAAGACGACACTAAGATAAGACATGCCCTACAAAACTTGGTTAGAGGCAAAAATTGTGAGGTATTCCACTAAGAGCATTGATTTCAACAGCACTTATCCGAACCGCACCTGAGCACTTCCACTAACTGCACTGAAACAAAATTTTGATAAGTGCGGTTCGGTGGTGGAACAGTTTGGCCATAATCAGTTTTGTTCACAGACAAGTCGGTAATCCGATTGTGTTAAGTGGTTAAGAGTTGAAAAGCAATCGTTTTAACTAATTTCAATGAGCCATTAGTCACGCTTTTCCTTTTAAACCTAACAACAAACTTTTTCTAATTAGTGCTAAATAAAACGGCGTACGCAAAAAACATTTATTTTTATAATAGAATGGACTATATTATCGTTTGTGACTTCAAATGGATATTTAAAAACCATTTGGGTTAATTTGAACAGCGCTTATGCGGCCCTATGTTGAACTGAATTTTTTAAAGTCGTTTTTAATGTAGATGAAGATTTAATCGTCGGCTTGCCCCAAGTCAGTGAAGCAATGGAAACAGTTGTTTGAATCTTGTAACTAGGCTTTTGTTTTAATAATTCATTATACTTTTTGTCCTAATTGTTGTACAGTATTTAAATTTTAATGTAGTTTTTCCGTCTGGAATTTCTCAGTAGCAGCCCTGAGTCTGGATTTGTGACCGTTTGATGGCAATAGGCTCACTCCCTATTACATGGGACTTAAAGATGACTAGCTAAATGTGGATGTACTTAGGTACACCTCTGTCTAACCCTTAGGTGATTACTGGCGTCATGTTATGTTATTTTAGTTTTAGTGGAAAAGAAAATAATTAATGGAAAAATAAAGATTTCGTTCTATTCGATTTAAAAGAACATCCGAGCTGAAAAAGGAAGGGAAATTAAACGATTCCCATATTTGCTTACCTGGTAAAAGCGAAATAAAGCCACAAAATAATCATGATTTAAGTATAATTCGAGTAGTACTATGACACACAACTTGACAGAGCTGGCAGGAAGAAAAATGCTAAGACATTAAACAAAGGAAACTTACAATGTCTGACAGCGTCGATAAGGTACAAAATTCCCGTCAATGTAAATCTCGTGACAGTTCAAAAGTGCTTGTAAATGGTTTAATAGCAGTGATAGCCTAGTGGTCTGACTGTCAGACAGTTAAGTCATAGGTCTCCGAGTTCGAACCTAAGGCACGCACGTCTGACTTTTCGGATTCATGTGCGCATTATATAATTATCACTTGCTTCAAAAACGGTAAAGGAAAACATCGTGAGGAAACCGGCATGGCTGAGAGATATTTCTCGACGGCATGTGAAGCCAAGTCAGAGGCCTATGGGCGGCTTTAAAACTCTGACACCAGTTTAGTCACTAACCCCCCGGGGAGAAGAAGAATGGTTTAGTTGAAAAAAAGCTTTGAGTTTGAGAATCAATAACCCCGGCATGATAAAACAAATCATCACTCTAACCGTAACCCGCGATTATTAAAGGGCCTTCCCCTTAAAAATTACAATAAGTATAGATATCAATCTGCAAAAATTTCAATCTGCCTAGCATTTTCTCAACTATATTGGGGTCGGCTTCCAGTTTAATCGGATGCAGCTGAATACCAGTATTTTACATGAAGCGACTGCTTATCTGACCACCACATTCCAGTAACTGGGTAACACGATACCCCTTGGTAAGACTGGTTGTCAGATTTTCGGGCTTCTGACGACCCTTAACGACTGTCAAAGATCTACAAATGACAGCCGGGACCAACGGCTTTACGTGCTTTCCGAGGCTCGGAGGACTATCGGAATATAATTGGTCACCCATCCACGAAATAACCCCGGCAAGCGTAGCTTAACCGGTCACGAGCTCCAAGGTAATGATAGAAGGGAACATTTTTTTGAACTGTAGGCAGTTGTCCCACCGCCGGCGAGGAAGCAACTAACTATTGGCATTTTTCGCTCAAGAAACGTACAATAGATATACATTCCATGTAAAAAAAAGGGATGCATATATTAATAGTTGATCGCTGTCTGTTCACACCGCCGGCGAGAACTCGCTCCACTAGTTTGTCGCTGAGCGACAAGAGCTATCAACGATAATACTCGCTTGCCCGTCAGAACGCACGCCGAGAGACCAATCCGTGGTAATTTAACCCTAAGCGAGTGGTGCGAGTAATCGCCCGTCGCATTTGGACACTCGCTGATAGCTCAGCGACAAAACTATAGGAACTACACACTGGCTGCTCACCAACTCGTTTTCAGTTGCTAGGCCTACTTGCTATGGGCACGCCACAATTGCGGCGATAAGACCCCTCTTTGAGGAGTGGCTAGAGAGGCGCCACGGCGTCCTCACCTTCCGCCTGACGCAGGTCCTCACCGGACACGGCTGTTTCGGGAGGTTCTGCACAGGATACGGCGGGAGGAAACGCCCAGGTGTCACCATTGTGTGAATCGCCCGGAGGACAAGGTGGAGCATACGGTGGAGGTCTGCCCAGCTTGGGCGGGGCATCGCCGTGTCCTCGTGGAGGCGATCGGCGGCGGTGATCTCTCACGTCCGGCCCTGGTTCAGGCCATGGTACGGAGCGAGAGGAAATGGGAGGACGTCACCTCCTTCTGCGAAGCGGTAATGCTCGCGAAGAAGGAGGCGGAACGCGTGAGGGAGAGGCAAATTTCGCGCCCTCGCGCCCCTAACCGCCGCAGTAGGAGACGCCCAGGGCGTCGGGAATCGCGAGGCGATTTCCGGCCACCGTAGGCGCGGGCTTGCGGACGGTAAGCAATGGGTGGCTCACCGTCCGATAAGGACCAGGCCCGGATCGACGGCGCGTTGTGTTCCACTCGCGCCTCAAAGAGATGTCAGCAGAATTGAAGGGGTCCACTAGGGGCCGATGCCTGCCGGGGTTGCGAAGAAAACCGAAAGGGAGATCGTGGCCCCCGGCAACAGGGCAACCGAAGGAACACGGGTGGGTTTTAGTCAGTAAGAGTCTGACACGCCCTCTCGTTCCGCCCAGAGCGGGAGAAGTTATTTGATGATTTCCCACCCAAAAAAAAAAGGCCTACTTGCTACTTATTAATCACCGGCGGTGGGACAACTGTCATAGGCAAAACTAACCATATTAAAAACGTCACCTGTTATTCCCTCACATATATCTTTTCAGATAAAACCACATACTATACGTCTGCTAAATCCTAAAACTTTTGAAACAGTGATCGAAACTAACGGCCTTTGTAAATTTCCGTTCCAATAAGCGTTCCGTTGAATTCTCTTCCAGTTTACGATAATCGTTCAAGTTTTCTGTATTTGCTGGGGTTATAGTGCCCTTAGGATTAGGCTACACTGGCAAAGCAAAGCGATTTAGTGATGTCCGCGCAATACTAACTTCTTTTGCAATCTGCTTTTAAATTAGGAGCGCTAACACACTGGGACGCCATGGCGACGTGCCGGCTATGTATCCAAACAATTCGTATTGAAATGTCACTTGGCTACGGTCTGGCGACGTCGCCAATTCGTCGCCAATTTCGTAGCCACGACCGACCGGCCCCTACGTGGAGACTGGATGCTGTGGTGATCTGGCGACATGTAGCCAAGTCGCCAGTATGTATACAAGTTAAGCCTTCCTCACTCAGTGGTCAACTGATAGCCAGGACGGATGCCCGCTCTTTACTGGCTACTTATTTGGCAACCTCATTTGGCTTCGGTAGGTAGTCAGAGGTAGCCATGGCTACGTAGCCAGCGACATCGCCATGGCGTCCCAGAGAATTAGCATTCTAATATACCTATACAAAATGTGTGCATACCCAAGAGTCCGTGCCACCATTGAAGTTCATTTGACGCGGTGCTAGTGTCTATGTCATTGCATCGCAATGCTTAAAAAAATATTTAGTTCCACAATTTTCCGCCGGCCTGCTTTCGTGGCGCATCTAAATTTCTATTCTGCAAGATTTAAGCTGCCTGTCCACTGGAGCGGAGTAAAGCAGCGGAGTCTAGATTCTATTAGTTAATATTGCCACATTTCTCCGCTATGCTGCCTCGCTTCGCTCCAATGAACAGGCAGCCTTAAAGGAGTATGTAAGGATCATAGCAGGCGTTCTGCAGTTTCTGCCTACTCCTATGGGAAAAGGAGGTTAATGTATGCTTGTACAAGATTTATAAAAGTAACATTATTTAGTCTTTAAGACTTATTAATATTCAATAAGTCAAATTACGTACAATACAGCTACGACCTAAATCAAAACAACTCCGAAAAACAGTGTGCAAAAATGCAATGTGCATTTATTGAAGTAAAAGTGTCGTCTATGTGGTTAACTGTCCACATATACCATGTAAAACACGACACAAACGTAAAAAAAATATATAAAAAATTTCATTCTATTAATAGTTTCCAATTTGACAAAAAACAACGTGCGATGTGATAGATTATTAAAAAAACAAAAATAAGGGGTGCTAAACATTTTTTACAACTCCATTCGGCATCTACGTTCGCTGAACGTGATTCAGCGAACGTAGATGCCGGGTCGGCTCGGAACAATTTGAGCTAAGCTGACCGGCTTTTCCCGAAAATATTATTTATTTAAATCACAATAATAACACCTTTACAGACTCGTCCAAGGCGATGAAATACATATATTCCATTTTGGCGTCCGGCTTTATCGGACATGCCGACCTGAACAAGACAGTGAGTACCCCTAAGCTATCGCATCGCTTATCCAGTGAACCCCTGACCTTAAAATTAGGGGTGAAGGTAGTTCTGTGATCCATGTGATCCTTAAGTATTTTACTACCTTAGGCACGTCGTGAACATATTAAAAGGGCCCATTAGAGGCTTTTTAGAGGACCATCAAGTGTAAAGGGACGCGTTATAATTTAAGTGGCGTGTGTATATAGTTCTCGTTAGGACCTAAACTGTTGGGTCCATTTTGATAAATGGGATCATCATGTCTCTAATGAGTTCTAAAGCGGAGTTGGCCCTTAGTTTGGATAGAAGCTGCTGTTTTAGAGATTTGTAAAAACTGATAAGATATCTAGAGGAACAGGGTGTAAAGTTCAGTCATCCTCTATAGGAAAGAGAAAATCCTTGGTGTTGTGTCTGGTGGGCAAATGCCCGACCATCGACCATGTCGGGTAGTTATATAATATGCTGATCGCACGGTAAACTCTGCTTGTGCGATGCAGGTTTTTTTAAACACTAAAAATATTGAGATCTAGAAACTAGCGAGAAAACATTAAACTTAAACAGGTAAACGATAAGTCCCAACCGGAGATAGGAATGCACTTACCTACAAATGGAGTCGAGGAAGTGCCCTACAGAACAATCTATATTTAGGAATAGAATGTCTGATGTTCAGAGCGGAAACGAGTGGAGTACAGAAAATAAACTACACTGAAATGTACTGCCGAGATGTCAGGACTGCAATCATATTGATTGATCTTTTTATAGGAACTTCGCAGTAGGCGGGACTTTAGGATGGTTCTGTATAAGTTGACAGGGTTGTGAATATTGTGAATATGAAATCCTACTGTTATATTATCTATACAGCGTATAACAAAAACCATGAAGGTGTTGTTAAGAATCATAGTGAGAGTCTATTCATGTTGTAATTATCTAGAAAGAAGAAAAAAAAGAGAAATCGCCTCTTTTTTTCAATGGGGAATTTTACCTACATGGGGCGCAGCCGGCTATCGTTTAGCGGGTGTCTAAAAGTCATAACTTATGACCCCTTTTCGGATCGGAGAGGGTTTTTGTAACACATTGTATAAAAATCAATTACCGTGCGTCTCGCAAATACTCGAAAATGGCTCGACCGATTGTGATGAAACTTTGTTAAATTAAAAATTATTTAAGTTTCACCAAAAAAAAAAAAATAAGAAGGCAGGGCAACGCATTACCTAGTTTATTCATAAATATATGTTTGACTGGTTACGTTTTATGGGAGAGAATTTTAAAGATTAAAAAAAGAGAAAATATCATTTCACCTTTTGGCTTTGCCGTTGTCGGATAATAAGTGTGTGGGACTGTGGGAGTGTGGGTGTGTTTGGTACGTTTTCTCGGCAGAGATATTTTAACGAAAATCTAGTCAGCAGTTTTTATTATTTTTGAGTTACAACTGTGACTTATTTTTTTAAATTATTTTTTTAACATCCATAATGTTTTTCTTCTATTTTGCGCGTATAAAAACTAACAAGTCAAACTCACCGACACAAAACCGACGGAACCTCATCCGTTTTTCCCTGCGAGGGCTAGTTTGACCTTGTTTTCTTGTCAAGTAAATTGTATCGTGTCCCTTATACGAGTACCAACCACAAGAATGAGATATTGCAGAAGTCTCACTTCTTAAATTATTACTACGTAAATTATCATTACGTCATTGAATCACTGACTGACTTACCGTCGCGTATTGAAACATGGTTGACTCAACAATAAAGCTGCCTGTCAATGTGCTAATATCCGCTCCAGTGGACAGGAAGCCTAATTATGAAAATTTGCATCAGCATCACTTTTTGATGATAAATGATATTTATTTACGTAAATAGGTTAAAAAAAAAAAACAAAAAAAAACACCTTTACACGTAAAATGATGATAAAATTTTCTATCTGTGGACCACAACTTACTATTCTATAGCATTTCTTTTTGCGACAAGCACAATTAGCGTCCGCGCCACCACTGAAGTCCGGTGGATAACTGTGGAACTACATTTTTTTTTAATGCAAATTGGTGCAATGATTTAAAACACTAGCGCCGCGTCTATCGGACTTGAGTGGTGGACTCTAGTAGATATCATCCACAGATAATAATAAAGCCGCTAAAACTAAGTAGTTAAATATTATGTGCGAAACGGGAATTTTCAACAATAAAATCGTTCAAATTTACGTTGCGTTGACGTCGTGCGTTTGTGCTAGGGCCGTCTTTGGTATTAAATCACGGGTCAAGTTGCATGTTAGCTATTCTGCTAATATGTAAAGGTCAATAGTACTCATTTATTTATCATTTATTTATTTAAACTCTTCACACTCAAAACGGTACAAAGGCGGACTTAATGCCTTAGGCATTCTCTACCAGTCAACCAAGGGTGGTGAAGAGATTGGACGGCAGGTGCTCTGTTTAAGAGGAACAAAGAAAAAATTAAATCAATCAAGAAAAAAATCAAAATTTAATTCATCATTTGAAGTAGGTTTCTAGAATCGAGAAACTCCGTAAACTTTATCCTAGTTATTTAAGATTTTCTCGATTTTCTTCTGCTATCTACATTGCGTAAGTTTCCTATAGTGTTGTGAAAACTAAAACTTCTGTAGAAATCCTCTTGTTTTCCCAACCAACCGAACAAAGTCGGTGTTATGACTTTGGTAATTTCCCTCGGCGGAAAGTTTTCATTTGTCGGCATTGCCGAGCCGTTTGTTACGGAGTTCAGACGAGTTCAGGTGAGACGTACGAATTGTATTGATGAAATAAATAATTGATTTGTGTACACGGTGGAAGTAATTTTAGAAAGCGAATTTGTCCAGGAGTTGAGCTGACGTCTAATACGTTGTTCGTATTTTTCCTTGGTTGTTACACTCATTATAGTATTTTAACTTGTATTTGTAATCAGATTCGTCTTTTTTGAGAATAGACTATTGATTTCCTATTTGTGACAGAATCGGAACTGAATTTTAATTTAATTTTCTTTCATATCGTAAACGTCTTAGTTTGCTACAATTTTTTTTTGTATATCCACCTACATTTAAATCAGAAATTTTATACAAATAACAGAAACGCCTATAAATCTATCTAACTATGTTGGGGTCGGCTTCCAGTCTAACCGGATGCAGCTGGATACCATTTTACATAGAGCGAGTGCCTATCTGCCTTCCACAACCCAGCTACTATAGATTACTAGGTAACTTGATACCCATTGGCAAGACTGGTTGTCAGACTTTCGGGTTTCTGACTAGCAGTAACGAGTGTCAAAGATCTACGAATGACAGCCGGGACTAACTGCTTAGCTTGCTTTCCGAGGCACGAAGAAGTCTAACAGAAATTCCTACGACTAGGTAAATATAAAGTTTTAAAAGTTTATGGTTACTATACAAGAAACTACGTAGGAACCTACCTATCCTGTTTAGATCCTCGGGAGATTGTTCAGGAACCGAACCTGCTCAGTTTCCAAGTTATTATAGCACTTTATAAGGCTCTAACTTGGCTTAACTTGATATCCAGCTTAAAGCTTATAGTTACAGTATTAAGGTGAGCACAAGATATTGTGTTGGATATAAGATACGTTTTGAACTAAGCGATGTATTGATTAGATATATAAGATAAGATAAGATAAGATAAGTCTTTATTTGCCTTAAACATGGTATAAAGTTGTTACAGTCAGATATTAATCTAAAGTCCGCATGTTTAGCTATACAGGATATTTGTATCAATTGCATGCAAAATAATAATTATAAGTAAATTTAAAGTACAATGTCACAGATACCAGGTTAATACAATAATAATAGTTTTCGCAATGACATAAGTTCAGAAATTATAGATTGTTGTTAAGTAAATCTTTAATGTCATAAAACATGTGTTCTTTCAACCATTTACTATTATATTTATATACTTTGATGATTATCCAATTTACGATGTTTTCTTCGTTAACCAATGGATTGTTATTATATCTAAGTCTATAGATGGTCAGACGACATTAAGGCTGGTTTCACAGCTGTCCGGGAGACCTGCACGGGCCGCCCGCACACGGGAGACTCGTACGGGTAGCGCCCGCAGCGTTTTTGTACGTAAAACAAGCGAGGGATGGCCCGCGAGGGATGTGTGCGAGAAATGTTTGCGAGGAATGTGTGCGAGAGATGACGAGGGATGTGTGCTAGGGATTTGTGTTAGGGATGGACGCTAGTGAGAAATTGTATCTGAAAGGAGCCTGCTACACATCCTCGCAGCGCTCATCTGCGCACCGTTTTAATGCGTCGCTGCGCATCCTCGCATCGGTCAGCGGCCTAGCACATCTCTGGTGGGAACACTCGCATCGTTTCACAGCTTCGTTATGCAACCTCGTACCGCTCAGCTACCTCGCACATCTCTGGTGGAAACGTAGCCTAAAGCGGCTGGAATAAAACGGGTGCGTGGCGGCGCTGCTTGAGATAGGTCTATGATCAGCAATGGACTGCGATAGGCTTAGGTTTATAACATAACATCACGCCTGTATCTCTGAAGGGTTAGGTACATTAGTACACCCACATTTCGCCAGTTATGTTTTAGACCCATGTAATAGGCCCGGACTCCACCAATACGGAGATATGCGGAGATGTCAGAAGCGGAGACGAGATGTTTTCAATTGGGGTGTATCCACCGAAGCTGTGTGGAGTTTGCGTTTGGAAGGGCAAAGTTTCTCAGTTTTTTGGCATCTGGAACTTAACGGGCTGGCACGATAACCCTAATTGTTACCGTGTCAAAATTCCGATCAGCGCACACGAAATGTCAGCACTTTTATTTCTGTACCTACTAACATACTTTTTAAGCTTTTTATAACTAACACTATGGGCCTTGGTTGTCTGAGATTTTTTTTTTTTTTTAATTTATTTTTATTTAAATTTAATTTTCAATAGAACTATACAACATGTAAAAACATGTAAAAAAAACCCTGTCCGGTCCGTGAGGGTGTTGTTAGGTAGCGTACCGAGAGTTTATTTATGTGGAAATTTTCAGGAAAAAGAAAGAAAAATACAGAAAGAAAGAAAGAAATTTTTTATTGGATTTGGGGTAATGTTGGTACTAAAAATGTGAATTTTAAATAGCAATAACTTTTTTATTTTCAATAATAATAATTATTTTTATTTCTTTTTGGTAATGTTATTGCAGTACCTATGCGCCCTTTTCGGATCGGACAGGGTTTTTTTAAATATTGTATAATTATTTGATTAGGATAAGTATTACTGCTACATTTAAATCAAGTCATAACGCAGATTTTAAAAAACAATAAAGAAAGGTTTTAAAAAATCTACTTATTTTAACAACTGCCAAGTTTGTAATTGTTACCATTGAGTTTTTTTACATTTGAATCGACACAGCTGTCGTTTACCTAAAAGTCTGTCTAGAACCTTCGAATGCCAATAGCATTCAAAATTTCTTAGCGATTTTCATATAAAACTCATTTGAAGCTCTTGTACAAATTGGAAATACCCAACTTTATAAACTTATGCTGAATAAAATCTTACTAAAGTGAGTTCTAAAGACGAAATCGATTCGACGTTGTGACACTAACAATCTTTTGTGGTAACGAAAAGGAAATGAAAAAGCCAGTTCACACAGTAAAGCTGCTATATCGACGAATTCAAGCTCCGATTAAAATATTCCCAAAGGAAAAACAATCAAACAATTGTTTCTTTTGATACCGGTTTTATACTATTAGAAATTTTGTAGAGAGAATCTCCATTTTAGACCTCACTTGACCTCACTTAACGGAACTGAGTTCACTCATACTCTATAGAAAGGCGAGGATCCTCCGACTAGACGGGTGTCGTTTCTGGTGGGCTACGGTTCGTTTTTTTAATCCCCAGAGACTAATTTGACAGGTGCAAATGTCAAACTCCAAATTGAAAAAAACATACAAAAATCACTTGAAATGTCAAATTAGTCTCTGGGATTAAAAACCGAACTTTACTGCCTGACAATTGATGTCGGGACGTTGTATTTATACTCGTCGAGCGGTAAACGCTGCTTGCGCGATGCAAGACATCCGTGACATCACTGCGGGCCCTATCAGAATACCAGCGCTGCGACATTTTTTTTTTAAATGTCGCAGCCTATGCTGAGATGGGAGCCTTTTGGCCTCGTACAGGACTATGTTTTTTTTTTTTTTAATTTTTTTATTGATGTTTTAATGAGTGTGTTTTAGTTTAATACTTTTTCTTTCTTTCTTTCTTTCTTTCTTTCTTTCAAGAATTTGCGTGACGTTAGTGTGATACGTAGTTCGCATGTGGCGTTGTAAATGCCACCACAGTTCTGAGGCATTTAGGCATTCATGAATACTCATTCTATACCTGTAAAGCATAGATAATAATAATATTCCTCCACACCGAATTTCGGCCATGACGACCAATTTCAACAGAGACCAGCCTTCGACGCGGGAGATATTATAGTGCACAAGTGTGTGCGCAGACACAGGAGCACTCTCTCTTCCCTCACTCTCATAGCCCGATGGGACGGCAATCCGACACGACCGTAAAGAGATCAGGAGCAAGGCCAATAATGGCTTAACGTGCTTTGTGCTTAGAAGTTCCTAATGCGCGACCCGGGAATCGAACCCAGGACCCCACGCTCAGCATAATATATGTATGAGGTCTGACATGCTATAGAGATGAACTTGTGCCTACAGGCCGACGTAAATAATCCAAAGAGATGATGTTGCTGGCAAAACTCTTACCAAATGCGTTTGCAAAAACCTCGACAAGAGTCGTGCCTTATTGACCATAACTAAAGAAACATCATGCTGAAGAATTCCGCTCAGCCTATAAAAACTTTACATAGCTCTGAACAATTTTATCTCCTGAACGATTTTACATCTCCGACTGTAATATTTCGTTTTAGTACAATTTTACTACAAAACTTTGAAAATCAGGTCAAAAATCGTTTTAAAACGATAAAGGAGCATACAATTTTGCTGAAAATATAGTTTTAATTGTTATTTTTACTCGATATTTTGCCCGAAAGCCGAGTACAGGCTATATAATAAAGCGGGTCATTCACAGTGCTTTTCGTTGCACTTTATGTTCTCACGACTGTCGTTGTTGGTTGGAGAAATTTTTACGAGTCAGGTCAATTACGAAACGTGGAATGTATACGTGGCATGCATCTGTATGGGGCTTTTTACTCGAAAATTAGGAATTTAAAAAAATGTGACTCGATTTCGTAAAAATTTGCGGCAAATCGAATTACCTAAATTTGGAAGAATTTACATAAAAAATCTCATTGCCTACGTAGTATCTGCGTAGAATTTAAAATAGCATTCTCGTGTGTAGTTCTATTACCCATACCTATCACTATCATTTTGTATAGATTTTATAAATATTCGTTTCATTGTCATTTTCATTTAGAAAATTTAATTTAAAGAAACTGGTAGCAAACGTACGTGTGTATGATGATTCTTATTCATTCTTAATGAATAAGAATCATCATACACACTCATTTCATTCAAGAGAGAGATTTATTAAATGCTTTAAAATTGATTTCTCGCGCACTAGACGGCCACGACTCCGGTTAGTTGTGGCCGTCTAGTGCTATTGTATGGTCTGCGGATAGTTGGCCGTTGCGTCCAAGTGCGCGATTCGTATCGGTTGCTATAGTTTACCTGATCGCTGCGACCACTGGTCGTAGTAGTGGCCGTATAGTGCTGTAGACCCCTAAAACTTTGCATAACCTGCCCAATTCATAAGCGTCAACAATAAGTACCTACTAAACACGATAATATAAATCGTCCAATGAACAGCCAGACTTACAGACACAGAAACGACGCAAGCAAGTTTTTAAAGTTCATTCCCGTCGTACGCTCCACTAGTTCGGGGGCCGATTTTTTCCGACCCTCTAACTTTTGGGGGCAGTGTCTCTGTCCCCCAAGTTTGTTTCCCGACGAAAATAAACAGGGATCAGACGAGTTTTTCTCTGATTATTTCCACGTGAAATATCACACGTTTAACTTGTGGGTAAGTGATTATAAACGGGCGGAGATGACCCGGGTAAAAAGTTACTGGGTCGTCTTTTTTTGGATTTTTTTATGTAAAAAGATGGCCATTCGGTTGACGACACATTTGGGACTAAACCGCTGTAACAAGTCTAGCTTGGTAAATGTGTCTAAATTAACATTTTTGGGGAACAAGGTTCGGTTTTTTTCACGTATAGGCCTGTTCCGAAATTATCTGACGAAAAAGTAAAGATATGGATCTGAAAGGTAACTGTAGATGCCCATTTGTAGTACCACTTATAAATTGAATGCTTCGATTTGATTATTTGAATACTTTAACCCGAAATTCTAATTTTAAATCATTGACATTCACTTGACAATTGAGGTTAATTTTATAACCTCATACAGACAATTTTTTTTTTGTAAAAATTGGTGAGACAAAGTTGTAATCTTCTAAATACAGATGGATGTGTTAATAATTAGTTATAGTAAATGATTCTGTAAGAATTTAACTTGAACAGGGTTTGTTAACACTTTTATCAGATACTAATGAAACAGATTAAAGATTGGAACGGCTAGCTATTGACATGCATTTCAGTGCATAAGTTTGCGACGCGCTTGTCACATAGACACTGGCAATAATATATTACTATACTCAAAGGTGACTGGCTTATCCCTTTACTACGGTAGAAGGTATTGCTCGAACAACCCATGCCACAATAGAAGCTGTTCTCGCCAAATATAGAAACAAATCTTGTTGTTCGCTAGTGACCGGAGCATTAGCTTGTAATGTAACTTCTCAGATTCGAACATTTATTTATTTAATTAGGTTAGCCAACAATTATTTACACAATACATCTATATCTATACATATAATAAAACAATAGAATCCGGTGTATGTCTGTCTGTCTGTTTGTTTGTTCGCGCACATCTCCGGAAATACTGAACGGATTTTCACTTTGGGCTTTGTTTCATTAAAATCGGATGTTGCAAAAAAAGTTATTGTCATACAAGACGGTATTCTGTTCACGACACGTTGTGCATAATTTTTGAGAATAAACCAACAAAAAGTACTAGGCTTGCATGAATTTAAGATAGTATTACAATCATTAGTATTATCCCATGTTTTGCGCATAAATAGTTTATAACTAACAAAAAGTACTAGGCTTGCATGAATTCACGTTTAGTTTATTTTGAGTACATAAAAAATAATGCTATTCTTTCCATAAATAAAAATCTATTGCCGCATGTATGAAAGATCATGACTAGAAAATGGCTCGACCGATTCGGCAGATCTTTTTTTATTGAATTCGATTTTGTCTAGACAAGGTTTTCATAAAAGAAAATTTTGGAAAATCCATCGGAAAAGTTGGAAATACACCCGATGACGGGCACGAACAGCTAGTTTAAAATAAATTCCTTAATAGCACGTTTATAAGTGCAAAAATTACTAATTAAGCTAACGCAACATGCACCAATAGTACCAATGCATTACATCACTGAGTGCGGAGAACCGAGAATTACAGTGCGCAACCTGTAATGAGACAATTTGTAACATGACATTCACCGGGACTATTCGCCTGTAATGTAATAGCTGTGAGTGGGAACACCCATGATACAATTTTCATACCGAGACTACTCCGTGCCTCGGAACGCACGTTAATCCGTTGGTCCCGGCTGTCATTCGTGGATCTTTGACAGTCATTACGGGTATTCAGAAGCCCGAAGGTCTGACAACCACTCTTACCAAGGGGTATCGTACCTAGTTACTGGTTTGTGGAGGTCAGATAGGCAATCGCTCCATGTAAAATACTGGTATTCAGCTGCATCCGGTTAGACTGGAAGCCGACCCTGACATAGTTGGGAAAAAGCTAGGCAGATTGGTGTGACTTGTGACGGACAACAACTAAAGTCAATGTCGTTATATTTAATACAAGTTAAAGTTTTATTGATTACAGCAAAACATGAAATTCTAATCCTCTGTTACTGTAAATTGGGAGTAAATATTAATTCTATTGAATGATTATAATGAGATATTTCACATTCACTCACTAGAATGCGATGAGACTAGTAACGGTCCCGACTTACCGAGTTGTAGGTCGTGGGTTCGAACTCAGGCTTTACTTTGTTTAAATAATTTGATCGCCACTGCTTTCAAAACGGCAAAGGAAGGCATCGTGAGGAAACCGGCATGTCCTACAACCAAAAATTTGAAGATATGTGACACCTACCAACCCGCACTGGGTTCGCGTGGTAGATTACAGCTCACTCCCTCTCGAAAAGAAAAGGACTGTGTCCCAGCAGTGGGAACATTGTAGGCTGATTATGTTATTATGCTAACATTTACTATAATACAACCATTCACTACCATAATACAGACATTTACAACAAAATTTTAATCACAGCCCGAAAATACCAACCTTCTAAAATCATTAACCTCAAGCGAGCATTTCGGCTGGTTTTTCACGAAGCAGTTTTATTGAAAACAACTCTATTGAACGGGAATCGCGCGGATACCTTTACAGAGTAGCTTTGTAACGTCAGTCGCGTTCTAATATCCATGTTCGAGACTTGCTTGAAGGAGATATTGCTGGCCAGACGACAGCACTGTTTGGCTTTCTATCTAGACAATAAGGCGGTTTGCACACCTGGTTACTGAATTGTTGCTAGGTAAAGTAGCGGGCGAGTTGGGCGATAGTTGCGGAAAAAACCCGCTTTAGGTATCTACTTGGCTTTTGGAATATTATTATTTTTGTCGTTTCATCCTGGGTGGGATTCTCAGATTCTCAGACTTGGTTTTTTCTCAGGAATTTGTTAGTTGTAGACTGATTTGTGTCTGGTTGACGGCAATAGGCTCGGCCCCTATTGAACGGGACTTAAACATATCTCGGTAAATGTGAGTGTAGGTATACGTCTGCCTAACCGTTTGGAAAAAAAACAGGCGAGAATTTGTGTCTTTTCAAATTTATATAGCTTTTTCATTTGTGTTACAATGAGGTGAATGTTGGTACGAATGCATTCAACTGTGGCGACTGAACTTTCAATAATGTTTGTTGCAAATAATTACAGACGCGGGCATCGAGTCAGAAATTAATTTAACTACTGTTCCGTAATCATGCGTTGGTCAAATTAATGAGCATTTCCGACAAACTTTATTTTAGAGATATTTAATTACATTCACCAAACCTTATGGAAATGAGTTTAAAGAGTTAGTATAGTATATATTGAGATATTGTATATTATTTAGGTATACATACATAAACTCACGCCTTCTTCCCATGGGGAATTCTAGTTAATATTATAAATGCGAAAGTGAATTGTCTTTCACGCTAAAACGGCTGGACGGATTTAGATGAAGTTTGGCAAATGGGTAAACCATGACCTGGAAAAAGACGAAGGGTATTTTTTAACCTGGATCACAGACGGAATCACGGACAACAGATAGTTTTACATAATTTTTACGTTTTTACACAAAACACTTTTGAAAACTGTCATGACACACGCAATCATCCAAAAACAAAAATATCCCTGCATGCGGCCCGCCTAAGAAATGCCCTATTCTAAAAATTCTCCATTCTCGTCAGACGTATGTACGGTCAGCACAAAAGGCGAACACGGATGGTAGCGTCGGCAATGTTTGTAAAGCCTCGGCGAGCTTCAAGTCTAATATGTGGCGGGTTGTATTGTAACCAGGGCTGCAGGGATGCTGTGCTTAGAACATAGATGTCTTAGAGCTACGCTCGCTGACTCCGTTTGATATGCAAATGTAACTGTTTTAGTCTTGGTTTCGACGTATGTGGTATTTAGATCGGCGGTCGGCTGTATTTCAATTGAAAACACTCAAAATAAACCATTTCTAAGTAAGTTTAAATTTTAGAATAAATTATTTTAAGTGCCTGATGGAATACCAATAGCAAACATGAGTGCTGAGTTTTTAAGTTCCTGTCTGAAGAATGAGAAAATAATGCTTAAACACTTTCATGATTTATCATCATCATCATTTCAGCTGACAGAAGTCCACTGCTGGATATAGGCACGCAAGCACCGCCACTTCGACCGGTTCTGTGCTTCCCGCATCGAGCGGATTCCTGCGGTCTTCACAAGGTGGGTTTAACGGGGCCTTCAATGGGTCCACCTGGTGGGAGGTCTTCCAACGCTACGTCTCCTGGTATGCGGTCGCCAGTCCAGAATCTTTTGGCCCCATAGGCCATCTCTTTTATGAGCACTGTGCCCTACCCACTTTTATTATCTCAAGTTACTATCGCGATTATTATAGTTTGAAAACGTGTCCTAGTACCTAGCAATTCTTCTCTTTTACGTAGTTATGAAAGCTTCCGAAGAAAGATCACGAAAAAGTGTTAGCGTAAAGAAAGATGTTGCTGCCCACCGCATAAGGATAATCCCTATGTTGCCTAAAGGGCACCTTTCGGACACCTGCGAAAGGATAAGTGGTTTTCCTTCTCTAGGAACCATACAGCCAATGCTCGAACACATACTAGAGATGTTACGGAGGTTGTTTTACCAGAACTGGAGTCGGAGGTTTTAAATTTTATTGATCGAAGTCGGAACCGCAGTCGGAGTCGGAACCGGAGCCGGAGTCGGAGGCAAATGTAGAAAAAAGTTATGCCATATAACACTTTTTTGGCTTCGTATTGAAATTAACTTATCACAACAATTAAACTACTCAATACACCGCTCTCAACTTAATTTAATAAATTAACGTGACAAGTCTGACATAAACAAAACAATAATCTGATACATTGAGCGGGTGTTTAAAAATTACTCGGGCGATAAATTCAAGTTGTTTGTACGCACTCTAGTCACGTGCATCGCTGCGTTTTGATCTTCGGTATAACTCTGATTCAAAATTATCGAAGCCGAAGTCGGAGTCGGAGGTGTAATATTAATCGGAAGTTCCGACCTTTCGGAATCGGAATCGAAGCTCTGTAACATCTCTGACACATACATATAGGTAAATATAAAAATGAATCCCTATTTCCCTTGGTCACGGCATCACGCTAAAACGGCTCAACAGATTTGGATGAAATTTAGCATATGGGTAGACCATGACCTGGAAAAGGACATAGAATACTTTTTATACCGATTTTTCCACGGGATCGAGACTTATGCGGGTGAAACCGCGGGACGCAGCTAGTAGATAATATAGAAATATTCTAAAAGGTCTAAGATTAGTGTTCCAAATAAGTATACCCAACGAAAGAGCTTTACCTAAACTGTAGATAGTCAAAGCCAAAAATATACGCAAATAATTTCCCACGAACTTATTATAAGCAGATAATTTTTACGTCGGATAAAAGCGTCAAGTGCCAAAAGGCTCTTATGTACGTTGACGTGAGAGTCGACTCAATTGACGAGGATGTGAAAAGGCGTCACAAAGCGAAAACTTGACATCATACGACTTTAACAGGAAATATAACTTGGAATTCTAAAGGTAAAGTATGTAGGTGGAAACTGGTAATAAGAGCAGAGTTGCTTTCATGTATTTTTATGACGAGCCTATAAATTGATAACAAAACAATATGTTTGTAGATGGCAATTCAGAGAAGTGGTGTCCCAGTGGTAACTGCCCCTACTTACCGAGTGTGTCGTGGGTTCGCACCCCACTAGGCGAACTATTTTGAGTAATTTATTTCATAACCACTGTTCTCAAAGCGGTGAAGGAAAAGATCGTGAGGAAACCGGCTTACCCTAGAACCAAAAATTCGAAGTGACGTCTACTAATCCGCACTGGGCTCGCGTGGTGTATTAAAGCCTACTCCCTCTCATAGAGAGAATTCCTGTGTCCCAGCAGTGGGAACATTATAGGGTGATTATGCTTATGCTTGATGGCTGAATTTCTGAAAATATGGTATTGATCAAGTTGTAAAACAGAAAAGGCGTCCGCCATTGCATGTCCCGAGATTAAAACAAAGAGGGTTATTTAAAATCAAAAGAAAATCCACTTTAATTCAGAAATTTAAATATTTCATACGTCAGAACTTAATTCTACTTTCAAATAAAATTGTATGGGAACAAAGTTATGCAAAATTTTTATTCAGCCGTTCAATAACCCGGAAACAGATTTAGGATCACTCTCATAACGGTTCTTTGTCAAAACCGAATAGGGGAATACGAATGAAACCGTTACTCGGAATTCGCTTATAATTCCCGAGAACAATCTCAATATCTATTACTATTGTACGAAAACTCGTTGCAAACTGATATACCACGATTTCAATCCGTCGATACGTGCATCGAATGCAATGGTAACGTCATACAGACATTTCTCTATTATAGCAGCCGACCAATTTCATCAGACCTCCCCTGCCGCTTTTGGTTCCACATGTTTGTGTAAAGATGGAAGATTTTCTGCAATATCCAGGGGTCTCACGTGGTTGGTTGCGAGGAGGTTACCTCAACCCGTGTTAGGATAATAATGGCTAGTATTCAAGTGAAGTTCTTGGAACGTAATATCAACTAGTTGTGAAGACTTAACTCATTAGAATAGAGACTGCGTCGTAAAGTTTGTGGGTGAGTAAATATACTGAATGTGGCACAGTTTCGGATTTAAATTGAGGTTGGCAGTGTTCTTTACTTCATATATTTCAATTTTCTGTATGAGTTTGTGTTCTATTTTAACTTGTAGTTTTCAAACTGTGGGATGCAACTGTAGTTACTTTTGCGAGGAAGACGCATTGTTGTAATGTTTCAATGTATTTATGTAATTTTCCAAATGTAAAAAAAAAAAATGAATCATGTTATGAATAGGAACGAACTAAGACATTACAATTAGCGGAATTACAATGAACAACAAGTACAACTAGAACAGTTAAAATTTCAAAAACCCCCGACACAAACATTTCCCTATTTTTCTTTCCTACTCCCTCACCAGACCCTGTTCATTATTAATCTATAACCTATTCATCGAGACCATTTCAATCAGCCCAAACACGATAACTGTGCCATAAGTTGTTATGGGAGTTAGGTATCCTGCAAATTCCTGCAGCATCAGTTCAAGGTCTGTTCTTCTAATATCATTGAAGCAACACAATACCAAATTTCAAATCGACCAGAACTATGAAAGATGCTCACATCCATTCATCAACTAGAAAAGAGCTGATAATCTTCAAACGGCAGATCTGATTTTGATAAAACATGTATAAGTTCCATCGCTAGAAAACCTGCTATCAAATAAAAATACCCCATTCAAATCGGTTCACCCGTTTAAGAGCTACTGTGCCACAAATAGACACATACACATAGCGGTCAAACTTATAACACCCCTCTTTTTGCGTGGGGAGTTAAAAACTAAACAAGAACAAACTATACTAACAGTCTACCTAATGCTTTATATAGGTAGTTGAACTCTGCGCTAGTTTTCAACTCCCCAACAACAAGCCATATCATATCACAACAAAAACTTCTTCTATTCCAATATTTTTTTTCCATCTTGGTAAGTCCGCTTCATATAAAACTTGGTGAAGCATTCTATTCCGGCACGTCTGCCATTATGGCGAACTTTAGTAAGTGGCATTTGATTTAGGGAACAAGTCACAGTTTAGGATATTCACCGAAAACTTTGCATGTTCAGTTCACTTTATGCTAGATATCTTGCAGATAAATGGGAGAGGCAGTTAATGCCGTATAATCTCCGGATTAGACTGGGGTGGAATATTTTGATGTAGATTGCTTCAGAGGTAGCTGAGGCGTTTGTGTCAGGAGGATCGGTCATTTCCCCTGTGATCTCATTACAATGCAAAATTCTAAATATACTTTTCATTAATCAATCTGCCTAGTCTTTTCCCAATTATGTTGGGGTCGGCTTCCAGTCTAACCAGATGCAGCTGAATATCAGTATTTTACATCTTGTGCAAGGTAGCGCCGCTATGGCGCGTAGCTAGCGAGCCGCGCCAGCCGCAGCATGGACAGAGCGACTATCTATCTGACCTCCACAACCCAGTGACTGGGTAATACAGATACCCCTTGGTAAGACTGGTTGTCAGACTTTCGGGCTTCTGACGACCCGTAACAACTGTCAAAGATCCACTAATGACAGCCGGGATGAACGGTTTAACGTGTTTTCCGAGGCACGGAGGAGTCTCCGTATGTAAACATGGGTGGCCATGTTTACATACGGAGACTCCTCCGTGCCTCCGTGGTCCATCCACGGACCAACCCCAGCAAGCACAGCTTAACCTGATGGATCGACCCGTGCGGCTGTTATTACTTAGCCACGAGCTCCTCTGTGTGAAGCTACTTTTCATATAATCTACTATTCATTATTAGGGATGTAACGGACTTCTTACGAATTAAGGAAAAATGGTACGCTCAAAAAATTCATAATTAATCAAATGCAGTTTTGTTAAATTGAAGTGTATTATTAGTAAATTCTCTCGAATCATCAGGTAAGTTGTTAAAACGATGAAGACACAAACTAACTTTAAAATAAAGCCCCATTTCAACCCGCCAAGTTTACAGCCACACGAATTTCATTCAAACTTCAAGTGAGTCTTGTTTTCAAGAAACGCTGGTCTTAACCCGTAAATAGAAGGGGGTTTCTTATAAAAGTAATGAAAAGATTTTTTTGTTGCACGCGAAAAATAAAAACTCATATTCTAGACGATTTTAGTATGAATGGATGGAAAGAAAAATGGTGTGGGTGGTAGACAATGGACTACCTTTACGTCGTGACCTTTTGAGTTAGTATGCATCAGTTTCCATTTTTAACAAGGTTGTTTCAAGTAGGGTTGGTACCTATAATAAAAGGCGGTTGTCTTGTTATCATGTTTTTGGTTCGGCTCACATAAGTAGTGGATGTAAGGAAGGTTCAGAAAACGGGCGTGTTTTGTTTTGTTTGTATGGTCTTTGAGGGAAAGAGTGTAAAAAAGTTTTGAGACTTTGAAACTTGTCTGTTTATTTTGTAGTAGATTAAATGTGTTTTGCTTACGTGTATTTTAGAACTACAGGAGCCAGAGGATGAAGGTCTGTTATTGACGCGCACATTGGTAGGTATTTTGTACTTTCGTATCGGTACATTATTTATTATTATTATTTAAAGGGTCTTTGACAAATCTCGGAAACCTGGGGTCCCGGACCTTTGGAAGGCGTACGAGGGGCCGAAGCCAACTCGCAGAGGTTCGTTAGACGTTTTTAATTAAATGAGGTACCAACCGACGATTATCCCTGTAGGTATGCACTATGCAAGTGCACCCAGCGACAACCCCCGGTTGGTGTGGGACTATTGCTGGATATGGAAACAAAGATATGAGTTTGGGTGGCTAAAGGTTTATTATGTTTTATTTTTTTCGGAAGGCTTACAGACTAATAACATTATAATAACAATATTATATGACTAAATTGCTAATTACAAGCCCCCACAGATAAATACAAAATGATTAGGTGCTTCCTCATCGTCGCGATTTCATCTAATATGTATACCAACATTATAAGCAAATAAACAATTTCCATAACATCATAACATGACGCCTTGTTTCCCGAAGGGTTGGGCAGAGGTGTCCCTGTAGCAGGTTCACCCACATTTTGCCAGTTATGTTTTAAGTCCCATGTAATAGGGGGCGAGCCTATTGCTATTAACAAACAAACAATTTCCATTCTATTTTAACTAGTTATTTCCTCAAATTTGGTTGATTATTACTTCTTGGTTGGGTTATTTACTAATTTTAAATAAATATTTAAAGGTACAACCCTGCGGGGAAAGAAAGTAAATAATTACAACTGAACCGTCATCTATATTGGTCATATTATATTCGTCTATAAATAAATTATGACTTCCAGATTACAAGACTTATTCTTGTCAATTTATTCCAGGCTCAAAATTATAACACCCTAGTCCAAGCTAGCCTAGTTCAAAATCCACACCCTGTATACCGTATTACACAGACTATAAACACGAGCGACCATTGCTCGAGTTTCAATATAAAGCAACATGCATTTCGGTGAGATACTACACGTTAACTACACGATACACCTACCAGGCGCACAGCACTATGTTGGAAGTGTTGTAATATTTGGGTGTTAAATTCTCCGTTTCTGAAACTATTGGAACGAAGGCACACGGGTCGGGCAACTTACATTAATAACGTAAAACACCGAAACACTGCGGTGAACACACGTAGAAACTTTGGGTTCTAACATCATTCCACATAGCAGGGGCCATAGTGTTATGAAATAATACTTAAACTACTGAAAGTGACACGAAATAAAAACCTGTGTCTGTCAATGGCTAAAGAAGTCGGCTGAGTCTCGATATACTAATAAGGTTTTAGTCAGCCCCCCATGAGTCATCTTAATAATTTTAAAAATTCCAAGTGATTTACTGTTAGGAGCGTCCATACTAAAAGCTGGCAACGTCGCAAAGAGTTGCCAAATATTTTGTTGTTTTGACTAAGTTGTCAATACTGTATGGAAATAAGAAATATCGCTAACTAGTCAACTAAAATATTGATTATCAAATGCATCTGGAAACTTTCCAAATGCCCTTTTTACACTTAAAACAGTTACAACATCAAATCTAGTGTTATAATTGCAATTCATTATTAATATTTTAGGTCACTAGTTAGCGATATTTCATATTTCCATACAGTAATATTGCTAAATTAATTAAAACAGGTAAATATTTGATAGCTATTTGCGATGTATAACGTAGGTACTTTATGTAAGCCCACACTCTTGTAATAATGTCCTTTCCAAGCCTTAATTTCCATCTTAAAATCAGCTACTGCGTAATTAAAAATTTAATTAACCATTTTTCTGTGTTCAGCAATATTGTGTATTAATTTGAACTCAATTAGGTAAACCCACTCAGGATTCGAGCTTAATTGAAAAATTCAATGTAGGTGGCAATTAGCCACTCGAACAATATTGGGAATCTGAATCTTTTATCTTTGTATAGATTTTGTTGGTAGGTAGGGAGGGAGGGGCTCGTGGCTAAGTACTAACAACCACACGGGTCGATCGATCAGGTTACCACGCTTACCGCAGTTGGTGCGTGCGACCATCTTTACATTCCAAGACCCCTCCGCAAAGCACGTTAAGCCGTTGGTTATCATTTGTAAATCTTTGACAGTTGTTACGGGTCGTCAGAAGCCCGAAAGTCTGACAACCAGTCTTACCAAGGGGTATCGTGTTATCCAGTAACAGGGTTGTGGAGGTCAGATAGGCAGTCGCTCCATGTAAAATACTACTATCCAGCTGCATTCGCTTAGATTGGAAGCCGACCCCAACATAGTTGGGAAAAGTCTAGGCAGATAATAAGTTTTGTTGGCAGGTTTCATAATGATCATTATCATCTATGTACTGCGAAAATCGAGTCTTTTTGATGATCCTGGTTTGATTTTTATACGTTTTTGTAGACATTCGAACCGTACTTAGAAAAAACGAAATCATACAAAAATCCTATATTTTCATGCTAAAATTCCGAATTCCTACTAGCAATAAACATAGAGCACTCAAGTTGCGCCCCCTTCATTATTTCGTTCCATAAACCGTATGAAGTTTCCAATGTGGCGGCATAATTCGATGCCGGGGCGGTGCATCGTCCGACGGGCCCGGTCATTCCTTCCGGTACATTGTCTTATCCGACCCACTAGGCTGGCCATCAATCATACACCGGCCAGGGAATGCGACGGCCACACGTGGATCGAGTGGCGAAAAATATTCCGTTTTCATCCACTTGATTTTGTACTCTAACTTTATTAAAACAAAGTTTAATATCGTTTGGTCAATGTATTTGTATTATCCTGCTAAACTGACTTAATGTTACCAGTAAATTTGTAATGTATGTGACATGGACACAGCATTATTGATAATTCCATGTTTTGGATTCTCTATCGCCGTTCTGTTTGGGAGATATATTGGCGTTGTAGGTTAATATATTGTTGGTCTGTGGCTATTACGGCCTAGACTGAAGGTACCTATTACCCTTCATTGGGTACAAATACATGGATGGTATTTAGTTGACATTGCATGGACGTGGATGTGTCGAGGCTAGCAATTACTCTGGCCGGCAAAGGGTCCCCCTGCATGCAGCCAGGCGATTGCGAACGGATCTATGCATCCCGATGACTGTCAGGGTACGCAAGGCTATATACTGTGAATGACGTCTGTGTGCTAAACGTATGGAGCGTTTGTGTTCAATCATGGCGCGCTGTATGTTGGGGGTAGGAATGTAGGATCTGTTATGTCAAGCATGACTGTTGACTTAGGTAATTATTATTGCCTATTCCAACTGTAAATATTATACAAGTTTATGTAACAATAATTTTGACTGTTATTTCAAATATGAAAAAAACATGAAAAGGAAAATGTACCTAGTAAACTGTTTTGATAATGGTCCGAATTCATTATTCTGACAATTGTATAAATATTTATTTATTTATTTATAAGTTACCTAATAAATATATACATGACGCAGGCAATGATCCAAAATGGGGCCAGAAAAATAAATAGACGAAGACACATAATTTCGTTGAGAAATCGTTTGATAAAGCTTGAAAAGTCAGTAACGTGCCACTGACCAAATTCTTTGAAAAGAAGAAGAGGAATAAATTCTTAGAAAATAATTTAACTTTTTATAAGTTTCCAGAAGTATGAATGTCGATGGCTATAAGAGTAGGGGAAGACTAAAGGAACGAGGAATAGACTGTGTGAAAGACGATATGTCTAGAAAAGGAGTGACTACCGAGATGACTTAATAGAGAAGTATGGTAGAACGGGAAATGCTACCGACCACAAATAAATTGGGATAATGCCAAGAAAATGAACGATGATAAGTTTCCAGAAATAAAAAATCGGGACAAAGTCAAAATCAAATCATTTATTTCAAATAGGCCCCTATAAGGCACTTTTGAACGTCAAAATTAAAAAAAAATTGAATTGATTGTAGTCGCCCCTTCCAAGAGGTAGTTTTCGTATGGAGAAGAATGGGCAAGAAACTCACAGTTACTCTCCAGTTCAGTTTTACTTATTAGTTAAATAATTATATGTGAAGACGATGCACCTAGAATAATTTTATACCACAACAGGTAGAAAGAATTAAAAATGAAAACACGACAGATGTGATAGATAGGTGGTGCTCACATATTTACAAACATTGTAAAAGTAGATGATTTTCCTAAAATTTTACAGTAAATAAGTCAGTCAGTGTGTGAGGAAGTAATCACAGAAAGTAAAATCAATGTTATATAACAAAAAAATAATAAATTTTACAATGAAATTAGCAACCAGTTTGATTTTGTCTAGATTCTAGTTTATCCTCTAGAGACGGACCAGCATGTACAAAAATCTTGTCAGTTTGCAAAGCTAAGCTAACATACACACATCAAAAGTGTCTAGGGATCAAGCATTTTTATGCGGATTTCTTGAGATTGAGATGTGGCTTTGTAATAATTTTATGATTATATAAATTTATATGGATCCTTTTTGGTGCATTTCATAATTTGAAACAGGAACTGTTAATCAAATTCGAGTAAAAGATGAAAATCAGCTGTCAATATTTTCCCTATAAAAACATACAACGCATTGAAGACATTATTAGTGCTACTGTTTCCCTACTACTGATTAAAACCAACGTTATTATGGAGCGGCGACGTCATTTAAGCAGGGAAGAAATGCTCAGAGCCGTGGGAATGATAGAAGCTGGTTCCCGGCAACGTACTGTGGCTTTAGCTCTGAATACAAGTCAGAGTGTTATCAGTCGACTTTGGACACGTTACCGAAGCACTGGTACCGTGGCTGAGCGCCATGGAGGACGGTATCGCTGCACCACACGGAGACAAGACCGATACATTCAAATCTTAACTCGAAGAGCTCCAACAATAACCGCCATGATGTTAGCCGTGAGGCTTCATCACTCTTCAGGGAACTTAATTAGCGACCAAACAGTCAGAAACCGCTTGCATGAAGTGAACCTTCATTCCCGAAGACCGCTACGGGTACCACCTATAGCAATGCACAATCGTAGGATTCGATATCAATGGGCTCTTGAACACAGAAATTGGGCAGAAGAACAATGGCGTTTCGTGTGCTTTTCTGATGAGTCTCGTTTTGGTATGAGACCGGATACAAGACGGATACGACACTGGAGAACCCCTGGACGCCAACAGCGATTAAAATCCTGCCAGGAAGTCCATCCTTATAGTGGTGGAACCATCATGGTATGGGCGGGTATTTGGATCGGCGGAAGAACTGAGTTGATTTGGATCAGAGGCAACCTCAACGCTCAAATTTATGCTGAGACGATTGTATCTGACGTCATCGTTCCTCTACAAGTGCAAATCGGTCCCTTATTTCAGTTAATGCATGATAATGCACGACCGCACACCGCAAGAGTTGTAAGACAGACTCTCGCCGCAGCTAACATCAATGTCCTGCTCTGGCCTGCTCAGTCGCCAGACTTGAACCCGATTGAGCATGCATGGGATATGCTACAGAGAAGAGCTCTGCCGAATATGGAGGGTATCCAGTCGCAAGAAGACCTTTTTTTGTTGTTGCAACGAACATGGGCGGCCATTCCACAGCGTGATTTGGATGAACTCATTTTGAGTATGCCAAACCGATGTTCTTGTGTTGTTAGTGTTCGCGGTAGAAACACGGATTATTAATTGTTTAAGTTACCCAATAAAATTTTAAAGAAAACTGTTATTTCAGTCTTTTTTTCGAACTTTAATGTTAGTGGTTCAAATGTCAAAAATCCCTTTATTAGGAAAATGGCAAATTTCTTTATTAATGCAAAGGTGACTTGGTTTATCGTTACTGTGACAAACGAAAACACTTTATTTGATGAATCCTTAAAGAAAATTTTAATTAATATCAATCAGGAGAAAAGTTATTGCAAAAATATATGTTGATCCCTAGACACTTTTGATGTGTGTAATTGCCAGCACAATTTGGATGATTTCAACGATTATGTTGCCGACAGCCAATACTAAAGTATACCTAGATTCAGAACCTATTAACTAACATTTAACAAAGCACCATTTTTGTCGAAACTCTACTTTCCCAGCTACATTATCTACACCATTCCCAATATCGTTCAAGTATTTAGTCTCATCATCAATCATACCTCTTTTGGGTATTTTCACAATATTAGAGTGCGTTATCAATAATAAATGTTGGTTTTATGTTTCTTCTCGTACCTAATATCCACCCAAAACGACGATAGTTTGGTACTTAAAGAATATATGGGAAAACTAGTTGTTACCCGCCGCTTTGCCAACGTCGAGGTCGAAGCTATCTATCACACGGTATGGTACTACTGGGATAAAAAGTATCCTATATCCTACCCGGTCATGGTCTGCCCGCGTACCAAATTGCATCCAAATCCGTTTAGCCATTAAGGTATGAAAAGGTAACAGAGTTACTTTCACATTTATAATATTACTATGGATAGGACATGGCCCATGTGGCCTGGTAGCGTAAATATAAAGGCGGATGCAACGCAGACATTCATGTTCCATAGTCAATGTTGCATTATCTTGCGAATGGCGAATGGAAAATTGTAGTGCAGCCGCATTTGTGTGTATACGCCATTGAAAAGGTGGATTCAATGCAGACACCCATAGTATTATTTCCGTTAGATTATAAACCGTCTAAAAATTGTGAACAGGGTGAAATGGGTTAGGTTAGGTTAGAACTGTGACGAACTGCGGTCGGCGAGCGTTACTCCCAAGTTGCTCACAGTTTTAGGCTATTTAGTATTAGGACAAAGTGTGTTACATCGCAATCAAGTTTGATACCTGCAGTGTATAGA
This sequence comes from Omphaloscelis lunosa, assembly GCA_916610215.1. Lineage (NCBI taxonomy): Eukaryota > Metazoa > Arthropoda > Insecta > Lepidoptera > Noctuidae > Omphaloscelis > Omphaloscelis lunosa. The sequence continues at coordinate 4,481,344 of OU744247.1, forward strand.
GCGAGTACTTATAAACTGTATTGCAGTCGATTTTGTTAAAACAATGTCTTTCGAAGCCAATCATATTGCAGACAGTTTTCAGATGCTTTATTCATACGGACGCGGCTGCGTTAAAGAACAGCTACTGTCTGTGTCCGCCTTTGTATTTACGCGACCCGGTAGAATGTTTCGTTTCACAATTCTAATTCAGAGTGAAGAGTTGCAAAAATATAATCTCGCGATCTTAAAATTTCGGAGTCGGATATTGCTCTTACTAAAACTTTTATTGCAACGTAAAGCTTTTAAAAATGCAATATTCCTCTAAGAAAATTCTACACGTCTGTTTTCGTGCCTGCAAAAGCTTCGTGTAAGTATACACATCTATATATATAAAAATGAATCCCTATTTCCCTTGGTCACGGCATCACGCTAAAACGGCTGAACGGATTTGCATGAAATTTGGCATATGGGTAAACCATGACCTGGAGAAGGACATAGGATATTTTTTATCCCGATATTCTCACGGGCTCGAGACTTATGTGGGTGAATCCGCGGGGCGCAGCTAGTAGGTATATAAATTCACGCCATCTTCCAATTGGGGTAGGCAGAAACTAAAATGGCCACCTGTTACGATCCTGAGAAACTCCTTTTGCCTCGTTTACGTTCATACATCTGGTCATACACGTACGCCTGTTGCGAGTAATATGCACCTAAAATTTCTGAAGAACAACTACTTTCTAAGAACTCTCTCTCCTGGGTTTAGTCTCCTCAGAACTTTTCGTATAAGCAAGTAGGTAGGTACCTAATAACAAACTTAACCGAATTATTTTCCCACAAAAGTGTTAATCGAAACGGAGTCCCGTCCTTATCAAGCCAATTTGATCACGCAAAGTCCCAAACAACTACAAAATAATTTCCCACAAAAGTGTTAATCGATACTGAGTCCCGTCCTTATCAGACCTATTTGGTCACCCTTACAACTACATACCCGTATGAACCATAAGAAACCATGACTAAAGATAAAGAAATAAAGACGAACCCGCCTCGATTCGGTCACAATCAAGGAAATTGAAAGGTCGACCCGGGTAGAACAGGGTATACCTTTCCGCTACATTGTCTTATCCGGCAATACATCATTTTGCCCGGACTCACTCGGATAACCAATACGTGTGTACGGTCGAACAAAGAGATTGATATACAGGCAGCTAACTTGCGACTATCATATTGCACTTATAAGTATGTCTTACGCATAAAAAGTTATCAAATACACGATAAAAATGAAAATTGACAGTGTAACGGAAACCTGAATATTTTTACATGTAAACCAAACTCTTTGTTCGACTGTACGTAGGTACAGTTATGGGCACAAATACGTATACAGTTAGTACAATTCAAAAGCGCGAATCTATTGTGACTTTGAGATAAGACCTATTTTATAAAGGCTCCTGCAGACAAGTGCGACGAGACAGTGCGACGCGTGAGTCTAGATGAAAACTTCATGGAAATTGTTTTACGAAAATCGCGTCGCATCGTCGCGTCGCACCTGTCTGCGGGGCCTTAATACGTGTGGTTATTTAAAAAAATCCAAGATTTGATGTCGCTAACGGCGCGTTCGTACCAACTTATAAATTGGTCGAGGGGTGAGAATTTCTCCATATTCTTTACGTACGTACTCCTATAATATTCTCAACGGCTGAAGATGGAAATGAGAGGGTTTTTGTGAGTTGAAAACGGAACTTTTGAGGTGGGGTTCAAAGCGTTGAGGACTCGTTTCAATGCCGTCAAGTGCCTTCGAAAGGAGGTTGACAGTTTTACTTTTTTGAGGGCTTTTCATGTGGGTGTGTTTGGAGTTAGTGCGTGGTTTTTTGTGAAACTGTGAGGCTTTATTACCTACTTATATTGGCGCAAGTGGTGAACTTCATGATTTTAAATTACAATAGACGTGGATATATTTAGTAACCTGTTCCGCTAAGCTATTTCGCAGACTCGCTCTGCGTTCAGCGCTCAGTGTGGCAACACGCCATGTTCGGGTTCGCGACAAATCAATCGTCATCCTGAGGATGCCTCGTTGAGAGGTGAAATACGTGTCGATTTCTTTCAGGAGTTTTTTATGGCTCTTTAGAAATAACTAAGCGGAACACTAAATATATCCACGTCTATTGTATTTTATAATGGATTTCCGCAAGGTTACGCCTGAATCAATTAACTATATTTCATGATTCTGTTAACGTGGTATGGACAAGAGTGATCATTATCTTACATCAGACGAAATTAGACGGTATATATTTTCGACTGCCTCGTTGGTCGCAAACGCTACTGCTGTACAGGAGTACTGGGTTCGATTCCCAGGTCAGGTAAAGTGTTATTCGGTTTTTCTATGTCGAATTTCTCAGTAGCAGCAATAATCAATGCATCATGTTTGTGAACGGGCGCCGTCAGTTGGGACTGGAAGTTTTTGAATTGTTCTTTGTTTTATCTTTTTGTTACGGACGCTTCTTACGTGCACGACTTTCTACACATTTCAACATGAATGATGTAACCAATATTTTGTAACAATTTTTTATTTAAAAGAGTGTCTGTGGAGTTTCTTGCCCGTTCTTCTCCATAGGTACTTACCTACTACGCTTTGGAATGGGCAATTAGCTTTATCTTTCTGACTGACCGATTCCTTGACAATTCAAAAATGCCTGTAAATGGTTTTAATAAATGCTTTGAGTTTAGAGTTTTTTGCAGCCCGGTGTCTGGATTTTTGCCCGGTTGATGGCAATAGGCTGTGACATGGGACTTAAACATAACTGGCAAAATTTGGGTGTACTGTAGATACAACTCTGCTCACCCTTTCGGAGAAACAAAACGTGATGATTTACATTATAGTTATGATTTTGACATTATTATTGATTGTTTTGACATTACTAGTATAATACTAATTATGACCAAAATTTGCCAAATATTATTATGTACTCACACTAGTGTTTAAGATGTGTATGAAATTACTAACAAATTGGATTGTATGATCTGATGATCTGAAAATAAAATTATTTGATTGATTGATTGATTATGTTATTTTTTCGATGAGGTATTTTGTAAAGATCGTTGGAGATGTCGTTCCGTAGTTCTTTCTGCTTACACGGTAATATGGCGTGAGTTTATGTGCCTAGGTGAATTTCTTTATAAAAATATCTTTATAAAATTAATATCAGATACAAAAATTAATAACAGCCCTAACAATAATAATAACATACACACGTTTCGTAAATTGCAAATCGTTCATGCAAACGTTTCGTGAGCCCAATTGAAAGGGTCCACGTAATTGAGTCGTAACAATAATGCCTTTTATAATAAATTGTGTCCCAAATGTGTTGCGTATTCAGAAAAATAATCGAAATAATGTATCGTCTTTCATATCAGAGAGTATTATTGTTATTGTAATTCTTCGTTGTTCGTGAGTTATTTGACTTTTATTCTAGTCTGAGTCATGGTTCGAAACATTTTTCTGTTAAACTAAAGATAATAAAATTGACCTTTGATCAGCTGCGTACGTATACTTATTTTAATTTAATAATAATGTTATTTTAATTTAATAATCAAATCTAATTTAATAATCAAATCTAATTTAATAATCAAATCTAATTTAATAATGATTTAATTTCATTTATTTTTTTTTATTTTTTTCTCTTTTAACTTTATTGCTTCATTTAAATACTTACCTTTATTTTATTTCTTAATAATTTTTGTTACCTTATGTGCGAATGTTTTATTCTGATTTTGTGTGTTTGAATTTCACTAACCAAATTGAACTGACAGCTTTTGAACACAGTTTAGAAGTGCTGATCGACTTGTAAACTGTGTTCAAAAGCTGTCAATATCAATATTCTATAACAATGTTGACACTGACAGCTCTTGAACGTGGTTTAGATCTGTTGAACGCATTCAGTTTCGTTAGTGAAATTTGCCCTGAAGTTTATTTTTTTTGGATTTTTGTCCAAAGTGGTAACTCAATTACGAGGTCGACTATGCATATTTTACTTTCTAGAACAACAATGGTGTGTTAATTTTTTTGTAACATGCAATCCGTATCAATTTGGGTTAAGTAATCGGTTATAGCCCTTAATTGTGTGTTTTTTGTTTGTGTTTCATTGGAAATAGTCCGTGTACCTATAGTACCTATAAATGTATGTTAATACGGTAATGTATACCTACTCACACACCAGGCAACCTAATGATATAACCAACGCCAGTTTTATCACTACAATATGAAAAAAAAACCTGTTCTATCCGAAAGGGGCGCATAGGTACTGTGAAAACATTACCAAAATGTAATAAAAATCTTGTTATTATTGAAAAAAAAAAAAAGTTATTGCTATTTAAAATTCACATTTTTAGTACCAAAACTACCTAAATTCATGAAAAATTTAAAAAATTTCAACAGGGTTCATAAGTTATGACTTGTAGATATCCGCTAAACAACGGCCACCATGTAAAATTCGCTATGGAAAAAAAAAAGTTGCGATGTTTTTTTTATTTTTTTTGTGTAAATTTGCACATAAATAGATTTTCAGTACGATGCTTAACAACACCCTCACGGATCGGACAGCGTTTTTACATTTTGTATACCAGCAAACATTTAAAATATCTTTAGCTGGAAGACCAAAGAAATGGTGGATGGACTGTGTGAAAGACGATATGGCTAGAAAGGGGGTGACTACCAAGATGGCGACTAATAAAAAAGTATATAGAGAAGAAAAAGACGTTACTTCGACTCCAAATAAATTGGGATAAAGGATGATCATGATAGGTAAACATCAAGAACACGTCAAAAAAACTATTCATTTTTGAAGTGAAACATGTTTCCTCTCGATTTCCAGCAATCTGTGCATAGAACATAAATACCTAAAAGTCTGTAGGAGTGATTTCGTGCAAAGGGACGGAGGTGTGTAACAGGGAGCCGGGGAAGCGTGCGCTATTTGATTTAACCAATGAGCGCGCGTGGTGCTAGAGTTGGCCATCAGAAACGACCTTGACGAGGCCCCGCCCCTTTAATATTGCTTCCTATTCTTTTCGTGTGGTTAGTGTCAATCCCGAAAAAAGCCAAGCGGTTCTCTTCTCGAAACCGCGCACAAGGCTTAGAGACCCCCTCCCCCGACCTCTCACTATGTTCGGTAAGCAGATCCCTTGGGAGAAGCGAGCCAAATACCTAGGTGTTTTCCTCGACCACCATCTCACTTTCGCTGAGCACATAAAGAAGGTTCGTTCGCAAGCCGCTTTCGCTCTCGGTAGGCTCCATTCCGTCCTAAACGCACGCAGCAAGATGTCACTTAAGTGCAAATTGCGAATCTACACAGCGTGTATTCGTCCCATCATGACTTATGCGGGTGCCGTCTTTGCTCATGCAAAACCCCATCATATCCATAGGTTGCAAACGCTCCAAAACCGATTCCTCCGTAGGGCCACAGGCTCCCCCTGGTATGTTAGGAACGAGAGTCTCCATCTCGACCTTAGAATTCCCACGATCCACCAATTTCTAAAACGCCTTGCAAAGCGTTACTTCGATTCCGCGGTCAAACATCGCAACCCTCTGGTTGTCGAGGCCGCCAGTTATGTCCCAAGTAGGATTAGCCGTACCCGCCGTCCTAGGCACATTCTCACCGACCCAGATGACCCCATAACCCTCCTCCAGGAGAGCAATAGGGCCACTAGCACTCTACACAAATACAGACGCCTCCCGTCATTCCGACCTCGCCGTCGAGGTCCTTTGCGATCGCGTCCGCGCCCCCGAGTAAATGATACTCCTCCCCGACCCTTGCTCGATAACGAGGTGCCAGCAGTGGTTTCGGCTGTGCACGTAGCTTTAAATTCCCCGATTAATAATAATGATCAAAACCTTGATCCAGCCCGTCCCATCTTTGATGTCCTCCCTCCGGTGACGCCCTAAGCCGAGGCTCGTACCCCACAGGGGGTGCCCTTAGCGAGTGTTCACCTAGCTTTTTAACTTAGTTTTGTATGCCCCTGGCTGGAGGCTTTGAGTGTAGCAGCTTAAGGCAACCACAGGATTGACCGGTTAAGTAGTCATGACCTCAGAGGTCAGCTACGAGATGCCCAACAGAAAAAAAAAAAAAGTGTGGTTAGTGACTAACCCGGTGTCTGAGTGTTAAAGCCGCCCATGGGCCTCTGACTTGGCTTCACATGCCGTCGAGAAATATGTCTCAGGCATGCCGATTCCCTCACGATGTTTTCCTTTCACATGAATCCGGAGGTTTGCCTTGGGTACGAACTCGCAAACTTATGACTTAGCAGTCTGACGGTCACACTATTACGCTGTCACTGCTCTCTAGGAGGAGGAGGAGGAGAATGATGATCATGATAAGTAAACATCAAGAACACGTCAAACATAAACAAATTATTTTTACCTACATATTCAGTTACAACTTCCGATAAATCCAGAATTAATACAAATCAAGACGCAGGGACGTAGTCGATGCAAGAAACCAACTAAACTATATCATAGAAACATAATCAAGTCGGGGTCCTTAATAAACATATCAAGAATCGGATGGGTCCACGAGACCCCTGTGGGTCCGTGTGTCCGTGAGGTCGCCGGGACCCACCCTACAGATATTATCGTGAAAGACAGTCGAGAGAAGGTCGGGCTAAGGCATCGGATACATTGACTGTGGTTAGATGGGAGCGGAGGGTGCCTGATTTTTATGGGCAAAAATTTCAGAACCATGAAGACTTCTTGTCTTTATGGTAGGCGACAGTTACTTACTATTGCAAACTAGCTGTGCCCGCGGCTTCGCTTTTGTGGTTATTTATTCTATTGGCATTATAAGTTAATGGGAATGGTATTTTTTAATTTAAGGTTTTTTTTTATTTTATTTTTTATTTTTTAACTGAATTTTAATTATTTTATACTAATGATCACGTCTAAAGGATTAGTGTTGATGATTTGAAAAAAATATGTTAAGTTAGAGAATTTTCTTAATAACGTACGAGTAATATATGAATAATTTTGATTATGTTTATATTATATAGTGCAATTAATTTGTAAAGTTACGTCTAACGTGGATAAAAAACTCAGAATCACGCAAAATCTATCAAGCGTATTTTTCTAAAACTTTCACCATTTTAAATATAATTTAATTATTGATATTTTAGAATACCTCTTTTATGAAAATAATTTTTGTTTTATGTATAATAAATTAATAATGCGTCTAATTTGGGACAGCGCTCCTTGATGGGCGAGTCCTATTACTGGCTGGACGTACGACGCGTTGCGTGAGCTCAGCACAGAACACGCAAGCTAACCACTCAAGGGCATTGGCAAATATCTGCGTCTTAAGGTACTATTCCGATGCCGACCGCAAGCGGCAACGGCAGGCGACGCTGTGTCGAGGACATGGTGGAGGTCTGCTCGGCTTAGGCGGTGATCTCTCGCGTCCGGCCCTGGTCCAGGTCATGGTACGGAGCGAGAGGGCAAGGGAGGCCGTCACCTCCTTCTGCGAAGCAGTAATGCTCGCGAAGGAGGAGGCGAAACACGTGAGGAAGAAGCAAATTTCGCGCCCTCACGCCCCTAACCGCTGCAGAAGACGCCCTGGGTGTCGGGAGTCGCAGACCGATTCCTTGCCATCCTAGGCGCGGGCTTGCGGACGTTGAGCAATGGGTAGCTCGCCGTCCGATAAGGATCAGGAAAGCGCGTTGTGTTCCACGCGCGCCTCAAAGAGATGTCAGAAGAACTGACGGGGTCCGCTAGGGCCTATGCCTGTCGGGGTCGCGGGAAAGTCATACCGCGGCCCGTGGCCCCTGGCAAAATGGCAACTGAAGAAACACGGGTGGGTTTTAGTTACGCCGTGTCACCGCGCGACACGACTAGTTCTATGTATGTCTATGAAGACGACGTATCGCTAGCTATGGATAGTATTTCTTTTTTGAATTGTACCTTTAAACTAAAACTTGTTAGTACATCGTTGGTTTAAATAGGTAGGTGTAAGAAAATAATTTAAATTCACGATTTCTCCTGGGTCCCGAACAGTTAAAATCGTTCAAACTCATATTTTAATTTCTTTGGAAACTTGATCATTATAACAAAAAATAATTTTCCAGGAAGAAGTTAAGGATATTCAGTCAGTTTGCTGCAGATTATAATTTAATCGTTACGGAAAAGACAAATAAAATTATAAGTTGAAAAATGACGACGTCATTTTGGCTATAACTATTTATTTTTATTTTTTGGCTATAGCTATCAAAACCTTATTATCGTTAATAAAGATAAATTATATTCAAAAAAATATCTACTAAATTCATGGTTACACAAAAACACTGGAGTAGATTTTCATGAAAATAATGTTAATATGTAACGCTGTTCGTACACTAGGGTTTCATTGAGTTCATTGTAATGTGAAGAGGAGATAAGCGACCCTTTATTACATTACCAAAAGGCTCGGGTGATATCATAATAATAATATGCCTTCATGTTGCACAAAAGCAAGAATTGAGTAAACCAAGTGAGAATGCGGGTTAGTAAAAATTGATAAAGATTTAAACGTCTGTGGTCTAGTGGTTAGACCACCTGTCTCAGAACCAGAGGTCCCGGGTTCGATTCCCAGTGGAGGCAAAATTTTCTGCTCGGTTTGTTTGCTTATTCTAAGTCCGCCTGGCTAGCTACCACCATCTTATCCTAAGTCTGTCGCCATAACAATAATGTTATGTTACATTGTAGCAAGTTCCTCTATGATTGAGGATTTTGGTTGAAGCTCGCTTCCTCCTTCGGCCTGATCATCCCTTGCTATCAGGTGAGATGCAGGCCAAGAGCTTTCCCGTTGTGGATAAAAAATATAATTATATAATTTTAATCCTTCAGTTAAACTTGAGATTCTTTCATTTGATTGAAAATATCTCGAAAACTGTATATCGTTCTACTTATTAGAGCTACATTTTCATAGCTACATGCTTGAGTTAATAAAACACTTATACATATATCCTTCATTTCCATTACCTCTACTAATGAGCTGTCCATTTCATGCCGTAATAACCGCTCTTCTCGGTCCAATGAGCGCTCACCCTAACCGGCCCCCCGGTATTATGAAATATGACGGGCCACATCGACCCGATACTCGGGATTAAGGGGCCCCGTGCTAATCTCTGGCTGACTCCGACAAAATTGCTCATATCGTCCGACAATGGAGCCGGTAATTCGTACGCACCTGTTTTCAGGACTAAATTAAAAAAGTTTTCTGAGCCATCAATCCGATTCCGTGATTAGGAAGTTTTTTCTGAAGGTAATTGCGTGAAGTTTGGTGTGAAGTTCGGATTTTATGTGTTTGGTGTCTTAATTCTTTTTTTCTGTGCGGTGAAGCGCAATCTAATTTCATTCGATTCGAATTTAATTACTTTAGGGAAGAATTATTGTCTGATCGAGTTGGTCACTGAGTTATTGACATCATACTGAAAATAAAGTTGAAATATGTCATATGTAGTATATATATTGCTTATTTCATAATCATCTATTATAATGTTCCCACTGCTGGGATGCAGGCCTCTTCCTCGTCTCGGTGAGAAGGAGTGGGCTGTAATCTACCACGCAGGCCCAGTGCGGGTTGGTAGATTTCACATGTTTTCGAATTTTCGGTTCTAGGACATTCCGGGTTCCTCTCTTCACCGTTTTGAGAGCAGTGGTGATGAAATTATTTACACAAAGCAAAGCGCCTGCCTGGGTTCGAACCTACGACCTTACAACTCGTAAGTCGGGGCCACAGGTTACTAATGGGCCATCATTGCTCAATTAGCCTATCGATAACATTGTGTATTTCTGACTTTTCTGTTTCTCCATATTTAGGCTGTTACTTTTACAGAATACTGAAATTAGTTTTAATAAAATAAAATTTTTAAAATTAAACTCACCCAGTGAATACTTGTTCCCTGCCACAATATTACATCGACAACTGTTTTGTCGACTCGATGACATCATTATCGTTCGCACGGAGACATCTGAATTTTCTCCCCGAACCGGAGTCGACTCGTAAAATTTTAGCATCAAATAGATTGCATTCTTCGTGAAGGTGGAAAAAATAAGAATGCAGCTTGCCTGAGCTATGCCTGTTTACAAAAGAACGGAACAAACTAAAGACCGAAAAAAGAGAAAGAAAAGTGGGACCATGGCATTATTTGAAAGGTTGAAGTACGATATGAACCTAAAACCTAATTATTTGCTTTGCAAACTAAACTCCATTTCAAATAAGATTAGACGTTTGAATAAACCTTTTTTACAGTCCGTTAAACCGATTTTGACTTCTATTGCGTTGGTGGAATGACAAATGGCAGCTGTAGTAAACAACAGTTGGTATTGTAACCAGTTTTTTGCTTTTAATGCCATCCTTATCCCTACGCTATAGAAGTCAGAATCGGTTGAACGGACTGTAATAAAGGTAGTTTGACTTATTTCAAATGGACTATAGATGATAAAAAAAACAAAGTTTCAAGGCAGACCCCATTTGCAATTTTTGTTTTAAAATAGAGATTCCATTAGAAATCTCTTCTGAAGTTAAGAAGACTGTATCCTCTTTTCATAAAATCAAACGGAAAATATCTAATATAATCCCAACGCCTGTTTCTTTGTCGTTGACAATATTATCGAAAGAATCGAAGACATCTGTACTCTCTGCCGTACGGGGGGGAGCAAACTCGTAAAATTTAACACCGCCCCATCGCGATCGCTTTGACACTTTTCAAGTATTACAATTATCGTCGGCTCGACGATCTCTTCGCGATAAATTAATTTAAGAAATTGGATATCACAGATAATTGGTTCTGTTATTATATGTCAATACAATGGGGCTTTTACATCGGATTTCTGAGGAAGAAAATTGGATATTGTATATATTTCCTTCGCCTCGCTTATTTTTCTTCTGATTAAATTCTGTTCTTGCAATGTTGCTTTCACTTCGACTGAATTAAGCGTTTTGTTTCCTGTTACAGTATCTAATATGTAATTATATAGCATAGTGTTTCTGATCGTGGTTACAGTTACTAGCTTTGCTCGCGGCTTCGCCCTCATGGATGTCGGAAAATAGCCCAAGGGAACGTAATATCGAGATTTAAAGTACCCTATGTCCAGGTAAACAATGTGTACATTCCGTAATAAATTGTTATAAATTTCATAACAACTCTATTGGTTTACGCGGTGCACGTCAGTAAAGCTCCCATTCGGCATGATTTTTTCCGATATTTTTAACAATCATCATCATATTTCATTCTATTTACACAAACCCTTAATAATAATACCTTTATAATAATAAGACTTAAACCTTCCTCATGAATCATTCCGTCCATTGGTGAAAACTGTATGAAAATCAGACAGACAGACAGACGCGGCGCGGGACTTTGTTTTATAATATGTAATGGTTTATGTTCTTTACAAATGTTTTTTTAAATTATTTTATTTAAATCATTTGTTGCCGTGATATATATTATCTTAAAGATCATCATTTCACATTTACTCAATACTTAAACAATCGTTAAAAGGGTTTTTATAGTTGAAACTTTCTCGATTAAAATACGTTATAACTAAATTAAATTTATTATAGATTTTTACGATTGTTTCCAGTTTTATTATTGTATGTTAAACTTTATCATTTATTCTTAAACTACTCTTGGTAGATGTAACTACTTGAGCACATTTTTTTGTGAGATTTTTAATAAATAATTTTTTTTTTTTTTACTCTGTCTATTGTAAAGAGCCCAAAAAACAGGTTCTCTAAACGTTAACTAATAAAATTATAACGTTGGTAAATTAATGAGTGTAAATGTGCCGTAGCAATGACAACTGAAGTGACGGGTATTACGTTTACTCGGTTAACCAGACGCCTTTGACAGCTCTCTCCTCATGTGGTTATTTTTTGTTTACCTTTAGTTAACTACCTAAACTAACGGAGCATACGTACAGGAAGCTGTTATCTACCTTTCCTGTTTCCTAAAACCCTTTACATCTTCATTTCCACACCAAAAACACATTTCAACCCTCTTAACATCTCCGCTTACAATCTCTCAATCTAATCACATTTCAAGGAAGCAACCGTTACTATTCGACTAACACGGCGTCATTCGATTCCGGGATCGACTAACGGCAAATTGCTTAATCGCCATCACTATGACCGTCTACACGACACGTGAGCCGTGTACTAATCGCCTTATTGAGTTACACTACACCTATGCAATTACTTATGTAATTACTAGGACCTTAGGACCGCGAAGTGGTCTCGTGCGGCGCAAATGATGCGGGCACGAGATTCGTGTGTTGAGGCTTAAGGTTGAATTTAAGTTTGGAACGTGATGCGATTTGCAGGTGGAGTTGGTTGTAATGTACCTACTAAAGGTATAGATAGGTATGCTTTCTTAAGCCAACTTCAGAGTTACTAGTGTTTAGAAGTTGGCTAATAAATTGGCTAGATATATTACGGGGATAAAGCCGCTGTGTGCCCACTCTATCTTCGATATCGTTCAGGCAGTATGGTCCCAAACCGGTCATTAAAAACAATTCAATCGCTTAGTCGTTGTTCGTGTCATAAATGCAACACCTGAAAGCTTCAGGTGGTACGTTAATGTATATTCTGTCCTTTAAATACTTCATAGAATTCTTGCGGGTTTGTGGAGCCGTGTAAGTAAATTAACTTCTCTAAAAACGTTTTGATTCAAATTTGTAAACTTGAAAACAGTTGCTTTTATACAAAAAATATGATGCAGCAGATATAGCTTATACGTCCTGTTATATTTACCAATTCGTTAAAAGTAAAGCCTTTGAACCGTTGATTAATCAGGCAGGTAAGCCTACCCTCATGGTACGTTAGACTGAATGGAGGCTTTCACTGACCAATGCATTATTGGGATGTTCCTGTTGGTAACCCTAACGCAGACCATATACGTTACGAAATACTTGCGCAAAATCGGACTTGCACAAGTGCTAGCACAATTTACGTGTTTGAGATGAATTAGCACAAGTATCCAAGCCATTCGGTATCTCGCACACTTGTGCAAGTCTAAATTTGCGCAAATATATCGTAACGTGTATGGCTACCATTACATATTAAACAGGTACAACTTTAACAGTTAAAATTTAAAAAACCCTCGACACGAATATTTACCCTCTTCTCATTCGTACTCCGTCTCCAGACCCTGTTCATCATCTATCTATAACCTATTCATTGAGACCATTCAAATGAGTCCAAACACGATACCTGTTCTGTACAACTTACAGAACAGGTATCTCCCTTATCAACTTACAGAACAGGTATCGTACCTGTTCTGTAAGTTGATAAGGGAGTTGGATATCCTGCAAATTACAAGTTACTATATTCTTCTAATATCATTGAAGTAACAGAATACCAAATTTCAAATCGACCAGACCTGTAGAAGGTACTCACATCTATTCATCAACTAGAAAAGAGCTGATAATCTTCAAACGGCTGAACAAATTCTGGTAAAACATGTCGAAGACCCATCACTAGTAATTCTGCTTTCAAATATAAAAAAAAACCGTATTTAAATCGGTTCACCCGTTTAAGAGCTACGGTGCCACAGACAGACACACATAGCGGTCGTCTGACCGCTATGTGTGTATGTGTTTGTTTGTCTGTTCTTTGATAAAATAATAGATAAAAATATTATAATATTTGAAATTATTATAATAATTGTCTTTATAACTTCTCTTTTTGCGTCGGGGGTTAAAAATCTTCTAGTTTTCACTGTTAAAGGATTACGATAAAGAATATTACCTACTACAAAGAATGTTTTATATTCGGCACACCTCGTAAGTAAATCTAGAGGTTACACCGTCCCTACCCATCCACTTAGACATAACCTAACCCGACCTCAACTATCTAAACCTTCCCCTCTTTAAATACCACAATAAAGGCGAAATTATTAAAACCGGGAGCACATTATAAACTAAACATCAAAACACAAACTATGTAACGTACGGAACCCTGAAAGGCAACTCCCCACTAATGGAGCCGGTCAATTACTTAAGACGGGGGAAACCGGATCATAAATCCGGGCTATCGATCAAAGTTCGGCTGTGTCCGGCCCGGTCAAACATGTCCGGTAGATATTGTGAGTATACCGAGGTTACGAAGCAAGAAACTTCAGAAAATTAACAGCTTATCATCAAACTTCGTGAGATAAGCTTTTGACGCAGGTAAGCAAGACATTGAAAGATTCTTGAGTCTAGATGGCTATCCCGTTTTTTTTATCACTTCGGGGAAGGTCTTGCCTTGCATCTCACCTGATGGTAAGTGATGATCAGCACAAAGGTGGAAACAAGCTTCACCCGGAATCCTCAACTACAGGAGGAACTAGCTATTTTACCTTTAACTGCTGAAGAACAGTTTCGGCAGTTAAACACAACCATTGTTGTGTTTAACAGCCGAAACACAACAATGGTGTTAAGATTGTTATTATGACGACAGACTTAGATAAGATGGTAGTAGCTTGACAGGCCGACTTAGAATAAGCCCTGGTAGGGCCAACTACAGAGCAGAAAATCTGCTCCCACTGGAAATCGAACCCGGGACCTCTGGTTCTGAGACAGGTGGTGTAATCCTAGACCACAGATGTGCTTTAAATCTTTATCAATTTTTAACTGACTTCCAGAAGGAGAAGGTTCTCAATTCGTGTTTAATTTTTCTTTTTAAAGTGAAAATAAAAAAGTTAAAAAAAAATAACCAATAAAATACAACAAAGTGAAAAATAACTTTAATTTCGGAAGTCGGTGGCAAAAAACGAAAATTCAAAACCAAAGACAGAAATTCGAAATTAAAGTTATTTTTCAGTTTGTAGTGTTTTTTTTCCAATGCTATTACGTGGTCCTCACGCGTATTGTCTATCAGCAAATAGGTACCCGTATCTACTTACACGCACTAGTGCCATATATTTTACAGCAGATGAAACAAATGCGCTTCCTATCTATGCTACTTTTGGAACCATTAGCTGGGAGCCTTTCATAATGCATTTAAGCTAACTGGACCTTTTAGTCTTCATCTGTATTGTGTTCATACGTTATGTGGTTGATTGATTTGTTAAGTAAAAGGTTATTTCTAGGTCAGTGTGGTGTGTCGTGATATCGCTTTATCATGAAGAAGAATGAAGGAAAATAGTAATACACACGGTAAGTTGAACAAACCGCTCCTCGGTTGGTTGAATTGTTTTCCGAATAGAAAAAAGTCTGTTTCAATTTCCTTGGATAGTATAAACTTTCTTGTGGCTTTTATTTTGTCATTTTTTTTAAGTGAAAACTTCTTTAGTCGCGTTGAGCATTTTCGATGGGAGATGGGACTAAACCATTGATTTCGCGACACCGTGATGACACTACCTTTTGACCATTAAAAAGACATCAACGCGTTGATTACCGCT
The DNA here is from genome assembly GCA_916610215.1 of Omphaloscelis lunosa. Lineage (NCBI taxonomy): Eukaryota > Metazoa > Arthropoda > Insecta > Lepidoptera > Noctuidae > Omphaloscelis > Omphaloscelis lunosa. The sequence continues at coordinate 4,496,722 of OU744247.1, forward strand.
GTGTCGATTTTTTTTCAAGTTTTCGTGTGGGCACTCCCGGAGTGCCTCCGACGTGGCTTCACATGCCGTCGAGAAATATCTCTGGGCATACCGGTTTCCTCACGATGTTTTTCTTCACCATCATATTTCAGAAAACCGTCATATTTTTATAAATCTTTTTTTTTTCGTCAATTGGAGGGCGAGTCGAAGTTCATGCAACACACATGGTCTATGGGTCAATATGATTATGGTTTGAAACTTTGAAAGTAAGGGGAATTGTATATCTTTATAATCAGCTACTAAAATCTGCCTTCAAAAACATCTCCTTGTTCGCACATAATGACTAATAAAATAATCAACATAACTATCTTATTACACGATGCGAAATTAATAAGAAAAATTCCACAAATTCTCCGGTACCTTTTCGCCAAGCGGTCGCTTCGGCCACATCTGCCGCCATGCCGGTCGCGGACAACTATGTCAAAAATGTCGCCTAAGACAATAATCCAAGACAATTACTGCAGCCGAACTTAGGACAAGGGGGTGTAAGTGGGGGTGAGGTAACCGCATGTATGACGTAGTGCTTTTGAAGGGTAGTTTATCTGTATATATCAATTGCCGTGCGTTAGTCTTGCAAAAACTAGAAAATGGCTCGACCGATTGTGATGGCACTTTGGTTAGTTGTTGTTGTGCGCGTCGGAGAAGGTACCTAATAAAAAAAAAATGAAAAAGGCATGCTGCATTAGCTAGTAAGTTAATACATTTTTTTTTTGGAAACCAAAACAGGCACAGGTTCAACAGTATTTCAAAAAAATAAAAATATTTTTATTTTTATTTTATTTTTATGTTAGTAAGTAAGGCAAGTATCTCAGTTGTTGTCCCGACTGGCAAGATGGGTTTTTATTTACTCTTTATTGAGCACAGAACTCCAAGGGGCTGAAACAGTTGATTCCTATTTTAATTATTTTCGTGTTAAAATTGCTCTTACGATTTTCTTTCCATTCCATTATTAGCTAAATAAAACTGAAAAACATGTAGAACACGCTTTTGGGGGTGAGTAACCCTTTAGGGTTCCGTATACGCAAAGGTTGAAGTATGCAACTGATGATTTTGATTAGACACGTCTGTGGCTTCAATAAAAGCTTTGTTTATACTGTGGGGCAAGTAAGGGGTTCTTAAAGGGGTGAGTCTGCATAGTTTGTGTAAATACAAAGGTGGTTACCGGCTTAAGTACCCCTCCTACTCAATTTGTGTTAAATAAATAATCTATCGACTTCTGATAATTATTTGAAGAGGTAATCTTTAAAGAGGCGAGAAGGCACTTTTATTCACGATAGTTTAGTACTTCTAAAGGTTTTTGAACACTTCTTGAAAGGACTTTCTTTCAAACTTTTTTATGGACCCTCAGCTCGCTCGTTAGCTATCAATAGCTCAGCCCGTCTTTAACTACTAAAGTTATATCAGTACAATAAACCGCAAAACACCTGATTGAATACCTCAACTATTCATCTCGAAACTTAATCACCATACCCAATCCGAAATAATCGATAACAGCAAGATTAAACGCACCATCGAATTACAATAACTTACAATTCGTCCTACGACCCGTACCTTAGGTAGTGAGGGGAAATAAATTATTCGGAACTTTAAGTTCGGATACTCCCGGCTATTATTTATTTAAAGCCCAACTGCGGATAGTTCGCGGCAACTTTCGTCACTTCCGCTCAGTTGGGAGGCACAGTTGTAATTTTCTTGTTGTGACTCTTCTTATTTAGTTCGGAGTTGCGGATAAACTGTACTAGGAATACGATTGACTTGGTGTTGGAGTTATTTTGCGAGATAAATCTGGAGCGGTGCTTTTTATGTTTGTTTTCCAATGAATTTCAGATTGTGGGTTGGTCGTATTTTCTTTTGATTAGGTTCTCAGATTGTATTAAGATTGTCTGGAGACAGACAGGTTAAGTGCTTTTTAGTGTAGTTGGTTTTGTAGGTTAAGTGATATTTTATTTACACTGGAATAGTTTAAATAACGCTTTCTCTAGCGTTAAACGTTGAGATATAGGTAAGCAAACGTAATGGCCTGCCTCAAAATAGTTACTGCTACCTAAAGGCATCTGCTTCACCAAGAAAATAATTTACATACTATCTTTACAGCCAAATTGGCTTTACGGCCAAATTGTAAAGCTTCAAGTGATTGTAATAACACATGGCTTAAACAGTCATACACACCCTCGTAATGAGACAAGCGTCTCAAAATGATAAAACAACACTTCCCCTCATGAAATAACGACAAAGAAACAAAATACTGTACAAATATTGTCGTTTCTCCTATCTCGAGAGGCAGCCCTCACCTGGCGTTCCGATCAAAACGCGAGCGTTTCGAGAATCAATCTAGAGAGAAAAAACCTCTCCGATAATATAATGGAATCGAATTATCACCAAGATGAAGACGAGACGGCCATAGGGCTGTCTAAACAGACGAATCCTCACTATTCTATTTTTGTTCCATTCCGTTTCGGATTAGTGGGATATTTTTTCAAGTTGCGGATATGCGGTGCGGCACTAGCGTCGTAGGGTGATGCTTACTTATTTATAAAGGGGGTTTTTACGTGGTTTTAGAAATATGACGCAATTGCTTTTCACCTTCTTCAGTATTTTTCAGGTGTATTTAGATGTTAAAACAGTAACATAGAGTGGAAGAACACATTGATAAAAATATTAATAAAATGGTTTGTTATACAAAACTGACTCTCAAATTGCCGTTCGAAATGCACAAATCATTTTCAAATCCTACTTTTTCTCGGACAGCCCTATAAAAAAGGGGGGGGATGAGGAGACAGGATGAAAGTCTGTAATTCCATTGTGTTCGATAACAATCGCGAGTATCGAATTGTGTGTTTGTTCATCCCCCCTTCCTCGCTGTAACGAAGATTGTTATGAAACTTTCCTGACCAGCAACAGGTTCCATTGATGATGTTATTAATTCTTATTGACTGTTATCTTGATCTATTTGTTGGCCGAGAGCTTGGGACAGATGTGACACTAGGCAGGGCTTAGAGATTGAGAAGTGTGATCGAGAAAGGAAGTGTAGACGTTTGTTTACAGTGATGAAGGTGAATAATTTAGCTTCCGCTGTTATATGTGGTAAAAATATAGCTTTCTAGCAAAGGTAAGGTACAATTATGTGTTTTTTGTATAGCTTTCGCCCGCGTTATATCTTTATAAATTAAAGCCTATGTTACTCAATGATAATATAACATTCTACTTGTGAAATATTTTTTAAAACCAGTCCAGTAGTTTTTGAGTTTATTCATTACAAACAAAAATACAAATATTTTCTCTCTATAATATTATAGTGTAATTTTTAATTTGTGAGTTTGTATGTAGGGGTTAATCTTTTTGGGGTTGATCTTGCTACAGTATTGCCAAGAGTCGTAGGATATATTTTATGTTAAAACAAGACATTTCATGCGGACATAATCGCGGGCAGTACTCAGTAGTTCAAACGAGGCATACTCTGGCTTGTAGACCTGGGTAGCGTTAATTTTTGTATATTTACACTGCAAGTAGTTTCAATATTACACAATAGTATTGTAGGAATATACATACGTACATGTATTCAAACAAGGTTTGATTGTTTACATTCATATTATTAATTTAATTGCTTTAAATAATGATTTTAAACTTTTAATAAGATTCACGCAACATTTAATTGGATAACAGAAATATACGAATCGGAAACCAATGCGTTAACACGGTTACAAATTATATTATGCCACAAAATTGTAATTTTATACCAGCAACCATCGAATTTAATATCTGTTTTTATTAAACACATTGATTTCCTGTTAAGGCAGAGCGTATAATTTTATACAGAGTATACATTACAAAAATGTTATTATTATACAATTGGTTATCCATTAAAAAATATGCCAGATAAAATTATGCGCCAAGCCATAAAAGGTGAACATATAAAAAAAATAACATATAAAACGCACTTACCCCGCTCAAAGTTTTGATATTGTGCAAAGCGTCTTGGGCTTTCAACGCCGCTTTGCGAGTGAAAAACGTCACAAAACAGCACCCTGTAACAGAAGCGCACACTTACATAACATGACATACACATAACATACAGGGGGTTGCCTAGACACACCTTACTTCAGACAAACTATACATAGGAAAACAACAAAAATAACTATGTTAAAACTACGACAACAACCTGTTTTTGTTAATTCTAATACTAAATGTCGTACAAAAAGTATTTTCATTTTAAATTATTTGAAAGAGTTGACAGCAAAATCTTGCTTTTATAGTTGGGCAATACATTTAGTTTTCTTTTAAAGCCTGTTTAATTAGAGTCAAAACTCGTAATGAACAAACTAAGATTGGCTGCAATAATATTTAAGTAAACCAATAACATCAGTTATTTGATAGTTAGTAATTAAACTTTAACACAAACAGGCTTTCGATATGAGTATAGGTTCATAATTATATAAAATATTTATTTATTTTCTACACTTTTTTTTTAAAGAGGACAAACTTAATGAAATATTTTATTTACAAATTAATGTCAATAATTTATTTATTTAATAATGTCGAACATGAACAAATTTTGTCAACAAACTTCATAAACACTATGTGGGTGTGGGTTGATAATTATACAAAATATTGATTTATTTTAAAAATAGAGGACAAACATATTTACAAATTAATGTCAATAATCGAATGTCACAAAACGAAAAAGCTAGGTGTATTTACAAAGCACACATTTGAGAATTATACCTTTGAAGTCAGGAAAAAATTGTCTGAAATGAAGTGTGAAACATAGAAACATTGTGAATCAGTAAAAGCTTTAGAATGCACAGATGTCTTTCATCACAAGCTTAACAAACAAAACCTAGATTTTTATAACAAATTAACAATTTACAAAAATTCACAGCACACATTAGTTTTAGATTTTAGGATATTCTGTTTATTTTTAAATTTTTGTAATGCCTTTATGATAAGCTATTTATGAGCTGCATAAGTTGCGTTCAACACAGATCTTTCAACGCTGAACGCAGTATGGTCCGATGTAGTAGCTTGTCAAATAAGGTTCAAAATGTCTATAGTTTTCTTTCATATTGAATTCATAGGATTTAATAATGTATTGGTTTCAATAATTTCACTTTGTTCTTATTTATCTTCAGTGTTAATATTATAGTAGTTAATATTATATTAGAAATGTATAGATACATTAGACACCGTCCTGAGTCCTCATCAAAATTTTCAGCTTACTATCAAAAGGCCAAAAAACCCTGCAATATTTTAAACAAGATTATCACCTATTCTAAAACCAATAAGTCTCAAATTCAAATACGTAGCAAGCAACCACTTTAACATTAGTTATAACGGCAGTGTATTTACTGCACAATTCTAATTCTGTTGAATGATCGACAGGCCATTTTACGTACGTCAGACTAACACGCGGATGGCGTGCCTCTGCTAACGAGTTCGCGTTATATACTGTTAATTGTGACACGAACGCTATTTACATATTAAGAACACACATACATAGCATACTGTTTGAAGTGTAATAAAAGTCTAATTAAAGTAAAATATACTTTTATTGGATGTGGAAGGGTTCATTGCAGAAGAAATGATTGAAAAAAAAAAAAAAAAACTAAATGGGCTGCATTGTCAGATTTGACATTTTATTGAGTTCTACGAATTTGACAATGTAGTGTAATGTTCAAAATTCAAAAGTTTAATTGAAGGTACAAAAATTTTTTTTTTCATTTCAGTTACTTTTAAACAGAATTTAATTTAGCTGTTGAAAAGTTATTTTCATTGACATTTTGCCACTTCTTTGATAAGTTTTTTCACTTACACATTTAGTACTCTCTTTGAATAAAATATTCATTAAATTGTAAAGTGAACTTCTTTCAGCAAGATATAAAAGGGAGACAATATTCACTGCTCGCAAACAATATAAAACGCAACATTAATTATGTGACGTCATCAAAAATAAAACTAGGAGAAAACATAGAAAAAACAATAAAAAAACACCTTTTTTTAAACAACCGAGGCTGCTACTATGCAGACCTTGTCCGCAGTACCTAACAAAAGAAGAGACAAGGTGGACAAGTGAAAAGGGGGGGTTTATGGCACAAAAGACTTTAATAATGGGGCAAACAAAAATGTCAACATGTATTATAACGTGCAGGGAGACCCGACCCTATTGTTGGTTGGCAAAACAATGAGACGTGAAAACGGGACAACTCGCTTAAAACACATATTGGAGCGAGAATACATTTTTATTATTCCTTTTTTTATTTACTGTACATTTTCATGAGTGTATTTAGGGATGACAGGTACTTAACGTTTTGAAATAATGTGATTTCATAATTTTTGAATAATTCTGACGTGTATGTGGCAGGATTATACAACTTTTTTCGAGATTATCAACAGGAGCTTAGAGAAGCTATAGAGATTGATTTGATGTAATTTTTTCGGTAGGCTGGCTCGATATCCCTTAAGGAATGATAATTATTTAGAAAAATCTAGAAGAAAATTACCCTGAATGTTATATACCATATTGAGTATAGCCAAACTGCTTAAATGAGACGTTTTCTTAGGTAGCTGTGCAGAACCACTAAGGCCCGGCTTGACTCCAATTGACTCCAAATTAGAGTCACGGTGGTGCCGCAAATACCGTCAAGCCGCGATGTCACCGAATCGGTGACGTGAAGTGACGTCAACGTCAAATCGCGGGGCTTGACAGTTATACTTTACTAAAGTGCTGGGCTGTGTCAGGGCTTTACTGGTCAGCTACCTCAGAAAACGTCTCAGTTAAGCGAGGCCTGTAGCAATTAACTGTATATTTTCGCTCCAAAATATCATTTCTTCTGTCTTCAACTTTCTCAAAATGTAGCAAAGTGTCGACCAATCTCAGATTACATAATGAAGATCGACAGTTGTTAAGTTTGATAATTACGAAAGCACAAAGGAAAAGTTTTGGATTTAAATACAGACAGTTTAATACAAAAGTTTAGAATTCAAAATAGTTGAAATTTTGAAACCAAGTTTCAAATGATATTTTATATTCGTTGAAAGATATTAAAACGATGGATTAACAAAGTTTAATTTAGAAGTGGTGAAATGTTATTCTCTTGGGATGAAAGTTTCATAACCTTTCAAAAATACTTATTCATTTTTTCACTGCCCAATTGTGATGACAATCGGAACGGCAACTAGAAAAATTTAACTTTTAAGATGAATAAATTCAAGATTTCAAATAATCTACACAAGCAAGGTGCAACGTATAATTTTAATTATTCTAGGGAAAATTGGAAATTTCAAACACTAGAAAACAGTACTGGCCCAGAAATGATATAAAGTCAACGAAAAATACCGCCATTCTACTTCCCGAACAAAGTTAACTCCAACAAACTGGCTTCGGGGTATGCAGAGGAAAATTAATTCATTATTTCAGTTCACAGTTATATCCTCAAACATCTCACTCCGTCGAGTAGCTTTTAATCTAAACATAACTTCATCAAAATTGAATAAAGATGGTTCAATTAAATGTTCCGCCAATGAAATTAGAAATTGTTAATTTTAGTATCGGAACTTACAGAACGTACAGTTCCGATATTCTTGATACTAAAATTAACAATTTCTAATTTCATTTTCACTACGACTGAAATATCGGAATATTGTAATCAAATATAATCGGGGAACGTTCATTTGTATTTGAATTTATTTAAGATCTTCAAAATCGTCTCGTTTCGTCCTATTTTTGGTTTTTCCCAGAATTAATTTGCGACGAGACCAAAATAAGTTTTCATTTGTTAATTTCTGTAAATTTCATGAATGTCAACCCTTGTAAAATACTTTTTAGATGTTTCTCAAAAAGTGAATGTTTAAATACCAATCCTATACTTCTTTATGTTACGGCTAAAATCCGAAGTACGGCTATATCTAGTTTTAGCCGGCTACAACTAGGTGCGGCCGGTAGCAATTGGTTGCCTAAATGGACCCTGGCACTCGCCGGCCGCTGGCGCGGCACCGCTCGCTTCGCTCGCTCGGCTTGTGCGGTGTGTTATGTGATCACAGTTCTAACCTAACCTTCCTTTCAGCCATTTTCATTTGCTATAACTAAATTTAACCAACTGCTACCGGCCGCACCTAGTTGTAGCCGGCTAAAACTAGGTGTAGCCGCACTTCGGGTTTTAGCCGTGACATATATATTTATAATCAGTTCTCGAAAATGGCTCTAACGATATCGGTGAAAGTTGCAATATAGGGGTTTACGGGGGCGAAAAATCGATCTAGTTAAGTCTCCTATCTGGGAAAACTAGTTTATTTGCTACTAAAACTAGTTTATTTACTAATAAAATGCAATAATTAATATCGTAACACCCAATATTTAGTTTTAGATGTAAAAAAAGTATTTGGAAACTTTCCAATGGAAACTTTCCAAATGATTTTTTTACACCTAAAACGGTTACAACATCAAATTTAATGTTATAATTGCAATTCATTATTAATATTCTAGTTCGCTAGTTAGCCACATTTTTTATTTCCATACAGTAATATTGCCAAATTGATCAAAACAGCGAAATATTTAACATCTATTTGCGATGTTGCCCATTTTCGGAATAAACGCTCTTAAATGTATTGAAAGAATAAGATGGCGGCGGCAACGTTAGTTCCAATTTCGGCCACGCGCCAAAATAATCTTGTAGCGCTATCAATAAGTATGCATCTTTTACGAAGAACCGTTCCCTTTACAAATGTTTTTATTGTAGTCCATGTCTACACAGAACATTTAAAAACAAACCTTTGCTGGCTCCAGTGATCTTGTCCCTCAGCACGTTGATCTGGTGCACCCTGCCGAATTCCTCGAACATCTGACGAAGGTCGTTCTCGTCCATGCTCCGAGGCACCTGGCCCACGAACATCTGGAATGTGGGGCACGAAAGGAAGTATTAGGAGATAAAATTACTTTAAGACATATTGTGGGGTTCGCGATTATGTAGATCAACGGTTTAATGAAGGTCATGGAAATGAGTTAGATACAGGCAGCGTAGAATAGGTCGTTTTGAAGGACAAGGATGTCTGTCGGCTGTTACAATGATGATGATGCTCGCTATTATTTAATCGGTCTGTCATTGTCACACAAAAAAGGCCTCTTCTCCTACATAAATATAGGCCTCTAGACCATATTTCGGCCATAGCGGCCAACAACGGAGACAAGCCTTCGGCGCGGGTGATATTATAGTGGACAAGTTTGTGCCTAGACACAAGGTGAACTCTCTCTTCTCTTACTCTCATAGTCCGATTGGACGGCATGTAACGTAACGTACGTGCTTCACAAAAAAGGAACAAGCTTTCATCACTATGTCTGCTTATGGCAGGTTGGCAATTTTAGGCCATTGTAAGGCCAGGTTGAAATGATGGTGTTCTCAAATCTACAGTCTCGTGGTCAACAGCAGAACCTTCCGTCTTTCCACGCTCAACTCTTGGAAGACAAATACATTTATAATGACACTAGCTTCTGCCCGCGACTTCTTCCGAGTGGAATTTCTTGTTCCCCCGTCACATCGCATCGCCCGTTCGCGATTTTATTTTGTTTTTGCTTAGCGTTCTTTCTACCTGTTTTCTTTTTAATGGGGACCTAAGGGTCGTAGCGTAATGATAAATAGCCTAAACTTACCTCAATAATTGGGTAATCAAATGCAAAACAAATAAAAAATAAAAAAACAGTGGCACTCCGCGACTGCCGACAGAAGTGAAAACAAGAAAATACTTGCATAGAACATTGATCCGTAACGTAATATAAATAATGAACACAATCGCGTTTCCAAAAATAAGGTGTCGGTAACGGTGTCGCGAGTTCAATTGTTTCTCCCATTTCAAATTGCCCAACGCGCCTAAAGAAGTTTTCACTTAAAACATTTCAAATACGACTGGTAATTACACAGATTAGTGCCTTCAAATAAACAAACAAAAATAAAAACTCTTCAGCTTTATTATTCCTATATAAATTTCAAATTAGACATAATGTACGCTACCAGAAAAGTAATAGAACCATTTCAATGTAGGTTAATATGATTTTCAATATAATATTTCAAGTCCAGGCAATAATAAATTGCTTGAACATTATAAAACCAGTTGAATGGTATATTTGATGTAGGTATCGACGTTAAATTTTGATTTGTTGTCTGCCTATTATTAAAGGTAAGCTGTGCCCGTTGTTCCTAGGTAAATGAAGTACAATACCAAACAAACTAAATTATTATTATATTGTTCTACCTATTATAAGAATACTGTTGTTTTATTCAGTGAGGCTTACAATCTTACATTGAGTTATATTGTCTGTCTCATGCCTGAATAGACAACAAATGAAGCTCTCCAGTTCTTGGAAAGCTGTTGACAGAAATAAATTATGCTATTCACGTTATTGGCAATAACAACATAAATTCCAAATTAATGGAGACAATTAATAAGTCATGGTTGGCGTACTCGGTGCATAAAAGCAATCATGAGGATGTAATTGCTGGCGGGGCGCTGCTGCCACCTAGCGGCTCTGTAGGCAACCACGCGGAACATTTTTAATTATGTTGGCCCATCACTTCATTTGCAAATTTTCAAACTTCATTTGCAAATTTGCAAACTTCATTTTCTTTGGATTGAAATGAATTAAATGCGACTAGAGTCGGTTGTGCGTTTTGTTCCGTTCTGACTAGAATGGCTTTCAATGTTGCAGTTGACGGTTTTGTGATGGCATTGTTCAAGTGATGCTGGTTTGCAGAATAGGTTTGGAAAATGCCTTTAATTAAAATAAAATAAAATTAAAGCGTGCAATGCCTTTCTTTTAAGTTTTCATTGTTAATAATATGACATGTGAATGTCAGGGACTACTAAGACTGCCTGTTCATTGGAGCGGAGCGAGGCAGCGGAGCGGAGAAATGTGCCAATATATTAACCAATAGGAGTGGAATTCTGAAGCGGAGTTAAGATTCTATTGGTTAATATTGGCACATTTCTCCGCTCCGCTGCCTCGCTTCGCTCTAGTGGATAGGCAGCCTTATTAGGGTTGCTATTAATATTACAACTTTACAAGCAATTCTTGGTAGGTACCAGCAATTTCCTAATTTTACCTAGGTACGTATTTATTTTATAGAATTTTATGTCCCTATCACATTCACATATTAACAATGAAAACTTAAAATAAAAGGCATTTTACTAAGATGTCTCAAAAATTACTGTTAAAATTGAAAAACGAAATGGTTGAGTATCAATTATAACAGTAATTTTTGAGACATCTTAGTAAAATCCGATGTTATCGAATCCATAAATAAATATCTATTCTGTAAATTGATGGATTATTTATCAACACTAAATATTAATAAAAAGAACTTTTAGAATCAAGTTATCATAATTTTCCTGAAAATTATCATCATGCCTCGTTGGTCTAATGGTTGCAAGCGCTATTGCTGAGCTTGAGGTCCTGGGTTCGATTCCCAAGGTCGGGCAGTGTTATTGGGTTTTTCCATCAGGAATTTCTCAGTAGCAGCTCGGAGTCCGGATTTGTGCTCGGTTGATGGCAAAAGGCCCGTCCCCTATTACATGGGACTTAAACATAACTGGCAAAACGTGGGTGTACCTACTATGGGAACACCTTTGCTTAACCCTTCGAGAAACAAGGTGTGATGTTATGTCATATTCAATCATCTTAATGTACGATTTGCGTTCCCATGAGCGATTACCGTTATCATGAGGCCCCAAAGGTATGTGGGTCACTGAAAGAGGTCATTGACGTGCTCACGAAATTCGTTCTGAAGATTACATTATTTTCCTGAATATTTATAAAGTTTTTGTTTGCATAAGCATGATGTTTACTTTCTGTTACTTTTAAGTTTTTGATATCAGTAGGATTGAACCCATGAAGAACCAGCCATAACCATCATCTTCCTGCCCCTCGGCGCAAAACGTTTTCTTTTAACCGACTTCCAAAAAGGAGGAGGTTCTATGTTCGTAGCGAATGTGTTTTTTATGTTTGTCCATCGGTTTCTTCGTCAATTATAGACCGTGAAAAAAATACTACATAGTGAAAATTACTAATTTCGGAAGTCGGTGGCAAAAAAACGAAAATTCAAAACCAAAGACATCGACTTTCGAAATTAAAATTATTTTTCACTTTGTAGAATATTTTTTGGATGTCAATTGTTTTTTTTTTTTTGTAAAAAGTTATTTTCCTTCTCCCATCAACCGTCACGATATCATTCACAACCTTCAATTTCATATCATTCCTCACACAATCCATCCATCTTTTCTTTGGACTTCTCTAAAAAGCAACCATAATATTAATTTTTGAAAATATCTAGTTCAAAATAGTTTAACTGAGAATTCAACATCACAACTGTATGTGTCGAAAAGCTAGACAGACGTTTTACACACGAAGTTGTGTAGGAAAACCTGAAGAAAATTAAGTCTCGCATCTGTTACTGAGAATTTCCTAAAAAAAACTCAGTAATAATACTACTCGACTTGTTTACCTTTTGTTAATTACCTCAACCAATGGAGTTTAAGTACCGTAGAAATCCATAACCTTATTATTAATACGAAAGTATCTCCGGAGGCTCTAAGTGTAGCAGCTTAAGGCACCCACAGGAAAGTCCGGTTAAGCAGCCAAGACCTTAATGGTCAAAACTGCGAGGTGCCATGTTAAAAAAAAGCCTATTTGTCTGCCTGTTATATTTTCACGCCTTCATTGATGATCGGATTTCAAAATTTGTCGCACTGGTAGACTATGACCCCGGTAAGGACTTTGGATACTTTTATCTCAGTAGTACGTTCCGGTGAGATAATTTCCGACCTCCACTTATGCGAAGCCGTGGGCAAAAACTAGTAAATAATAAGCCTCATTTTACTACTAACCTCTTCATACTATAACAGGACACAACATTACTAGAGAATAATAAGTAATTATTTTACTATAATATGTTTACCTTTATGTAGTCGGGGTCCGGCATTTCAGGCTTCTCGTCATTGTTGTTATTGTTTACGCTGGTGCTGTTGTTGTTGTTGATGTTCATGTTCATCCCACTGTAACAACAGGAAGCGACCGGTTAAATACGTTGGTAATAGCAAGCGGTTGTTTGGTAACGTTTACTGAAATGAGACTCTATAGTAGGATATTACAAAAATTTAAATTCGAGATCGTGAGAAAACCTTTGACAGACGGATAAAGAAGGAATGTTATAAAAGGTTGTTTTTCTTTTTTATGTCGGAAACTTAAAAAGGGATGTTTTTAATCATTATTATGAAGTTAGTTTCATTAAATAGAATATTCGTTCATTCGCTCAGACTGTTTTAAGTTTTTACAATAAAGTGGTTACAATAATGTTAAAGAATCCTTGTCCATTCTACGTTATATATAAAATAATATTAAAGAAACATTGATGCAAATTCACCATCAAACATACAAACATTGATAGAAAACTAAAATTTATTAGCTAGAAAACCCGATACGGAGTAGTAAAGTTTATTTAATAATAGAAGTAATACAGTTAGTTTATTTTTGAAAATTGTTACTGGTTCCTGTTTTATGGAATTAGGAAAGTGGTCAAAAATAGCTGGTGCCATACCAAAAACACTTTTCTTCAACAAAGCAGTCCTATATCTTCCTGTGCGTATCAAGTTTTGGTATTGAGATCGCAAAGTTACATCTCGGTATGTGCTTTCTGGATTGCTAACTCCGGATTTACATAAAGAAACTATTATTTACACGTGAAACTATCAATGAATAACTTTTGCGCAATTTTATTTCTTAATGTTAATCTGGATTTAGCAATCCAGAAAGCAGATACCTAGATGTAACTTTGCGATCTCAATACTAACACGTAAGTGAATAAATTTAAAAAATGTAAATTCGGCTTTAAGTTTAGTTATAGCATTCTTGGAAACTAATTTATCGATTCATTTATAGTCAATTCTATAAAAGCAATCTTGAATACTTAAACAACCTGTAAACTATTATTTTCAGTCTTTCAGTGGTCCATATCTTTTACATATTGGTAAACACTGAAACAATTCTAAAAAAATATCTCTTTATAAAATCTTGAAAGCTATTATTCTTGGTTATCTTAAAATAGATGGAACTTTGTTGAAATAATTGACATTCTGAATACTTAGCTTCATACATAGCCGACATAGTCCGAGTAAAATATTATTAAAGATGAACCCATGCTGAAAGACATATTTAGCTTTTCTTATCTTCTTTCCGTGTGGTTGAGTTTTAAAGCCACCCACGGGCCCCTGATTTGATTTGAAATATCTCTAATTATGTCTTTTAGCCTTTGTGGGTTAAGGGTTAATAAAATACTTTCTACCAACTATTTCATTTCTTTTTTGTTACCATGTCAACTATATTTTGGTTGACAGCTATGTGCCAGAAAACTGCGGTATTTCTGTTTTAAAACTCATCTAGGAAATAATTAATGATGACTTACAAAAGATAACCAAAGGAAACATAAATAGAACATGATAACAAATATGTTTAAGATCTTATCAAATAAATTTCATCACTATAAATAGGTAAATAAGGTAATAGATACCTAGTCTGACATGTTTTCATTTTTACATCCCATTTACTGTTGTTTTGTTGTAAGATTTATTTAAACCCTTAACATGAAATTTTGTGAAAACCAAAACAAAATCACAAAAATATTTGTTATAACCCAGGGTTCGAACCACGACCCGTCACGCAGAAAGCCAATCACACACTCACTGAACAAAAAATGTTATGTAATTACAATCTGACATTTGATTTTCTTAACCTCATCTTCAAACGTGGTTGTAATCAAAGCTTGGTGCAAAATATATTATCATATCTTGTTACCGATAAAATAGTAACAACTTGAAAATATTGGATTCTACACACATTAACTATATCTTCTAAACTTGTATAGAAAACATCTTCTTAATGGTTGTATCACATCAAAACAGGCAATTTATAGGTTACAAAGTTGAAGATACGTAAAGTAATGCTTTGGTATCCACCATGCAATCACCAATTTGAACAGCAAGAAGCCAAATACTTTAAGATTTGATATGCATTACTACGTTTCGTAATACCCTTAATAGTGAAAACATCAAAAGAATCCAAGAACGAGTATCGGGGAAAAAAAGGAGAAAAATTAAAAAAAAGTATGTACCGAATGATTCTAGAATATCCATAATACCATTCTCGCGTGTGTGCGACGCACTTGTCGGCACCGTTATCACTGATAAGGCCGAACATCGCTCGATTACGCCACCTTATCACTTATCACACTCGATCAACCAGCCACTCGGAGCGAACTAACGTTATGACGTTAAAGTTACAATGTGAGATAGAACGGGCCTAATATTTTGTTGGAGTACCCTACGTTTTGATGATAATTTCTGTTAGGAGAACGCTGCAGTAAAGTATCTGTGTTCATGTTCTGTTTGCGCCAGGGTAGCGCGCGAAATTCAAATTTTGTAATAGTTTTTGTAATTTGCAGGTCAGTGTCGTTGTATGTTGATCTAAATATGATTCAGGGCCGAAACAAATATGTAAACACAGGTGTGTAAGAAAGCTTTCAAGAATCTTGAATTTGTAATGCGTGAAACCCGGGAGTTTACTAACACAACAGCTGTGAAATCACTTTATAATGCTTTAGTATGAGGTAACCTGGAAATGAGTGCTATCATCTGGAATCCATCTGAAACGAAGTATGATGGTAGAAAAAATGCAAAATAAATTTACCCGGTTCTTTTATATGAAGCAATTTGGCGTCTACCCATTCTATCCACTTATGTATCCAACCCTCTTTGTAATAGGGATGGTTGGTTACTATAAGTTCAAGGTAAGGCGCAATTTCGCACTGGTTAAATATGTTTTTATGGTTTTTCGTGGTATGCTGAGTAATCCTCAAATACTAGGATCTTTGGGGTTGCTCGTTCCAAACAGTAGGCTGCGGCAAGGGCCGAGAGAGAGGCTGTTTTAAGTCCCCGTGGCCCGTACATACCTGTTAAGGTTTGCACCAGTGCAGTGGGGCGGGCAATAAAGATACTCAACAGCGTCTCTCTGCAAGTGGATATCTTTATATGCGGAATTCCAGAGGGTGACACTTAACATATTGCCCTCGGTATGACTTGTACCACACAGTGGATATTCTGACTACATTGCTATATTGGGTAGAACCTGTTAAAACATATGTACAGTGTGAATAGTAAATAAATTAATGTATTTACATAATTATAATAATTGAAATTATTAATACACAAACCTCTAAGTTCATAATAGCATATTGAATGACTATTTCATGCAATTATGATATTCGAGGTTTATTCTTAATTAGATAGTTGTATTTAATGATTCTAGTTTAGCGATTATAATTATGTTGGTGATAAGGCAGTTTTGTACGACTCATAATCGAAGCATTAGAGTACTCTGCGATCGAAAAATTTGTTTTGCCCCCTTTCTGCAACTGTTGTTATTGTTACACTCCTGCCAGTACACAGGACTTACTTAATTGATATACCATTGTATAGATAATTTAATGGAGATTAATATTGTACTTTTCAAACATTTATTTAATGTCTGCTACATTAAATAAAAACGAAAAAATACATCATAATAGTTTAAAAAACAATCCCGTCAATCATTGTATGAAACTTGAAAACATTGTAGCTTGTGAGAAAATCAATTAATTGAGTCAATTTTTTTTAATAGATTCATTTCAGCCATTTGAAGAACTCTGTAAAAAATGGGTCTTTTATTCAAAGTACTTTTATTATAATTAAATATATATCTATATATTTTCAACTTCGACCCTCTTCCGTTGCCTAGCAACCAACAAAGCAAACCTAAATAGTGTTTGACAGTACGTAAAGATTGCGAAGTAAAACATTTGTTAGGTAAAAAAGCAGGCAAAACATACTTCACGAAAAGTGGTTTTTGAATGAGCGTTACGAGGCGTGCACTTTTGGATTTCCCAAATATTTGTTATTGTTTATATTTTAATGATCTTTTAAATCAGTGCTTATGAGCTAATCCTCTATTCGAGATTTACATCAATATCTAATTTTGCCAACTTTTTATTTTTTTTCAAAAATTTGGGAATGATGTCATTTTCAATATGTTTTGGAGATTAAACTGAGAAGCAATTTCAGAATACTTACTGCGTTCTAAAGGGAAGTTTGCGACTACTAGTAGTAGCAGTGTAGTGTGGTTACTAGTTTACTTATTACTTTCGAGAGCGAAAATTGTATGATTGCTTGATGAAAGCAAAGGATTACGTGTTAAAACACGTAATTCTTTGCTTTGTATGATCATTATCAGTCGCATTATCGATCGATCTAATAATTTAGGTCGATTGGTGTTGTGATGCAGAATCATGGTGTGGACAAATTGTCCTTTTTGTGTTCGTAGGCGAAAGCATTTTTCTTTTTAAAAACTTTTTCTTAATTATTGTTTTACAATCTAAGGAAAATATAATGGGGAAAGTTTTGAGTATGAATTTGGATGTCTATAATGGTGATTTCCTCACCGGGAGCATTCGCCTGTATTGTAATTATACATATTCGATTTTGAGCATTAATGTTACAAGTTGTATCAAAATATTACAGACATTGCGCACTGTAATGATCAGTTCTCCTCCCTCACTGATGTAATGCTCGAATTGTGTCATTACAGGTTGCGCACGGTAATGTTTGGTTCGCCTCACTCACTGATGAATGCTCGACTCTGTAAAGTTACATTACAGGCGAATGCTTCCAGTGAGGGAGCACCTTACGAGTAGAGGAAGATCAAACAAATTATGGATGGACTGTGTGAAACATGAAATGGCTAGAAATGGAGTGACTACCGAGATGACTAATAGAGATGTATGGAAGAAATAAAGATGTTGCGTCAATCCCAAATAAATTAGAATAAAGTTAAGTTTTTTTGATTTTTAATATAATGACTCCTTCAACAATGCCACCCATCTCATAAACGAACACTGCAAAGTAGTAAATTTTCCTTTCCTATAAACTTTTCAATCACGCATCTAATTATGTCGAACGCTGTAAAAAGAACCTCGCCAGCTGCCTTTTCTAATAATACAATTTAACCCCGTCCCCAAGTATTTAACCTTTGATATCATTATCCCTGTTAGCCTCCAAGTTCGTTACCTACGTTATCTAACCGTAATCTACCGATCGATATGATACTAAAGGGGTATTACTAGTAGAACGAGGGTTAGATTTATCGTTTCAATATGTTTTATCATCTGCCTCCCCACGTACCTACTCATTCTCTGAGTACATAAATACGTATATAGTTTTATCGCGGCACTGTCTGTGTAATAATAATAGTCAGCGATAATATAGAAACCCATTGCCGAATTGAAAGGATTGTTTTGTCGAAAGGTGAAACCGAAAAGCTAAGTTCAGTTCGGTGACCCCTTTATATCAAACTTGGTTGTATGACACTTTTATTCTATTTTGTTATTGAATTTGGTGCCGATATTTATGCCATTGTAAAATGTGTAATGGCTGTTTATGTGAGATGGATGACTCGCTGATGAAATGTCTCGCTGATGGTGGCGCGTGTGTTGGATCATTCGGTTCCCTACAAAATGGTTGAGTTGAATGGTGCTGATCCAGGCGTCCTGTTTGTGAACGGGCACCATTAGTTGAGACTGGTCATTTTTTATCTGCTAGGGCTTATTTATATTCTTATATTTTGAATTGTTTTGTTTACATTGTTCCCACATAGAAGCAACAAGAATAATGTTCCCAGGATTTTTAATATCTTGATTTAAAAGAATGTCCTTGGATTTTCTTGTCCATCCTTCTCCATAGATATCTATGTCACAGTTCTACGTTTTAGAATGGGCAACCAGCTTCAACTTTGACAAATTGACCGACTCTTTGACAATTCAAAAGTGTCTGTAAATGGTTTAATTGACATAAATGCTTTGAGTTTGAGGTTGACCCTTAATTTCACATTGAAAGCTAGTTGGGGTAGTTCAGTTACTCATTTATAAAAATATTGTAATAACGGAAAACTTAATGTGTATATTTTTGTGTTTAGATTCGACATTAATGATATTAAGATTACATGAAGATACAAGTTGATAGTAATCGATATACTTATTTAAAAAAAAAAATCTTCATTGCATTATCATGGTTATGAACAAAATCAATTAATAGATGTTATTAACTGTTCATAAAAAATATACTGGCATTAAGAACTATTATATTATTTGACATTATATACATAAGTATCTTTTTTTGGGTGGTAAATTATCAAATTAACTTCTCCCGCTCTTGGTGGAGAGGGAGGGCGTGTTAGACTCTTACTGACTAAAGCCCACCCATTTTCCTTCAGTTGCCTATATTGCCAGGGGCCACGGTAGCCTTTTCGGACAAAACCGTAACCCTGAAAAACGTCGGCCTACAATTTTAATTTCAACTATTTATTTGTGGCTTTTATTGAAAAGACATCAATTCAGTTATGTTACAGTTGTAGTGGCAATCATGTCATTTGGTTTAAATTCGTTTTTCTTTTATTTATCTATATATATAAAAATGAATCCCTATTTCCCTTGGTCACGGCATCACGTGCGTCTTTTATAAAGATTCTTTTATACTTTGTGAATATGAGAACCTACCCCTACCCTTGTAGGCCTATTACTCCTCTCATACCTATTAACACTGTAATTTGAAGACATCGTAAAGGCCAATTATTCTTAAAAGAGTAACCGTGGAGTTTCTTGCCGGCTCTTCTTCATAGGAAACGACCAATTGGAACCGTGCACCTAGCTTTTGACGTTTCATAAGTACCCATATGTAGGTAGGGTTTATGTGAAATAAAATATTTTAAAGTTTGAAGTACTATCATTTTCTCAATCTGCCAAAATCTAACGGACTACACAAAATTATGAATTTGATGTTAAACAATGCAAATATATAATCTAACTAGCGGTCCCGACAGACGTTGTCCAGTCCGAAAAGCGCCAACTATCGGGTCCAAATATATTTTCAAATCATCTAGGGACCCACTCAAATATACAAAATTTCATCCAAATCGGTTCAGCCATTTAGGAGGAGTTAGGTGACAAACACACGTACGGAACAATTATTAAGATAATTTAATCTCTTAGCAAAAGCCTTCAATGACAGTTCTACCTACCCTTCAAGAGACGTGAGTGATGTACCAATACAGTGACAGTTGGCGTCCCCACGCATGAGCGTACCACACAATATGTGACCAATTATTGTTATTCTGTGGACGTGAGCCATGGGTTCCGCACTGGGGTGCGGAACCCATGGCTCACGTCCACTGCTGTAAGGTTAAGAGTGAGCACGTCTTGTGGGACATATGAGAATAGTATTAAATATTGCTTTGGCAAGTACTGTTGTCTAAGATTAACCAAAGGTAATATTAATATAATATATGCGCTAACAAGTATACAGGGCGTCCCGGGGATATGCCACATGGAAGGAAAGTATCTTGAATATTGTAGATGGAACATTTTACTGAAAGAAGACATTATATGAATTTAAAAAAAAAAAAACAATTTAAACTGCATTCATAGATATTTAAATAATTACTTGGTTTAACCGGGAATTTAACCTGTTACACGAGAAAAATAATGTAGCTTTATCATACCGGTCGAAAAGCTTCTTCATAAGGATTATTTTTTGCTAAATAACGTAGTGTCACAAATAAAAGGAAGACTGATAAATTTTAACATTTTTAATACAAAATTAGTCTATTTATCAAATGCGCAACAAGCCCTTTCATTTGATATGTTACACGGTGCTGTTAGCAATTTTTTTTTACATTTTCGTGTTTGCCCCCAAAAGTGAAATTAACTTGAAACTTTAACGTAAATCAATGAATTTTGAATATAGAGGATATTCAGAAATTCATTTATTTACGTTACACGTTCGTGTTTGGGTCTCCAAAATACATATGTGTTCTAAATTTCAACTTAATCGGTCCATTAGATTCGGAGCAAATTGGCTGTGACAGACGGACAGACAGACAGACACACGATCGATTCCGTTTTTTCGTTTTGAGGTACGGAACCCTATAAAGGAGGGGGAAGAATCATTGGACACCAAAAAATTCGTTTGCATCGCTGTCAACAGGAAAAGTGTCCAAAAGTAAGTGGGTACTCGGACCCCATGGCCCTAGTTTTTCAACCCCAAACGATTCGAAAAAATAACTCTCAAAAAGTTTGGAAAGGTTAGTAATGAAAAGCCAACTGAGGTTACTCATTTTTCAGGCGTAAAACCAGTTTTTTTTTTGTGAAGGTCAGTATTTTACAGCTGTATGTAAAACCTAGCCAGATAAGATTGGGGATAAAGTGAGGTGATGGCAATATCATGATTTCAACTTGAAGATTTACAGGTCTTTACAGGAGCGAACGCCGAAACAGTTAAGAGAGCAGTTTCCTATAAGGAAAATGTTTATGGATATTTTTATGACGTAAAAATACCATTGATTTCCAGTTTCGGATTTATGTCAAAGTCAAATAATTTATTTTAATTATGCATATAAAAGGCTCTTCTTTTAAATGTGGTCGTATGGAGAAGAATGGGCAAAACTCCACCGTTACTCTTGTAAAATGATTTACAATATTTTGTGAAGACGATACACCTACAGTAAATTTATACCAAGATAGGTAAAAAGAATTTAAAATGAAGCAATGACCGATAAAATAATTATGTGATACATACATGGGTGCTTAGTTGCTCACCTATTTACAAACATTGTAAAACTAAAAATTTTAATATGTGTCAGTAAACACAGCCATGATGCCCACTTTAAGAGAGGAAGAGGCTTTCGTAAAGTAGTGGAATTAACGTCTATAATCCATATTTCATCATTTAAGTTAAGCCATAACAACCTCGAAAAGAGTCTCCATGAGTTCATGATACACAAAACACACAATTTGATCAAAATAGCTGTAATCTAGGACATTATAACATACAAGTATATGACTAACTGCCGCCAAGCAGCCATTTAAACAAATGCTTAGATAACAAAGTATGTATGTTCGCATGTATGTCTTTGTATGTACGTGTGTATGTCTGCTATCACATATATCATTCAAGAGTGATATCGTAATATGTAAGGCGATTGTTTAGATTTTCGATAAAATTCTTTTGTATGGTTGCATTCTTCCTATTTACATAGTAAAGGCAAAAAAGGCTATCCACTATACTGATTCTTGTAGATCAAGGCTTGTAAATCAGAAAAGAAATTATCCGGAAAAGAACCCGTAGTTACCGCCACAGCTTGCAGAGTAAGCAAACTGAAGTGGCAGTGGGCTGGCCTTGTTTTTCGAAGGAATGATGGCTGGTGGAGTAGGCGAGTCCTGAAGTGGAGACCATGTACCGGCAAGCATAGCGTGGGACGCCTCTCAGCTAGATGGACCGACAACCTTAAGAAAATGGCTGGGACAGACTAATATGGAAGGCGGAGGACAGGGTGTTATGCTGCAGCTTGAGAGAGGCCTATGTCCAACAGTGGACTACGATAGGCTGAGTTGATTGAGGGCTTGTGACTAGAGTTTGTTAAACTTAACTGTCGGTTGTTTGCATGCCTAAAGGTAAAGATAAAACATACACTAAAGCACGTGCAAAATTATCATTATGAAACAACAAACACACATAAAAGTTTTGCGTAAACCCAAAAAGCTAGCCAATATTCATAACGATCTATAACTTAAATGGTCTAGTTGGTCCCAAAGCCACCGACGAAGGGTTTCCTAATCCAAAAGATGCCTAAAACTACTAAAGGATACCTCAACAAAGAAAACCCAAGCTTACAAGTCTAGAAATAACATAATATTCTTAAGTCTAAAAATGGGTACCCGAAACAATATTATTTGAGTTCGTACTTAGCCTAAGCCCCAGTCAAATGGGCTACGAAAAAGGTCGGGCTAAGGAGAATGGTCTATTTCTGTACAATGGTGATGTCACAGTGTTTGAACAAGTTATAGATTATAAATACGAACGGGCGAAAAGTTCAAGTTGATGACGTCACTGATGTGAAATCATGGGATGTGATGCAAACGCATGGTTTATGCTTCGGAAAAATGATATTCATTGAGGTTGTCGGCTGCCATGTTAAGGCCGTGAACACATTAGACGATTTCGATAATCTGGCTGCAAATAGGATGAATAAGCCAATTGGAACCGTCTGCGCTATGTCAAGATCCGTAAAGGATGATTTTCACCAAACGGCTCGCATCGCATCGGATCGGAAAGGATACGAACGGATCGCGTCCAGCAGGATGTCGACGTATACGATTGGATCCGTACCGTCGACGCTTGCAAACGTATCCGTTTCTGTGCCTAGTCAAATAGTCTCATTCCTACCGTGATGACATATTCTATTTTTTTTTAATGGTAGAAGTGGACGTAGTATTATTGGCAATTGCATAAAGAAGAAGGAGATAATAATCATAAAACAGCCGAAAGGATCCGATCGGAAACGACGGCAGGCGAACGGAGCCGATCGCGCGTCGCAGCATACTTTCGGCTACGATCGCGTCAACCTCCTGTTTACGGCTTAGTAATATAGACTTTAAATACTGTGTACACGATTTCATATCGTTTAAAGATCGTAAAATCTGTTCCGATCCGGTGCAATGCGAGCCGTTCGATGTAAATCATCCTTTAGATTACCTGCTGTAGCTGGCCGATGCAGCTAATTGGCCTAGTGGATTATCCGTCTCACGTATTACTGCTATGCAACAACTTACGGTAACACTCATGAGAACATTAGAATTTAAAGCAAAGTAACATGAATCAGTATTCTTGAGTGTGACAGGTTACATCAAAATATTTTTTCTAACAATGATGTCGGCAGTGCTAAAAAGTTGACATAAAACATCAATGAAAATAGATAGTAAGCATGCTTCTCTCGGACTAACCAATCACAAACGTTAGCCATGAAAATATAATTTATAGGAAAAATAATAAAAATATTAAAAATAATAAAAATGACTAATTCAATGTGATGCATTGAATTAGTCATTTTTATTATTTTTCCAGGATACACAAAAATCACCATTCGAACTGACCAACTGTTCAAGCTGTTAGCTGAATCTTAAAACGAAATGTGTTACAGAATTAGTAATTGTCAACAAAGAGTTTTTACTGACTCATTAGCAATAATGCGTAAGTAAAGTAATGAATGGACAGAATAATGAGCATCCGACGTGCAGACCGATGAATGAAAATGTATGAAGTAGGAAAAATCTGAATCACTCGAATCAAAAAGTGGTGTAACCTGTTCAAACGATTAAGGTCGTTGAAATAATTTAAGAGAAGAAGAAGCGTCCTAATTATAAACAAGTACAATTTTATCTAAATGTGTCATCAACAACTTTATCTTGGTGTCAGCCAATCTGATTAACCATAATTCTATGTGGAAGATAAAAACATGTTTGAAACTGATGCTGAGATATTTATAATACCCACAGAAAAACTAGAAGAAGGAGAACTGTCCAACTTTGAAAGTAAAAAAAAAAACACGAATAGTAACTAATGTCACTGAAAATAGTGCCATAAACTAGAACGAGTAATTTGTAAAGATCTTCATTCCAAATTACCTGAATATTAAACGTCTCAGTTTGGTTTTGGCAACAACTCTCTCAAGTGAAAACTAAAATAGTCATAAAACTTATCGTGTATCCAAAGATCCAACGATTCATCAAATCTATCGAAATGCTTGCCAAAATCTAACTGAGGGAGCAAAGTTTGAAATCTGTAATACATGGCAACACTGAACTTTCTTGCGAGGTCAGCAATATAAATGAGAAACTCCAATACTTTAGTAAAGTATGATGGCCTAATTGGGATATTGATGGAAGTAAATTAATTGAAAGGTGGATTGGTGGAGGGAAACCTCAACACAAATAAAACAATTAAATATAAACTAAATATTATAGAGGTTGGAGAAGCATCGAAAAAATTACTAGAGACTACAAAAAAAAAAACAACGACAGGCTGGAAGACTATTTTGGAAGATCGGGGTTAGGGCCAAACTGTTATGCGTGCAAATCTAGAAGAATTTAAAAAGATAACTTTCTTTTTCAAAGTCAAAGTCAAATCATTTATTTCAAATATATGGCACTTTTGAACGTCAAAATTTACAAAATAATATAATTGATTCTAGTCGCCCCATCCAAAAGTTAGTTTTCGTCTGGAGAAGAATGGGCAAGAAACTCCACCGTTAAAATGTAATAATAATGTTTTCATAATGTAACTGATATAAATATGCACACAAGAAATAGCAAGTATGACAGGCAACTGTAATCAATGCAATAAAATAAGCTATTGTGATAATTTCTCTCCTATTTCATATAATATTAAATTAACAATATTTGTATATTTATGTATTTTATATTATATATATATATATATACATTTGTAATCACGTTCTCGAAAACAGCTCTAAGGATTTCGATGAAAGTTGCAATTCAGGGGTTTACGGGGGTGAAAAATCAATTTAGCTAGGTCTCATTAACTGGGAAAATTCGTTTTCTATATTTTCATCCGAGCAGAGCTTGGTCGACCACGTACTGCATTCTAAATAATAAAGTTTCCAATGGCGCTCCATTATCGCTAAAAACACGTGTTCTAGTATAAAAATACTTTAAGTATGATTCAAATCTATTTATATTTTTGATTGTATATAACATATTATGTTTTACAATATACTGAATGATTGGATATCACTATCTATTAATTTTTTAACAAAAGATCTAGCATTGTCTGTTCTTCTGAATAGTAGTTCTGGAAGGTAGATTGGTAAAAAATATGGGACACGTATTTTTTCTTTTTTGATGTAATCAAATGATTACGGCAATACATTGAGTTAAAATGTGGCATGACGTCACGCCTTGCTAGATTTTATACTGAGTTGTGACGTAGCATGCTCCCATTCCCCAACTTGAACGCGTGTTTTCTGAGTTATTTTTGATTAATATGATAAAGCAAAAAATACGTGTCTAATATTTTTTTATTATCTGAAAGACGGACTAAATATAATTTCTTTTTTTTACCTAGGCAGCTACCGTATTATTATCAACCATATTTTGTAATGATCCCAAATTATAACAGTGCAACACAATATCAATTGTTAAAAGAATGTAAGCGGGCTCGTCTTCCATGCCTGGATGCTTTTATTTAGGTATTAAATTCTGTTTAAGTTTTTATTTCTATCTTTATCTGTTATGTATAGAATTAAGTTTTTCTAACTGAACAGACAGCTGTGCTGCTGGGAACGTTGTTGCACCCCTTCTTCCCAGCTAAAGCACTAAGAAGTGGTGAAAGGCGGGCGTTTTTGGGGGACTGTCTTAGGTAATTTTGACGTTCGAAAAGTGCTGATTGTCAGCATACTTTGAATAAATGACATTTGAATTATGTTTTATTTCTGCGTTTACAATGTTTTTGTTGGTATATTGGCGTGTGCTCGCTGAAAATATAACAGATGACGAAAATATGGCGGATAATTTAATGCAACGTAGTTCTTCTAACTGAACAGACAGCTATGCTGCTGGGGAGTTTGTTGCGCCACTTCTTCGCAGTTAACGCACTACTAGCAAGTGGTGAAGGGCGGGCGTTTTGATTTTCAAAAAGCGTTGAATCTCACCCTAGTTTGAATAAATGACTTTTGATTTTGAATGTTATAGAGAAAAATATGGGAAAGACCTTTGTCCACCAGTGGGACAACAGAGGTTAAACTAAGAATAAATAGAAACCCAGTGAAAACAGCGGTTGTAAGTAACATGCAGAAACAGAAGAATACTAAAAACAAGTAAATTATTATAGTGGGGATTTTGGAAACTGGTGCTGCAAATTTGGTGCTGCAAATTTAGGTAGTGGTACGATGGTATGTGACGTGGCTCGAGAAGCTACAGAACAGCATTACTAATATATATATTTACCTTGTAGCCATTAAAACATAGGTTCACAAACAGATATTAGATTTACATATGATCAAAGAGGCGTACTTATATGAATTGAAGCAGTAATGGCTGCAGATAAGAAAAGGCTTAAAACCTAACTGCTAAGGATTGGACGATCATATTGTTGCTGGAAACAAGTTACCTCACCTTATCTTTGAAGTGTATTGTCTTATAGCATTAAATGGCATTCAAAGGAATATTACAACAACTGATATCAACACGTTATTATAAAGTGCCACAAATGCTATTGTTACAATGTTAATACACAGCTCAGGCAAGAAAATATGAAAATATTTTTTCACAAAATCTTCAATTGCCTTGCCTTGTCACTTTCATTTAAATAAAACGAGACGGCAATAGATAGAAAACACTTTTGGTGTAGTAGGCTATTCATTTGAAGGACTATGATTTTAATATGATCAAATTCACTGTGTTAAAGTCTTTCTGTTTGCCTCTGAAAATTACACTGCACGTCTTCGATCAATATTGATCGAAGCTGCACGTCCTGGAAAACTCATAATGACAGTCTCTACACTTTTTTACATTGCACATGAGAACTTAAAAACTACACTTACTTCGGTTTGCTGTAGGGCGATGATGGTGATGTCTTGTGGTTCTTGTTCGGCTGCGTGTGTCTGTTCGCATTTGTGTCTAGGCCGCCGCCACCGCCTGGGGAGATCTTGCCGGCGAGAGCGTTCAGTGTATGTAACATGGCGGGCGGCGGCCGCTTAAGTCCAAGCGACCTGGTCACACTGATGAGTCGACCACGTTTGTCGAGACGGTGCTGCTTGGGAGCCACGGCGCCTTATCTCCTGATAAGAGGCGCGGGGGCACAGACGCCCCCCGCCTCATCTCCACCTGACAGTCTCACGAACGCACACACTCACGCGCAACGTAAATGTTTGCACTTACTACGCGATATGGGTCAGCGTCCTGTCCGATCTATACATGGTTTTGGCATTTTTTCATTACTATTTTAAGTTTTTATTTTATTTTGCACTGGGTTTTGTACACGTTTCACTTAGTTTTGTAATTCACTTGGCTGTTGGATTTGAAAATGATTTTGAGTGAGGTTGTTGCGATGTTTTGTTGTTACAATTTCGTGGGTTTACTTGGTCTAATAATAAGTCATTATAAAGTTCTGAAGAACATAAAGAGTGGATTTTGTAGTTGGATATCAGATTTTCCTCGTGTCAGAAAAGCATTTTTTACCCTTTCGTATAAAATATTTTCAATAATCATAGCGTGTATACACGCTGTATAAGTCAGAATTTATACCAAACAATATCCAAGTCAACGTCTCGTGGATTACCGAAAAAATATGGTTTCTAAGGTGTCAGATTTACAAACGCCTGAACAAAAACGCAAAGCAAAGAGAAATATATCCGCGCGTTGTCGTAATGAAATATGTGACCGCAGGCGGTTTGAGAAAAGCCTTTTTTATTATTTTTTATATGATAAATTCAAAGAAAATGAAAATACCATCAAGTAAGCTTTGGATTTAGCTTGTTATTTTCTTTTGTTTTGATAACGAAAAGGTTAATGTTTATCAAACATGTTATAAAGTAATTCTTGATGACAGACTTTCTTCGGAATATAAATTTACTTAAAATGAAAGTTTATCTTTGCATAAGTGTCAAAAATGACAAATTTTATAAGTTCAGTGGCTGAAACTATCACATCCTTTCTTCTCCGATCATCCGTCATGAATGAATTTAAGTCGTCATGCCAACGCATCCTTTGCCTACGAACGTTCGTTCATCTTCGGGCACCCACTAGGTTACGACCTTAACCCATATCTCCTGCCAATATAAACCACATAATATCCTCCAAAAACAAGAGCTAACAAAATCAAGACGTCTCCATCTTAATAGTGTATTTGTTGAGAACACAAACATTAGGCTAGTAACATGTCAATTCAAACGAGTCCCTCGGGGCGACCGCTCGGTCCGCGTTGACCCGCTCCACAGAATTGAGACACCGATATACCTACACTGTGTCAACTAATTAACTGTTAGGGTCGCTGCTCACTTCGTTACTAGGCTGTGGCGGAGATAACATTGTTCTTATTACTAGTTGCTTGTTGGATAAAGGTCTATCCACACATATCAGGGCCACGTCCGGGACGTGACAGGGCCGTGGCACATTAAGGCAGGCACTGAAGTTCCGTCGCTGGCCCAGAAACGGACGTGTGTAGACGAGTTCGTATAAAATGTACACACCGATATATTTTTTGAGCCCCTGAGGGCTTTTGTACACGACACGGTTTCTTTACGGTACGGCATATAAACCGCGCCGATAACCGTATTGATCACCACGCTTCCATAGTGATCCATATAACACTGTCGATCGTGCCTACATACGGCGAATAAACCGTAGTTTTTCACAGCAAGAGAAATGTGTGTGTGTACAAAGGGCCTGACGGAGCACGGTCCGTCCACGTCCCGGGCACGGCCCTTATATGTGTGGATAGAAATTTACAGACTCGATTTCTTCTATGATGATAAGGATAAGAACATTGGGTACTTGGCACCTTAATCTATTAAATAATGGTTTATAGGCTGGATCGGGGGGGCTACGTAGGCCCCACCAACACCTCTTATAGCAGTATTATTTAATCTTACTTTAGTGTGGGAAAGACATTAAAATAATACCTATAGGTGCTGATAAACTTGAGCATTCACTTGTAATGAGCATTCTAGCAAATGTTACATTACAGAAAAAATTACGGAAGCGATTTAGCGAGCATTCTAGCGAGCGTTCTAGTGAGTATTCTAGCGAAAGTACAATAAATTTGCATCGAGCTTTTTGCCGAGCCGAGCCATTCTGTCATCGACTAGAGCATTCGCTAGAATGATCGTGAAAATGTTCGTAGCGATTTCTGACTCTATGCTTGGCTCTGTTCGTTGTTCAGTTCGACAAATTTAAAAACGGAAAATGCTCGATGTTCTGTTAAAAGTGAATGCTCAAGTTTATCACCACCTTACTGCTATCAAAGATGCGTCTGAGGCCTCCTTTACTAACCCGTAAGCCATTCTTTGTCTTCCTTGTGGTAAGCTCCCAGGTTTTTCACGAGGTTTTTCAGGGAGGGTTTTTAACGATGTTATTTTCTAATTAATTTTCCTTAGTGGATTTAATTTAGAAGTTTGAAAAAAAAAATGTTTTAAATCCTATAATCAGCCTATAATGTTCCCACTGCTGGGACACAGGTCCTCTCGGTGAGAGGGAGTGGACTGTAATCCACCACGCGGGCCCAGTACGGGTTGATACATGTCACATGTAATCAAATTTTTGGTTCTAGGATATGCCCATTTCCTCAAGATGTTTTCCTTCACCGTTTTGAGAGCAGTATAGTGATGATTGCACAAAGTAAAGCGCCTGCCAGGGTTCGAACCTAAGACCTACAACTCGTGTCACGGCTGTCACCGCTGGGCCACCACTGCCCTGTTAATTCTATGCTTTCTTTTAATTGCTCATCAAATTGTTTCTAGTTACGACGACTACTAGTCCCGTGTTAAACAAGCCTAAAGAAAACACAATCAGCATAAACTTATCGAACGCCATGAAGAAGTATAATCAACCCATTTGCAGGCATCGGGCGTGAGCACACGTCCCGGTTTGCGGAAAAACCCGGCTTTTGCGGTTAACGTCACCCAAATAAAATTAACTGGAAACACAAATTGCTGTGTGTGAGATCCAATTTGGGGTAAAACGTTGTCCATCTGTCTAAATTAGGCTTAATTACTGGGCATTGGTATTATGATCGGGAGGATTCGGTGCGGAAGCTGCAGGCAATTTGTAAAGGGGTATGTTGGCCATGGTGGATGTTAATGATGGTGGGAAGAAAAATAATGGAGGGTAGTAATCATGTAGGTAAAATAATTCGAGAATGTTGTGTTTAAAAGAGAGTTACACTGATTTTTTAGGGTTCCGTACCTCAAAAGGAAAAAAAACTAGACTCGTATAGGATCACTCCGTGCGTCTGTCTGTCTGTAATAATTTGGTATAAATATGTATTTCTGTGACCCAAACATGGGAGGGTAAAGTAAATAAATAAATTTTGAATACTATTAGGGGGCAAATAAGAAAAATAAAAATAAAAGTTTTGCAAACTGTACCGTGTGACATATCAAATGAAAGGGTTTGTTTCGAGGATCTAAGTGTTCGACTGTGAGTTTAAATACTTTTAAAGATATTTAACAAAACAGATGAAAATTGACCATTCCTCCCCCATATCTTCGAAACTACTGAACCTATTTTTTTTTAAGTGAAACCTTCTTTTGGTGCGTTAGGCATTTTTGAGATGGGACTAAACCAATGATTTCGCGACACCATGATGACACCTCATTTTTGTAAAAGCGATTGTGCTTCATTTAGATAAGGTTACGGACCAATGTTCTATACAAGTTTTTTTCTTCCACCAAGGCGATCTTGTTCAAGTTTTCACTTCTATCAGCACTCCCGGAGTGCCACCACTTTTTAATACAGAGAATGGATACTCATAGATTACAGGAAAATGTGTAAGAAATCTATGGTCTTAAAATAATCATGTAGATCTCTCAATATTTTACGTACAAACTTACTTCAGTTGGAATGTATGGGAGAAAATGTTTTTCAACTACAATATTAAAGTTGTTCTTGGGATAAATTAATTACTACTACGGAACCCTTCATAGTGCGTAGTCCCGACACGCATGGTTTTTTATTCGTACCTATATCTATGTTAGAACTTTTATCTTACAATGACAGTGATGATGATTTTGAAATTCATGGTTGTGTTTTACAGTACTTCTACTTCAAAAGTTGAACAAACATGTAGCATTAAAGTTGAAATATGCTTAACCCACGAGCTGCACGCGCCAATGGCAGAGGCAACTGCAGCCGTCGACACTCGTCGACAGCACCCGCCGACGCGTCGACGGCAGAAGCAACTGAACCGAGTTGCTACTTTTAGTTCTTTACATGTTCATATACACGAGCGGCACGTTGTCGACGGCAGCGGCCGACGCGTCGATGGCTATAATTGCCTCTGCTATCGACGCGTCGGCGGGTGTCGTCGACGAGTGTCGACGGCTGCAGTCGTCTCTGCCGTTGGTGGGTGCCGTTCATGTGGATGAGCACTTGGTTATAAAGTCCTTGTCCTCCATGATATTATGGTTAAAATTATGGATTGACAAATTACGACAATATAAAAGAACATAACAATTATTACCACAATAATCCAAAACCTTGACCGTACCACTAGAACTCAGTCGACGAAGACTATCGTACAACTGGATCCGTTAAACATCCCGAGCTCAGTTTATAGGCACTTTCGAGCGCAGTCACAGCACAATAACAGCTTATAAATACAACAATAAAATCATTTTTTATGTTTATTTTTATTAACGTTTAAGCTTCTGTGTTCGTAAAGGGGTTCGTGTGGCGTGCCGATTGTTTTTAGATAGGATTTATTGAGAATGAGAAATAGGTTGTGTGCTTTGCGACAAGGTTACAAATGAGCTGTTTCATTTTAAATAGGATTTTGTTTTTGTGTTAACAGTTTCATAGTCTGCCTTGTCATACACTATCTATCGTGTGAATATAAACGTTACCGGTAGGTAATGTAAGGCTTTGGAAAAAGTTTATTATTTTGTGGATGAAAGGTTTGATCTTGAATCTATACAAATAATATCATAGTAACGGAGTATAATAATTAGCATAATATACATATAACTGACTGCCTAGTTGGTCTAGTGGTCGCAAGCGCTACGGCTGAGCTTGAGGTCCTGGGTTCGGGCAGTGTTATTGGGTTTTTCTATCTGAAATTTGTCAGTAGCAGTCTGGAGTCTGGAATTGTGCCCGGTTGATGGCAATAGACTCGCCCCTATTACATGGGACTTAAAACATAACTGGCGAAATGTGGGTGAACCTGCTACAGGGACACCTCTGCCCACCCTTCGGGGAAACAAGGCGTGATGTTATGTTATGTATATATATAATAGTAACTATATGTATATTGAATATTTTTGAAAAAAAAAATGGCTACGAGGTTTGGGAGGAACGGGTCTGATGCCGAAAATATTTTTTTTTCCGTTTGTTGGGATGTATATTCCATATTGTCACAAAAACGACAGAACGGATTTGGGTGAAATTTGGTACACAAATAGTTCCTGAATTAACATATACAGTGTTTATCTACCGCTACGTCAACGGGACGTCAACGAGAACGTGATGACGTCGCCGAAGTAGCGATACATACATTTACTATGGTCACGTGTCTACTGCTCACTACCGCTGGGGCGTCACGTTCGGTTTGAATAATCTCGTTTCTTGTTGACGTCCCGCTGACGGTGGCGGTCAACAAACAGTGTTACGGTACTTTTAATCCCAGTGGTACGTACCCGTGGAATGTTTTCCGAGATCGACGTGGGGTAAAGCTAGTTGTTAATAAATTAACAATGAAAAGTTTGACTGAAAAGTGGTGTCAAAGCAGGTATTTGGTGGACTATGAAAAAAAAAATTAGGTTGGTTACTTACACGAAATTTTTAGTAGTACAAACAGAACTATATTCCTTCAAAACTATAACAGGATTCCGAAGTTATGTTAAAACATTCAATATCGAATCCGTTTACAGACCAACCATCCGGAAAAAAAAGGCGAAAAGCCAAACGAAATCATATAACCATTAATAAAAAATGTATCCAAACGTTCTAATACAAAACCCCGGAATTTATCCAAGACATTAATGTGCCATTTTTGTCGGTAACATTCGCATAACGCGCCGGCTTTAGATTTGTTCCGTTCCGGACCCTAATATTAATTCCATTATCATAATTCCACTCTTAATACTTTCCACAGAGGGTGGTGAGCTAAAATCTTGATGTTTTTGTTTCCGTGCCAAATATTTTATTTGTTTATGTCCTAAAACTGTGTTTTACAGAAGAACAAGGCCTTCTCGGAAAGATGTGATCTTTGGCGAGCTAACCTCTATACTCCTGATTCTTTCATCGAGTCACCAGAGAGCCTTTCACTTGGACACACGTCGTGGCCGACTTGGAAAAGTTTAATCAGACTCCGCACTCAGGTCAGTCCCAGCAAAGACAATCTCCACAGGTGCAGTTTCTTGGATCGTTCTGATCCTCAATGTATATGCGGCGTTTCCCTGCAGACCATGGCCCACCTTTCATCATGGGCCGCATACCCTTCACCTGTATACGTGAGGAGCTTATGTCTGCGTCAGCAAATGATAATAGCGTTGCCAAGCTCTGGGCCAAAAAGGAAATTTAAATTATATTTGCCGTCGACACGCTAAGAGGACAAGGGCTAACATGACGCTCTTGACTACAGGTCATGAACAAGTAAAGCAAGTGTTTTAATGCTAGTGAAAACCGGGTATAAATCGTTTTCCATAGGTCTAGTATATTATCCACATAATAGCACGCGTTCAGTGCAAATATGTTCTTAATGTCCCTCGGCAAACCTCGTGTTTCGTCAGTCGTCGGATTTCTATCAGTTGCCCTTTGGACTTGGTGCAGACCGGATGCTCTCAATCGACTTGGAATTATATAGAGTTGTTAATACTCTTTTAACTTATTATTAAAAAATGGGAGGAAAGTCGCTGAAGTCGCAGGCACGACAAATAGGAAAATAGTTTTACAGCTCTATATAGTTGACACGGAAATCAAAATAAAACAACAATAAAGTACTTAGTTCTGAATTAAAATTATTATACACGATAAATCTAATAATTGGTGGAC
This sequence comes from Omphaloscelis lunosa, assembly GCA_916610215.1. Taxonomy (NCBI): domain Eukaryota; kingdom Metazoa; phylum Arthropoda; class Insecta; order Lepidoptera; family Noctuidae; genus Omphaloscelis; species Omphaloscelis lunosa. The sequence goes on from OU744247.1 coordinate 4,531,440, forward strand.
ATGGAAATTAGCATTCGTATGTATTCGGAAATCCGATGATACCCGAGGGACATTAAGAAAATAGAAATACTGTAGCTTGCTATAATTAAGCTACGACAATTTAGATACTGACTATCGAGATGACTCACTTCGACGCTTATGTCTTTAAATGCAAGTGAACTATGCCTGCGTGTTAAGTTAAGGCAAAAAAAAAATAGGAAAAAGCTGTCAGAATCACAAAACTTGGGTGGATGTCTGCAATACAAGCTTGATTGTATTATTGTTTAATTTCCAAATTCCGTGCGCGAATACGGGAAAATATATTTCAGCTTAATTTAAGATATAATTTTTTCAATTGTAAACCTTCTGCTAATATTATCTTTCAACTGGTATTCATTATGAATACGAAAAATGTCGAGGATCGCTTGTTGGCTCAAAGTTTTTTGAAACAATTGTAGTGTCAAGCAGCAGCATGGAACTATGCCAAATTGTTGCGCTAAGTATTGCACGCGTTTATAGAACGAGTTAACACATTTGACCTATGATTATGTTAGCCTGGTATTTCTATCACAAATTAAGGCATACGTTTCAACGTCAGGTGGTATACCTTGTTCTGTCATCTGACGTTACGCTGAGCTGAGGCCCTTTTGGCATCATAAGCATTATTATTTTTCTGTTTTATATAGTTATAAGGTGTTTTCGTTTAATGCCACTAGACGCATTTTATTTCTTTCTCTAGATGATGCCGACGACGGTTTTCATTGCTTCACATCCTGTTTCTGAGGTCTCTTAGCCACAGCTTATGTTTGATAATGCTATTGGTTCAATAACTTGTTTCATTTTGATTAATTTGATAACTTTGTCGAATTAATTAGGAACTATTGAGAGTTCATCGAGTACCCCATAAAAGAGGCAATAGCCAAGTGAAAAAAAATGAAGATTGAATGCAATACGTATTGATATGTGGCTGTATGACATCACAGGCGCACGCGTAGTTTTTTTGTATGTGAGTCCCATGGCTCCGCGAGTTAATTGACACTAACAAAACACCCTTTATGTACCTTAAAAAAGTATATATTAAGACCCAGACTCAACCAAAGCGGAGATGGGCGGAGATATGTGAAGCGGAGAGAGGAGATGCTTAAGAGCTAGGGTTTATCAACCGAAGCTGTACGGAGATGCGTACTGGCTAGACCGGACCAAAGATATGTTCTGGTTAAAGCGGGCGGGCGGGTTGTGCGACGCAAGGAACTGCGATGTTGCTCGCCACACGTCGCTCACATCTCTTGTCTCCGCTGTGCACCGTCCTCAGCTTACGAGGCACAGCTCACATCTCTATTTTGTCCGCGCTAAGCAAATATGAGCCATCCCCTCTCCTCCTTGCACAACCGGACCCACTGAAACTAAGTGGAGACAAGAGAATTGTAAATAACGAAATCCTATAGGTTGTCTCCAACACATCTCCTCTTCTCTTGTCCGGTCTCCGCTTTGGTCGAGTCCGGGCCTAAATATAGGTAGATATTTATTCTAAGTATATTGATCGAAGCATACGCAAAAGGTAACAAAATCCTCCGACATTTTTCTCTATCGGTACATATTTGCTACAAAGTTTCCCTCTGAACCTATTTTACATACTTATCGAAGTCTGGGGAGATATTAATCCTCTGAAAGCGATCAACGGAGACTCGGAACTTATACAAAGTCTGCAACGTTACTGTATGAAATAAAAAAGTAATTGGCTGTATATTTTACATACATAAGACATTTATGTCTACTAACGAGTTCAGTGGATGTAGTTAGTGCTAAAGCTCGGTTTAAAACCACGTTTAGTTAAAGTACTTGTCTATGTTAAAGCCGTTGTTTAAAAGTGGATAAAAATGTGTATAGGAAACAGGAGAGAGGTACCTACTTGTGATTCATAATATTGTATTGCTGTTTAAAAGTGCAACTGACAATCAAAAAAATACGAGATCATGCCCCGTCTCTACTACTTTTTTTGTTTTGCTTACACCTAAAACAAGTTGTATACAAAACTCGTCAAAAATGTACAAACAAAGTAGTTGACAATACAAGTCTGAAACAACATCAATAAGACTTGTCGCAAACAAGTATTACAACTTGTATAATATGGGCGTAAACGCTGGGTTAGGCCCTTTGTACACGGCACGGTTTTTTTACGATACGTCGTACAAACCGCGCCATAGAAAAAACTTCCATAGTGATCCATACAACATAGACGGTTGTGCACACACACGGCTTAAAAATTAAGTCTTAGAAAAAAACGTGTCCGTCAACAAGCTTCCATAGTGATCCATGAACACTGAAACATCGTGCCTACACACGGCGAATAAATCTTAGTTTTTCACGACAAGAAAAACATGTGTGCCGTATGCTAGGTATAGTGCAAGATCTGTAGCAAAAGTTGCAGCAGAGAGTGACGAGTCAACAGCCATCAGTTGCTTACGACCCTAGGCCCAACCATGGTGTAGCCAAATTTAGTCTTAATTCTGCAGTAATTACAACCAGCCTTTGGATGCAGAATGCAACACCGCCCGCAAAACATATGAACATGCAGAAGATGCAGTTTTTATGGCGCAACATGCTACCCAAACCTATAATATAATACTCGACACGTCGCATCTCCATGGAGCATAATTTTCTTGCGAAGAAAACCGAGAGGGAGATCGTGGCCCCCGGCAACAGGGCAACCGAAGGAACACGGGTGGGTTTTAGTCAGTAAGAGTCTGACACGCCCTCCCGCTCCGCCCAGAGCGGAAGAAGTTATATGATGATTTCCCACCCAAAAAAAAAAAAATGGGGCATAATTAACAATAACCGCATCTTCTGCATGTGCATATTTATGCGGGCGGTGCTGCATCCGAAGATCTAAGTGCGGAATTAAAACAAAATATTTTTGCATAACATTTTACCGTCACGGATTGCCGCAAAGTAAGGCCTGATTCCATAATTTACCTACTGCTATAACTATAATAAAGCCATAACAGTGTTCTAGACATACATAAATCTCTTAATTATTACGACTCTGCTCATGACTAGACATAATAACTTAGATTTATATCCGAACATCACAATTTTACTTCCAATAAAATAACCCGCTTAACTCGGTCAACAAATCGATTATCCTCCAGCATAAAACAACAAATATTAATAAAACTAACAGTTAATGCGGAATAACAAACACGCCGATTGATTTAATTAAGGGAACCATATTTAATTATGATTCCAGCCTTCAAACGAACGTTGCATAATCATTTGTTACTAATTAATCGTTGCGTTCTACGCTTCATTACAGAATGTTTCATTGTTTTAGAAAGTTTGTGATTGCAGCTGTTGTTGTGATTGGATATTAATTAGTGTAAAATATTGTGTTGTAGCCTGTAAACATCCAGTTCTAATTACGGTGCATTGAACAGTTGGCCTACCTAAATGTCCTTTTTTTGGTATTGTTCGTCAAATCGTTGAGCCCCTTAAATTCTGCGTTGAGCTGCACGATAACTGACAAATGCGTACACTGACTGGACAGGCCCTTTTTTTTTTTTTTTTTTTTTTTGGGTGGGAAATCATCAAATAACTTCTCCCGCTCTGGGCGGAGCGGGAGGGCGTGTCAGACTCTTACTGACTAAAACCCACCCGTGTTCCTTCGGTTGCCTTGTTGCCGGGGGCCACGATCTCCCTTTCGGTTTTCTTCGCACCCCCGGCAGGCATCGGCCCTAACGGACCCCGTCAATTCTGCTGACATCTCTTTGAGGCGCGCGTGGAATACAACGCGCCGTCGACCCGGGCCTGGTCCTTATCGGACGGCGAGCTACCCATTGCTCACCGCCCGCAAGCCCTAAATTACTAAAATGGTAAAAAAGAACCCTTATGGTACGCCACAGTCTGTCTGTCTGTCTGTCAGTCACAGCTGAATATCTCAAGAACTACTTATGCTATCAACTTGAAATTTGGAATATTTTTAGATGACGTTTGCCCTACTATTTGGCAAATAAGAAAGAAATAAAATCATTTTTTTTTTAAACAGTGACTGAACCGGGGTCTTAAAAATTCAAAGTGGGGCTACTAGGACATGTGGGGGTATCCTATGAAAGAGCGCTATTTGCACATTCTCAAACATTTTTTTTTGAACGCATAGTTTTCGAATTTTGACGCAATATGTAAGAAAACACCGTTCCCCCTTATCTCCAAAGTTTGTCTAGAGAAAAATCTGAAATTATTCTATTTTAGTTCACTAGTTAGCCACATTTCTTATTTCCATACGATAATATTGCCAAATAAATCAAAACATTGAAATATTTGACAGCTATTTGCAAAGTTATCCACATTCTGTATAAACACTCTTAAGACTAGAATTTTCGTCTAACCCTCCTTATTCTTAAGGAAACTTTGGATTGGAAAAATCTCGACAATCTGGGATCCACCCGTTTATGGTTTTGAATATCGTTTCAGTGAATCTAACAAATATTCCTTAACATTTTGAGGTCATTTACTTATTTGTTACCGAATCTTAAAACGATCGTGCAATCCGGAAAACATCAGTGTATTAAAAAAGTGGTCAAGTGCAAGTTGAACTCGCTTGTATAGGTTCCGTATCTAATAAAGGCAATGAACCAAAGCGTGGTTAGCCTAAACAATACCGCTTAAGTTAAGCCAACGCAATTATGTTTATGCTAACACTGCAGAGATATTTAGAAAGAAGAAAGAAAAGAAAGAAAAAGTATTTATTGGGACTCGCACAGGACATAACAAATTAAACTAAAACACACTCATTAAAACATTAATAAAAAATTAAAAACAAATTAAAAAAAAAATAACAGAAAGTCCTGTACGAGGCCAAAAGGCTCCTATCTCAGCATAATGCTGCGACACTTAAAAAAAAAATGTCGCAGCGCTGGTATTCTGATTTACAGTCACTCTCATGACAAATGTAAAAGCGATGGCTTTGGAAATATCCATGGCAATAAACAGTGAAGTACATTCAACAGATGCTCTCTATGGATAGCACTGAAGATTCACTAAAAGACGCTTTCAAAGTTTTCGCTATCAGGAGAGTTATATCGACTTTTGAATGTCAACCAACGGAATCCTAAAAAGCTTACTATTTTATTATGAACATTCGATGTGGGACCGTAGCGAATTATCCGCAGTGCCTATTATGTGAACGTAAATTGGGGATTTTTTTTATTGAGCACGCCAAATCGACGACGTCACGAATGGGGGCTCGGCAGGCACTGGGGGAAGTTATTATTTAGCTCGTGGTAATACCCACCCCTTGCTGTTATGGGGAAATAATTTTAAGGAAATAATGATGGGTTTTTTAAGGGCATTTTTTGGCTTTGCGCTTAAAGAATGGGGATGGTAATTTCTTTTTAAACTTATGAAATTTAAAGAATGTATCAGGAAGGTTACTGTAATCAAATAATTTGGCTAAGAATAGTTTTTATCCATCTTTATGGTGGAATGTAAAAGGTATCTGCCCAAAAAGTTCAAAAACTGTTTAAATTTTTTATTTGAATTAGTGATTATTTTCAACCAGAAACACACTGAAGGAACGATAACTTTAAGAGCTCCTGACTCTAGCTCACGGAGTTGAGTTGAGAAACGTTAAAAGTGGAAGTAAAATAACTAGTGGAACAGTTTCTTATAATAATCGCTGGCAATAAACGCAAACGTGAGGCGATAAACTACGCAAGCTAGCCATTTTTACACTGCCACTACTTCAAAACTTCACACCGAGTAAAGTAGTCACGTCAGATCAACTCATATTTTAAAACTTGCAACACTTTCCAACTTCCAACTCAAGCACAGTCGTAACTCTATCATCTTCCATTTATAAACTCAACAAAGTTTGAATAAACAAACCAGCCAGGCACTAAAATTGTAATTAAAACATTCTCTATTCAAAGCACGATTTCAAAAAAATAAAACTTAACTGTCAAGCCCCACTTTTGGCAGTAACTCGAAAAAGGAACTCGGCGACTGGCTGGTATTTAAATTTTTAAAAGTTTGCGCAGTGGCACTCGAGTCTTCAGAACTTGTCTCCAGTAATTATTTGTGTATTAAAGCTGTGTCGAGCATCTGCAGTGGGTCAGTTTTGTACAAGTTATAGTGGTACGAAGTTGGTGGTAGCAAGTGGAGCGAGGCAACGGAGTGGGACACAGAGTTATAATAATCAGGATGCGCTACTTTTGAGGACAAAAATGATATTAATACATTACTTAACTGGAACAACGACGACCTCAATAAAGAAGTCGAAGAACATTGAATAGAGAAGACAGACCCAGCCAAATTTGGGAAAGTTCATGTGAACTTAACACTGTATCTTGAAAGTAGGCATAGATGATTAACGTACTTTGACATTTCATCCAAGAGGCACACACAGCCTACTGCGTGAGAGTGTGGGCGCAATTCCTAAAACACAAAAAAGATTGATACAGAAGGCCAGATCCTTAAAACAAGCAAAAACGCATACATAATATACAATATAACTATCTCGAACGAAACGTACGAGATCGCTTGCGCTCGCTCTGTATGCAGACGCGTATCAATGTTTGTGTGCCGTTTCGCTCTTTTTATGGAGACAACCTTCTGTACCCAGCTTTTTTGTGTCCAAAAATATCTTTTAACCTTGGCCGAAATCTATTGAGCCAGTATATACCCACGGCTCAATATTAGGCTTGGTACAAATCTGTTTTATACTGAGCTAATACTCTGAGTACCCTTTGCCATTCAATAATGTTTACTATGTAGATAGGAATTAGAACTTAATAGTGATAAGTAAAACTGCGTCCCTGCGACGCAAATGCAAAGTAAACAGTATCTGACAATCCATCTTGCCTTAGGAAGAAATACACTCGAGAGCAATGAATCCGGGTCACTTAAAGAATGTTAAAAAATCTCGGAAACTAAAAATGCTAGGTTAATGCAATAAATTGTATTTAATAGACAATGTAATACTCCTTAAATGAAGGTATTAAAACTTCTTAGTTATTGTAAAGTTATATCATAAAAAAATCAAATTTGAAAAAGGGCCACTTTCGAAGATGGAACTACGAAATTACAGCATTTGGTTTTGCTTTTGTTTGTAATCTGTCATTTATGTGGGTACATAAACCATGTTGATAGTGCTCTATATTCATTATTCAAGCTGAAATTATGTCGCTTACGCCTGAAGAACGCACCAGAATACTTACAATGCTGGAAACCGGCCGGAGTCAGCGCGATACAGCCAGGACTGTCGGTGTGTCGCTGTCAACAGTACAAAGAGTTCTCCGACGTTACGAAGAAACTGGTTCTAACCTACGCAGACCAGGAACGGGCAGAACCAGGTGTACCACAGCACGAGAAGACCGATACTTGGTGAACACCATGCTTCGAAATCGCTTTCTCACAGGAACTGAACTCACAAATCAGTTTCGACGCCTCGGAGGAAGTAACCCAAGTGCATGGACAGTAAGACGTCGGCTTGCTGAATCTAACTTAAAACCCCTTAGACCTGCAAACGGCCCTAAACTGGAGCGTGGGCATCGTATTTCAAGACTAAGATATGCCCAGAGCCACGTAAATTGGAGTATTGAAGATTGGTCAAAAGTTATGTTCTCCGACGAATCAAAATTTATGCTCTACAAGCACGATGGAAGACACAGAGTGTATCGAAGACCAGGGGAAAGATTCAAGCAAGCATGCATCGAAGAAAAAGTAGCCTACGGTGGTGGGTCTGTACTTGTGTGGGCCGGAATTTCTTCTGAAAGTCGCACAGAGCTGGTGATCATAGAAAATGGCTCTTTAACTAGCGTAAGATATGTGGAAGAAATCCTCAATGATCACGTTGGTCCATTTATGGTCAATTTAGGTGAGGATGCTATATTTATGCATGACAATGCCCGACCTCATACAGGTAGGATTGTGAATGACTACCTTCAAGAGATGAACATTACTAGTATGGAGTGGCCAGCGCGCAGCCCGGATATCAACCCGATCGAGCATGCTTGGGACGAGCTAGGCAGATGCGTAAAACAACGAAACCCTCCCCCAATCACGCTTCGTGAGCTCAAAATTGCTCTCACAGAGGAATGGGAGAATATTCCCCAAAATCGTATAAGGAACTTGGTGTACAGCATGCCAAACCGCGTAAACGCAGTAATGGAAGCACGAGGAGGCAATACGAAGTATTAAAATTCAAGAAAATCGTAATAAAGTTCAAAAATTTCATGTTTCCTATTTTTGTTTTAAGGAGAGATCAGCAGTTTTTTTCTTTATGTAATTTTGTGTTAAAAAAATGTATGGTGACTCATATTTTTTTTACTTTCATTTAAGGAGTATTACATTGTCTATTAAATACAATTTATTGCATTAACCTATCATTTTTAGTTTCCGAGATTTTTAACATTCTTTAAGTGACCCGGATTCATTGCTCTCGAGTGTAGTATAAAGTTCAATTTAAAATAAACGAACAAAAACTCGGCAAAATGTGGCTTGAGGCCCGGAATCTACCAAAGCGGAGAGAAGACGAGAGGAGAGGAGAAGTGTTTTAAACACAACCAATATAATTTCTTTAGTCATACATCTCGTATCATATTTGTATTGAGCGATCGAAGCGGAGATGTGAGATGTGCCTCGCCGAGATTGAGCTGGGTGGTAGTACAAAGCGGAGATATTAGCTGTGCCTCGCAAGCTAGCGACGCATCGCCAGCTTACGACAACGGCGCGCAGCGAAGACGAGAAGAGATGTGAGCGGCGTGTAGTGAGCGGTGAACATTCAACGCTCGCCGCACACAGCTCAGTTCCGCTCTAGCCAACACACATCTGCGCTCGAGCCAGCACACATCTCCGCTCTAGCCAGCACACACCTCTGCACCAGACTAGCCAGTACGCATCTCCGCACAGCTTCGGTGGATACACCCTAGCTGAATAATATCTCTTCTCGTCTCCGCTTCGGATATCTCTGCACATTTGCGCGAAAAGCTTCTAAGGTCCGGACTCCACCAAGTCCGGACCTTAGAAGCTTTTCGACTATTCAGTCAAGTCCAAAAATTTATTTCAACAGCCCCATTGGTTTTGAATTACCATTTTCAAAAGTAACATACTGTTCATAGGACGTTTTACTAAAGTGTCGTTTTGATTATTAATCGTTTTGCTATTAGGTCGATTTCCTTTTAGAACCTTTTGATACGGATTGAAGAAAAATAGGCATAAAAGCGAAAACATTTTCCCAAAATAATTCTGTGTACGATCCATTACATCCACGCTCTGAGTCCCAAACTCCTCGTACGGACACTGGCTTTGTAAGCCGAGCCGTCGACTGTGTAGTGGCAGAATTTCATTAATTTACATCCGTCCCAACTTTTTAACTCTTTCACCCTCCAAGAGTCAGTACTGTTTTATACCCCGGATGCTTTTCAAAGTAAACAGACGAAATTATTATTTTAGTAGACAATTTTAATTAAGTAATTATGGAGATGGTTTTGTTTATTCGTGGTATTTTCAAATAGTTCTATGGTCACAAACATACGGGGTGGTGCATAGTAAGCTCTAACCGTATCTGTGGTCTAGTGGTTAGACCACTTGTTTTAGATCCAGAGGTCACGGGTTCGATTCCCAGTGGCTAAATTTTCTGCTCGGTTTGGTTGGTGGTACGGCTTGTTCTAAGTTCGCCTGGCTAGTTACCACCATCTTATCCAAGTCTCTCGCTATAACAACGATGTTAACAATATTGTTGGGTTTCGGCAGTTAGAGGTAAGATAGCCAGTTTCTCTTTGTTTGAAAATTCCGGGTGAAGCTCGCTTCCACCTTCAGCCTGATCATCACTTACCATCAGGTGAGATGAGAGAGGCCAAGAGCTACCAAGGACCAGTAAAAAAAAATTTGAAAATTTTAATTAAGTAATTATGGAGGGCTCTATTAAGATAAGATAAGATAATTTTATTTTGCAAATATGGGTAACAGCAAATGATGACAAAAAAATAAAAGCTCAGCCATATTTTACCACGTAGGCATGCAAAAGATTTAAAACATTCAACTTATAACTAAATCATTAAATACAATTTTAAAATTACACAATGAACTAAGTACAAAAAACAATAATACGTAAACACTAGCTTAAAAAATATTTCTCACTTATGAACTCCTTAATATTATAATATGCTTTCGCCACTAAAAAGCTTCGGAGTTTCTTTATGGTCCCTAACATACATAGTAAAAGGAAAGCTCTGATGGATTTCAGTTTCACTGAATCAGGGTTACAATAAACCTAACAATGATACCGTTAATATTGAAAGCGAGCAACTAAAAAATACGACAAAAAAAACTTCACCCGACCAACACAGACGTCAACACAGTTCAGAATCCTCACAAAATACGGCACAAAGAATAAAAATTGACAGACACAAACAAAAATTGGGACAGACCAGAACGCCCGCTGTGGTACGCAAAATTTATGAGGGCCTTCTCCGGCATGAGCTATTTTGATTTCAATAATATCCACGACAAAAATGTTGGGGGAAAAACGCCCCCGAGCGGCGGACGCGACGCCTCGGTCGCGACACCGGGTGAATATCACCCACGAATAAAATATGTGTAGGAGAATTAACGGTGCTAGGAATATGGACGACGTTTTTGTGATGTGAACTGATGCAACGTGCGATTTGTGGGCTGTTCGAGTAGTATTTGCAATCTACTGGAATATAAAACAAGGAAATGATTGATGTCATTGTAGTTAAAATATTGTAACTAATAGTCTTAATGAATTTGAGTGAGATGAGATGCATTAGAAAATTCATAGTCATAAAAAGTCATAGATGTATATAGAAAGAATGTCAGTTTTACTGATTAAGGAATCTCGCGGACTAGACGGCCACGACTCCGGCCAGTCGTGGTCGTCTAGTGGTATTATATGGGCTGCGGCTGGTTGGCCGTTGCGACCAAGTGCGCGATTCGCATGGGTTTCTATAGTTTACCTGGTTACTGTGCCCACTGTTCGTGGTAGTGGCCATCTAGTGCGCGAGATGCCTAAGTTTGGGTTGATTTCATTAAAACACAATAGACGTGGATATATTTAGTAACCTGTTCCGCTTAGATATTTCTAACAAGCCATAAAAAGACCCTGAAAGAAATTGACACGTGTTTCACCTCTCAACGAGGCATTCTCAGGATGACGATTGACTTGTCGCGAACCCAAAGACAGAGTGTTGCTACACCGAGTATATTGTATTTTATAATGGATTTCTAAAAGGTCACGCCTGAATCAATTAACTATGTTAATTTGATTGTTTATTGTTTTTGTTTTATGGTGTACATAATAAAGAGTATTCTATTCTCTTAATGATTCTCTTGATTGATTGTTAAAAACCTAATTTAAATACGAATGTCGGTTAATTTTAGTCCGGTCTCTTTTTAAAAATAAAATGCCAAGATCACACAGTACTTATATAACCATAGGTAGGTAGCAGAATAGTACCAATTCAGCAAAGTCGATTTGGAGTGTCTAAGATAGTGGATAAAGACAAGGGCTCTTCACCCTCCATGCTCAGACTTGTCCACTAAACGATTAATAAATCAAATAAGTGGATCCCCAATCGGAACTCTCGACAAATCCGATTTCCTATTGGTCTCTCGTCAAGGACGAATCTTGTTATAGATCCTTTACTAGATTAATTCATGTCGACGGTTCTATTTATATTCTAGAGCAACTTAATAATAACTGAATGTCGGTACATCAAAACGGTGAAGAAACCGGCACGTCGAGAGGAAACCGGCATGTCCTAGAACCAACAATTCAAAGACATGTCACATCCCTCGCACTGGGCCTGCGTAGTGATGTAAGCCCAGTGCGAGAGATGTTGATAATCCACCGATTATAACCCACTCTCAGATATTATAGGCTGATTTGTGCTAATGTCGCTAAAAATAAGTCAGACTTGAGTACCTACAGAAAGCATTGGAACTGGACAAAGTTAGTAATCTATATATATAAAAATGAATCCCTATTTCCCTTGGTCACGACATCACGCTAAAACGGCTGAACGGATTTGGATGAAATTTGGGATATGGATAGACCTTGACCCGGAGAAGGACATAGGATACTTTTTATCCCGATATTTTTACGGGATCGAGACTTATGCGGGTGATACCGCGGGGCGCAGCTAGTCTATATATATAAAAATGAATCCCTATTTCGCTTGGTCACGACATCACGCTAAAACGGCTGAACGGATTTGGATGAAATTTGGGATATGGATAGACCTTGACCTGGAGAAGGACATAGGATACTTTTTATCCCGATATTTTTACGGGATCGAGACTTATGCGGGTGAAACCGCGGGGCGCAGCTAGTTAACAATAAAAGGAAAAAAGTGAAGGAATGCATTTTTTTATTTTCACAAGCTCCCCTAAATAGACTCCCCACATTAAAATTTTAATTAACTTTACAAACATCAAAGACAGTCCACCCTAACACCAGGATTATAACTTAAAAAAGAAGAGCCATACAACATTGGCCAAATGAAAATTCAAACCGGCCAAGTTGGGGATGAATATATCCAAAAAACAAACTTAACATTGTAGTTCAAAAACATGTTCTCCCATACATTTCAACTACATATATTATGTAAGTTGGTCAACTATTACTCGGTAATTGATTCGAAAAATGTTTTTTACACACCCGCAATATTTTTGAACAACCTTTACAACGACACTCCAGAGCAAATTATAGCTTTCTAGTACTAAAAGTCTCAGAGTTAAGCCAAGGACAGATAGATAGACAGACGGACGGACATGGCGAAACTATAAAGGTTCCTTGTTGACTATGGAACCCTAAAAACGTTCAGTTTGGAATTAAACTTTCTATTGAAGGTCAAATCCCTATACCTAAGTAATACCTACATGTTGGAAAATATACGAGTCAGGACCCCTGCAACAGTTTCCAAATCAGAATTCACGATGTGACCCAAAGCGTGGCGCTCGAGGCTATACTTCATTTGTTTTCTTCATCTTATCAGAGACCTCGGGGTTTGAGGCCTTCGACGGTTTGAAGGTCAGGCCACACCGAATAAGGATGCAACGCGAGTAGTATCTTGTACACACGGCTACACATCAAGCTATATACGTCCAGTATAAGCTGACCTCGCATTATATGGAAATCCTATGCAATGCGAAATCAGCATAAACTGGAAATTATAGCTTGATGCGTAGCCGTGTGTACGTAACTCCTTGTAAGGCCGGATACAGATTATTTTCTTAATTTGATGTTGCATTGCAGACATTTGGATGGCTTATTTTGTATTATAATTCACCAATCTGTACTGTATAGTGTTACAATAACCATATTGCACATACGCTGCAACTGCCCAGTGTTCTTAAGACAGAGTTAAAACATTTACAACTCGCTGCACGTATTGCACTCGACGTTGAGGTCTACAATAATAAACTACTTCATTTACTGAATTCATTGCGACAGTATTTTCTTTTAAATTATTTACTTTATCGGAAAAAACACATTTTCAGAAAACCGTCTGTATTCAAAAGGGTACTTTGTAGTGTACTCCTTAAAAGCACACCTGTAGATACCGGAACATTAGTCAGCCTATCGCCCGTCGTGTAGCCTTAGCAATTACTCAGTGAATTAGGGGACCCCCGACCTTTCGAGGTACACTCACAACAGAGGTACAGGAAGCACACGCAAAAAGTAAGATGTTGCAGAAGGACAACGCTTTCGAAAAAGGAATTCGCATTTACACAAGTTCTTCTTCTTAGCGTGTCGATGGCAATCTAAATAGACTCGGGCCAGAATTCAGCCACGTATTCCGCGCCATCACTAGCGTAATAGTAGTTCCTGTAATGTGCAGCTGACAGGACACGCAGGACACGACATTAAGGCCTACTTGCGCATTAACAACTAACTCGGAGTTAAAAGCTAACTCAGGGTTAACCCAATAAATCTCTTTGGATTAACCCATCGTTTGTTGAAAAGCATCAAATATACACTCCAAGGCAGAGTCGTCTATGAATCTCCACCTGAACAGATTTTCCTTGCTTCGGCCAACCTGGGTCCGGAGTCTGTTTAAAGAATTCCAGGCTATCCAAGGCAACTCATGTCCAGGCAGGAGATTTTCAGCAGGTGGAACGAATGGTTTAGGTAAGGAAGCACTGTCTCGCCACAGTTTCGGTCTCTCTTTTAGTCGTTCGCCAGTGAGCGGCTTTTCAGCTTTGGTGGCACAAAGATGTAGTCGTGCAAAGGGTGTCGTGTATCGGACATAATTTTGGATCTTTTGCTGGAGCTTCATATTAAGGGTCAGGTATAGGAAATCGTGTTATGGGATTTGGATAAGTTTATGTAGAAAACTTAAAGAATAATAAACAAAAAAAAAAAAAAGATTTTTTTTGTAATTAATTGTACACCTCACGAAGTAATAAATGTTTTTACACCAAGTCAATGTTTTTCCGGTATCATCCGTATCGTGTTTAAGTAAAATGAATCCATATATATGAAATATTTTCCGATAGCGATAATTTGTTTTGCTTGTCACTAGTCAGTGAAAAAATCGGATTAAGGATAAACCTAGTGGACGATTGTAAAAAAAAAAAAAAAAAATATCACAAAAAATGAGCAAAAAGCACTGCCGTATTTCGATAGTCAAGTCACCTAATTAATATTATAGTTAAATAAAGACAACAAAAAACAGTAAACCCACTGTTTTTTCTTTTTTCCATAACAAAATTACGTTTTGCCGTAAAATGTTCCGAAATTTTCGGAATTTTTACCGACAAGTCGAAAATTTCCATTTACACATGTGTTTTTTTTTACATGTCTGATCAGCATCCTACACCTTTAAATTTACCGAAAGTGATTCCTTATCACTAAAACATTGGCTTCCTAAGAAGGCGGTTCCATCGTACGGTATTTGCCATACACGGTCTGTATTTGGAAAAAAAAAATTGGCACCGTGGTAATCAACGTGTTGATGTCTTTTAGTCCACGCACCGTGATAATCAACGCGTTGATGTCTTTTTAATGGTCAAAAGCTGGTGTCGTCACAGTGTCGCGAAATCAATGGTTTAGTCCCATCTCAAAAATGCCCAACGCGCCTAAAGAAGTGTTCACTTCAAAAAGTAGAACTTCTGCATCACCTGTTGATCGGTACAGCGAGCGGTAGGCAACGTAATTTCCTACCCGCGATGTTTTCCTGCCACCGACGTATACGGATATAATGGTAATATAGAAAAGCCGAGGGCTTGATTGAATCTGTCGAGAATGCGGCAAGAAACCTCTGCATTTAACTCTGCAGCGTATATTATACTCTTATTTATGTTTTCATAGTTTCATTAATTTATGTTTTTTTCTAAAGGAAAGTTTATAGTTTTTGCTTGTGATATAACGAGATATTTCAGCGGTTAAGTACAATGTAACACAAAGTCTGATAGTTATAGCAAAGTTCAGGCTTACAATCAAAGACAAAAGTGTTAATTGTGATGAAAAGTGACGGCCAAAATGAACGCAGTCGAATAGAGGTCTTGGCAAAGACAAAAAGAACGAAGGGCGCCAACAAGTCGTTAATTTATGATTTATTAAATAACTTTTTATTTTTAAATGCTTTCATGCTTAATCTGCGTGTAAACATTCGTAAACAAAGTAAAATGCTTGAAAAAATTAAAAATTAGGACGAACAAGGCATGAAGTTTGAAGTTTCGTTTGTAAGTTAATGGTGCACCGCAAGAGGTTGCATTTAATTGGGTTATACTGATTAGTATTTGAAGTTTCTTTTATTTAATCATGTTAATGTAAAAAGTGAACTAATAATTGCAAACGAAATTAGTCTGGTCGATAGTTGGAGGAGCTTTGATTAGTTCAAAACCTTTTTCAGATCCTGTTTACTGAAAAACGAAGTGTATCTGCCAAATAATATACCTACTGTAAAAAAAGAAAGTGTTGTAGAAAACATTCTATCGGAAATTTGCTCTAGGAAAGCTTTTTAACCTACTGCGGGGAACCCAAAAAAAGGAGACTTATTGGTAAAAGTTTTAGCTTAAATCTTTATTTGTAATTTTCCCTTTTAAATTAAAGAGGTAAAATTTGTTTGTTTGTTCGTAAGTTTGTATGTAGGGGGTAATCTCCGAAACTACCAGTCGGATTTGAAAAATTCTTTTTGCATTATATAGCCTAATATCCTTGAGGAAGGTTATAGGTTCGTGGACGAAGTCGCAGGCAGAAACTTTAACGTTTACAAACAATTTTACCTCTTTATAATACTAACTTGCTACTGCCCGTGATTTCGTCCTCGAGAAATTTCCTGTTTTAACATAAAATTTATTCTATTGCACTCTGATGCGGTAGCTTCTCATTAGTGAAACAATTTTCGGATTTTGGTTAGTAGTTCCGAAGATTATCCCCTACATACAAAATCACAATTTTTTAAAAATTAATTACTAGTGTTGATTATAATTAAGCTTACACTCAGGAACCAAATCCAGCACATAAAGCGCTTTACCGTCAAAAATTGCCAAACTAAAATATTCAGCATAATTTAAAGCGCAGATATCACAATTTACGGTGTAATAAATTTACGTAGAGCGCACGGTACCGCCGAATCATCGGGCGAGATAATAATTTTGTAAAACGTCCATTTTGTCGATAACTTATTAACATTTAATATGTTTATATCGACGAAACCATAATTTAGTGTGGATTGACGATTATTGATATCATCCTTTATGTTAAATCGATTATATTTTAACTAATGATTAATATTATATACTCGTAGAGAAAAGATTTGATTTTTTGTATGCTTGCAATGGATAAACTCAAAAACTACCGGACCGATTTTAATCATTCTTTCACTAGTTGAATGCTATAATATCACTGAGTAACATAAGCTTGATTTTTTGTGTGTTTGTTTGTAATGGATAAACTCAAAAACTACTGGACCGATTTTAATAATTCTTTCACTATAAAATGATGATGTGGATATATTTAGTAACCTGTTCCTAAGCGCAACAGCCCTGTTCCTGTAGCTAAGCGGAACAGGTTACTAAATATATCCACATCATCATTTTATAATGGATTTCCGCAAGGTCACGCCTGAATCAATTAACTATTCTTTCACCAGTTGAATGCTATAATATCACTGACTAACATAGGCTATAATTTATAAAGATATTACTCGGGCGAAGCCGCTGACGGAAACTAGTAATATATCAAATGTTAATTTCGGGTATGTTGAAGTTAGACTCAACTAGCTCAAGACAGTTTTGAGGTCAATTTGGAGTACTGAATGTCTCTCCAACTTAAAACTTAGCCCATGGTTGCTTTCAATAAAGGATTGCTCATATTTAAGCGTGTACAGACCGACTTTAAAATAAAATATTAAAATTAATTAAAATAATCAACTGTCCCATAGAAAACTTTAACATTTACTCCAACCAAATGTGAATGGACGCTGATTATTTTTGTCGCGATTAGGTTTTTTTTTCTTCATTGGTGAAGCTCTTGGCCTGCATCTCACTTGATGGTAAGTGATGATCAGGCCGAAGGTGGAAGCGAGCTTCACCCGGAATCCTCAACTACAGAGGAACTGGCTATCTTACTCTAACTGCCGAAACACAACAAAGCTGTTAACATTGTTGTTATGGCGACAGACTAAGATATGATGGTGGTAGCTAGCCAGGCGGGCTTAGAACAAGTCCTACCACCAACCACACCGAGCAGAACATTTTGCTGCCACTGCAAATCGAACCCGGGACCTCCGGGTCTGAGACAGGTGGTCTAACCACTAGACCATAGAGGTGGTTAACAGGATGGTTGGTCTCATTTTGTGTTTCACGAACTGTGTCCAAATGAACTTTATTCTTTCTTTCTTTTATTTTTCTTTCATCGGGAAAATTGTCCAGTTTGATCTCCGTCTGTACCACCCTTAAATATATCCAAAAATTACTGTTACACGCTGTATATGTAGGTACATAAGCTTCATCTCCCCTCTCCCCACGCCTCAACGCCTTCCAGCACAAATTATTTCATGCATTGATCGCTCGACACCCAATTATAGGACACAAATTGCCAAGATTCCTGAAACGCGTTATACATAGCGAGAGAAAATAATTGGTACCTTTTAGTACTGAGCCAGACCATGTTTATGGTAATTTGAATGTTTTGTACTAAAAATGTTTGTTAAGTTTACACGTGTTGAAAGAAATTGGGGTTTAATTGACAGGTATATGGTCGATAATGTTGGGCATATGTGAAATGTTGGGTACCTTCCATGTTAAGATGTATTGATACAGTATTTAGAACACGCCTATTGGCATTCTGCAAGACTTTGTTTTGCTTTGAGTATAGTATGTAGTAGTCTACTGTGTTGGTGTGTGGTATACTTATAATCAGCCTATAATGTTCCCACTGCTGGTACACAGGCCACCTCTCTGTGAGAGCGAGTGGGCGTAATCCACCACGCGAGCCCAGTGCGGTTTGGTAGACGTCAGATGTCTTCGAATTTATGGTTCATGGACATGCCGGTTTCCTTACGATATTTTTCCCTTCGCCGTTCAGAGAGCAGTGCTGATGAAATTATTTAGACAAAGGAAAGGACCTGCCTTGGTTCGAACCCACGACCTATATAACTCGTAAGTCGGGGCCGTTATCACTTGGCCACCAGTGCTCGCACTGGGCCACCACTGCTCTCCACTGGGCCAGCACTGCTCTCCAATGGGCCACCACTGCTCTCCACTGGGCCACCACTGCTCTCCACTGGGCCACCACTGCTCTCCACTGGGCCACCACTGCTCCCACTGGGCCACCACTGCTCTCAATGGGCCATCACTGCTCTCACTGGACAACTACTGTTCTCCACTGGGCCACCACTGCTCTCCACTGGGCCAGCACTGCAATGGGCCACCACTGCTCTCCACTGGGCCACCACTGCTCTCCACTGGGCCACCACTGCTCTCCACTGGGCCACCACTGCTCTCCACTGGGCCACCACTGCTCCCACTGGGCCACCACTGCTCTCAATGGGCCATCACTGCTCTCACTGGGCAACTACTGTTCTCCACTGGGCCACCACTGCTCTCACTGGGCCACCACGGCTCTCACTGGGCCACCACGGCTCTCACTGGGCAACTACTGTTCTCCACTGGGCCACCACTGCTCTCAATTGTCCACCACTGCTCTCGCTGAGCCACCACTGTTGCACTGCTCTCTCAGTATGTGGTAATAGACAGAAAATAAATGTAGTAGACTACTAGAACCAGACGGTGTCCTCTAGAATACCTCTTTGAAAACGTCTACCCAAAATTAACAACTAATGAATCTGATATTACAAACAATTCTTTTTTATAGCATTTCATGAAATTACAGAATCAAAAAACTTAGTAACGCGAAAAAATAAATTTGAAAAAATCATTTGACATTCAAATAAAGTACGAACAGTAGATAAAATCACGAGCTTCTCTGAACTGAATATACTTTTAGGATTCAATAGTAACTTGGAGCGAAGTCTTTGAAACAAAATAACTTTGTGGACGATGCCTCGCGAGATATCCTTCAGGAAATATGAATCTTAAAGGGCAAAATGTAAATAAATTATATATAGGTATACAACTCGGATATTAATGAGATACTGAGTGTGTACGTTGTGCTTAGCAACACCTGTTTTTGTAAGATGAAAGGATAAGAAGGGTGTGTCTGTAAGCTGTTGGAATTCATGTCTTCATCGTTTAATGTTTATCAAAGACCTTATAACAGGGGATTGTTTGGTTCTTTTGCTAGTCATAATTATGTTAGATGGAGAAGAAATGAAATGAAATTGATTAGATGTATGTAAGAAAGTCAAAGTCAAATCATTTACTTCAAATAGGGAAAAAAATACTTTTGAATGTCAAAATTTACAAAAAAAAAAAAGAATTGATTCAAGTGGCCCCTTCCAAAAGGTAGTTTTCGTATATAGAAGAATGAGCAAGAAACCACCGCGGTAGAGTTTCTTAAAAAAAAAAAGACAAAAACCGAAGAAAAATAAAAATAATAAAATAAGGGTGCACCCTTGCTTTTTTAAAATGTTTTACAATATTTTGTCTAAGTATATATTAGTTAAATAATTTTATGTGAAGACGATGCACCCAGAATAAAATTACTATACCATAATAGGTATAAATAATTTAAATTAAAGCAACGACAGATAAATTAATTATGTGATGGATATGAGCACCATGGCTCACATATTTATAAACATTGTAAAAGTAGACGATTTTCCTAAAATTTTGCAATTATTATGTCATTGCATGAGGAAGTAATCACAGAATGTAAAATTAATGTCATATTCGAAGAATCGTAGCAGGTGGCATTCTGTAGTTTCTGCCTACCCCCATGGAAAGAAGGCGTGAATTAATGTAGTTTATGAGAGTGAAGAAATTACACCAAAAAACTTGGCCCGTAAATAGAATCTGGGTAAAAATAGCTTTAACACACAGTGAGATTGCGTGGATATTAATTTTCGTTACCACCCGGTATGGAAAAAGCCTGACGTGGGACTGTTATATGCTGATGATTACAACCAACTGATGCTGAACAGTCTCTCAACTAAACTGCGTTCGCGGTCTAGTTTCTAACCATGTAAAAAATAAGTGCTTTTTAAAAACATCTTTAAACCCTATACATAAAATTCTTTTTGCGCTAATACTAAATTTTTTTTATGACTTTTCAATTATACTAGTAAGTCTGAAACAATTTAATTTACACTAGCATATAGGTGATATTTGAATAAGTGAAAAAAAGAATTTGAATAGACTTAGTATAAAGTAATAACTGCTTATCTTTCATATTCAAAGCTGCACTATTTCCATTTAAAATTGACAACTTTTAAAAACAACAAAAAAATTCATCTACTTAAAATGGACTGAAAATAGTCACAACTGAAAATAGTCACAAAGTCCGAACCAACATTTCTTAAAAGCAATTCCTATATAAATAGGCCCCAGCCATCCTAGGTTTTTAAACTTTGAATCCCAAGTCAAACAACTGAACGGGGCCGGGGCGACCGACTCGGTTTACAGTTAATTAACTAATATTTACATTCGGAGGGTAGAAACAATTTCTGCTAGAACACCTGCTGGCTCTTCTGTGGCTTGGAAGGCTGCCTGTGAAAATGTACGGGCGAGAATTATGGGCGGCCAAGCGGCAATGTATATACGGGATTTAGAGCGGGAATAAACCCGATATATATAGAGAGATATATCGAGCCAACACCGCACGGTGTTGGCTCGATTGAAAACACAATAAAATCGCTTATCACAAACAAAACTACACTTCAACTTTTAAAACTTCCCATTCAAATTCTTACTGCACAAAGTTCACACATACCTGCTTACAATAAACGCAAAATTATTTGAAAACTTCTGCCGAACGCGGCGGCAGTAGCGCCCGCAAACTACGCCCGTATGTCTTTGAGTATTACATCCCACAGTGTAAAGGTGAGCGTACACGGACAACTTAAATTGCTCAATTCTGATCAATATTGCTCAAATATGACATTTACAGAACTGATACCAAACAATTGACTTTTCTTTTTCGTCGTGTCGATCGCACGACAGTGTTTTAAATTTTGTTTGTCCAAAACTTCACCTCTTCCACGGCATTGTCGGCGCATAAAGGGTAGGTATCTGCCAAACAATTCTAGTAACAGTTTTCCATTATTAAATTAGATTGCTCTCTTACATCCCGCAACAGTTTCCGGGAAATAATTGCAAAAAAAAGTTGTCTATGTAAGCGCACCTTTACGTCGCACAGTATAAGAGAGGTGCATTCCAAGTGATTTAGAAATACAGCCCAGTTACACTATGTAGTTATAATATCGTTTAAAGTTAGATTCGGTTTAGCTCGGCCAGCTCGTTAGTGGATGTGCATACGGCTTAACATTAATGCACTTTGTTGTGGTCTTGTTCGGTATTAAATTATCTAACTTGTATTACTAGCAGGTCCAGTTTTATAGGATTTGTAGAGCTGTGTCGTCGTTACGTTTGAATAGGGCTTAATATTTAACTTAGTTGGTTTAGCTGTTTTCGCTTATTGCTAGTAGAAAGGATGTCAAAGTTATAGGGGATGTTGCCTGTTTGAATTCAGGTAGCGATTAAGCTAATGCGACATTTTTCTATGTTCTATGTTATAGGGTTTGGTTTCCGCACTTAGTCCGTAAGGTGGACCATTGTGCGTGGGCATGCGATGTTTTTTTTTATAGCGGTGTGGTTATTTAAGAGACTGCAAATCATCAGTCAATCATCATGATATTAAAATCAAAACCATAGTAATCATAATATTCTAACTAATATTATAAATGCGTAAGTGAGTTTGTTACGCTTTAACGCTAAAACGGCTGAACGAATTTGGATGAAATTTGGCACATGGGTAGACCATGACTTGGATTAGGACATAGAATTCTATTTATCCCGATATTCCCATGGGATCGAGACTTATGTGGGTGAAACCGCGGGGCGAAGTTAGTTTAAAAAAAAATAGTGATAAAAGAATAGCGAATAGTGTAAAAGTACAAGAATCCTGTCTACTACGGCATTGTTTAATTATTTTTCAAGCTCCAAAGTCTTCAACAACCCAAAGAACAATTTTTCTCTATTAATACTTAACTTACGTAGCCTATATAAAAAGAACTTAACAACCACTAACAATTCTTAATGGCCTCTCAGCCTCGAAATAATATTCATTCATTTTAATTACTCGTAAAAAATCTCGAGAAACAAACTAAACTCGTAAAGAACAACAGAATAAAAAGTTAGAAATTGGAGTTTGTAAGAAGTTCGATTAATTAAGTATTTTACGAAAAGAATTTAATATAAAAGATCATAAGTGTTGGATAAAGGATTGGTGTTATTTCAAAGTTTTTCAAGAGAGTAAACGGTTATTTTTGGCTAGAATTAGTACCTAGTTTCAGTCTACGCTGTAATTAAATTAACTGTTGAAGTTTGAGTTAAACTTTTGTTTGCGTTTAGAATATTTTCCGAGTGAGGAAAATATTATAAGGCTGACTCGTGTTGACTTCGCTTTAATAGGGTAGTACATACATATTAGTAAATTTAGATATAACAATTTGGTGTGACGATTTTTCTGGTAGATTTAGGTGTGAGACTAACTTCACAAAATTTTTAAATGCTTGAATTAGAATAGTGAAATATTGTTGCAAAGTTACAGAACTTTCTAGTACCAAAAAAGTAAATTAAGAACCTACCCAAAAATCTTAGTATCTAGCTCGCTGAAATGACAGCCTCAAAAGATATACATTTTACTACCCTTAATAAATAATAGGACGTATATTATAAACTTTTCAAATTAACTACTAAAAAGGCAACTATGAGTCACTCAAAAAATCTGCAATCAACTGTTAAATGCCACAAAAGCATTTATATGAAAATCATCATAATTCCGAGCTCGTAAGTTTCCGACACAATCAGAGAGAAAGTGTCGGAAAAAATAAAGAGCAGATATCCGGCGGGATCTTATAAAAACGTCACCTCATCGGACATTGCTCACAGGTCGCGGCATAGTGTTGCCAAATGCCAGGCGGAATTCCCGGGATCGATTTAATTTGGGTCGGGATATAAGGGAGTGTACAGTTGAGCAATTAAATATAATATCTCATATTTATCTATTGATTGATTGCAACTTTCATAAATGACTTACTTTTTCCTTGTCAGCCTGTAAATTGGTTACAAAAGTACAAGTGAAAATGAACAAGTAAGTAATTAATTAAAGTAAATGATTTAATTTTGATAACTTCAATTAAGACTTCACAATTAGGTTAACAAGTTCCAAAATGACTATTACAAAGTTAAATTGAGCAGAGAGACAGGTGATACTGTTATATTTTGAGTACCTAACACACCAAAAAAGTATGACAATAATAATTCACTACACACAAAGGGATCAGTAAAATCCCGGGATACCCCGGGAAATATTGGGACACCTTGCAACACTAATCGGGGTACAAAGTGGCAGGAAAAGTTTCTTAGTTCCATCTCCCTTACCCCAACCCTCGGTAAACCCGCCCTGGGATTAAGTGAGTGGTCTCCTGAAGGATTTGCTGACGCGACCTAGCTCGCAAAAAGTCGCCAATGTCCCGGGAATGGTCGGGACCCTGGCGGGAAGGGATGTGAGCTGGTAATTAAAGGTGATAAAGGTTATAATAATGTAGGTTACTGTATTTTTTTAACAAGACTGGCTTAGGAAAATAAGAAAAACGGGATATTTATTTTCGTAAGGTATAAAATTTTTAAACAGTAGCGATTTACTTAAAACTTTTTTCAAACCCGTAACCTATTTACGCTTTTAAAATCCCTTATATTTTCCACATTTTCATTACAACGAACATTATTGCGAAACTTTAAAACGCGTTATTAAAAGCCATGAAAGGGAAATATAATAAAATAAAAAGCGAGAGAAAAACGTATCACAATTCAGAGCAGCTACACACGAGCGGCCGCAGCGAACAGTTTCTGTACTAAACCTCGCAAGAATCTTATTAAAACTTGCCGGTACGCCGTCCATTTGTTTAACTTTTATTCCCATAGCTCGGCCGGTCGAAAATGTCCGGGAAAAGTCCACGCAATAAATAGTGTTGAACTTACCGATACAGTTCGTGGGATCGGGAGTTTTGAATATGTAAGTAAAATTGAATTTCATTTCGTTTTAAGAACATTTTTCGTATATAAAAATCAATTTCCGTGCGTTAGTATCGAAAAACTCGAAAATGGCTCGACCGATTGTGATGAAAGTTTGGTAAGTTGTGTGCGCGCCGGAAAAGGTTCTTAACAAAAAAAAAAAAAGGTTCATCCATTGCAACGCATTGATTAGCTAGTTGGTTATAAATGATTGCCTCATTCGTCTAGTGATTGCAAGCGTTACTGCTGAGCATGAGATCCTGGGTTCGATTCCCGGGTCGGGAAAAGTGTTATTGGGTTTTTCATCTCAAATTTCTCAGCACTCTGGATTTGTGCCTGGTTGGTGGCAATAGGCTCTCGCCCCCTATTACATGGGACTTAAACATAACTGGCGAAATGTGGGTGTACTATAGGTGCATCTCTGCCGAAATTTTCGGGGAATACAGGCGTGAAGTTACGTTATAAATACTTAAATATTTAATAAAACTATTAACTACACGTGCGAGGAATCTTTGAATAAGAAGATTCAATGTCGTCGGCCGGTATCCAATACCGCGAATGTGACATTTTTGATGAAAATCATTTTTAAATGTAGGATCACGAATTTGAACGTGTAGAATGAAATAAAACAAAAATCAGATCTTCGTCAAAAATTTCACATTCCCGGTATTGGACACCGAGCGACGATATGTAAAAACAACCCTGTCCGATCCGAAAGGTAGGCACTGCAATATCATTACCTAAAAGTAATAAAAAATCCAATTATTATTGAAAATAAAAAAGTTATTGCTATTTAAAAATTTAGTACCAAAAGAACCCTAAATTTATTAAAAATGAGCAAATTTTCAACAGGGTAGTAAGTTATGACTTGTGCTAAGGATTGAAGAAAAAAAATGGCAAATACTTTTTTCCTTTCCTGAAAATTACCACATAAATAGACTCTCAGTACGATACCTCACGGATCGGGGTTTTTTCAAGGGTTTTTTTACATGTTGCATGAAGATAGTTAATTGATCCAGGCGTGACCTTGCGGAAATCCATTATAAAATGATGATGTGGATATATTATATAGAGTCTTGAAAAGACCCTGGAAGAAATCAGATTCTCCTGGAAGAGATCTGGATTTCTTCCAGGGTCTTTTCAAGACTCTTTAGAAATAGCTAAGCGGAACAGGTTACTAAATATATCCACATCATCATATTATGTTGCATGAAGTATTTAATTACAACCTCAATATCAGTAAACTGGTTTTCCAATTTCAATCCCCAGTTGACGTAAACTCATACAAAGTCATTAAGAAACTATAAGCTTGTTACAGAAAAGATAGCGTTTTAATTAATACTCTTCTTGAACAAAATACAGTTTTAATTTTAACATAAATTATAATAAAAATGTTTGCTCTAAAGGTTTTCTCAAGGGGGATGTTGAGGAAAGATATCCGTAGCGTGTATTTAGATTATGTCCGGGATGGGCCAATAACCCGGGATGTCCCACAGTGGCCGCGCCAGTTTAGCATCACTAGTGTGGTACTTACTACTGTGTCCCTGGAAACTTTAATGTAACTAGTGAACGTAGGATTTGTTTCTACGGTTTGTATTCGATGTAAACCTTACTTTAAATCTTGTTCCTCATGCCTCTAGAAATCTAAGCCTACAGTCCGTTTCATTATTATAAACCAACCTAGAACAGAAAACTTATTTCAATTAGTCTCTAAAAAGCTACATAATAGAAACACGCTGACCAACTTACACGAGTAATTTATTCAGAAATTAAATTAAAATGATGTATCAGTTCGGCAATATAAAGTTGTACTCCGCCGAGTGAGTTTTCATTGGAAACTTTATCAATTTTCGACTGCGCCGCCCGGGGGTCGGACGACTTCCAATCAATTACGTCATCGTTTGTATACGTTGACGTTGGGTAGGTAGACTGGGTGGCTACCTGACGTAAATGTCGAATATATACGGGTCGGTAGGAATAACATATATTGTTATTGCTGTCAACGCCGATAAATCTTCGGTTAACTTGATAAAAAAAAATCAACTTGATATTTAACACAACATCACGCACCTGTAATCCACGAAGGATTAGGCGGAGGTGTATCTATTAGTACACATTCGGCCAGATAAGTTTAATTAGCTAGGTATTTATATTTGTAAAATTATGGCTCAATACCTCTCATTTTTTATCAGAATCTACCCACTATTGTGTATAAGCTTTCTATTTCTTGTGCCAAAACACTATGTCATCTTAAAGTGCCGACTGAGGTGATTGAGAGAGGAGATCCAACCAAAGGTTGTCTTTAAAAGATCACTCTTAGCGATAAGGCCGCCCATTTTGTCACTCGTATGCAAAATTTCTATATTTATGTCGGTAATACAAAACATGGTGTACACACGGCTACATATCAAGCTATAAATTTCCATTAAAAGCTGATCTCTCATTGTAAGGAAATGCTGTACAATGCGAGATCAGCTTAAACTGGAAATTTATTGCTTGATATGTAGCCGTGTACATATATAGGAGTATTTTATTCTACAGACGTGATGGGTATCCATATTTAACATGATAAATCAAATAAACAAGTTACAGTATTTCTAAATTCTTAATATCTCTCGGGAATCATCGTATTTCCGAATACAAACGAATGCAAATTTCCATGTCCATCAATTATTAGATTTATCGTGTATAATAATTTGAGTTCAGAACTAAGCACTTTATTGTTGTTTTGTTTTGATTTCCGTGTGAACTTTACAAAGCCGTAAAATTTTCCTATCTGTCGTACCTGCGACTTTAGTGGGTTTCCTAATCTTTTGAATAAATTACATTAAATTAAAAGAGTATTAACAACTCTATATACTTCCAAGTCTATTGAGAGCGTCCGGTCTGCACCAAGTGCAAAGGGCAACTCATAGAAAACAACTGACGAAACACGAAGTTTGCCGAGGGACATTAAGAAAATAGAAATACAGTACATAATTATGTCACCTGTT
This sequence comes from Omphaloscelis lunosa, assembly GCA_916610215.1. Taxonomy (NCBI): domain Eukaryota; kingdom Metazoa; phylum Arthropoda; class Insecta; order Lepidoptera; family Noctuidae; genus Omphaloscelis; species Omphaloscelis lunosa. The sequence goes on from OU744247.1 coordinate 4,559,075, forward strand.
AGTATGTGTATGTATCGTGCCACACATACCTACCAAATAATACAGATAATGAGAGACGTATGTAACCACCATATTGACGCTCGTTAGTTAAATGGAGATATTAATTACAAGTATTGTGGCGTTGTTTGTGTAAAGGATTAATCGCGGACGCCATTGTCCCCGGGGAGCGTCGCGGCACGGAATATAGCGAGGCTTGAATATGCGTAGACGTGCGTAGGGTTGTGATCACGGGGTGTTTTCAGGAATAAAGTGTCGATGTTATAATTTTTCCTTAACAAAGTACTTGCAACCCGCCTTCGTTTCGCATGTTGTTGGTGAACTTGTTTAGCTAAGCTATTGAATGAAAATTGTAGATCGGATGCAAAAACGTGTGCTTCATTTATTGTATTTTTGAACAGTAAACTGATGTTAGTGACAATTGACATTGACAGTAATGATGACGGATAAAACGAATGTTGTGTTGCCAACATATGGGTACAATGGCGTCATGTCAAATCATCGACATTTCACAAATCGAACTTGCGGAATGAATGCTCTAAATCATCGCATCCAAATGCATTGACTTGCATCTCACCTGATGGTAAGTGATGATCAATCAGGCCTAAGGTGGAAGCGAGCTTCACCCGAAATCCGCAACCACAGAGGAACTGACTATCTTACCTCTAACTGCCAAAACACCACAATGCTGTTAACATTGTTATGATGGTGACAGACTTAGATAAGATGGTGGTAGCTAGCCAGGCGGACTTGAGACCAAGCCCTACCACCAAACCAAACAGAGCAGAAAATTTTGGCCCTACTAGCAATCGAATCCGGCAGCTTTGGGTTTGAGACAGGTGGTCTATAACCACTGAAGCGGTTAAAATTTACAGACACGACAAGTGAATGTATTTTATAGACCTACGACTGTCTCACTATCTGTCTGACCGACGACAGACAATGCAGCACTGAACTACTGACGTACATTTTTTTTACGTTAAAATCTCAACAGTGTATAGTTTTGGACATTATTGATTTAGCATAGGTAAAAGGTAAATTAATAAAAAAAATTAAGCATGCCAATTTAAAATGGAAGTTAAAATGTGACTAGGCTTGTCATGCTTTATTATTTTGTGAAGCACCAGTGAACACATAGCGGTGGAAGGCTTCCCTCAAGGTGGACCGATGACCTTGTGAAGCCTACTGGAATTCGCTCGATGCGGAAAGCACGGAACCAGTCGAAGTGGCGGTGATTGGGAGGCCTATGTCCAGGTGGACGTCTTTCGGCTGAAATGAATGAGCACTAAAGTGGCACTCCTTTCAGTTACTTGTAACGATTTACTCAGAAAACTATGAATGATTTTGTTTATTAGCAAGAAAGGATGAAAGAGGAACTCCTAAATTCCTCTTATTGTATGAGTTTCAAATAAGAAAATAATTTCATGCTCTTCCTTCAGATTATTTCCTAATTAAGCTCATTATAAAAATAAAAAAACGCCAGCAAAATTCAAATCCCTTTGAATATAACACATAATTTCTTGTAAGACGCTTAGGACTAAGTAAGGCGGAGGGTAGTAATTAAAAAAATGACGTCATTATAAGAAAAATATTCAACGGAACGATTTCTAAACATTTGCTTACCAGTAAATTTCCGGTCGTAAAGTTTATTGGCGAGGAAAAAGAAAAATCTCGGCAAAATTAAATTTCATTAAATCCCTTCAGACCTCGCCTGTGGAAACACAAGGGGATCTAGATTAGGAGTGAGCACGCTGATGGCTAAACGAACTTGAGAAATACATGGGATGGTTTGCTTTGTAAACACTGGCCGAAAGTGTCCGTGTATCACCGAAAAGTCACAATATTTATTTAAAAAAAAAAAAATCCATGAACGAAGCAAACGTATATAGTAAATATATGAAAATGCTTTAATTTGGTGTACCAACTAACGATTGAAAGGGCCCCGCTGTATCGAAAAAACAGCTTTCGAATATTATTTTCACTGCAGTATCAAAGGTTTTGGAAATAAATGAATAATTTGAAAATTACATTGAAAAGAGTATCGCCAAAAAAAAAAAAAATTAAGCTATAGAATAACGAAGGGCCCCGCTGGATAGAAACCGAAATTGAATGCTATTACTGATTTTATGGTGAAGGTACATGAATATTTTCGTTTGATTAGACAGGTACATTCAACAAGCTAACAGTCTACACTGGTTTAGTTACAGTGGCCCAGGAGGGCCAACTAGATAGAAACTCATCTAAAATGAGGAACAGAGTTCCCAGCACGAAAAAAAACAAAACTTTTAGAGCGGCCATAAACGGGCAGCTTGTAGCAGTTAGGATCACCCGGAGCAGTCGCAACTGCTCGAGCGGTTCCATGTATGTGTGTAAATAGAAGACTGTAGTTCACTATGCGATCGCAGCTACAACACGCGTTACCGATCCAACTTTTACCCTGTATAAACCCGTATTTGCCCACTATTAAGCACTTCTCTAATAAGTCTCTCGAACGCGAAATTAAGGGTGGTTTTTTTATGATCACTCCTTCGTGATCCGAAGGGGAACGACCCCTTATTTCACAAGCACGCCCCTTAATGCGCGAGCGTGATTATACGCGTTTCAAAGACGAAAAGCTTATTACAATTAATTGGCATCTCCTGTTGATTTTTGAAGTAATGAATGTGGGGGTGAATCTCTTGGAAGTAATGGTGAGAGAGGAAAATAATAAGGATGGTATGTCTGTTGAAGTTGTTATGCGATGGTAAGTGACTCTCAATATTTAGTCATGTTCACACAAAAAAAAGCTAAGGCTGGGTTGCTAAGGCTACGTTGCTAAGGCTGCGTTGATAAGGCTGCGTTACTAAGGCTGCGTTGCTAAGGCTGTTTTTCCTTTATTAGAAACAACAGTGTTCTGTAGCAGTGTGCGTACCATCATTGTTTTCATACAGCGATCGTCCGAGTTGACAGTTTTCTCTACATCATTTATGTTTTATATATTTTGAATACGTAACACAATGTGTTATTGTCAATTTAGTCGAAGTTTAAGAAGAAAAACACCTCACTCACTCCACTATTATAACATTCTCCACTCCTTATAAAAACATCGTAGACAGAGAGCTTTAATAACATTTAACTTTCCACCGACGTTTCCTCGTTGTAAAAAAAAAAAAATAACACATTCTCTTGAAAGTCTTCGCTTGGCATCCAGACGAATATGCTGAAGGACTTCTTTTTTCAAAGTCGAACGAATGGTATTTTAATTATAGTACCGTTAATTACGAGGCAAAGGCTTGGCGGGCGAGCTTGTTCGTTCAAAGCGTAGGTATTTTACTTCCTCGCCTCATTTGTTCTTTAGTCTTGGCTGTTCTCGACTGATCTTAGAATAAAATAATGTATCCCGATTTTTTAACGAGCTGCTGACTTAAAAAAATAAAGCATTTTAAAAGGATCTACCAGAGAACTTCGCAATTAAGGCGTTGTTACTTCGATAATGTAAAAATTGACAAATATTTTTATGAAGGCTTTTAGAATTAGTGTTAATGCGAGTTATTTTTGTTAATGGAACTCTTAACACTTGTCTATACTAATATTTTGAAGAGAAAAGATATATAAGTATTTTTGTAATGAATTAACTCAAAAACTACTGGACCAAAATTCTTTCACCATTAGAATGCTACATTATCATTGACTACACACAACATAACATCACGACTTGTTTCCTCGAAGGGTTGGGCAGAGGTGTCCCTGTAGCAAGTTCACCCACATTTCGCCAGTTATGGTTTTTAAGTCCCATGTAATAGGGGGCGAGCAAATTGCCATAAAACGGGCATAAATCCAGACTCCGTGCTGCTACTGAGAAATTTCAGATAGAAAAACCCAATAACACAATCATTGACTAATATAGGCTAAAATTTATAAAGATATTACGCGAGCGAAGCAGCTGGCGAAAGCTAGTACAAAAACACAGTGATAATAATTTAGTCTGCCTCGGTAACTATGCAAAGTACTGCTTGTGGTTAGACTTTAGTCAAATTGTAGAATGTAGATTTAAAATTTATAAACAGTAGGTACAAGGGATCTGTGCAAAGATAGTGTACTTCACACAATTTGACAGGTACACTGTTTATAAGGTAAATACTCCTTGAAAAATATAGAGTACTTAGGTGCCTATCTAACATTCGAAATACTAACCACTGATAATGTTCAGTCCCACCCTCATTCATTCCCATTGCATCCTTGGCTCCCAAAATTTATTTCTAATCCTACCATTCAAGTTAACTAGACTGTAAACATAGCTAAAGGTACTCAATCCAATGAACACAAGGCAGCATCAACCACGTGCCGTAGTGCGGATACCTCTGAAGTTTTTCCCGTTGTCTAATCGCCCGATCCGGGATAGTGGGGCGCTCGTTAGTATAATGGCTGTATTAATTGCCGCTCGTATTGTTTGCTGTCCCGGGGTAGGGTAGTGACGTGGCGGGACTGATGTCGAGACGACTGGCAGTCGATTGTTGTGATCGAATAGCGTCTGCGACTGGGAAGGTATTGGTGTAGGTATTAATTTGAGATGCAAGTTTGATTTGTGAAATGGTTTGAATTATTGTGGTTAGGTGAAACTCATGATGAAATTCAAATACCTACTGTAATACCAAGCACTTGAATTGTTCCACATATTTATTTTATTTTGTTGTGTTTGGGTGGCTTACAGTTATTAATACAGAAGTAATAGTGAGGTAATTGACGACAAGCCATTTAGAAGCCTCTAAAGTTAGCAATAGAGTATTGTTGTACAAATTTTCAAAGTGATTAATAGTTTTTTTAGGTTTCCGTACCTCAAAAGGAAAAAACGGAACGCTTATAGGATCACTCATGTGTCTTGCCCGTTCTTCTCCATAGGTACCTACCAACTACGCTTTGGAATGGGCAACTAGCTTCATACTTCTGACTGACCGATTCCTTGACAATTCAAAAGTGCCAGTGAAAGGTTTTATTTAAATAAATGCTTTGAGTTTTGAGTTTGAGTTTGACATATTGTATGGGTATTGTACGGGACTAGCTACGGACTTTGTTAAGGAATTAAGAGTCGGAAAAACAATCATAAGCTCATAATGTTTACAGTATCTAGGTACTTAACAGGAAAAAAAATATACAGATAGCAGACAAGATTAGTAGGTATTAAAGCTGTTAGTTTAAAAACAAGTGTCATTAGGAGATTCCCTGAAGAATATGGATCAAAAATAAACTGTATTATCGAAAACTAGTTTAACATTACCCCATCACTACTTCACCGGACTACGGGCTAGGGATTAACGAGTCCCGCTCTACCCCGGGCAAAGTTGAGAGATATCTACAAACGGTCCCGGGCTGATTTGTTTGTCTTGTTACGCGTCTATTAAGTTAAGAACAGTTATTTCGATAGTCTATATTTGTTCCAGTCTTTATTGCATTTTGTTGTCGCTTAGTCGCTTACGATGGCACGGTATTAGTTGCACTTCGTATTGTGTCTTTATTCGTTTTATAGGGCCTTGTAAGTGTAATTAAAATAGTAGTTAGGTGTTACGATGTTGTAGATTCATTATAAATATGTCCATTGAGTTTCTTGCCCGTTCTAACTTCATCTTTCTGACTGACCGACCTGACAATTCAAAAGTGCCTGTAAATGGTTTAATTGAAATAAATGCTCTGAGTTTGAGTGGAAATAATGGGATAGTGACTGGGTAAAAACTAGCTTTCTTGGGCAAATTTAATCTTGTTAAAAGTCTAACAGACTTGAAAGCCTTAGAAAGTAATCTTTCAATGAGATCAATGATGCCTAAGGGAAAGATGAACAGCTCTATAGTCTACATCTTACATCCAATTCTCCTGTCGCAGGTCTACTGGAAGATATTCCTAATGAAATAAGTAGTACATTTATGGACTTTCTATACTTATATATTTTTCTCTATTAAGTGTTTTGTGTGCACTTACAAATAATCAGCGTCATTGATAGTACTATCCACGAGTGTTTGACACTTAAAACAAGGATCTCAGTAAACGAATCTTAAGAATAGAAACGACTCTTATGATTTTCTAGAAAATTCCTAAATGATGCAGATGGCATTATCTAGGAATTTCCTTGTACGAAACCGTTAACTAAATTCAACACCTTTTAAACATCGTAACAATGTATTTCCCCCAGAATTTCCATAGCTCAATAATACATGTCATTACTCTCTTCGACACCCAAAATGAGAATGGAGATTCTTCCCATACATCTATTTTTATCACTTTATTACATCGATAAGGGGCGATACACACGGCAGAAGGGATAAAAAATGAGACAGATACAAAATATGTTTATTTATGTGCGTATAGCGGTGCCAATAAAGGCCATAAGAGTTATAGGTATATATGGCCCTTTCCTTTTGTCCCTTAGGGGATATGCAGAGCTTTAAACAGTGAAATGAGGTGTGTTCCCATTCTCATATAAAATAAATTGATGGTGCGATAATAAATGTTGCATTTTGGACTTGAAAAAATGCTTTGAAATTTTGTTTTTAAGCACAGCCAAGACGGATTACATTAGTCACATCAGAGCACATAACTGACTTGAATTATTATGTATGCATAATCAGCCTATAATGTTCCCACTGCTGAGACACAGTCTCTTCGAGAGGGAGTGGACAGTAATCCACCACGCGGGCCCAGTGCGGGTTGGTAGGTGTTTTCGATTTTTTGTTGTTCTTGGACAAGTCGGTTTCCTCATGTTTTCCTTCACCGTTTTGAGAGCAGTGTTGATGAAATTATTTACACAAAGTAAGCACTTGCCTGGGTTCGAACCTACGACCTATAACTTGTAAGTCGAGGCCGTTACCACTGGGCCACCACTGCTCTCCACTAGACCACCACTGCTCTCACTGGGCCACCACTGCTCTCACTGGGCCACCACTGCTCTCACTGGGCCACCACTGCTCTCACTGGGCCACCACTGCTCTCACTGGGCCACCACTGCTCTTACTGGGCCACCACTGTTGCACTGCTACGTTATAACGTTAAAATTTAGTATACCCTGAGTTCAACTATTACTTAGACGGATAAGGGTGAAGCTAGCGTCATTTATCGAAGCCTTACCGCAATAAAGAAAATCCTAAAATTTTCCTTCACAATTCTGTCTATAAAATAAAATGCAGAACAACGGCTTACCCAAGGCCAAAAAAAGGGAAGGCAACACTTCCCGCGACTAGTTATTATTCCTCGCAAAAATAATCGTCAGTCAACTGTAATCTTTTTGGACACTCCTGACAATTCGGACCGGCATAAATTAAAATCATTGGACCCTCTTCTTTCAAATAAAATGTCAACTTTATTAGGGGCAGAGCACACTCGACGATTTTTAATTTAAGGACTTATTCGCACTTACGACACAGACGGACGCTTCAAGTGAATGAATTAAAATTCTCAAGTGTGATTTGTTTTAGGAAGCTTTTTGCGTTGATAAAATGGTGGGAGTGGTTCGAGATTTTTTAATATTTTAAGGTATTAATATTTTACAGTTGGAGGTAAGATAGCCAGTTCCTCTGTGGTTGAGGATTCCGGGTGAAGCTTGCTTCCACCTTCGGCCTGATCATCACTTACCATCAGCTGAGATGCCTGCTAAGAGTCTTTGTTAACCACAAGGTTAACAAAAGAAAAAAAAATAATGCTTGTTATTTCAAAGTTTTCTATGACGAAAATAAGGACTTTTTATTACAAAGTTTATTAGTAAAATTATATGTAAAATTTTGTGGAGCTTAAAGGGTTTAATGATCCGCTAAACAAACAAAACCTTGATTCGATAAAAACACAACATAAATATTAATACGTCGCTATATCACACACAGCGATAAAACTTGATTCCCAGACCAACTGTTTACATTAAACTTCGGTAAAAAAGAAAACAAGTTGCTTTTTCTACTGGCAACATTATGCAGATTCGTCCTCTCAAATTACTTATTTTAAGCAATAAACGGCGTGGGACGTCGTAGAAAAATCTTCGCCTGAAGAAATGACTTCGAAAGTTTGGTCCAAGTAATAAACTTTCGGCTTCCACGGCCACGGGTTGGCCTTAATATGCCAACTTCTTTTTTATCATGTGACAATATGTTCTGAACGTGAAGTAATGAGGCCGGGGAGTGATTCCTTGAATTTTTCTTTGGAGGAATTAGGCATTGGGTCGTAAGGTTTTTAGAAGTTTTAAGACTGCTGGTGAAATGTTTGATTATATTCTGGGAGGATAATTTTCGCGAGTAATTAAAGAGGCTCATTTTATAAGATTTATGTAGATTTTATAAGCTATTTATTTGTAATGTATATGACTTGACATTGATTTACCTGCATACAGCGAGCCGTTTTCGAACTATCGTTTTCTTGATTCAATCAGTTTCTGTAAAGCTATTGCCTTATACAACCGTTCGGACTCCCAAATCTTATTTATATCTTTTGGTATACTGCACCAGTCGACGTCATAACGTCAACGCCGCCGTGCCGGCCGTCATGTCACTGAAAACCAGCGCTGGGGCTTTGTCTCGCATAGGGTCCCAGCATTATACTGTACGATAGCCGTTTTGCGTGGATGTGACGCATATTTCCCCCAATTTATTCATTTTTGTTTTTCTTCTGTCTTTGCGTCATCTTTACCGCAAACTATTCTTGCTTTTCTTTTCTCTCCACACATAAATGAAAATTAGGAAGACAGTAAATCCCGCTGTCACGTTCAACTTGTACCACACGAAACTCCAAAGGGCGGGCCAGTGATAATGGTTATGTTAAAAGTTTGTCGTTCCAACTGTGGTAGGTATTCTGTGGTCCAGATACGAACGATGGCGACTTGTCTCGAATGAGAGGCGGTTAGCAGGGGGCGGACAGAAGTATAAAAGAAAAGAATAGTTACAGGCCAATTTGTCTTCCTAAATAGACTGCATCTCGTACTTTTTCAAAGCTTTACACGCAAATACATATACATTTGTCTCGTCATTCAATCCATTTAATCAACAAAAGAATAACAATTTTACGAGCGTTCATTCTAAAAGTTGGCAACGTCGCTAATAGCTGTCAAATATTTACCTGTTTTGATTAATTTGACAATATATGGGAATATGCTATATCGCTCACCAGTGACCTAAAATATTAATAATGAATTGCAATTATAACACTGAATTTGATGTTGTAACCGTTTTAGGTGTTAAAAAGGGGTAAAAAGGTGTAAAAAGCATTCGCAAGGTTTCCAAATACTTTTTTACTTCTAAAACTTAAAATTTGGTGTTACGATATGCACTTAATTATTGCATTTACTAATCAACAATTTTGTGCACTAGTTAGCGATATTTTATATTTCCATACAGTAAGATTGCCAAATTAATCAAAACAGCAAAATATTTGACAGCTATATTTGCGACGTTGTCCACTCTCAGAATGCAAGCTCTTAAAGTGCGGAATAGTTACATGTTCAATTGGTTTTCTTATTAGGTGGAGGTATCTCCATAAATATTTTCTGGATAAACATGTAGATTTGGCAAAATCTAATACAGCAATCACAGTTTTATGATAATAGAGCTCTAATCTCCTTTGCATGTATATTCACTATTTCTCTAATTTCTGATTAGGTAAAATGATGATGTGCGCAGTCTGCGCTCGGTGCTTGGTGTAGCAACACGCCGTGTTCGAGTTCACGACAAGTTAATCGTCATCCTGAGGATGCCTCGTTGAGAGGTGAAACACGTGTCTATTTCTTCCAGGGTCTTTTCAAGACTCTTCAGAAATAGCTAAGCGGAAAAGGTTACTAAATATATCCACATCATCATTTTATAATGGATTTCCGCAAGGTCACGCCTGAATCAATTAACTTTCTGATTTGGTCACACTGATTTGAAAATCCTTCATACTGTTTTAGGAAGAAGAATATTTTCTGGGTCCAAAATTATTTTAAGGACGGTGTCAAGTTACCCTTCTGTATTTCACCTACTACTCTACGCCCAGTTTCAAAGATTTGATGCTATCGACGCCGACGATTTGCGAATTTTCACATCTTAAGGGAGTTTTTGTTTCAGTACAATTTGTTATGCTAAGGGATTAGAAGACAAAGGAACGAACTTCTGTATCGCACATACAATAGTCTGTTTATTATGTTAATGTATTCATTGCTTTACTTTTTATATGTTGACGTCTTGGGAAAGAAAGGACGTCAAGTGTGCCAAAAGCGCTTTTTCTATGGATATTAATTTCACGTCAGGTTTTTTTATTTTGCCTATATTATCTACAAAGCAACGGGGTCACTCTTTACTTACAGTAAACTCTTTACCTATAATAAAGGTGAGCGAAAGAAAAAAAAAATCTTAGGTGAAGCACAGATAAATACAGGTTCATTCCAAATTTTAGGTATGAAACTACAAGTACGCGGTGGGCTCGACTTGTCGGGCCAATTCAGTGAGTGTAACGTAGTCAGGAGATCTAAGAGTTACGCGATAGAAAGAGAGGCAACTTCTAAGTGAATTATCTGCAGGTAATTAGCTCTGTGCAACCTGAATTGCACTTTATTGTGTCGTAACAAGAGTCGCTTTTTATTTCAATGATTTTTCAGAGTGAACCATCTGTATTAATCTCACTTCGAGTTCACTTCACCTTTTACCGTCAGATTTTTACAACTGAGCTGTTGTTTTTTTTCGCTTGCTGTAATCATTCAGATGCATACAGAAGGCTGATTATATTTGTATTTTGTGTTCTGTGTCCAAATAAATGTTTTCTTTATTTCTTTGATATGTACATAAACTCACGCCTTCTTCCCATAGGGGTAGGCAAAAACTACAGAACACCACCTGCTTTGATCCGTAAATGCTACTTTTATTTCGTTTACGTTCATTTCTAAAGTTTCATAATTATATGAGCTAGATTTATTACTAGAAATCGAGTAGCAGGGCGACCGAGCTCTGCTCTGATGAAAATAGAGAATGCTCATTTAATTATGGATAGTTCATACTTATTCCATGCTGCGATGTCATTATTCTAAAAGAGCCAGCTTGTTCTAAGCTTTGGGGGACCGAGCTCTGCTCTGTTGAAAATACGGAGAAAACGAATTTTCCCAGATATCTATGAAATCTAGCTAGATCAATTTTTCGCCCCCGTAAACCCCACTACGGGAACGTGATTATTAAATATATATATATATATAAGTACACTAGCTGACGAACTTCGTTCCGCCTAACAGTCAATGAATGTGCATGTTTAAGATTTAAAAATTAATACAAAATTTCTACCCTACCTACTCACCCTACCTACCCTACCTACCCTACCTACCTACCTACCTACCTACTTACCCACTTATCTTTCCTACTAAGTGGTATGAAAAATAGATTACGACCGATTGTCAGACCTACCGAATATACTAATAAAATTTAATTAATATTGATGAAGCCGTTTCGGAGGAGTATGGCAACTAACATTGTGACACGAGAATTTTATTTATATATAGATAGATTTATTTATTAAATATTTCTCATTTAATAGTATAAGATATATTGGGAACCTAGTAATTTTAAATGAGCTCTTCCAGATGTCACGGAATCTAAGCTTATTGAAAGTGCTCGGTAAGTTTTCGTTACCGACACTAAACTGAAAGCAATGCCTTGCAATCAAGGAGTGGTTTTAGGTATTCTCAAAAGAATATTCTGACCTATAATCGTTCATTAAAATCCTTTAGAAACTACGCCACCCACGAGCAAAGACAAGGTGACCTTAGAATCGAAAACATGGCGTTTTATGATTTCACCTTGTCAAATCCTTAAAAAAAAAAAGTTATTATAATACGCGCCTTAAAACGACGAAAAAATATGTCATGAAAAATGACAAGCGTAATACTAGTAATAAAATCTCTTTCATACAATTTTTTTTTTATTACATTTCTAGACAAAAATGAATGATCCCGTCCCAGAATTCAGACTAAGAGCCTTCGAATCACAAGAAACTTTTTTCCACGAATCAAAGTGCGTAATAGTAAATCCGACAGAATTTATCGTATCACAGACGCAATTAAAGAACTTTTCTTCAAAAAACGTTCGTTTTTAGATAAAAATCCTTTCTCAAATGTTCTTTTATAAGTCTAATCAGATTGTTACAAGTTTTTATCGTCAGAGTTGAGCCTAACTGTGTAGGTACTCTAGCAAGTGACCATTTTGTTTGGAACTTGTCCCATAAACGCGGGACGATTGCATTAGTCATTGTTATTGTGTTTGTTTTTATCTTGTTTCTATTTTAATTGCTTGGTGTTGTGCTTAAAGGATTAGATAAGGACGTGGGAAGGATTTGTTAATGCAGTTTAATCGCAGTTTTTTTTACGCTTTTTTGCAGTGTTAGGTTTATTAGTATGATGAGAACGAAATTCTGCGAGTTTTTTTAAAACAGAATAATATATCTGAAAGCTCGTGCTGACCAGCGCGATATCGCGGGCGCTACACGGATCGCGCTGCGTGTAGCGCCCGCGATATCGCGCTGGTCTGCACGAGCCTTAATACGGGTATGTGTATGTGTATGTAAAATAATAATCAACCGTCCACTAAATGTGTTTGTCCATAAAACATAAAATCACGCCAGGTTTCCCTGAAGGGTTGGGCAGAGGTGTACCTGTAGCAGGTACACCCACATTTCGCCAGGTATGTTTAAGTCCCATGTAATAGGGGGCGAGACTATTGCCATCAGCCGGTCACAAATCCATACTCCGAGCTGCTACTGAGAAATTCCAGATAGAAAAACTCAATAACAGTTTACGCGACCCGGGAATCGAACCCAGGTTCTCATGCTTAGCAGTAGCGCTTGCGACCGGTAGACCAACGAGGCAGTGATATAAGCCCATATTTGATGTAAAGCCGAAAAAAGGCAGCATATTTGATACAAAGGCCGGTAAATTTCTGTAAATTCGTGTTAAAAAACATAAAACACTGTGAAAAATGTTACCTACTCGGCGCAAGCCTAACAGCATTTAATCCTCACGTCAGAATAAGGCCGCGTCAGGACTGGGCGTGATTTACACGCGACACGACTCGCGAGCGCGACAAACGCGACAGCTCTGCCCACCGACTCGGGCATGAGTTCAAAGCGGGCCTCAAGCGACTGACACGAGTGTGTTGCGCTTACAGGAAATATACGCGGAAATTTTAATGGATTTGAAAGGTTTTTCGCTGCCTTTTTGAAAGAGACACGGACTGTGATACGCTATTGTTGTTCGAGGGAAATGTATGTTGAATATTATCCATTTCAATAGAAATATTTTGTACCGGCGCGACGTGCGTGTATGACCCCCAAATGTATGAACGGAAACGAAGTATAAGGAGTATGGTAACATCATTGCAGGTGGCGTTCTGTAGTTTCTGCTTACCCATATGGTGAGAAGGAATGAGTTTATGTATGTATGTATAATACTATCGAAGAATCGAATATCTGTACACTGTAAGGACTATTTTTGATTGCAGCGCTCGGCTGCTATAGTATCGCTTACCTACGAAAAAAAAGGGTCATGTGCACGGGATTTTGTTTTCGAAGTGGTTACATATGCGTTACCCAGATGGTACCTACACAGATATACGTTTGTTCATGTGGAGCAAGCTTTATCAGCAAAATAAACGTTTCATAAACCGCTTAATACAAAATAAACAGAATTTTTAAAAACGTGCTTATACAGCTTCATCATTTATTAAACACAAGCTTATAAAACGAGTGATATAAATGTACCATTACCTACTTTATTGTTATTTCAAAACCATTAACAATAAAAACGAAGTTAAGTTTTAAATTACTTGATTTACTTGACGTCACATTAATTACAGGTCTAATCCTTATAGCCTGAACTTAGTAGAGGTCTATTTAAAAGTTAAAGAAAGGTGAAGGTGGAATATCTTTTTAAATTTCAATTTACTTAAGAGGATTACTTTTTTGGGACCCTGCAGGATCTATTTCTTGGGACACTTTCAAGGGACATGCCTAAAAAACGAATCAGGAATATTCCAAGGATCTACAACTGAGCTATTAAGTGGGTTAGGTTGAAGATGATGGCAGATAGTTGCATAAATATTATAATCAGCCTATAATGTTCCCACTGCTGGGACACAGGCCTCCTCTCGGTGAGACGGAGAAGGCCGTAGTCCACCACGTGGGTCCATGCAGTGCGGGTTGGTTGATGTCACATGTTTTCGTTCTTTTTGGTTCTAGGAACATGTCAGTTTCCTCACGATGTTTTCCTTCACCGATTTGAGAGCAGTGGTAATGAAATAATTTACAAAAAGTAAAGCGTCTATCTGGATTCAAACCCACGATCTTACAACTTGTAAGTCGGGACCTTTGCCACTAGGCCAACGCTGCTCTGGTTTCGTAAATACTTTTATCATTTCAGAAGAAAATCATTCTTCAATTTAGCCATGATATTTTTTATCTTCTATCAACGCTTCATATTGCAAAATCAACTGTTAGCTTAAACCTAAAGACTGCTCAATTTGCTCATTCCTGGAATAATCCGTACTTAATAACAAAACTGACACAAAACTAAACTATCTCTGAAATAAAAAAAAGAATAATACCATCTGCATTTTTAAAATGGAGCCAATTAACACAGCCACAAGCCAATGAGCGCTTTGTTAAAACGACTTTTTATAGCCAAGATAGTACTAAAGAACGTGAAAGAAACTTTTTTCTTTTTTCAAATAGCCACTTGAAAAGTTCACAGCGCACAGCACAAACTCTTTGCTCGACAATTGACAAGGTTTGCTTTAGTTTTTTTTTTTTTTTTTTTTTTGTGATTATGGTCTTAAATGAGAACTTTGTGAGGAGAGCGTTTAGTTTCTTCGAGAGGAGAGGTTGGTTTGATGCGTAGTTCGCATTTGGTGATGTAGATGCCGCCACAGAAATTATCCTAAACGGCTCTAGATGAGGCGTTGCTGATCCCGTGCAGTTCATATACGAGCTTTATCCTACTTAAAACTCACATAAGTGTAAAACAAAAACAATCATTTTCGTAACAATCAATCGTACCATACATTGACACCATGTATTGTACCCATATTTGCAAAATAAAATATCTTTTATCAATTATTTATTCAAACACCGTCAACCATAGATCAATGGTAGCCCAGCGATATAGAGAGATAGAGCAGTGGTGGCCCAACGGTAACGGCCGCGACTTACCAAGTTGTAAGTCGTAGGTTCGAACTGCGACACGCGCTTTACTTTGTGTAAATTATTTCATCACCACTGCTCTCAAAACGGTGAAGGCAAACATCTTGAGGAAACCAGCATGTCCTAGAACCAAAAAAAAAATCGAAGACGCCATCTGACATTGCCAAAAAAAATTTAGGTTACACTTTTTTTTTCTGTGGGATATTATCAAATAACTACTCCCGCTCTGAGCGGAGGGCGTGTCAGACTCTTACTGACTAAAATCCACCCGCGTTCCTTCAGTTGCTTGTATGTAGTCAGAAGCCGTGGTAACCCTTTCATATAAACCCGCACCAACCCGCACTCAGTCCGCGTGCTGGATTATGTAGGACATTTTTATGAATTATCTAAAAACGCATACACGATACAAAAGAGATCCTAGTGTAATGATCCTTGTGATATCCACCAACGCACACTGGGCCAGCGTGGTGGATTATGGCCCACTCACAGAGAGGAGGCCTGTCTCCCAGTAGTGGGAACATTATAGACTGATTATGATCCATCGATCGTAACTATTGTAACTACACATAAATCGTTGGTTTCGTCGGCGAGAGTAGACAAAACAACGATTAATATCGTCGTTAAACTAACGGCAGGCCATTTGTTACGGCAATATTACGGAACTGAGGCGGTGCACAGTTACCGAGCTAACAGATGTATGTACGTGCAAAAGTGTTGGGCTGTGAATGGTTATGTTTCAATTTTGCAGTGTGTGAAATTTTAATAAAATGCGAATAGTGCAAATAAGTAAAAAAGAAACAACATATTGGCTCTTGAAAAATTGTCATTGTTCTTTATCGATTCTGGAATTTATAATTAAAGCAATAAAACCTTTTATTTATATTTATTTGTTACTAGCTGCGCCCCGCGGTTTCACTCGCATAAGTCTCGATCCCGTAAAAATATCGGGATAAAAAGTATTCTATGTCCTTCTCCGGGTCAAGGTCTATCCATATCCCAAATTTCATCCAAATCCGTTCAGCCGTTTTAGTGTGATGTCGTGACCAAGGGAAATAGGGATTCATTTTTATATATATAGATTTACTTACTTTGAATTCCCGCGAATTATTTGAGAAAAGTCTTAAACAAGCTTTGGCTACAACCAGGCATTGATGGGGTTACGAATGTGTGGGTCAGCTTTGCCTCTGCCCACAGTTTCACGATCGTCCATCAATGACCCTGTTGCAGGCTGCGACAATAATGTACTACTGGTGTTTATCTACTTCTGCATTATGTTTATATTTTAAAGAGCCATCCAAGATTAACATTTAAGAAAGATGACCGGTTTTATCACTTGGCACTTGTTTGAAAAGCTTTTCTTATGGTGAGTTCGAAAACAAACAAACTATCAAGGTACCAATTTATAGACAAAAAACGTATCAAGCATCTTACTAAACATTTTTTTTTGCAAATAATACTTTCATTGTATCATCAAAACACTCCAGATTTGTTCACAAAACAAGAATCATAACTTACGACACTGTTCTCGACTGTATTCCCTAACAAATGATTTAACAACGCAAGTCTTCGCGTCCGCGAATCATATCTAGCCGTATTTACATTTGGTTTCTTCAACCGCAACCATCATGATTTATTACCGTGAAAGAGTACATCGTTTATATTCTACAATACGGGAAGTACGGTGACGGTAAATTAGTTTTTGTCCGGTAACGACGAGGCAAGGAAAGGAATAGTTAGTCATTTCAGCGGTATGCTTGTTTGAGTGATGTCCTTGCAGTAAAAGGGACGAAAATTAATATTTATATGTTGGAAATACGTTACTGAGTTGACTAATCGGGACGCCAGCGCCGCCTATCGGCATTTGGCAGAGTCTAAAACACAACGCTCGGACCGGCTGGAGCTAAGCTAGGGATGTCGGAAATGCAATAAAGTATCGATACATATCGATATCGATATATTTAAAAATATCAATATCGATATCGATATTTTTATTTAAAAATATCGATATATCGATATATCGGTACGATATGAGAAAAAGGTCTAACCTACTTCAGTCATCTTAGGTACATTACTAGTCAGATACACAAATGAATGAATTACTGAACTGACACATGTCACATGTGTCATTGACTTAAAGACAGAGTTGCCAACTTAAAAACCAACTTAAGTACCAAATTAAAAAGCAGAAAATATCGTTTTTGATACAATTTCGATATTGGATATTTGATATCGATATATCGATATATCTTAACAAAATATATCGGCCAAAAATATCGATATATCGGCCAAAAATATCGATATATCAAATTGTAAATATCGATATATCGATGTATCGATATTTATTCGACAAGCCTAAGCTAAGCAGTTAATCGGTGACGGTCAAGCAGTGAACACGTTTAGAAACTGTCGCGAATTCCGAATAGTCGTGTCGTGTACGTACAGTGTGTGAATTGCTAGTGTAATTAATTTGATAGTAAATTATAATTTGATCTGAACTGTAAGCGGTTTTTCTATTGCGTAATAACCAACACTACCCTCAGGATGCCTACAGTAGTTAAAATATGGCTGGTAATAACGAAAGAGAGAAACTTACCCTCTACGTCATATAGAAGGTATTTCAGTCTAAGCAAGAGGTCCTTGGTTCGATTCCCAAGTCGAGCAAAGTGTTATTGGGTTTTTCCATCAGAAATTTTTCAGTAGCAGCCCGGACTCTGGATTTGTGTCCGGTTGATGGCAATAGACTCGCCCCCCATTACATTGGACTTGAACATAACTGGCGAAATGTGGGCATAGGTACACTTCTGCTTAAATATTTTTACAGCGTATTACATGTGTGATGTTAGTTACGTATTCTAGTCTCGTACATGGTACTTAAATTATTGTTTTCAACGATACACTGTTCAAATGTTTATTTAGAGTCTCAAGTATAAATTAAAACTAATAGGTAAGTTATTAACTGAGAATAGTTATATCATTCTCTTTTCTTGATCTTCCTATTACTTGATACTGTGGTGACGTTGGTGTTCTAATATGTATTACAATTTAGTAGAAAAAAAAAGAAAAAAAAAATGATGTGGATATATTTAGTAACCTTTTCCGCTTAGCTATTTCTAAAGAGTCTTGAAAAGACCCTGTTTCTTCCAGGGGCTTTTCGAGTTTGTGCTTAAGCGGAACAAGTTACTAAATATATCCACATCATCATTTTATAATGAATTTCCGCAAGGTCACGCCTGAATCAATTAACTACAATTTAGTAGGTTTTTTTTATATGTGAACGTTATTAAATAAATTCAAAATTAATATATAATTCGAATGCTGGATCGAGTCCATTTAGATTCAAACCGCCTCTGTGGTCTAGTGGTTAGACCACCTGTCTCAGATCAACAGATCTTGGGTTTGATTCCCAGCGGGGGCAACATTTTCTGCTCGGTTTGGTTAGTGGTAGGGCTTGCTCTAAGTCCGCCTGGCTAGCTACCACCACCTTATCTAAGTCGGTCGCCATAACAACAATGTTAACAGCAGTGTTGAGTTCCGGCAGTTAGAGTTAAGATAGCCAGTTCCTCTGTGGTTGAGGATTCCGGGTGAAGCTCGCTTCCATCTGCGGTCTGATCATCACTTACCATCAGGTGAGATGCAGGCCAAGAGCTTCCCAGCTGAACTTGAAAAAAATAAAAAATAAACGTTGCCATCGACACTAAGAAAATACAGCGAAAAAAATTTGATTTTTTGTATGTTTGTTTGTAATGAATAAACTCAAAAACGACTGGGCCGATTTAAAATATTCTTTCACCAGTAGAATGCTATATTGTCACTGAGTAACATAGGTTATAATTTAAAAAGAAGCGATGCAGGCTAAGCCACTGCCGCTGGCGGGAAATAGTAAAAAAATATATATAGATCAATTCAAACACCACCCACTGTATGTTAAACTCGTATAAACTAAGTATGTCAAATTCTGTTCATTTTACCACGTCACACGCACAGATAACCTTTTCATTAACCTGTCATTATATTAACTAACTATAGTGTTAAATATACACGCAAATTCATTATTAATTTAATAAAGAGGAGCTCTTTTGATTTATTTAGACTTATTATCACCCCTGTAATTCCTGAAGGTTTAGGCAGAGGTGTACTTGTAGTACACACACATTTTGCCAAGTCCCATGTAATAGGGGGCGAGCCTATTGCCATCAACCGGACACAAATCCAGACTCCGGGCTGCTACTGAGAAAGTATGGATGCAAAAACTCAATAACACTTTGCCTGACTCGGGAATCGAAACGAGGACCTCATGCTCAGCAGTAGCGCTAGACAACCGAGGCAGTTTATTTATTTTATTGCAGTCATTAGTTTATTTGAAGCAATAAAGTGTTACGAGAATATAGTCATCATCTGCCTAGCCTTTTCCCGACTATGCGACTGCCTATCTAACCTCCACAACCCAGTTACTGGGTAACATGATACCCCTTGGTAAGACTAGTTGTTAGACTTTCGAGCTTCTGACAACCCGTAACAACTGTCAAAAATCTATACAAATGACAGCCAGCTTTACGTGCTTTTCGAGGCACGGAGGGGGTCTTGGTACGTACAGATGGTCTGAGATATACCTGATCGTACGACCCGTACGGCTGATATTACTTAGCCACAAGCCCCTCTGTTATGAGAATATAGTGTGTCTATAAAAGTGTTTACGGACCCTGAAGTTAGTAAGAAACTCATGATTTATGTGCAACTAGAGGCCCGGTCTGGTTTCACGAAATTTTAAAATATGCTTTTGTGAAAACCTACGAACACCTACACTTTGCATTTCAGCGGGCTTTAACGTACCTACTTCGGTTATTTAATAAGGTGATTCAAACATCGGCGATTGTAATTTTGAGGTAAATTGTAAAAACAGTGAACAATCAAACAAAGTTCGATGACTTTTCCGCCATTCGAAATTAAAAACTCATTGAAAACAAGGGTACCAACTTTTGTACAGATCCTTACATTGAGTTTAAGAATTTTACCGAGCTTCTCTCCTAAGAAAAAAACCCTGAAGCTAAAACATTACCTTCATAAAAAGCGACAACAATAGTTCGGAAAAACTCCGCCATTTAAATTCTCCGACCTTTTCAAGTCAGAATAAAAAGACCTTTCTTACAATCAGTGACAATAAATAAAGGTAAAGATATGAAAAGAAAAGCATTTGAATTTACATTCGTTGTGTACAATGGACAATTATTTATGTCACGCCGTATAATGGCGTATGTCAAGTGGTCGCTGAAACCACA
Source organism: Omphaloscelis lunosa (assembly GCA_916610215.1). Lineage (NCBI taxonomy): Eukaryota > Metazoa > Arthropoda > Insecta > Lepidoptera > Noctuidae > Omphaloscelis > Omphaloscelis lunosa. The sequence continues at coordinate 4,579,501 of OU744247.1, forward strand.
GTATAAATATGGACAGTATGGAAACTAGGCCTATTTGTTGAAACAATTACGCTCCATTTTTGAAAAGATCGCGACGACCACACGTCTCGACACGGGGTGCTCGCAACTGACAGCACCGCGACAATCGCTTGGGGTCTCGTCAATGAGTGCATCTGTGCGAGTGTGCCGTTTCGAACGTTTACTACGTAGTTTATGTACTGTCCATATTTATACTGTGCCGAAACGGGCCTTTTGCGGTGACCTAAAGGTTAGGGCAGAAAGACGGGTTTTTGTGTCCCATGGTAATATTACGTGAGAAGTAGGCCGCCGTTTTATTGTTTGCGTAGGTACTGTAGATAATGATAAAGTTACGCATGTGATGTCTTATCAAATCAGTCTACATAGCCTTTTCTCAACTATATTGGGGTTGGTTTTCAGTCTAACCGTACGCAGTTTGGATATCAATATTTTACATAGAGCTACTGCCTATTTCACCTCCACAACCCAGTTAGGTAACACTTCTATTATTAAGATAAAATAAATGTTCAACCTCGTGTATAATAAATTGATTTTTAGTCCTACCATCAAAGCACGTCAATTATTCTAGCTCAATCAAAAACACACACTTCACTTAAACAGCAATGAAAACACATCAAAAAACATTTAAAACAAATCAACAACAAATCCGAATAATTCGCCCGTAAACAACATGTAAAAACATGTCCAAAGTTCGGCGCGCGTAATTTACCCGAGTGTTAATTTACGCGTTTTTACGCAGTCACGCGGTTGTGTGCCGGCCCTTACGCCCTGGTGATATATTGTGACAGGTTTAACGCCATTTTACGGTTAAGGTGCGTCCTGTATCAACCGAGTGTTGTTATTTATTGACTTGTTAAGATTTTTGTTTTTGTTAGATTGCAATCTTTATGATTTTGCACATTACTGGAGTGTTATTAGCTGTTACGTAATGGTGTGATTTAAATTTACTGCGGATTTTTTTCTTGTCCATTAAATGCGGGGTGTATTTGGCTAAGTAATAACAGCCGCACGGATCGATCGATCAGTCTAAACTACGCTTGCCGCGGTTGATCCGTGGATGGGTGACCATCTTTACATACCAAGATCCCTTCGTGCGTCGGAAAGCACATCAAGCCGTTGGTCCCGGCTCTCATTCGTGGATCTTTGACGGTCGTTACGGATCGTCTGAAGCCCGAAAGTCTGACAACTAGTCAGAAGTTAGAAAGGCAGTGGCTCCATGTAAAATACTGTTATCCAGTTGCATCCGGCTAGACTGCAAGCAGACCCCAATACAGTTCGGAAAAGGCTAGGTAGATTGATTTTGCTAAAATATGGGATAAATGCTTTAGCAGCACATTGTATAATAATGCAAATTTCTAGAGTGCAAACGACATTATCGGTAAAAATAAACTATATCTACTGAGCGTAAAAAAAAGTCACAAATATAATAAAGGACATCAATTTTATTATTATTAAGATTTGCTACATATTAGGTTTCACCCAAGAATATAAAGATCAAAAGAATCTAATAAAGTTTAATAAAATATCCGAGCCATTATTTAAAGGAAAGGTACAGGCTCAATTCCTTTAGGCCCAGACCATTAGAAACACATTTAGCTAAACGAAATTCTAGATAGGCATTTTGAGGGTTCCGTCCCTAAAGGGCGGCAACGAGATCCTATTATTAAGGCTCCACGCGGGCTTGCGGGCGGTGAGCAATGGGTAGCTCACCGTCCGATAAGGGCCAGGCCCGGGTCGACGGCGCGTTGTGTTCCACGCGCGCCTCAAAGAGATGTCAGCAGAATTGAAGGGGTCCACTAGGGCCGATGCCTGCCGAAGTTGCGAAGATAACCGAAAGGGAGATCGTGGCCCCCGGCGACAGGGCAACCGAAGGAACACGGGTGGGTTTTAGTCAGTAAGAGTCTGACACGCCCTCCCGCTCCGCCCAGAGCGGGAGAAGTTATTTGACGATTTCCCACACTCAAAAAAAAAAAAAGGGTGGCAACGAGATCCTATTATTAAGGCCCCACTAAGGCTAAGGTCCGTCCGTCCGTCTGTCACAGGGGCCTGTATATTTTGAACCGTAATAGGTAGACACTTTTTACATGTGTGATTATAACAACAAATTATAAAAATGAAATAAAGTTAAATTATAACGGGGGACAAAAAAAAAACTTTTTTAAATAAAAGTAATAAAAAAAAATGTGTTAAATATTGTACTGTGGTACGGAACCCTTCGTGTGCGAGTCCGACTCGCACTTGGCCGCTTTTTATAAATTACCTACAAGCAGTCTATTGAAGCATAGACATTATTTTATTTTACGGCCGGTACACCATTCTGGGACGAACACGCGTTAATTTGGTCCTGACGTTTTTACGCCTCACCATTGTGCGCCAAAAACTGTATTTTGACGGATTACAGCGTCACTGTTGAACTGTTAAGACGCAGATATATGCCAGTGACCTTAAGTTAGCTTGCGTGTTCTGTGCTGAGCTCACGCAACGCGTCGTACGTCCAGCCAGTAATAGGACTCGCCCATCAAGGAGCGCTGTTCCACATTAGACGCATTATTAATTTACCATACATAAAACAATAATAAATTTAATAAAATATGTATACTTAAAGATTACGAGTTAAATTATATTTAAAATGGTGAAGGTTTCAGAAAAATAAGCTTTATAGTATTTGTGTGGTTCTCAGTTTTTTATCCGCGTCAGACATAAATTTACAAATTATTTTAATTATGTAATATAAATATAATCTAAAATTTTCCTATATTAAATTATTAAAAAATATATTTTTTCCAAATCATTAACACTACTCGTTTAGACCTGATCTTCAGTATAAAATCATTAAAAGTCGGTTATTGTCGGCTTAAAGTTAGCTGGTTTTTCTTTGCAATTTTGTAGCGTGAAAACAATAAAGAGAGCTTTTTGCTCTTTTTGACCGACTTCAAAAAAGGAGGAGGTTCTCAGTTCATCGGAATATTTAGTTTTTTTTTTTATGAATGTCCTCCGATTACTAGAAGACGGCTGGACCGATTTGAAAAATTATTTTTTTGTTTGAAAGGGTACTTTCAAATTATTATTGTACGATTGTCATTTGGTCACGATCTGATGATGGGATCTTGGAGAAATCGAGAGAACTCTTCAAATATTATAGGCACACCTATAGCGTGGAGAACTCCTCAACAATTAAAGTCTCTGCATCGGGAAAAGCAATATTTTGTAAAAGGTGATGAGCAGTTGACATTAGGCTATTGTAACTTAGATAAATTGGAAACCAACCCACTAAAAAGTGAAAACAAAAACTTTTTACAAAAAATGCAACCGACTTCCAAACTACACATAACACATAACATCACGCCTTGTTTCCACGAAGGGTTGGGCAGAGGTGTCCCTGTAGCAGGTTCACCCACATTTCGCCAGTCATGTTGTAAGTCCCATGTAATAGGGGGCGAGCCTATTGCCATCAACCGAGAATTTTTTTTTGTAAAAAAGGTTTTTTTATGGATAAAAATCTTCTTTATGGTAGTTTTTTTCTTCTATGCACACATAAACTTATGCTTTCTTCCATGCTACGATCCTTACATACATCCGGTTGCGAGTACTACGCACCTGGCCTTAACAAAAGAACATCACCAATAAGGACACTATTTGTCCTCCTAGGGCGTCCCCTCCCGCCGTTTCCACTCACATCTGCCATTTAATAGGCAGTCACCTTAATTCAGCCTCTTAATACGACCAAAATCATCTAAGCATTCTGTATGATTTTTTTGTCTGTATATCTTCTTTTATACCTGAACCTACATCCTCGTTTTTCATTATACGGTTTAAACCGAAAGTCTAGATTATTCAACATAAGCTAAGCTGTTGACCACGGAGCGGAATCCCATTTCAGAACACATTATTACATTAAAACTTTAGCCAGTCCACTGACTTATACCCAGTATTACTCTATAAAAAAACCTTATTTTATGATAGTCAAAATGTCCCATTAACCCACATACCACAAGTTCATTGTGAAGCGCCTAAATATATTCACGACCAACGAACATAAATTTAAATAGATTCGATCTTCAGCAATCACAATAAAACTACTTGCTTTTATTTTCAGAATAAACTTGAACGGAATGAATTATTATTTATTTGTATTTTATGATTGGTTTTTAAGCTAAGTGGATGGTTATTGAGAGGCAACCTGTCGAGTTTTAGTTTGGTTGGTGCTGATTTATTGTCACGCAATCATTGAAAAAAAAATATGAGTAATTTTGTGATATGATGTGTGAGAGGATGAATGAAAGGCGACTAAGGGGTCCCCGAAACGATCAATTGCCATTCATTTGTATTGTAGTAATATTGTCAATCGGTTTAATTGCATTTGTAAGACGATCAATTTGCGCATTAATGTGTATCAATCACGTACAAACTTACAATTGCAATTGATCGGTTCGGGGACCCTTAACAAAAGGTTTACAAGGCAGATGTAAGCGGAAACGGGAAGGGATGTCCTAAAAGGTATCTAATAATTATCTTATTGGTGATGTTCTTCAAAATGGTTTGGTACTTAGTGCTCGCAACCAGCGTGCGTGTATGACCAGATGTATGAATGTAAACGAAGCAAAAGGAGTGTGTAGATCGTAGCAGGTGGCGTTCTATAGTTTCTGCCTGGGGTCCATGGGAAGAAGGATTAAGTTAATGTTTCTAGTATGTAAGTTGTGGTAGCCTGGAAATGTGTATGAAACTAACAGAGCTTTTATTAGGTAGTTATTTTCAGATAGGTTTGTTTGCTTAGCTAATTTTGCTCATAATCATCAGCATTGCACCTGAAACGGTCAATTCGTGTGATGGAAATTAGTTGTTTAGCAAATTTACTACTAACCTAAATTGCCCGCAGGTATATTCAACCACAACTGTCATTCTTTGACAGTCTAGTAAAATGGCTATAATACGATTAAACTACTGTATTTGTTGTCAATTTTTAACAATTGAGAGCCCAATGAGATCATGTTGAAACTAGAGTTCCCAGTGTTATATAAATACGCCTGTATCGTTACGGATAGCCAGCAGCCAGCGAGTGTGGAAATCGATATAAGCTTAAAATATCAATTTTACAAAGGAACTAAGGTGATAAAAACCGTGTCTCTTTAGACAAGAAGATCTAAAAAAACCGAGAAAAAGATCAGTTATTTTCCACATTGCCTTAGATTTTAATGTGCATTTTCTTTTGTCCTGAAGAGCCAGTGGCTAACAATTTCTCATTAGTTTTTATTTATAAATTTATGAGAGATTGTTAGCCAGTGGCTCTAACTCGATGCCTTTTATTTTACACTACTTCTTTATGCATAATCAACATATAATGGTTTCACTTCTAGAACACTGGCTTGCTCTTTGTGAGAGGAAGAAGGCCGTAATCAACCACACGGGCCCAGTGCCGGTTGGTGAATGTAATATCGCCGGCTCCCGTCTCCATCCGTCTCTGTGCTCTAGTGGTAAGACCACTATTGTCTCAGACCCAGAGGTCCCGGGTTCGATTCGAGGAAAAAAATTTGTCTCTACTGGGGAGTAGAGACAAATCTTTTTCCTCGGCTTGTTCAAGTCCATCTTATCTAAATCTGTCGCCATAACAACAACAGCATTGTTGTTTCGGCAATTGCAGGTAAGATAGCCAGTTCCTCTGCGACTGAGGATTCCGGGTGAAGCTCGCTTCCACCTTTGGCCTGATCATATCTTACCATCAGGTGAGATGCAGGCAGCTTCCTCGTTATGGATAAAAAAAAAACAGTGGCACTCCGGGAGTGCCGACAGAAGTGAAAACTTGAACAATTTTACTATGCAGAAAATACTTTTAATGAGGTGTCGGTGACGGTAACAGTGTCGCGAGTTCAATTGTTTTTTCCCATCTCAAAAAGGCCCAACGCGCCTAAAGAAGTTTTCACTTCAAAAATACTTCCAAAACCTTTAAAGTAAAAATACTTGCAAAGAACATTGATCCGTAATGAAATATAAATAAAGAGCACAATCGCGTTTACAAAAATGAGGTGCCGGTAATTGTGTCAAGAGTTCAATTATTTTTTCGCATTTCAAAAATGCCCAACGCGCCTAATGAAGTTTTCACTTCAAAAAACATGATTTCGAAAATTTGGTTCTAGGACATGTTGGTTTCCCCACGATGTTTTCCTACACAGTTCACAAAAAAAATTGAAGAAATGTTTACCAACAGCGCCTTCTGACGTCATCCGAGCGACAACAGATCCTTACAACAGTGTAATACTAGTAACACACAAAATAATCCATTCAGTATCACACAATCAACAACAACTAACTACGTAATGATATTGTAATAATACACATCAACATATTGTACGGCGCACTGTGTACCGAACAATCGTATGGCCATTCAAATGTGCCCTGCCGAAATTGGGCTTAGCTCACAACGTGGCCTAGGTCGATACGAATGAACTCGACCCATTGATACGAGACTTGATACACATTTGCACATGACATGAGTGGCGTCTGTGTATGGTATGGTAACAGCTTAATGATGGTGTAAGTAACAATTTAGAGACAGTTTAAAATTTTGGATTGTGTTTTAAAGATTTTAAAAGCATATTAAGTAGCTACAGATTTTACACCTTTATGACTCTTTACCGCTTAGCTATCCTAATTTATAATATTATAAATGCGAAAGTGAATTTGTTTGTTACGCTTTCACGCTAAAACGGCTGAACGGATTTAGATGAAATTTGGAAAACGACTATGACCTGGGTTAAAGAAAGAAAGAACAAAGAAAGACAGAAAATACATTTATTTAGCACAGACCAACAAGCACACACACAATTTATTTAGTTGTTCAGACCTTGTTGTCCTACGTATAAGTTTATTGTTCCATTTTCATATTTGACGGTGATTGAGCATCGTCACATATGCATCGGTAGTCGGCGAACATGGCAACTACCGACGCATATGTGACGTCAACAACTCTATAGCCTATTGGTACAGTCAACCAAACAGAAACAAGTGAAGGTATAACTACAACTATTTAGTTGTTCAGACCATGTTGTCCTACGTATAAAAACATTCCCATGCTATAACGTTAATTAGAAAATTACTCGGATACACTTTATAGCTTATATCTTAGAAAGTATAGTCAACAAAAAAGTTTGTTAAGCAGGCAGCCAGGCAAGATAACAACTTCTTTTCAGTACTGTGAGACTTCGGGCGGCCTATAAAGACGCTTAGTCCCAAATTAGAGTCGACAAAATGGTTTTTTTTTTTATTTACGCAAGATGTTCAACTCTTTTGCTAACGGTACCGTAGGGCCTATAAGAGCCAAGTGAACCAGTTCCGGCGAGCGCACTCGTCTGTGGTCGCTTGATAACGCCACCAATCGCTTAAATTAAGCGCTGTGCGGTTCCAGTTGCCGCGTAGGGATAATATTGCTGAATAAATGTCTGAATGGGGTTTTTTTAATGGGATATTAGGCCACAGAACGGTTAGAAAAAATGTATCTTAGTTCATACGGGAATTTGTAAGAGGTGCTTTGAAGTGGTTTGAGTTTGAATTTTGGTATTTACATGAATGGAGGGAAACGGTATACAAATAATACTAGTTGAATGCTTACCTTTAAGAACTTAAAGAGAAACTAGATTACTAGATAGAAAACGTTATGTAAACGAAACATTATGAAATTGAAAAACCTCTCTAAAATAAAAAATATAGGAACCATAACACAGAATACTTCAGCCTAGATTAATATCCACCCATAAACATAACACCCGAATCCATAATAAATTTAAATTTTAGGCTCACCCATAAAAAACTTTGATCATTCAATTCGTAGAGGTCAGGATCGCAAAAAAATTAATCTCAATTCAGTTTATTACCGTACTCAATGGCTACGGCGTAGCGGCGTAGCAGCGTAGCACCGTAGCGGTCGCTAGTAGAAGCGGCCAACCGTTAAACGGCCTGTCGTAAATAACGGGCCGGGTTACAATAAATGAATAATTATCGGATGGTTACCGTTTTACGGCGGAGAGTAGCTTTTAGTAGACGCCTCTTGATGAGAAATCAGGTGATAGATAATGATGGTTTAATTGGAAGGGTGAAATTGCTTTTAAAAGGTAAATTGTGGCCTGTCAGTTGTTCAAAGCGATATTCTCGTAGCAGTTTTAGCTTCAGAAAAGATTTAATTAATATAATCCCCATGAAAAAAATACAATCACCCACTCTAAACTTTACCCCGAATCAATCACCGAATCTAAACTACTCTAAACAGACATATTCATTATTCGTCATTAATTTTTGTCTGGAAAACAATTTACAATCGGCAACTAGCTCGCGATTAATAGGTCAAGCGCGAAACAACATAAATCAGGCGGACGCTAAACGAATAATTGATGGTACAAATGGACGCACCCCCCCCTTTACACCCCCCTTCCCCTCTAACACGCGAAAGCTAAGCGAATTAATTATCAACGGAGCCTTGTATGGGATATACCAACGAGATAATGTGTTGGGTGTAAATGTATGTATGTAGATGGGGTGTGTGCATGTGTGTGGGTGTGTGTGTGTGTGTTTATCGTTTTCTTGGTAAATTCTATTGGCTGTGATGGAAATAGAATTTTGGGAGATCTTAATAAACCGTATACAGCAAATTATACCTTCAGCTGCGTACGTCATGATGAATGATTGTATTATAGCTTATTTTACATTATTTTGGAACGAAGTTCTTTAATGTGTCTTGAGGTAGGAGTTGACTGGTAAAAATCGTCACGTAACGAAAAAGCGTTATGTCCGAAAAAGTCCGTTTCAAGGTCTCAACTTTTTAAGTGTCAAAAGTTTTTAGTTTTTTAAACTAGATGGCTATTAATAAATAATACATAACATACACTGAAAAAAATTTATTCCAACCAGTACCTTAATTACTTAATTTATTTTCGTAAACGATTATGACACATTTGTTTCATTTTGATAGTTCAACAATATTTATTGTAGAATTTTTTTCCAACTTATGAAGCAATGGAATAGCAATCTGTTTCAAATTGAAACATTGTGATTGATCGTGTATTACGGAATTAGGGTACAGATCTTTTTTGTCGTACTGGCGTCTTGTTTACAAATATTGCAGGCTATTTAGTTGGTTCATTAGTATTGCCTCAAATACGGCAGAAGAAAGTTCTAAAACTGACTTCGATTTGCATCAATAAAAAAAAAGCCTCGTTCAAATGCCTTACAGATAAAATAAAATAAACCAAAATGAGGATCATACGTATTCCTGCTACCTACAAAAATCATAGCATTTACTATTAAGCCAGCAAGTCGATGTCAAGAAGAGGTACTATTTTTTAATGAGTTTTTTTCCTTTTCTTGTCCCCTGCATTAGTTCCGAGTAGAAATTCGGCGTTCCATCAAAATTCTTGTCTCGTGCGTAATTTAAGGCGAGGTGAGGCCAAATGTCAGTTTTTATTCAGAGTTCTCTTCGTTGACTATTAAATAAGATTGTTTTTATTTTGGTGAACGTATTTTTGTGTGTTTGTGTGTAAATGTGCTAAAAATAAAAAGTTAAAATTAATTATGTCCATGATTTCTTATTTATTTAGCAGGTATAATAAAATATACTATGATATTGATTAGACTAAGTAAACGCATTTTTATAAATATAATTTTAGTCTGAGCAAAGTCTGGTGCCCGGTTGATGGGAAGGCTCGCCCTCTATTACGTGACACTTAAACATAACTGGCGAAATGTGGGTGTACTACGGGTACACCTCTGCCTAACCATTCGGGGAATACAGGTGTGAGGTTATGTATTTGACTAATAACAAGTTGTAGTTTTTCTCACAATAAGCTTTGAATTGTGTGAAGACCATACGTTCGTAGCAGTGCTGGCTACGCCGTAGCGAGCGTTGTAGCTCGTAGCGTTGAGGGCTTCCGACCACGACCGTGAAGACAATACTTTCGTAGCACACAGCTAGCTACGCCGTAGCGAGCATCGTAGCTCGTAGCGTGAGGGCTTCTGAACACGACCGTAAAGACAATACTTTCGTAGCACACAGCTAGCTACGCCGTAGTGAGCGTCGTAGCTCGTAGCGTTGAGGGCTTCCGAACACGACGGTGAAGACAATACGTTCATAGCACACTGCTAGCTACGCCGTAGCGGGCTAGGCAGCTCGTAACGATGAGTAGTCACGCGTTGAATTTTACGAAAAAAGATACACCACATTTATTAACCAAATGGGTATTTTAAAAGTTACTTTAGTGCTATCATTCTATTAAGACATTCATGTCCAAAACAAGATATCAGATATTATTAAATTAAATTATTATGTTCCCACTGCTGGGACACAGTGGGATAATCAATATTTTAGTTCACTATAAAGCGATATTTCATATATACACCAATATTGCCAAATTGATCAAAACAGCGAAATATTTGACAGCTATTTGCGACGTTACCCACTTTCTGGATGCACGCTCGTAACAAAATAAAATTAATGTTTAAAACAAGTTTTCACACTTGAGGCAGTCGGCGCAAAAGCGGCCTAACCCACATTTTTTTAACCTTATCGTCGCAAACGATTAAAAATAGATAACATTTAAAATAAAAAAACAAAAAAAAATGTGGGTTAGGCTGCTTTTGCGCTGACTGCCTCATTTATTAACCGGATGAGTATTTTGAAAGTAACTTTAGTGCTATCATTCTATTAAGACATTCACGTCCAAAACAAGATATCAGATACCACCAAGACAAACACGAGTTACCAACACCAACATAAATTAATTATTGTTTAAACAATAAGCGCCTTAATGAAACCTATGTCATGGCAACAAGGGGGAGCAGAAAGGGATCTCAATTAGATCACATAAACACCCTATTTGTTAAGTCGTACCAATAGCAAACTTAAATCCGGTTTCTGAATTGAGAATTTGAAGTTGAGACTTTGTCGGAGCCTACTTTTCCATTACTTAAGGTATCCTCCATAATTATGGCCTGTGAAATTTAAAATTTCAAACGTTTTTTGAAAACAAATTTTGAATTTTGCGGACTTTTACCTTAAGTAATGCTAAAGTAGAGTTTGACAAATTCAAATTCGATTATTCATTTTTTGAACATAGGGTAAAATTATATTTATAATAATGTTACGGTACAAAATAGTTACGGTAATCGAATGCTACATTGCATAATCAGCCTATTATCGTGATAATTATTATTAAATTAAATCATTACGTTCCTACTGCTGGGACACAGTGGGATAATCAATATTTTAGTTCACTATAAAGCGGTATTTCATATACGTACACTAATATTGCCAAATTAATCAAAACAGCGAAATATTTGACAGCTGTTTGCGACGTTGCCCGCTTTCGGGATGCACGCTTGTTACATTAGAATTAACGTTTAAAATAAGTTTTCAACTTCAAATTAAAAACAAGTTTTCAACTTCAAATTAAAAACAAGTTTCAAATTAAAAATAAGTTGTCAACTTCAAATTCTCAATCAGAAACCGAGCGTTAGTCAATCTCTTGATCAAACATATTTCTGTTGAGTTTCATTTAGAACCGAAAACGATTTAATATTACTCAGAACTTTATTTACAGCAGTTTGGGATGTAAAGGTTTAGCATCTACTTATTGCCAAAGTTTGTCTATGCCCTTTGAAAGGCTCTTATAAATAGAACGTCTCTATTTATAATTTTAATATCATGTAGGCAAAAGGGTATTTGGAAACCTTTGAATTATTCTTATTTCGTTTTATCGCAGAAAATACTGAAAAATTTCTACCATATTTATTATAATATATTTTTCTTTTTTCTAATTTTAACATCCTGTAAGCAAAAGATTATTTGGAAACCTTTGAATGATTGTGTTTCTTTTATTATTCGAAGATATGTTGAAAAAATGTTACAATCCATCTTATTTATTCCATGTACCTCTACCATATCATTATTATTTTCTTTTATCTCTTCAAATAAGGCAACGAGCTCCCATTGAATACAAGTCTAGTTAAGCTTTGGCAACAGATTTAATTGAACAGACACTGACACATGGAAGACTACGTTCCATCCATGCATCTATTTAGGATCACCATTCTAATGCATTCAATATAAAATAAAAATCTCACAATTAATTCAAACACTCTCATCATCGATTTTAACGTTTAATTAGCACCCCACGCACGTTAAATGACTAAATATTTAAATACCAAATACTTAGAATAAAAATCTCACAACCAATTCAAACATTCTCATATATTTTAACGTTTAATTAGCACCTCAAACACGTTAAGTGATCAAATATTTAAATACCAAATACTGGATAGCGGTTGTACAAATATTCTCAAATTGAATGAAACTATTCTGAGCCAAACTCCAACTCGTGGAGCTTCGTACGGTGATTTGATGCCTCCGGGCGAGCGAACCGGGTCCCGATGAGTTCCGAGGTTTCACGAAGCCAAGATAAACTAAGCGTTAGATTTGAGTTGTAGTTTTTGCGTGAAGTGGTTTCATAAGTGTAATTTGATTCATGAGTGTGTGATGTGAATTAATGCAAATGGGAATTGCATTAAAAGTGGATTTTTCATTTGTTATTACGTGTAATGCAATGTAATACGAATATAATTTAAACATGCAAATGTGCAATTAAGTCTTTTGTTTGTGTTTTAATGTAGCCCTAAAATAAAGATAATCAATTATTATGGAAAACGAATGTGCTGTAATAGGGATGATGCCCGGGTAAAAATAAAGAAATTCTATTTAGTCCCTCAGTGAGATAATATTTTTTGAAGTGAAAATTTATTAAGGCGCGTTGGGCATTTTCGAGATGGGACTAAACCATTGATTTTGCGACACTGTGACGACACCAGATTTTTAACATTAAAAAGACATCAACGCGTTGATTGTCACGGTGCGTGGAGTAAAAAACATCAACGCGTTGATTACCGCGGTGCCGATTGTTTTTCAAGTTTTCACTTCTGTCGGCACTCCCGAGGTGCCACTGTTTTTTTTTAAACGCTTTAAAGTTGGGGAGTGGGCCTTGCTCCGTACTTCAAATCTTAATACATTGTCGATACTAATCTATGTTCTAGTGTGATTACAGAACTCTATTTAACTTTAGTCCCAGACGTTTGCCAACTCCTAACCTGCCAGGCATCCTGTGTTACCCTACGATGTTACTAAACGTCTGTTGAAATTGCCTAACGAAGTGCACAAGTGCAGTGTGAAAATGCTTGACGACGACGACCACAATGCCTGAACTGTTGGAGGCAGGTGGTTGCCACAGTGTAAGAAAGCACAGAAGATCCACTCCAAACAAAGAATATTAACGGGTTTTTATTGCATTTGTGCGCTTTTTTTTTTAATCTTTAATTTTGTGCAAATAAATGTATTTTCTTTTTTTATAAAGACATCATCATAGTATCATACATCTAGTCTCTTCTAAATGTAAGACTACCAACAAGATTTGTAGCTGTTAAGTAATAAGGTTTTAAAAATAAAATAAAAAGGTGAGTTATATTACTTAGATATCTCTCAAGGAAAAGCATTTAAAAAGCAGCTATCGGGGAATAGGAGGAAAATCCCCTGCTTTGTAGTCAAAAGACTCTTTTCCTTCCCGTTTTTAATAACATCCGTTTTTGCAGAGCAATTTTCAGGTGAACTGTTTGATGGGCTAACATAAGCCCAGATATATTTAAATAGATTCAATGGTAGTCAACAGCCTCGAACTGTAGCATTTTTAGAGTGCGCATTTTAAAAAAAATGTCTTTAGCACTTGCTAAAGTGCACAATACAAGTCAGTAAAATCAATTCAAATTCAAATAATTTATTTTCTCTTCACAAACAATGGCATCTTATAATTTAGACAAGCTTGAAAAACTGTGACAATAGTTTGTGAGAGACTGGTGTCTGCACTAGAAATACTCGTATAGCAGATCACCACTGAGCCACCACTGCTTACTACTGTGTAGTAGTGAGCTGTGGTGGTCCAGTGGTAACGGCACCCAGTAACGAGTTTGTAGGTCATGGGTTCGAACCCAGGCAGGCGCTTTACTTTTTGTAAATTATTTCATCACGACTGCTTTCAAAACGGTGAAGGAAAACATTGTGAGGAAACCGGCATGTCCTAGAACCAAAAATTCGAAGACACACACACATCTACCAACATGGTATATTACAGCCCACTCCATCTCGAAGAGAGGAGGCCTGTGTCCCAGCAGTGGGAATATTATCTACGCTGATTATGCTATGTAGAGGTAAATATAGACTGGTTTTTTATCATAATAAACTATACCTTCTCCCCACACCTGTGTATTGTGAAAGCGTATAAAAGCGTAGCGTGTAACAGTCCAAGTAACGCACGCTAATTGACAGATTGAGTGAGCAGCCACTCTCTGCCATCGATGGCTTAGGGTGGATATGCCACCGGTTTAAACGGAAAGTCTTATAAGTGGGCAGATTAAATTATATGTAAGTGGGGAATTGAGACGGGAACGTAATCGAATGAGAGATACGAGAAATGAGTTCTTATAAAAAATGAAATTGGGATAAGAGGATGAGAAAAAAAAATGTAAACTAGGAGAAATTATATCTTTTAATGATGCTTTTAAGGAATCGTTCTTGAAATTAGCATGTAAATAAATAAAAAATTGAAGTCAGTTTTTTTTATATCTGGATCCGTTTTTTGATAAGTAATACGTAAATTATTCAATTCAATGACTCATGGGTAAAATCTACCACCATGTGGGTCTCAGACAACGTCCGTCGACATCGAGGCAGACCTTGGAGAAGATGGCGAGACGAGCTTGACGCCTACAGACAGGATTGGTGCATACTAGCTCAAGACAGAGAGTAGTGAAGAGGAGAAAGGGAGGCTCTTTTGCTCTGCCAGTGGGACAACACAGGCCTAAAATAAATAAATAAATTATTCAAGAGCTACAAAAAAGGTTCTGTTCTAACTTTGTTATAATGTACTGTATGAAGTTCTAAATATTTCAATATGAAAATTATTATTACGTTTTAAGCTCTCACTGTTCAGAAAAATATCTACTATATAATGCTTCCACACCGTGTAAAGTATTTTAACTAATACCTACTCAGACACAATTGAATGTCCGAAGGTAGACATGGTAACCCTCTTACGTGGTACAGACCGGGCGTCGAAGGTAATGCGAGCGATTTCATTCGGTAGGTACACAGTATCGCATCGAAATGATTCGATTGTTATCGATTGTACGTATCAAATCGATTCGATTATTTTAAATAAGCGCAGCGCGACTGATTTTACTGATGAATACGTTTCGAAGAATTTATCAAGTGTGTTCGTTGTTTTTGTTGATTGGTACTCGTTCTTTGTGTAATTTGGGATTGTTTATAGGGAAAGAAAAAAACATGTCACAATAAACTGCAATGAAATTTCTTTGACATTTTAATAATCCACGTGCTATTTATTTACGTCCGATTAATTTATACTGTTAATAGCATAACACATATAAGCTTTAAAAAAAACCGACCAAGTGCGTGTCGGACTACGCACAATGAAGGGTTTCGTAGTTGGGATGAATTTATTCCAAATACAAACTTAACATTGTAGTTGAAATGCATGTAATTCCATACATTCCAACTGCAAATGTAAGTTTGTATGCACAATATTGAGAGATTTACCATGTTTTTTAGAACCATAGACTTCTTATAGGTGTTTTTGTAATCTATGAGTAAAGAGCCATAAAATGTATTTTTTTGATAAAATGATACAAAAAACATATTTTAAAATCCTCGCAACAAGCCCTTTCATTTGATATGTCACACGATATTGTTAGCAAAACTTTTTTATTTTATTTTTTTGTTTGCCCCAAAACTGACCCCTATATTCAAAATTCATTTATTTACGTTACACGTTCATGTTTGGATCACAGAAATACATGTGTGTACCAAATTTCAACTTAATCGGTCCTTTAGATTCGGAGCAAATTGGCTGTGACAGACGGACAGACAGACAGACACACGAGTAATCATATAAGGGTTCCATTTTTTCTTTATGAGGTACCGAACCCTAAAAATACATTTATCATAAGGAAAATTATACAAGTTTTATGTTACTGATTAACTATAAAATTAAGGTTACCACAATATCAATATTAGTAAGGTTAATACAACAAGGGTATCCGTATCCTTTGGTCCCTCCCGGTCCCAATCAGGCGTCCAATAATAACAAACAATGGACGAAAATAATTGGGATATACGAGAGGCGAGTAAAACACATCGGTACGGTGCAAAACATCCACACTACCAAAAGGTAAATAAGCAGATATCGAAGGTTAATTTTGTGCAATGGTGGTGATAAGAGATTTATTATCAGAAGTGTTTCCTTCAGATTTTGGAATCTCCATGATATGTTTCAACTGTCACGAAGAGCAGTTGTAACTCCTTCAAAATTAAATAAAAACTATATCAATTATTATTAAATATGGGATTAGAATGTTGTGGAATAAGTTTTTTATAGATTAAATTACCGGCCAAGTATGTGTTGGAGCATGCACAACGAAGGGTTCCTTAGTTGGGATGAACTTATCCTAAAAACAAATTTAAGATTGTAGTTGAAAAACAAGTTCTCCCATACATCGATATACGTCAAGTTTAATTCTCCAACGCAAATGTGAGGTCGTGACCGCAAAAAAAATTAATTGTGATAGAACTACATATTAACTATATTTGGATTTTTCCTTTACATGTGCTGTGACAATTTGCTTCCTGGCAAATTTCATGATTCTAGAGCAACGGGAAGTACTCCACGCGTTCCTGAGAAAACGGGTCTTGACAGACTGACAGACAGACGGATGGACAAGGAAGTAATCCTATAAGGGTTCCGTTTGTACTTCTGTGTGTACAGTATCCTAAAAATCAATTGAAGCGACCTTGACCGAAAGACTCCAAGGTCATTTTCACTGTTCCTTTAAATTTGTGGCAGAACCTATTGTGTAAGCTTCCCATTCCGGATTATTGGCCTTCTGTAATTTCACACTTTGTGGCCTCAAGCCCAATATTATACCGGGGTGGGTTATACATCCCCAAAGTGGGGGGTTGGTGCGAGTTTATTTTCAATTCCGACAACAATACGCTGTTTTTCTCACAAACTACCCACTTAAATATAATGCGGCCGATACGGAGAGCGGTGGAGCGTTTTTATTCACGTATTTTAGGGGTTGTAAGTTATAGGATGTAGCGGCTGGTAGAATTTGTCAGCCCATTGATATCGAAGTGCTAATGTAAGTTTCTGTTAGCAGAATATTTATTATTATTTATCTTTATTTATGCAAACTACAATGGTTTATAGTTAGTAACAAAATAGCTTAGCCTATTTTAGTACTTTATAACTAAAACAGAACGGGTCCGGTTTGTAAGCGCCCCCACTAGCGGGCTATCTGCCCGGGCGGCTATTGCTTATGCATCTAACTAGAACAACCTATTTATCAGTGATATTCTTTAAAAAAATACGTAAATCTAAAAGCAACAAGACATATTAGGTAAACAGACTGAGGTAATACACATTTGTTAAACCTTAATAAGCTGGCCAAATTAATAAGGTTCATTCAACTTTTGCGCCAAATAACGCGTATTGCTTATCACATGCACCTCATAACAATTCAAGTCCCTCAAGGAAGTATTTTATTTAGAAATATTGTTTCGGGACACACAGGACTCACCGATAGGCGTTCTTGCTTAGATAGGGCAGGTATTGAGTTAGAAGACACGATATTAGGTCACTACAGAAGACCCACGCAGGACCAGACAATAAAATAAACGTTAAAAATAAATGCATATTTATCGTCAGATTTAGTAAGACCAATTCTGTTTTTTTTTTTAAGGTATGGTGTCTGAAAAAATTCACTTATCTTAATTAATTTTCTTTCAATTTGAAGGACAGCATATGAGAAAAAAAAAGAAAATTAATTTTTATCTTTCCCTATTATTATTCAGCGACTTTATGTCCCATTTTTTTTTTGGGTGGGAAATTATCAAATAACTTCACCCGCTCTGGGCGGAGCAGGAGGGCGTGTCAGACTCTTATTGACTAAAACCCACCCGTGTTCCTTCGGTTGCCCTGTTGCCGGGGGCCACGCTCTCCCTTTCGGTTTTCTTCGCACCTCCGGCAGGCTCTATCTACACTGCAGGTATCAAACTTGCTTGCGACCGTAACACACTTTGTCCTAATACTAAATAGCCTAAAACTGCGAGCAACTTGGGAGTAACGCTCGCCGGCCGCAGTTCGTCACAATTCTAACCTAACCTAACCCATTTCACCCTGTTTACAATTTTTAGACGGTTCCTCCTTATCAGGTGTTTCAAGTTAAACTTCTGCTTTTTTATATTTTGTGGTAAGGAAACGACGACGGCTAGAAAAGGTAACAATTTAAACTCACCTATGCACGATATATTTGTGGTTTTTCGGGCACACTTTATGGCATGAATGGGCCGCTTTATGTACCCGAGTGATTTAATGATGTTAGTTTTGTGTTACTTCGCCATTTATTTTTGAAATTGCTTTACTTAAGGTACTATTACATTTTGGTTCAGAATTGTGGGAATAGAAACATTAATATTAGCTTTCGAGATTAGATTGAAGGTGGATTAGGTACTTAAGTTTTGACGTAAATTGCCACCATATTAAAATTATCAAGGCAAGGCACTCTAATCAATATTTTACTCCAAAGTAATTTTCGAAGTTTCAAAACAGTTTTGCAAACAATTTTAATTTTCCATTTAGTAGCTAATTTACTCTTTCTACGACCAAACTTTATTTCTGTTAACAGTTCCATCAATGCTATGAATGAATAGATAAACAGTCAAAGCTGTGAACTCGTTGAAAAAAAAATGCCGCTAAATGCACACACGCTAGAATAGCACAACCCCATCAAAGGGGACGTGTCATCGCGATACGACTGGTTTCTATGAATTTCTATGAAATACCATCCGTAGCTAGCCACACGTCACCGTCATAAAAATACATAGAATCTAGTCGTGTTGCCTACAATTGCCGCCTCCTTTTTTTTTGAGTGGGAAAATATCAAATAACTTCTCCTGCTCTGGGCGAAGCGGGAGGGCGTGTCAGACTCTTACTGACTAAAACCCACCCGTGTTCCTTCAGTAGCCATGTTGCCGGGGGCCACGATATCCCTTTCGGACTTCCTCGCAACCCCGGCAGGCATCGACCCTAGCGGACCCCGTCAGTTCTGCTGACATCTCTTTGAGGCGTGCGTAGAACACAACGTGCCGTCGACCCGGGCCTGGTCCTTACCGGACGGCGAGCAATGGGTACATTGCTCACCGTCCGCAAGCCCGCGCCTACGGTGGCCGGAAATCGGCCTGCGATTCCCGACGCCCTGCAGTTGCCGCCTGCGGTCGGCTACGGAATTGTACCTTTAATATACCGAACGCCTTTCTTCAAAACAAAAGAAAATAGGTGACAACGTCCTATAAGCCCCCGGCCTATAAAGGCTCAGGTATCGACGAGGGTGGCAAAGGGTTGAAAGGAGTAATTTAAACGCGTCGATCTAAGACGTATGCGGTTTAGGGCAAAAGGGAATCGAATGAATCTTATGTGAGCGAGTGAGTGAGTGAATGAATGGTTTATATGTAAGTTCGTTGAATAAGTAATGCTAGAGTTGCTATCTACTGGGAGCGGGTTAACTAGATTCTTTCATTGACCTGATTTTGATAGGTCGCTGGGTATAGATATAGGGTAAGAGCCTGTGCACACGATGAGTTGCGGCGCCGCACCGCAAATATTTCGCTTCATTGGCGCTATGTTGCCGTAACGTTGTTACGCCGCAACGGCGTGGCGGCGTGCCGCAAAGTGCATAAATGTCATCCATCGTACATCAATTTCAATCATTATCATTATGTGTTTTGACAACGTAACAAACAACTGAGCGGTGCCGCTCCGGTGTCACAACGCATACACTCCTCCCCGCCTCGTCCCGCGGGCTTCAAGTCGGTACGTGCGGTGTGACGCTAAAACGCACCGTATGGCACACTATGGATATTTGTATGTAGGACGCCGCAGCGACACCGCTCCGCCGCCGCAACGCATCGTGTGCACAACGCATCGTGTCTTGTTTTAATCAAAGTGCATTCATTACAATATTTTGAAGGCTGTTTGTTTAGAGAAACATTTTTATCTCTGATATGTAATCTGTCTTGATTCCACGTGTTAAGAAATGGTTTAGATTTTTCCGTGTAGAATTTGCACAAGCCTCTGATATTTTGTTATCATAGACATAACATACGCGCCTGTAATTTCCGAAAGGTTAGGCAGAGGTGTACCAATAGTACACCCACAATTTACCAGTTATGTTTAAGTCCTATGTGATAGGGAGCGAAGTATGAAAAATCAAAACAAAGAATTAAGATATTATTATTTTAATACGTCCCAGTGAACTCATTACTACGGCGTGGTGCCACTAGTACCTACGGTGTATTACTAAGGAGTCTCCATTTAGTATGCTAAGCCTTGGGGATCGGTCTCATTGATAGCGTGAGTTAGATTAATAACTTTGCACGACTTATAATGCGCAGCATTAGAGTGTTTGACTATCGAAAAATTTGTTTTGCCACCTTTCTGCAACTGTTTTTACTGTTACATTCCTGCTAGTATACAGAACCTACTTAATTTACATACCATTGTATAGATAATTTTATGGAGATGAATTCTGTATTTTTTTCAAATTGATTTAATGCAGCAGAAACGAAAGATAAAACAACAATATAGTTTTAAAAAATCCTGTCAATCAAGTATGAGACCTGAAAACATTGTAGCTTGCTAGAAAATCAATTAATTGAGTCAATTTATTTTTTATAGATTGATTCAATTAATTGATAGCTATTAAAAATGGATCTTTTATTCAAAGTAGTTTAATATTAATTAATACAAAACTAACTAATTTAAATATCTATATCTAAATATATTTCCAACTTCGACCCTCTTCCGTTGCCTAGCAACCAACAAAACAAACCTAATTAGTCTTTGACAGTACGTAAAGATTGCGAGGTGAGAAATTTTACCCGGATAAAAAAGCAATCAGAACATACTTCATGAAAAGTCGTTTAAATATTTGTCTGTTCTTGAATGAACGTTATGAGGCGTTGATATTTGTATTATCCAAATTTATTATTAAAATCTGTTATCAAAGTTACTGTGTGTGGCTACATAATGAGGGTATTAGTAACCGAAAGTCAAACAAAATATTGCCCCGGCGTAATGCTTGTTTGATGATGAAAATGAGTCGCCATTTTTATCCATAAACTACACGCAAAATAAGATTTAATTAAATCAATAAATTTTAATATTAATAAGGTACTTCACATAAAAAGAACGCACACAATCTACAACTCCTCCCATCTTGAATTTCCCAGAATCTCAAGCTAACAAAAAGGCTAAAACTTGTTACATTGTCGCTGTCGCAACGTCAGTACAACAATACGCGTTGACTTAATGATGTAAAAAATATGAGAAAGGCAGGGCCGGCGACAATGCGTTCTAATATTACACAGGGTGATGCTACGTGCTCTAGTTTGCTTTTTAATAATACAGCCAACGATGTCAGATGAAATTTCACGGCGCCTGACGTAAGGTGTTTAGTATACACGCGCGTTTGTGTCGCTGCGATTTGTAGAAGTAGAACCTTTTGTTTGGAACGTTGTTTTTTTAGTACATTGAGGAATTAAGATCGACTTCAAACTTTACCGTTGATTTCAGCTGCTTTTGACTAGATCTAAAATGATGGTAAGATCATTAAAACTAGTTGCTTCCTAAGGGGTATATTACTATCATATATCTCTAGGATCATATCTTTTGTCCTACGAAATATGTAAAAAATATGTACTATACCGAAGCTCACAAATGATTCATATTAGGTAAATTGACATATTACATCTATCACTTATAGATATATGATTATCTTTATAATAAATAATATTACAATAAATTACCAGTACGTTTTACAAGCATAATTCAATATTCACATCAAATAATCATTCCAACACTATTACCACCAACCTCGACGCAGCGACACACAACTTCGTGTGAAGCACCTTATAATAAAGTCGACTGCAAGCGAAGGAAATTTACCTCACCTTGTTACTAGAGGAACTAACCTCGGTTAATTCTACTGAGCATTTTTGAGGCTTCCTCGAGACGTTCATAAGGCACTAATAGCTGATATTAAAAGAAGAAATTTCTACGTTCGTGGGAAATGCGAGGAAAAATTAAGCACGTCATTCACTTGAGTGCACTAATAAAAATGAGTTTATTATAAAAGTTTATAGTGCAGTTTTATAAGCTGTCATGTAATCTTGCTGCGAGTTTTTTGCTAGGGTTAATAATGTAGAAGTTAACTTAATCTTTTTGAATTAAATTACTTATGTAAAAATGTCTTTTAAAGTCGTAAAATTAAATCTGGGTCAATGACATTAGCCGGATTGGACAGTTTCGAGAGGTTCACGCAATAAAGTTGCCACAGCCACGAAAGTACTTAAACTACCTATTTTGTGTTACCATGGTAAGAAAATTACAGATTGACAACTCTACGCAATTATAAAGTGACAGATGACGAGGTGCAACCGAGAAAACTTAGGCAAAGTAACAGGTGCACTACTACAAGGCAAGACAGTCCAAAACTTAGGAGCTTTGCCTCTGTTGGTGGTTACTCCATGGCGTCACAACAATCTGCCCTAACCTTTTCCCAAATATGTTGTGGTTGGCTTCCAGTCTAACCGGATGCAGCTGAATACCAGTATTATACATGGAGCGACTGTCTATCTGACCTCCACAACCCAGTAAATGAGTAATATGATACCCCTTAAGACTGGTTGTCAGAATTCGGACATCTGGCGGTCCGTAACGACGGTCAAATATTCACGAATGACAGCCGGGACCAGCGCCTTACCGTTCTTTCCGAGATATGGAGGAGTCTTAGTATGTAAAGATGGTCACCCATCCATGGATCAACTCCAGCAAGCGTCGCTTAACCTGATGGATCGACCCATGCGGCTGTTATTACTCAGCTCCTCACTCTGTGGCGCCACGTTCGTGTTAATTCGGAAACATGAAGATTATTTCCGAAGCGCATACCTTTTCTGGTTTAACTGTACGTATATTGATAGCCTTACAGTGGAAAAGTGAATGTCCTCTCTATTCAAAAGAAGAACAGAGATTACGTTACGTTGTTAAAAAAGTAAAAAAAAAAAACAGTGGCACTCCGGTAGTACCGACAGAATAGAAAACTTGAAAAAAATCGTCACTGAAGTAATCAACGCGTTGATGTCTTTTACTCGACGCACGGCGGTAATCAACGCGTTGATGTCTTTTTAATGATCAAAAGGTGGTGCCATCACGGTGTCGCGAAATCCATGGTTTAGTTCCATCTCAAAAATGCCCAACGCGACTAAAGAAGTTTTAACTTAAAAATAAAAAAATAATCATTTCTCGCCAGTAACAAATTATTAGATCCCAATTTGATGGTCCTTGAAGCGATCTCAACTCAGTGACCACGGTCGCGTATAATCTTATTAATATTTCGCAGCTATTTAACAAGATATTAAAGTTAACTCTGTAAAGACAAAGATTAAGGGCCGCTTGGAAACGGGCGAAAGAGGGATTTTTTACGATGTGATTATAAAATACGATGCAATAAACAATATAGCGGTTTTAAAGTGTTTGCTTAGATGTTAAAGCTAATTGAATTGAAGTATCAAGATGTGATGGTGTCATAAAATTGCTGTGTTGCAAAGTAGGAGATAAAACTATAGCCAGTTCTCTGTTTATGAAAAGATGGGTTGCACAATCTAGCCCAAAAGCTTATTATTTTGGTGTTCAGCATACATCGATAGCCAATTGTTCAATGATTGGCATTGCTCACAGTGCAATTACCTTTAAAAAAAAAGTATTGATTAAACTGTGTGCGAAAATAAAAGAAAAAATAGAAATTCGTAATATTTTTATAAAACACCAATCACCATAGGATTTACACCCAGTTGCACAAAGACAAACATTAATTCCCCATTACGAAATGGGTCATTAACGCTAATGATTTCATTAATTCGCTTTCTTCAACAAGTTAATGGAAGATTAGTATTTAATGACAGCTTTAAAAGTTTCGTTTCTGCAACTGGCTGTTAGTGTAATCTTAGATACATCAATTCCAAGTTACCAGGTCATCAGAACGAATGCAGTAAGAATACAACATTGAGCAACATTTAAAATCTATAGTTTCATTAGAATAATAATTCCTTTGATACCACAAAAAATGGGGTCATGAAAACCCATAAGAAGAACCAACAATACTAAGACCAAATCAACCATGTACCCCGATAAAACCTCTTCAAAACCCTCACCAGCATCAATCTATCAGAAATCACCAATACGTAACAAAATCGACTCCAGCGAAACACACTCTTTTAGATTAAATCAAGGTAACCCTACCCCATCTGCTAATCCCGTGCACAGTAAACTGCGCCAACGAATTACTGTAATTACGTTCGGCTGTGCCCGCGGGGAATAATTTGTTGGTTTTCGGACCCCAGCGAAATGTAACACCAGCGGGGAGCTTGGAGCCGGGGTGAATGTCTGTGGGGAGCGGTGAAGGTTAGGTTGTACTGTGTTCCGAGTTGAAGCCGTACTGTGAAGTGTTAACGCGTTTATCGCGTTTGGGGTATGTAAAAAGCTATAGCCAAGTTTTCTTTGCATTATGCTTTTTAAAGTTGTAGGTTTTTGCTTCGAAGCAACTGTAGGACAGTGCGTCATGGCGCAGCTTGGGAGAGGGGCCTATGTCCCCTAGTGGACTGCGATACACTGAATTGATTGATTGAAGTGTAGGACGTCTGTTTATATATTAGATAAAGTATTTAAGTGACCAAGCTCTGCTCTGGTGAAAATAGAGAATGCTCTTTTAATAGTATAGGATAGTACCTACTAATTACATACTGCCACGATAGTAGATACGTACTAATTCCATGCTGCCATGATCATTATTCTAATGTCAATAATGTCATGTCATTATTCATTATCTTGTTCTAAACTTTGGGCGACCGAGCTCTTCTCGGGTGAAAATACGGAAAAAACTAATTTTCTCAGATATGAGACATAACTAGATCTATTTTTCGCCCCCGTAAACCCCTATATTGAAACTTTCATCGAAATGGAATCATCGAATTCAATTGAAAACAGATTACGAGAACGTGAGAATAAATTTGTATACAAACAAATAAATATATATACAAATATTGCTCGTAAAGGATAATATTTTTGATTATTATCAGAATCCAGAAACAAAAAGGAAAAGTTTGGAAAATTTATTGTTGGGTCCTTGCTACAGAAAAATACACTTAGATTAATTTAACAAGTACTTATTGCCTCGTTGGTCTAGTGGTGACAAGTGCTATAGTTGAGCACGAGTGCCTGGGTTCGATTCCCAAGTTGGGCAAAGTGTTACTGAGTTTTCCATCTGGAATTTCTCAGTAGCAGCCCGGAGTCTGGATTTGTGCCCGGTTGATTGCAATAGGCTCGCCCCCTATTACATGGGACTTAACTGGCAAATTATGGGTGACAGGATTTTCGCGAAAAAAAAAAATCTACTGTTCCCTACATTTTGACGAGTTAAAAACATAAATGTAGGGAACAGCTGATTTTTTTCGCAATTTCAGGTTTGGTCCCATAGTAAATGTTGTTCATAATGATGAGTAAAGTCACGTGTTTAAGTTTGCGCACTGGTTGAAATTTTACCCTGTATAGGTACACCTCTATCCAACCCTGCGGGGAAATAAGGTGTTATGCTATGTGTAATACTAATTTCGCGTATATTGCTGTCTTCATGTTAATGTAATCAAATCAACTATCATATATTATGCACCCACCCTTGTCTAATTCGTAGGGTGCTGACTGTCGTGAGTTACACTCTGTGGTCATAATCGGGAGGGTGCATTTAAAGCCTCCTAAAAATGGAAATTTTATTAGCAATGTAACTTTTGCCAGAAGGCAGTGGTGGCCAAGTGGTAGCAGCCGCAACTTACCAGTTGTAGGTCGTAGGTTCGAAACCCGATAGGCGCTTTACTTTGTGTAAATTATTAATATTAATAATTTCATCACCACTGCTCTCAAAACGGTGAAGGAAAACATCGTGAGGAAACCGGCATGTCCTAGAAACAAAAATTCGAAGACATATGACATCTACCAACCCGCACTGGGCCCGCGTGTGGATTACGGCCCACTCCCTCTCACAGAGAGGAGGCATGTGTCCCAGCAGTGGGAACATTATAGGCTGATTATGTGCTTCTTTTGTTCGTTCGTCATTATGTACGCCGCTAAACGAAGATTCATCCTGCCTTTTTTCTTAATGAAAACGTAATTAAAGAAACCCAAAATGTGTTGCAATAATTAAAGAGGGCAGGCAAAGAAACCCTAAAAATAAACGTGGTAATGTTCTAAATAACGTGATGTCTGAGAATGTATTAAATTAATTACGGATGCAAAGCTTCCTTATAACATTATGTATATTCGGAACATTAAAGTAATGAAAACTAGTCTGGGTAAATGTCTTATTTTTGAGTAAGGGTGAATTTAACCAATGAATCTGAATGTGATCAGCACATTTTTACCGTGTTTAAGAGTTGTCAGTGCCATCAGTGTTGTGAAAGATTAATTCTGACAATTCTTGAGGATTAGATATGTTGATCGCGTTCAGTTTAATTAGTCACCCTAAGAGTCACCTGTAAGTTAAAAGGAGTTTAACCTGATCATCACACGCTGTTCAGGAGATTAACCTGATTATCACACGCTGTTCAGGAGATTAACTTGATTATCACATGCAGTTCAGGAGATTAACCTGATCATCACACGCTGTTCAGGAGATTTACCTGATAATCATACGCTGTTCAGGAGATTAACCTGATGATCATACGCTGTTCAGGAGATTAATCTAATCATCACACGCTGTTCAGGAGATTAACCTGATCACCACACGCTGTTCAGGAGATTAACATGACCATCACACGTTGTTTACGTTACAAATTACAAAAATGAGAAAGTTCTCTCACAGCTCTATACGGAATTGAGACAATCATATTTCATAACCTATATCAATTCACGAGCCAAAAATATCAACTTATCTGCTTCATATGTTAAACATACTGTCTAATATTGCCAACTGCAATTTTGGGCACGCAGTTGTACTACCATTTTAGTCATTAACAGTATCAGTGCATTTAGCTTATACAGTCAAAGTTAAAAATGAATGAATCTATTGATTAAAAAGGAAATAAAATATAGGGAGTTGTGCAGTCAGTATCTTTTAACGAAAATTAATAATGGTTTGTACAATATTTCAACATTTGATTCGATTTTCACCGACAAAATGGATTTTGAATTTAGCTAAGTGTGTACTTATTGAAGCTCACTATATTGAAGTACTTAGTGTACAATGTGCTTGGTAAGTTTAAATGGCCGCCGCGTGGATTACGGTTAGTATTATCTCGATATTGTTTACAGCGGCCATAAAACTAATTTGGCCATAATGAGGACCCATTAGTTGGTGTAATATGCGGCACTTTTAATATTCAACCCGTGATAAATTTTGCGCAAAATCAGACTTTATTTCTTGGGGGATAAGATTGGTTTTTGAAATTGTTGTAAATTATTTTTGGACTACATATTTATGGGACGTTTTCTATCGTATGTATAGATTTAAAGGCCTAAAACCTACCTATACTCCATTTAAAATAAGGTTATAGTTTACAGTCTGTTCAACCGATTTTGACTTCTATTGCGTTGGTGGCATGCAAATGGCAGCTGTAGTAAACAGTTGGTATTGTAACTACATTTTTGCTTTTAATGCCAACCTTATGCCTACAGTATAGAAGTCAAAATCGGTTGAACGGACTATAAAAAAAGGTTTTTTTAAATGTCTAATCTTATTTCAAATAAAGTATAGGTTCCTATTAGAAGGTAGCATAAAAAAGGTCTACGAATTAACAGACTAACTAGGGAAAACTAAAACAGAGTAGGTAAAGCTGCAATAGACATACAATACTCCATTTTGAAAGTGAAATTCATAAATGATTCAGAGGCTTTATGATTTCCAAACACTCAATAAAACTTAATTTAAATTCAGAATATTCCCGAGAAGTTGTTGGATTACTTGTTTTACGAACATAAATATTAGTTATGGTACTCAATCTTTACCTAAAAGATTGTAGTAACGTTATGAACATTTCTGTCTAAACTATTACGTATAAAATTAAATATAGTAATATAATAAAAAAAATATCACGGTGCATACTTATCGCATGGGACGATTAATATTTCATTGGAAATCCACCTGGAACAAAAAGAAAAGTTCACATTAGAAAAACTGCAATACAAACATAAACATAACATAATGTATCTTTAGTATTTAGGGATCTCGATTTCAATAAACGGCCACGACCACGACCAGTGGTCGCAGCGACCAGGTAAACTATAGAAATCAAATCCAAATTCAAAGTATTTATTTCAAATAAACCAATTACAGGCACTTTTGAATTGTCAAGGGGTCTGTCAGTCAGAAATATGAAGCTGGTTCCCTATTCCAGAGCGTAGTAGGTTCCTACGGAGACGAACGGGCAAGAAACTCCACGGACACTCTTTTAAAATCAAAATATTGTTACAAAATATTGGTTACATCATTCGTGTTGAAATTATACTTGTGAGAACAATGTAGAAAGACGTGCACGCTCGCTGATACGAATCGCGCACTTGGTCGCAACGGCTAACTAGTCGCAGACCGGGCCACGGACCACGGACCTCGACGGCCAGAGTCGAGGCCTTCCAGTGTGCGAGATCTCTTAAACTTACTACACCCATTCTACTAGTTATGAAAATTATAACAATTTTATTATTTTTCTCACATATCTCGGTAATGTTAGGGAAATTAATTGTAAAGGAAATTGACACCCTATAATACGTCAATTTGCCGTGTTTTATCCATTAATTCATAAAACTGTCAAAGGATGACATTTATAATTTGAATAATATAAGAACAACTTAAGTTGGCAGTCAATTTAGTACCTACATCAGCAGAGTTTGAGAATTTACAGCATTTTTTTAACTCCCCTTTTCGTATTATTTCTCTCCATTAGTGTGGTTAGTGACTCAGTCATGCCAGTTTCCTCACGATATTTTCCTTCACCGTTATAGAAGCAACCGTTAATTATACAATACGCATATGAATCCGAAAAGTCAGAGGTGCGTGGCTTGGGTTCGAACTCCAGACCTATGACTTGGAAATCCAACAGTCACACCACTAGGCTATCACTGTTAAGTTAACTTCCCTATAGGTATAGGAGTAAAATGAGTAGAAAGGTACTTATGGTGAGAGTTTTATTATAATTTACATTATTATCATCAAAATATGAGTGTATATTTACTCTCTCCATGGAATAAAGGCATAACGGATATTCGTATTTACACAAAAACAGAACACGTAAACAGGTAATTATCCTATAAGTATCCCATAATTGCTTTATAATAGATTACTCCGAGCATCAATAATATTGATTGCCGAAGGTAAACGCAGAATTGATGAGCGCATAACTCACTAAATCATACGAGACGGCATAATGTAGCGAAGAGGGGAACTTTCTTAATGTTTATGGATTTTTTGTGAGGAATTAGGGCACAGGTGGTAGAAATAGAGCTTTACGGAGGTAACTAATTTAACGATGACTATAGGTTTTATTGGGAATTAGGTAATATGACTCATGACGTGACTGGTCAATATTGTAGGCCACAATGTACGTTAGAGTATATATAACATGGATACAGGTATTATTAATCGATTTTTCACTCAACTTCTTGTTCCTTTTCTTTTCAATGACGAAGTAACTATCCCAGAATTTAGTGTGTGCATGTCCTCAGCCCAATTGTTAGGTTTTATTTCTTCTTATAATCCCTTGAATTACTTGATACATATTTGTACGGATACCGACAAATGAGAAAACGGCTTTATTCTGTTCGAAACTTTATAGAGAACAGAACACAAAGGAAAAATGTTAAAAATACGATTTCAACCCGTAATCTACCTATACAGGGTTTACTATGTATAAATAAATATCTACACACATTAAGTCTGTGGAGTTTTGCTAGGTAATTTAATTTGAGCCGGTCTACTCAAAATGTGGTAGTGTCCTTATTATGATTGAAACCTTTGTTGACAACAGGCAAACAAATAAAATTAAAAAAAAAAAGAAACGATTTCAACCCGAAATAAAAACATCACGCAATCCAAACATTACAATAATCATTAATACGATCCGTCAATACGAGACACCCGTCGCCATGTTGTGCTATCATTAATTCTGTACGGTGCTGGGATTAATGAATAATTAATGTTAAGTCTCAGTGTTCGTGCCGTACACGATTTAATTTTCATTTGATTTGATTGTTCACGGCCTGTGGGAATGCGTCACGTTGTGAAGTGTAACGTAAATATGTGCGAATGGTTGTAGGAGTGTGTGATATGTATGTTGGTTGTTTTGAAATATAGTATTTTAATGCGCGAGGTTGTGAACGCCGCGGGCTTGGCAGTGGCGCTGTGCTTTCAGTGAGGCGCTGCTCAGCCCGTGCAATTATTATAGAACCGGATAATATGGTGTAGGACAATGTGGCAAAAACATCGACTCGAAGGTATGAAACCACCATCACTTAGTAAGCTAGCGTGGTGATCAATGGTCAGTATTTTTCTGATGAAGAAATGAGAATTGATCACACCATGTGTCCTGGAATTAAGATGCAATCCCGAAATACTGTGACATCTACAACGCCACATGAGAATCTCGCTGACGTCACGCAAAACCCTGCATCGTACAAGCAGAGTTTACCGCGAGACGAGTATAAATAATATACAACTTCCCGACATCAATCGTCGGGCAATAGCCCACCAGACACAACACCCGTCTGGTCGGAGGATCCTCCCTTTTCTATAAAAGATGAGTAAACTTTACACCCTGTTCCTCATACTTCTACAGGGCCACAAACCATAATACATAATATTATGATGGGTCTATACAAAAGTGGTTTCCAAATGTAATTTGGAGCATACAAGCTCAAACAAATACTTTGGAAGGCCACCAAATGACATCACATGAACATCTATATATATAAAAATGAATCCCTATTTCCCTTGGTCACGGCATGACGCTAAAACGGCTGAACGGATTTGGATGAAATTTGGCATATGGGTAGACCATAACCTGGAGAAGGACATAGGATACTTTTACTCCCGATATTCTCACGGGCTCGAGACTTATGTGGGTGAAACCGCGGGGCGCAGCTAGTTGATTAATATGCACCACGTCAAAGCTAACTTTTAACTCCATTTTTATTTTAGTTTCCGATTAAACATTTAGATTTATCCGCCATACTGCCGTATCGGAGTAACGTCTTCGTGTTGAGTTATGGGCTTCCGCAAACTTTTACTATTTTTCCCCTTGCACAAATTTTAGGGTTCCGCATTAAAAATATATTGTGAAAGGAAAGCAGGTACAAAATATAGATTTTCTTTGAGATTTTATGAGTTTCTGTTAAAATGATTTTCTATTTGAAGTTTTCAGGTGGATTATTACCTGCGTATAAGTATTTATTTGAGTGAATTGCTTCTAAGAAATAGAACTCTTGCAGTTTTTGCGTTACTTATACCTTTGACCTTTTTTTTTTAATAAGGAGCCTTTTTCGCCTCGCATCCTGTGCAAGGCGAAAAAGGCTCCTAATGTAATAAAATATTTCTTTATTTCTTTTTTGTTTACACTAGTTTGATAGTTTCAATGTTTTTTTATTGTTGTATTTCCTGTGAGTGTGTCAAATATTTTTCTCTTATTCTTTCTTTAATTCCACTGCAAAATATTTTAATTGAAAAAAAAATAAAATGAAAATACCACCAATCAACAGAAACCAATACAGAACCTTTTTAAAAAGCCTACAATTCATACAGTTCCCGTTATTTTTACTTCCCGGTATCCCGCGGGAAGCCTGATAGGGGAGGTGGGGGATATCAGGTGGGGTTGAACAGATAGTCGGGCGAGCAGTTGAATTATATTGTTATTTCTGTGATCAGGAATCGATTGTGCGTCCCGACGGTACGCGGTTACAACGCTCGGTCTCATGGATACCCATGTTGTGGGTTTTGGATTCGGAAATAAATATTATTAGAGCCCATTTAGCTTGACCAACACTATATTATACTTCAAGCATACAACAGAGGCGGACTTAATGTCACAGGCATTTTCTACCAGTTAACCACAGGTGGTCAACCAGTCAATCACAATTACAGCCTATGCTGAGATAGGTGCCTTTCTGGCCTCGCAAAAGTCTTTTATTATTATTTTTTCCTTTCTTTAATTCGAAAATTTTTGTTAGTTTTAGATATTCTTTTTTAATTGTTGTTACTGTTTGTATTTCCGGTGCGTGTGCCAAATAAAAGATTTTTCTTTTCTTTTCTTTCTTTCTTTCTTTAGACCGACAGTAAAAGGAATTGTTTAGTTTTTCCTTTGATTATTTATATGTTTAGAAGATAGTGTTGCGCTGCAAAAGAACTAAAACAAAAAAGCCAACTTTCTAATGCTGGTGTGCGCGACAGGTACGTCATTGTGCTTTTTAATATGCGTAGTAGCGGCTAACAGTTGGACGTTCTTTTTTCGATGAGTTCAGAGCTTTGACTGTGTAACTAGAAATATTTGTGACTTTGGTATTTTCATATGGAAAGATCCAACTTAAATTGCTCATAAATTCAAATCACAATAAAATTACTGTCTATTTTGTCAATCGCGGCAAATTGATGTACCTAGTATGACAATCTGTTCAGAAATCTAGTTCCTTGACTGTACTTATCGAACGAATTTCATTCACATAAATGCTACAGTAGAATATGAAATAGATTTCGTTGAGATTTTTTATCTTCAATTTTTCTGAGACATTTTCATTATTATGATTGGGTTGTGGCTAAGTAATAACAGCCGCACGAGTCGTTCGATCAAGTTAAACTACGCTTGCCGCGGTTGGTCCGTGGATGGGTGACCATCTTTACGTACCAAGACCCCTCCGTGTCTCAGAAAGTACGTTAAGCCGTTGGTCCCGTCTGTCATTTGTAGATCGTTGACAGTTGTCAGAAGCCCGAAAGTCTGACAACCACAGTCCTTGTTACCCAGTAACTGGGTTGTGGAGGTCAGATAGGTAGTCGCTCCATGTAAAATACTGGTAATCAGTTGCACCCGGACCCCAACATAGCTGGGAAAAGGCTAGGCAGATGAGATGATAATGATGTTCGGAGTTACTTAGTAGTGAAAGTAGAACAGCTTCAATAAAATAGAATAAAATAATAATAAGTTATATACGTACCTACATAATTCCGCCAGCAGAAATACCGCAAAAAATTCGACACAAGTAATATAATATGAGAGTAAATAAATCCCCCTCTATGTCGGTCGTCAAGGACGATATAGCCTTTTTTGATTAACGCCACAAGTACACGTCTCAAGGAAAGGGTTATATTATAATATTCCTACGTAGGGTTGTGTCATATTTGAGATTATCACAATTTATCACGACTCGTCTCGTGATTGAATCGTCAATCTCTTAGAAGTAGAGTTTGTATGTAATAGAAATACAGGCAGGTGTTTTCTTTGTTAACACGGAAAAGATTGAATACAAAGGATTAAATTGATATGTAAAAGAAACACTCTGTACACGCGCTCTTGTCGCACATGTCTTTCCACGTTGAAAGATAAGTGCGCGTGATTTAATATTTTTTGTTTGTTTTTTTTTTTTTAGCATGTGTGGACGCTATATGTACTATTGCGGGCTATAAAGGGAACGCATTTCGATAATTAACATTCTATATATAACTTTAGGTACTCTGTACATATAATAAAATAGTAAAGAAATCAAAACTACATTGATTTATTTTATCTATAAAAAAAAGTATTTATTTTGTGATATGTCGGTAGAAATGTATTTCAAATGAAACAAGATAGCGATATTAATTTCGTAATTTGGGCCGTGCGCCAAAATAACCTTTCAATCAATCAATCAAATCAATCAAAATATTTTTATTTCATATAGACCTACATGTGCACTTATGAAACGTCAGAAGCTAGGTGCACGGTTCCAATTGGTCGTTTCCTATGGAGAAGAGCCGGCAAGAAACTCCACGGTTACTCTTTTAAAAATAATTGGCTTTTACAATTTTTTCAAATAACAGTGTGACAAGGTATGGGAGGACAGTGTAGGTATTTCAATAAGTACCAGGTACTTAAGAAAATAGAAATGGTCAACAAATCTACAGTCCACTAAGCCTACAGTGTTCTCACATTCACAAAATAGAAAAGAATCTATACAAAAAATATATAAATTAATAAAAATAAAAACCTCTTTTAATTAAACGCAATTACATTATTGCTATTACAACTGTAATAACCTTGTAGCGCTTTATCTGTTGCCCAAAAGTAGAGAACCAGCCTTAAGACTATATTAAAATTACAAACAAAAACTAAAAATCACCATTAAAAACCTATGTACAAAATACGAATCCAATTTCGAATACAATCTTTAAAGCCGCCATTACATTTTCACTAAAGTTTAATAGAACGCGACAGCCCTATTGCGAGCCACAGCAAAAGAATGTAGCTACCTATACGCGCAGAAAAATATCCTGCACTTACCCACCACGCGTATTACCACTACTTATGTTTTATGTCAAAACATAAAAGTATATATACGGTTTTCTGTGTGAGAATAACAGAAATAAACGGGTGAAATTTAAAGTGAGCGATGGTAAGAATAGCGATGAATATTTGGGGTTGCATAAATGTAGGGATGTGTGTGTTTCTTTGAGCGATGTATGAAGATGTTGTATCGATCAAAGAAAGTCGGAAGATGCCGATAGTATATCGGGTAGACATTCAGGATATATCTCTAATGCAGCATCAATAAACGTAGGTAAGTTACAGCTTTCTAAAATAATTTAAATTCTTGTAGGAAAATCAATACGGAATATGTATGGTACTGTATACCGTATATCGGTCGGTAATCACAGTTTGGCCTTGAGCTGGCCTGGCGTAGTTTGTGACCACTGACGTGTGACCTACAGTACTTGCTTTAAATTAAGAAATAAAAATGATTCAGTTAAAAATGTGATTAAATTCCTGCGGATTACGAACATAAGCTCGAAACCGTAATACTTTCGTGATTTATTTTTTTGATAAAAATAAGTTTTAATGCAACCCCAAAATATATTCCAAACACGGGCTAAGTAGGCTTAAGACCCAAAACTTTCCACTTCCCGAAAACCGGCCGAACGGTGCTTTCTCGCCAAACAAAAAATAAACTTCAATCATTATTTATAATACTTTTTTCCACGTGGATAAATAAGGGCTCCAGATAAATGCGGCCACTCTTGAAAATTTATTATGATCTATAGATTCTCAGTTCTCTCTTCATAAAAGTCTTATACCCTTCGTATACGCCGGGAAGTTGGAAACTCAGCCAAAATTATGTCACAAGTTGGTACCCTTCTTACAAAAGTTATGTTACTACTCAACTAAGACTTTAAGCAAGGAATGAAGATGGGGGATAATATAAAAAGTTCCTTTTGCAATATAAAAAATGTAAGCCCGAATTCTATGGAATTCGGTTAAAAGTCGCCAGGACCGTTTAGCTTTATTGGTTTCAAGTGGCAAGTGCCGTTAAAACCGGTTTGGGGAACTTTATTATTGAGGCCTGGTGGGAGTGAAATAAGACCATTCGTCGAGATGATGAAGGTTCAAACTCGGCGGCACTCGGCTATAAAATTGCGAAAATAAAAGTTAATGACACCGTTGATAAAATATTTCATTAGAATTATATTATTTTGTGAAAGCACGACAGAATTAATTAAACTAGAAACTTCAAGTAGCTCTTGAAGTTCAAATTCAAGTAAACCTCTTCAATTTAGAATTCTGAATCTGGTCCGCTTACAAAGAAAAGACAAAGATCTATCCGCGTACTTTTAAGAACAAAAAGACTCATTGCAATCTGCAATTTGGCTTCAATTGTTATACTTTTGGATATCTTCCAATCAGGATGCATTTCCTTTTCCAATCATATCTTCCATTTTAGTCGTTCTATAAGACTGTTACTATCGTTTATCGAAGGAAACTGCTCAGTAAATCTGTTTGGAAGAGGTTATGAATGGTGAACGTTTTCAATCCGATTTATCGTCAAATGAAATCGGGAACTTGCATACGTGAGTACAACGGTCGCTGCTGTTCAAACGGATGCACAAAATGTTGTTTTTCTTGTCCACGATTTTGAAATCTTTAGCTGGGGTACTTCTTTGAGCGACTCTTTTAGGGTATCGTCCATTTTGATTTTATAAAGATCACTAGCTTTTTCCTGCAGGTTTAACCTTTTTTTTTTTTTTTCTGTAGGGCATCTCGTAGCTGACCTCTGAGGTCATGACTACTTAACCGGTCAATCCTGTGGTTGCCTTAAGCTGCTACACTCAAAGCCTCCAGCCAGGGGCATACAAAACTAAGCTAAAAAGCTAGGTGAACGCTCGCTAAGGGCACCCCCTGTGGGGTACGAGCCTCGGCTTAGGGCGTCACCGGAGGGAGGACATCAAAGATGGGACGGGCTGGATCAAAGTTTTGATCATTATTATTAATCGGGGAATTTAAAGCTACGTGCACAGCTGAAACCACTGCTGGCACCTCGTTATCGAGCAAGGGTCGGGGAGGAGTATCATTTACTCGGGGGCGCGGTCGCGATCGCAAAGGACCTCGACGGCGAGGTCGGAATGACGGGAGGCGTCTGTTTCTGTGTATAGTACTAGTGGCCCTATTGCTCTCCTGGAGGAGGGTTATGGGGTCATCAGGGTCGGTGAGAATGTGCCTAGGTCGGCGGGTACGGCTAATCCTACTTGGGACATAGCTGGCGGCCTCGACAACCAGAGGGTTGCGATGTTTGACCGCGGAATCGAAGTAACGCTTTGCAAGGCGTTTTAGGAATTGGTGGATCGTGGGAATTCTAAGGTCGAGATGGAGACTCTCGTTCCTAACATACCAGGGGGAGCCTGTGGCCCTACGGAGGAATCGGTTTTGGAGCGTTTGCAACCTATGGATATGATGGGGTTTTGCATGAGCAAAGACGGCACCCGCATAGGTCATGATGGGACGAATACACGCTGTGTAGATTCGCAATTTGCACTTAAGTGACATCTTGCTGCGTGCGTTTAGGACGGAATGAAGCCTACCGAGAGCGAAAGCGGCTCGCGAACGAACCTTCTTTATGTGCTCAGCGAAAGTGAGATGGTGGTCGAGGAAAACACCTAGGTATTTGGCTCGCTTCTCCCAAGGGATCTGCTTACCGAACATAGTGAGAGGTCGGGGGAGGGGGTCTCTAAGCCTTGTGCGCGGTTTCGAGAAGAGAACCGCTTGGCTTTTTTCGGGATTGACTTCTATGCGCCACTTTCGAAACCAGGCAGCGAGTCGATTGACTGCGCCTTGGAGAGTGTGGGCGATATTGTCGGGGTATCTAGACCTAAAGTAGATGGCCGTATCGTCTGCGAACAGAGCGAAATGCGTCCTTCTACCTGGGTTTGGAATATCGCTAGTGAACAGCGTGAACATGAGGGGAGCTAGCACGGAGCCCTGAGGGACTCCTGCACGAATGGGGCGGGGAGAGGAAAGTGCTCCTTCAATGCGATAGCGGAATACGCGATTCGATAGATAGTCCCGTAAGATGAGTACGAGACGATCCGGCACGCCGAGTTGGTACAGCTTGTATAATAAGCCGTTGTGCCAGACTTTATCGAATGCTTTCGCAATGTCGAAGAAAACTGCACCCGTCAAAGAGCCGCGTTGGAAACCATCGCTTATGAACTCAATGATGCGGTGGGCCTGATGCACGCTAGAGTGCTCAGTTCGAAAGCCGAACTGTTCGTTGGGGATGAGGCCCTTGGTCTCGGCGAAGTCTCTGAGACGCTTGTAAATAAGCCTCTCATAGATTTTTCCGAGAACCTTGAGCAAACTGATGGGACGGTAGCTAGAGGGGTCGGTACTGGGTTTACCGGGCTTTCTGATACCTATGACGGTGGCTTCTTTCCACGACTGGGGAAAGAAGTTGTTGCTTAAGGCACCATTGAAGATGGTAGTCAAAAGCATTATCAGGTGGGCAGGGAATAATTGGATCACCCTATTGGTGAGTCCATCTGAACCGGGAGCTTTACGAGCTTTAAGACCTTTGATAATGTCGTGCACTTCGTCTGGAGCGACGGGAGGCAGTGGACAATCAGGGTCGTCGACAGGAGGGAGAGAGGCTCTACGTTCGACTTCAGCGTCGACCTTTAGGAGGTGAGCTTGGTCTACTGGCAGGGAGCTGGGTGAGCATTGGGCCTCGAGGGTGTCGGCCAGGCATTCTGCCTTTTCAACGTCCTCGAAGGCTATGGTCTTATCGGGACGGGTCAGGGGGGGCATGGAGGAAGTTTGAGGGGATTTGAGTTTCCTCTGAAGTTCCCAAAATGCCAGATGGTTGGGCTCTAGTTCGCCGAGCATCTTGTCCCAGCCCGCGTCACGCAGCTCCTGTATGCGTGTCTTTACAGATCTCTGTAAATAGCGCATATGGGCTTTGTTTGCGGGGCAGGGGAAGCTACTGTAGGCACGGACGGCCGCGTTCTTCTCAGTCAGTAATGCACGCACATCGTCCGGCAAGCTCCAGTGACGGTCGTCCGTCACTGTAACCTCCCTTGAACATTCGTTCAGGACGGTTTGTACGTGATTAGTGAGTGAGTCGATCGCGGACGTCGTGTCTGCGATAGAGTTGAACACGTCGGGAATAGAGTCTAACTGAGGGGACGTGTTGGATTTCAGCTGGGTGCTTACTTTCTTCCAGTCCGTGATCCTCTTAGTGATAGGGGGAGCGTTGGGGTCGCGGAGACCTATGCGGGGGTCTAATCTCATGACTACCGGACGGTGATCAGAGTCGAGCTCATTTACAGTTTCTATTGAGTCTAGTCTTAGGTTGACGTTCTTAAGGAGCGCCACATCTAAGATATCAGGAGCGTGATTTACGTTAACCGGAAAGTGAGTGGGAGTCATCGGGGCGATGACGTCAAAGGTCAGGGAGTGGGAGAGGTCGAACAAGTGTCGGCCTCTTGTGGTGGTTACCGAACTATTCCAGGAGGGATGTTTGGCATTGAAGTCGCCCGCTAAAATGAGCGAGTTACTCATAGTGAGTAGAATCGAGAGGTCGTCAGAGAGGAGTTGGAAATTCTCCGAAGTATTAGCGGGGGGGAGATAGACCGACACGAGAGTGATCGGCTCGTGGCCTGACATGCCTAGGCGGCAGGCCGAAACTTCTAATCGTGAGAGGGGAGGAGGGTCAATTGGGATGCAGTGAAGCTGCTTTTTGTAGTAAATCAGCAGGTTTAACCACGTGAAGGTCGGAATTTATGCTACGGAAACATAGTGCCGGAATAACAAGTATCGCTATGTCCTAAGCCAGGTCGTTTTTCATCCGTATACTAAATTTCATCTAAATACGTTCAGCCGTTAAAAGCGTGAAAACGTAACAGACAATTACTTTTGCATATACAATAATACTAGCGACTCGCCAATAGTGATAGCCTAGTGCGGTGACCGTCGGACTCCCAGGCTATAGGTCTCGAGTTCGAACCTAAGGCACGCATCCCTGACTTTTCGGAATCAAGCGTATTGTATAATTATCAGTTGCTTCAAAAACGTTGAAGGAAAAGATCGTGAGGAAACATGCCTGAGAGATATTTCTTGATGGCATGTGAAGCCCAAGTCAGAGGCCCGTGGGCGGCTTTAAAATTCTGACACCAGGTTAGTCACTAAGCACACGAGAAAAGAAAAGAAAAAGCGCCTCCCCCTAGGGTCGCACGGTTTTTTACAACTTGAAAAAACATGCGAGATTGTTTATTAATTATAAGTTTAATATTAAT
The DNA here is from genome assembly GCA_916610215.1 of Omphaloscelis lunosa. Taxonomy (NCBI): domain Eukaryota; kingdom Metazoa; phylum Arthropoda; class Insecta; order Lepidoptera; family Noctuidae; genus Omphaloscelis; species Omphaloscelis lunosa. Next base: position 4,619,512 of record OU744247.1, read on the forward strand.
GTATTGCAGGTACACATAAATTTCGTTCCGGAATTTTTCTAATTGATGCTGAAAACCGCATTGAAATCGGTTGCGTTGATTAGAAGAACAACGCAGTCATAGACAGACACGAAAAGCCATTTTAATTTATAATATGTATAGAAATGTGGATCAAGGAGCTCGTGGCTAAGTAATAACAGCCGGACGGTTCGATCCATCAGGTTAAACGACGCTTGCCAGAGTTGGTCTGTAGATGGGTGACCATCTTAACATACCGAGACTCCTCCGTGCCTTGGAAAGCACGTTAAGCCTTTGATCCCGGCTGCCATTCGTGGAGCTTTGACAGTCGTTACGGGTCGTCGGAAGCCCAAAAGTCTGACAACCAGTATTACCAAGGGGTATCGTATTACCCAGTTTCTGGGTTATGGAGTTCAGATAGGCAGTCACTCCATGTAAAATACGGTATTCAGCTGCATCCGGTTAGACTGGAAGCCGTTGAGAGGTGAAACACGTGTCGATTTCTTTTAGGGTTTTTTTATGGCTCTTTAGAAATAGCTAAGCGGAAAAGTTACTAAATATATCCACGTCTATTGTATTTTATAATGGATTTCCGTAAGGTCACGCCTGAATCAATTAACTATCTTATACTCCTCTTGATTATCATACCGTCGTTTTCAACTTCAAATACTTACCCTAAATTATAGTATTTAGTAGACATTGAGAAAATATATTTCGTTCAATCTGGCAACTTCGCCGCACAGCACCAACTTGTTGGAGATAATTAAATTCCACTCTCGCAAAATCCCTTATTATTGTTTATTGGTACTTACTACCCTCGGGCCAACTCCGCCGCTGTACCTATGTGTTATTTTATGAAAATTTTTGTATTCCGTTTTAAATGTCGGCAATATTTTAAGTAGTACGAATGAACTAACGGTTGGCGCAGTGGTTAAACGATTGACTGCTGTGCTGCGTATCACCGGTTCGATTCCCGCACGGAAAAATATTTCTATCTTCTTGCAATAGTTGTTCCGGGTCTGGCTGTTTGTGTATGTGAGTTTAAATGTTTGTAAACGCACCCACAATACAGGAGAAATAAAAATAATAATAACTTGTTGCTTTTAAGAGCGTGCATTTTGAAAGTGGGCAACGTCGTGAATAGATGTCAAATATTTCGTTGTTTTGATTAATTTGGCAATATTAGTATTATTATTGGCGACGTTGCCAACTTTTAGAATGAACGCCCTTAAGAACGGCAACTGTTTTATGTTGTCGTTATTTGGTACGGGTTATATTGTTATACTGTTGTTGCATCGTATAATGTTTTTGAAATTCTGTTCTTTTAGCGCCAAAATCGAAAGTTAAATATTAATTATTTTTACAACTGCCTACTCGATTTGTTAAAATGCTTTTTGGGGAAACACTTTTTGAAACCCACGCCATATTGAATTGAAATATGCGTTGGCGTCATTGTTTTATTCAAGTGGTAAATAGCCTAGTCAATAACAACATCAAACATCGCAAACGCACATGTAACTACGATTATTTTATATGTTTGATGTCCCCTGAGAGTAATTTATAACCAAGTTTGCAACCCTAAAAGTCTTGTGCTACTCCCATAGTGTTCGAAAAACTGCGAAATTCTTGCACTTGTTTCAGTTTTTTTTTGAAAAATATTCCTTAGGGACGTGTTTTTAAGTACTTGGGTATAAACTACTCTCAGGGAACCTAACAAAATAAAATAAAAGTAGTTACATGCGCGTTCGCGACGTCTGCATTTTTTATGTCAATATTGACTGGGCTAAAATATCATATCAACCATTTAGGCTAAGCATAAATGCTGAGAAGCAAGTGACTCAGTTCCACACAGTGCTGGGCAGAGTAAATTTTGTAATGCATGAATGTACTGAATACGTTGCGACGCAGACATATGTCTGACCTGCTCTGCGACTCCTACTTTGTAGAGCCGGCGTAGATTTTTACGCGACGCGTGCAGGTCGTCACTTGTTTTTTTACCACTGATACATAATATTGTTTCAATGACATTTTTTGTACTACTAGCTAGGATGTGTCTGTGTAGCTGCATTGCAGTATGCACTCGCGGCCTATGTCTGCGTTACCTGCCCTACCTTGCAAAATTTGTACTGTGCTGTGATGCGTCACCTGCGTCTCAGCATACGCTTTGCCTTATAACTGTGAACCAAAAACTTAAAAACCAAATAACTGGCTAGTTTTTCCGGACGACCTAAGTACAGCGCTGAACAATCTCTTAGTTTGACTGCTTAGGTACAAAGTAATCCAACCTAATAACACACAAAATAACATTACGTCTGTATTTTCTCGAAGGGTTAAGCAGAGGTACTATGGGGCGAGCTTATTGCCATCAATCGGATAAAAATCCAGACTCCGAGCTGCAACTGAGAAATTTCAGATGGAAAACCCAATAACATTTTGCCCGACCAGGGAAAACCTTACCTAATAAATTTTTATAAACGCTACATGATCCCAGAATCCAAAAGGAAAACGAAAAACTAACAGCAAAATCACAGCAGCTGTACAAAAACTCCAATTTACTGCTCTAGCTCGATACCTTGAATGCAATCGTTTCGCTACAAAACAGCAGTGCAGTGCTTATTAGGTGGTTACAAGACGGAGTGGCTAGATTTCCCCGGAGCCCTTGTATTCCGTTGGCATTGGTCAATCTTGCACCGATCGCAGCGATGACGAGCTCCTGTCTGCGTTTCAAGGTGCTTTGTGTTAAGTTTTGATGTACAAGCAACTTGTAGCGAGAAATTTTCTAAAGTACGATTTAGTCTAAAATATTGGGTTTTCTTGGAAAACAGTTTCTGGGATTGAATGGAAAAAAATGTTATGCCTGGCCTTGATCGCGTTTTTGATTACAATATTTCTTTTGATACCTAAAATGCTAATTCAAATATTTTTCTTTACCACCAGAAATCATTTCGTTAGTAAGATTAAGGGCTAGGTTCAAAAAGCTCTGTTAGTTCCTAAACCACCCATTAAACATTTAGACGTAGGTACCAACTATCTCACTATACAAAACAGTCAAAAGGACAACCATGTAAAAGCTTCATTTAAAATCTAACTGAGTTACGTAAACTTGGTTCAAAGTGCCATAGATTTCAAATACTACGTTAGTTACACCAGAACCTTTCGATCCTCTTTTTCAATCCACCATCATCATCTGCCTAGCCTTTTCCAAAAAATGTTGGGGTCTGCTTCTAGTCTAACCAGATGCAGTTGAACACCAGTATTTTACATGGAGCGACTGCCTATCTGAACTCCACAACCCAGTTACTGTGTAACACGATACCCTAGGTAAGACTGGTTATCAGACTTTAAAGCTTCTGATGACCCACAACAACTGTCAAAGATCTCTAAATGACAGCCGGGACCAACGGCTTTACGTGTTTTCCGAAGCGTGGAGGGGTCTTGGTATGTAAAGTCACCCATCCATGGACCAACCGCGGCAAGCGTAGCTTAACCTGATCGATCGACCCGTGCGACTGTTATTACTTAGCCGCAAGCCCCTCCTTTTCAATGCACCATTTCACTTCTTTTTTTTGCCTAAAAATGAATACGATCAAATCGTAAAATGCCTTCAATAGTGAAAAGAATTGTTGCCATCGCCGTCACGTAATTGCTGGGTCGTTCACTATCCTGATTGAATATCGATGGGCTCCCCTAGGGCAGACCGCCATTGTTTTCCCATCGTGCGCCACCATGGGACAATAGATTAATGATTATACGTGCCCCACCAAATTGTTATGGCATCACGGAAATACGGTTTTAAACGGCACATTATCAATTACATTAATCATGAAATAATTTGAGTTTAGGACAGGTACATATTTAAATATAAACATGTTTCATATAAGAACACACCTAGGGCCAATGTTATCCTTCGGTCAAATTTGGTCTGGAGGTGCAACAGATAGTATTGAATTTTAAAACCCTTAAACGCAATCTGCTCGTCATGCTTTGTTCGGAATAACAAATGATTTAGCGCATTGTATCTGTAATTCTGTACAAAATTTAAAGAAAAGCTCAAGAAATGGTGCAATGTCTTTCGTATAGGTAAATAAACATGTTTTGTGCACGACACGTGCTTTAAGTTTAACAACAATCAAGTATCGATGAGAAGCCAAAAGAGCCTAAATATACAGATACCTTTCCACATTTCCCTACGTTGAAAGACAACAAAGGCAGCTCATCGGTTAATTAAAACCTATATACGAAAGACTTAAGTGGTACCAACTGCGAGCATTTATAAAAAGAACGCAACAAACACAGAAAAAAAAAAACGACGTATTCGAAACAAGCGATTCAAAAAATTCAAGCAAAATTGAGACGGACACACTCAAGCCGTAAACAAAGTGTGGCCGTCACAGAACTCGACACCTGCTCCTATTTCCCGTAAAAAAGGGCATAAAAATGGCAGGACGGGGGAAAAATAAAAAAGTGGTGGAATGAGGACATTAGCCAAACAAAAGGGAGCCGAGAGGGTCATAACTCGAAGCGCATTTTCCTTTGTCACTGTGACGTTGCTAAATCCGCAACTGACGTTATATTGTTTAGGTTGAATGAAGAGTTGCGATTTTTTCGTGCGACTCGATTTTGATGTGATGTGATATGGTGCTTGGTCAGATCATCCTATGGCATAAAAGTTTAAAGTAGCAAAATAACACAGTAAAGGGTGGGCGAGAATTGAAATTTGTATGGCAAAATTTCTGCGAGGATGTGCGAGGCGAGAATTGAAATATTTCTCAGTACAATATTGAACTTTATTTCTGTATGAATAGAGCATTTATTTACTTTGTAAAACGGATTTACAAATCTTGCACCGGCTACCGAGGACACGCACGGTCTCTCTCCTACAAGCGCTGACTCGTGATGTCTCGCGATATCTCGCGCTGGCATGCACTGGCACACGCCGGCTCGCTGCGACCATCGCGAGACATCTCTGCGTACTATATTCTCGGCTGGCCCGGCGGCGCGAGATAGCGCGAGCCGGCGCGAGACATTGCGAGCCGGCGCGGTATAGCGCTGGACATCTTTCGGTGTAATAGGGTAAGCGAGATATCAATTCTCGCCCATCCTATCCATGCCTCGCCTCGCCGCCGCCGGTATAAAACCACCTAAGTATAACTTTTAGGAACACTGGAAAGATGGTTGTGATTGATATCCATTACAATATTTTAAAGTATGAAACAATCTCACTTTTATGACCCTCCAGGAGTTGTTCTTGGGTCCCAAACTTCAATGGGGCATAGTGCACTCTCGCATGAAGTACAGAAGGGGCATCATTATAGTCTTCACTGATGAAGTATATTAGTTTAGTACTGCGTTTAATTTACATTATCTGTAAACTCAGCAAAAGCAATGCATTTTATCTATGCGAATAATATATAAACATACAAACGGACAAGACAACCCAAAAACGACACAGTCGCAAACGTACACCCCGTCTAAATCCGGCGGCGAAATCGTCCGCCGTACCTGGGGATCGCTTCAACTACTCATTTCATGCATATCATATGTAGGTCGGCAGAATTGCAGGCGTACAAATGTCACGAGCATTAATCTTGTGGCTCCGAGTGGATTTGTGAGGTCTGCGCTGTCATTGTTTATCAGTCGTCGAATGTGTTTATGTTGTTATTCTGGGGGTTATTTATGTCTATTTTTAATGTATTGTTACATTAATCATATAACATTACATAACCTCACGCCTGGCTCGGATACCGGTTAAATTTTCAAACCATTATTATGTACTTGACGCAAAAAATTGGTTCCGCTAGTAGAAACCGGTTTTTAAAACCGATTTTGGAGGAGTCCTTACATATAGGTTTTTAGGTCAGGTTGTTAGGTTTACATACAGTTCGGACTAAGACCCAAATAAACCGGTATTTTTTAAACCGGTTCCGAGCCTTGCCAATAGTACCGCCTCATTTTGTTTTTCATAGTGCTTTAATAATGAAATTAAATCAGTAGAGCAAAGGGCCAAACTCGCGAACCCAATGGGTTCCTTTGAATGGCAAGCGACATCGCAACAGACAGAGAGGACTGGATGAAGATGGAGCTTAGTAGCTTTCGACAAAGAGAAATGAACATGTTATATGGGTAGAGAGTCGTTTTCGATGAGGTGAGACAGTAAAATTTTTCAAGATTTAAGAATAATTTGACAAGTAATGAAAAAACGTATTTGAATGTACAAAATAAAACAAACTTTTAATAAAACAAAATTCTTTATGTACTTACCAAAAACAATAAATTAAAACACAAAATACTGTTAATAATGTCACAAAAGCCAGACTATGTCCATCATTTATAAAATTTTATGGCAGTGATAGCCTAGTGGTGTGACCGTCAGACTGCCAAGTCATAGGTCTCGAGTTTGAACCCAAAGCAGACAACTCTTTTCCAATTCATGTACGTATCGTAAAATGATCAGTTGCTTCAAAAACGGTGAACGAAAACATTGTGAGGAAACCGGAATGCCTGAGAGATATTTCTCGACAGCATGTGAAGCCAAGTCAGAGGCCTATGGGTGGCTTTAAAACTCTGACACCAGGTTAGTCACTAACCACACGAAAAAAAGATAAAATTACCTATTGCACGTACAAAGAGATAAAAAAATAGTTTATCTCCAGCAGACTTAGTATTTTCTTGGCGTATTATTTCGATTCCAAAAACCAGAGCTATTTTTTCTCAAATCCTCCACAAAGAAGCCTATCTACTATTTCATTTACCAAGAGTCTATCTATATCCATTCTTTTGTTCTGCCAGGAGTCCATTTCTCCTTGAATTGAGCGTACGTCGGCTCGCCTCGAGCAAGAAACCGCAATGTATGTGTGTGTAGAAATCAAAACAAAATAAATGAATTTTGCAAGATATCGTACCCATTGAAGGTCGTTGAGTTAGATACATCTATTTGCGATGTATATCAATTTTAGAAATACAGACAATACAAATAAAATAATGAAGATATGAACCTCGGTGGATTTTTGCGTCTTGTCGAATTTCCAATTCCGAACTCATCTAGCTTATCTTTCATATTTTTTTTTTGATATAACGTGTAAAAGTGATTCCGATATCCTATTTACAGAAAACAATTTCATACGGATAACATAGAACATAGAAGCAATTTCATTTCATTTCATTTAGTTTATTTGACAGCGTTATTATTGTTTGAGTAACCGTTCGGACTTCTCCAGTCCTCTCGATATCTAAATTTAACTAATTCACACAAATTCCAAAATCCCTATCCTAAAGCCACAATCAATTAATTGCTAAGTCGTAAACACATTGAGATTACCAAGCTCTGTGCCAAATGGTTTCTATGGCAACATTATCGCTCATGATCATTCATGAAGTCATCAATCCATCTCCCTATTACCATTAGCAAAGACTCGAAATAATATCACGAATCTATCTTCTCCCTACCCACGGCTTAACCAACTAATTCATTTGCGCAAATCTTCAAAAGTGTCAAAATGGGGATTAGCCTTGACCCCTAGCCCCTGGCCCACTAGAGGAAAAACATGAGCGATAACGCGCACAGCGTCTATTCATCACCTACAATGAAAGCTTTGCAGATAAATCGCGGCCATTCTCATCGTTAAGTAATAGCCCAGCCGTCTCCAGGACCATTCCGGTTGGGTAGATACGAAAAAAATATGGACGTTTGTATTTGACTGCTTAGAGAGCCTATAACTTACCTTCTTACCAACATTTTGTTTAAGAGCTTTGGGTGTTGTTTTGTCACTTACGGGTCACTCATAGTAAAGAGTGATCCAAGTGCTACAAATAATAAAACGTCGAGAAATGTTTTGCTTGGAAAATGTGACAATAATGCAAATAATAAATTAATATTAAGGCAACTTTAAGATAGTGGAACGGAGGTGTGTGCCAAACATAAATCTCAAAACAAAACAAAAACTAGCCTAGCAGAAAAAAATGTTAAAAAAGCTTAAATATAGTTCACAGACACACAGAACCTAGACGATACATATGAAAAATAAAGCAACTTTAAGATTGTGGAACGGAGGTACTAAAACTAGCCAAGCAGAAAAAAATGTTTAAAAAGCTTAAATATAGTTCACAGACACACAGAACCTAGACGATAAATATGAAAAATCAAAACACATCTTCAAACTTTTGCCGCAGTGGGACAGACATTATGGATGTTTGTTTGACTTCGTGTACTATTTTTCGCATTTTACGAGTATAATCCGGTTTTTCACATCTTTCAATATTCTCGACCTTGGAAATTTGCGTGTACTTTGCGATTGGCAAAAGAAACCACGCGATGAAATGTTATAAATATATTTATTTGTTAGTGGGGTGGTTACATAACCCATGTTGGCTTCTTGGAGCTCGAAGTGAGAGCTGAGATTTAGTTATGTTATTAAAATTTGTATTATTATTCGTTTTGGTGAAGCAACCACGTTAAACACATGACTTAGGGCGGGGTCGACTTTAGACTTATTATATTGCCATTTCGCTCTTTCTTAAACTATTAAATCGCTACTAGCTGCTAGTTAATAGCTCTCAATTTAGCCGAGCCCTAAAGCTTATAATATTAAATTTTAAATTGTGTTTCAATATTTTCTTTATCAACGACATTCGGGCTTGCAATTGGTAACCAACCACTTTTCTTATTATACTTTAGAAAATCTAAAGTAGAACCATTCAGCCGGCTAGTAAATCAAAGAAACGTAGATATTTCAAGTCGAAACGAGTAAGTCAGTCTTTGCTAACACCAAAAGGGACGTGACACGTAAAGAAAACTATTTCAAGTGAGGTAAAGTGAAGGATTTGGTCATGCTATAAAAACAGCCCGCTTGTATGTATACCTACGATTTTTATGACCCTAAACCCGCCATTTCCTGGCTAGTTACTCTCTGATTTGTATCTAACATTTATATATTTTTTTTATTTCCTTCGACCATGGCATGTGGTATATGTTCAGATATACATGTGATTTTTATTAAAGAATGTAAAGAATTTTCTGAGACAAAGAAACGAGGAATTTCAAGCAAGATAACAAATTATTGAGACGATGTTGAAACTTCAAATGATTTTCATAACCTTATCAGCTCAAAAATGCCTTGAATTGCTTAAAATGGCAAAATACAAGAAGTCCTTTACTTAGATGAAGAAATGAAGCAAGATGACTATAATATTCATGCTACTTCTGTAATTGGTGAATTATATGATACAGTTTCACCTTTTGATTGACAAGAACACGCAGCAACACTACGTATAAGCTCATAATCCAAATACAATCTACATAATATTAATATCCAGAAAATAATGGAAGCTCAGACAATAGCGTTTACACCTATTTCTATGACATGTAGTTTAAGCCTTTCTATTTAGTTGACACAATATATTATTTTCGTGTGTATTTTGTATCAAGTACAAACAAAGGTGACATTAGTGTCGTCCTGACGAAACAATCATATTAGGTGTATATAATATTTTTACGTTATTTGTTCAATATTGGGATTAGTCACTTTCTTTGTTTCAAGAACATTAATGTTTGCTATTTTATACATAATACTGTCAACGCGAAACAAATTATAGGGGGTGGGCATTTGTGCATTGTTGATTATATTAACATCAGTTACCTAAATGGTTTGCCTTGGAATCTACGAGTTGATCGATGGTAGAAAAAAGAACAGAATATGTTGTATTAAAACTGTGGCAGTAATTTATTTGATGTGGGTATCAGTTATTAGGCAATAATTGTACTATAACTAAATGTTTACAAACTTGGCGTAAAACTGTAGCAAATGTGTTTGGACAGGCATAAAAATAAGAGTCATAAAATTCTAAAGGCCCTAAGATATGTCCTTGTGGCAGCCCACCAAAAATATAGCTAATATTATAAGATTACCACGTTTCGGCCCTTAATTTCTTCACTTAAGGAATTTTACCTAAAAAATGTGGAAGTTTCAAGGACATCGGCCGTGTCTCGTCACATCCCTCCGTCGCTTTCGGTACAAAATTGTTGGAAACAAATCGTCTAATGAAACAAAGGGACTCATTTTAATGCCAGCGAATATAAATTTAATTATCAAACTCTTACTTTTGGAGTTCATTACAATTTAGGTGAGAAAGTATAATGTGGGTAGTATTGTGGGCAAGTTTCATGAATATTGCTTTTCTTAGTAAGTAAATATGAGAAATCAGATGGAAATAACATAAATACCGTAATATGTTATTTTCATCTGATTTCAAGGAAAAGAAATGCTACGTTGTTTTATAGAGAATTTGATTTGATCAGAGTAAATGATGGCAATACTTTTAATTAGACTTCAGAGTCTTGCTTATAAATGGCGTAGGTAGGTACTTGGAAAGGTCTTCCAAGTTACTTTTTATTTCACAGAATGAGGGAATAAAATATAATATAAGCAATTTCTTCTTATTTTACAAGATGAACATAGTTTGAAAGATACGTCAATATCACTTTACAAAGTGCTTTTTATAGAGAGGCACTTGACTTTCAGATAAAAATAAAAAGTAATTTAAAAATGAAGCACTCGAGTATTTACTATGGTAACTTTCATGTTATGCAAATTACTATATCTAAGTTAGGCGAAGAGATCTCGGATTCCCGTCTGAAGGGTTTACTGATAGCCTAGGGCAAGGAGAACTAAGGCGGGGGTTGAAACGGAATATTGTATTAAACGCGGATATCCCTTTTGACAAGTTTTTCTTTGAAGCACCTGTTACAGCGATGTTTTAATAAGTTTCTGATACTTGGCGCTCTCTTTGACTTAAGTAAAGTGAGATGAACTCAAAGGGGACTCGATATATATGACTTGAGTATTTAAGCATAATTTACGCTGCGACAGGTACTGACATTGCTGAAGGAAAATGAACCTAATCTGTACATAGAAAATGGGAGGTAATCAAATTGAAATTATAGTATTTCACAGACTAACTACAAATATGAAGGTACAGTTGACCAATGTTTTATGAGAGCAGCCGTATAATTATGGCGAGACAAACTCGTTAGGGTTTATAACCCACCTAGTATATATAGCACTTAGAGATGTCAGTCTGCGGTTAGGTTGAAACGATGTAGATGTTATTACAGCTGATGTGATTGTATTCATTAGACATTTATATCAGCGAAATCCAATCAAAAGCTATCAAGATTAAATAGATTATACCACTGAAAGTAGAACTTTAATTACACTGTGGCATTGCGGTATCGTGCCACAATACAAACTGAAACGGAACCAATGATGGAGGAAATACAACAGCGATTGCGATCGGTGATTAACATTACGACTAGTACTTGCTAATGGTATTGGTCAGAAATGCGATACCAATAAGTTTTGGACGCCAGCCAAATAGCAAGCATGTCAGTAATTACATGTGTTGAACTGCACTGGCTTGTGCTAAACGAGGCTTAGTGTGTGGATAGTCTTCGCTACAAATAACGTATTAGTTTTCATAGATGTCGTGTTTGGCATCTGGAATTGCGTCAGAGAAATTAGCAGTAGGTCAATATGTCTTAATTTCTATACATTTAACTATAGTTCAATTTGTTGCATCATTTAAGGCTAGGTCGATTAGAGTGTGTTTACTTTGTAGACTTCAATTTATGTTACTAATATCAACAAACTATTTAATGGACTGTTTATTATACACAGCTCATAAATATTGGGACACAGGCCTCCAGTCGAAGAGAGGGAGTGGCCCGTTATCCACCACGCGGGCCTAAGTGGGTTGGTAGATGTCTAATGTCTTCGATTTTTTGGTTCTAGAACATGCTGGTTTTCTCACGTCTTTCTTTATCGTTTTGAGATCAGTAGTGGTGAAATAATTTAAATAAAGTAAGGCGCTTTACTTTATTTAAATTATTTCACCATTACTGATGGGTTCGAACCTAAGACCTATTACTCGTAAGTAGCGTCTGTTACCACTGCGCCATTACTGCTGTCAGGACTGTTTAGTTTTAAAAAAACTATTGAGTTCTCAGTTTTGATCTAAACTAAAAAAACTGTTTTGCCACGTGTTGTGACTATAAAGTACATTTTTTCTTTTAACGACTTTCAAGTTCATTATATTGATTGAATTTCTGGTATTTTTTGTATTATTTCAAGCAGCTGTTCGCAATGTTTTTTCAAACTTTTGTTCTTATCTTGGTATGTAATCTTCTCCTAAATCGATTTCTGCCACTTCATTACTGTTTAAATTATAAAAAATAAGCAATAATAAAGTCCCCAACACACAAATATGCTTGATGGTAGCGATTGAATCGTATTAGGGTGGTGATCTACGCCGTCGACGCGTTAATATATTTCGACCAACAGCAAGCGAACGTTAGCGGTTGAGGCATGTTCAGACAGTAATAGTTCACTTTATTTATTTAAACTTTTCGCAGTCTAAAAAGGTACAAAGGAGGACTTAATGCCTTAGGCATTCTCTACCAGTCAACCAAGAGTGGTGAAGAGATTAGATGGCAGGTGCTCTGTTTGAGGCACAATGATAATTGTTTAGTTAAAAATAAATTAAAATGAATTATAAATAAAAAAGGTACACAAATACATAAATAATAGGTTATAAACTTATTAAACACATCTTTATATATAAAATTCTTCTGTAAATGTGTTTGTCACCTAAACTCCCCCTAAACGGCTGGACCGAGTTGGATGAAATTTTGTGTGTATAGTGTATATTTATTTGAGTGGATCCTTGGATGGTTTGAAAATACAATTGGACCCGGTAGGTGGCGCTGTTTGGACAGCAACGTCTGTCGGGTCTGCTAGTCCATATATATATTTTCAATAATATATATCTATGTTATATATTTACACAATTATATACAAATTTAAGGGAGTGAGGTGTTTAGATGACTCTACACTATTTATTTTGAAAATTACTCAAAATTTCCGCTTAAATACATACCGGCTGGTTCTGCTAGTAGGTACTGGAACCGTTTAATGTGAAATTGCGTAAATGCAAATCCGTTACCAAAGTGTCAGTACTGGATATTTCTGGTCATCCATTATGAGAGTTTAGACATTGGTAGGGTTTCTTACACGATTGAATAACACATTATCTTTTTCGGAAAGACCACTTGGAAGATGGTTCATTTATATTTGAATGCATGCATGGGTTATGGTAATGTATTTACTGTACATAAATTTAAAAAAAATCATTTGTGTAGACTTATCTTACTTGGATATCTAAGTGGCTCCACTATACTTTGATTGAAAATTCTCTCACAACTAAACATAAAAAAAAATAAAGCAGCATTTAATCTTACACTCGCCATTTAAACTCCACCCGTCTGACCCCAACTTAACGTCGCGCGTAACTGGCCCTTATTTCATTTGAAGTTATTAGATTGTTGTTACGCGACCGCCTGCATTTATGATAGGCTATGTTAACACCCACTAAACGGTATATGTTTTAGGAATGGTGTGAATCATAACACATTATTTAGCGGGAAGTTATTTTGTGTAATGTGTTAGTAACGTTAATGTTGCGTTGAAAGGCGAGGGGTTATGGAGAAAACTGTAGAGGTCTTAAGTTTCTTGAAGGTGAAAATTCCCAACTATACTAAACTTGATTTACACTAATTACTAAGAGCCTGTGTACACGATGCGTTGCGGTGCCGCACCGCTATGAATTCGCCGCATCGGCGGTCACACGGGTGTTGCGGCGTTGTAAAGTTGTTACGCTGCAAGGGCGCCGCGTCTGCCTTTCAAACATCTGTGTTTATGACAACGCACAAACAACTGAGCGGGGCCGCTCTAGTGTCTAAACGCGTACACCCCTCTCTGCCTCGTCTCGCGGGCTGCAAGTCCGATGTACGTGCGTGCGACGTCGGAACGTACCGTGTGGTATACCATGGATTTTTGCATGTAGAACGCTGCAGCGACACCGTTCCGGCACCGCGCCGCCGCCGCAATGCATCGTGTGCGCAGGCTCTAACAGCCGGTTTCTAAAACTTAAGTTCTAACTTCAAATCCTCAATTTGTAGTTTAGAACTTTTCAAACTCTTCTTAAGCTCTCATTAAAGTACCTAGCGGGCTAATAATTTTCTTCATAAGCGCGAAAAAATTATCTATCATCTGTCCCATACATTTGGGTCGATTAGGTATTAAAGTTTGTATGGATTACGATGTATGGTCTGTTGGATAAAGTTGTTCAGTTTGATGGTCTATTTTATACAACACTCTCTCCTCCTCTTCTTGCTTTCTTTTTTTGGGAAGGCATCTCGTAGCTGACCTCGGGCTATCCTGTGGCTGCCTTAAGCTACTAAAAGCTTCCAGCCAGGGGCGTATACTAAACTTATGTACTGTGCGAGCGCTCGCTAAGGGCACCCCCTGTGGGGTACAAACCTCGGCTTAAGGCGTCACTGGGGGGAGGACAACAAGATAGGACAGGTTGGATCAAACATGGTTATTGTCAGGGGAATTTAAAGCTGCATGCTCAGCTTCGACACGGGCTGGCGCATTGACGCGCAAGAGTCGGGGGAGGAAGCAAAGGTCGGGGGTACTCTTCTTAGCGTATCGATGGCAATCTAAATAAACTCGGCCCAGAATTCGGCCACATGTTTGGCGCCATCACTAGCGTCCATCAGTACCTGTAACGTGCAGCTGACAGGATACGCAGGACACGACATTAAGTTACCAACCTTTAAATATGACGACAACTTTTAGATACATGCTGTAGAACGATACGGACATCCAAAATGGTGACCTAGATAACTAGAGCAAAAATTGTGAGAAATGAGAGGAGTTGATGAGTATGTTGTGTAAAGTTGATGTAATGGTTTCAGTTAATAATTTTGTTTAATTAAGCGAAACCGCAGCCCGTCACCGCTTGCGTTTTATGCAATTAATTACTATTAATAATAATTGCAACGGAAATGATCTTTTATGGTGTGTATTGGTACAAGTACCTGGGCGACCGAGCTCTGCACTGGTGAAAATAGAGAATGCTCATATAATAGTATAGGACAGTACCCACTAATTCCATACTGCCATGACCATTATTTTACTGTCAATAATATTATGTCATTATTTATTACCTCATTCTAAACTTGGGCGACCGAGCTCCGCTCGGATGAAAGTACGGAGAAAACTAATTTTCGCAGATATGAGACCTAGCTAGATCGAATTTTCGCCCCAGTAAACCCTTATATTGCAACTTTCAATAAAATCGTTAGAGCCGATTTTGAGAACGTGACTAGGTACAAATGCATATACAAACATATATATACATACAAATATTGCTAGTTTAATAGTATAGGATATTGGATAGGTCAATGCTCGGTAGACAAGCAGTATTCAAAAACCCACATTCAGACTAATTCCTAGCGAAAAAGAAAATACCAAAGTAAAACAGTCATGACCGATGATTACAACCTGGTCTAAGACCACTTGTCCACCACCAATGTCAACGGGACGTCAACGAGAACGACATGATGGAGCCGAAGTAGCGATACATATACTTACTATGGCCAAGTGTTCACCGAACGCCCATCACCTGAGCACCGGTATCCTGGCCCCCGAATTTTCGAGTAGTTCAGCTTGATCGCTAGCATTCGGCCCGAGATTGTGACGGGCCGTTGTGCCGGCAAAACACTAAAAAGTTTTGATCTTGTCCACATAGTTACTGCCAGCCACCCTTGCTTTATTTTGTCTACCGAACCACCGAGTTTGGTCGCGGTGGACAAACAATCGCCGTCACCGGGCCGTCCCGTTTGTTTCGAATTATCTCGTTTCTCGATGACGTCCCGTTGCTGGCGGTGGACAAACTACCTTAGTCTACTAATTTAAAATCGTCACAATGATCTCGCCATTATGAGGTTTCGACAGACTTTGAATAGGATATCTATCAAAAATTTACCAAGCCAAGAGAAACAGAACATTGCAACATTCGTAAATAGTAGACTTGGCCCCCTGTTGTCGAAACTTACGAGGTTACTATCAGGCAAGTGAGGAAGATCGGATGAGGAAAAGCGGAGCCATGAACGGCTTAAGGAATAGGTAAAATAACAGACTATATAATTATCAAAGAATTCACTATAGACATGGGGTGCCTAACTGACAACAATGTCTATTAGAGACAACCCCATCCTACTATTACCAACCACTGCAACTTCTGTCAACCATGAAGATGAAGGAACTCAGCCTAGTTTACGGTTTTTATTTTGTAAGAGCCTAGGCATACCTAGGCTCTTACAAAATAAAAACCGTAAACTCAAGCCGTAAGCCATAGCTTATAGGCATGTTTTTGTTTGGCATCTTCCAATAATGCTCTGAATTTTTAACAAAACACCAATTCTGCGTACCTAAAATAAATCACCAGTTCATTTATTACTTACACCCATAAATTACGTAATAAATAATCCCCGTAAGTCTCGAATAAGCACTTCTTAGGGACTGAATAAAAAATAATCGAGTTAAATAAATCACGGAACGACATGAAATGTACCGGGGACCGGTTTTAAGACCACTAGCGATGGAGTACACATTCTTAAAACATTAACCGAGGTATACTGTACCTTCGGTGTATATACTTTGGTACTTAGAATGTAGAGGTTAGGATGAATGAGGTCTGTAAAAGGAAATGTATGAAGTTGTCATTCAATTTTATGTCAAGTTTCATCAAACTTGAAATAACATTTTTAAGTATCGAAATAACGGAAACCAACGTAGAGGGAGATAGTTTATTGTAACGAATATTAAAAAAATAAACAAACCAAGGAAACAGTTGTACATTAAATTTTTCAGGAACGAACTTGCAACCACCGTGTACAGATAGATATGCTGTGTTCATAATATTTTCTTTAAACAAAAAAGAAACAATAGAAAACCCAACAAAAGGTTTCAATAAACAAAAATTCACGATGCAACCGATAACAAAGCGAGGAACAGCAGTAAATTGAATAAAAATAAAATGAATGCCCAAGAGGTTAGGGAGGCCGACTAGACAGAGGGGCCGTACTATATAAAACTGGTAAACAGGAAAAGCGAGGGAAATGCCCTTGTACAACAGCACGGCACAGCAACAAGAGGACATCGATAAACAGCGACTAATATGCACATACTAATGAGATTACTCTTCCACGCTTCTACATTCCACGTCCGTACCTACCCGCTGCGTACACAGAGAGCGCGCCCTAACATAAATCGTAGGACGGTTGTCGTTACGGCAGCTATAAATCTAGTCATTCACTAATACACCACATTCAAATGTTACCGGCAGGAGGGAGGGAATCTCGTATGCGACTAGATTTCTTTCCACCCCAAACGGGGGAGTTTCTTTGCACCTTAAAAGCGGTGCGTAAAGTATGACCACATTTATCTCGAGCGAGTTACGTTGACGTAAAGGTTAGGTTAAAGTGTAGGCGATTTAAATAAATCTTTGTTACGTTGTTATTGTAATTTAATGTGTTTTAACGGGAAGGTGGTGAATGTAGACTTAAATTGAGTCTTGCGTTCGACTTCTACTCTTCCTAACACTTTAATGGCGAGTGTAATGGACATGCTATTATAAAATTATGGCTTTCTTGTTCTGTGCGAACTTATAGCCTGATCAGCTAATAATGTTCCCACTTTTGGGACACAGGCCTCCTCTCTTCGAGAAGGAGTGGGCTATAATGTCCCACTTGGGCTCAGTTGCGGGTTAGTAGATGTCACATGTCTTCAAATTTTTGGTTCTAGGATATGCCAGTTTCCTCACAATGTTTTCCTTCACCGTTTTGAGAGCAGTGGTGATGCATGGGTCTGAACCTTTAAGTCAGGTCGTTACCACTGGACCACCACTGCTTGAAATTATAACTTGTGATAAATTGAATTGGTAACAAAATAATTCCATACAAAAATTAAACTGCTTCAATGCAAACATTAACATCATCATTCTCTTGCAATGGCCTGCAAAAATCCCAAACGTCTCTTCATATCCACAAATTGACATAAGTAATTGCGTTATTCCTGCAAACCTAACCCCCATAAAATTAATAAATCAGAAGTTCCCCAGAGTTTAATAAGACCTGCACATTTTCCCAAAACAAGAATCGTTCGAACCATAGACAGTTTTATGCCACGTAAGGGGAAGTTAGTCAGTGAAGGATGTTGAACTCTTTGGAGGTCTCAAGGGGTTGTGGGGTACAAGCAACTAACCAAAATGCACCGCAAGGAAGGCACAAATCTACGGGTCATTGTAGTATGAGGAAAAATTACGAAAAAAACCCTACAGTACGTACAATGAGTGAGTGAATGGGATTCCCGATGGTGCTTGAGTATTATGTTTATGGTTTGAGGAAAGTTAAAGGGTTAGCGGTTTGCTCATCGCAATACGATATTTTATTTAATATTTTATTAGGAATTATATGCTACAATCTGATGCTCTGAAATAGTATTGTAAAGTCGGCAAGTTCAGCACCGATTTTTTTCGGCTTCCCATCTGTTGAAATCCCAACACTAAACGTTACTAAATCTATATCTATACTAATATTATAAAGAGGAAAGATTTGTATTTTTGTATATAACGCATAAACTTAAAAACTAATGCACCGATTTGAAAAATTGTTTCAGCAATTGACAGCTGCATTATCAGCGAGTATTATAGGCTATATTTTATCCCCGTACTCTTACGGGAACGGGAACTACACGGGTGAAACCGAGTGACGTCCGCTAGTACTAAATAATATGAACATCACTAGCATGCGCTCTCGGTTAGCCACCTTTATATGAATGCTCGTGCACTTCTACACGGGTCGGGTTCGCGATAGGTTGACATATATTTCGAAAACGTGCTATAGCTTAATTCGAATGTACTTGGTTGATGGTGATTCGATTATATCTCCGTAAAAGCAACTGGTTTTATTCACTGGAAGTACCTCCATTGACACACACACTTTTTCACAACTTCCACTTCTCGAAAAAGAAAGATTGCAAGTAATCATGTCATTTAAAAAAAAAGAACAGTCACGGGACGCCTGGCAGATGTGAAACATTGAAATTATTATGTACAGGTAATAGTTTCAGTCAGTCAGTTGTCAGTTAGTTAGTTAGTTGTACAGGTAGTAGTTAGCATTAGCAATGTTGGCGTGGCAACGCGGCGTCACCACCCCAACAGTTGGTCTGACCCGTTTTTGCATACCTGTTTTATTGTTTCTACGAATATTGGATGTTGTGTGTCCACAAAACGAGGGGACTAAACTTTCCGACAGAATTTATAAAACCCTTCCCCGCCCCGCTATCGCTTAACCATAACTCCCGCTTACAATATAACGAAGGTGAATGCGTGACAGCATTTTGTTTGCATCCCGTATTCTTTCGACATCTCTAATATTTCTCTCGTGCCAAATATTGTAGCGTATAAAACATCCCTCTTCACAGGTTTGGGTATTTCAATCGAGTACAGCAAAAATGTTGGAGGAATAGAATCTGAAACCTATATGTATGTAGATTCAACGTTTTTGGCAAAAATGTTTCCCACTGTATTATTTCTATTAGTAAAAGATTTTTTATACAATCTTATGTATACATATTGTGTAGTTGTTCTTACTGCTGCTACACGTGGAAATATTTACCTTACGTTAAAGGGCAAACACATTTGGGAGCGTTGAAAAATAAAAAGACAAATTATAACCACTGACATCTGATTTCCTCACCATGTGAGACTGAAACTAGAAAAAAAGAGAGGATAACTCTGTCTCTATAATGGCGTCGTCCACGGTATTGTCGAAATATTTATTACACCAGTTCACATTCAAAGCCGCAGGTGTACCTAACCGCAATTTAACTAAAACTTCTGACAACAATGAAAAACGATCGAAAAAAGCAGGTGTCCAACGAACACAGAGACAACCAAAAATAACATAAAAAGTACAGCAGATATTATACGGAATCACTCCAAATATAATCAATCTTTCTTAAGGCAAGGTGGGAGCTCCTGAGTGGTAGAATTTGACAAGGAAAATGGAAACTTTATATTGAGCGGCTCTCATCCGACTCATGGAAAGTTGAACAACTTGCTCGAGAAATTTAAGAGCTAAGTTTATGCCGAATAATGGAAGAGTGGTGGCTCGAAAAGGGGAGTTACCTCAGTGCCGGTCAGAGGAACTCGGAAATATAGACCTTTCCAAAAAAAGGCAAAACATTTTTGGAAAACTAGACGGAGGAACGGACTTCTAGAGTTTTACTCGTGTTTCTTATCTTTTCAATTTCAACAGTAAAATTGAATGCTGTTAAAAGCTCTGTACATGAAAAGTTCAGCTTTGGCATTTACGTTGAGCAGCATATAAAAACTAAAACATGATTTGAGTAGAAATAAACCCTTTTAAAAGTAATCCTACGGATCACAAAGTTTAAACTCTTTGCTTACAAAAAACTTCTAAAAGCGTTTCAATACAAAATAATTATCTTTTTTCTGAATATTTCATAGAGTTACTACACCATCAACGATGAATATTAAAAGGGCTGTACCTAAACTTGTAGCTTTTTCGGCGAACTAACTTAGTTCGAAGTTGAGAATAAACAAGTGTTGTTTTAGTGTTCAAGTTACCTCTAGCAGAATGAAGTTTTAAGTTGAAAAATAAGAAAAAAAGTGAAAAATCTCAGGAGTGAAACTTTGAAAAAATAACTACAGTTCGGAGGATTGTCGGACGATTTTACTTTTTATGTTTTCTTAGTTTGTGGCAGTTTTCTCGTCAATTTGAGTTTAAAAGACATTGATGTGGAGCTGGGGATGAGTGATGGGAGTGATTTGGTTGAATGTTGAGAGTTTTGGCGTCATAACTTTACGATTTTTATCAGAATTATTATCATTCAATTTCGAGGGACTAAATGCCTAAACGTAGGTAAGTAAATACGTAGTACGTAAGTAAGGGGGTTAAACGTAGTTAATACATTGCTCTGTTTTTGTCAATTATTTGAAAATGACAGAGAAAGAACGCTTCGCTCAGAAGTTCAGAAATTCAGAGCTACCTTGCTGCGCTCGGGAGCCCTAGAACTCTTTGTTGCGTTCGGGATTCAAAATAGCGCCGACACTGCGTTATCCCCATAGAGAATAATCTACTATTAGCGCTACATGCATTCAATGATTTTTGATGCAAGTAGATTCCTACACCCCGCCAACCCATCGAATACATGTAATAGATTAACGACAATGGTGCGGCTAAGCGTGGTTAGAAAATACAATTTTTTGCTCGCCAATCAGATGTTAAATATTGGGCTATTGTTCCTTCTAAGGTTCATGTTTTAAAAAGCTACTTCATACCTCTTCCACAAGGTTAAATTTACATTTGACATTTATTGCAATACTGGCGACCAGCTGCGGTCAACATAGTTGCGGTTCTTTATACAAAACAACTGCATGTGTATAACTACCCTTTGACGTGGTCATTGTTGGCTGCATAAGTGCATATTTTTCCTTAGATTAGTGCAATTGCAAACTGAAGTCTACTATTTTACTGAGCACTTAGTACGTCGACTTATTATCGGAGAAAAGTGGCATTCATTACCTGCCCAGTACATTGAAAACAAAAGAAAAGCAACTATTACATTACTGGTTTGAAAATTGTTGTGCTGGTAATAACCTACTGGATTTTTTTTTGGAAAACCATCCAGTCGATGTCTCAGCAGACAGAAATATCCCGTCGTGCGAACATTACTCATTTAACTAAATTTATCTAAATGAAATACTGGGTCGACAAAAACCACTTCAGGTGTTTTGTGTACCTAAAAAGGTATCTCTTTTAGCAGCTCAGTCTATAAGATCTGAAAATCTAAAGCTTGTAATAACTACACTAATTTAGATAAAATGGTTGTTTATAATATGCAACAAAAAGTTTCTGTAACCCAGTATTTTCAATTTCATCTAAAGTTTTCCTTAGATAATTTCAAACGAAACTGGAATTTCATCTCTTAATTGAAGTTTCAGTAGAAGCTGAATTAGAAGTAATCAGAGAACGGCGGATCTACTTCAATCATGTTTGATTAGTGAAATGATTTATATTTTTATTTCTTTCTTTCATATACTTAATTATGGTGTTTATTATGTTTTCTCTACGCAAAAATAAACATGAAATTGCTTGAAGAAGAAGGAAGAACACGTTTATTTGCGGTAAACATGACGCAAAGAAAAAAAAAACACGTAAATAACAAATTGGGGGAAAATATGCGTCACATTCACGCAAAACGGCCATCGCTCAGCATAATGCTGCGACCCCATGCGAGACAAAGCCCCAGCGCTGATTTTCAGCGACAGCCGGCGCTGACGTGATGACGTCAACCGGTGCAGCATATAGTGAAATAAAAAATAAAATAAATACAATACTTAGTCCTGTTTATACAAATATAATATTTAAAATGGTAACATTTCGTTCCGTCAGCGACTCACGCACCGCAGACTTACTGCAATCTGTGCGCGTAGCTATCATAAAACTATTTGCTTGACGTTCTGACGTATTGGTTAATAAGTACTGGTTACGTAATAATTATAACATGGCGCAATGGCGCATTAAGTAATGAATGTTATGTTATGATGCAATGCATAATAGGAGTAATAACACAGGATGTTAGTTAAATTAGGCTTAGTTTAATTTATATAATATTAGTTTTTGCCTGCAGCTTCGCCCGCGTGGATGTCAGAAAATATCCTTAGGGAACATACTACTAATACCGTGATTACATACCTAAAAGCCGAGGAAAAGGTCATTGACTCCTACCGCTGCGTCCGCGTTTCCGTCAACCACAATTATAATTTTGAATCTGTGATATCTTTTAAACTATTAATTTAAATCAAATGATGTCAAGACATATTTTAATCTAAATTAAATTTTCAATTCAAGTAACATTGTTTATTGGATAAGGATGGAGGAGTATAATACCGGTCAAAATAGCTTCGAAAACACAAAGAAATTTTTATCAAATTCTGAAAGATAAAAATGGTTATTGTGGGTTATCCTTAGAAGATAGACATATGCCATTGTGGATTTTTTGTTGAACTTTTTAGATGAATAATACTGTAGAACATACATTTTATGTAACTTTTACCATTTCCGCGGTGCACGCCAATAAAGTTCCCAGTTGGCATGATTTTTTCCCGACATCTTCAACAAAAATCGTCAAATTTCAGCCAATTTACACAAAGCCTAAATGAATTATTATACGGGGGACTTTGTTTTATAATATGTAAGGATTATAATTGGTTGTTTCAACATTATGAATAATATTGTTGTTAGTCTTAGCTGCTATCTATCTAATCTAACTAGCCTGTATTGTCCCATTGCAGGGCATAGGCCTCCCTCTCCCTTTTCCGCTGTTATCTATACATAGTATAAAACAAAGTCATTTTTCGAGTCTGTTGAGCCGTAATCCACTACGCGGACCCAGTGCGGGTTGGTAGATGTCATATGTCTTCGAATTTTTGGTTCTAGAACATTGTTTCCTCACGATGTTTGCCTTCACAATTTTGAGAGCAGTTGTGATTAAATATTAACACAAAGTAAAGCGTCTGTTAGGGCTTGAGCATACGACATACAACTCGTAAGCCGTGGTCGTTACCACTGGACCAACACTGCTCAACACTTCTTAACTACACAGTGGATTTTGAAGTAGTTTTACCATCATTTGGAGAATCCATTTCAGAAGGTTTATGGGTACAATATTTTTTTTTTTTTTTTTTTTTTTTTTTTTTTTTTTTTTTTTCTGTAGGGCATCTCGTAGCTGACCTCTGAGGTCATGACTACTTAACCGGTCAATCCTGTGGTTGCCTTAAGCTGCTACACTCAAAGCCTCCAGCCAGGGGCATACAAAACTAAGCTAAAAAGCTAGGTGAACGCTCGCTAAGGGCACCCCCTGTGGGGTACGAGCCTCGGCTTAGGGCGTCACCGGAGGGAGGACATCAAAGATGGGACGGGCTGGATCAAAGTTTTGATCATTATTATTAATCGGGGAATTTAAAGCTACGTGCACAGCTGAAACCACTGCTGGCACCTCGTTATCGAGCAAGGGTCGGGGAGGAGTATCATTTACTCGGGGGCGCGGACGCGATCGCAAAGGACCTCGACGGCGAGGTCGGAATGACGGGAGGCGTCTGTATCTGTGTAGAGTACTAGTAGCCCTATTGCTCTCCTGAAGGAGGGTTATGGGGTCATCAGGGTCGGTGAGAATGTGCCTAGGTCGGCGGGTACGGCTAATCCTACTTGGGACATAGCTGGCGGCCTCGACAACCAGAGGGTTGCGATGTTTGACCGCGGAATCGAAGTAACGCTTTGCAAGGCGTTTTAGAAATTGGTGGATCGTGGGAATTCTAAGGTCGAGATGGAGACTCTCGTTCCTAACATACCAGGGGGAGCCTGTGGCCCTACGGAGGAATCGGTTTTGGAGCGTTTGCAACCTATGGATATGATGGGGTTTTGCATGAGCAAAGACGGCACCCGCATAGGTCATGATGGGACGAATACACGCTGTGTAGATTCGCAATTTGCACTTAAGTGACATCTTGCTGCGTGCGTTTAGGACGGAATGGAGCCTACCGAGAGCGAAAGCGGCTCGCGAACGAACCTTCTTTATGTGCTCAGCGAAAGTGAGATGGTGGTCGAGGAAAACACCTAGGTATTTGGCTCGCTTCTCCCAAGGGATCTGCTTACCGAACATAGTGAGAGGTCGGGGGAGGGGGTCTCTAAGCCTTGTGCGCGGTTTCGAGAAGAGAACCGCTTGGCTTTTTTCGGGATTGACTTCTATGCGCCACTTTCGAAACCAGGCAGCGAGTCGATTGACTGCGCCTTGGAGAGTGTGGGCGATATTGTCGGGGTATCTAGACCTAAAGTAGATGGCCGTATCGTCTGCGAACAGAGCGAAATGCGTCCTTCTACCTGGGTTTGGAATATCGCTAGTGAATAGCGTGAACATGAGGGGAGCTAGCACGGAGCCCTGAGGGACTCCTGCACGAATGGGGCGGGGAGAGGAAAGTGCTCCTTCAATGCGATAGCGGAATACGCGATTCGATAGATAGTCCCGTAAGATGAGTACGAGACGATCCGGCACGCCGAGTTGGTACAGCTTGTATAATAAGCCGTTGTGCCAGACTTTATCGAATGCTTTCGCAATGTCGAAGAAAACTGCACCCGTCAAAGAGCCGCGTTGGAAACCATCGCTTATGAACTCAATGATGCGGTGGGCCTGATGCACGCTAGAGTGCTCAGTTCGAAAGCCGAACTGTTCGTTGGGGATGAGGCCCTTGGTCTCGGCGAAGTCTCTGAGACGCTTGTAAATAAGCCTCTCATAGATTTTTCCGAGAACCTTGAGCAAACTGATGGGACGGTAGCTAGAGGGGTCGGTACTGGGTTTACCGGGCTTTCTGATACCTATGACGGTGGCTTCTTTCCACGACTGGGGAAAGAAGTTGTTGCTTAAGGCACCATTGAAGATGGTAGTCAAAAGCATTATCAGGTTGGCAGGGAATAATTGGATCACCCTATTGGTGAGTCCATCTGAACCGGGAGCTTTACGAGCTTTAAGACCTTTGATAATGTCGTGCACTTCGTCTGGAGCGACGGGAGGCAGTGGACAATCAGGGTCGTCGACAGGAGGGAGAGAGGCTCTACGTTCGACTTCAGCGTCGACCTTTAGGAGGTGAGCTTGGTCTACTGGCAGGGAGCTGGGTGAGCATTGGGCCTCGAGGGTGTCGGCCAGGCATTCTGCCTTTTCAACGTCCTCGAAGGCTATGGTCTTATCGGGACGGGTCAGGGGGGGCATGGAGGAAGTTTGAGGGGATTTGAGTTTCCTCTGAAGTTCCCAAAATGCCAGATGGTTGGGCTCTAGTTCGCCGAGCATCTTGTCCCAGCCCGCGTCACGCAGCTCCTGTATGCGTGTCTTTACAGATCTATGTAAATAGCGCATATGGGCTTTGTTTGCGGAGCAGGGGAAGCTGCTGTAGGCACGGACGGCCGCGTTCTTCTCAGTCAGTAATGCACGCACATCGTCCGGCAGGCTCCAGTGACGGTCGTCCGTCACTGTAACCTCCCTTGAACATTCGTTCAGGACGGTTTGTACGTGATTAGTGAGTGAGTCGATCGCGGACGTCGTGTCTGCGATAGAGTTGAACACGTCGGGAATAGAGTCTAACTGAGGGGACGTGTTGGATTTCAGCTGAGTGCTTACTTTCTTCCAGTCCGTGATCCTCTTAGTGATAGGGGGAGAGTTTGGGTCGCGGAGACCTATGCGGGGGTCTAATCTCATGACTACCGGACGGTGATCAGAGTCGAGCTCGTTAATAGCTTCTATGGAGTCTAGTCTTAGGTTGACGTTCTTAAGGAGCGCCACATCTAAGATATCAGGGGCATGATTTACGTTAACCGGAAAGTGGGTGGGAGTCATTGGAGCGATGACGTCAAAGGTCAGAGAGTGGGAGAGGTCGAACAAGTGTCGGCCTCTTGTAGTAGTTACCGAACTATTCCAGGAGGGATGTTTGGCATTGAAATCGCCCGCTAAAATGAGCGAGTTACTCATAGTGAGTAGAATCGAGAGGTCGTCAGAGAGGAGTTGGAAATTCTCCGAAGTATTAGCGGGGGGGAGATAGACCGACACGAGAGTGATCGGCTGGTGGCCTGACATGCCGAGGCGGCAGGCCGAAACTTCTAATCGTGAGAGGGGAGGAGGGTCAATTGGGATGCAGTGAAGCTGCTTTTTGTAGTAAATCAGGGTACCTCCTCTATGGCAACGTGACCTATCGTTGCGAACTATCCGGTAGTTAGCTATTGATGGGTTACGGTTGCAAGGTTTTAGAAAAGTCTCTTGGACTAAGAGAACGTCTATTTGATGATGGGTACAATACATTTATATTTAACTTATATACCACATATCACTACAACAGTACAGTATTTCTATTTTCTTAATGTCCCTCGGGTATCATCGCATTTCCGAATACAAAATATAGCAAATTTTTATGTCCATCAATTATTAGATTAATCGTGTATAACAATTTGAATTCAGAACTAAGTACTTTATTGTTGTTTGTTTTGTTTTCCGTGTGAACAGAGCTGTAAAACTATTATCCTATCTGTCAAGCCTGCGACTTTAGCGGCTTTCCTCCCATTATTTAAATACATTACATTAAGTTAAAAGAGTATTAACAACTCTATATACTTTCAAGTCTATTAAGAGCGTTCGGTCTGCACCAAGTGCAAAGGGCAACTGATAGAAATCCGACAACTGTCGAAACACGAAGTTTGCCAAGATACATTAAGAAAATAGAAATGAAGTACTTACATTGCACTCGTACGATGCAGGGGCGGGTCGTTAGTCGATTATAATATTATTTTTTAAACTTGAGATAGGCTGTCTATTGTGTCTGCACGTCACTACTTTAGTACTCAGCAAGTTTCACAGGATTACAATAATTTGGATTGAAAAGCGGCTTGCATACATTGGTGCTTTCACCACGTTGATACAAATAAAGGACTGAAAAAAATAAATAAAAAGGCCTGTAAAGTTTCCAGTTACTATTCAACTGAGTAAAGTCAGGGTATTTAATTTTTATGCAAATTAACTACCAAATTTGTCCGCATATTCAATTCAATTAATCTTTATTGCAATGCTTATTGTACATAAATAAATACTGGTGGTAAAAGTGTGAATAAATATAAACAATTATGAACCCTGTCGGTCTCAGCAAAATTTTAAATAAATAGGAAATAATATATTCATATTCAAATCTCAACTCATTCTTTGACACTTAACAATAAATTTTCCTAACTGGTAACTAACATTCGAATTAATTTCTGCACTTCTCTTAAGAGTATTTCGCCATAAACATACATACTTTAGTAACCTTAATATCTGTGGACCCCTCTGCAAGCTTAAGTATTTAGTTAATTAAAGCCAAGTGCACGCTATGCTAGGTACAACCGCTGCGGTCACGGTGCGGATATGCGGTCACGTTGGTTCGGATATTTCGGATACGATAACCGGAATCACTGAGATGTTTATAGTTGGTTTGATAACTGAAATTTTGTTACAAGCAGGTTAATATTATATGTATTTTATTTTATTTTATATTCGGTAAAATTATGAAGGCTCAAGTTAGAGCCTTAAGAACGTTATGGTCGTTTGTATGGCAAACTGGCTTTAAAACTCAGTTTTGGAAAATAAATCCTGTAGTTTTTTTAATCAACTTGTGAAATTTACAATTTTCTTTTTAATTTTACATAATGTATAAATTAATATCAGTTAGGTACGAACCGTTTTGTTAAGTTTTATATGCAAACCAATTTGAAAACGTCCAGATAAAAAGCTGCAGAAGAGAGAACGTTATTTAAAAAATAATGAAACTGTTTTTATTTTTTTTACGTAGCCTTTAACAAAAAAACAAGTTTTTAACAAAGCGGATCTAAAAAAAAATAACTTCAACATGACGATGCGGATATTTTTTATTTTATTTAATGGTCCAGCCCATCAGTTTCCCTTACATTGGCTTGTCTATAAAACAGCCCCTCTGTAAAACGGTTGGCCGTACAATAATGGCGCACAAACACATTTACATTAGTTCTCGTAATGTACCATATTAGGGGCTATTGCCTACAACGAGATAATATACGAGTATCCGAGAAAACATCTCAACAGCTTGTATTGTACTCTCAAGTAATTTGTGCCGGCGCGGCGGATATTTCGTTGAGTACCTATTGCTCGTGCGGATATTTATCGGATTTTGAATCGAGCGGCACTAATGTGGACTTATCTTTACTTTAGTTTTTGGTGGTGTTTTTCGTACGGTATGATATTTCTTCGTTAAGTAGTTACCTAGCTAATCTACTATACTTAGGTACTAAGTTATTTGAAAGCACATAAGTTATTTGAAAATGTAATTTCCGTTTATCTGTAGGTTTGTACAGTAGACCGCGCGACAGTGTTAACAAATTCAGTATAAGACTGCTCTTCTACCAGAGATGTGAGAGGATGTTAGCGAGGAATGTGTTTGTTAATAACCAATAGAATCGCTTCATTTACCTAGCCTCGCTCAGCGCAGCTCCGGTGGAAATGGCTTAGCGGTGCGAGGTTTTTGTACGTACAAAACAAGCGAGGGATGTGTGCGAGGGATTTGTGCGAGGGATGTGTGCTAGGGATGTACGCGAGCGAGAAATCGCATCTGAAAAGAACCCACTACACATCCTCGCACCGCTTATCTGCGCACCGTTTCTCAGCGGCCTAGCACATCTCTGGTGGAATCGCTCACATTGTTTCAGAGCTTCGTTACGCATACTCGCACCGCTCAGCTACCTCGCACATCTCTAGTGGAAACGGAGCCTAAAGGTCATCTCTCACTCATTATAACTGCACCATTCTGTCACAGCAAGTAACTTGTCATTCAAGTTATGGTTTTAAATCAAATGTATTAAAGTAAATTTTAAGATGATAATACAGAATAATTGACACCCGTGAATAACAAGCTGTCACCTCACCGGTAGCGAGCGGTCTCTAGCTGACGGCGCGTTGGCCACAAGCGGGTGGATTTTTTCAAGGCGGTGCCGGCCGGGCCGATACTGTGCTGGAGCATAGCGATTATATTGATCTGCCAGCCTCTTAATTCTAGTGAAACTCCTTACAACGGTCGA
This sequence comes from Omphaloscelis lunosa, assembly GCA_916610215.1. Taxonomy (NCBI): domain Eukaryota; kingdom Metazoa; phylum Arthropoda; class Insecta; order Lepidoptera; family Noctuidae; genus Omphaloscelis; species Omphaloscelis lunosa. The sequence goes on from OU744247.1 coordinate 4,649,114, forward strand.
CTAGCTCAAGGTCAAAGTGTCACTATCGACGTGTGTCCTACTGTAGAAGCGGTCGGCTAATTTTAAACAATGGCTGTCAGTTGTAATACGTAGTTTTTAAACTTTATTTCTCTTGTAAATGCAAAAAGTTTATCAAGTTATCATAGTTTTAATACAAGAAATTACACAGGGAAAGTATCCAGAGAAATACCTATAGTATTAGGCAATGTAAATTGTCTTTGGTCCCTGGCCCTGACATCAAGCAATATTACAGATAAATTAATTGTCAAACTTCTACTGCTTGAATACGAGGCTTTTGGCTACTTTGTATTTGTGTATTTCAAATAATGTGCGTGTATTTTTGGGAAGAATAATCTTTTTATTTCTCCATCTACTTATCGAGGAGAAAAAAAAAAGTTTATGAATATTACTGAAACTTAATGGATTAAGCAATATTCACGACGTGGCACATTAAGACCTCAACTAAAGCTTGGGTTTCTTATAACAGCGGTGGCCGTAACATAATGGCCGCAGTGACGTCCGTCATGATAACGACTTTACGGTGTCAATAACACTCTAGAGAAACAGACCAACTTATTTTCATGACTAACGTTTCAATGACGTCATTCGACGGTAAATTGCGGACGCTATGTAGCGGCCACCGCAGTCATGGGAGTTTAATTCCATAAAAGTAAACATAATCATTTTCTTCGGTACAGTTTTCCTAAAACGACTACTTACGCAACAAACTACCCACTGACTTACATGCAATAAAACCCATCCTTAAGCATAATCCACACCAATAGGTTTTATGGCTACATTAATCGCCACACTAAAACGTTACCCTAATTCGTTCGACAGTAAAATCGAACACCGCTGTGCGAATTGACGATTTTTATATACCTGGAACAAGAAAACAAAGTCGTTATGCGAGAGGACGTAAAAACATTACTAAAAATATATTATTATTATGTTAAGAGGGAACTGGGTCTTGCCGAGTTGCCTAACAATAGCGGCGACACATCTTGTTTCATAACCCACAAGTACTTCAATGTTTACTGAGGGGCTGGCAAAATAAACATACATTACATTAATATAATGTACAATTTAACACTAAGATATAAATATTTATTATGTACAAGAAGAGCTCATTGGGCATAAAAAAATCGTCCGCATCGCTGTCAACGGAAAAAGTACCCAAAAGGCTAGCAGCGTTGCCTCGTTGGGTGGCAATGCTGATTCTTTGACAAAATTGGCCAGCCCTCTGGTCATGTGAAGAATCGTCCAACCGCTTGGCGATGCTCCGAAATATTCGATGAGCCCATTTCATCCCCAAACGGCTCAAAAATAGAGCTACCAAAAAGGTTGTTATAATTATTTTATTTGCGCCGTTTGAGTTATATGACAATATAATAAACTAAATGTAATCGGAAATTAATTTTCGTTAAAAAAAGAAAATAGGATTTAACATTGTGCCACAAACTCTAAAAGTAAATTGTGTTGTATCTTTCACCATATTTGTAATTTACTTATTCTTTCAAAACGTACTTCAAAGTTCTGTCAAACTCCATAACAGTTTATTATTGTTTATTATTGATAAATTTTATGAATATTTATAGAGATGTTAACTCTATAAATATTTATAAAATTTTTCATACAAAACGAATTTAAGAAATTCTAGTATATAAAATTTTAATGATAGCTTCAAGACCCTGATCAATTTTTTTACGAGATAAATGACGTGAACGAACTGTTAAATCCTGAAATGCCAACTCAACAAATGTAAACCAGGTCAAAATCGTACAATCCATTAATCCCACAATCACCATTTATATCAATTTATCAGACTTCACAGATAAACGAGTGCGAAAAAAAAATAAACATATAAAAGTACTTTTCAAACAGTATTCAACAGAAACATTGAAAGCTTTCAAGGCACTAAGTAGCTAGGAACCTTTTCGTTAAAACTTGTAAATCATATTAAAAGGTTTTCATGTGAAATACCTCACCTGCTCGCGACTTCGGAGATAAAATAAATATTCCAGACGGGGTACGAAAAACCATTGGAAAAAACTTTTTCAACGGATCCTGATTTGCAAGTTGGTGACTCTTCTTTTGTGTAGCGGAAGTAAATATCATTGCGTTACGTTGTGGTATGGATTTACTGTTTCAGTTGAATATCGACTATTCTTGGCCACGATTTTTTTACGATAGATTCAGATATTGTACTCGATAGCAAGGCTCGGATACCGGTTAAATTTTCAAACAGTTATTATGTACTTGACGGAAAAAACCTTTACATTCGATTTCGTTCGTAGAAACCGGTTTTTTTTAAACTAGTTTTGGTGGACACAAGGGCAAGGTTTTTTTGGATTAAACAGTTTAGAGCAATATTAACCGGTTTTTTGTTTAGTTTTTATTCAGCGCGGCATCCTCACAAGTAGTCACAAGTTGCAACGCGTTTACCGATATGCCGCTCGTCGTATAAACCGGTTAATTTAGGTTAAAATAAAGTTCTTAAAAGTTCTTAAAACGAGTAAAACCCAAATAAACCGGTTTTCACCGGTATTTAGAACAAGGCCTAACACCAACTATTTTTTTTGCCCCAACTGAGACTCGAACCCAAGGATTTCTGGGTCTGAGACAGGTGGTCTAGCCACTAGATCACAGAGGCGGTTAAATGAAAAATAAAGATCATTTAACAAGTTCAGTGGCTTCCTCCTTCAAAACTCCCCCACTTTTACCTTCATCCTCAAACAAAAACCATAACTTCTGAGCTCAAACCCACAAACTATCGACTCAACAATCCGAATATCACAAATAATCCTTCAGTACATTAAACAAATCCGCAGACTTAACGCAGAGTACACACAGTGCTCACTCTCACCTCTTAACCGTTCATATCGCTACGTTTCTAATTAAACCGCCGAATTCACAGCGAAGCGTCGACGCGCTAATATAATAAAGCCAGTATAAACCGCACTAAACGGGTTTAATATCAAGAGGGCGGGTGTAGCTCAACTTTTCGACGCGGTCGGGCGCATTACAACTTACAACCGGAGCGGATTAGCAGCGGTGTGTATTCAGCTTAATGTTGGCTTCTTTGTTTGCTGAGAAGTTGTATCTTTGTGCGCTGATTACAGTTGTATCTAGACTAGGCTTTATTGGCTGCGCTGTTACATTAAAGTGGTGAATTAGCTTTTAATAAGGTGAACAATGTAAGTAAGGTGTGAAGAACGAGGAACTGCTGATTTGAAATTTCCATATAAATTGAGATTAAACTTACACTTTAGTACATAAAATAAGACGTTTGTCTGTCTGAACGCGATAAAGTCAAAAACTACCGAACGGATTTTCATACAGTTTTCACTAAAGGATGGAGTGATTCATGAGGAAGGTATAAATGTAATAATTCATTAAGGTTTTGTGTAAATTGGTTGAAATAAGACGATGATTGTTGAAGATGTTGGAAGAAATGATGCCGACTTGACAGGCGCGCGCCACGTAAACCAATAAAGTTATAAACGAAAACAAAGTATTACGGAATGAATACATTGTTAATTGTAAATTGTTTGATTAAGATAAAGGTTACGGTATTTTTAATACCAGTAGTACATTCCCGTGGGATATTTTCCGACACCCACGCAGCGCAGCCGAGGGCAAAAGCTGCTTACACATAAATAATAACAATCAAGCTAGTACGGTAAGGTTACGTATGTAACACGCATGTAGCTAAATGTGTTGCAAAGAAGTAATACAATTTTTGAAGTGAAAACTTCTTTATGCTCTTTATTTATATTGTGTTACGGATCAATGTTCTATGCAAGTATAATATTTGTACTTTAAAGGTTTTGTAAACGCAATTATACTATTTATTTATATTTCGTTACGGATTAATGTTCTATGCAAATATTTTTACTTTAAAGGTTTCGGAAGTCTTTTTTTTTGTAACCGCGATTGTGCTCTTTATTTAGATAAGGTTACGGGCCAATGTTCTATACAAGTATTTTTCTCCCACCAAGGCGATCTTGTTCAAGTTTACACTTCTGTCGGCACTCCCGGAGTGCAACCACATTTTTTTTAAAGTGAAAACTTTTTAGGCGCGTTGGGCATTTTTGAGATGGGATTAAACAATTGATTTCGCGACACTGTTACCGACACCAACTTTAAAAAGACATCAACGCACGATACATTATTTCCTGCACAGTAAAGTTGTACAAGTTTTCACTTCTGTCGGCACTCCCGGAGTGCCACCACCAGTGATTTTTTTTTGTGTCTTCACGTTAAAGTTTTCTCCCAATCAGAAATTCCTTGACATGCGGTCAGTACCAATAATATTGAAATATTTTTGTTCAATTATTCTGTACCTTGTGGCTGTCGATTCCTACATTTGGTTACTTTGATCTAAAGGTAACATTACCTCAAAATATTCAACCCATTAATTCTAACCATTTTTCCCCAAACTACAAAGTTCTGCCCAAAAACCACAGGAAACTAATTTAATTATATGAATCTGCGACTTCGACAGGGGACCCAACATAAAGCGGTTCCAACAAATTGAAACGAGAATCAAACCCGTGACCCTACACGTCGCTCAATAAACGGACCCCGAATGTGTTTATCGGCATTTGATACTGGACCCTTTACATCGCAGTATAAGAAAAGGGAGTAGTTACACTTCTAACAATATTCGATTTAGGAAAATATTATGACGATTATGTTTGTGAATGTTCCATGAGAAACAGATTGTACACAGAACTGATGCTGATACAGGTGAAAGTTCTGGAGTGGAGACCAGCAATGCCTTTCATTATGACAGTTCAACAACATTCATTGCGTTATTATTTATATGTATATGGCACGGCTAAAACCCGAAGTGTAGCTCTACACCTAGTTTTAGTCGGCTACAACTAGGTACGGCCGGTAGCAGTTGGTATTTAGTTGTAGCAAGTGAAAATGGTTGAAAGGTAGATTAGGTTAGGTTAGAACTGTGACCACATAACACACCGCACGAGCCGAGCGAGCGAAGTGAGTGGTGCCGCGGCCCATTTAGGCAAGTTTAACCAACTGCTACCGGCCGCACCTAGTTGTAGCTGGCTAAAACTAAGTGTAGCCGCATTGGGTTTTAGCCGTACTTTATTGTACATCAGGAAATACATTGCAAACAAAAAAAAAACACTACAAAACATACAATGGGCGGCCTTATCGCTTTCTGCAATCTCTTCTAGGCAACCTTGGAATGGACAGTGATTGCGTGGACATAAATATGGGGTTATCATTAATGCAAAATAATATGTATATAGATACAATATAATATAATAAATATAGTAAATATTTTTGAGCAGAAGATTCTTTTCTAATTCTTTTTAAGTTTCCTCCAAAATCCTTTGGTATGTGATTGTAAGTGTGTTACGGAATTAGGGTGTTGGTATCTACCGGAAGGTATAGCGTGGCATAATCAGACTATTATATTCCCACAGTTGGGACACAGGCCTTCTCTCGGTGGGAGGGAATGGGCCGTAATCTACCATGCGGGCCTAGAGCGAGTTGGTAGATGTCACAGGTCTCCGAATTTTTGGTTCTGGGACATGCCGGTTTCCTCACGATGTTTTCCTTCACCGTGTTGAGAGCAGTGGTGATGAATTTATTTACAAAAAGAAAAGCACCAGTCTGGGTTCGAACTTACGACCTACAACTCGTAAGTCGCGGCTATTACTACTGGGCCACCACTGCTTCTTGCACAACGTGGGTCCTACTCAAATTAATGAAACAGGGAGTGAATCTATTGTCATTACTAAACCTTGACAACGTAGATGCTTGTAAGACCATATGCGCTTACACAACATAGTCACGTTAGTTGATGTTCTATTAGTACAAAGCCTACAGTCGAGATAGAACCGTCTCGATCTAATACACACCAGATTGCGTATCAGAATACGACTAAGCTGTCGGTGGACCGTGCTCGATTATATTATCATATGGTAATCGAATCTGGTAATGCCTAGCTCTGTCTAGCTGCTGCTTACTGCACATACATACAACATGCGACAGTGAATCCTTTCAAATTTACGTAGCATGAGCCTCGTTGGTCTATCAGTCGCAAGCGCTTCTGGTGAGAATGAGGTCCTGGGTTCGATTCACAGGTGGGGCAAAGTGTTATTGGGTTTTTCCATTAGGAATTTCTCTGTAGCAGCTTGGAGTCTGGATTTGTGCTCTCAGTTGATGGCAATAGGCTCAACACCTTTCACATGGGACTTAAGTATAACTGCCAAAATGTGGGTGTCCTAGAAGGTATACCTCTTCTAACCCTTCGGGAATTACAGGTACGATGTTATGATGTTGAACATGCTGCATATCAGTATACAGAATTGTAATAAGGACTAGAGCATCTTCCAACTTTTTACTTTCATTATCAAGTCACCACCATTTTGTCAGATTCGAAGAGGCTTTCAGTGTAAAATTAAACATGCTTATCTAAGATTAAAGTCTATTCCAGGCACTACGAGATAATACTGCATCGACGACCTTACCCAAAGGTTAACTTGTAGACATAATTCTAGATAGAATTCTTGATTGACCAAAACCACATGTCCTTGAAGTTTCTTCCCCGTTCTTCTCCATGGAGATCTACGTTTTGGAATGGGCAATTAGCTTCAACTTTCTGACTAACTGACCGGCTCTTTGACAAATCAAAAGTGCTTGTAAATGATTTAATTGAAATAAATGCTTTGAGTTTGAGTTTGTCGCCTCAGGAATGCGCGGTGAGGCGAAGAGCAGCGTTGACGAGTGAGTAGCGGGACGCCGTGAGCGTTGACGAATGAGCGGCTTGCACTGCCCGGTCTCGTCGTGCACATACCTAAGGCGCGGTACAGCGGTCTCGATCAAACTATAGCAACATGTTCCATTCAACTTATCCGTGGTCCTTCTGTTCGTATCCCCATTGTGATACTGGTCCTTCCTCAACCCATCCGTTCGTCCCTTCGTCAACTAGACACGTGACGTATAAAAGTACTTATATTTATACATAGATTTTATTTTCTATTATTTAACTGTCGAATATATTGTCCGAATTTCTTTGAATCTAATGTGGGTCTGGAGTCAAAGCTTTCCTAATTTCCGTAGTAGGAAGAGTAGTCGGGCGCATGCTGATGTGGGTTTCTGTATTTTAAGAAAATAATAGGATGAAGAAAGATGCAAAGTGAATCTTTGTTGTGATCTTGTAAGAATAGGAAAATTTGATGTATTGCAAAAGGGGAAACTACATAATATCTAAACACGTTTCAGAAAATAAAAAGCCTCAATACTTGTTAGTATGTTTCATCTTCTGTCTTATTAATTGAGGTTTTCGTGACATAATAAGAAAATGAAAAGATAACATTACCTAAGAATCATAATATTAAAAATATTAATATACAGCCACATAATAATTTTAGAAGACTAACGGTGGAGTTTCTTGCTTATTCTTCTCCATATGAAAACTAGTTTTTGGAAGGGGCGGTTAGAATCTATTCAATTTTTTGGTAAATTTCGATGTTCAAAAGTGCCATACAAGGGCTTGTTTGAAATAAATAAGGATTTGACTTTGAATACATTATTTTAGACAGTTTCAATACCAATATCGAGTCTCGCCACAATTTATAAAAACTAATACAAAAATAATACAATACAATAAACTTAAAAAAAAAAAAAATATATATAGTTTTGTTCTCAGTCTACACAATCAGGAGGAGAGTCGACTCAATTAGCTAGCGAGCTCGAATACGCTCAAATAGGCCCCCGGGTGAGCTGAGCAAGGGGAAGACGGGGTATGGTGCTACGAGTGAGTAGCGAGAATATCATTAGATATAGTAGTGAATGTAATGCAGTATTCAGTTGCGAGGTAATGCAGTGGTTTGGCTTACTCGTCTGCCTAGCGAGTTCGATTACTCACTTCTTCAATAGACTAAAGAGTTAGTTGAATACGCAAGTATGTAGTGCGATCAGTGCTATATTTCTTCAGGTAATCCATTTTCTGAGGAAATGAGGGCTATGCAAGAAAAAGCAGTGCTTTGTTTCAACCTTAGACTTTTCGAATTCATGTGCGTATTGTATAATTATCAAATCTTGAAAACATTGTAACGAAACCGGCATGCTTGAGAGATATATTTCTCGACGGCATGTGAAGCCAAGTTAGAGGCCTATGGGTGGGTTTAAAACTCTGACACCAGGCTAGTTTCTAACCACCCGAAAATAAGTTTCAAATTCTAAGACTAAGTCTGGTCCTTTGTGGCGTGGTATGACACGCAGAATCATAAGACCAGAAACATTAAATAACCATTTTTTTTTTATGAAACCTATTGAAACCACTCCATGGCTGTACGTCAGAAATACAGTCTTGCATAAACCTTAAAGACTAAATTAAGCTTCCCGCTTTCAGCCGAAACCTAGCCCATTATCCACGTATGGAGGGGTAAGATCGTGTGAAGTGTCTCGGGAATTTTAAAGCGGTGTAATCCCGTTCGTGAAGCGCCAGAGGTGTTCATAGTGTTCCAAAGATCGGCTGTTAGGTACCTCCCGATTCTCTAAGGTTAATTATAATGGTAGAAGCGAAGTTTCCATTTCAAAGTTTATGTTTAAATGCGAGCCTTAAATAGGTGGAGTTTATATATGACAGATTTATGGCAGAGTGTATTAGGGAGTGCTTTGTGATAATTTGGGTACAGCTGTTAAGTAGAGGGTGTTAAAGCGTGTGTGGAATATAATAGTTTCATTGAGTGATATAGTTAAGACGGGCTGTTGTACAGCAAAACTAAAGGGTTTTAGCAAGTCAAGTAAATGCCTGAAATATTTCCTTCAGGTAACTAACTCAATTTTCATCAACTTTCTCTACTATGTTCGGGATTAGATAACCCCACGCCCCACTACCACTTTGCCCATACGTAGGAAACTAACGCCTCAAATACCCGCTTCCAATTTTTTTCGCAAACGAAAATCAAACCGAGCAATGAGAGCCGGCAGCGTACAACCGGTTTACACTAGTCGCGAGCGGTGATAGTCCAAAGCCAATCAACACGGTTGATCTGGCTGCCGATATCGATCCGAAACCCCGTTGAAACATATCGCCCCCGTGTATTGTACTAATCGAAATTGCCGGTTGATTTGTGTACTGCATTGGAGGGTTCATTTTTTGAAACAAAAAAAAAGAAACTGTTGTTGCGTTGAGTTTTGCAAGCATACCCGGGTTCGTCGTACCCCACGTGCTGTGTGCATTCAGGAATGAAATGAGAGGCATTCCCAGCTGATGGGTAAAAGCTCTATTTTAATTGACAAATTTCATGGCAGTAAAATTCATGAGAGCGTTGCAGAGCTTCGCAATTTTCCGTACTGATAGTCCATTATTCTATGAAGTTCATTATCATTTATGAATGTGGAGAGCTTATTTAATTATTAAAAACTTCGTGAATCGGCATACACATTAAGGACGAAGGATGAATTGTTTTGAATTACCAGAAAAGATGTGGATGACAGATACTAATTCACAGACATCGAATTCTGAGATCTTCACAAATTTTCTCAATTTGTCGCGACACACACGGAACACGAAAAACTAGATAACCATCTATCCCCGAAATCAGTGAAGACACATCGCCACAGTAAATCTTGTAAAATCTTTTCGACGTAACGGATAAAATTACTAGGCGAGCAGAGTGTCACAAGAGGACACTTACTAAGAGCCAGTGAATATCGTAAATCTCCTGCGACCTACTACTGTCCTAGTACTTTCTATTTTACTTTGCGAGGTCAAAGCTGAGAGCATTATTTTAGTCTTTAGGCGTTTTCAGAGACTTTTAATCGATTTGAAAAGTGATGAAGGTTCTGTGAGAAGGAGATAGAAGTTTAAGCAAAATTTATATTTGGATTAACGGAGTATTATGTGGTGAGTGTTTACGAGAGATATAGGGACGTGCATACCGTGCGCGTGCGTGAATATAATAAATATTTAAGAGATAAATCAATTAACGAAAAGTATAATTTAAATTATGGTTACAATTAATCAAATACGGCAAACTTATTTCTGCAAATTTTTTGCTAAGACATCCTAACTAATATTATAAATGCGAAAGTGAGTTTGTGTGTTTGTTTGTTACGCTTTCACGCTAAAACGGCTGAACGGATTTGGATATAATTTGGCATATGGGTACACCATGACATGGGCTACTTTTTATCCTGGATCGTAGACGATGTCGCGGGCAACAGCTAATAAAGAATATTTTTATGAGTAACAATTCTGAAGCATGTCAAACGCTTTACCTATTGCAAAGTCATACACTCTATTGTATTTAATCGAATTATTAGAAAAACTTACTACTTTAGATCATTCATACATCAAAGTCTATAAAATAAACAAGACGTTCGTTATGTTAGGCGCTTGAGAATCCATCCAATGGCAAAATTTCTCACTTGAGGAAACTAGTCACTCAAGAGCCTAGACGGAGTCGTTTGAGCTCAGTGCGGTGCGGTCGCGAAGTATGCCGTATGATGTAAGTAGCCCTTAAATCACTCTTATGTGATCTGAGGGCTTTGTTTTTTGCCCAATTATGCCTTTGAAGTCCTGCTATGTGTGGTTGAAATGGCTTTGAGAATTTTCGGTATTATTTGTCTAAAGAATATAAGGGTGTGACCACCGAGATGACGATTAATAGAAAAATATGAAAGAAAACGCCGACCCCAAATAAAGGGATAAAGGGTCAAGGGGCAAGGGGGGAGGGCTAATGAGGATTTTTCTATATCATTTTTAAATGTATTCTAGTATTGATTATAAAATCCATTCGAGGCTTCTAAAGCTACACAGAAACTTAATTTAGATAGAATATACTAGTACGTGGATACCTAGAGTAGAGAGAGAGAGAGAGAAGAGAGCGAAAGAGAGAGGTTTCATTCTTATTTTAGAAGTACGTTTTGAGGTATGAGGAACCCTCTTCTATAGAAAAGGGAGGATCCTCTGACCAGACGGGTGTCGTGTCTGCGGGCTACTGACCGACGTTGAAGTCGGGATCTTGTATATATGTCGATTGCGCGGTAAACACTAATTGTGCGATGCAGGATTTGTGTGACGTCAGATCTTTGATGCGTAGTTCGCATGTGATGATATAGATGCCGCCACATACGCATGTATAAGAATCAATGTAGTGAAAAATATTAAAAACAAATCCTGTAATGCTATATTGAAGGATACAGAACCTTAACCGTACATTTCAAGGATGGCTATGAATAACCCATTTCAATGATGATTGACAATAGACAAGGGTTGAAATACCGCCGACATTATCTTTCTTTTATATCCAAAACATGCTCAAGATTTCAGAAACGGAAAATCTTTATTTTGTGAACAAACATGAGATACACATTTAACCTTTGGTGTTATTCAAGGGTGCGTCTACATATTTATACCGTGGATGGTTGAGACACGACACCATAATCGATAATATTCTTGCCTAAGATTCAAAACATGAATATACACTAATATTTAGTTATTAAAGCAGAAAATGTAGGTGTTATTCAAGGGTGCAGTAGTGTCTACATATTTATACCGTGGATGGTTGAGACACGACGCCATAATCGATAATATTCTTGCCTAAGATTCAAAACATGAATATACACTAATAATTAGTTATTAAAGCGGCAAATGTATACTAGTGTACACAAGTTGGAGCAAATTCAACAGTTGACAATTAGGAGAAACAAGTTGCAAAATGCCTGTAGCGATAATTACAAACAAATACTAAGACACATCGACGAGAATCTTAGCACCATCGACACGGCGAAACAGATAAAGTTTCCCGCACAAACCTTCACATCTGTCGACCCCTTTGTTCCACAATTATAACAGAATAGGCAGAGCCCGGGGGCGACACTTGGCCTTTATTAACTTGGGGTCCCGGCACGTGACGAATTCTGCGCGATTATGAAACTTGGCGAGCTTGGCAACTTGTGTTCCGTAGCGAGCTTTAGTATATTTGCTTCTACGTACCTAACTCTCGACGAATCAGTTTACTAGGCGCACATGAGTTTAGGAGAGGTAGTTTGCAAACCGTCGATTTAGTAGTAACGGGTTTTGCGAAAGATTTGGTTGGGTATCGTGAAAATTGATTTAAATGTATGGAAGTTGGTTGTACAGAAGATTTGTTGAGTGTCAATAGTAAGGCTAAGCGTATGCTGAGACGCAGCGTTGGGCAGAGCAGATTTTGCAATACATGAACGTACTGAGAGCTGCGTACGCTGCGGTACAGGCACGTGCGACGCATGAATGTACTAAGAGCTGCGTACGCTGCGGTGCAGGCATGTGCGACGCAGACATATGTCTGTCCTGCCTGCCTCGCTTGCCCTACCCTGCAAAGTCTGTACTTTTCTGTGCAGCGTCACCTGCGTTTCAGCATACGCTTAGCCTAATAGTAAGCTAGCGACCTATGAAAAAAGAAGTCCTCTCTAAGAATAACTTTGGTATAACGATGAAAATAAAAACGTCATATATAAAAATAACAAAACATCTGTAGTCCCCGGAGGGTTGGACAGAGGTGTACCTACCTATAGTACACTCACATTTCGCCAGTTATTTTTAAGACGCAGATATATGACAGAGACCTTGAGTGTTTAGCTTTGTGTTCTGTACTGAGCTCACGCAACGCGTTGTATGTCCAGCCAATAATAGGACTCGCCCATCAAGGAGCGCTGTCCCAAATTAAACGCATTATTAATTTATTATACAAAAAAAAGTTATTTTAATAAAACTCGTGTACTAAAAAATCAATAATTGAATTATCTTTAAAATTGTGAAGGTTTCAGAAAAATATGCTTGATAAATTTTGCGCGATTCTCAGTTTTTTATCCGCGTTAGACCTAACTTTATGAATTAATTTCACTATATAATTTAAACATAATCCAAAATATGCCTATATCAAAATATAAAAAAAGTGCTTTTATTTAACATATATTTTTTCCAAATCATTAACACTACTTATTTAGACGTCATCTTCAGTATAAAATCATTAAAAGTCGGTTATCGTCGCCTTAAGTCCTATGTCGTAGGGGGCGAGCCTATTGCCATCAACCGGGTACAAATCTAGACTCCGGGCATAAATTTAAAAAACATTTACAGCGATATGGTCTCATACTAAACCTCTGCCATAAAATACTCGTTGAACATACAAAACAAATATGGTAAGCATACATCAGAACTAAAATATTATTAATAACAGTCTCTAGCGGTATTTTCCATGTCAAAGGGATCAGTTAATTGATTTCTGTGGGCATAGTTACGACATATCTCATTAAGTATGTCGTAATGGATAAGTCGGGTGACAAATCTAATAATATTTCGTCATTAATGGATATCATATACATTTTGGCAGGGCTGGATTTGGGATTGCAGTTTCCTGCTTTATTTCGCACAGGAATTAAATTGACAAGTGAAATCTATACTAATATAATAAATCGGAAGAGTTTTTTGTTTGAACACGCTAATCTCTGGAACTACCAGTTGGATATGACCAGTTCTTTTTACATTTCATAGCCCAAATCTTAAGGCAGGTTAAGGGCTATTTAACATCACGCTACGACCCTTATAGACCGACGGATAATTTCCGACCTCCACGCGGACGACACCTCGGGCAAAAGCTAGTGTCATAATGAATACTAATATACGCTAAAAACCGTAACCGTTATAAAAACGCTTTTATTAAACATAATACCTTTAAAGTTCTTATTTGTTATTTGTTAAGGTGTTTATTAAAGCCAATTTCATCTATATAAAGCACAAAAAACAACATGATAAAGCTTTATTTGTAAAAGAAATCAATTTTTTTTTTTTTTTTTTTTTTTTTTTTTTTTTTTTTTTTTTTTTTTCTGTTGGGCATCTCGTAGCTGACCTCTGAGGTCATGACTACTTAACCGGTCAATCCTGTGGTTGCCTTAAGCTGCTACACTCAAAGCCTCCAGTCAGGGGCATACAAAACTAAGCTAAAAAGCTAGGTGAACGCTCGCTAAGGGCACCCCCTGTGGGGTACGAGCCTCGGCTTAGGGCGTCACCGGAGGGAGGACATCAAAGATGGGACGGGCTGGATCAAGGTTTTGATCATTATTATTAGTCGGGGAATTTAAAGCTACGTGCACAGCCGAAACCACTGCTGGCACCTCGTTATCGAGCAAGGGTCGGGGAGGAGTATCATTTACTCGGGGGCGCGGTCGCGATCGCAAAGGACCTCGACGGCGAGGTCGGAATGACGGGAGGCGTCTGTATTTGTGTAGAGTGCTAGTGGCCCTATTGCTCTCCTGGAGGAGGGTTATGGGGTCATCTGGGTCGGTAAGAATGTGCCTAGGACGGCGGGTACGGCTAATCCTACTTGGGACATAACTGGCGGCCTCGACAACCAGAGGGTTGCGATGTTTGACCGCGGAATCGAAGTAACGCTTTGCAAGGCGTTTTAGAAATTGGTGGATCGTGGGAATTCTAAGGTCGAGATGGAGACTCTCGTTCCTAACATACCAGGGGGAGCCTGTGGCCCTACGGAGGAATCGGTTTTGGAGCGTTTGCAACCTATGGATATGATGGGGTTTTGCATGAGCAAAGACGGCACCCGCATAGGTCATGATGGGACGAATACACGCTGTGTAGATTCGCAATTTGCACTTAAGTGACATCTTGCTGCGTGCGTTTAGGACGGAGTGGAGCCTACCGAGAGCGAAAGCGGCTCGCGAACGAACCTTCTTTATGTGCTCAGCGAAAGTGAGATGGTGGTCGAGGAAAACACCTAGGTATTTGGCTCGCTTCTCCCAAGGGATCTGCTTACCGAACATAGTGAGAGGTCGGGGGAGGGGGTCTCTAAGCCTTGTGCGCGGTTTCGAGAAGAGAACCGCTTGGCTTTTTTCGGGATTGACTTCTATGCGCCACTTTCGAAACCAGGCAGCGAGTCGATTGACTGCGCCTTGGAGAGTGTGGGCGATATTGTCGGGGTATCTAGACCTAAAGTAGATGGCCGTATCGTCTGCGAACAGAGCGAAATGCGTCCTTCTACCTGGGTTTGGAATATCGCTAGTGAATAGCGTGAACATGAGGGGAGCTAGCACGGAGCCCTGAGGGACTCCTGCACGAATGGGGCGGGGAGAGGAAAGTGCTCCTTCAATGCGATAGCGGAATACGCGATTCGATAGATAGTCCCGTAAGATGAGTACGAGACGATCCGGCACGCCGAGTTGGTACAGCTTGTATAATAAGCCGTTGTGCCAGACTTTATCGAATGCTTTCGCAATGTCGAAGAAAACTGCACCCGTCAAAGAGCCGCGTTGGAAACCATCGCTTATGAACTCAATGATGCGGTGGGCCTGATGCACGCTAGAGTGCTCAGTTCGAAAGCCGAACTGTTCGTTGGGGATGAGGTCCTTGGTCTCGGCGAAGTCTCTGAGACGCTTATAAATAAGCCTCTCATAGATTTTTCCGAGAACCTTGAGCAAACTGATGGGACGGTAGCTAGAGGGGTCGGTACTGGGTTTACCGGGCTTTCTGATACCTATGACGGTGGCTTCTTTCCACGACTGGGGAAAGAAGTTGTTGCTTAAGGCACCATTGAAGATGGTAGTCAAAAGCATTATCAGGTGGGCAGGGAATAATTGGATCACCCTGTTGGTGAGTCCATCTGAACCGGGAGCTTTGCGAGCTTTAAGACCTTTGATAATGTCGTGCACTTCGTCTGGAGCGACGGGAGGCAGTGGACAATCAGGGTCATCGACGGGAGGGAGAGAGGCTCTACGTTCGACTTCAGCGTCGACCTTTAGGAGGTGAGCTTGGTCTACTGGCAGGGAGCTGGGTGAGCATTGGGCCTCGAGGGTGTCGGCCAGGCATTCTGCCTTTTCAACGTCCTCGAAGGCTATGGTCTTATCGGGACGGGTCAGGGGGGGCATGGAGGAAGTTTGAGGGGATTTGAGTTTCCTCTGAAGTTCCCAAAATGCCAGATGGTTGGGCTCTAGTTCGCCGAGCATCTTGTCCCAGCCCGCATCACGCAGCTCCTGTATGCGTGTCTTTACAGATCTCTGTAAATAGCGCATATGGGCTTTGTTTGCGGGGCAGGGGAAGCTGCTGTAGGCACGGACGGCCGCGTTCTTCTCAGTCAGTAATGCACGCACATCGTCCGGCAAGCTCCAGTGACGGTCGTCCGTCGCTGGAACCTCCCTTGAACATTCGTTCAGGACGGTTTGTACGTGATTAGTGAGTGAGTCGATCGCGGACGTCGTGTCTGCGATAGAGTTGAATTGGTCGGGAATAGAGTCTAACTGAGGGGACGTGTTGGATTTCAGCTGGGTGCTTACTTTCTTCCAGTCCGTGATCCTCTTAGTGATAGGGGGAGCGTTGGGGTCGCGGAGACCTATGCGGGGGTCTAATCTCATGACTACCGGACGGTGATCAGAGTCGAGCTCATTTACAGTTTCTATTGAGTCTAGTCTTAGGTTGACGTTCTTAAGGAGCGCCACATCTAAGATATCAGGAGCGTGATTTACGTTAACCGGAAAGTGAGTGGGAGTCATCGGGGCGATGACGTCAAAGGTCAGGGAGTGGGAGAGGTCGAACAAGTGTCGGCCTCTTGTGGTGGTTACCGAACTATTCCAGGAGGGATGTTTGGCATTGAAGTCGCCCGCTAAAATGAGCGAGTTACTCATAGTGAGTAGAATCGAGAGGTCGTCAGAGAGGAGTTGGAAATTCTCCGAAGTATTAGCGGGGGGGAGATAGACCGACACGAGAGTGATCGGCTCGTGGCCTGACATGCCTAGGCGGCAGGCCGAAACTTCTAATCGTGAGAGGGGAGGAGGGTCAATTGGGATGCAGTGAAGCTGCTTTTTGTAGTAGATCAGGGTACCTCCTCTATGGCATCGTGACCTATCGTTGCGAACTATCCGGTAGTTAGCTATTGATGGGTTACGATTGCAAGGTTTTAGAAAAGTCTCTTGGACTAAGAGAACATCTATTTGATGATCGCGGAGGAACGCCGCTATCTCTTCGCGTTGATTTTTAATGCCGTTTGCATTGAAGTAGCCTATTATTAGGGATCGCGGTTTGAACCTAGCTAAGACCGTATTATCCATAATGGGGTTTAGTAGCGAGGGAGGTTAGGGCTTGCGTAATATCGGGATACGCATTGTAGATGGCCTGGATCTGGAGGAGATTACCATGAGCCGCAAGGATTTCGTTGGCCATTGTCTTTGCGCGAGGGGAGACGAAGGCCAAGAAGGTTGAGGTGATGACGTTGAACGAGTCAACGGAGGCGTTGGGGCTAGCCACGGGAGTGGTTTGAGAGGGGCGCGTAGCTTTAGGAGCGGGCGTGGGTTTCGCGGGGGGCGCGGCGGGCGCCGAGGGCGCAGAGGGCGCAGGGGTCGCAGAGGGCGCAGGGGGCGCGGGTGGCGCGGCGGCGCGAATTCGGGGATCCATAAGGCGGGGGAGGGGTGCGGGGGGAGGGGGAGGGAAATTTGAGAATTGAGAGGGCACCATGGCAGGGAAAGACTGCTGGTGGTGGAGGTAACTCCACGGACTAGGCCTCTGAGGGCTTAGTCGTTGGGGCAAATGGGATGAGGGAATCCTATAAGAGGAGGGAGCTTCCCTTTGCTGGCGGGCGTCGAAACGCTTGGCCAGTTTGGGAGAAGAGGCCTTAGGGGCTTTGGGGCAACCGCGGTAGTTGGCCGGGTGGCCTTGTTTGCCGCATAGAACGCAGCTGGGGAGGTCGGTACAAAGGGAACGATCCTTTGGACGGGGACAATCGGAAGTGCCGTGCTCCCCTAGGCACTTGACGCATCTAGGTGTAGCATGGCAGTTCCTTTGCGAGTGACCATAAAGCTGGCAGCGGTGGCATTGACCGACAATGCCACTCTTATGGGGTTTCTCAATTTCGAACCCTGTGAGATTGCACAGGGAACGAATTTGGAATATCGGGTGGTGGCCCTCGACGGGCGGGCAGATTACGAGTATCATGTCGTAAGATTCACCGCCTCTAGAGCGGTGCATACGATGGACCTCGTCAACGGGGACTTTTTGCGACTGAAGGTCGCTGAGGATCTCGGCGGGGAGGATTTCGCGTGGGATTCGCTTAATCACGACGCGGATTTGCTTTTCCTCTGGGAGTGAGTAGGTGTGGTATGACACACCTCTCATTCTCATAAGACGGGTTAGGTCCCTAAAGTCGCGCGACGTAGGGACGGAGACTTTGATACCCTGCTGGGTATTTCGGGCGCTAGAAAAATTGATTTTGTGTTCGGCACACCATTTCGAGATGTCCGTCCACTTTCCCTTGTCCTGAATGAACAAGGGTGGCGGGAGAGGGATCTTTTTTGCGTTAGGCGCGGGGGTATCCTTCGCGGAGGATGACGCAATCGGGCGGGTAGTGGAGGGGGAAGCTACTGTAGCGCAGCTTACGGATGACGTAATCGGACGGGAGGTGGTGGGGGAAGCTACTATAGCGCAAGTCGCGGGGGTAGCGGGAGAGATTTTACAGGACGGTACTAATGGTGCGGGCGACGAGGGAGCAAAGTCTAAGTCCTCAAGCGCAACAACCTTGCTGGCCTGGGACGAGCTCTGCTTCTTGTTCTTCCTCTTCTTGCCCTTTCCTTGGACGGTTGTGAAACCGTCGTCGGATTGGGAGGAGGATGAGGAAGAAGAAGAAGCAGCGGACTCCGCTTCGTCGTCGTCCGAACCATAGGGGTACGGGGTAGTGGGCCGCTTTGAGGAAGCGGCGCTGATGGGAGCGTCAGTGTCCATGGACTCTGACGGACTAGGGGGTCTAGATGGCTCTGTGGCCGGGGGGGATTCTAAGGCATCGCTAAAGTTAGCGATGCTGCTGTCAGAAGGACCTAGCAAGTCAGTTTGGAGTGCGGTGAACCGAGCTCCATACTTTTTATTTAGCGAGGGTTCCTTTTCAAGGACGCCCTGGAAGAATTTTATGAAGAGCTGAAGGCACCTTTCATAATCTTTCATGATGGAATCGGGGAGGGAATTTACGCGAGGGGACTAATTTTACCTATCGGTTTTAACCTACACCTAACTCCCCGGTGGGTATGCCGGGGATGTGTAATCCCTCCCTGTCGGGTGTAGACAGGGAGGATGTGTGCCTATGGGTGAGCCCTAAGCTTGCTTTTGCCCGTTGCCTATCTTATTGTGCAACGGGGTCCTATCCAGTCTAGTGTGAAGGGTATCGATATACCCGACCACGCTAGGTGAGTCGCTGTGGAGGCAAAACTGTCACCAGTGCCGACTAGGAGACCCCCCAAGGCCGAACACTGGGACCCGGCCAATTGACTGCCTAACCCTGAAGGGGATCGGCGGGTGTGATTGGGTCAACACCCCCTCGGTTTCGTTGGCACCGTAAGGTATCCACCGAGGACCACGAAACTGTGGTTTTGCCCGGAAGGGGCCAAAATTGCCTCGACGAACGTTTTTGAACGACAATCTTAAAGAAAGTCGATATTAATTGTGTCTTGAAAAAGACCCCAATTAATAGACGTGATGGTAGTCGGGTGACTACGGAGACGACTCGGGAACCACCAAGGAACGCTTGAGCCGGAAAATCGGGAACTCTTGTACACAGCAGCGCAGCGCAACACGACCGTCCGCCACCGGTGCCGGGCGCAGAGTGTCTTGAAAAGAAATCAACTCAAACTCAAAGCATTTATTTATTTCAATTAAACCATTACAGGCACTTTTAAATTGTCAATGAGTAGGTCAGTTAGTCAGAAAGTTGAAGCTAGTTGTCGCGACCACTGTCTTTTACAAGACAATTAATTACTTCGTTAACTATTCCATAACATAACATCACGCCTGCTTCTCCAAAGGGTGAATTTATAACACTATTAAATTCCGCTATAAAGTAAAACAAGCGTGACATAGCACCGAAATTCCAGTCAGAGTATACCAAAATCCGTCCCTGCACCGAATAATATGTGTCCTTCCATATTTTCTCTTACGCTTAATAACTGGGAATTCCGTGTCCATTACAAAGATGACAGCTCCCTCCGTATCTCCGTCATTACTTTTCTTTTGCTCGGGCGGAGGTACAAATTAATCTTTCCCTACTATAGAGCCTTGTAAGTGGCAGTTCTCTTCTGTGAGACCATTGTGTTTGAAATTTCCATGGAGTTCTGAGTGCGATGGGAATGTGGTGTATTTGTTGATTGTCTGTTGAGTTTACTGTTCTGGTGATCGAATGCGTCTGTATTGGTAGGTAGGTTATTGACGCCATATTTTTCCCTTACATAATTGGTTGCTAAACGTATTTGGTTAGGTTTACATAAATCTACATAGACTTCAAAATGTTTGATTTTTATTTCACAATGTTGTGTTGTGTTACCTGTAGTCTTCACATGATTTAGTTGCATCAAAGAGCTCGTCTACATAATCGTCAATAGTTTCCACAACCATAAAAATTTATTGCCGACTTTACGTTGACGATTCTTAGACATATTTTTCCGTGATGCATATATCGAAGAGCTTCCTGCAAGAAATAGCCTGAAATGCCTAGAGATTCACGTAGGTTGTAAAACAGAATAGTTTACAGGCCAGACCAGCGAATACTTTAATTTATTCAGTTAACCGGGTGCAGTCTGGCTCGCGTTTAATTGTTATTGCTAGCAGACTACACCGCGTTTTGGAATTTTAATTAAATTAATATTTTTACTTTACGAGTTGGTTGAATCTCTGTCTGGTATTTCAATGCTTGTTGAAATAAGTGATTTTGTTGTGCTAGCTGATTTATGTTCAAAATCAGAACAATGATTCGTATGTATTAACTGACTTAAGGGAAAGTCGTGATGACCCAGTGGTAAAGTCCTCGTCTCCCATGCATGAGGTTGTGGGTTCAAATCCATGCAAGTACCAATGTGTATTTTCAATTCATATGTACTTTCTGTGTTTATCTTGGACATTACTGACTTTAGTGAAGGAAAAACACATGTTAAGCCGTTGGTGTTGCGCTTGATCTCTCTCCGGTCGGATTGCCGTCCCATCGGGCTATGAGGTTGAGGGAAGAGAGAGTGCACCTGTGTCTGCGCACACACTTGTGCAATATAATATCTCCCGAAGGCTGGTCTCCGCTGAGATTGGTTTATTCATTACAAATAAAACTATGTATATTTTCTCCTTATAGTATTAGTGTAGATAATAAGTTTTGTTTTTATGTGTTGGCACCTTATATTTTCTATAAATTACTGAAACGGTTATCTTTTAATTATTTTGCTATTGTATATTGTTAAATGCAATTGATGTGGATATATTTAATAACCTGTTCCGCTTAGTAATTTGTAAAGTCTTAAAAAGACCATGAAAGAAATCGACACGTGTGTATCAACACTGAGCTGCCGTGCTGAGTCTGCGCTCAGTGCTTGGTGTGGCAACACGCCATGTTTGAGTTCGCGACAAGTCAATCGTCATCCTGGGGATCCCTCGTTGAGAGGTGAAACACGTGTCGATTTCTTTCAGAGTCTTTTTAAGACTCTTTACAAATAGCTAAGCGGAACAGGTTACTAAATATATCCACATCAATTGCATTTTATAATGGATGTCCGCAAGGTCACGCCTGAATCAATTAACTATCAATTAACTATTGTATATTGTGCTATTTCTTTTCCTTGCACCAAATAAATGGTGTACCTATCTATATATCTATAGAAATGGAAAAAATACTTATATCGTAACTACTCCCTGATAAAAATGTGTGGCATAATAAAAAACGGATCATTTTTGGTATTGATACATCTATTTTGAGTAAATCAGTACCTTATAATCTCTCCTATCCAATTTGATACCCTATTTGTTACCGATACAATTTATCATCCAGATTCAATTTACTATTTCTATTACTATCTATTCTAGTATCGAATTCGATATTTTGATATTGCTCTTTTGAGCTAGTAACGAAATAGAAAAGCCTGTAACTGCCTATATCCTTCTCATCACCATTATTGTGCCCTTATCCTTCTACAGGGTTTACACTGAGTTCAAAGGGTGCAATAGTGCATGTAGTTACATTAGCAACACGTGCCATTAGGGATGATACCTGGGTAAAAAAAAAACGATTTAGTCCGTCAGTGAGATAATAAAAAAAATATTGGACACGTATTTTTTGCTTCATCACATTAATAAAAAAATACTTAGATAAAACGCATTAATTGGGGAATGGGGGTCGCTACGTTTGAATTATGTTACGCTAGAATTATGTTTTTCATGGTTAATTGATTCAGGCGTGACCTTGCGGAAATCCATTATAAAATACAATAGTCGTGGAAATATTTAGTAATCTGTTCCGCTTAGCTATGTCGAAAGAGCAATAAATCGACACGTGTTTCACCTCTCAACGAGGCATCTTCAGGATGACGATTGACTTGTCGCGAACTCGAACACGGCGTGTTGCTACACCGATCTCTAAACGCAGAGCTATTGCCTATTGCATTATATAATGGATTTCCGTAAGGTTACGTCTGAATCAATTAACTATGAAAAACATAATTCTTTAGCCACTTTAAAATTTGCATAATTATAACTCGATTTTCATAACTGTGCTCTTGGAGCTGTCAAAATCGTAGGTTGTTAGTATTGAATTCATCCGCCCGGTTACCTTCTCAGTGCCCCGACGCCTCTTCATACGGTCTACACAACTCGTGTCGTCTCCACAGTTCCGTCTTATTAATCGTCAAGTTTAATTGGTTTAAATAATAACAATAACAATGTTATTATTTAAACCAATTAAACTGTAATATTTTGGCGTTGACCAGCGCACAGTTATAAAAATCGGGTTACATAAATACATGTTATATTAGAAAGAGTCAATAATAATGAGTAATAATGTGGAAATAATTGCAAAATTACTCATAAAAATACCATAAACAAAAAATAATAATCAAAATAAACACTAATCTATCCAGTCCATCAAATGAAAAAATCTAATAAAAAACTAACTTTAGTAACCAGATCAAAAGTTAGATTAACATCAAAATTGCGAGCCGTAAAACTAAGGGTCAGAACTTATTACGTTGTATAATTCTCGGGCCATAAAACGGGCGGGAACTAAAACCTTATCTAATTAGTATCGACGGGCGTCATGTCACGTGTCTGGGATAGGACGCGACGTAAATCCGTGCCGCAAACTGTACGTGATATAATGTTTGTGGGGCCATTAAATCTGCGATTATACCTACTAAGGAAAAGGATTATGTTTAATGTTGCAGGTGATAAGCACGCCATCGTTGTATATATTAGGACTTATTTATTACGTTTTTTTTTTCATAATGTGTGTGTACTTTACGAAGATAGTGGCCGATTCCTATGATTTACGGATCGTTATTGGTTAAAATTAAGACTCTTGTATCTTTATCAAAAATGAAGCAAATACCTCATAGCTTTGCATAGTAGACCCATATGGAAATAGCTATCACAAGTAAAATTAGCTTAAGAATCCATTTATATGCCTTGTTTGCTAATCAAATCTAAAAAAAATGTTATCATTGGTAAGTAAAACGATTCGTTTTAGTTTATAAGAAATGAGCGAAAAATAATGTACGCCAAACAAAAGCAAAAATACTTATCATAACCAGCCTATTAATTGTCTCACTGTTGAGACATAAGCCTCGTCTCTGTGAGAACGAACCGAAATAACAAACAACTAAAAAAAATCCACATAAGCGAGAAAGCAAAACAACACCTTCAGGAATAAAATAACTGGGTGTAGGTATGTACAAAAAAAAAAAAAACGAATACCTCAATTTTGCCAAAACGAACAAGCAAAATACACGAACCTCATATAATGAAAACACAAAACATTAATTAGTTCCGTCTCAACTCACGTTGAAAAGTTCCTTTAGTCTTGGACACCAGAGGAAATTAGTACTATAAAAGGTAGAACCAAGGCTAGCCATGCAAGTTCCTAAAGGTGCACTTACACGGAGATTTTTTTTCAATAATTATTTCATGGCTTGACAGGGTGGCAGGGACATCGACGCGAAAACTGTTACCATGGATTCAGTACATAATTCTAAATCAGCAATAATCATGAGTCGATGTCACTGCCACTCTGTATATAGTGGAGTTTTCCAAAAATATCTTCAACTAGCTGCGCCCCGCGGTTTCACCCGCATAAGTCTCGATCCCGTAAAAATATCGGGATAAAAAGTATCCTATGTCCTTTTCCGGGTCAAGGTCTATCCATATCCCAAATTTCATCCAAATCCGTTCAGCCGTTTTAGCGTGATGTCGTGACCAAGGGAAATAGGGATTCATTTTTATATATATAGATTACGTATACATACGGCAAAAATTACAGTACGCCACCTGCTACGATCCTTACATACTCCTTTTGCCTCGTTTACGTTCATACATCTGGTAAATGCACGCCGGTTCCGAGTACTACGCACCTGACCTTTTTGAACAACATCACCAATAAGGTAATTATATTTCACTTATCTGTACTGCTTGCTGATGGACGTATTACCCACCTAGGATATTAAGTTGCTCATTCATTATCGCTCATTATCGCTCAATATGTTGTCAGGGACATTACCATTAATCGTTAAACAAATTTTGACTCGCCTACTTAAATTGTCCATATATTGAAATAAAAATTGTCATTGACTATACCTACCGGAGTGAGAGCAGTGGTGGATATAGTGATGGAATAATAGAATTTTTATTTCAGCCAACTTTTAGGCTTACAGTCCATATTAGTACAATTTTATTTAGGAATTATAAAGCAGTACTTAATACTATTTAGTTTGCAATTTAATTACACTACAGACGAAGTTTATATAACAAATGAGATCAAAATATGTCGTGGGAGGTATAGCGGGACTTACGAGTTATATATGTTACGGCTAAAACCCGAAGTGCGGGTACACCTAGTTTTAGCCGGCTACAACTAGGTGCGGCCCGTAGCAGTTGGTATTTAGTTGTAGCAAATGAAAATGGCTGAAAGGTAAATAGGTTAGGTTAGAACTGTGACCACATAACACACCGCACGAGCCGGCGAGTGCCTGGGTCCATTTAGGCAAGTTTAATTAATTGCTACGGGCCGCACCTAGTTTTAGCCGGCTAAAACTAGGTGTAGCCGCATTTCGGGTATTAGCCGTAACATATATAAGTCGTGGGTTCGAACCCAAGCAGAGGCTTTACTTTGTGTAATTTATTTCATCACCACTACTCTCAAAACGGGGAAGGAAAACATCGTGAGGAAACCGGTATGTCGCAGAACCAAAAATTCCAAGACATTTGTGACATCCACCACAACCCGCACTGGGCCCGTGTGGTCGACATTCCCTCTCACAGAGTCCTTTGTTCTAGCATTGGGAACTTGATGGGCGATTATGATGATGATACCTACCGTAATATAGTGCTCCATGTCGCAACGAAGTGAACTACTTGATGTTGTCATGCCATCGTATTTGACCAATATTTCCCAGAATTCAGAAATTTCTGTTGGCCGTGTAAGCTCACCTTAACTCTTATTTGAACGTATATATTTGCTTCCGTAGGTCGATATTTATTTAAGCTGTAGAAGCTAGTGAGCTGGATAGTTAGAGGAGGTTTAAGTAGCTGCTGGTAAAATGGCGGTAATTGAACCACCAGTGTATTTTTAGTGCCGTCGTATTTTGTTCAACAAAAATTATCAAGGTTCGTGGAAATGTCTAAATTCGGTATCGTCGTGAAATTAAATAGCAAAAATTATGCATTTGCAATATTATAAAACACTGATTAATTGATTTCTCGTTGATTGTGGTTGCCTATCTTATAACAGGGGGTAACAATTGTGAGTGAAAACAGGTTCTAATTGATTTAAATTCAACAGCAGTATGTGCTAAATTATTTTCGGAACAAAAACCACAAACGCTCCCTAAAAAGACCACATGCACGAACATATTGTGGGAGACCCTTTTAAAGCATAATGAATACTTAATCATTAGAGAGCCAAATACCATCAAGTTCAGCGTTATGCGACCGAAAAACAGGTAAAAACCATAGGCGGTCGTCGCGGCGTACCAACGCTCATTAGTAAGGTCTGAACCTCAGAACCCTAACAAAACCGAAACAATTTTGCAAATTTGTCATCGCCACGGGATTACAAAGCACTGCTCCATTTTCGTCGGTCCTTTAGTAATTAACCCTAACACTTTGTCATAGAAATTTATTCGGGCGCCAATTACCATCGTTTGTTGTGGTATGGGTCCATTTTTCTCCGCTCCACTATATTGCGTTTTCTTTTGTCAAAGGAGATTTTTTTAAGCTTCTTGACTGTTTAGCTTAGTGAAGATTTTTACGTGATCCTTTATTTCTCTGTTTAGTTATTTCATTCACTAGGAAATTGTACTAGAATATCAAAGCTTCATTTAGCTTTGATACTCTAGTAGAATTATTACCGTAATATCTTTAGAATAAATTGTTCTTAATTCAAAACCAGAATTCTAAGAAAGCTGTAATATAATTTAAGATTTTAAACGGGTTATTATTACAGAAATTACGAGAAACAACAGACTGTATAACTCTTTGTTTTCTCGCAATATTAATATGAATCATCAACTCGAAACTCCCAAAGTGATAATAATTATATGAATGAAAACGAAATACCTTGCATTTAAACTTCTCAAGTAATTAATAACGGTATTCCAAGTATTTCTTAAGTAATTAATAAAATTCAGAAAGTTGTGAGTTTTAATAAGCTTCTGATATGAAAACACGGGACTTGAGATTTTAGAATGGGGCCATGCCTTATATTCGCCTTTCAATGTGGAGCCATAAGATCATATTGATGAATGGTTATTAGTTATAATAATTAATTGACGAATAAGTGGTTATTGGTTATAACTAATTTAAGAATAAGTATTTATTGGTTATAACTAATTGATGAATAAGTGGTTAATGGTTATCACTAATTATTGATAAGTGGTAGTAGTTTGTGAAGAGTTAATGTACATATGTGCATAGTCAACATTAAAATTCTAGTAACGAGTTCGAATGTAAAGCAGTTTGTTTGGACGGTTTGTTACGAAAATCTAAATTACAGTAGAACAGCATTTGTTTGATCTTAAAGTTATTGTATCTCCTATTATTGCAAAAGGGCTGGTAGAATGGAAAAAGGAATTAATTAATCGGATTAATAAAATTTAATATAGCATGGTCATGAAAAACATTGAAATAAGCACAACATGTGGACATGATTATGGCTCTACATTAACCAAGTTCTATTAAAACCAGTATGAAAGAGGTATTAAAAAGGTTTGGCATTGAACTATTTATTGTGTTTCTATTTAATATTTATTTAAACTTTTCGCACTTCAAAAAGGTACAAAAGCCGACTTAATGCTTTAGGCATTCTTGAGAGATTAGATGGCAGGTGCTCTGTTAGAGGGGAACAAAGAAAAAAAAATATCATAAAGAATTTTAAATAAAATAGGTATAACAGTACATAAATAGGTTATAAACTTATATAATACACAAAATATTCATTCTAAAGAAAGGAAAATACATTGTGCTTGCATTTCTCACCTCAATTTCCAACCTTTACATAAATTCGATAACGTTTGGCAACCGTCCAAAACTTGATCAAACGCAATCCTCTGCTCTAAAATACCTACACATTGAGCCTTTGTTTAGACATAAAGACTATAAAATAAACACGATATTATTTGACATCTCACCTTGGACATAAGTAACATTAACGGTGCGGGGCCTCGTCAAGGTCGTTTCTAAGGGCCAACTGTAGCACTACACGCGGTCATTGGTCAAATCAAATAGCGCGCGCTTTCTCGACTTCCTGTTACACACTTTCGTCGCTTTCCACGAAATCGCTCCTACAGATTGCAGGAAAGCGAAATGAAAGATGTTACATATCAATGATATTAAAAACGATTGATTAACTGAGAAGAGATCTGTCTTACTAAGTGCCAACATTTGTATTAAAACGTTTCTTTAACTTTCAATTAAGTGAATCCACAACATTTTTCTGTTAATTTATCGCTGCTAAAGTATTGAAAGGTCTACATTTTCATTTCAAATTCATTCGAGTCAGTGTAATAAATTATCAATTAGGGAACCGATAAATCTCCGGGGGCCCCATTCAGCAATTGTACGTACTTTGACCTCCGATTTAATGGCCATCGACTTAATAACTTCAACTTTTTACAGAGCCGAAGAACACTTTAACATGAATCCATATTCATGAGGGTTTCTTCTTGATGCCTTGGAGTTCACTCGCTCAACACTGCGTTTTATTCAATTAATTCCCGATATCGACGTAGATCTTAACCGAACCACTCAACGCTCCCTTTTAAAAGGATCCCCTGCTCTATGAATATTCTGCAAAGTATTTGAGCTAACAATCTTAGTAGGAGAATTGTTGAATCGAAAGTATAACCTCAAGATCGCCTTAAGAATGGGCGTGGAGTAAAGCGATACATTAGAATATGAAAATTACGTTGTTACCGTGAATTCATATGAAGGAGTTTTTAATATTACATATTTTTAATTCAACTTTTACGTGAGTAAAGGCTCTTTCAAACAGGCGCGACACGCGACGCGACACAAAGACACCGCCCGTCGCGCGACGAGCGGTGTTTTTTTTGTCGCGTCGCGTGTCGCGCCTGTTTGAAAGAGCCTTTACTCAATACACTGGGATCTATTCTAAGTACAGCTAAAATATTTCGGTAACAATGGAAGTGATATTAAAATATTTTGGGAGATATATTTTATTTACTAGATTCGAGTTGAAACCATTTCAACTACGTACTTACGTAGTAGGTACGTGAGAGCTAAATATTGGGTTTTACAAAGTGTATTCATATTTTATACTTTATTTATTTGACAACGCAATTTCTATAATAATTTGAATACAATTATACATGTTTTCACTCGTACAATGTTTTGAACCACGGTAGGTTATATCTAAGTGCGGCTTCCACCAATGAAACTGAAAGCGATCTGCACTTCTAAAGCCCGTTTAAGAGCTGTCAGTGTTCATATTCCACTACAATATGTTGACACTGACAGCTCTTGAACGTGTTTTAGAAGTGCTGAATGCGTTCTCTTTCATTGTTGAAATTTGCCCTTAAAAACAGAATGGTTAAATTAAAATGTGTTCAACAATATCAAACGATATCAAGCGTTTTTGAAAGCAAACTGTAGATACCAAGAGACAGAAATATTTGTATGTTTTCGGCCTCACCGAAAAGTCCACTGGAAGAGAATGCCTAAGGTATGAAGACATGGCGACGTTGTACAACAATAGTATTCCATGAGAATTATAATAACTGATTAAGGCGCTGAAAAAGCAAATGATAAAAGCAAGCTTTTTTTAAAAAAAAAAGTGGTGGCACTCCGGGAGTACCGACAGAAATGAAAACTTGAACAAGATCACCTTGGAAGAAAAGTACTTGTATGGAACATTGGCCTGTAATCTTATCTAAATAAAGAGCACAATCGCCTTTACAAAAAAGAGGTGTCATCATAGTGTCGCGAAATCAATGGTTTAGTCTATCTCAAATATGCCTGACGCGCCTAAAGAAGTTTTTACTTCAAAAATTGCCGTCATCTGTATAGTTTGTGGTAGCGGAAAAATATAAATGTTAATCTTGACCATATATCACAGAACGTGGCTGTTACCAAAACAAGTTTTGAAAAAAATAAAAAAAAATAACAGTAAACTAAACTTTTACCTTGAGTTCTAATCCAAAATTTCTTATCAACGTACGTTGGTATTTTAATTAATGACGAAATGTTTTATTTGAATGCAGAAATTGGTTGTTTTTTATTTTCTATTACTTAAATTATTTTAGAGTAATTATATAGTTTGCTTCATATTTTGTAATAAATTACAAGGGTTGTAATTTGTTGCTTTTCTATGCAGTCTCGGACAGTGACCGCGGTTTAGCTCTTGTCAGCGTCTTAAAATAATCGCTTATTCTATGGCCTCAACAATAACACGATATGTCACAAACTTGCCACAGATCTGTAGTTGCAAAGTGCGAACAATCAGGGGAGAGCGTGTTGTAGGTAATAAAATTTATAATTTGCATAATTTATAGTGTTTACTTAGTGCGGCTGTCATGATACGAGCATGCAACGGTAGGGTGTGAGCAGATACGAACTATCGTCGAGTTTCAGCACAGTTTGCAGACCATAGGGGGAGTGTATTGAAATTTATGGGATATTATGTCAATCTCGATGTGTATTTGAAACTATTCTAAGCATTAGACGAAAAAAAAAAGTCAAACGTGTTAAGGGGCATAAATCAAACAGATAACGTGTCACTCCAGATTTTTAATTTAGTTGAGATTTTTGTCATAGTTGGGTTAGCTTTTATAACTTTTAATTTTATTTGAATTATTTTGGGGTGATATATATATATATTTGAAATGTGCTCGTCAAGCCCTTTGTTTTGATACCCAACATGGCATTATTAAAAACATTTTTTTTAGTACTAGACTTTGTCCTCTAGAGGGCGCCATATTGAGTCTATAACCAGCGGACGCTCAAGACACTTCCAACGATACCTTAGTGTCAAATTATGATCAGGAGTTTAGAAGTTATGAGGTAACAGATGAACATACATACATACATAGGTACAAACATATCGGTCAAAATCATAACTCTCCTTTTTGCTCCGCCGTAGTCGGGTAAAAATACGTTGAATTCATTTACACGAGGCAGTGGTATTCAATTAAAATTGAAGCGACAAATGACTTGCCATGACTTGCATCATTTAAACGCTTTTTAGACGGTGCAACTATTATTATTACTTCAACTTATGTGTGACACAGAAAATTAAATCGTACCCTGTATATCTGACTTTAGTCATAGAAAGACCGTTCAAAAAAATTGGCATAAGAAATAAAAGAATTATTAAATGCGTGAATGTCAATTGAAACGTGTTGCGTAATGTAAATTATTTTGTATACTTATATAGAATCAAGTTTTTCTAACTGAACAGACAGCTCATGCTGCTGGGGAGGTTATTGCGCCACTTCTTCCCAGCCAAAACACTAGGAAGTGGTGAAGCGCGGGCGTTGGGGGAGGGGTCTAATTTAATTTTGACGTTTGAAAAGTGCTGATTTTCAGCCTTTTGATTTGATTTGAATTAAAATAATCGAAAAGCTGATTACTTCTTATCAGCTATTTGTTTTGATAATTCAAATAATATTCGTTACGCAGACATATTATGGCATATGACAAATTTTTACACATGTACGATTGAATAAGGACTTTCACCAATGCAACTAAACGCGTTCAGCACATCTGAACCCCGTTCAAGAGGTGTCAGTGTCAAAATTGTTGTGGAATTTTGACACTGACAGCTTTTGAGCGCGGCTTAGAAGTGCTTATCGAGTTCAGTTTCCTCGGTGAAATCCGCACTAAGACGTCGTCCTACAATGCTGATTTATTTTTAAAATAAATTACAAAAGGTTAACTTGAAAGAAAATTTCCCTAACCTACTAAAATCATCATGACTGTATCACGTAACATCTCTTACAATTCTAATAAACGCTCATTCTATAGCCCGAAATAACAATAATGCGCTGCAAACTATCGCACAAAGTGCACACGATCCGTTTTATTTAAGTTCGCAGTGAAAACGCGAATCCGACTGTAGTCGTAATAAACAAGTGATTAGCTTTTATTTATGTCGTCGACTGTACTGGATGTTAATGACTTGGAATATTTGTATTGTGTATGTTTTATATGTACGTAGATTATGTAGTACATTTTATTATTTACTAGCGATCTCCTACATTGCGGTGTTGAGGCAAAGCGTATGCTGAGACGCAGGTGACGCAGGTCCACGCAGCGCAGGGCAGATTTTGTAATGCATGAACGTACTGACAGCTGCGTACGCTGCGGCGCAGGCATGTGTGACGCAGACGTATGTCTGACCTGCTCTGGGGCTCGTTGTAGAGCCGGCATAGATTTCTGTGCGACGCGTGCTGGTCGTCACTTGTTTTTTTTTTTTTTGCAGAGACTCAGGAAACGCAGCACAGCTGTCTTTTTTGTACTAGCTAGCACGCGAACGTGTCTATGTAGCTGCGTCGCAGCTTGCGCTCGCGGCCTATGTCTACCTCGCCATCAAATAACTTCTCCCGCTCTGGGCGGAGCGGGAGGGCGTGTCAGACTCTTACTGACTAAAACCCACCCGTGTTCCTTCGGTTGCCCTGTCGCCGGGGGCCACGATCTCCCTTTCGGTTTTCTTCGCAACCCCAGTAGGCATCGGCCCTAGTGGACCCCTTCAATTCTGCTGACATCTCTTTGAGGCGCGCGTGGAACACAACGCGCCGTCAACCCGGGCCTGGTCCTTATCGGACGGTGAGCCACCCATTGCTCACCGACCGCAAGCCCGTCTACCTCGCCTGCCTTACTCTGCAAAATTTATACTATGGTGTGCTGCGTCACCTGCGTCTCAGCATGCGCTTAGCCTTATTCTCATAGTGTATTTACTGGTGGTAGGTAAAATTTCGTAAGCGGTTTAAATTTTTAACCTATCACTTGCCTAGGAAAGGTGAGCAATGTATAAGTAGAGTCATCTATAGTTAATATCATCATCTACCTAGCCATTTTCCAACTAAGTTGGGGTCGGTTTCCAGTCTAACAGAATGCATCTGAATACCAGTATTTCACATGGAGCTACTGTCTATCTGACCTCCACAACCCAGTCACTGGTTAAGACGATACCTCTTGGTAAGACTGTTTGTCGGACTTTCGGGCTTCTGACTACCCGTAACGACTGTCAAAGATCTCCTACCGCGGCAAGCGTATCTAACTAAGATTACATATAAATTCGAAAGTGAGTTTGTTTGTTTGTTACACTTCCACGCTAAAACGGTTGAACGGATTTGGATGAAATTCGGCATATGGGTAAACCATGACCTAGGCTTAAGACATATAAAATTTTTGTCCCGGTAATATGTTCCAGTGGGATAATTTCCGAACTCCACGCGGGCGAAGCCGTGAGTAGATACTTATTATAAATCGATAAAATTTGTGAGTTTGTATGTAGGGAATAATCTTCGGAACTACTAATCAGATTCTGAAAATTATTTCACTAGTGGGAAGCAATATTGCCGAGTGTCATAAGGTATATTTTATGTTAAAACTAATAATAAATTTTTTAAGTGGACGAAGTCGCGGACAGAAGCTAGTTTTCTAATCTGTTTGGTCTTATTAAATATAAAAAATCACTTTCAAAAACGCGTACATGATAAATTTTCATTAGCCTTGTTCTCGTAGGAAGAACCGACCTTGAAAAAACTTTAATGAAAAAAAGCCTGTTCTTCTAGCAACGTAACAATAACTATTATTTTTCATTAAACCGTGACACGCATTGTATTCTTTTTAAAGGCCTTTCTCTGCTGGTATTCTGATAATTTATTTAGAATGTAATCACTTTGATTGCTCAATTCTTAGTCTACGACAGTATAAGAGTAGGCTTTAGGTTGTAAATCTGACCAGTAAAAGAATTTTTAACAAAAAAAAAAAGGTTATCTTTTTTAATCAGAATTAAAGAGAGATTTTTTTGATCATTATAATAACAAAAGCTTTGCTCTCAAAACATAAAAAATAGCGTTTTCTAAACCTTATAATATTAACTAATAACGCACTACATGATCTGACCAAGATTATGTCTGGACTTGAAGGCTGGTTTCATAGTTGTCCGGACCAGACCCGTACGGGCCATTCGTACGGGCTCCCGGAACGGAGACACACGCAAGGCGCTAGAGCATTGTTTTACAGCGACGCGGATTGGTCCGTAAGTGACCCGCTTCGGGTAGAGCCCGTACAACGCTAGCAACCGTATCATCAACTCCCTCGTTTCAGAGCACTGCGGGCGCTACCCGTACGGATCTGGGCGGCCCGTGCAGGTCTCCCGGACAGCTGTGAAACCAGCCTGAAAGACACTGACCTCTGAGTTCGTGTCTTTCTTCTCGGATCAACACCGAACTCTAGTTATAAAACAATTTATTTTTAACGTGTAAAAGTCTTTGTACAAACCAAATTACAGAAATAGGAACATTTTACCATTTATCACCACTTTATGGTTTTATATCAATTTCAGCCTCGCTTTGGTTTCCCTTTCATTCAAGAACAGTACCACAATATTGTCAAGCAATTTATCACATACCTTGACTTACAGACCTACAGTGGCCAAGTGGCTATCATGTCCCTTAATAGAGATTGGTGTAGGCAGGAAGGTTGACGTCCAAATTAATTTATTGAGCAAATATATTTGTATTCTGTTGTGTTAGAGAAATGTGTTGGAACTTGGAACATTGAATAGGGGTTCCAGTTTGGTGTTTTTGGAGTAGCTTAGTAGTGAAAAGAAAGTTTGACTGCCCCGTTGGTTTCGTGGTCTCAAGTGCGACTACTGAGCGTGGGGTCCTGGGTTCGATTCCCAGGTCGGCCAAAGTGTTATTGGGTTTTTCCATTATGCAGTTCTTAGTAACAGCCCGGAGTTTGGAAGAGAGTATGATACCCTGGTGCCTCGGAAAGCACGTTAACCCGTTGGCCCTGCGCCTGATCTCTCTCC
Source organism: Omphaloscelis lunosa (assembly GCA_916610215.1). Taxonomy (NCBI): domain Eukaryota; kingdom Metazoa; phylum Arthropoda; class Insecta; order Lepidoptera; family Noctuidae; genus Omphaloscelis; species Omphaloscelis lunosa. Next base: position 4,683,649 of record OU744247.1, read on the forward strand.
GGTCGTGCCGGATTGCCGTCCCATCGGACTATGAGAGTGAGGCAAGAGAGCACCTGAATTTGTGCATACACTTGAGCACTATAATATCATGTGTCGAAGGCTAGTCTCCTCTGACATTGATCGCCATGCCGAAATTCGTTATGGAGGACTCTCTCTCTTTTCCAGGCTATGTATCCCACATGGTGGAGGGGTCAGCCTTCCTGGTCTTTCTTCACCACTTTGCTGTATCCTTGACATCGTCTTCAGTTACCTGACAGTCTTTTATGTCTGGAGAACTATTACATTGACAAAAGAGGAGGGACCTACAGAAGATCGCGGGGAAGACCTGGATGAGACTCGCACAGACCAGGGAAGCATGGCACAAAAGATATGAGGCCTTTAATCAGCAGTGGGTGTAACAACAATGATGATGATGAAGTTTGACACAGTCTGATATTGACATGAGGGCCAGTGTTTAGGGTGGAAACCTAGTTGAACAAAAGAGCGCATTATTAATAAAAATATTTCCTCTGGCAAACTATTGTTTATTGAAGGAAACTCAATTGTATGAGTTCAGTACCTCAATAGGAAAAAATGGAACCCTTATAGGATCACTCGTGTGTCTGTTTGTCTGTCTGTATGTCTGTCACAGCCAATTTACTGCGAATCTAATCTGCGACCGATTAAGTTGAAATTTGGTACAAACATGTATTTTTGTGACTCAAACACGGACGTGGATCGTTAATATATGAATTTTGAATATGGGGTCACTTTTGGAACCAAATAAAAAAATTAAAAAAGTTTTTTAAACAGTATCGTGTGAAATATCAAATGAAAGAGCTTGTTACGCGGATTTCAATTTTTTTTTTATAATTTAACATGGTAAATCTCTCAATATTGTGCGTACAAACTTAAATTTGCAGTTGAAATGTATGGGAGACCATGTATTTCGACTACAATGTCAAGTTTGCATTTGCGATAAATTCATCCCAACTACGGAACCCTTCATTGTGCGTAGTTCGACACGCACTTGGCCAGTTTTTTTAAATATAAAGCTACAATTCTTGAAAAACTTTACAGAGCAATTTACTTAATAGCTATTTGAAAAAGTAAAGAAGATGAGAATATAAACCGTTTAAAGCGTCTTTTAGACTTTTTTAGTCACATTTTAATAAAACTTCAAGGCGGAGACTGACTTGTAACGTTTGTTTGTAATGTATCATTCGAGCCGAGCTTGGTTACAAAACGACGATACACAAGACGCGGTAAACGCTCGCTTCGAGCACAATTAAAATTTTGTTTCTCATATTTCCGTTTCAAAGGAATTCACGAAACAGCCGATAGTGACAGGATTCGACGCTCGTATCGGGCAGCTCGGCTTGCTGCACTGACTACTGTAACACGTTACAAAAACTCGATACATTACAAAAGTTACAAGTCAGTCTCCGCCTTAAGGAATTCCGAATCGAGACCTAACTATTATCTAGTAGGGTCACTACCTAAACAATGATTAGCTTATATCCTGGGTTGGCACCCAAAATGAATTTATGGAACAAAAGGATGTATCTTAGGCTCCATCCAAATTCGAGGTGGGTTTTGAAAGAGCCCACAAGGGGACGAAAAAAATTACAATTTAACAACTTTGCCAAGTCATTGCTGTTTAGATAGCTTTTTTTTCGGAATAACCTCTTTGTTTCAAGTTTCAAAGCGTTGAAAAGACGAGTTAATGTGCCTAATAGCTTATTGTGCGTCAGCGTCAGCTTGAAATATATTTTGGCTATTTCAACGCTAGGGTTTGTTACAGAGGCTAAATATTATTTTGTAAAAATAAAAGACAATATTACCTAAAAAAAATACTTATTTGTGTAGTGCCTCCAAATTACCTTACATAACAAAAACAGAGCCAGGTAATCGTACCAAAATCAGAGCCAGGTAATAGTATAAGCACTGTGTCTAATTCCTTCACTTTAACTCTATTTGTCAAATTATGTTAACAAAACATTGATAGCAAATTAAGTTAAACTTTTCAGCCTGTTATATCATGAAATTGAAAGTCTACAATCATCATCTGCCTAGCGTTTTTCCAACTATGTTGGAAAAAGCTTGGGTCGGCTACTAGTCTAACCGGACGCAGCTAAATACCAGTATTTTATCTGACCTCCACATCCCAGTTACTGAGTAACACGATACCCCTTCGTAAGATTAGTTGACGTCGCAACAACTGTCAAAAATCTAAAAATGACAGCCAGGACTTAACAATGCATGGCCGGGTCTTCATATGTAAAGATGGTCACCTATACACGGACTAACCGTGGCAAGCGTAGCTTAACCTGATCGATAGATCTTTGCAGCTGTCATTACTTAGCCACGACCCCTTATATTGAAAGTCTACATGTGATCGAATTGTGTTATTCAGACGTCATGGTAAAATGCACCCACCCACATCCGAAGGAACGTCTGTATGCAAGCTTTATCAAAACCCCAGCGTCCTTCAACCTCATACTTCCGCAATGATCATGAATACAGCACCAATGATTGAGTCTCCACAGCACGCTAAATTTATCAATACTGTACAACCAACTCGACCGACAGACTACTACGAACAAACTTTTAATTGGAACAAAATCCCTGTACCAAAGGCGTTTTAATTAGGAAAATTTCCTATGAACAAGCGGACGATATAATTTCTATGCAAATCGAGCGTTTAACTTCGCATAACACAGTGGTGGGAACCGTTACTTCACAAGAAGGATACCGCAGTATATTTCTGAATTAATAAAGAGCTAATTGATCAAGTTCTGCTGACGTATTATTAATAACTTGGTTTGTTTTGATAGCTAGTAGGTGTTCGGATGCAAGTGGAAACATGACCGGGGGTTTGTTGGTACATGTGGCAATGGATCTTGAAAATAAAACCAGCATATTTTTTTTTGTATTGAATTTTACAATGATTTTTTCAGGATAATGTTGGGACTTCCTCGTTTCTGCAGTCCCCGAAATGTTTGCGCTAGCTCATACTGACGATTTTCATGCCGTCATTCGGAAAAAAGTCGTGTCACATATGAGGAGGGTGCGGAGGAGTCACAACAGCATCCTGAAAACTATAGCCGAAGATATGTGCACCTGTGTTGAGGCATTTCGTTCGTCTGGTGATCTTTTAGGAAGGTATCTCCCTATTGGTTATTTTCACAGGGCGGGATATCTCAGCACAGGGGCATTTGTGTATTGAATTAGATGGATGAGTGTTGTCCTTTGTAATTATATTTGAGTACTACAATAGTTTCTAAGTTTTATGTATACCTTTGGATCTAGTTGTCCCAAAACAAATAATTTTGAATTTGAATTTGAATTTAAATTTACTGGTAGGAAGATAAACTTTATTGCCACATCAACAGGTCCTAGAAAGCAAATTGATCTAATAGCAAAATTACCTGTTGGTAATCTAATCAAAACATTAGCAAAACGTCCACGTTTTCTACTAAGAAAGTTGGTAAAGTAAAGAAATATGTTGTCTGATCTTCGACTTGTTGTTTTGTTTTCATAGTTCTTCATGTAGGTAAAGTAAAAGTAAAGGTATATTTGCTACTCCATAGCACTAAGCATTTATTCGACAAGCATCCTTAGCAACCGTGCTACCAACCTGCTCACTGATTTTTTTTACCATTATTAGAAAAAGAGTTTCAAAGTAATTTTATCAGTTCAATTAGGTCAACGTTTTTTATAAAAACACAGAAGGTTGCGTGTTAAAATCATATTGGGGTCACCAGTGAAGAGGTATGAGGAACAGGGTGTATAGTTCACTCATCCTCCATAGAAAAGAGAGGATCCTCCAACTAGATGGGCGTTGTGTCTGGTGGGCTACTGCCCGACGATTAATGTCGGGACGATGTATATTTGCTAGTTGCCCGGTAAACTTCGCTTGCGAGATGCAGGATTTTGCGTGACGTCAGTGTGCACACAGTTCGTATGTGGCGTTGTATATACCACCACACGTTCTTATAATAAAAATGGTTGAGAAATCCATCCCAGGCCATCACAATTCTCCGGGCTTGCGGACGGTGAGCAATGGGTAGCTCACCGTCCGATAAGGACCAGGCCCGGGTCGACAGCGCGTTGTGTTTCACGCGCGCCTCAAAGAGATGTCAGCAGAATTGAAGGGGTCCGCTAGGGCCGATGCCTAACGGGGTTGCGAAGAAAACCGAAAGGGAGATCGTGGCCCCCGGCAACAAGGCAACCGAAGGAACACGGGTGGGTTTTAGTCAGTAAGAGTCTGACACGCCCTCCCACTCCGCCCAGAGCGGGAGAAGTTATTTGATGATTACCCGCCCAAAAACAAAAAAGGCCATCACAATTCTAAAAAAATAAGATCATATTTGACACTTAAAATACATGTTACAAACGAGTAAAAAAAAATACATGTTACAAACGTAATAATATAGCACACAAATGTATTGCTAAGAATCTGATCCCAACCCCCAAACTAGGCCTGGACCTGTATTTTGGGGGCCAGCGTTCAGCCATGGACTTTATTATTGCTCTTACAACATTGTGGAGAAGTGTCATAGTTGACAGTCAAGTGTCATTATGAAAAAAAAAATACTACACAACAGACAAACTAATTTTTAACACATGACAAAAGTCACAAGTACGATTCAGAATCAAATGTTATCCGACATCAATAAATGCTTCTGTTTATGTATAGGTAATCAAATTAAGTTGCCAAACTATCGCAACACTCTCTGGATCCCTCGCTCAACGTTTGACAATTATATTGATGATCAAATAATGTAGAACAGAACGGTATACCCTTTGGTATTTGTGTGTATTGTTAGTTACATTATCAGAACTCCTCCCTTTCGATTTCGGACTATCATTTTGTCATGCTCGCCTAAAATTAAAGGAGATACCAATTCAAGATTTCATCCATGTTAGGCCACATTTGTGGTGCGTTATTATACAGGATGGTTTAGTCATCTGTGTCAGTCAAGGGGATAATTCTACCCGTTATACGAAACAACTTTTGTTATGAAATTCATATCCAATTAGAAAAAAAAAAAAAACTTTTCATACGTGCATGGAAATAGTCTAGTCTATTGTTGTATGGGAATTAATCTATTTTTATTTTTTCACGAGTTGTATAATTATGAGTTCAATAACGAAAGTTGTTTTGTATGACGGATAGAATCCCCCCTTGACGGACGCAGGTGACTAAATCGCTACCCTGTATAGTGACTCACCACAAATGTGGCCTAACATGGATGAAATCTTGAATTGGTATCTCTTGGAAAATGCTAAAGTTGCAGTTCTCTGCTATCAAAAACTACACGGACAAAATGACATGTGTACAGTTAGGGAAATTTTAAGCAGATTGACAGAATGCCTAAATTTGCTTTGTTATAACCATTTCATAAGGCTCTTGTGATTTGAATTAAAGTTGATAGTCAATCTGACTTCACTTAGCTTTTTTATTTGAGTACTTTCACAATTTCTACCTAACCCAATATGATGCTTCTTAGAATAAAAATTATAGTTACGAATATCTTTGAAGGTCAACACCACTCAAACATTGGTTTCCAAGAATTGCTTCTAAAGACACGTGTATTTTATTCTAAAAGTCTGACACCTGCCTGAAAGTAAGTGCTTTTAAAGGCGTTCGTAGGTATGTTTTAGGTTCCCTTGAATAGGAGCAGGTAATCTTGCGTGTAAACTTTACTAAAATATTTAGGAGATCGATGTGGGTTCTATTTTTATTGTATACTTTGAAGGTCTTAAGAAATTGGAATTAAAAAATTGATTTCTTGACATATCCCGGAAAACGAAATCTCTAACATCAACTGCTCGAACTATGTTTTCGCCTCAAGTTTTTATTATTTCAGGAGAAGATACATTATTATCAGAGTTCATACAAAGCAAGAACCAGTAAGTCTGTGCACACGATGCATTGCGGCGGCGGCGCGGCGCGGTGCGGAGCGGTGTCGCTGCGGCGTCCTACATACAAATATCCACGGCATGTCACACGGTGCGTTCCCGCGTCGCATTGCACGTACACCGGACTTGCAGCCCGCAAGACGAGGAGTAAAAAACATAGATGTTTGATTGATGACAATTTATGGGCTTTGCAACGCGACGCCGCTGCGGCGTAACAACGTTACGGCGCCGCAGCCCCCGTGTGATCGCCAATGCGGCGAAATCTTAGCGGTGCGCGCCGTAACGCATCGTGTGCATAAGCTCTAAAAGTAATTAACCTAATTTTTGAAGTGAAAACTTCTTTGGGCACGTTGGGAATTTTTGAGATGGGACTAAACTATTGATTTCGCGACACCGTGATGACACCACCTTTTGACCATTAAAAAGACATCAACGCGTTGATTATCACGGTACTGATTTTTTTTTCAAGTTTTCACCCTTGTGGCACTCCCGGAGAGCCACTGTTTTTTATTTTCTTTACAACAATTTTATAACTTTAAAACTCAATAAACAGGAGCATTCAGCCGGGACAATCGAAAAGACAAAAGTGTCAAACTTCAAAAAGTTTTCATTCTACGCTCAATTAAATCGAACGACTCGCGAATCGATTCAACTCTGTACTAGATTGAATATCGATTGTAATCGACACCCGAGTAAATTGATAACTCGGGGAAAAGACCGCTCCTAATGAATATGCGATTGTGCTAAGAAAGTTAATATTGAAAATTAAGTCTAGGATTGGAGTTATCTCCAATCTATATTTGCATATCTATGGCAGACCATCTATTAATCTGAAAAGGAAAAGGTTGGAAATGGAAAGGGGATAAAATAGGTTTTAGCTGACTCATAATAGTAAGATAATTTTGAAAAGGTCGGATACACTTTGGGTTGTTTTAGAAATGTTTCAAAAACAACAACATGTAACATGTAACATTACATCAAACACAGCACAGAACTTTTTGTTGACCAACTAGTTCAAACTGAGTGGGTTTTCAGGTACGTTTTGTATTTGTAAACGCAACAAAGATACATACAAAATATAATTATGGGGTAAAGATAAAATGAAATGTGGGTATCTCAAATTAATGCGCTGTCTCTTTCTTCAGAAATAAAAAAAATCTGGAATTACCATAAAGTCTTCAGGCATTATAAGACGACGACCTTTTGAATAAAATGTCGTTGTTTGGAGCCCATAATATACCTACAGATATTTCATAGGCGTCATACTAAACATCGTAAACAGTGCTTCTAGTTTATCTATCACAATGAATCACACGATATTTGTGGATCATCAGATAGATTTAATCAACCGCGATGAAAATTGCAAAAAAAAAAACTAAACACAGTCTAAAATGTTCCCACTGCTGGGACACAGTCCTCCTCTCTTTGAGAGGGAGTGGGATGTAATTTACCTCGCGGATCCAGTGCGGGTTGGTAGATGTCACTTCATTCTAGGACATATACATATGTCGGTTTCCTCACAGCGTTTTCTTTCACCGTTTTGAGAGCAGTGGTGATGAAATTATTTACATAAAGTAAAGCGCCTGCCTGGTTTTGAACCTATGACTTACAATTCGTAAGTCATTACCACTGCGCCACCACTGCCCCCGAAAATACTCTTAAAAACATGCACTAATCAATAGCTTAAATATACATACAAGATATTATCATACACCATAGTGATTCTTGTTTATCACGAGGAATCACACGATATTTGCGTACTACATTTCACATCCTAACTATTATAGCATAGCATAGAAAGTGAGTTTGTTTGTTTGTTACGCTTTCACGCTAAAACCGTTGAACAAATTTGGATGAAATTTGTCACATGGGTAGACAACGACATGAGTTAGAACATAGAATACTTTTCATCCCGATATTCCCACGGGATCGAGACTTATGCGAGAAACCGCGGGGCGTAGCTAGCCTTATATATTACTTGATATTATAAAAGTGCCTGTTCCATTGGTTTAATTGAAATAAATGGTTCGAGTTTGAATGAACCATCAAATAGCCTAAATATAATTAGCCATACTACACTATAATGTTACAATCGTTCTCTATACAAATACTGGCAGACGTTCAAAATGTAATTAGTCTATTATTGGTGCGGTACGATCGACTGCTGCTAATTAATGGTGACGATTAAATTTAATTGCTCGCGTTTATATGATTTAGTTGAGTAGTGGCTCAGTGGTAACGGCTCCGACTTACGAGCTGGAAGTCGTGGGTTCGAAACCAGGCTGGCGTTGTACTTTGTGTAAATCATTTCATCACCACTACTCTCTAAACGGCGAAGGATAAAATCATGAGGAAACCGGCATGTCCTAGAACCAAAAATTCGAAGACATGTGACATCTAACAACCTGCACTGGGCCCGCGTGGTAGATTATAGTCCACTCCCTCTCGAAGAGAGGAAGCCTGTGTCCCAGCAGAGGGAACATTAAAAGCTGATTATTTATAATAATATTAACATTAGTAGATCCGGTGGCAATCTGTGTCCTCCATCCTCCAAGATCCCATCATCAGATCGTGATCAAATGACAATGGGACCAACTTGAAAGTATACTCTTTCAAAAAAAAAAAAAAAAAATTTCAAATTGGTCGAGGCGTCTTGAGAAATTTGGGAACATATATAAAATAAAATAAAAACCGACGAATCAAGTCGGTTAAAATATATCCAAAAATCTCTGCCAGTTAGTCGTGTTTGTATCATTCTCAGTTAATTTAGTTTCCTATTGAATTAACCGTTGTTAGGAGCTAAAAAGTATGTTTTATTTACTCAAACAATGTTGTAGTAAGAGGAGAACTGACAATTCTAAAAGTTATTAGTTCTGGAGATCTAATCCTTAAGTACGAAGTCCGTAGTTTCGCTCAAAGTTTTCAACTCCGTATCACCTAGGGACATAATATTGGTTTGAGGCCCGACCTAAGAATCAATGACAACACGATTTGACAGTTGTCTTTACTCCCGAAGTGTTTTTGCTAGTCCGAAAAAGATAGATACCCTCCGAATTATCGACCTACTTTTGAACGGCCCTGTATCTTCATTGATGGAGTTGGCCCTCTGAAGACGCAAAAAAAAAAAAACAAAAATGCCGTTACAAGCCAAATAAACTTCCACAGTCATCTACACAAACATGCGTATTTTGAAATAATATGCCCAAGATATAATTGTCTGGAAAGTTTTCAGGCATGCACTATAATTGATATTCATGCAGTGGTCGTAAGGGGGGAGCAGAGGTGGGGGAGCGGAAGTAATAAATCGAGTTTTGTTTGTTAGTGGCGTCCGATAGCATCGGGGGTGTTATAAATTGTAATGGGTGCATTTGTTTAGATTAATGACTGTGAAAGTGACTGAGGTAATGGGTGAGTTCTGTTGGGACAGGTGAATTTAAATGGGGGTTTTTCTTTCGAAGGTTTACATGGACGGTTGTTGGGAAGTCGTTAGTTGTAGCACAGATAATATAATACTGCGTGTTGTAGGAAATGATATCCATCACCATTCCTTTGGAATTATAATTTTTACCTTCGAGGCATTGCACTGTCATAACAAAATCAGCGAAATTGAGACATTTACCTAATTATGTTTCCATTTTATATTCCATAAAGTGTAACTTTATTATTAAATCGTTTAGAACTTATTCAATTACTCGATTTCCCGTTTAATTTCCGGGAAAATTAAAAGCAATTAACCAAAGTTTCTTTTTTCTGCGAAGCCACAAAAAATTAAAACCAGTCAATTCATATTAGCTATGGATATAGTAAAAACAACAGGAAAATCTCAGAGATATTGGCAACTGCGCCATTCTGAAGAAGCTGTCATACTGCAATCAGCAATTTCTCTGGCAAACGTAGTAGTTATGTCGACACTTTCATAAGCATCGTTCACTGTAGGGCTCTTAGGGAGGTTTACGTTCAGCAGTTTGTCCGTCTATCATCATATTATATATTATAAGCAGTGATAGCCTGGTGGTGTAACCGTCAGACGCCAAGTGATAGGTCTCGAGTTCGAACCCAACTCACGCACCTCTGATTTTTCGGATTCATGTGCGTATTGTATAATTATCAGTTGCTTCAAAAACGGTGAAAGAAAACATCGTAAGGAAACATGCCTGAGAGATATTTTTCGACGGCATGTGAAGTCAAGTCAGAGGCTCATGGGCGGCGTTAAAAAACTGACACCAGTACCCTAATTGCGTAACTCATTTTCGTAAACAATTATGCCTAATTTGTTTAATTTTTCCAGCGTTATATACGTTTTAGAGAAGATTTTTGAAGTGAAAACTTTTTTAGGCGCGTTGGGCATTTTTGAGATGGGGCTAAACCATTGATTTCGCGACACTGACGACACCTCATTTTTATAAACAAGATAGTGTTTTTTAATTATATTACGTTACGGATCAATATTCTATTCAAGTATTTCTACTTTAAAGGTTTCGAAAGTATTTTTTTTTGTAAACGCGATTGTGCTCTTTATTTAGATAAGGTTACGGACCAATGTTTTATACAATTATTTTTCTTCCACCAAGGCACGATCTTGTTCAAGTTTTCACTTCGGTCAGCACTCCCGGAGTGCCACCACTTTTTTTTTCCCAAGCAATGGATTAGTAATCTGTTTCAAATCGAAATAGATTGTGATGGAGTTGTATTACGCAATTAGGGTACGGGTTAGTCACTAACTACACGAAAAATAAAAGAAAAAGATGTTTATCTACCACAGTAGATTCTTCAATCAATAAATATTCTAAAATGTATCGTAATACTTATTGGGACTAGAAAAGTGATCGGATGCCAAGCTGATGATGACGGAACAACATCATTTTTCTTTAAACTTGATAATAATTATGTAGATCACAGTATATCTGGGGGCACGGCATTGTAAATGTATGGCTTGGTCGTTTCATTTAACTATTGCATGATATAACATTAAAGACCAGTGACAATTTCTTACCATAGGCTCATAGGAGTGTCTGTGCGACGGCCGCAAAACGGCCAAACCGAACATTTTGACCAAGATGTAAGGTTTGTAAAGTTATGCCTTGTAGAGTTAGGGGTTTGGCACTACATTCGATCTGATAACTTTTTAACAGTGAAAGCGTTATTTGGTAACCTACTTTACATGAAATGTTTTTGGTGGGATAGTTCTTTCTGAAAATAACTTTGTCAAAGTATTTGTAAAACTATCAAAATTCAAAATATTTTTATTTCACATAGACCTACATGGGCACTTATGAAACGTCAGAAGCTAGGTGCACGGTTCCAATTGGTCGTTTCCTATGGAGAAGAGCCGGCAAGAAACTCCACGGTTACTCTTTTAAAATGTATCGCGTATCAAGATGTTAGACAGTGCGCAATCCCCCTTACGTAGTTTTTAAGACTTTTCAGATATTTACCCGGAAAAGTATGAAAGAAGAACTAATCTACCACGAAAATATCTACACAGAATATATAAAACAAAACATTACCACATAGAAAAGTCAACGAAAATCCTGTAATTCCTCGGAGCCGGTACAGAGTAATCTACTTGAGTATAATAGCTGAAAAGCGTCCATGGAGTGGTCAGGGCGAGCGAGACTATTTGAAATCACACTAACGAGACACCCGCTAACGCTTTGAGCTAAAGAAATAGTCGCTACTCTGTCGAGGTATGGTTTCGACTAGCCGGATTAAATTGGAGGTTAGAAAGATTTGTAAACAACCCTAGCGAGTGAATTTTATAGAAAGAAAGAAAGAAAAATTGTTTATTCTGCACAAACTAAACGCACATGCCAAAAAATATTACTTATAATGTACTTTCACAAATTAGCCAAAAGCCTCGTAGCCAAGTAATAGAAAACATGTCAAGATTGTCTATTACTTGAATGTCAGAGCCATTATTAATATTGCGTAATATTACCGACGAGTGTTACAACACTGGTCATTGACAGCTTATAAATAAACAATAATAATTTAATAACTCAAACAAAAGACTGATTGCAAAGTAGATAATATTTTCGTTACAAACTAATAATTACTGAGCCGTTCGTCGCATCATTTCCGTTTTAATGTTGGTGTATAAAATGGACAAAAATATATGATGCCTGCTGGCGACTTAACATTAGCTATCTGTCGGTGAAAGTCTCGTCAAAGTCGGACCAGCCATTTTGGAGATTAGCCCGAACAAACAGACAAACAGTCAGACAAAAATTTAAAAATTGTTTTTTTTTTATTCTAAGTACCGTAAGTACGTTCATATGTATTTAGTAAAAAGCTGTTAATTTGACATTACAAACAGATACTTCAATTGTATTTATTTGTGTAAATAGATTAGTATGGATAAAGACTTATTATCATTGTCACTAGCTTTCGCCAGCGGCTTCACCCGCTTGACATCTTTATAAATTATTGCCTATGTTATACTCAGTGATAACATAGCATGAAGAGTTTTTTAAAATCGTTTCAGTAGGTTTTGAGTTTATTCATTACAAACAAACAAATAAAAATAAAAGATCTTTTCGAATCTTAATGATACCTACAGTCTATTTGAGTATATTTTTAACTTCAATGTTCATTTACATTTAAGTTTAAATGTCCTGAGCTTTTAGTTCAACCACAGCTTTACCAAAAACACTCACGACCACAAAACATGACCCATAGCTTTAGAATTATACTCCACTGAAAATCTACAGCCAATCCCAAGGCCGAATCAAAAAATGAAACACGAACCATCTGAGCAATATTTAGAAAGCAACTGACCAGAATACACATTCGGACAGAATTATGGAGACGCAGAAAGTCTGATAAAAAATTTATAAGCGAAGAGGGGGAGCATTTTCCATGCTCATGGCAGGAAGGCTGAGAGCATCACAGTTGTTTGAAGTGGCGCAACGGTTTTCAAAAAAACGATTGTCGGAAATTGCATTGTACTGGCAGTTCTTTGGAAAATTTCGAGTTGTTTTCATTAATGTTGTTGTTGAATGATCTCGTTGTTGTTATGGAGAGATAAGGGTGTTTTCATTTTTATACTGCAGAAACTGTTTTAATAAGGGTTAAGTTCGTTCTTAAATGTGCTCAGATCTATAAGTGGGGCTCATGGCTAAATAATGACAGCCGCCCGAGTCGATTGAAGACTAAGCTACGCTTGCCGGGGTCGGCCCGTGGATGGGTGTCCATCCATTATATATAGAGACCCCTCCGTGCCTCGGAAAGCACATTATAAGCACATTATATATAGATCTTCGACAGTAGTTACGAATAGTCGAAGTCCGAAAGTTTGATATCCAGTCTTGCCATGGGGTATCGTATTACCCAGTTACTGAGTTGTGAAGGTCAGATAGGCAGTCGCTCCATGTAAAATACTGGTATTCAGCAGCATCCGGTTAGACTGGAAGCCGACCCCAACGTACCCATTTGGGAAAAGGTTAGGGAGATGATGAATGTGCTCAGATTCAAATAGCTTTAAGAGATCTTACCTATGAGGCAAAGTTCCTTGAATTTTTGGGAGTTAATGACATGAGGAAACTTTCCACCGTCCAACAAAGCATATTTTAACAAGATGAAATTAGCCCTAACAAAGTTTACACGCAAAATCTTTCAACATTTAGAAAGAAAAACACAGTATAAAAATTTCATCATATCGTTAACTGTCCAGTTGTATACGATACCCAACTGGGTCGAGCGAGCGGCACTTATTTCGTATGTATGAGACGAATGTCTGCGGAGGGCGTATTTAAAAGTAGACATTTGACTGGACCGGCCACCGACTGAATACTAAGATGAGAGTTCACGTTTTCTCCTACACTGATGGTAGTGGAAAACTATTTCATTTTTAACTAGGGAGCGTTCGTTTCGATCTTGTGAAAAAGTGGGGAATAAAAGTGAACGGACGTGTACATGTATCACATGGCAACTTGTAGGTAGGTATGTATACACCTTTAAACTTAAAATGTCTTTGAAATGTTCTTCACATTAAAAAAACTTAATACAAAATACTATAAGGCCCACTTTACTATCAGGATTGAAAATACTAAACTCAAAGAAATGAATTCAGAAAACATTTTACTTTGCAATTTTGTAGAGAATTACATGGAATTGAGATAGGGAATGAACCAGTTTATTTTATCAGAAAATTTCCAATTCTACGAGAGCAAAAATACAATCTGCGATAATAATCGTTGGCAAGCAAAACAATTTGAATTGGAAAAGTTAAATAAATAACATTAGTTAGTTCAATTTATTTTTATAGGCATTTTATTTTTTGTGTAATTCAGCAATATTTTTTGCAAAGCCTATTTTGATGGAGCACTGAATAAATACTGAAGTTTACATTTTGGTGTTACCTATATTAAAAACATAATCCTTTTTGCGTGGAATGGTTTAATTTAATGTTTAAAATAGATCGTTTTGTTTCGTAATAATTTATGATTTTGAATAATAGGCGGATTAAATGCCTACTAAAATGAATGAAATAAGCAAATTATGTAAAACATTTAATGATGTAAACGTAAAAACATATGACTGAATACCTAAACAAAAACATTACCCTTCTATTGAGCTTCACCGCAGTCAGATATAAACACAAGTTGATATAAATTTTCAAAGATAAATAAAATACTCAGATATTCCAATCTTGCATGCCACATAAAGTACCTACACGCTACAAAATAGTCTGCACCAAGCCGACATTGTCATATTAAGCCCTCACAAGATCAGGCTAGGAAACTCCACCATAATCTCTAAAACCACGCAAGATAACAAGACGCTAGCTAAAGCCTAGACCAGATTATGTTAGTATTTTAGTCAGCTGACGAATATTTTAGTACCAGATTAGATGCTTTTGTAGGAGAAATGCAAGGAGAGATGGTATTTTGTTTTTTTAACGATTCATAACAAACGTTTTCTTTGTATATTTTACGGGACTTGCCGAATATTCTCGTTCTCTATCGTTTATCCGATCATTACTTAAAAGCGATTAAAAAAAAAAAAATCGGCCAAATGCGTGTTGGACTACGCTCAATGAAGGGTTCCGTAGTTGGGATGAATTTACGCCAAATACAAATTTAACACTGTAGTTGAAATATATTTTCTCCAAAGCATTCCAACTGCAAATGTAAGTTTGTACTCACAATATTGAGAGATTTACCATGTTATTTTAAGACCATAGGCTTCTTATGCGTTTTCCTGTAATTTATGAGTAAAGAACCATTCTCTGTTTTTTCAAAATTTTAGGCTCATTAGTTTCGAAGATAAGGGGGGAATAGTCAATTGTCATCTATTTTCTTAAATATCTTTAAATGTATTTATTTTAAAAGTATAAAAAAAATATATATTTGCCATTCTCACAATAACCCCTTTCGTTTAATATGTCACATAATTCCGTTTGAAAAACTTTTCTTTTTTTCTCATTTGCCCCTTTTTCAAAATTGCCCTTATTTGCCCTTATTCAAAATTGATTTACTTACTTTACACGTCAGTGTTTGGGTCACAGAAATACATATGTGTACCAAATTTCAACGTATTCAATCCATTAGATTCGGAGCAAATTGGTTGTGTCAGACGCACAGATAGACACACGAGTGATCCTATAAGGGATCCGTTTTTTCCTTTTGAGGTACGGAACCCTAAAAAGTAGAAAACGGACATAGAGAGTACCTAACTACGTTTGAGAGAAGGATTTGTTAAATATATACTTTACAGTATCCTCAATTTTATTCACCATACCTACGTCCAGTAAAAAATAAAAAAATACTCTTTGAGAAAATCCTCACGAAACACAAAATACTAAACATTTACTAACTCCGTAGTTATATTTAATTGACATAAAACATTTACAACAACATTGCGAGCCCTTCTCAAGGGCCATACGAAAAATATTTTTCCTACATTTCCATTCACATGCGACCTCTCGCGAACAATGTAAAAAATGTTCGACCACCCGAAAAGGCCACAAACAACATTAGGATATGAATTAATGAACAAAAAAAGAAACACCAGAGTCCTATTCAACGAAAACCATCGGCTTACAAACGTCGGACCTTTTTTAAAATAATAATTCAAAACAAAGAATAAAAATACGGAACAGAATGGACTCTCCATATTCTGGTCAGAATGGTAAAGACGGGTCCTCTAGAGAAATGTAAATAATTTAGAGAAGCGTCCTTTGAGTACTGGATCCCATTAAATTCCTTCTGTTTGTTGCCCTAATTAGGTAAATTACTCTAGGGAATGTTTTTTCCTTGTATAAAAAAAGTTTTCGGCGAAATGAAAATCACGGTCGTAGGTGTAAAATTATTATGGACACGCACGCTTGCTTTGTTTTATTTTTTATTTTCTTCTATTTTATGAAGGCTTTTTTTATCACATCTTGATTAAAACGGTACATACCCTTTAGTTAATCCTTTGAGACAGGACATGAAAGACAGCATGAGGGATGTTAACGGGTAGTGGCCATAACTAGGTCGTTCTAGGGTTGAAAAGGGGTAGGGGTGGAATAGATGACAATGGGTCTCTTTGGCACTCGAAAGATATAAAGTTGAATGGCATGCTGGCCTATTAACGGTTTTATTAGCTACGAGTAAATCTGTGATGACCTTGGAAGAAAAATAAACAATGCTGTGTTGTGAATGTTTGATTAGGATTCGAAATGACTCCACATACATTATACCACAGATGTGTCGTTCCAAAGTTGATAAACTGATGCATAAGGTTTAAAAGGCTGTGGCAGCCATAGAGCTAGAACTAATGTCTTTAATGCTAAGCGTATGCTGAGACGCAGGTGACGCAGGTTTACGCAGCGCAGGGCAGAGCAGATTTTGTAATGCATGAACGTACTGACAGCTGCGTACGCTGCGGCGCAGGCACGTACGACGTAGACATGCGTCTGACCTGCTCTGCGTCTGGTTGTAGAGCCGGCACAGAAAAACAAGTGACGTTCTGCGCGACGCGTGCTGACGATCAGCACGCGTCGCGCAGAACGCGCGAATTTGTTTTTTGTGAATTACACATTGTTTGTACTAGCTAGGACGCAATTGTGTCTGAGTAGCTGCTTCACAGCGTGCACTCGCGGCCTATGTCTGGCCCTACCCTGCAAAATCTGTACTGTACTGTGCTGCGTCACCTGCGTCTCAGCATACGCTTAGCTTTAATGATGACAAAAAAAAGAGAAATCGTGAATAATACAAGAACACAGAACAGTTACATACCTACTATAAAGAATTACATCCGCATTCTTCCAACTGTATTTTCTAAAAATGCACACCCAAAAGCACATTTTAATTTGTAAAAAAGCAGGAAGGTATTCAAAATACGTTTGGTCTGAAATTCCACAACTTTTCAGGCACACACACATAGGTAGGTACTTGAAAACAGAGCATTCTTACAGTCGTTGGGGTCATATCTTTTCAGAGTCTGTTGAGTGCGAGACAAATTAAAGAGAAGTCCTATTGTAGAGTGACTATGTCGTGAGGTCGAGTCGGGATAAAAAAATAAAGCTTTGGAATTTAATTTGACTAGCACTGAATTATATTAAGAAAAATAAAATATTTAGATGTATTTCTATGTTACCTATTTTGGTTATTAATTCTGAAACAGACTACATTGTTTTCTAATATTTACAACAACAAAAAAAGTAGGTAGCTTTTTGACTCAGTGCTTGTGAAATCCAAGTTGTACGACATTTTTTTATACCCTAGACCAGTGTCACCCAAACATTGTACTACTGTGCATAAGCTTATTTCCAAGATTATGTTTTGAGTTCATATTCCTTTACGGGAAAATCAGAACATGGAATGGCAACACGCCATATTTCATGTGAAACTTTTAATATGGTAATTGAGGATCGCGTTTTATAATCAGACTGTTGTAATTACTTTTTAAAAAGGTCGTTTTATCAAGATGTTAATTACTAGAAATGGCGACGTATTAAAAACTACTGAAATATTACGGTCATAAAAACCACAAATAAAGTAATAAAGCGTTTTGATTTAGAATAATGAATATCTTTTAATTTGAACGCTCAACGTTCAAATTAAAAGATATTCATTGTTTATCTGAGTTTTACAAACGATGAATCATTTTATTTAATTAGTAGGGATTTTGTAGATACAATGACCGTGGTACTATAATTCCACCTTATTCTAATTTAAGTATAATCGTATCAATTATTTCTTGAAATTTTTGTGTGGGAAATTATCAAATAACTTCTCCCGCTCTGTGTGGAGCGGGCGGGCGTGTCAGACTTTTACTGACTAAAACCCACCCGTGTTCCTTCATTTGCCTATATTGGCAGGGTATCCCTTTCGGACCCGGTATAGCCCTGGCTCTTGTATTAGGAGTTCCTCTATCACAAGAGCCACATACATTAGACATAAGTCTGTAAATCGACCCAAATAGAATGTTTTAGCAAATCTAGGGGGTTCTAAACATATCCACATTTCCCCAAAACCATGGCCACCCCGCGAGTCACCGAGCCGGCGAAGGAGCGGCATTCATACTGCGACGCTTCTCGTCTCGTTCCCCATTCATTGTGATGATTGCTCCACACTCATTATATGTACTTGCAGCACACCGCGACTCTCGAGTGTCCCGCCAGGATGGTTGACTCATAGTAAATGACGGGATATTTGTGCCTTTATACGATTGTGGAAGGTTTTATGGTGAATAACAATTGGATGAATGTTTGAGGATAATGATCCTGTGTTTAGCAAAGCCAAAAATCGATAGTGGGTACAGGAGCGTTAGCAAGACATATTAAGTCTTCGAAAGGGTCACTTTATAATGCGTGACAGAGGCGCCGCTAGATGTGCTATATTTTCAACGACAGGGTAAGTACTGTACCATTGTATCACTATATCGAAAGAGCGTAAACATACTCTTTTTATGTTATAACCCTACATATTTTAGCAAAGTTGTCGAAAAATTATACCGAACATAAGCCTTTTACTTTCACGATTGTGCAGTGCACGCACTCATTACATTTACATCATTGCAGCACACTGAGTGCCCCATCAGGATGTTTGAATCAACCATCTCAATAGTAATGATGGGCTTTTTCTGCATTTGTGCGATTGTGGAAGGTTTTATGGTGTATATAAATATCCAGTGGGTATTTTAGGGTAATAATGCTTTTGGTGTTCGGTACACAGAAATGGTAAAATATATATATATCATTGTATTATTGTTACCCCCTCTCACAGAGGAGGCATGATTTATTTTTTTACTAACTTTTGCCCACGGTTTCGCCCGAGTGGTATGTCGGAAAATATCCCACGGGAACGTACTACCGATACCGGGATTACATATCTAAAAGCCGAGGAAAAGGTCATTGACTCCTACCGCTGCGCTCGCGTTACGGTCAACCATAATTATTTTGTCACGCGTAATTTTTAATCTGTGATATCTTTTAAACTTTTAATTTAAATGAAATGATGTCAAGGCATATTTTAATCTAAATTAAATGCTCAATTTAAGTAACATAGTTTATTGGATAAGGATTAATATAATACCGTTCAAAATAGCTTCGGAAAAAACAATGAAATTTTTATCAAATTCTGAAAGATAAAAATAGTTATTGTGATGACCCACAATAACTATTTTTATCTCTCAGTTTTTACCTTAGAAGATAGATAGACATATGCCATCGCGGACTTTTTTGGTAAACTTTTTAAGATAAACAATACTATAGGATATAAATTTTATGTAAGTTATACTATTTCCGCGGCGCACGCCAATAAAGTTCCTAGTTGGCATGATTTTTTCCGACATCTTCAACAATCATCGTTAACTTCTGTCAATTTACACAAAACTTTAATACATTAAAACCTTCCGCATGAATCACACCGTCCATTGGTGAAAACTGTTTGAAAATCCGTTCAGTATTTTTTGAGTTTATCGCGTTCATACAGACAGACGGACGCGGCGGCGGACTTTGTTTTATAATATGTAAGGATTTATTTAATACTTCAACCTTAGAAATGTAAAGAGGGGCGGCCTTATTACCAGTAGTGGGATAGTTTTATGATGAATGAATGATTACTGTAGCAAATAATTTCTAATTCTTCTAACACTCCTCGTACTTGACTGCCTTGTTGGTCTAGTGGTCGCAAGCGCTATTGCTGACCATGAGATCCTGGGTTCGATTCCCGGGTCGGGCAAAGTGTTACTGGATTTTTCCTTCTGGAATCTCAGTAGCAGTCCGGAGTCTGGATTTGTGCCCGGTTGATGGCAATAGGCTCGCCCCCTATGCTTAAACCTGTTTGCCCCTATACATGTGACTTAAACATAACTGGCAAAATGTGGGTGTACACATCTGCCTAACCCTTCGAGGATTACAGGCGTGATGTTATGTTATGTGCCTTCTAATAAAATTTTCTGGAAGTAAATACCCTAAACTAACCCAAAATACTTACTTTCACGTTTGTACGAAGCATTTACTTGAAGTATTACTCGGACCTGATTTAATTTCGGCTGAGATCAAAGACCTTACTGTAAACTACTTTTTAGGGTTCCGTGACGTAGGTAACTATCTCCACCAAAGTCTCGTGTTGTAAAAGAGGTCTCTAGAGAAATTAATCGCTGTTTAAACCACGAAGTAATGAGACTGGTAGCAAAATGGCGGAGCGATTGGCATTTGTACCGTGTTGAAGGTTGTGGGATTCGTACATGGAATAAATATTGCCTACAATATAGTTGATTCTCACTATAAGGAAAAAAACTCCTAGAAAATGTAGATATGGGCAACGTTTTCTCGGATACCCACAATGAAGGGTTCCTTAGTTGGAATGAACCTATCCCAAACAAAAACTTAACATTATAGTTAAAATACATGTTCTCCCATACATTGCAACTGCTTAATGTAAGTTTGTACGCACAAAATTGAGAGATTTACTATATTATTGTAAGACCATAGACTTCTTATAAATTTTCCTGTAGTCTATGAGTAAAGAGCCATATTATAGTTTTTGTCAAAATTTTAGGTTCAGTATTTTCGGAGATAAGTGGGAGAATGGTAAATTTTCGTCAATTTTCTTAAACATTTTTAAAAGTATTTATTTTAAAATTATATAAAAAATACGTTTAAGATCCTCGCAACAAGCCCTTTTATTTTATATGTCACACGGTACTGTTGGCAAAACTTTTTTGTAATTTTCTTGTTTGCCCCCCAAATAAATGAATTTTGAATATGGTACATTCAAAATTCATTTATTAACATTACACATTCGTGTTTGGGTCACAGAAATACATATGTGTACCAAATTTCAACTTAATCGGACAAATTGACTGTGACAGACGGACAGACAGACACACGAGTGATCCTACGTGAGTTCCGCTGTTTTTTCCTTTTGAGGTACGGAACCTTAAAAATAACAAAAAAAACTCTCAATTGTGTAAACAAGAGAAATATGAGAGGACACATACATACGCAAATAACAGTATGTAAGTTAAAGGGAACATGCGTTTCCTTCCTCCCGCATGCACTTACATCAGAGGGATTCCCGTATTTTTAAGAATCTCAATCTCGAATCTGTCATAAATTTTTGAGAATTTTTGTTGCTGAGATGATATTGCGAGTAGATATTGAACGTTTTTAATTACGAGAATTGGCCTTCAGGTAAAAATTAATAGGTTTTTTAAACTTATGTTGGTATTGTTAACTTTATAGCGTTTGTTATTTCTCGACGGCATGTGAAGCCAAGTCAGAGGCCCATGGGTGGCCTAAAATCTCTGACACTAGGTTCGTTACTAGCCACTCGAAAAAGAAAGAAAGATCGATGTAAAGCATAATTAATGCAAGAAAAGCTGCCATTCTACACGTATAGTCGATTATGTGGCAAAATAAAAAAATACGAGGTCGATTATACCTGGTGTTTGTGCATCGAACACCTCCTTAAATTAAGGTATGTTATACACTGCCTTATCACATTGGCGATTTGCGAGCGAGTTATCAGCCAGGCGATTGTTTAACGCGCTGGCTGCGTTTGCGTAGCGAGCAAGCCACATGTGCGCAACGTGTACGCCGCGTTTGCGTAACGACTGACGTGAGTATGCAAGAGAAAGCTAAACAAGCGAGTATACAATATTGTGAAAACGCGGCGTAAATGTCGCGTAGTCGCAGTTAGCTCGCTGTGTACCTGCGGAGAACACGTTCACAAATCGCCTCGCTGGAAACAAGCTGGCAAATTGTCAGCAGTGTGATATCGCTCTAACGCAGGTGACTGAAAACCACCAATCCACATTAAAATCCAACAATTAATGCTTAAAAAATAATATAGTAATAATTTGATGCAACCCGAAAAAATCATCGTAGATTCAAAAAGTGCAACTAATAGTCGCGTCTACAAGTCGTCGTAGCCGTTTTTAGTTCTGTAATTGTGAGCTGACTGGAGACAGAAATTGCCATAATTGCTGCAGCAACACGGCAAGGATCTTAACTGTGTTATCTTCAGAAGAACGCCATTAAGTCATTAGTGTTGAATAGATTAATGTAGTTAAATGTTGAGGCGCTTTAGATTGGCGCGTCCTTGGTTTTATTTCTGTACCAGGAATAAATATAGGTTATATTATATTAAATATAGGTTAATATTGGAATAAATATTTCTGTACCAGGAATAAATGTTAAGGATAAATTGAGTTAATTTTTCCTGCTTTTTGGTGTGCTGTGATTAAAATGTAATCTTTGAAATGTTTATTTTTATTTTTAATAATTTTATTATATACTAGTCAAACTGAAGGGAATCCTGCGCGAGACGCAGGACGTGACAGCGCGCGTCGATTGTTTCAATAATAGGAAGTCACATGCGTCAGTTAGTTGACACAATCGGTGCGATCCAATTTCTTCCCGCATCCCCCACGGGACTTGCCTTAGATTGAGCAGAGCTTGATAATTGATTCATTCCAATCATAAATAACTCAATCACCTAGCCTTTTCCCAACTATGTTAAGGTCGGCTTCTAACTGGAAGCAGCTGAATACCAGTATTTTACGTGGAGCCACTGCCCATCTGACCTCCAGAATCCAGTAACTGCGTAATACGATACCCTTGATAAAACTTGCTGTCAGAATTTCGGGCTTCTCTCGACCCGTAACGACTTTCAAATATCCACGAATGACAGCTGGGTCAATCATAAATAACTATACCAAGCATTTAAAAATAAACCTTATTTGAATCACAGTCTTAGTTGTATAGACATTTGTTACATTTATTTCAAGATTGTGTCATGTGGCCTGTCATTAAGTCCCTCGCTTAATCTAGTCATTTACTCGCCACGTCACTAAAATTACTTAGCTTATAGACTACAAAACAGTTACACAACAAATTTTGTCGAAGAATCATTCGTACTTAGAAAATGTTAGGTTCAAATCACGAATCGGAAACAGAGTAGTCACTAGCAAAGTGGTTTATGTACCTAAGCCAGTGAACCAGAATTCTCTCTAGTGTAAACTAAGTCTAAGCACTGCAACTAATACAGTCCAGTAACCATGCCAGTGAACTGTGAATCTATTTACTTAGTATTACTTTCTCACTGTGAGACTGTGTTTCTCACGGTCAAGGCTCGGATACCGGTAAAATTTTCAAACCGTTATTATGACGTAAAAACCTTTACATTCGGTTTCGCTTGTAGAAACCGGTTTTTAACTGGTTTTGGAGGAATCTTTACATAAAGGTTTTTTTTCGGATTAAACGGCTTAGATCAATATTAACTGGTTGTTTGTTTATTTATTTTTTCACACTACAACTTACAACTACTGAGCCTAAAGTTTAGAAATAATACAGAAAATTGTTCCATAATTTATAGATTTTTCTTTCCACTGAGTAACATGCCAGAGCTACTCCGCAGCTTGCGTTAAATGAAAAATATACATATGTACATATACTGTTCTTCCCTTCAGGTACCCAAGACCCATAAATATATGTCATGAATGTCGTCCAACTTCATTGTAATTCAAATTGCTACTAGTTCAAAACCACCACTTCTAAAACTTGGCCAATAATCTAAAACTTGAAATTGCACTGCGCCAATCCGAAACTTTCCTCCAATTATCCACATTGATTTGCATATTCAGAGTACAGAAATACCCCCCTTACACTTGTACCTACTTGGTTAGTAACACCTCGGGGAAAAGAGCATTTCGCACTGGCCCCATCCATTGCTCGTTACACTCAAGCTAATATAGCCACTAAATATTTTGAATAATTAATGAACTACAACCACAAAGATAATTATATTGTGCCGGATCGTTTTTGGAGCAAGGAATTGGAAAGTAGGACGGTGTTAGTGGATTCTTCTTGTGAATAAGTAATGTATTGTTTTGGGTAGAAACTGGGCATCTGCATTATGTACGAGCATAAATAAAATTGGTTTTATTTCCCGCTGCGTATTTCTTTGAATGAAACGGTAAGCTTACTTGTGTATCGAACCTTTTGTCATGAGTTTGAAAAGAAATTAATGTTTAAAGTACTATTTTTATTCTATATGTACATCCTGACAAAAGGCTTTATGTTATTTTGGATGCTAGCAGATTATATAACTATAGAAAACTGTAGCTTTTAAGAAACGTAATTGAGGGGTGTTTTAACGTACCTATGTTAAGATAGGGTCTTCTAAGACTGCGGAACGCCATATAGCGTCAAAAATTTACCGTCGAATGACGTCACTGAAATGTTATTCATGAAATTAAGTTGGTGTGCTTCCCTAAAGAGCGTTTTTTGATACCGTGAAGTCACCATTTTCATGGCCGCCACTGCAGGCATTATTCACGGTTACGGCTTTCGCAGGAAACCAAAGCTTAAGAAATATGCCTGTGACCTTGACTGGTTAGATTGCGGGTTCTGTATTGAGCTCACGCAACGTGTCGTACGTCCAGCCGTAAATAAGACTCGCCCAGCAAGGAGCACTGTCCCAAATTAGACGCATTATTAATTTGATATACATAAAACAAAAAGTATTTTAATAAAACACGTATACTAAAAGATCAATAATTAAATTATCTTTAAAATGGTAAAGGTTTCAGATTTCAGAAAAAAATACGCTTGATAGATTTTGCGTGCAAACTAAAATATTCGTTTATGAAGTTATTAAGAAAATACTCTAATTTAACATAGATTTTTTCCAAATCATTAACACTACTCGTTTGTGATCTTCAGTATTAAATCATTAAAAGTCGGTTATCGTCTCCAAACTGCGATTAAAAAGCTGTCAACTAGCCATTGTTTTTGTAAGTTATAAGTACTTTTTAGCATACATTATAGTGGTCTTAGTGTAGGCTATATCAACTAAGATATTGCGGCACTAGTAAAACTATGAACCTACATATTATGTACTGATTTTATATTCGACTCACCAAACTGTCTTTCCGATTCCTAAACAGGACGGAGGAACATATAAACTCCCAGATTCATAAATATTAGGATCAGATATATTTTGTGAGATGAGTCAAAGCGACCACAGACACATACGTACTTCAGGTCACGTACTGCGTCACATGGCTTTCTGAAAGAGATCCTTCATCAAATATCGTTCACATTTCGCTTTTTTCATATCAAGAGGATATTTTTCATGTATATAGAGACATAAGACTGTTTTACTTTGACGTAATGAGTAGTAATTTGAGTTTAAATTTAAACAGCTATATCTCTTCGAGTTGAAGATGTTTTTGTCAACCTCTTTGTGAATGACGACCAGTCAAGTCGACTTACTTGTCAGGGAAACGACTTAGAATAATGGGGCAAGGCAAGATGCAAGAACAGGTTTTTTTTTTTTTTAACTTTTTTTTTTTACTTCGTCGTGGAAGCTTTGGACCTGCATCTCACCTGATGGTAAGTGATGATCAGGCCGAAGGTGGAAGCAAGCTCCATCCGGAATCCTCAACCACAGAGGAACTGGCGATCTTACCTCTAACTACCGAAACACAACAATGCTGTTAACACTGTTGTCATGGTGACAGATTTAATTAAGGTAAGGCTTCTTTTTATATATATATAAAAAGAATATTTGAATTTAATACCTATCTGTTACCTTTTCGAACCTACGCGTAGCACCTAGCATACGGATAGGCTAATCGGGGTAGTACTTTCCCGTGGAATAATTTCTGACCTCCACGCGGGTGAAGCCACGGGCAATAGATAGTAATGGGGAAGCTTTTACTAGCTTTTCCCGTGACCTCCATGCATGAGGGAAATTATTCAAGAGATTTTTTTGTCCGTCATGTAGATTATTAAAAAATATTGGACTATTTTTCTTTTTTTACGTTATCAACAGATTACGGCGATACATTGAGTTAAAATGTGCCATGACGTCACGATTTCATAAGTATGTAGATTTTATACTTACTTGTAACGTAGCGACCCCCACTCCCCAACTTTAATGCATTTTATCTAATTATTTTTTTATTAATATGATAAAGCAAAAAACACGTGTCTAATATGTTTTTAATAGCTGACTGACGGACTAAAAAGTTTTTTTTTTTCTCCAGATATTATCCCTATTATCTAAAGCAGTAAAGATACCATTAATTTAAGTTTTTGTATTACAGTAATCAACATTGGCAATAAAAAAAAATCCAGTAGGTACCTACTATATTTAGTACTAGAAACTACATTTAATTCACTAACTAGATCTTACATTTCCTATTTGAGGTAAATCCCACCTGCATACGACAAATCCGGTAACTGACGTACAAGATTACGTTTGAGGTACGCTGGGGTGACCAGGCTTAATATCTCAGGCAAATGACGTTATACGGAAATGTCACTAACCTAACCGAAAAGATACTGACAAGATATTTACAAAAAAAAAAAAAAAAATGCGACACGTTGTCATCTACAGAAAGAACCCTGAAATAATGACCTACCATTTAAACTGTGTTTGAATGTTGTAGATTGAAGCACCTACCTTCGTCCAACTTAAAAGCTTAGCAAGATTATGTACTGTCATTCAACTTAATCTCCCACATATCTACCCGTATTCAAACTAGCAACAGTGGGTCTGTAAATAGATTTTCATAGCAGTAACTACAAGTGTTGTGGCGTTTTAAGGGGTAGTTAAACGTGACCATGATTTGCATAGCTTGTGATTAATGAAGTGGCAACCAGTGGTTCAGGGTTAAGGGGCAACGAAATAGTTATTAGTTTTCAACCACCTGTGTTATTGCGCTTTGGAAATCATTGTGAAGATTATTTGGGGGTCATAAGTTATGACTTTTAGACACCCGCTAAACGACGGCCCTCCGCGCCCCATGTCATAACACTGTGAAATTCCCCATTGAAAAAAAAAAGTGGCAATTTTTTTTTTTCTTGAACATTACCGAATAAATAGACTCGGTACGATACCTTATAACACTCTCACGGATCGGCTACTGTTTTTTTTACGTGTTGTATATCAGCGTAGAAAATTGACTATAGTAAAAAATCTCTTGAGCCTGCTTTATTCGACCATTAAACCCGCTATTTATAACCCCAAAAAGGTCTCTTTCGAACTAAATTAAAAATTATCCTTAAAAGCTCGTAATTATCCATTTAGGTTTTAGTTTTTATTTTTCATCCGATTTTAAATCTAGTGAAGGAAAGGAAGCCGATTCCGACGCTTGCTGAAAACAGGTCAGTAGCCTCAAATCTGCAACACCGTTTCCATCGCCCGCAAGCTTCAACAACACCTTGTTACATGCGTCAAAACTAAAACGGGGTACGTGTCAATTCCCAACGAAAACAATTACGCGTGCAAACGGGCCGAGCAATTTACATAGAGGGGCGACGTCGCCCGGGGTGCGGGACCGCCCGATTAAAATCCCTAAAATACACGTCAACGTGTTGACGTTTTGATGAGGCGAAATAAATTGTGCGGGATAGAGGGGGGCACCTCCTAACCCCCAGGGTATATGCGTGCCCCAAGAAAATGAAGGTAATCAGCCGACTGTGTCGCCCGTTTTTGCTTTGAAAACTGTGCCGTGCGCGAATTTTATCAGCTTACACAGTCCAAATGCTGGGTTGTGTATTTTTTTGCTTTTTTATTTCTTCGTGCTTAATTCGTCTTGGCTTTGTATATTACGTGAGATTTGGCTACGGCGAAATGCGAATTAAAATGTCAGTTAACCGAACCTTCTATTCATTAGAGAAAAAAATTGTCACACGGTTTTCAATTTCACATTTTTAATTTTTTTTTTTGGTTTAATTAAATTCTTAAGGTTAAGTGCACCTTTTTATTTTTATTCGACTGGCATGTATGTTTCGATATAAAATCATTGGAAGCTCGTTTAATTATTTAAATATAATTGACAAACCAACATTCTTAATCACTTGACGAAAGCCTTTTCCATAATACCCAACAACACTTAATTACAGAACTTTTAACACTTGGCAGTACCCTAAAATATTCAAGGACAACTTCGTCAATTTTCCCACGGCAACCCACACGGTCCACATCAGACCTGCGTCCGACGGCCACAAGTTCATACGAACCCTCGAATCAAACTGTAACCATGCAATAATAGGGCCGTCACTGCACACAACACCTCGTCACACACACAACGGTGACCATTTAAAACTTTCTCGAACATGTGACATGAGGTGACAACCCTAGCATACAAGCAATTTTGAATTCTATTGTTCGTGTGTTAAGGTCGCTACTGACAACAATGTGCTTGAAATATGGATGGGAAATTTAACTTTGCCGATGCGAGATGCGAGTTGGTTGTTGCAAAAATATGGGGAAATTCATTATTGTCATACATGTTGGGTAATACACCTAGTTGTACCTATAAGTTCAGTAAAGGTGTTAAAAAAAGTTGAATACGTCACGTACGTCAAAACTTATCTTAAACAAGCAATTCTTGTATATATGTATCTATTAAATAATCTGAATCTCGGAATCGACTCCCACGATTTTCATGAAATTTAGTATGCAGGGGGCAATAAATCGATCTAGCTAGGTTTCATTTACAGATGACGTCGTTAAAAAAAAAACCGTGGGTCATAATAGTTATAGAATTTACTAGCTTTTGTCCGCGGCTTTGCCCGCATGGAAGTCGGAAAATAGACCACGGGAAAATATTTAATAATTTATTTAATAATTCCCTAATAGGTACATTATTTTATATAACTCTATTGGTTTACGCAGCGTACGCTAGTAAAGCTCCCAGTCAAAAAATTTTTTTTTCGACATCTTTAGCAATCTTCGTCATATGTTGTTGAAAACACTCCATTGTTGAAAACCGTATGAATCTGTTCGGTAGTTTTTGAGTTTATCGCGTTCAGATAACAGACGCGGTGGAAGGGGGGGACTTCGTTTTATAATATGTAGTGTTTAGAAAGAACGACGTGTAAAATATACCTTGGTCTTTTGATGCTAGTCTATAAAAATATCTATGGTGCAGCCCAATGCACCATAGATATTTTTATACCAAAAAGTATAGAGGATTCGTTATGAAGTTTATATTCAATATTTTCAGCTTATATCCTACCTATATTTGCTATAAAGTAAAAGTTTTTTTTTCTCGATGGTTTTGAAAAAAAAAAAAAACATTTTACTTTTCGAACATGAGTTATTGCAAAAGTTTACGATTCGAACCAACACTATTTTTAAAAACAAAACGTTGCAATACATTTTCCATAAATCATCAGAGGTAAAAGCTGTCAGTATTTATAAATTGCAGAATAGGCATATTTTATATATCTGCCAACACTGCAAAGCAATCCTAACCAAACTTTGAAAACGTAGACTCTTGTAATGGTTATCGATAATTAAAAAACCGATATCGAAACGATATTTTTGTGACATATCAAAACTGTTTAACAGTTTAATATAAATCGTGGTATTGTTTTGGTTCACGTGTAGTTCGTTACAGCTGTGACGCCGAGAGTTGAAGACGTGAGAGCAATTTATCTTCAAACAATAGAGATGTATCGCGTGAAGCTAAATTGATAGTCGCCCTACATTAAAATTTGTAGAATTGGTTTGTACCTATTTATGTAGTTTTAGCACATGAGCAGTAATTATTTGAGAAACAGGCCTATACTTCACTAGTTAAAGGATCTAGTTAAAGTTCAAGGATCTTTTGGCGTCAAAGTTGATGTAATTTGTATTTCATAGAATTTTATCAATTTTATTTAATATTAGGTATATTATGTCAAGATTAAAGGTGCAACTAAACAGCCTGTCTGTATAACCAATTTTTCAGTGACAGCGCAGTAGCAGTAAGGTCCTTTGTTCACTGCACGGTT
The DNA here is from genome assembly GCA_916610215.1 of Omphaloscelis lunosa. Classification (NCBI taxonomy): domain Eukaryota; kingdom Metazoa; phylum Arthropoda; class Insecta; order Lepidoptera; family Noctuidae; genus Omphaloscelis; species Omphaloscelis lunosa. The sequence goes on from OU744247.1 coordinate 4,713,788, forward strand.
TCTTTACGGAACGGTGAATAAACCGCGCCCTAGAAAATAAAATTGGTGGCACTCCGGGAGTGCCGACAGAAGTGAAAACTTGAACAAGATTGCCTTGGTGGAAAAAAAATACTTATACAGAACATTGGTCCGAAACCTTATCTAAATAAAGAGCACAATCGCGTTTACCAAAAAAAATAATCGGAAACCTTTAAAGTAAAAATACTTGCATAGAACATTGATCCGTAAATAAATATTACTAAAGAGCACAATCGCGTTTGCAAAAATGAGGTGTCGTCATGGTGTCGCGAAATCAATGGCTTACTCCCATGTCAAAAATGCCCAACGCGCCTAAAGAAGTTTTCACTTCAAAAATTTGTCTGTCAACAAGCTTCCATAGTGATCCATATAACACTGACGACGACCGTGCCTACACATAGCAAATAAACTGTAGTTTTTCACGGCAAGAAAAACGTGTGTATAAAGGGCCTAGGGGCACCGAGGCGGTTATTCCGCTATTTGTGAGCACATTTTCAAGCTGATAATATTCATACTCATCCCTAGTTCGAACTCGCCCGTCCGTTTAGATCTACGTACATTTATAGCTAGAAGGCGCAAAAGTACCGATGGTCAGAAAAGTGCTAGTATGATCTGAATATACACAACTGATTATTCCCTCTACATTCATTTACTCAAACATAATATGAGCATCAGATAGCAAGCGTCTAGTGGAATGCATATTATTTTAATATGGTTGAGCGTCTGCTTCAATAACAGAGTAAAATTACCTCGCACTCTGTAGGCAATTTATATAGACAAAATTACGTATGTAATTGAGATGTATTCAAGCCAATGAATGTGGTGTAATAAGGAGCCTGTTTCGGGAGACATGTTATGTATTATGCTTGTCATATAATTTATGAGAAAAATGTAGCTTTTCGAAAGAAGAGCACTATTTTTCGTGAACATCAAATCTTATTAATTTTGTATGTTTAGAATTATAATTAAAGTAGCTACCTGCCCTTGCATAACATGGTTGCGACTTCACAAAACAAGGAAAATTCTTCATTATAATAAAATGTATTAGAATATATTATAAATCTCCCGGAATACATTCTATAAACGATGAAAACTGCTTCAAAATCCGTTGTGCAGTTTAGAAGAGGAACGCGGTCACACAGACATACGGGAAGCGATTTTAATTTATAATACTATGTACAGAAAATGCTGTTTTTATTTAAAGTACCTGGGCGACCGAGCTCTGCTCTGAAGAAAGTAGAGAATGCTCATTTAATTTTAAGGAAAGTTCATACTAATTCCATGTATAGTACATACTAATTTCATGCTGCCATGTCATTATTCTAAGGTAGCCATCTTGTTGTAAACTTTGGGCGACCGAGCTCTCTCAGGGTAAAAATACGGAGAAAACGAATTTTCCCAGATATGAGACCTAGCTAGATCGATTTTTCGCCCCCGTAAACCCCTAAATTGAAAGTTTCATCGAAACCGTCAGAGCTGTTTTCGAAAACGTGAAACGTGAATATTGCTCGTTTCATAGTATAGGATTTTTATACATCTCCTATATTACATATTACATAAAGAACAGTGTTGGCTATTGATCCTAACTTTTGTCAGATGAATATTTTACGATGTACTTTAATTTTTTTTATGTGTAACTCTCTTTTATCTGTACTGTCTTTCCTCTTGCTTTCCTGCAATCTGTGGGAGTGATCTCGTAAAAAGGGACGGAAGTGTATTACAAGCAGCCGGGGAAGTGCATGCTATTTGACGTGACCACTAAGCACGCGCGGTGCTAGAGTTGGCCGTTAGGAACGACCTTGACGAGGCCCCGCCCCTTAAATGTTGCTCAATACCTTAATGTTGCTTATTACCAAAGTAAGATGTCAGATGTTACACATCATATGCGACTACTGTAAGGATCGCTCGTTTTTTTTTTTTTTTTAGCTTAGGATACGTCATCGCATAGCTGCGTACTCCGTCAAAAACAGTTTTTAGTGTGCAATTTTCCATTTATTAAAAAAAAAACGACACAAAAATCGTCCTAACTCAGGGGGTTGAAAAGTGAACATTATTATTATAAATAAAGCGAAATGTCAAAATGCTGCCCCTAAGGGCCAGGGCGAAGCGTGGTGACGCATAAAGAGATTCGTCCCTCCGTAAATGATTACAATAAAACTACCACCATGCGGGGGGTAAGCAGAGAGGGTGGTCGATTTGCATAATTTTACTTTTATTACAGTCACACGCTTTGTTGAAATTTGTGTCTCAAGTTATGGCCGGTTCTTTGGTTCATTTCGGTGATTTATTTCTTACAAAAGAATTTGTGAATCTGTTAAAAGGCAATGTAATGCTATGTAACCACTGAGTCATAGAAAGCACGCAGTTAACGTATTAACATTAGGTATTGAAAATGTACATAATACTCGTTCCAACCGGACCAAACATTATCAATCTCTGAGAATATTTTGAAAATAAAATACGATTTTAATCAAAGAAAAATCCTACATAAACATCATTCTAATTAGTAATTACAGAACAGAGCACATCGTATCACATTCTCATTAACAACCAAAAGGTTTTTTCAACCGGAACACGATACCAATAACAAAGGTCTTCATTAAAAATGCGGGGTATACGTATATGAAATATTTAAACAGAAGCGAAATAACGAAACATAATAAACCACAATTATCTGTAATTATTGCGTATACTGTGCTCAAATTACATCAGACATGAAAAACATTCGGATACGGATTCCGATTTAAATTTTAATAATTAGTGGAATTGCTGGCTCATTTGTTTAAAGGTAGCTGGCACACAATGTTTATCTTGAGGTCAGAAATTTATCGCGCAGTGGGTGAATCCCGCATTTATCTTGATGAACATGTTTTTCATCACATATTATAGGGTGGCAGGGAAATCGACGCAAAAACTGTTACTGCTGCAGTACGTGATTCTGAACCCCGCTGCGTTGAAATTTTAAGTTGGTTATTAAAAAATAAAAACAGCTGATCTATACATTTTGACCGCGTAGGTATTGCACTTTTCTATGTAACAGCAGATTTTTTTTTTATAACCGGTGAAAATTTTTACTGTTTGTAATCATGTACTGAATCCATGGTAAAAGTTTTCGCGTCGATGTCTCTGCCGTCCTGTACAGGGAAAATATCTGACTATGGTTGTTCAAGAGAAATGTTAAATCATATAGTCTAGTCATAGAAGGATTTTTACTGAAAATTATAGCCTAAGAATGTTTTATGTATAAGGATTTTTGCCATCTATCTAAAAGTAGAATCTAAAATGTGATCAGCGGAGTACCTACAAGCATACAGGTTTAGGTGAACTAAAACCACAATAAAAAAATGAGACACTGGTGTTCACGCTCGCAATAAATAAGGGACGCTGCGTACCCTTTAGAGTTATGTGACCGTGAGGATACTCGAAAACCACCCTAACCCAGGCTTTTAAATCAAACCCCCCTCGATTCTCGCGTATCAGGAATACCGGAAACAATTATTTTTGGACCCCCATCATATCGACAAGGGTGGAATCGTTAGCCGTATAGATTTGATACAGTGCCGTATTGCCATTTTGTTTTAAATGACTCGGGAGAATTCGGATTTATTTTATTTGTTGGAAACAGGTGTATTGCTAAAGAGCCATGTTCAGAAGTGGAGATTTGTAGGGACAGTTTAAAAGCTGTGAAATGTTAATGGTCCATTTAGAGAATGCCCGGTAAATCTTATTGTAATAGAGTAATCAGCCTATAATGGTCTCATTGCTGGGACACAGGCCTCTTCTCTTCGAGAGGGAATGGGCTATCTATCACGCAGGCCAGTGTGGGTTGGTAGATGTTACATGTCTTAGAATGTTTGGTTCTAGGACATGCCGGTTTTCTCACGATGTTTTCTTGCACCGTGTTGAGAGCAGTGGTGATGAAATTATTTACAAAAAGTAAAGTGCCTGCCTGGGTTCACATCCACGACTTAACTTGTAAAGTTGCGAGCAGTTATCATTGGGCAACCACTAATTCCGTTCATTTGGGTGAACTGTTTCGTAACAAAAGTGGAAAACTTAAGTGGTCTATAAATATGAGTTTTCAGGATTGGCAAATTCTTCCTTACTTTAACCGATTTCATGATGATGCAAATTAAACAATTTAATGTTTGAACTTACAACAAATAACAAAATAGCTAATTAGGAACTTGTAGGCAATCATCATAAACGACCTCAAATCTTCAGCTCAACGAGCTGCTAAAACATAACTTTAAATCTTTAATTAAAGTCTAAAGAAAACAAAATCAAGTAGATCTCCTACAGGTGTCGTGCTTCATACAAAGAAACCACATCTCACGCTGTTTCAACTAATGTGTTTACACCCTAACATGCAAGAATCCAAAAACCAGAAAGCAAGACCTCCTACACCCCCCGAAACGTCAAATAAAACTGTCGTGAAAGACGCAAGAGATGAACAATTCAAAGTTCAAATAAACTGGTCGTGTTAAGGATTTCGACAAACATCGTCGGCAACAGACGCATTAAGTTTTATTACTTGCCTCTTGCAAATTATACGTGTAATATACGACCTGCCTACATTAACTGGTTCACACTGAGATACTTTCCTTGTAAAACGATAAAAATGCGAAATTCTCCAAGAGTTTCGACTGTTTACCGTGGTGATTCGAGCGCCATGATTAATTTATGACACGCGCGTACATAACGCGGGCAATATGTAAAAAAGTGTGTTTGGACTAAAATATTTTTTCGAAGTTTAATATCTGAAGTGATGGATATGGGTCGATGTTGACTGTATAGAGTAATTGATTAATTGAAATTGTATAGCAAACGGTTACAAACCGGGCGTTGAATAAACCCATAAAGATGTATATATAAAAGCTGTACTTGTTTCAACGATTGATGAAAACTGAATTTGTAAACAATCCCCGATGGAAGCAGAATAAGCTATGCAAAAAAAAGAACTGTTACATTACAGTTATTTTAATTGTTGATTGAGGGCTATAAACAATGTCTGGGCAATAGAGCCTTTTTAAACATCAGAATCGGCATAATAGGTAGTAGTTACAAATGGAAATTACACAGTACCTAACAGCACGAAGCAATGAAAACTCCATGAATATTTTTACCACATGCGCCGAGCTTTTACCTTTTTTCTAAATTCAAAAATAGAAAAAAAAAATCTACGATAGGCCGTGGAACACACAAATTCGTTGCAGATGCGTATCGCGAAACGAATTGACTGGCGCGGGTTACCGACGTCGATGGTCGCAAAAAAGAAAAAAAAAATCGAGCAATAGAATCAAATATGTTAGATGCCGAACATTGGGTAGACACGAGGACGTGTCTCGCCATAGATTGAAAAAAAAAGGTATTCTTTACTGGCTTTTTAGCTGATTTTGGAAAGGTTTTGTTGTAGACTATTTCGTTGTTAATAATTAGTGATTTAAGTTTTTCTCTGTATATTGCTTCGCCGTTGCCGTTACCCGTTGGTCCCGGCTGTCATTTGTGGACTTTTGACAGTACTTAGGAGTTGTCAGAAGCCCGAAAGTCTGACTACCAGTCTTCCCAAGGGTATCGTATTACCCAGTTACTGGGTTGTGGAGGTCAGATAGGCAGTAGCTCCATGTAAAATACTGATATTAGACTGGAAGCCGACCCCAACATAGTTGAGAAAAGGCTAGGTAGATTGATTGATCTGTATTTACTTAGTTTCGTTTCAAGAGATTTATTAAAACCAAAACCTCAACAATTTTGTAAACGTTTGCTATCTATGAAGTTCACGGATGTCTAAAGCAAATAGCAGGCCATGTTTTTTTAAAAGTGATTCTCAGTAAATTAGTGCTGTCATATCATCGTCAATGCTTTGCCTATACACTTTGGGTTATGTATTAAGAATAAACCTCAATTATGCTGTTCAATCACAAACCAACTCAGGTGATAATTCTCCCCTTACGAGGTCTACCAAATTGTATAATGCTCTATGCCGTAAAGCTGAAATCAATATCAATCATGACAGTCTCAACACTTTTAAAAATAAATTATAATTATAAACACTTTCGGTTAGAGGGCATTTGACTTATCATTTCAATAGTTAAAAATAATGTATACTTTTAATTTATATCAAATTTAATTTAACTTTTTATTTATAATTTTTTGTATATTTTTATTTTTTTTATATTAATTATTTCAGACATAATATTGATAAATCAAGTTAATGCTTGATTTTACTGTGTTGTATTTGTGTAAGTTTAAACTTTTATAATAGCATGTATATTATTTCTTTTTTATTTGTATTTTTAATTTAATATAATGTATATTTTAATTGAATTTTATGTATTCAGGCCATTATATACTCGATAATGTGTAAGCTGTGGTTACCTATAATTGAGTGAGCATTACAGGATAATGTCTACTAACTAAGTTTTTATTACTGTTAAAGATAATAATTGTAATGTAACTCATTGGTAATCCTTAAATAAATAAAACCATACTAAAACACCGAGCCCAATGAAGCAATCATACTAAATCCGATAAAAAATAAGAAATATCACCGTTCAGGGAATAAAAATCACAAAAATACTCGAAACAGAATGCTAAAAAATGTATTCATAAACTCGAACAATTCATATTCCCGTTTTCATTTGGACCGGTAGCTGAGCCAATTATAGATATTTATTTTGCATCTACAAAAGCCTTGCCAGACCAACAGCAGTGATCAAAAACAAAGGTACCTGGTACGTAACTAACAATGAAATATGGACGAGATGTGAGCATTGTAAATTTGAACGTCTGTCTGTATGCTTTGCATGTACACTTTAAGTTTTTTATTAAATACAGTTGTATTGACGTGAAGGTAAAACGCTTGGGTATTGAATGTAGGAGTGTGTATACTCGTAAAGTAATGTGTGGATTTTGTGGTGTTAATGTGCATTTTTTTGATGGTATCGTGAAGCGTGGTTGTACAGAAAAAAACTACGGAATAATCCGTCATCCAAAGACAGTCAAATGGCTAAAAGACTATGATAATGAATTTATTATTATGAAATTGTTGAGTAATAATTTTAGAGTTACAGCTATTGATGAATAAAAGCTCCTGGCTAAGTAATAAGAGCCGTTCGGGTCGTTCCATCAGGCTATGCTTGCCGGGGTCGGTCCGTGGGTGGTTGACCATCTTTTTATACCGAGATTCCTCCGTGTCTTAGAATGCACGGTAAACCGTTGGTTGCGGCTGTCATTCGTGGATCTTTGACAGTCATTACGGGTCGTCCCGAAAGTCTGACAACCAGTCTTACCAAGGGTTATCGTATTACCCACTTACTGGGTTGTGGAGGTCAGATAGGCAGTCGCTCCATGTAAAATAGTAGTATTCAGCTGCATCCTGTTAGACTGGAAGCCGATCCCAACATAGTTGGAAAAGGCTATGCAGGTTGATAGATGAAGAAAAGATTAAGGATTACTAAAAGATTCTATTGTTTCAGATTTAGAAACAAACACTGTGGTTCTGTATTTTTTTTTAAATCCTTCATTTCTTGAAAATTAATGCATGTGCTTTTCATGTTATTTATTGTATGCGAATTACACAACACATATCCCAGTATACCAAACTATACGTCTATGCAAAAATAGTGAAGAGGGTATTAGAAAAGGACCTTTCAATCGAAGGGAAATTGAAAGCACAGCCATAATATCTTTAGTTCGTTCAAATGCGACCCCACATCAACGACCCTAGGGGAGACAAAATTAAGTACTACGACAGATATAAATCACTACCCATGACCGCAAAATGTGCATGCATCATGAAAATTGGGTATTACCCGGGTAGATGAAGCGTTTTATGAAAATAGACCCCGAGTAAGTAGGAGGCAGAAGATTTTGATGAGAGTGATGTTTTAGGGAAGCATAGGAAGCTTAATATTAGTTTCCTCTCGATGTTTTTCTTCACCTTTTTTGAAGCAAGTGATAATTATAAAATACGCATATGAATCCAAAAGTCAGATGTCAGAGGAAGGGGAGGAGAGAAAGTATTTGTAATAATAAATATTAAGCCATGCCAAACTAGAGCTTTGCATTCTAAATCATAAACCGACTCATCGAGTTTTTGACTGTCCTTTTCAAAACTAGTGAATAAAGGACAGCCATAGCCATCTTAGGTAAGTATAAATTATGTTAGTGTTGTACTAACAATAATAATCACACATTAACATTTTGTGTTTTTTATTTTATTTTATTTTACTCTTGACATTTCTTGGGACCCTTGAGTCCTGGACCTTTGGAAGGTGTACGAAGGGCCGAAGCCAATTTGCAGAGGTCCGTTAGACGTTTTTAATTAAATGAGGCACCAACCGAAGATTATCCCTGTCCGCACTCTGTAAGTGCATCTAAGGACAACCCCCGGTTGGTGTAGGACTATTGCAGGATATGGATGGCTAAAGTGAACTGGTTATCTATGAGTATGGAAAGACTATGGCCCCTGCCTGATCAATGTTTTATATAAAATACACAGATAAAATGGCAGCGGGTGACATGCACACTCAGTAATGGGCCCCCGAAACGGTCGCTAGCACATAGTGACATCGCGACAAGGGGGCAACGTGTCCTGAGATGCTTTTGAGGATTGGAGAGGTATTCCACGGCTATCAGGAAAATCCCGGGAGTACGGTTAAGATCTCTACCAGCATCTTACTGAAATACTTCCTGCCTCCGAGCACGTTTGCTCTTGCGAATCTCCACTTGAGCCGGCCAATAAAGGCAAAAAAGAGGTGGGAGCTCTGTTCCTCGTCATTGTTCACTCCAGCCGGCCAATAAAGGCAAGCTAAAGCTGAGGAACAAGACTTCTCCCGGGAGATAGGGTCCGTGGGGTCGCTACTGCTTCACAAGTCGACACATGCTGTTCTGCGGGTTTCTGTATCTCTCTTGGTCTGGCTCCTCACCCTAGGACCCGTTTCGGCAAAGTAAACTTAACCGGTACAGAGCTAGAATAATACTGTTTTACTCCATGATTATATAACCTCTATTGGAGTTTTCTCAGAATTTAATAAATAATAATTATCAATTATTTACCTTGTGCTGAAATGAACCGCGTCGTCATTCCAAAAATAATCTTTTTAGACATAACAAAAAAACTTCAACGTCATAATAAAGTTAAAGCAAATCATAATACAAATAGCCTAAAATCATAAAAAATAGCCTACAATCGTATTACTACAGACAATTAAACCAGTTAATTGTATTTACAATTTATGACAGTTTTTAATCGAAACATATATTCTAACAAAGTTTTGATAACAGTTCGTAACGGCCCACACATTTGTAACGGTTACAATTTCAACAAAACGAATATTATTAAAAAGTTTGATGTAATGAAATTTGATTAGTTTTTTATTTTATTTAATTGTTATCTTTTTGACAGTAAATCTGTAAAAAATAGGGGGATGATTATACATTAAAATTAATAAAACTACATATTAATCTTTAATGTGTTAACTTATTTCATTACGATTCCAACGGCATACGTTTTATATACAGCTCCCATATAAAACTTTTGAGATATCGTCATTTTAATCTCTAGTGGCCACGCTTCTGGATCGTCCCTGGACCACCCAGAAGCGGTTTTAACGGGACGGGAAGGGGGGAAATAAATCTTTATTTGATTGCACGTTACGGGCTGATTTCACCTATGAAACAGAATGCGATCAGCACATCGAAACTGAGTTCAAGAGCTGTCAGTGTCAATATTCCAAAGTAAATAATTACACTGACAGCTCTTAAACTTACACGATACTTACTTTTATGTGCTGATCGCATTCAGTTTCATTGGAGAAATTCGCCCTTAATGGCTGAAATATTTTAACGTAAACGTGTGAATGGGCCATAGTAACCAAAATAACATTCATAACATGACGCCTGGATTCCCCGAAGGGCTAAGCAGAGGTATACCTATAGAACACCCATATTCGCCAGTTATGCATTTAGTAACGAGGTATGTTAGATAATATACCTCCTAACAGCTATCAGCATAGCACTCTCAGGTCTCGAGTTCGAACCCAAGGCACGCGCCTCTGACTTTTCAGATTCATGTGCGTATTGTATCACTTGCTTCAAAAATGGTGAAGGAAAACATCGTGAGGAACCCGGCATGCCTGAGAGATATTTTCCGACGTCATGTCAAACCAAGTCAGAAGGGAAGAGAAGAAGAAGTCCCATGGGCGGCTTCAAAACTCTGACACCAGGGTTAGTCACTAACCTGACGAAAAAAAGACTGCTATAATTAAAAATCATACTTTTAGAGCATGTTCGGCCTGCAAAAAGAGCACGTAGCAACAAAAATGTAATTACCCGACCACCACATTCAAATGCAAAGTACTGCGTTTTACTGTAGAAGCTTTCGACCTAAAGCTGAAACCACAAATTCCTTCAACAGACAGTGAAAACGGAACGAAGATAACTCTATTTTAGGCAATGAAATAAAAGCGAGTCTCGAGCAAATTTTCTTCGAACAAGTCAAGTCATTAATTAAGGGACACTGGAGTAATAACTATTTGGCTAAACAATTAGTCTTAGACTTTTACAGATTAGTCAGAATAAATTAAGTGTATTTGGGAAGTTTTGTGTACTTGCTTGTTGTTGTCGAGTGCACCTACAATTCTGATAAAATGAAAGGGTCTTATACAGGACAAGTAAAAGTATTCATTAGGTTTTTTTTTTATTTACTACGGGGAAGCTCTTAGCCTGCACCTTAACATCATGTGAGGTGGATGCGAGGTTCACCCGGAATCCTCGACCACAGAGTAACTGGTTATCTTACCTCTTACTGCCGAAACACAACAATGTTGTTAACATTGTTGCTAAAGCGACAGACTTAGATAAGATGATGTTAGCTAGACAGGCGGACTTAGAACAAGCCCTACCACCAAGCAAACCGAGCAGAAAATTTTGCCCCCACTGGGAATCGAACCCGGGATCTCTGGGTCTGAGACAGGTGGTCTAACCACTAGACCACAGAGGCGGTAACGACGGTATTCGAATAATAATAAAATATTCCTACTTTATTACTTCCTCAGGAATTGGGCTGTCCAATGCAAAAAGATTTTTTCAAATCCGATGGGTAGTTTTGGAGATTACCCCCTACATACAAACTTACAAACAAACAAATTTTAGCTCTTTATAATATTCGTATAGAAGTATATTTCGCAATAATAGAATAATTATTTCTCGATATAATCTTTATCTAATTTGCCCTTATCAAAAGACTGATATTGACAAAGTAAATACGATAAATAAATAAAACCTTCTCTGATTACTTTTCATTTTCTTTACTTTAGAAAAAAATAAAACCATGTTTTGAGCAATACTACATTGCTCAAAACATGGTTTTATTTTTTTCTACTCTTACATAGAGATTGCCTACATTTTGGCACGATGCGCTCACAATGAGGCGCTGGTTAAATAAGGTACGGAAACTACAGCCCATTTCGTACCAAAATACGAGGCCCAACCCAGAATTCGCGTCACCCAAAATAAGACGTGCTATACACAGGTTCGGGTTGGTATGATTCGGCACGATTCGACTCAGCCAGTCGGCAAAATATATACTCTATTTTGCCGATCGGCAGTCACGAATTATTTTGATCCGAACAAGTGTGTAGCAGTCCTAAGACACTAAAAAGCGTTCATCACTCATATTTCTTCCATTCTGAAACTCTCCTTATTCATACTAAACACTCTGAATAAAGGCTCCCGAAGACAGGCGCGACGTGACGGTGCGACGCGATTCTGGTAGATCAATTTCCATGAAGTTTTCATAGAAATTGCGTCGCGTTGTCGTATCGTGCCTATCTGCGGGAGTCTTGAATCAAAGCAGAGCTTAATGTCTTTGACAATGGTTGATGAGGCCAAGTAAAAGTAGGACTTCGCAAACCGAAATTAAAAAAAAAAACGATGTTCTAGGTATGTACGTCATCTTTAACTCATTACTAAATCAAATGTATGAATAACATAGAACAACGCTTCTACTTTTTCATTTGTGGGTCGGCATGATTCGGCAGAGATAATAATTATTATGTATTCGATTTTATCGACCGGCTGTGCCGAATCGTGCCGACCCGATCAAGTGTGTAGCACGCCTAAGATCCCACAAAGCGTCCACCACCCATATTTCTTCCATTCTCAAACTTTCCCTATTCATCGTAACCACTCTGAATAAATCAAAGCAGAGTGTAATATCGTTGACAATGGTTCATTCGGTCCGATGAGGCTGGCATGCCATGTCGGCCGTCACACAAAGCGGACATAACGAGGGCGGGCCGGAAGCGGCTCGCTGGCGCCCGTGCAGCATCCGCCGCGTGAGGGCGCCACCGGCAATATTTCCGTTTCGAGTCTGAAGTGAACTGACGTGAGTTAGAAGGCTTAGCCATGTGGGTTTATTTATTGGTGTAATGTGTTGGTTAGTTTATAAAAATAAATAAATAAAAAATTCGTTTAATTCAGACTATTATGCCCATATTTTTAGTGGTTGGTTTATTATATTAGAGATACATTCTTGTAAAATTTACGGCGAACCTAGGTTTACCCTAAATTTTCCAAGAATGTGTGTGTGTGTAATGTGCATGCGAGTATGCGTATGGTATAAACTAGTTTTGAAAAAAAAAGTAATATTGAAACACACAGTGTGTGATAAAGTAAGAAGACGAAAAAAAAAAAACAGTGGCACTCCGGGAGTGCCGGCAGAATTTAAAACCTGAACAAGAAAATACTTGCATAGAACATTGATCCGTAACTTAATATAAATAAAGAGCACAATCGCGTTTACAAAAATGAGGTGTCGGCAACGGTGTCGCGAAATCAATGGTTTAGTCCCATATCAAAAATGCCCGCGCCTAAAGAAGTTTTCCCTTCAATTAATATTAGTTGTCATCTCGGTAGTCACATCATCGTCATAGGCATCATCCTTCAGACAGTCCTGCCATCGTTTTTTTGGCCTTCCCTTACTCAAATCACCTTGAATTACCTCCGTCAGTCAAGACCCATTTTCTCAGGAACACGTGGAGGTATTGAGTTGAAATTAAAATTACGTAAATCTATAGTGTTCCCTGAAGCTCTAAAAAATCAAGCTTCTAAATCTACGAAATTAAAAAAAAAAACACGGGCACATATGTGACATATCTTACCTGAACAAACATTTTATTATTAAATTTTGATACTCGCAAATAAATAAAAACCTACAGGGTACTTCCGATTGACCTAGGAATAGCAGCACAAGTAAAGGAAAAAGTCCGAAAATTGATAATTAGTAGTTTAAATCACATTTTTTTATGTGATTACAAGCTTACGTTTGCAGTTGGAGAATTGACCGTGACTTATAGCGATGTATGGGAGAACATTTTCAACCTCTCAACTACTGAGTTAAGTTTGTTCTTGGGATAAATTCATCCCAACTACGGAACCCTTTACTGTGCGTGGTCCGACACGCATTTGGCCGGTTTTTATTTAGGGCGTAGATTATCGATATCCGAAAACTTCAAAACAGAAATAAAACATCTTGAAGACCCGCCCATCCTTTCATACTTTGAAAAGCACCGCGCTCTTCGAGTCAGTTCTCTTGACAAAAAACTTCAAGAGATACGTTTCTTTTTATCGTTTCCTGTCCTGTTAGGTTATTATTTTCTGAGTGCGATGATTTATATTTCACCCGGAACTTTATGGGATTTTGAAATACAAAGGCATGCTTTGTCACACCATTTTTGCATTTTTCTTTTTTACAGGAGGAATTTAATTTCCCGTTCTGTTTAGGGGAAAAAAAATTAAAATTTTTGCAGAAAAGTAAGACAAAAGAACACGTTTACTTCTTTTTCTATTATCATCAACTCATCACAGAAAGAAACTAAAACACGAAGTATAATTATGATATTATTAAAATTAAAACTTTTACCTTGACTTTTTTAAGGATTTTTTTAAAACTTTTTTTTATGTAATGCAGTATTTATTATAATCAGTTGCAAAATAGGTTTAATAACTCAGTAGTATGTTAAAAGAATCTTGTAATATATTAAAAGCTTTGTGTAAAAGAATTTCATTCAATTCATTAATCAGCAAACGAGTCAGAAGATGTGTTTCTTTTTTATTATTTCCTGGTTGAACTAAATGTTATTCCGGTTTATGAGTTATGGAGCAATTTTACGGGCTTACAAGTTTATTAGTTGAAATGTCACATATTTCTCACAACGGTTTTTTTGTCATTGATATATGCCTTCAGAGATGATGGCTATGAAAAAAAAAATGTTGCATTAAAATGAACGTGTTTTAATTGTAACCAATAATGGGCAAATACACGATGTCCAATTAAATCTCTAATCTATATATATAAAATTCTCGTGTCACAATGTAAGTTGCCATACTCCTCCGAAACCGCTCGATCGATTTTTATGAAATTTTATATATTTTTTATATTCAGTAGGTCTGAAAATCGGTCGTAATCTATTTTTAATACCGCTAAGTGATAAGGGTCGTCCACACCAAACATTTTTTTTAAATTTTGTCTAGGCTTGCATGAATTATGATAACATCTCGGTAGATAGGTAGGTATGTAGGTTGGTAGGTTGGTAGGTTGGTAGGTAGGTAGGTTGGTAGGTTGGTAGGTTGGTAAATTGGTAGGTTGGTAGGTTGGTATGTTGGTAGATTGGTAAGTTGGTAGGTTGGTAAGTTGGTAGGTTGGTAGGTAGGGTAGGTAGGGTAGGTAGACAACATTCCTACCCTACCGGTACGAATGTTGTATTAATTTTAAAATCCTAAACGTGCACATTCATTGACTGTTAGGCGGAACGAAGTTCGCCGGGTCAGTTAGTTTATAAATATAGTCAGTAATTCTGTTCTGTATTACATATGGTATGGTGTTCGCATACCTTCATGCTTAACTTGTTTTACTTTTCGCAATCGTTTCGGTAATTCTAAAGACAACAACCGAAAACAAAATGTCCAGCTAACATAATAACAACTTCATACGTCCACCATACGGTAGCCATAACCCTAAAATGCTAATAGATATATTAGCGAGACGTAATAAACTCAAGTATACGTCGTTATGGGCGAGTATCAAATACTTGGCGATGTCAAAATAATCCGGTTCGAGAAAACATATTTATGTCAATGTCTGCCAACGGAAATAGAAACTGTGGGCTGTCTGTGTGGAAATAGGTGCAATTCTAAAAATATACACGCTATTACGGAGAGCCAGGTATTGGCAGACTAAGGGCCTGCGCTCACTGGCGGCACGGGACGGCAAGGGATTTTTATGCGACGATTAGGAATGTAACTTAATAGTATGGCAATAAAGTTGAAATTTCAATGGACGTCGCGGCATGCCTAAGGCGCCATCTACACGGGCGAGTCACGCCGTGGCATCAAATTCAATAGAAACTGATGAAGCCATTTCTACACGGCGATAACATCGCGGCGAAAATTTGATGGCATGGAGAGACATTCATAAATAAATTAAAACAATTTCTATTATCTAAATGCTATTATAATATCAGTGATTATTTAAATGACAAATTTTTACTTACGAGTTTTATAAAATAGTTACAATAGGTATATAGAATAATAACAATTAAGTAGTCAAAATAAAAAGCCAGCCCTCTTCCTCTCTGCTACTTTGCTGTCCCCGATAGGGTCCATAATTATCACATTTTTGTAAAACCTACCATCTGAGTTCACACGTAAAAGCAATAAATATTTTGAGTATTGAGATTAGACACCGTGGAGATGGCGCTTAAGGATACCGCGGCATTGATTTATCATTGAAATGTCATTTTTTTTTGTCTTATTATTATGTAATATTTATATTCGTCGCATAAAAATCCCTTGCCGTGCTGTGCCGCCAGTGGGTGCAGGCCCTATGTATGTGGGGAAGGCGTTAAAAAATAATTTCAATTAAGTTGTCAAATGCAAAGCGTGGTTAG
The DNA here is from genome assembly GCA_916610215.1 of Omphaloscelis lunosa. NCBI lineage: Eukaryota > Metazoa > Arthropoda > Insecta > Lepidoptera > Noctuidae > Omphaloscelis > Omphaloscelis lunosa. The sequence continues at coordinate 4,729,759 of OU744247.1, forward strand.
TTTAAGTGACGTTTTTCGCTGATAAGAACATTTTTAAATAAGGTAGTTGCCTCGGCAAAAAAAAAAAAGAAATTCTATTTAGTCCATCTTTCAGATAATAAAAAAAAATTAGACACGTATTTTTGCTTTATCATATTAATCAAAAACACGCATTAAAGTTGGGGGGGAATGGGAGCTCGCTACGTCACACAACTCAGTATAAAATCTAGCAAGGCGTGACGTCATGCCACATTTTAACTCTATGTATCGCCGTAATATTTTGATTACCTCAGAAAAGAAAAAATATGTGTCCAATATTTTTTATTAATCTACCTTCAGGACAAAAAAAAATGGACATAGGCCTATTAGCTAGGTTTAATTTAATTTAATTTAATCCTGCAAGGATCGCAGTAGGTGGCATTCTGTAGATTCTGCCTACCCCCATGGGTAGGTGTGAGTTTATGTATGTACTGTAACGTTTTTTTTTATCTGCTTTTTTCTAACAATCTTCTCACTCTGTCCTCATACTCCTGACTATGTTCATTCTTTCTTTCATATTCAGTCCATTCTTCTTTCGAATGCGCTTCCTCTTGATATCAGGACGGCCACAAGTATGTATTTATGCGGAAATTCACCTCTCTTCCTAGAATTTGTATATATTTATATATATAATGTAGGTATATATTATATTAAATATGTATGTATGTGTATTATAAAGGAGACAGAAACGATTACATACACTCTTGGGCCTGGATGTAACGAGATGAAAATGGTGTGAATTTTATTGCAGTGACTAGTTGCTATCTCCCAATTCACACAGCGATCCATAGTTTCAACAACATCCAATCCACAAATCAGCGGTAAAATCCAAAATAACAATTCCAAGTCAATCGTGTGAGCGATCTTCAATGTCCAGTGTGAAAACAAGGGTCGTACAAGGTAGGCAGGGTCAGAATCCGTAAAAAACAAAGCAGTGGTCGTTGAAAATGAAAAATAATCGGGAAAGCACTCAAACGCATCGGAAAACACGAAACAAGTAACAGCTGTCTCGTTGCGACGACGAACCGTTTACAAAGACCGTTTTATGTTTTGTGATGATGAAACCGTTTTATGTCCTGGGTTTAAATTCAAACAGTCTTCATTGCACCAATCAGTCTCCGAATTACTAGGTGCGATTTTTTATTTTACATCTAAGAAAATACAGTCGGGTACAATGATTCATCTATCTATCACACTCGTAAAACAGTCCTTCTAATAAAAAGTGAACTCTTTGTCGATGAAATGTAAACATAATGTCAATAATGTATTACCAGTCGTTAATGCTGTCGTTCGTGATGCGATAAAACCATTTCATACATTTCAAATCGTTGATAGTTGTAAGAAACTGCGCTCGACGAAAACGTACTCTTAAATTCTATTCCAAGTTTCGTCCTTTAACGGTTTTCTGCAACGATTTTCGTCGTCGGGAAAACGGTTTCGTCCGTCAAAAATTTGACAACGATCCACCACTAATGTCAAGTGTCAATGTCAGTCAGCTAATGTCAGTACAGAACATGCACTGCCAACTGCCAGTGACATAAACAAAAAATATAAGACTGATTTTAATCGATATGAAATTGATATTAATTTTTTTTGGTTTTTCAGTAATTAATGATATTTTTTTAAAATTAAATGCAAAATAAATAAATATATTGTATAAAAGTATATATAGTGCATTTAATTACTTTGAGTTAATTATATTAACTAGTGCTACATAGTGGGTAGGTTTTCTTTTTGTAGTTGTCAGTTGACAATTTTTTAGATCATTGGGCCCATCGTTCCCATCTACTTTATTCACGTACTGTTGTAACTCCCTTTTTTATTTATAATGTATTATTAATATTATATTTTTAATTTAAAAATCTACAATCCTCTCAAACAGAGCACCTGCCTTTTCTAATCACTTCTTCACCCTTGGTTGACTGGTAGAGAACGCCTAAGGCATTAAGTCCGCCTTTGTACCTTTTTTAGAGTGCGAAAAGTTTAAATAAATAAATAATGCTAAGTCTGTCTACAGACTGAACTGAATTGCCAGGTAGATAATAAAGCTTTCTCTGTCAATTAGAAAACACTGAATGATGTAAATAATATTGCAATATGTTGGAAATTATTCTTTTAATTTGCACTATGCTACCACTTACTTGTAACACTATAACAATTGTGCTATTTCAAAACACAAATTGATACTTATAAAACAGCCATTACCTGGAACATAAAGAAAAAAAATATTAATATTTATGAACCTAATAGCTTTTGTCTACGACTTCGTCTGCGATCCAGGATCAAAAGTAGCCTTTGTTCTTCTCCAGGCCTTAAGTTACCTCTCTATCGAATTTCATAACGATCCGTTCAGCCGTTTTAACATGAAAGCGTAATGCTTTTTTTTTTGGGTGGGAAATTATCAAATAACTTCTCCCGCTCTGGGCGGAGCGGGAGGGCGTGTCAGACTCTTACTGACTAAAACCCACCCGTGTTCCTTCGGTTGCCCTGTTGCCGGGTGCCATGATCTCCCTTTCGATTTTCTTCGCACCCCCGGCAGGGAAAGCGTAATGCTGCGGCCGCATCTGCGTTTATCGTGACGAAGCAATGCGTGCCGAAGTTTCGTTTGTTTTTCTTGCTAAAAAGTTATCGCGCTAATGCGGTGATCATATTAGCGTTAGCGCGCTAAATCCCTTTTATGTACTATATCACCTGAGTGATATGAGCTACGCAGTCCGAACTATTGTGACGATAGCTGATAATGTTTGGTCACATCTGCGTGTATCGTATCAGTGTGCGAAGCTTTGTCACGATTAACAAACTCACTTTCGTAATTATAATATTATTACGTAGCCCATTTTATATGTATCTATTTAGAATTATATAGCTTTGTAATACTAAAACGTCCAGGTGGTTCCGAGGTTACAAAACACACCAAATTCTATTAATAAATAAAGTAACACCCACGCTCTGTAAATATTAGTGTTTTAAAGAGAAGTATGAATAAAAGGTAGGTTAGGTAAGCAAATAAAAGTGTCACCGTGATTTTTATCTCTTTGAGGGTAAGCAGAGATTTATTATTAAAATCGAGGTCAACGGACCACGGTTGCATAAAAACTTTATACTTTATTTATATTATTATTTTAGAGCTATAAATATAATATTTTTAATCCATCAGTCCAGCAGTATTAGGAAAACGTTATCATATGATGAATGATCGGAAGACGTAGTATGTAAGCTTTAAAGCTCTCGCAGTCAGGCGTGACGCGATGGCGTGACGCGATGGCGTGACGCGACGGCGTGACACGACAGCGTGACGCGACTTTGCTGGAACAATTTCCATGAAAACCTCACGGAAGTTATTCTACCGATGCCTTTACTCAACAGTAAATACTTAAAACTGGGATAAAACGAAGATGATTTATAAATCGAAACACAAAGCGCCTTCAAATAAAACGAAATCCTAACAAAAGCTTCGTTAACACTTCCAGCTCAATAATACCACTTGTTGCATCAAAAATTCAACACAACACAGACATGAAATAAAAATGGCAATTCCTTTAAAGTCCCGAATATCGTACGCTCACACGGCTTTACTGAATACCATCAAAAGACATCTTGAGAACGTTTCTGTTGAGCCAATGTTGTATTTATTTCATCTCAGGATTAGGCTTTCCCACATCGAAACTCGGGGCAACAGGTGCCACCCCCCGCCCCGCACCGCCTCCCCCTCTGCCCTCACTACGGCAACAAAACAAGCACAACAAGATAAAATACACCCTCCGGTAACTAAACACTGTGCACATGAGGCCGAGAAAAAGTACACAGTCTAGTGTGGATCGGTTCGGAGCAGTTCGGGGCTCGCCGTGCACCGATTGAATTTGGCTTCGAAATTTCATTTGGTGAAACGTCAGACAAGTGCATGCAGTTGTGTCTAGTGAACAAGTCAAATAGTGGTAGTTGATGGTATAGTGTTGAACGCTACGTAGCTTCTAAAAGATATTCTATAAAATATAAACTCCGCTGGCACTTTTATGATTAATTTAAAAATCTTCTAAAATTATTTTACTATTTCAAACAAATTTTAAAGCCACACTTCACTACATTGTGTGTGTACACATAAAACTAATCGAAAGTGTATAATTCTAAAAAATATGATGGTTTTAAATGACCAGACTTGCCCCAGGAGTCATGAGCAGGGTTGACTGCTATACCATTTTCACGCCCATACATAATATTAGATATCAGAAAGGTGTGGTGAAAAATTATCACTTGTCCCTTACAAAACTTCAATACCCATTCATGGGATTGCTGATATTTTTTTTCGATAACGATATCGGTACACAAAAAAAAATTAAGGCCCTTTCCTTCCTGGTGGGTATGTCAGCGGTGCGGCATCAGCATACTCGGTACAATTGGTACCGAAAGCTTACCGAGCGCCTATATTTCAATGAGCGTTTCCTAATTGGTTTGGTATACACGGGAGCGGGGTGGGATCGTTTCGGATTACCGCGTCTCGGTAGAAACATCCAGTGTGGAACCCGCTCACCTCACGCGTCTTACAGAGTGCTTGGTATACTCGGTACTGAAAGCTTACCGAGCGCCTAAATTTCAATGAATTAAGCGGTACTGCACAAATTATACCGAAAACATAACGTCAGGTCCAGATTTTTTTTTTATGTAGGGCATCTCGTAGTTGACGTCTGAGATCATGACTACTTAACCAGGCTTTCTTGTGGGTACCTTAAGCTACTACACTTAAAACATCCAGCCAGGGGCTATTCAACTATGCTAATTAAAACTAGGTGAACGCTCGCTAAGGGCACCCCCTGTGGGGTCCGAACCTCAGCTTAGGGCGTCAACCGGAGGGAAGACATCAAGGATGGGACGGGCTGGATCAATGTTTTGATCATGATTATTAGTCGGGGAATTTAAAGCCACGTGCTCAGCTGCAACAACTGCTGGCACCTCGTTATCGAGCAAGGGTCGGGGGGAGGTATCATTTACTCGGGGACGCGGTCGTGATCGCAGAAGACCTCGGCAGCGAGGTCGGAATGACGGGAGGCGTCTGTTTTTGTATACTGTGCTGGTTTCCGTACTGCTCTCCTGGAGGATGGTAATGGGGTCATCAGGGTCGGTAAGGATTCGCTTAGGGCGGCGAGTTCGATTGATCCATAAATGAAAGCATTTCGGTATACAGAGCATACTATGCCGCACTGTTGCTTACCGACCAATGAGGAAAAATTAAAGCAGTGCGGTATCGTTTCAGTATACCGAGCATAACTATACCGAAACGATATCACACCGACCAATGAGGAAATGGCGTTAGGTAAACATATAAATGGATATGTTAATCTTGTGTTGCTATTGTTTAGTACGGGTTAGTTTATTATTATCGATAGGCTGGGGTTTGTTTTTCCAGTATTGATTAGGTGCTGTTGTTGTTTTTGAGAAGCTTATACGTGTGCCTTAAATTGAAATATACAACTTGTACACGTGGAATTCATACAAGTACTTGACGTACGTTACTTGACGTAGGTACTGGCCGTATCCCACACAGAAGTCTAATTTGCTACCTACATTGGCACTGCTTTTATTATGTTTCCTCTTCCCTAAGATCGGAATGAATAACCAAGTAGCTTCCACGTGTATGCTTAATAAACACCAATTTCATGCACCCTTTGTAATTATAACAATACCATACCTTTGTCACAATATAGGGACTGGAAGAACAATGAAATAATGTACAAATTAAAAGTCTCTTCTTAATATTAATTAAAATCATGTTTCACTGAACAGCCTTTACGGGAGACATAACACGGTGTATCCCACCCCACCTCATTATCTACCCAAAATTGCAAAAAAAAAACAAAAAGAAAACGTAACAAAAGATTTTTCAATGTCGCAAAATTATTTGCGTATCACACTAATTAGGAATCAATTTGAAAGGGACCAGACAACATATTGTATTCTTCGTAAAGGTCTAGCAACCACCCATTGTTAGTTGACCCGTCACGTGGTTGATATGGGCATTCATTGTTCCATTTTTATAACAATGAGGCGCTTGTCCCACGGCCGGCGATTCACGAGAGCCGAGTAGACCTAGCGAACAACGAGCTCCAAGTGCGCGACGGCGACAAGCGATTACTCGCTGGTACGCGTATGTTTAGTCCGCGCGCGACTGCTAGTCACCGCTTGAAGTTATGTGAGTGGTGAGACGGGGGTAGAAAAAGGCTAAGCTAATTCAGTCTGCCAATTTTGTCAATGGCGCCTTAGTCTCGCCGCTAACATACCTGAGGCGGTGACTAGCTGTCGCGCGCTGACTATATCAAACTTGAGTCTCTCAGCGAGTGTTCTGCCCGCCAAGGGAGCGTCGCTGAGCGAGTACTCTGTCTGATATCTTTTGTCTCTGCGACAAACGAGTACTCAGCGGCGGTGAACAGTCAGCGATAAATATATGCATTTCTTTTACTTACACGGGAACTACAATCTTTGAACGTTTCTTGAGCGAGAAAATCGTTGATAGCTAGTCGCTTCCTCGTCGGCGCGGTGAGACAAGTGCCTAAGGATGGCAGGGTGGGTCATGTTACGTTGGTTGGTTCGCTTGCCATTTCGGTATAATTGATTTCGCTTTTTTACGGTCGGGTGAGAGTGCTGCGTCACGCGTTGGGATGCGTCGGGGGCCGGGTTAAATGGCAAGCGGCATATATTATGCCTATTGTGCACAAATTGGATGATTTTCGAGAGATTTCTTTGAATATATGTGTATATTACAGTTCCAAAAACTGTTTAGTAGTAATTGTTGTCGCACGTTGGCATAGGACGTAATTTGTCTAATCTCTGGCGTGACTAGGGTCAAAATGTCACAGACGCTTAATTGTTTGATTGTTTGTGTATCTATATTTAGATGCCCTTATGAGTCAGTTTACCTATATCTACAAGATAACACAAGTTGGTCTTTTTTAGGCAAGGTGACTCTTAATAACAAGATGTTATGAAAAAAAAGCTGTATGGCCGTGTCTGCTCGACTTTGAATGGGTCCTACTGTGCGTCCGATACTTATTTATTTAGTGTATTGATTTCTTCAATCTTCTTTTAACCCCGGACGCAAAAAGAGGGGTGTTATAAGTTTGACCGCTATGTGTGTGTGTCTGTCTGTGGCATCGTAGCTCTTAAATGGGTGAACCGATTCGAATGCGGTTTTTTTATTTGATAACAGGTTTTCTAGCGATGGTTATTAGACCTGTTTTATCAAAATCGGTTCAGCCGTTTGAAGATTATCAGCTCTTTTTAGTTGATTTATGGATGTGAGTATCTTCCACAGGTCTGATCGATTTGAAATTTGGTATTCTGTTGTTTCAATGATATTAGAAGAACATAGTAACCTTGAACTGATGCTGCAACATCACCTGGAATTTGCAGGAAACCCAACTCCCTTAGCAACTTACAGCACAGGTATCGCGTTTGGGCTCATTGGAATGATCGCAATGAATAGGTTATAGATAGATGGTGAACAGGGTCTGGTGATGGATTAGCAAAGATAAATGGGGATAAGTGTGTGTCGTGGGTTTTAACAATTTTTACTGTTATTATTGTACTTGTTGATACCTATGCAATTTAGTCCTATGCAATTTAATCTCTTATTTTTAACCAACTTCCAAAAAGGAGGAGGTTATATGTTCGTAGCGTATGTGTCCACCGATTTTACGAAAAAAACAAAAGCAAACGACTTCCAAAAAAAACACTACAAAGTGAAAAATAAATTTGATTTCGAAAGTTGGTGGCAAAAACGTAATTTCAAAACCAAAGACACCGACTTCCAAAATTAAAGATATTTTACACTTTGTATTGTTTTTTTGGACATCTGTTATTTTTTAATACATTTGAACACAAACATATGCTCAATTTATACTGACTTATCACCTTCCTACTTTCAATTTACATCCAACGTAAATGCTGAGTAGGTAAATATAAACTTAACCCGACACCGGTGTATAAATTTGCTGTTACAGCCCTAACCAATTTAGCAGATATTGTATGTAACTTAATAGTGATGAGCGCAGGTAATATCGTTTCAAGCAAGACAGAAGTAGGGCTGCCTCGGGCTCGAGCTTTCGTGCGATATCAAATGTTCTGAGTTAATAATAGGATATTTGTATTTATACCTTGGTATCAGTAACTGCAAAGATGACTGATCATCTGTGCAGTTAATTCTTTCTTTTTCGTTTGGTTAGTGACTAACCTACTGTCAGAGTTTTAAAGCAGCTTATGGGCCTCTGACTTGGCTTAACATGACGTTGAGATATAGGACATAGGTATCTCTCAGGCATTTTCTCAGGTGGTTTCCTCACGATGTTTTCCTTCACCGTGTTTGAAGTAAATGATAATTAAACAATACGCACATGAATCCAAAAACTCAGACGTGCGCGCCCTGGGTTCAAACTCGAGACCTATGACTTGGCAGCCTGACAGGCACACTACTAGGCTATCACTGCAGTTAATTAAAATTACCACTATATTATTACTGTGGTAATGTTAATTATTATAAATCAGGCATTATTGGTAAAAAGCATGACACTGAGATTCGATATTTCAATCGACAAATTGTTTTTTAGATAGAAGAATAAATCGATTGGTTTATATAAAAAACTGCATATATTCCTTAAATAAATATTATCTGGCAATAAAAAAAAATGGCCGTAAATGAATTATTAATTGACATAATAATTTAGGTATTAACTGATATAATTTTAGACAAAAAAAAATTGCAAAACAATTTTTTTTCGTCTATTTTTATTAGTTTAAAATTAATTTATTAGTCGAAAATTAATTAATTTTTTATTTTTATTTTATTTAATAATATTTTTTTCCTGGAATCTTCTAGATATCCTCTATTTCTCACCAGATAACTTTCTTGCTTTATCTTTCTTCCTTATACTAACATATCCATTGACTCGGCGATTTCTTTACAAATTCAATTCCACTGCTTCAATCCTCACCAGCCCTATAACCGAACCAATACCTAATAGCACAGTGATTATACTAATCACCTATGAATATCCAGTCGAGTGTGTGCAATTATTCGCTGAGGATTATATCTGGTGGAGCGAATAGCGCTGATTGTAATAAATCATACTGCAGATTGATACATACGTATATAGGAAGTACAGCCTGTATAATATGCGGTATTGTTTACTCAAGAGTATTGTTACTGATATTAGAGTGATTAGCGTGATTTTAAACACATTTGAAGTGGTAACTCTTAGGGAACAGTGGGAGGCTATGGATTCTGCCCAGCAGTAGTACAGAACAGTTTGAAAAAAATATAGATTTTATGAAAAAAAATGTGATGATTACAAAATGGGATATTATTGAATGTGCAGCCGAAACACGCATTCCTGTATTTTTTTTTTTTTGCGTAGAAAGAGAGTGCTGTGACTATTATTGATTTCCTGCGAGTACAAAATGAGTGAACATCCTTATTATAGTAGGTGTTCAAGTTCATATTAGCATATACTCATTTTTAATAATCATCGCCAATATTTGATTTTTTTTTATGTTACATCTCTAGTTCCATAAACTAGCAACATTATTTGAGACTTCCTGTATGTTCGTACTGAAGAAAATTGGTCTGGGTCATGGCGCTCATTGTGCCCTGTTAAAATATGAAAATAAAATTATTTACCTTTAAAATTAACGCATTTCATTTTTTTTTTGTTTAATTTGTAATAATCTTCTAGGATATCGAAATTTAAAAAAAAAGTCTTTTAATTATGTTACTGTACGGTTTGTAATTGTAATTATGTACGGTTCCCGTTCTCAAAATCACAAATTCTATGTATAGGTCTAGGGCATTCAATTCAATTTTATACTTGGCTTTAATGATTCCTGGTAATATTATTTATTTATTTACGTAGTCGGGATCAATCTCCCATCCAACAACCTCTTCTACATTTTCACTCAAAGGCACATTTCCTCGAATAAGCCCGAGAATCGTGTAAATCAAAGTAATTCTACAAGAATATTCTACGAAGACAAACTGAGGAGAATATCCGGGAATATTAAAATTAAAACATGTTACGTGGTCTTATTTATCGATATCAACGCAAATCTTGTTTTCTTTGCGAAAAACAAATGTTACATAGAAATATTAAGGCGAAGACTAACTTGCAACGTTTTTAGGGTTCCGTACCAAAAGTTTAAAAAGGAACCCTTTTAGTGCGACTCAGTCTGTCTGTCCATCTGTCTGTCACAGCTGGATATCTCAAGAACTACTAATGATATCAACTTGAAATTTGGAACAAGTGTAGATGACGTTTGTCCAACTATTTTGCAAAAAATACATATTTTAAAAAAATCGAAGTGGGTCTACTAAGGCATGTGGGGTATCATATAAAAAAAATGCTATTTGCACATTCTCAAAAATTTTTTTAGGCCGCATAGTTTTCGACTTTTGACGAAAAATGTTAAAAAAAAATCCGTTCCCTCTAATCACTAAATTTATTTCATGTGATAGAAGTTTATGTAAAGATTACAGGATAATTAAAACAATGTTTCTAAATAGCACACTTTTTTAGCAATTTTCAACTTAAATTACATTAGTTCCACTGTCAGTCAAGAGATGACGCTGACCTAAAACTGCAATATTCTACGCGGCAGTGTGCAGTGTTAAAATTGTGTGATTTGTCAAAGAATTTTCGGAAAATTTTGGGCTTCGCCGATGAAAATTTAAAATGGTACGGAACCCTCGGTGCGCGAGTCCAACTCGCTCTTGACCGGTTTTTTTTTTGTCATGTATTGAGTATTTGTATTGTTGTAGTAGTTAGTGCAGCTAGCCGAACCGGCCAATATCTACAAGCGCCAGATCCTCCACTCGACTGTCGGTTGTTTGGTGAATTCGTTTGAAAAGGAAATATGAGAAACAAAAATTTAATGTGCTCTAGGCGAGCGTTCGCCGCGTCTTGTGTATCGCCGTATTGTAACCAAGCTTGCTTCGAACGATACATTACAAACAAACGTTGCAAGTCAGTCTCCGCCTTAAGAAACAAAATCAAGAGACGACATGTCGACGTGAGGACAGTGTCTCACACTTCAAACAATTAAAACGCTTAGAAAAATCTCATTTTGGAGAAAATATCAGCCATTTCCGTCGGGTCTTCAGAATGTACACAATCTCGAGCATGGAGAACAACTATAAAAACTGTTGTCCACGTTCATTACATTGTCTCAAAGTTCACAACGATGAGTGAACATTTATTGCTTGCTTACACCGCGATCGATAAGGGTAAATTTAATACTGAAACTACACGGTTCATTTTTGTTCGAATTTGCATGAGTGAACTTAATTAAATCGGGAAAAATAATAAAAGTAGATCTTTTGTTTTACCGCCACACTTGCCGCTTATATCTTTCAATCAAATTATGTAAATCAATTTGGTTGAATCGTCTAGCATTGCCTTTATTAAGGGTTACAAGACAGAGCACTTCAATCAAACGGTTGCAGTAACTTTGTGTAGGTACTCAGGTACTTCCCTTTTGTGTTCAATCGACTTAATTAGTCTTCAGAAATCGGCCGTAAGCAGATTAGAAACAAACAAAGGAAGTATTTTACCCAAGAATTTCCCCCTTTTGACAAATCTGTGTAATTAAATTTAAAATAATCCCGCCTTCAGTGAGCTTGGTTAATTTATATTTCAATATATTGTTTTTTATTGGCCATCTTGGAGCAATGTTTCATAATTATTATTTGTTATTATTTTTATTACCAGCGGCAGTCCAGAAAATTCAGCCTTTTATTACGGAGAGTATTTTGATTACAGCTATTTTGATCAAACAATTAAGAAATATAAAATCTTCAACTAAAAAAAAAAGGAATATTTTTGATCTATGAATTCTATAGAATTCATCACCACTTCTTCTTTTTCATGTGGTTAGTGACTAATCTTGTGTCAGTTTTAAAGCCACCCATGGGCCGCTCACTTGGCTTCACATACCGTTAATAACCGTCGTAAATTCGTCCTTATAATATCAACAATGAAAGTTCAATTTGACCCAACAATATTGCATTGTAATCAAATTATTTCTCGTATAGACGCGCATTGCCAACTCCGACAGTCAGATATCGTACTAATTTCTGCAATTAAGCCCATTATATATTTAATAACGTATGCAAACATCTGCACGACTACTTTATAATTTAGGCAAATCTTCGCAATATTATGAGTATCATATTCGAGCCCACAATGGCCCATTACAGACGAGGGTTTCTCATCTCCAAATATGTACATAAAAGGGGAACAGTCTTGTCTACGTCGGCTTTTTGTTGTTCGACTTGAAATTTAATTTTTATGGGATCATTTTGTATGCGCTTTGTTAACGATAGAAAAACGTTTTGGGCCAAATTTTCGTAATGGTGGAGTGCAATTAAATTGTAAAGAGAGAGTGTTAACTATTTAAGGATATAATTTTTTACTATAAACTTCAAATAAGTTTTTTCAAATACGAGTATGAACAACCAACCCGCATTATTTTTTAATACGAAGTTTCTAAAGGAAAATGAAAAACAAAAGTTAGATTTTGTGGTCTCTGTTTATATGAAAAATGAGCTATTAAATTTAATTTCACAAAAAATAAATCTGACAGGTATAGTCTAAGGGAACCTATACTAAAATCACAGTACCCAGTAAGTTATACAAAGACAAGAATATTTAATTTGTAATGTGTTATAGTATTATTGTGAATGTGAAGACTACGTGTGGGTCATGGTTATTTTTTTCTCAGTTTGTTTTAATAATGGTCTGGCAGTTTGGAGTAATTTATGCGGCCCACCCAAATGTCCTTTCTTTAGTATTGTTCGTCGAATCGTTGAGCTCCTTAAGTTCCGAGTTGAGCTGCACGATTACTGACAAATGTGCGCACTGACTGGACAGGTTCACTCAATCTGTGTGGTTCTTTCATCAAAAGACCATTTCAGACAGTAATCTTCATGGTCTTCACATTCATGATCTGACCCAGATTACTGTGACCCTTGAGTTTGTTTCGGCCTTTCTTCTCAGAGTAATCAGATAGGAAACGCCGACCTCAACTAGTTTTTAAAATATGATTGACATGTAAAATTGTTTGTACAAACCTGCTTACAGAAATAAAATCATTTATCATTTATCAGTAGCCAATAATAATGACAACACAAATCACTATCATCATGAGTAAAGCCGATTGGCATCGCAAAAGCTAGTTCACAATAATCTACCCTCATTTACAGCGATTAAACGAAAATAGCTAAAGCTATTTCAGTTGAACACTGAGTCGGCTAATGAGAGAGGCCATTCATCAATGTAGCCAGCCACTTGGTGCAAGTTCGCATGACTGGGCCATGAAAATTTTGCTTAAGCTTTTTCCTACGACAGCGGTGGCCGACACCACAGATAACATAATTGTAATACTCCGCCAGAGAGACCGCAGTGACAGCTGTCAGAAAAATGATGGGAGCGGGGTTTAACTTTATGATGTAAAAAAATGCTTACCTGGAAAACACACCAAGTTACTTTCATAAATAATGTTTCGAAGGTAAATAGCGGATGCTATGTGGTGGCTACCGCAGTCTTAGCACTCATACGAGCGGCACGTAGCCAAGGGCAGAAGCAAGGCAACTGCAGCCGTCAACACTGGTCGGCGGCAGCCGTCGACGCGTCTAACTGCAGCTGTCGACACTGGTCGTAGGTAGCCGCTGACGCGTCGACGCACGCCAGTTGTCCACGCTTGCAGCTACAGCTTTCGACGCGTCCGCAGCTGCCGTCAATAACCTGCCACTTTTGTATATGAGCACTTAAGAAACCCTAACTTTAGGCCGTTTTCACGCTACAAGTGTCAACAACAAAATTAAGTCTTTACAAATCTTTTTCCATTAAACGTTATTTTCGGTTAAATAAATATCAACTTTACCCATGTTTGAGTGAAGTTGATTTCAGAAAGTCGAAACAGTTGAATTGACTAAATATGTATTCCTCCGCTCGCGGCTGACTTTTGAACTGCAGAATGAAAACGCTATAAGCGCTTGTTTTGTGGCGCTTGGGTTAGTGTGTATAACAGTCATTTTAATTAAAATTAAACTGTTGGCAATAAATTCGGCGAATTAAAGGGTTACGATTGCATTTGTAACTAATTCATTTGAAATTTTTGATATTTAAGCTTGGTTTTATGATTAATTGATTTCGGTCTGCGGTTTTTAGACACAAATTAATTACATCTAATTTGTGTTCCATTTTGTTGTTTCTATCCAAAATCTTACCAGCGTAGAATATTCAATATACATCAAATATCATAGGTACTAAAGAAAGTCACTATAAAAACATGGCGTAAAATGCGTAGGTACTTATTAATGCAATATTAAGCCCCTGCAGCGTCTCTTTACAAATAACAATTCACGAAAACACTGCTCATTATAAATACTACGACTATCACACATACCACATCGTTAAAAGGCACTACACAGATTCACAGCCATCAAACCAGAATCTCCATTACTTGTCAAACGACGATTACAAGCCTAACACACTTGCCGAGCAATCGCGAAATTTAATAAAGCCAGAGAGGTTGGCGTGTGTAGTCATTTACATTTAAAGCACCAATTATTTGAAGTCATTAGCGCCCTCTGGTGGTCATAAAACGCACCCAACACGCGCACAAGCGCCCCTCTTTCGCGTTTATAAATTAGAAGTAAAATGGCGATTTTTAATCTGTGCCTCCCGTTGAGCCGGCCGTTTGTCTGTGTCGGTGCGTTCCTTGAATTAATTTAATCAATTCTGTTGAAGTGTGTACGGGTGTTTATGTTAGAACTGCGTGTATGGGAGAGAAGCTCATTACAGCTTGTATTAACTGATGGATAAGTTAACTCTGCACCCTATTAACTCTCTTATTCATAAACGTTGCTTAAAGTTGCAAAGCAAAAATGTACAGTTAAACAGACACTTATCATTACTTATGATAAGTGTCTGTTTAACCGTACATTTTTGACGTTTAAGCGTCTCTTAACTTTAAGCAACGCTTATAAATAAGAAGATAGGTATCTTCTTATTCATAAGCTTTGCTTAAAGTTACGTGTTTATCTTCATACTCAAATACGCAAGTGCACGAGCAACCATAACAAGGGAAACTCATTCTCATTCTCCTATTTTTATAACTATTTGATTCACAAATCTAAATTAAACCAGCTGATAACGCTCAAGAAACAATACACCACGCACCCGCTGCAAAGTTAATGCAAATTTCAAGTAGAATTCGGCAGCTCTGAGCAGTTATTTACCCCTCCCTCATTCCAGAACAAGTACCAACGAATTTAAATCACATTCAAATTTCGCACTTCGATTAAAAGCTTTAAGAGCAACGCGTAAGTGTTGAACAAACATTGGTACAGGCTAACTTAAACCTACGCTGGTCAGTCCGGATTACCAGGAGCTCTGATCCCTAAAGCGATGGTCCCCACGTAATCCCAAATATTGTAGGTGTCAGGGAGGGAACAAGTGTCTAACTGAATTGGTCGCGTTCATGTGATCCCAATTACTATGTGCAGAGAGCCAAGCCGCTTATGCAAATGACGATTTCCCGCGGACGCATCTAATGGGCCGTGAGGGGGGGTGGTGGGAGACCGATGCACTTTTAGAAGCATCCTTGTTAGGGCTGCCAAGCTTGCATAATGTAAATCCAGGTAGATAATTAGAAATTTCAACCCACAGGGGTTGAAATTTCTTGTTTTAACATAAAGTGTATCCTATGACGCTCGAAAATACGGTAAATTTCCATTATGGTTGCATTAGTCGACGGCTCGAACTCATTAGTGGGCTTGGTATTTATTTTAGTTATTATTTATTTGTTTATTGATATAGTGAAATAGACGGATGATTTATAACGAAAACGAGCGAATTTTTTTTTTAAATTTCACTAACATACCTTTGAGCGTACAGATATTATGAAAAAACTACTGAATGTATGTATTTATTCACATAAAGTTATTTGAATTTTTGAATAAATTTATCTATCCCTGTACGGTAACAGTTTTGCCATTTTCAGACTCTGGGAGTTATTTCTTTACGCCCAAAGATGCATTAAAATTAGTGTAGTAATATATGGACGTTTCGACGCTCATAATTTTCAAACAATTTTTGAAAAAGTTTTTGAAGTGAAAACTTCTTTAGGCGTGATGAGCATTTTTGAGATGGGACTAAAATATTGATTTCGCGACACCGTGATGACACCAGCTCTTGACCATTAAAAAGACATCAACGCGTTGATTATGTGATGCCGATTTTTTCAAGTTTTCACTTCTGTCGGCATTCCCGGAGTGCCAGTTTTTGCAGTTTTTTATTCTATTTCTGTACAAGGTAGATAATGACGAGAAAAGTAGACATATTTTTTTAATTTTTAATGCACACTGTCAAACACTGCAGTAAACTCCATGCAAAGTTAGTATGGAGGAATTAGTGACTAGGGGGACCCTTAAAGTAGTTCTGAAGATTAACCTCTACAAAAAACTCACGATTTCTATCTCTTTATAATATTAAGTAAAGACATAAATCACCAAGAAATTGAAGATACCAGTAAATATATATAACTTGTATATTGAGCCAATAAAACTCACTACCTAAAAATGTTCCAAAACTTTGCATACGAAACTCCCCGTTGTCATGACAACCTAAACTAAACAGCCTCTATTTCTGGCAACCCTATATCTCCCTACCCCCTTTTCGGTGCTAAATCAGGATCGTGGTGCAGAGGACAAAGTGACCAACGGATAGACACTGGCAGGTCGTGTTACAGTCCAGACGATTGAACTCGGAGAGTCTGATCTTTGAACGGAGATGCAATTATTTATCTACTGACTTATGAGAAGATATTGTTTCCTTTCCTTTGATGTCAATAATTGTGGATGTAGTAGGTTCCTATTATAGTGTTGTGGAATAATAAATATTTGTAAATAGTGACGGTTTTGGTCGTGTAGTCCTTTTAGACTTATAAAGAGGAAATATTTTTTTGTTTGTTTGTACCAAATAGGCTCCGAAACTACTGGACCGATTTTAACCATTTTTTCACCAACATCAAAGCTGATTTATCAGGAAGCAACATTGATCATAATTTTTTTTTTTAAAGTAGAGATCCTTAAGAAAATTTCAATAATGTGAAATAAGCTTGCATGAATTCAAGATAGCATTACATTCATTAGTATTATCCTACTAAAAGGATTTGAATGTTGGCAAACAAATTGTTTATAACTAGGAAACATTACTAGGCTTGCATTAATTCCCGTTTAGTTTATTTTGAATACCTACCTACATATCTATTGTCGCATGTATGAAAGATCATCACTAGATAATGGCTCGACCGATTTGGCTGTTTTTTTTTTTGTATTCGTGATTATCTATACAAGGTTTACATGAAAGAAAATTTTGGAAAATATACCGGAAATGTCTGTAATAACACCCGGGCGATGCCGGGCACTAACAGCTAGTGTTAAATAAGTAATTTGTTGTATTCATCGTCGTTGCTCGTCATGCCTAGTATTAAAATAGGATCACTTATAAAGTAAGATAAAGATTTCAATGGTTTATGTCGCTGTTACGTGTGTATGTTTGAACCAATCTCAAAAACTGCTGAATGCAATTCACTATAGTTTTTTTTTTTTTTAAACCGTCGTTACAGATGTGAGATTACGTTTTATGAAAGGCCCAAAAGCTCTCCCCAAGCCATACATTGGCCGGGCTCCCGCAATTTGATCAATTTATAACTAAAACGAGCACTTTTATTGGCGCTTATCCCCTTTAATTGCCATGGGTGCGAGCACGTATCATTTTGGCTGTTTTTTCGTCGAGGGTAAGCAGAGATTGTAGTTCAGTGATTTAAAAGGGCAATTAGGACGTCCATGTTGGAGGTTTTTATGTTGTTGTTGATAGATAAGTACTAGATACTTAAGCTACAAAAAATGTAGGTATTGCTATATTTCTTAATAGCTTTTTTATATTTTGATCTTAGAAGTTGTGAACTTTTTAAATAAACGAGATTTTTTTTATAATAAATCTATGTTGGAACATAGATATGTAATTAGGTACTTACAGTACAGGAACTGTAGGTATTGGTGTAATTTTCTAAATAGCTGTTTGCATTAACTTGATCTTCAAAGTTATGAAAAAAGTATTTCAAAGAACAATATCAGGAGATTATAAGAGATGAATGGAAAATTCTGTTCATTTCTATTATTTTATTTAGCTAAAAAACCGGACTTCGCCCACACTCAACCTAAATCTTCAAGACGACTAATCTCTTCACCAAACAATAGGAATCAACTATTATTATTCTCCTGAGTTCAATGAATCTTGACCTAGAGGTCGATAGACCAAAGCCTCTTAAAATATTCCAAGCAAGTTGCTCACCCGATACGACACCCGTTTGGTCGGAGGATCCTCCCTTTTCTATTGAGGATGAGTGAACCTTACACCCTGTTCCTCATACCTTTATACTCCCTTTAATTAAATATTATCAAGAAATCAAACAACAAAAGCCTATTATTAAGGCAATTAAAAGATACAAAATACCTTTAGAAATGCTGGAAAATGTTAACAAGCGATTGTCTATCAAACTAATAACACGACAAAAACATGTGTTTTCGTGTTCCGTATCACCGATCAGTGTTTTATCGTCAGGCAGGCGATATTTGAATATAATTTGCAGCATTTTGCATAATTTCGAAATAATCGTGTGTTATGACGGCTTGGATGTTGGTTATAGTCGTGGGCTTTTCAATACGACATGTTATTATTGCTTTTAGGATAGGTGGGATGTGTGTCGACAAGTCCCGTATGATAAAATAAAAAAAGCGCGTTTAATGCGCCTGTTTCTTCTAATCACGACAAGTTAATCTGATGCTGGTTTTACAGCTGTCCGGGAGACCCGCTCGAGTCTCCCGCACACGGGAGACTCGTACGGGTAGCGCCCGCAGTGCTCTGAAACGAGGGAGTTAGTACGATATGGTTGCTAACGTTGTACGGGCTCTACCCAGAGCGGGTCACGTATGGATCAATCTGCGTCTCTGTGAAACAATGCTTTAGCGCCTTACGTGTATCTCCGTTTCGGGAGACCGTTCGGGCGGTCCGCACGGGTCTCCCGGACAGCTGTGAAACCAGCCTGAAAATTGTCGTTGCTACTATATAGTAACAACCACAATGCTCGCCTCCGGTCTTCCGTGCATCTTCCTAGCTGTAACGCCTTGTCGATTTCGTCTTGTGCACGATCGGCGCGGTTCTGTACCACCGCCATTTAACGGTCAGCTCAGAACTGGTGGCACGGACAAGGGGGAATCCGAATGTCTAATTAAAACAGTCAAGTCAGCACCCACGGCTTAAACGGGTATCCAAATCATACAAAATATTTTGCCACTTGAGCATCAGACACCCGAAAAGCAGGAACGGTCGTAAATCATTTACACATTAAAAGAAAAAATTAGAACAGTAAAATCCTATCCTCTAATAAAATAAACAACAAATTAATCTAAATACGTCCGGTCATCAATCAACGCATATTCAACATAGATACGCAACATCACAGGCAGTCTCATCCCATCGGTATGATGCTAGACGTGTGACGCGCCAAGAATCATCGCACGCGCCGATGGATATTTTAAAGGGCTTGCGCGATGAATGTTTGATAGATAATTTGTTTTAGGGAGGCAAAATTCTACGGAAACCTATTTTTGAGTCACTTTAAAGTAAAATAATAATATTTTACAAGTAGGTTCATTACATATACAGGATAAAATTTAATTCAAGGGCATTCTTTTAAGGGATCTTTGTACTCATCATTATGAACAACATTCAATAATGCACCAATAATGAAATCGCGAAAAAAAAAAACAGCTTTTGCGAACATAAATGTAGGGAATGCTTAAGAGGATTACCATGAATTCAACTTCACCCCGTATATTATATAACATGTAACAGGGTAAAAGCAAAAGCTGCCTGTGAAACTTAAAATTAATATTGATGATAGTTAAGTTTTCTCAAAATGAATACCGATTCATTAATGAGAGATTTAATGTTATCACAAACTACTTTCAAAAAAACATTAAGACATGCTTACCTTAGAAATAAGATGGTTTATTCTGTTAATAGTATATCGGAATCACTTGTAAACGTCACTTAAAAAAAAAAAAATAATAAGCTAGATAGAGTCGCCATTTCCTATCTGACTATCCCTGCGAAGAAATGGCGAAACAAACTCAAGGGTCAAAAAGTCCAGACATAATCTTGGTCAGGCCATTGGAGGACCATGTAGATTAGTTTCTGAAATGGTATCTTGAGGAAAGGATGACACAGATTTTTTGATTCGACCTATCCAGTCATTGCAAGCATTTGTCAGTAATCATGTAGCCCAGCACGGAACTTAAACTTAAGTGGAACATCAAACCGATAAAAATGGAAAAAATCCTACTTTTAGATCGTGTAATTGTTTGCCATCAATCGACGGCATCGATGATGAGGATCAAATCAATGTCATTAAGAAAAATTGCCTAATTTATATTCATAAAACAAGTTTTGTTGAGTACAAGCCCTAACAGCAGATCAACACTGCAACATAAATATGTGTGTCAACATTACTATGTCACTAGTAATGAAAGATTGAAAGATTATCGCATTGAAGTGGTCGTGACACGCTGTTGAATCGATTTCAATTCGATTATTTAATCGATTTGTTCTACATTTTGTATGGATACGACATTACCATGTTGTGTATTGACAGGTGGAAAATAACACTTGATTCAATGCTGAATTACCGTGTCTAATATTGATTTTTAATTATTGATAATAATAATAATTTGATTCGTTCTGTTCGTTGTTTTTGCTGGTAAAAAATCAGTTATTACTGATGAAACAAACTAAATATAAGTCTATCAGCGCCTCAAACTATTAAACTATTCAGTTTAGTTCTTCCCAGTATTGAAATTCAACTTTGAACAATATGCTACTTTTCAACTTTAATCAAATATCATACAACCAGTTGGCTTAACTAAAAACTCCCTTACAACCAATATTCATCAAATAAAATAAAATAAAAATTCAATAAAACCTACCAAGCGACTGAAAAGTTGCCAGACCTAATGAAGCTTGCGATTTAAAACCAAACTTCTTTTTTTAATTTGCATACAAGTACGTATCAGACGGTTAAACTTTTTTAATCTAGCCTCCCTGCCTGACGGCGTAGCACGCACTCTACGCCGTAGAGGGCGTGTAGCGGGTCTACACGTATCGACATTATTGTGTCAAGAATGTATTCTATACGGGAGGAATAATTTTCGTTGTAAATTTAGTTCAGAAGTTGAGATTTTTTACGTATTGATTAGGTACAATATTAATATTTGTTGAAATATAATAATATCTGGATAGAAAATTGTGCACACCAATAATTTTGTGGTGGTTTTCTTTTCCAAAAAATAACCAATCAATTCGTTGATGTATCAGTTAAATTAAAAATAATGTTTAGTTACACACTAAAACCAGTTCTATTAGTATCAGTTCAGTATCTAAATTAACATGAACATAACAAATTTACCATTTCAAACTCACCATTAAATAATCAACCAAAAATAAATAAACCCAAAACGTAATACTTCCGTAAACAAATAATTAGTAAAACTAAGCCATTAGCGAGTGACCTTCCCTTTTGGGTGAGGGTAGTAATTTATTCATACTACCCAACTTGTCCCGGGACACGCCGTGATTCTATTGTGAGCAATAATAATGAGTTTCTGAGGTGTGTTCTAGGAATAGGTTAAACAGATGTATAATGTACATATTTTATTAGTACAAGTGGTTCATGTTTCATGTAAAGAGTTTTTCGGGGGGCTCGTGACTACCGCAACGGTCGATCGAACTGGTTAAGCTACGCTTGCCGCCGTCGATTGGTGGATGTGTGACTATCTTTACATATAGTGGGAGAGCTATTTGGGTAGGAATTTGAGGTATATACCTGAGTATTGAACCGCAGACCTGGCCGACTCTTATATTTTCAAATAAGAGATTTTTTTTTTGCAAAAAAATATTCTCGAGGCATTCTGTAATTTTTATTCCTTAATATTTTCGAACAAGCTAGATCATTTAGTTGGGTCTAAAAATTTGCCAGGTGCTTGCAAAATTATTAAGAAAAAAATTTAAAAAATGTATTCGAAGCACGCTGAAATTTTAAGTCTAATATTTATGACTAAAAATTAATATTTAAAAAAAGCCATAATTTCGGTGGGACATTCTACCTGTCAGGTGATCGAGAAAGTTACGTATGAGTCAGAATGAGCAGTGCTATAAGACAGTGTGACAGGTGACAGGTGTCGCCAATGGGGGCAAAGGGGGCAGCTGCCACCCCTTTAGAGATGAAAAAATATGTAAATACAAGGCATTTTGGATTTTTAAACTATATACGTATCCATACAGCCAATTTTGTTTAGTTGGACGACTTATTTGGTTTTTTAACGTTCCATATCTCCTAAATGGGATCTAATCTGGAGTCTGGGGACGTAATATTCATATCTATGTGCTGGTGGTAGGCCCAGTAATAATACCTATTAAGTTTCAGCTCTACAGTTCTGAATAGTTCTGGGAAAAATGACCCGAAAGGTCCATTTCCAATTCATACATTGAATATGGAAATTATTATTTTTCGCAGTTTCTATCGGGTCTACCGAAATGAAACTGATTTGTCAAAAATGATATGTCCACCAGTGTCGAATTTAGCCCCATTGTGTGCCACACTACAAGTGTAAAGCTTCATGTGCTCTTGACTTTTGACTGTGCGTACAAATCATACATTTCCCATCCTCCATAATATGGCCCAGGGGGGGCAAGTTGATATACTATATCAACTTCCCCTGGACCATCGGCCCTTGGCTATAGGTAGGTTGCAGTTTGAGAGGGAGCGTATATCGGCAACTGTCTGCGTCCCAGAACTCTGTGGTGCTATTGGATCGGGGAAGACCACGTGACTTATACATAAATAAGAATTATACAATACCGTTATAAGATCGTAAATATTTATTTTGTTTATAATTTTTATATATTTATTTATACATATTCTATTCACTCTCGACTTTAACCCGCGGTTATACTTATCAGGAAGATGTAAGCTTATGATCACTAATGAGTGACTAATTAATTAATTATATACAAAATGGTCCGACAGTGACCACCAGCGTCCTATAGGACTGCTCAAAAGTAATCTCTTAATTAAACAAAGAAGTATCTCATATGCTTGTTTATTTTTTATTACAGATTGGGCCTGCTCTTGACCCCGATCTCGCCTGATGGAAAGCGATGGATGAGGTCTTTGATGGAACGAGCGTGCCAATAAGATGCCTGTTCACTCCTGCTTTAAAGGGTTATATGTGGAAGGGAACTTAGGACGCTGGCAGAGAGTTCCACACTTTGCGTATAATAAATGTGGAGGAGAAGCGCTGAGTACGACTGTACACGATATCACCTAAGTGCGGATGGTACCTTGCAGTTCGTCTGGTAGGCCGGTAATAAAGGGGCTTGTAACTTTACCAATACCGATATCTTTCACAGTTCAACACAGTAAGTTGTGCTTGTTTTTACGAAATTGTAAGTATTTTATGTGCTTTCCGAGCTTAGCCACAAATTAGTACAGATGGTTCACTACGCAAAATTATTCAAATAAAAAGCGACTCTTGCCACGACACAATAAAGTACAATTCACGTCACACAGCACTAATTACCCACAGTTATATTCACCTAGAAGTTGCCTCTCTTTCTATCGCATAACTCTTATATTTTCTGATTACGTAACGCTCACTGAATCAGCCGCGTATTTGTAGCCTCATAGCTAAAATGCGGAGTGCGCCTACTATATTATTTTGTCGGTTAGCTACAGCTGATGTAATGCTAGGAAGAAAACATTTTCATAGTGTCGTGTTAGATGGCATAATTTGAGAAAGGTTTCTGTACTACGTAAAAAGTTTCTCGGTGGACCACCATAAGGCGTTACATCTAAAACAAAATAATCCTCTTAACAACAATAATATGTTAACCTCACTACTTCTAATAATAGTCTACGCAGCATTGAATAATGCAGAAGGTTCACTTTACTGCTGGGGAGTTTGTTGCGCCACTTCTTCCCAGCTAAAGCACTAGAAAGTGGTGAAGGGCGGGGTTTTAGGGTACTATCTTCTATAATTTTGACGTTCAAAAAGTTCTGATTCTCAGTCAAATTTGAATAAATGACTTCTTATTTTGATTTTTGATCATCATCAACATTAGTTTCCCTTCCATCTTGGACGATGCCATAGGCTGTGGCTGGCTGTGTGACTCGTCGCTCGAAAGCTTGAGGAAGTGATGGCAATGACGTCACGCTGAAGTAGTTGCACGATGGCTGCGCTGACGTTCATGTTCCGGGTCACCAGGATTACTCTATACAAGTATGAGGAACAAGGTGTAACGTGCACTCATCGTTTATAGAAAAAGGAGGATCCTCCAACTAGATGGGTGTTGTATCTGGTGGGCTACTGCTCGATGATTGATATCGGGATGTTGTATATAAATACTTGTTGCGCGGTAAACTTCACTTGCGCGATGCAGGATTTTTACGTGACGTCACTGCGATGCGTAGTTCGCATGTGGCAGTGTAGATGCCGCCACAATACCATTCCGGTACAGCGAAGTAAACGATGATAACCGTACAGAATGTCAAATTATACCGTGATTATGGACCTTCTATATTCTCCTATATTGTCTAGGTAGGCTCGTAATTAGTAAAACGATCTTTGAGGCGGACTGGACGCTATTGTAATACCTAGACTCGGTCGTTAGGGGAAATTGAACGAATAAAGACTAGTTTATGCACTAGTATGTTTCATGTTCGTGTTATTGTTTCATCTTAGGAATACGTGCTTATGCGAGGACAAGAAACTAGAAGATAGAAACCCTGGATCTTTCTTAATAAATTTTGCTCGCCGTATGATAAAATGTATGGGTACTATTTTTATAAAAAAACCATTTTATCTGCATATCTACGTTAGCAAATTATATGTGATTTCTATGTTTATTTCTTAAACTGTGGAAATAATTAAAGGAAAATTGATAGAATAGAGCGTAAGTTTTATTTCTTTTTCATTTACCGAATTGTGGGTGTTGGGTCGTTAAGTTCCCTTCAAAATTCTTAAACTAATTGCTGCTGATCCATGCGTCATGTTCGTGAATGGATGCCGTCAATAGGGACTGGCCATCTCTTAGCTGCCACGGCTTATTTTAATTTTATAATAATTTTTTTTTTTAGCCTTTTTATTACGAACACTTTTAACGTGCACATCTTTCTACATTGTTCTCACATGTATATATAATTTTAACACGAATGATATAACCAATATTTTGTAACAATATTATGATTTAAAAGAATGTCCGTGGAGTTTCTAGCCCGTTCTTCTCCATAGGAACATACCGACTACGCTTTGGAATGAGCAACTAGCTTCATCTTTCTGACTGACCGACCCCTTGACAATTCAAAAGTGCCTGTAAATGGTTTAATTGAAATACAAGTTTGTTAGAGTTTATACAATACCCCAGTTCAAAGCTTTTGCTTTGAACTGGGGTATTGTATAAACTAATAGCTTCTCCCCGCGTCTTCATCCACGTGAAATTTCTTGTTTCTCCGTCGCATAGCATTGCCCGCTCGCGCATTTTCGCTCAGTGTTCTTTCTGATTTTTTCTTTTTCCTATAATATTCGTAGCGTGTAGTTAAGTATCCTATAAACTTCCTCAAGAATCCGGCTGGTAGTTTCGGAGATTAGCGCGTTCAAAAAAACAAAGAATTCTTCAGTTTTATTATTAGTAGGTATAGATATAGATTAAAGGCATTAGATAACATATTTCTTTACCAAGTCACAACACTATTTTGACTTTTTCATAATTATATAGGTAGCGTCAACCGCATATCAGTACTATGATAGTATCCAAATGCGGCGCAGTCAATTTCAAATTGTTTCAATTTGACATTCAAAGCGCCTGTGTGTCCCTGCACTAAACAAATAATGGCGATTTTGGTATTGCAAGTGTTACCACTAATGTCGAGTTCACTATACTTACATTTATTGTAAAAAAACCGTTATAACTCGGTTTATAAATATTGGACCTTCTAGCCTTAGCTTCAATCAATAAAATGGCCTTCTTCATTATAACATATGCGTCCATTCTCATAATGAATAATCGACTGCATAGTGGATATTCAATATTAACGTGGGAACACAAGCAGGGCTTTTAGTCATTAGTTTTATGTTAACCTAGTATCTGCCCGCGACTTCGTCCAGGTGAAAGTTGATGTTACATAGCTTATATACCTTCCTCAAGAATTAGGCTATGCAATGCAAAAATATTTTTTTCAAATTCGACTGGGAGTTCCGGAGATATATATACAAACTTGCAAACAAACAAACAAATTTACATAAATATAACATCACGCCTCGTTTCCGCGAAGGGTTGGACAGAGGTGTCCCTGTAGCAGGTTCACCCACATTTCGCCAGTTATGTTTTAAGTCCCATGGAATAAATAGGGGGCGAGCCTATTGCCATCAACCGGGTACAAATACTGACTCCGGGCTGTTACTGAGAAATTTCAGATAAAAAAACCCAACAACACTGCCCGACTCGAGAATCGAACTCAGGAACTCAAGCTCAGCAGTAGCGCTTGCGACCACTAGACCAACAAGGCAGTCGGTCCTTACAAACAAATTTACCTCCTTATAATATTATAAGTATAGATATATGTAGATTGATGCTCCTGGATTATAAAGGGTGGTCACCCAAATTTATAAATTGTTTTTGTATTGATTGGGAATGTATGGCGTGTTCATCAAAGTGAATTAATGGTAGTTCATTATATCATGGTGGAGTATTATGTGGTTCGTAAATAAGGCTGAAATATCTACAATTGATATTTTAAAGAGAAAAAAATTGTATTTTTGTTTTTAATAAATTAACTCAAAAATACTGGATCGATTTAAATAAAATCTTTCATCAGTGGAATGCTATAAAATAATTGGGTAACATAGGCTATAGTTTTTAAAGATATTTTGTGGGCAAAGTCGCTGGCGGTAACTAGTGTGAGATATATTGACTTGGAAACTGGAATCTGATCATGAGTTTTTAAGAGTTCATAAAAAATTAGTTGAGAGCGTTTATTATTTATTTATTTAATACTAGCTTTTGCCCACGGCTTCACCCGCGTGGATGTCGAAATTATCCCACAGGAACGTACTACCGGGATTACATACCTATAGCCGTGGAAATGTCATTGACTAATACCGCTGCGCCCGCGTTGTTGTCAACCATGATTATGTACGTAGTTACGCGTAATTTTGAAACTGTGATATCTTTAAACTATTCATTTAAATGATAATATAATACCGTACCGGTCAAAAAAGCTTCGGAAATAACAATGAAATTTTCATCAAATTCTGAAAGATTATAATGGTTACTGTGGGTCATCCTTAGAAGATAGACATAATACATGCCATCATGGACTTTTTTGCTGAACTTTTTAAGATGAACAATACTGTAGAACATAAATTTTATGTGACTTTGTTTTATAATATGTAAGGATAATGTCTTTTTTTAACCACCTTCAAAAAAGGAGAAGGTTCTTAGCTCGTCGGAATATTTTTTTTTAGGTATGTTCCCCGACTACTCAAAGACGGCTGCGGTTTAGCCGTCTTTGAGTAGTGAAAAAACTTTTTTGTTTGAAAAGGTAAACTTTCGAGTTAGTCCCATTGTCATTTGGTAACGATCTGATGATGGGATTTTGGAGAAATCGAGAAAACTCTTCAAATATTATAGGCCCACCTATAGCAATTTGGGATTTTTTCACTTTGTATTTTGGAAGTCGGTTGTATTTTTGGTATTTTTTTTTAAGTTGATCTTATACTGTAGAACGTAAATTTTATGTAACTTTTACGATTTCCGCGGCGCACGCCAATAAAGCTCCCAGTCAGCATGATTTTTTCCGACATCTTCAACAATAATAGTCAAATTTTAGCCAATTAACAAAAAACCTTAATAAATTATACACTAAAACCTTTCGGATGAATCACTCTGTCCATTGGTGAAAACCGTTTGAAAATCCGTTCGGTAGTTTTTAAGTTTATCGCGTTCAGACAGATGGACGCGGTGGGGGACTAATATGTAAGGACTTCAAGCACACAAATGTACAGGCGAACTATTCACAGCTGGCCTGGTTTTTGGCAGATTTATTGTAGTTTCATGGCATTAAAAGTAATTAATTAGTATCATTGGCAAAGTACCTAGAATCCGTCGTAGGTACAAATCTATTGTTTAAATGCGTTTACAAATTGACGGTTTTATGGGAAAGAGGGATTTTTATCCGCATTTTAATTCAACAAAACTCTTCTCAAATTAAATTAATAACGCACATCACCAGTAATGACGCTGTAAATTACGTGAGCGGTAAGTGCGATGCCAAATTTCCTTGTTATTGCTAGAGGGCATGTAAGGGTACGCACTGACGTGTTATTATTTCGCGATTACGTCCGCGCCGGACGTCGCCTCGGCGCGGCGGCTAGCCGCGTGATCGACGCAACGGCACAGTGTTGGGATTTCGAGAGCTTTTTTTACATTCTTACAAAATTCGAACAGTATTTGTAGGGGCTAAAATCATTTGGTTCCGCAGAAAGATTTTGTCGAGTATTTTCTAATAATCGCTTGTAATTTGTAGGGCTTTGCTTGGCAAGTAATTTGCTAGGCGCATCGCTATGCGACTATTAGCTGTGATAACGGTGTCAGGAACTTACTTAAAATTCGTTTTATTTTAAATTTTGTTCGAAGCACTGTCGAAAAACGCATTTGGTACAAAAAAAGTTTCGTTCCAAAAAAGCTAATACCCAGCGTTAAAAACAAACAAGCTATTTCGCAGCATTCAAAACAAAATAATTAAAAAAAAAACTTTTATAATCAAAGCCCAAATTCATTTTCCTATTCATACACACGCAACGTCAAAAGCAATTCTCATTCAACATTTCGGCAGAATACTAATAAAATAACCACACCGCAAAAAACGCAATTCGTATAATATCAGCATCGCGCCATCCCTAATTGGACGGGCGTAC
This sequence comes from Omphaloscelis lunosa, assembly GCA_916610215.1. NCBI lineage: Eukaryota > Metazoa > Arthropoda > Insecta > Lepidoptera > Noctuidae > Omphaloscelis > Omphaloscelis lunosa. The sequence goes on from OU744247.1 coordinate 4,758,914, forward strand.
GTACATTATTAAAACTGTCGACTACGGTACCACTGTAGATGCAATGCTATCGAAAACAAATAGCGACATCGCGATGCGGAATATTCGAGTTATTTTTGTAATTACTCCGCGAGTTATGATAAAACGCTTTCTAGGATTCCTTGTGCGGGGTTCGTATTTCTTGTTTACCGACGTTTAAGGCTAGGGTTTTTTTAAGTGAACAGTTATTTTATAACGTGTGAATTTTCAGCGTATAATAAATAATCTTTGATCTTTATATGAAAAGTTAATTGTCTGGGGCCACATTTTCTTTCCAAATATGGATGACAGGCTCAGATAGTTTTTTTTTTTTTAATTTGCTTTTTGTAAAAGTAAGTAAGTATCAGTGTTTTAGTAACCAAAACTACAAATTTTAAAATAAAAATTAAAGTTTTCTATACTTCGCACAAATTTTAGACAACTGTCAGAGATAACATTTTAAAGTCAATGGTAACAGTTAAAAACTTAATTAACGTTAAGTTCGAGGCATTAACATTAATCTCTAATCTTCAAAGCGGTATGAACATAATTCAGGCAATTTAACAAATTAGAGTGGTAGGCTGAACCACGTGCCGTTTTGGGTAGAAAGGTAGATACACGACATTAAACTCAAAAACCTGCTGACGAAAACCTTCTGGCGATTTGTGAGCGTTTTTCTAGCGAGGCGATTCATTGAAGCGCTTGCAGCGTGTGCGTAGCGAGCACACTACGTATGCGCAACGTGTTCTTCACGTTCACACGACTGATTGACGTGAGTGTACAAGAGCGAGTGATACAAGCCAGTGTACATTTCTGTGAAAATGCGGAGAACACGTCGCGTAGTCGCGGTTAGCTCGCTTTGCATCCGCGGAGAGGACGCTTCTAAATCGCCTCGCTGGAAACATGCTGGCAAATCGTCAGTGTGATAACGCTCTAAGGTATAAAGGGCAACCAAACCTTTAAAATTGAGAAAAAATGTGCATAAGTTAACCTTAAACTATAGTTTTGTTTATCTGTAGGTCATCTTGTGTTGGTTGTTCTAGAAAGTATAATAATTATATAATAAAAAGGTTACATGGGTGAATTCAGTCATCTGTAAAAAAAATTGCAATTTTTACAATCTATTTTGTGTATAAACAAGTTATGTTAATTTTTCTGGCAAAAATTCCTTCACTTATAAATACTTAATTCTGAAACGTCATCTCTTCCTTAATTAGCAGGTCTTTCAACCTCAGAACCAGACTACTCTGGCACGTAACACGGTTTCTATAACTGGACAAGACAGTACGACAAACTCAAGCAAATTCACACGTTTATCAACTTCCACTAAGTATAACTGCGCTCGCTTCACAGAATATTGCCTAACTTTCCCGCAAGTGATGTGTTGTGTGGTCCAGGGCATATCTAGGCTTAGTTTTAGTACGATCAACTTGCAGTGAACTTATTTATGTGGTTCTGTATGAAGTACAAAAAGCCTTTCTAGAAAAATATTCGAAATCTATCTCCTCTTGATTGCCCCTTCAGGGAAAAACCACAGTTTCGTGGTCCTCGGTGGAAACCATACGGTGCCAACGAAACCGAGGGGGTGTTGACCCAATCACACCCGCCGAGCCCCTTCAGGGTTAGGCAGTCAATTGGCCGGGTCCCAGTGTTCGGCCTTGGGGGGTCTCCTAGTCGGCATTGGTGACAGTTTTCCTTCCTCAGCAACACACCTAGTGTCGGTCGGGTGTGTCTACACCCGGCGCACTAGACTGCTCAGGACCCCGTTGCACAATAAGATAGGCAACGGGCAAACGCAAGCTTAGGGCTCACCATTAGGCACACAACCTCCCTGTCTATACCCGACAGGGAGGGTTTACACATCCCCGGTAGTCCGCCCGGGGAAATAGGTTGTTAGGATTTTTATTAGGGAAAAATTAGGTCCCAAAAATTTAATTTTAGTTAGTCATTATGGAGGCCGTACAGAGTGACATTCAGTCACTCCGAAACGACCTCATTTCCCTCAGGAGTGAAAACTCCAAGTTGTTAGACCTCCTTAGCAGAGTGCTCAAAAAGGAGCCCACTCTCATCAACGAGTTCGGTAACGAACTCGAAGGTCTGGCTGCTTCACAGCAGACTAACATTAGGTCCTCATCCATCGCTGACTTCAGCGATGTAATAGATGCGCAATTCAGTCCCTGTCCTTCTGACAGCATGGACATTGCAGAAGACGCAACCGCGGCTACAATCTGCGCCCCGACCCCCCATCCTTTTTATACCCCCGACTTAGAGGCTCAAGCCTCTGCTCATTCTTCCTCCTCTTCCCACTCGGATGACGAAGGCTTCACCCAAGTCACCGGGAAAGGAAACACGAGGAAGAAGAAGAAGCAGAGCTCGTCCCAAGCGAGTAAAGTAGTCGTCATCGACGACTCTATCATAGTTGCCCCTCAGGCAATCCCCACTGTCACTCCCGCCGCTACTTGTACCCCCGTAGCTTCCCCCTCCACTGCCCCTCGCCCGATTGCGTCATCCTCGCAAAATGACGCACCGCGTTCCGCGCCAACCACCGGCCCTAAAAAGGTCGCGCCGCCACCTCCTGTCTTCATCCAAGACAAGGATAAGTGGACGGCTGTATCAAAGTGGTGTGTAGACCTCAAGATAGGCTACACTAGCGCCCGCTCTACCCAACAGGGTATTAAAGTTCTCGTCCCTACGTCGAAAGATTACAGGGACTTAACCAGGGTCCTGAGAGAGAGAGAGGTGTGTCATTCCACACCTACTCCCTCCCAGAAGAAAAACAGATTAGGGTCGTCATTAAGAAGATCCCTAAAGAGATTCCCTCCTCGGATATCCTTGCCGACCTTCAGTCGCAGAACATCCCCGTGGATGAAGTGCACCGTATGCACCGCTCGCGTGGCAGGGAAGCATACGACATGGTCATCGTCGTGTGCTCCCCTACCGAGGGGCATCACCCCATTTTCAATGTCAAGACGATATGTCAATTAGTGGGCTTCTCCATAGAGAAGCCTTGGAAAAACAGCGTCATAGGGCAATGTCACCGTTGCCAACTTTACGGCCATAGTCAGAAGCATTGCCATGCGAAACCCAGGTGCGTCAAGTGCCTGGGAGACCATGGCACGGCAGACTGCACTCGACCAAAGGATCGCAACTTGTGCGCCACCCCGCCAAGTTGCGTGCTGTGCGGCCTCGAAGGCCACACGGCTAATTACCGCGGATGTCCCAAAGCCCCTAAGGCTTACACAGCAAAGCTGTCTAAGCGTCTAGACGCTAGGCAGCAACGTCAACAGGTACAACAACCTTTCCCCTCAGCCCAGATGCCTCAGAGGCTTAGCCCTCAGAGACCTAGCCCGTGGTCTCAACTCAACTACAACCACCAGCAGACCTTCCCGGCTCTGGTTACCCCGCGCCCCCCTCCCCCTCACACCCCGCTATACTCCCTAATGGACCCGCGAGTCCGCCCTCCTCCTCCCCCCGGCTTCCCCGCTCCCCATGCGCCTACACAGCGTAGCGCTCCCCCCGCGACCTCCGCTAAACCCAACGTAAACCCGGTTACCCCGCGTCCCGTTCCCACTCCCGTGGCTAACAAAAATAACATTTACTCGGACCCCGCTAAAAATGCATTCAGCATAATTAGTTCCACCTTCATGACCTTCTGTACCCCCAGGGCTCAACAAATGGCCCTAGACATTGTAGAAGCCAGGAAATCAGGTTGCTTCGAGCAAATCCTGAATGTATTCCTGGCATACGAGGATATCACCTCCGCCCTCACATCCTTCACTAGACCCTCATAATGTATAACGCCTCTTATGAAAGGTTTAAACCCCGATCCCTAAAGATAGGAACTTTCAATGCCAATGGCTTATTTAATCAGAAAGATGAAATCGCGGAATTTCTCCGCGATCATCAGTTAGATCTTCTCCTCATACAGGAAACCTTCCTAAAGCCCCATAAACGAAACCCCTCCATTGCTAACTATCGTTTAATTCGAAATGATAGGACGCGCTGTCACGCGGGTGGCACTCTCATTTACTATAAAAAGGATCTGTATTGCATCCCTATGGACCCTCCACCTCTCTCCCGACTAGAAGTATCAGTCTGTCGCCTAGGCATGACTGGTCACTCGCCGATCACTCTAGTGTCGGTCTATATCCCTCCCATCCCAGCTCAGGCCTCAGAAAACTACCAACTTATTTCTGATGACCTACAGCTACTTTTCGGCATGAGCGACTCTGTCATTATGGCAGGGGACTTCAACGCCAAACATCCTTCTTGGAACAGTAATATCACTAACCCCAGGGGCCGACACTTGTTCGACCTCTCTTCCATTCTTAACTTCGACATCATCGCTCCGATGAATCCCACGTACTATCCCCATATGTTAAATTACACCCCTGACGTCCTTGACATAACGCTCCTTAAGAACGTTAACTTACGACTTGACTCAATAGAAACGGTGCACGAGCTAACTCTGACCACCGCCCAGTAATCTTCCATCTTGTATCCCGCATAGGTCCCTCTGACCCTAACCACCCTCTCCCCACTAGAAAGGTGACGGACTGGAAGAATGTAAGCGAAAAGCTGAAATCCAACACGTCCCCCTTACTAGACTCTATTCCGGACCAGTTTGACTCAGTCGCTAACACGACAGCTGCGATCGACTCACTCACGGAGCACGTGCAAACCGTCCTGAGCGATTGCTCAAGGGAGGTTCCGGCAACAGATCCCTGTTACCTGAAACTCCCGGACGATGCGCGCGCCCTGCTGACTGAGAAGAACGCAGCTGTCCGTGCCTACAGCAGCTTTCCCTGTGCCGCTAACAAAGCCCACATGCGCTACTTACAGAGAACTGTGAGGACACGTATGGCGGAGCTGCGTGAAATGGGCTGGGACAAGATGCTGAGCGACCTTGAGCCTACCCACCTTGCTTTCTGGGAACTCCAGAGAAAACTTAGATCCCCTCACTCAGGCCATATGCCCCCCTTAGTCCGCCCGGACAAAACATTAGCCTTCGATGACATCGACAAAGCCGAGTGCCTAGCCGACAGTCTTGAAGCACAATGCTCTCCCAGTACCCTACCAGTAGACAAAGCTCACCTCGATGAGGTCGACGCCGAAGTCGAACGTAGAGCCTCTATCCCTCCCATTGAAGACCCTGATTTTCCCCTGCCCCCCATCGAACCAGATGAGGTACATGAGACTATCAAAGGTCTGAAAAATCGTAAAGCCCCCGGCTCAGACGGACTCACCAATAGGGTGGTCCAACTATTCCCAGCCCATCTAATCATGCTTTTGACCACCATCTTCAATGGTGCGTTAAGCAACAACATTTTTCCCCAGACGTGGAAAGAGGCCACTGTCATAGGTATCCCTAAACCCGGAAAACCCAAAAACGAGCCATCCAGTTATAGGCCCATCAGTCTGCTCAAGGTTCTAGGCAAGATCTATGAGAGGCTTATTTATAAGCGTCTCAGAGACTATGCAGAGACCAAGGGCCTCATCCCCAACGAACAGTTCGGCTTTCGAACTCAGCACTCTAGCGTGCATCAGGTCCATCGTATTGTCGAGCTAATCAGCGGTGCTCTCACCCATGGCCGACAAACGAGCGTAGTATTCTTCGACATAGCAAAGGCGTTTGACAAAGTCTGGCACAACGGCTTAATTTATAAGCTTTACAAACTCGGTGTGCCGGATCGTCTCGTGCTCATCTTACGAGACTATTTGTCGAATCGCACCTTTCGCTTCCGCATCGAAGGAGCCCTTTCGTCCCCCCGCCCCATAAGGGCAGGAGTCCCTCAGGGCTCAGTATTAGCCCCCCTCATTTTCACGCTATTCACCAGCGACATCCCCAAACACAGATCGACGCAGTTGGCTCTGTTCGCAGACGATACAGCGATCATCTGTAAGGGAAATTCAGCTACGATGCTGCTAAACCTCCAAAGGGCTGTCAATAACCTTGGCGCCTGGTTTAGAAAATGGCGAATAGAAGTAAATCCCGACAAAAGTCAAGCGGTTAGCTTTTCTAAACCGAGAACTAGACCCCCCCTTTCCCCCGACCTATCACCATGTTCGGCAAACCAATTCCTTGGGCTAGGCGCGCCAAATACCTAGGTGTTATCCTAGATCATCATCTCTCCTTTTCTGAGCACATAAAGACGGTTCGTTCGCGAGCCGCTTTCGCTCTAGGTAGACTCCACTTCGTTCTAAATGCACGCAGCAAATTGTCACTTAAGTGCAAACTGCGCATCTATACATCATGTATCCGACCCATTATGACCTATGCGGGTGCAGTATTCGCCCACGCCAAGTCCCATTCCATCCATAGGTTGCAAGCTTTGCAGAACCGTTTCCTCCGTAAAGCCACGGGAGCTCCCTTCTATGTCAGAAACGAGATCCTCCATCTCGACTGTAGAATCCCTACGATTCACCAGTTCCTAAAACGCATGTCCAAGCGTTACTTTGACTCCGCTCCTAGACATCGCAACCCCTTGGTTGTCGAAGCAGCCAACTATGTCCCTTCCCGAATTAGTCAGATCCGCCGCCCGAGGCATGTCCTTTCCGACCCTGATGATCCCATCACTCTCCTCCAAGAGCAGAATAGGGCCACCAGCACAATACACAAGAACAGACGCCTCCCGTCATTCCGACCTCGCCGCCGAGGTCCTTTGCGACCGCGACGGTGTCCCTGAGTAAATTATACTCCTCCCCGACCCTTGCTCGAAAACGAGGTGCCAGCAAGTTGTTGCCGCTGAGCACGTAGCTTTAAACTACCCCGCATAATAATCATGATTTAAACCAATTTTGATCCAGCCTGTCCCTTCTTGCTGTCCTCCCCTCAGCGACGCCCTAAGCCGAGGCTCGTACCCCACAGGGGGTGCCCTTAGCGAGCGTTCGCCTAGTTTTAATTTAGTTTAGTTTTTTGCCCCTGGCTGGAGGCTTTGAGTGTAGCAGCTTAAGGCACCCACAGGAAAGTCCGGTTAAGCAGCCAAGACCTTAGTGGTCAAAACTGCGAGATGCCCGTTTCAAAAAAAAAAAAAATCTCCTCTTGATACGTACCTATACAAAGACTATCTTTGTACTACGTTTTATTTTAAGGAATAGTTATGTTTTAGTCCAGAAAGCCGACTGTAACATTACTGCCAAATAAAAAGTGGCATCTAAAATTCTAAATGCAGATTTTTCATTTTCAGCATTCTATTTGCTTATCATTCTATTTTATTTTATTTTTTCTATTTGGCTTTTGGCTACTTTTGTATGTGTGTATTTTATTTTAAATTGATTGTAAAGAATAAACAAGTTTACTGTTTTTTTCTTTCTTTTTTTAAAGTACAGAATATCTTTCAAGTACCTCAGTTTGAATTTTTCTGTGTTGAGGTTCATATTTGGACATCGTTCTAGAATATGGTTCTACGAGAATATTAGAACAATCATGCACACGCAATCCATTGCATAACCATTTTCAACATTCTATTTAACGATCTTTTTTAAGTACAGAATTTCTTTCAAGTTCCTCAGTTTGAATTTAGATTTAAAAGTTAATTGTCAGTTGTTATTCTGTGTTTTGGTTCATAAATTTGAACATCGTTCTAGAATATGAGCCCGCGAGAGTTTTAGAACAATCATGCACACGCAATCCATTGCATAACAACATAGGTACCTTCTAAGACGTGCTGCAATATCATAGTAAAACACAAGAATGACAAAACAAGACCAGTCTCGTCCTCCTCAAGGCACTCCATGATTGTATAATCCAAGACTACCCACTTCGCCCGTCCACCCGGTGTAACTACCAGATTAAGGGAAGCTGTTGTGTTGGGGTCATAAATCTCCAGCTCGATTATCGACTACCTGTCTAGAGGGGTAGTATGTCCATGTAGGTACTAAGTTTTCTAAACAAGGGGTTGGTTTTAAAGATATTGCTTTTGCGGACTTATCATGCTTATTGGCAAAAATGGCGTATGGTAGTGTTACCATCGATTTCTAGAATGAAGAGAAGCTTAATCTTCTCATCTCAGAGATTGAATTACTTTGCTCACTGCGTCTTGACTAGATTTCAGTAAATTAGGGTAAGTTTGTGGTGTTCAAGATTAACTTAGAAAGTAACTAAATGATAAATAAGACTGAAATTAGTACTCGGTAGGTTTTGTCTAGGTCTGAATTTAAACTCGCCTTTAGATAAGAAGCGAGTCCACCACGAATATTTATGTTTAATATAAAATAATGTGAAAGTTTGTATGTTTGTTAATCAGTAACACAAAAACGGCTGAAGGGATTTGGATGAAATTTGGGACACATAGTTTATTACCTTGATAATACATAAGACATTTTTAATCCCGGTATCCCGTGGGATAACCTCCGACCTCCACGCGGGCCAAGCCGCGAGCAAAAGATAGTTTGGAATAAAAAACCGTCAAATTAAAAGTGCAAGGAAAATATTTTGTATTGATCCTTGAACCCCATGCACAAACAACACTCGTGCTTGACAGTTTTCTTTGTTAGCTAACCGTTTCGTGCCGCGTCGCAATGATTATTTGAAAACAAAGAACCGAACTAAAATGTTTTGAATGTGCCTCGATACGCTGGTAATGGTTATCTACGTAATGTAAACTGGTGATTAAAAATACTTTATGGCTTTTGAATTAAATTGTACTTTTGATTATTCACTGTTGGAGTTAAAAATGGTTAACTTTTAGAATTATCAGCCATATTTTAACTACTGTGAGCGTACTGTGGGTATTGTTGCTTATTGCGCAATTGAAAAACCGTTTACAGTTCAGATCACATTATGATTTACTATCGAATTAATCACACTAGCAATTTACCCACTGTAGGTACACGGCACAACTATACGGAACGCGCGACAGTTTCTAAACGTACTTGCCCGCCACCCACCAATTCTGCTTAGCACCGTCGAGCGTTATATTGTACTCTGTCGAGTGCCGCTAGATGACGGTGGCGCTTGGATATACTGGAAATAATTCCAGGATCAGTGAAGTAACATGGAATGGGAGTATATCAGAGATAATAACCGTTTTTTTTCTTCATAACCTGAATGAAAATACGAATGATGGCACTGACCCGGTAACTAAACCTTTTTAATTGCGTACATAGTCACTTTAATTGATAAAATATCAATCATTTCACAGGACCCAATAAAAAAAAAAAAAACAGGAAAATCGGTTTTTCGAATTAAGAATTCACATTACCAATAAAATTAAATAGCTCAATAATTCAATTTAAAAAAGGCACCCCTACCAAGAAGCCAAACGAAATTCCTCAAAAAAAAAAAATACCAGGAAAAAAGTATTTGATTCCAATTAATGCTGGCAACATTCGTAGCAAATTTGACGTACAATTTAAAAGCTTTGATGTTTCTAAAATATTCCGTGGCGCCACTGTTGCAGATTAGCGGATTGTGGGGGAAAAAAAAGGCAGTTTGCACTCCTTCATTCGGGGATCAACTCTATTGAGAGTAAAATGAGACGATTTAAACGATTTGTTGAACGTTAAGATGAAAGGAATTCGTGTCTTTGGATTTGGCTTCCGATGCTTTTGACTTTTTCATGAGGAAAATGTATTGATTCGTACTTTTATTTAAAGCTTTATAATTTGAGATAAAGTTGTATTATTTTTTCGAAGTTTTTACTGTCTTCGAGTAATCGGGGAACATACGTAAAAGAAACATTCCGAGGAACTGAGAACCTTCCTCTTTTTGAAGTCGGTTAAAAAGGGTAGACTTTCATTCTCATCTCTTCCATTTCTAAATTTTTAGGAATATATAGGAAACCAACAACGCATATTTATTTATTTTTCTTGAGCATAAAACGGCTATCCACCAATAACATTTTCTACACTAATATTATTTATGTATTAGTGCCAAAATACATAAATAATATATCAAAGACGAAAACTCTTAAACTGGTGGACCTATTTTAAAACTTCTTTCACCAGTAGAATTCTATATATTCATTAAGTAAAATTTAATTTGACTTTAATTTATAAAGATATCACTTATTTAAGGAGTTTGGTCAACAAAACTAAGTCGCTCCGTAAGCCTTTCTTATAATTTAATACACCAATCCGTAAAAAATTATATAATAGCCTCGCTGTTTCTGACCAGGGAAATGGTAGAATGTTATTGCATCTGCCCACCTCTCTAACATCAACACCAAAGTGTGTCAATAACTCATCTCTGAGATCTTCGTTCCGGGCACACTCCACCATGATGTGAAGAACGTCTTCCACTTTTCCACGCTCTGTGCAGTTCGGAGAAGGAACTTTTTCCATTAAGTATGCGAACTTAACTAAGTTAAATAACTTAAAGGGATATGTCCAGAACGAAGTCTGAGAGCTGCAACATTTTTTGTCTAAAAAACATTAATAGAACCGCCTTGATTTCCATGGTTCTCCTTGTATCGTTTTACACCACACCCTCTTCTTCACAGACCTTTGATTAAAGTGTTCCCTCCAGTTAAAAAAAACAATGTTTGCCTAAGATCTAATGCAATCTGTATAAAATGGGTGTACGTGTAATGGTATGCCGCGTCACTTGAAGCTAATCTTGCCAATTGGTCTGCCCTTTCGTTACCCACCAAGCCTACGTGGGATCCACTGTATGATGATATTTTTTGAATTGGCCCTCAATCTGATAACGGAGTCAATAATTTTGTAAGCTATTGTTATTCCTTTGAAGCCAGAGGAACCTCGAGCTAAATGTTGAACTGAACTTTTAGAGTCTAATAAAATTATAAAATTTGTATGTTTCATGGGTTCTATGTATGCCAATGCTTCATTAATTGCTAAAAGGTCTAAATACATAATTGAAATGTTGTTAGAAATATTAAATTTTATAAAGGTATCAGATTCAGGGTCAAAGAATGCTACTCCCATAGAATTATTGCATTCTTTAGACCCGTTGGTAAAAAAAATATAGTACCCTATATATTGGCTTTCAAGGAAGTTTATGCATTTAGTACATAAGATTGTAGTCTCTCATAATTTCGTTGGACGGGTGATGGTGTCCATTGTAGGTTTTAGCATGTCTGTGATATTATTGTAAGTCATTCATTAGTTTAGTGAGTACATGTCTAACAAATCAGCAAAATTATGATGTGGATATATTTAGTAACCTGTTCCGCTTAGCTATTTCTAAAGAGTCGAGGTGAAACACGTGTCGATTTCTTCCAGGGTCTTTTCAAGACTCTTTAGAAATAGCTAAGCGGAACAGGTTACTAAATATATTCACATCATCATTTTATAATGGATTTCCGCAAGGTCACGCCTGAATCAATTTACTAACTAATCAGCAGAATAAATTACCATGTCTTTAAACGTATTGTGAAGCGCAGGCATCTTTTTTCGCCTCCAGTATCTTCGATCTACAAGGGAACCTAGTTCATTCAGTACTACAATCGTAGGATTATTAGCCAGAGACTTGGATTTTACCCAAAATTTACCAGCTAGATACATTCTGCGAATATATAGGGGCTGCAAGTATAGGTCACTTTCCATAACGTGCTAGTTTTAAATCAAATTACAACATGGTTAAAACAAGCTCTAATCTCGTTTCAACATAAGGACTTATAAGAAAAAGAGAAGTATGGTAGCATGTTTAATGTTTGTACATGTCTTAAACCGGTTTTTTTTTTTACAAAGTATTAAAAAACTTTTGACCTCTTTTTGTAAAACGCATGGTTACATTCATTAAGGCGGCGGACGAAGGGTTAGGTACGAGGTTTTTTGTTCTACCCTCATTAATTGTTCTTTGATGAGAACCTTCTCGCTGCGGTCAAGACATGCTTTGCAATAATTATGCACATTATTTAAGTTTAATGTAGTCTAAAGGGTGCTTAAATAAAGAAGAAGGAATTTTTTATTTTATTTGATTGCAGTTTTAGGTCAGCGTCATCTCTTGACCAATAGTGGAACTAATGTAATTTTTGTGGATGATTTCTCGGTGTGCTATCTAGAGACACCGTTTTATTTACCCTGTAATCTTTACATATACTTCTATCATATTAATTTCAGATTTTTCTCTATGCAAACTTTGGAGATAAGGGAACGAACGGGGGAACGGTATTTTATTAACATTTTTCGTCAAGTCGAAAATTACGCGGCCTAAAAAAATAAAATGTTTGAGAATGTGTAAATAGCGTTCATTCATATGATACCCACACCCGCCCGCTCTAGTAGCCCCACTTCGAATTTTTAAGACGCCCGTTCAAAAAAAAAAAAATCTTTCTTAATTGCAAAATAGTTGGCCAAACGTCATCTAAAACTATGCCTAATTTAAAGTTGACAGCATTAGTAGTTCTTAAGATATCCAGCTGTGACAGACGGACAGACAGAATGAGTCGCACCATAAGGGTTCCTTTTTACCATTTTGGTACGGAACCTCGACGCTTTTAAATAGGACGCGGGGATAGTCATCTATAATTCCAAAAATTATTAGATTACCTCTATAACCAATTTTATCGTTTCCCGATTGTCTCCAGTATTAAGTAGGTAATTTCCGTTGTCTGAAAACCACGTAAACTCTTTGAAGAAACAAAGCATCTACCAGGTCAGAACCCAAGGGATTCCTGATGGAACCTTTCCGATACAACTCCATTTAAAAGGGAGAAGACGGGGATCGTCAGGAATTTTAACATTATTACAGAGATTTTGTGAGGTTTTTCTCTTTATTTTTAAATAATGGTCATAGCGAAGGTCAAAGTTTTATAAACCAGGGTTCAAGGTTATGATGGCATCAAATCCAATAAGGTTTTTTTAATGAGGGTGGTTTTCGATGGTCTGCTTTTGTTCATATATTATAGAAGGTTTTAAAACAAGTGTACAATTTTCATTGAGCACAATCAGCATATAATGTTCCCACTACTGGGACACCGGCCTCCTCTTTTCGAGAAGGAGTGGGCTATAATCTACCACGCGGGCATAGTGCGGGTTAGTAGATAGATGTCACGCGTCTTCGAATTTTTGGTTCTAGGAATTTTTCATTTTTTTATGTCTATAAAATCAAACATAGCTGTGACAAATTGAAAGAATAATGAAAGAAAGTCTTTGCCTAGCAATAAGAATGTATGAGCTGAAATCCTAACTAATATTATAAATGCGAAAGTGAGTTTGTTTGTTACACTTTCACTCTAAAACAACTGAACGGATTTTTATGAAATTTGGCACATGGGTAGACCATTACCTGGGTTAGGACGTAGTGTTAGTTATACTTTTTATCCCAATAGTATGTTCCCGTGGGATTATTTCCGAACTCCACGCAGACGAAGCTGCGGGAAAAAAGGTAGAAAATAATAATATTTTTTTAATTATTACAAACAAAGTAAACTACATGTCTACCTGATGATTATTCATCAGACAGAGGGGAGTGTCCGTATTTTTAAGAACGTTTGCATTCTAATCTTAATATCACTCTGTCAAAAATATCTAATTTTTTACAAGCTTTTGATATTGATTGTTACTGAGATTGTGACTAGATTGATTGATTGATTTGATTGAACTATAGGTAATTTTGCCTGAACTAGCCAAGTAACCTAAATGGCTAAGGCCGCTCTCATAGAGCCTACGTTCTATGTCCTATGTATGCATCCACTTCAAAATTCATCAATGGATTACAAACTTTGATGAACTTCTTGTTGGTATACTCCAGCATGCTAGCATAACTGCAACCACAAATCCACTGAGCTGAGCATGCAAATATGTAGATGTGCTTCTAAGATCGTTCATGAACCATTTGTGGAAGCTAACGTTTAGGGACCAGTGGAGTATTTTTATATAATATACGGCTAGCCATGATTGTCTAGTCAGAAATATCTAGAACCTCATTATTTTTAGAAAAAGTGATTGTAGAAAAAAATTGTCTCATCTATTTAATTGGAGCTACAAAATGGGTGGTCCTATAAATGTTTAATTTAGGTACGTCGTTACGGATCGTCAGAAGCCCGAAAGTCAGACATCCAGTCTTACCAAGGGGTATCGTAGTACCTAGTTACTGGGTTATGGAGGTCAGATAGCTGCATCCGGTTAGACTGGAGGAAGCCGACTAGGCAGGCAAAGTATTACAAGTAAAGGGCATTTGGGCGGGATCCACCGTATTCAGATGTTATTTCAAAACCTAGTTTTAAAACTATGCTCCTTATATTTATGACCCACACCACACAACAGAGTTTAATCCAAAACAACCTCACTAATCCACTTCAAAACAGTGTTTACAACATATAATATAAGGACAATGTTGCAGGCACTAACTGAGAAAACGAGAAGAATACATTTTAACAACAGAAACCGGTATGACATAAAGATATTTATCTGAGATGACTGTAAAGGCACAGCATAAATAAGTAGCAGTATTATATTTCGGCAGTCATCTTGAAATAATGACCTACGGCTGCTCGGTAGCTAAAACTTCCGCGTCCGTATTGTTATACACTGAGATTTCAAAGCGCGTCCTTTGGGCCCGTTTTCTATGAAGATAGAATACTGTTACTTATTTATACTGTGGTAAACGAGAAGAGGGTTGTACGCTTCTGTCTTAGTCTTTTGATTGGATGCATTTACCTGGTACTGAGCTAAGTTATGCATTGTATCAAGTGAGCGCAGACTAGATAGATTCAAGATTGTTGCATGAATATTTTGTTGTTTATAAGAACGTAGATACGTACTGGAACAGTTCTTCAGTCAGTGAGAGTTGAACCATGAAGAAAACGTTAAGATAACATGACGTCGTTGAGCTCCTTAAGTTTTGAGTTGAGCTACACGATTACTGACAAATGTGTGCTGGGCAGGTTTACTCAATTTGTGTGGTTCTTTCCGTAAAATACAATTTTAGAAACCAATCTACATGATCTTAAAATATATAAATATATATCTAAAATATATATTATAATAAAACTCCTCTAATATTTAAATTCCTAACAGTAGGGAAACGATGATGAAGAAACGATGGATGGACTGTGTGAAAGATGATATGGCTAGAAAGGGGGTGACTCTCGAAATGACGACTAATTGAGAAGTGTGGAAGAGACATGTTGCGATGCAATCGAATCGGCAGGAGAATGATTCAAACTTCTATAAGAGTAAAAAAAAACATGTCATGGTTTTACCAACAGAGGTTAAGTTTTTAGTGGGATGGGGAACTGGGTGTAAAATCCACTCATCCTCCATTGAAAAGGACGGATCCTCCGACCAGACGGGTGTCGTGTCTGGGGGCCTAAAACGGCCGCTTTGACAGAATCATAATATGATAATATTTATGAATCACACTAACTGTCACAAACTGACAGTTCATAATATTATCTGCGTTCAATTCATATTACGCAATTTATATGTTTGACAGTTTTGTGTTATAATGAAATAACATTGAAGGCTCCTACAAACAGGCGCGACACGCGACGCGACACAAAGGTACGTCTTTGTGTCGCGTCGCGTGTCGCGCCTGTTTGTAGGAGCCTTTAAACTGTAGAAATAAAAAATAAAAATCTCATTTGATTAATAAGAACTGTAAAGAAAAATTGTACGGTAAAATTACGGTCTTCATTTTTTCATGCGGCATTATTAACACTAAATATGATTCTGATATGAATTGAATTGAATATGATTCAGCTAAAATATGTGTCAAAATAGAGGAATCATTGGTAATTCAGAAAATGAATTGTTTTTAGAGGAATTGCTTAATGTGGCCGTTTTAGACCCGCTGGTGGGCAATTGCCCGACCATAGATATCGGAAGTTATATGCTGATCGCACGGTAAACTCTGCTTGCGTGATGCAGGATTTCGCATGACGTCAGTGTGATGCGTAGTTTGCATGTGGCAATGTAGATGCCACCACAATTTTATTATCTTGCAGTGTCTCAAGTAAGTTAGGTAGTGTGCATAGTAAAAAAGTGAATGGCAAAAACACATGCAGATAGCTGTCCGCATCTGGCTTTAAGGAAGGTGGGACTCTGAAATATTCCCTTTCACAACACGACATCACAGTAAAATTAAACTAAACTTTTTTACAGTACATGGGCACACTGGAGATTAGTGTGTTGTCTGGTTAGACTTCTATTCACCGCAATAATTGTAAGATGCGTACATTCTACGCCTGCTAATTACTGGCCATTAGATAATTGTGTACCTAATTAGAACAGTCAGACATACTTAATTGAGTAGTGTCGTGTGGCTGGAGACTAATTATAGCCTAATTGAAACCTGAATCAAGACAGTATGTTTGTAATTCAGAATAACTCTGAATAGTATGATAATTGGGCTGTTTACCTTACAGTTTTTGTTTTATTGTGTCTGAAATGAGTGGCTTTGTTATAAATTATAACATTTCAAGCTTATTTTATTCGTCGGAAATACGTTACTGAGTTGACTAATTGCACGGGACGCTAGCGCTGCCTAGCGGCGCTCGACAGAGTCTACAACATAACGCTCGGACCAGCCGGAGCTATGCAGAGTTCATGAATGGCGGTTAAGTAGTGAGGACGTTTAGAAACTGTCGCTCATTCCGGTCGTGTCGTGTACCTACCTACAGTGAGTGAATTGCTAGTGTGATTAATTTGATAGTAAATTATAATTTTATCTGAACTGTAAAAGGTTTTTCTATTGCGCAATAATCAACACGTCCAACACTAGTTACAATATGACAAATAACAACGAAAGAGACACCTACTCTCTCCGTCATTTTAATAGGTACTTTTATCAAATTGTCGAATAACTACATAATGTTAGATTTAAATTTATTATACTGGCAACACCGAATCATTCGCTATGTCAAAATGGCGTGGCAACGGCCTTCTGGGTCGGGCTCTGATCACGGTACGACGTACTTAGTGGTTGTGTTTGTAAAAAGATAGATTGGCATATTAATGGTTGGAGATCTATTGTAAATTAAGGTAACCTATTTATTAGTTTTATTGTAAATATTAGAATACTGATAAAATAGTGGTTTTGTGTGGGGTATAGAAGACGTGATGGTATTGTGTAGAATATTGAATTTGATGTTAGCAAAGAAACATAATTTAATAACAAAATATCTTTGTGTTTCATATTATTTTCCTTATCCCTGAAATATTGTAAATATGTAGTTTTATTAAACAGTTTTAGATTATGATATTGGGGTAGCGACTTTAAGATTCATTTGGGGATTAGTATCTATTTTGAGATTAAATAATGGAATTCGAAATTAAATTAGTTATTTTAGAGCAAGGATAGTTTTTATTATAAAAACATAACATAACATCACGCCTGTATTCCCCAAAGAGTTAGGCAGAGGTGAACCTATAGTAGGTACACCCACATTTCGCCAGTTACATTTAAGTCCCATTTAACAGGGGGCGAGCTTATTGCCATCAATCGGGCACAAATAAAAACTCCGAGCTGCTTTTGAGAAATTCCAGATGGAAAAACCCAATAACACTTTGCTCGACCCTGGAATCGAACCCGGGAATGCGATGCGCAGTAGTAGTAGCAGCACTTGCAACCACTGAGACCAACGAGGCAGTCTCCGAATAATTCACCTGAATTTGCGGTAAATAAACATTTATCTTAAATATTTTATTGAAAGAGTACCTATTTATGTACTATTTTATTTATTTGTTTGTTCTTTTTAACCGACTTCAAAAAAGGAGGAGGTTGTCAGTTCGTCGGAATATTTTTATTAAATGTATTTTCCTCGATTACTCAAAGATGGCTGAACCGATTCGAAAAATTCTTTTTTGTTTGAAAGGGTATATTTATTTCCAAGTTGGTCCTATTGTCATTTGATTACGATCTGATGATGGGATCTTGGAGAAATAGAGGAAACTCTTCAAATATTATAGGCACATCTATAGCGATCTGGGTATTTTTGATGAGCAGTTGACATTAGGCTATTGTAACTTAGATAAATTACAAACCAACTCACTAAAAAGTGAAAAAAAAAAAACTTCTTTACACTTAATACAACCGACTTCTGACAAAAAACAAAAGTGAAAACAAAACGAAGTGGGTGACAAAAAACTAAAATACTGATCCAAAGACATCACCTACCGGAATTAAAGTTATTTTTCACTTTTTATTTTTGAAGTCGGTTGTAATTTTTTTTTAAAGTTTTTTTTTTATATTTTTTATTATTACTAGCTGTGCCCCGCGGTTTCACCCGCATAAGTCTCGATCCCGTAAAAATATCGGGATTAAAGTATCCTATGTCCTTCTCCGGGTCAAGGTCTATCCATATCCCAAATTTCATCCAAATCCGTTCAGCCGTTTTAGCGTGATGTCCTGACCAAGGGAAATAGGGATTCATTTTTATATATATAGATTATTATTATTCGCCTCTCATCGCCCGATCGCTCTATATCGCCTCTCAATCAGAGCACCTGCCATCTTATCTCTTCACCACCCCTGGTTGACTAGTAGAGAGTGCCTAAGGCATTAAGTCCTCCTTTGTACCTTATTGTGTGCGAGATGTTTAAATTAATAATGAGCTTTTTTCTGTCATGACGTGCAGCTGCTGACTATTTTCTGTTTTACGCTCGTGATTACATCTAGATCAATTTTGTTTAATTTTTCTGATAAGTAAATTGGATAAATACTAACAGCAGCACGGGTCGATCCATCATGTTAAGCTACGCTTGCCGGGGTTGGTCCGTGGATGGGTGACCATTTCTACATACCGAGACTCCTCCGTGCCTCGGAAAGCACGTTAAACCATTGGTCCCGGCTGTCATTCGTGGATCATTGACAGTCGTTACGGGTCGTCAGAAGCCCGAAATTCTGACAGCCAGTCTTAGCAAGGGGTATTGTATTACGCAGTTACTGGGTTGTGGAGGTCAGATAGGCAGTCGCTGCATGATCTTTTTGTATGCACGTGTTTCTGTGACAAATAAACGTATTTTTCTTTATTTTTAGGGTTAAGTAAAGTAACCCTTCTGGTGTGACTCTGTCTGTCTGTCCATCTGACTGTCACAGCTGGATATCAAGAACTACTAATGCTATCAACTTATAATTTGGAATAGTTTTAGGTGACATTTGCTCAAATATTTTTGTGCAGTGTTAATAAAGACCCCGCCGCCGCCGATGAAAATTTAAAATGGTACGGAACCCTCGGTGCGCGACTCCGACTCGCTCTTGATCGGTTTTTTTCTTTTTTACCTTTCAACGAGACAAAAACAGGCTATTAATAGGTAATCGTTTACAAACCAAGTTTTCATTAATCCTTGGTGGTTTCATGGTTCCTTCCTCCTTTTCAAAGGTTTATCAATCAATACGACTGCCATTTGATTGCAAATATATTTCAGTGTTTAACTATGTAAACTAATGTACCGAATGCATGTTTGTTAAAACATATCGATAAACCGGTTTATGTGAAAGCAAACAGAAGGGTCAACCAATTTAATTTCGGTACAAATGTAGTGTATTTACTCAACATATCAACTTTGTATTGAAAGTCTGTTTATTGAAAACAAATATGTTTCATAGAACTAGACATTTATTTTATTTAATAACTATTAAATCTGAATGTTTAGCTATCATAATGTTTGATATCCATAATATTAATATTTGAGTAAATATTATTCCGATACATTATTCATTGTTTGTAGAAATATTTCTTAGCATTCCAACAGTCTCGTTCGGCTTCGCTTTGATTTTCATTATTTTTAAATTGAAACTACCTATTTCCACTTCATAATACTTACAAGCCATGATTTTGTCGTGAATACTTTGATACTAAATAGACAGACCGATTCAAATAATCAGTGAAAAATATCGCGTGGAAACATGCATTTACCTATTAAAAATAAGAAATAAAAGAGTTTTTATGTAAGTAAAATAACTGCAATGAAAACTGTTTTCATAGGAAACTTATCTTAATTCTTAGGGTGGTAACAGTCGCCTTGGAAAGCTTCTCAAGCCCTTGGTCCCAGCTGTCGTTCGCGTAGATCTTTCACAGTCGTTACAGGTAGTGAGAAACCCAAAAGTCTGACTAATAAAGTGTTACCCAGTTACTGGGCTGTGGAGGTCAGATAAGCATGTAAAATACTGGTATTCAGCTGCATTTGGTTATTCTGGAAGCCGACCCTAACAAAGTTGGAAAAGGCTAGGCAGATTGATTGGTGGTAACAGTCTGCTCCAATAGTGAGTTTCCATTGTACAAAAGTCTCAAAAGACCGTTTTTTTTCTCTATGATACTCCTAAATTATAGGTACATTACTTAGAAGTCGAAGATCCTGCAAAATTTAGTTATTCTGAGCCACACAAGTAATTCTAGATTCTCATTTACAACCTGTTACATTAACTTAGCATTTTCCAAGTTATATGAAAGCTATGGCATTTTTCTTACTATCACCGTTCTCAATGAATAGTTTGTGGAGATGTTTGTAACTTGACTATGCATCGGGGTCTATTTTGGCAAATAAGAAATGTCTTGAATTAACACATAGTATACCTTTTATCCGAGTAAATAAGGTATATATTTATACATACGCATGTTTTCCCCGAAGGGCTAGGAGGTACCTAATAGTACACCCATATTTCTCCCGCTATATTTTAGTCCTATGTAATAGGGAGCGAGCCTATTGCTAAATAAGGTAGTTGCCCTATAGGAAATCTGACAATCTGACAAGCATCAGTTAGTATTAAATATGATAATACGGCAGCTACCATAAAAAGCTTACTAAATTAATATTTCACTAATTGAAAAACTGAGTAAATTTCAGTACCTATTTAACTTAAACCTAATATTCATAATTCTGAAATTGAAATCAAAAGCTATTCATTATTTGACATAAAAACAAAAAAAAAAATCGTGGTCAAATGGAGAATGTTCTCCTTACGGAAGCTTCATAACTTCTTTATTATTTGAGCCAAGAAAATGGAAATAAGAATGTAATATCTTCATATATTTGAAGATATTTATGTACTTATTCTTAAATTATGATTAATTTGTTCACTCACTGGATGATTCCTATATGTTATTACATAGTTTATTTACTTATATAAACTTCAGACATTTTCGATTACAATGTAATAAACATAAACATGTATGCATTCTATTCCATGTGAATTTGACGGAACATTCTCTGTTCTGCAACACAAACAGTGGAAACAGTAGATTGTTTTCCTTTTATCTTACAAACTAAGGTTTACTTTCTAAGTTACACATAAAATAAGTACACTCATGCGTGTAAAATGCAAATGTGTACCCACAGCGAAATTCAGAGGAAAATCGTTATTGAATTCCGCTTCTGTGTTTACATGTGACTGTACGAAAATATTTTTGTTCATGGAACGCTTCCACCTTCACTATCAGTAAAATCTTTCGGAGAATAAATTTTCCTGCTGTATTTGCGTCAAATTCTCTATAGAAATCGAAATTTCAAGCCGATGTAATTCCGATTTCAGCGTTCCAGTTAGCCTGAAAACCGTGTCTGTTCTGAAATTCTGCAACAACCAAATTGGGTTCGCTTTGCAAGATATCTACGTGGAATTAAAACGTTATAATAAAGCAATTATTAAATAATTTAAGAAAAATATTCTCACCGTTTAATGTAAGTGACAAGCCGGCCGCTTTCGCGTGGAACACAACAAGCAACCACGTGATTGGGGAACAAAACATCGCAACAATGACGTCACTATTGTATTTTCTTTATTTGAATAGGTTTTATTTTATGAAAATTGATAAACACAAACACTTGTTATCGCGAGCGTATGGCGGGGAGCGTCAAGCGTTATGACGCGTCCGTTTTTGCCGACTGCTCGGCAAGCACTGCCGGTTGCCTGAAGCTTCGCCCCCGCCCGCCCTTTACGGGCTTTTCTTTGTTTCCCTCATCTCCCCCCGCGCCGTGTTAAACAAATCTCCTCGTGCCGTGATCTTCTTCGGCAATTGATTTGTGAAGAAATAATTTCGCCGTGATAATTGTTTTAGCGGGAATTAGCGAGTGTTTTATGCTTTGGGCGGCATGAAGTATACAATGGGCGGCTATAATAGGTTTTAAGATCATTATGGGGTTGCTTGGTATTGGTAAAGAGGTTTTGTTTTTTGTTGTATGGAGAGATGGGTTTTATATAATTTTGTCTTGTATTTTTTATTTTATTCTTCAATAGAATTACTATAAAATATCTCACTTTAAAATAATTTAGTTTATTTATTAATTTTCCACAACTTAAAGGTACAATTTCCACCTGCTATAAGAAACGTGTTTTCATTTCATACAAGAAACGTGTTTGTTTCGGCGTTTTAAGAAATATGTTGTGTTAAATTTGTACGGTGGTACGGATCCCTTTGTATCCGAGTTCCGACTCACACATGGCCGCTTTTTATTTTTTAAATATCTTTTGAAACTTAGAGATTAATATTTTGTGACTAATGTTTAATCAACTGGATCATACAAAAATCTGTGATATATATAGTATTCCCGGTAAAAATACGAATGGACGTTAAGCTTTTACATATTTTTTGCTACGAAAAACTCATCAATGCATTCGTACACAGCATTTTTGATTTTATCAATATTTTTATAGCAATGTTTTAATGTTTGTTAATATTTTACGTTTCAGGCTTTAAATGGAATATGATGATTATCCTGTATTAACATGTTTTCTTAATTGGTAATCGGTTTTTTTAAAGACTTGGTATTATTATTATTGGATTAAATATACAAAGAACATAAAACTAATATAATATATATAAATTATAATAAATATGAAATTATAATATATATGTTATAGGCAAACTCCGAAGCTCCGGCGCTCCTAGGTTGGACTGGTCAATCCTCAGGTCAGACTGAATGACTTAGTCAAAGCCCAAACAAATGTAAATTTTCGGCCTTTGACTAAACAATTTTCGTCAAACCTGGGAGAGACTAATTTGGTCAGGCAAACGTCAAAACACAATTTTATTAAATCGGGGTTTGACGAGTCAAACTCCGATATAGGTATGAAGTGTCTTATCTTCGTATATTTGGAAGCATTTTATCATTTAAGCAGCTTTCAAGTCTTAAGAACCGCTTAACTCTGCCAGTTCTGACACCTGATTGGTCAGCTTACGTGATTTTCACTTTTATATTTGAGATGCTTTGAGAGAATGCCGTGTGGCATTAGGCCCGCCTTTTGTACGATGTGCAATAAAGTATAAAATAAATAAATAAATGCTTTGGAATATACGGAGGTTAGTTTGTAAGATTAGGTATAAAAAAATCGCTCAATGAACGAACATGAAATGACAAAACAATCGGTCGGAACACCGCGAGAGACATTATGAACCTGTTTAAACATGTTCAGATCAACGTTTGACCGAGTTTTGCAGTCGCTTCTAGGATTGACTAGGCCAAAACCGAAACAGAATAATTTACTTTCGACGTTTGACTGAAAAGTTAGGAGCTCCTGGGTTTGACTAAAAATACTTCAGGCAAAGGGCGAAATTGAAATGTATTTCGGGGATTGCCTGATGGCTTTGGCCAAACCTAGGATAAACCAGTCCTTCCGCGAAGAGACTGTGTATCGGACTTTGACTATAACATATATAAAACAAATATTTGTTGTTTTCCTTCAGTTTTTTTTTCTTAGAAACAACGCAGTCAGGGTTTGTGCCCGGTTGTGGCAATAGACTCGCCACCTATTACTAAATGTGGAAGTACCTACCTCTATCTAACCTTTCGGATTAAAGGCGTGATATAACGTGTGAGCATGATCTTAATGACTGCTTATATTGATCTCTTTGTACTTTTCTTTAGTACCGACATTATTGTTTATTAACACCATAATGTTGGTTGTTAGTTGGTCACTTACTGAACAACAGAAGTCCAAACTCAAGATTAGCCAGCGGGCAATGGAGCGCAGCATAATAGGTGTCAAGCGAACTGACCGCGTTAGAAACACCACCCTGCGCTCCCATAACTCAAGTAGTGGATATTGAAGAGAAAACAGCCAGGTTTAAGTGGGAGTGGGCAAGCCACGCTGCACGAATGCACCCAGAGGGATGGGCAAAGATCGTCACTCACTGAACGCCAGAAGGAGCACATCGTCGTCGAGGTAGACCGCGGCGAAGGTGGCTATTGATGTTTGTGGGACCAACATGACTGGAAATCGCAAAAAACAGAGATTTGGAAGGGGAAAGGGAAGGCCTTTACCCAGCAGTGGGACAAAATAGAAGCTAATAAAAACTACAATAAGTACCATAATGCTGAAAATATTAGGTAAGTAGTTTCCACCTACCGCTTCGAAGAAAACATGCGAGATGTTATGTTATAACCTCCTGTATTTACAGCGTGTATTAGAAACGTGTAGTCATATTAAAGAATACAGAATAGTGAACCACTTTTTGAAAAAAAAAAACAATCAACTGTCCCTTATGCTGGGACCGCATCTTGCGTCTATCGTAACAAAGCAATCCGTGCCGAAGCTTCGTATGTTTTGCTCGCTAAAAAGTTATCGCGTTAATGCGGTGGTTACATTAGCGGCTTCATAATTTTAACGAATTATATAATACTAGATGACTCTCCATTATTTCGGCAGAGCGTCTACGCAGTCCGGAAACAACAATCGAAATGACCATCGCTAGTCCGACCACGCGGCACGCATATTATGTAACGCTACCCGCGCGATAAGTGCTATGCAGCCCGAACCATCACGACAATAGCCGAATGTTTGGTAACATGAGCGTGTATCGTATCACTGTTCGAAGCTTCGTCACGATAGACGCAGATACGGCCCTAGCTATACAAAACTTCAATACCTACCCGGCTGATAATTTTTTCACGATTACGATGTTGGTCACATAGACAAAGTTGTTCAGTTTGATGTTCTGTACCTTAAAGACCATACCTTTCTGATACATGTAGGTACTGTAGTTCTATTTTCTTAATGTCCCTCGGCAAACTTCGTGTTTCGTCAGTTGTCGGATTTTTATCAGTTGCACTTGGTGCAGACTGGACGCTCTCAATCGACTTGGAAGTTTATAGAGTTGTTAGTATTCTTTTAATTAAACTTAATGTTAATTTATTGAAAAAATGGGAGGAAAGCTGCTAAAGTCGAAAGCACGACAGATAGGAAAACAGTTCCATATAGTTTACACGAAAATCAAAACAAGACAACAATAAAATTAGTTAACAATAAATAAGTTCTGAATTCAAATTATTATACACGACTAGCTGCTCGGCCCGGCTTCGCACGGGTAGCATTAAGAACTTATTTACGGCGCACCTAACTACCTACTCTACCTACCCTGCTTACCCTACCTACCCACCCTACTTACCCTACCTACCCTACCTATCCTACCTACCTACCCTACTTACCCTACCTACCCACCTATCCTACCTACCTACCCTACCTACCTACCCTACTTACCCTACCTATCCTACCTACCCTACCTACCTACCCTACCTACCTACCCTACCTACCTACCCTACCTACCTACCCTACCTACCTACCCTACTTACCCTACCTACCCTACCTACCTACCCTACCTACATACCCTACTTACCCTACCTACCCACCTATCCTACCTACCTACCCTACTTACCCTACCTACCCTACCTATCCTACCTACCTACCCTACCTACCTACCCTACTTACCCTACCTACCCTACTTACCCTACCTACCCTACCTATCCTACCTACCTACCCTACCTATCCTACCTACCTACCCTACCTACCTACCCTACTTACCCTACCTACCCTACCTATCCTACCTACCTACCCTACCTACCTACCCTACTTACCCTACATAAACCTCACGGAGCCCGAGACCTTTCCAACGAATGCAAAACCGCGGAAATCGGTTCGTGCGTTCTGGAGTTATAGCGTCAGGAAGGAAAACCCGACTTATATTTATACACGATAAATCTAATAATCGATGGACATGGAAATTAGCATTCGTTTGTATTCGGAAATCCGATGATACCCGAGGGACATTAAGAAAATAGAATACTGTATAAGCTTGTAATTAACTAAATATCGTCGCCTATAAATTTATGGTGATAAAAACATAGCTTTCAAGATCAGTCGTAATAAAAACTAAGTGTCATAAGCCCACCCGATGTTACAAAAAGAAATTAATGAGGAATTTTTATCACATAAGTACCAAATTATATCGTAAAAATTCCAACATCCAATGATTACAGACCCCTCCATCTTGCCCTACGTAATTTGCAAATGTCATTAATGAAATGTGAAAATGTAAATGCTTATGATATTTTTATTGATAAATCTCATGTTTGATGACGAACCTAACAATTAAACAATTTTATTTCACATAAACCTACATGGGCACTTATGAAAAGTCAAAAGCTAGGTGCACGGTTCCAATTGTTTGCTTCTTATGCAGAAGTATCGACAAGAAACTTCCCGGTTACTCTTTTAAAAATCATTAGCTTTTACAATATTTTCAAATAACAGTGCTAATGGGTATGGGAGGACAGTTTACGCCTTTCAACAAGTACCAGGTACTTAACAAAATAGAAAATGGTCAACAAATCTACAGTCCACTAAGCCTAAGGCGTTCTCACATTCACAAAAAAGAATCTATGTATATTTATTATATTTTTATTATCTATATATATATATATTTTTTTTTTTTGCACGGCTTATAATGCGGTGGGTAATAAAGCAGTTAAAACATACTTCATGTAAAGTCCTTTAAATAAATTGTTTATTTTTCTGTTTTTGAATGAGCGTTATGAGGCGTGCACTTTTCCAAATAAATATAGTTTTTGTCTCCTCAGTACTGGGGTGGTGTAAGGCGAGGACAAACAAAAATTATACCAGTTTATATTTAGAATTGACTCCTTATTAGCGTTTATTTGATACCAATATTGTTGTAATTTATTTTAAAAAAACCTTCCCTTTCCTTTTTTATATTTGCAGATGCAATATATAAATATTATATAGGTAGCCCATGCCACTCCCACAATTATAACGACACTTCTTATGTTAAAATCCATCAAGTCGTTTAAGCTACAGAGCGTGCCAAAGAAATAGACATACATGCTCTCGAAAAATATTATCCTCTCCTGGGGCAAACGGGTAAATATAGTTTCATGACATTTTAACAATATTCCTGAAAATGGCCTTATTTTATAAACCACAAATGACATAACTATCTTAACAGCACAAAGCTATCTTTAACAGCCATCTAATCATCCAAATCCATGTCAGTTTCAAGTTGCGAAATCAGGGTTGTCACTGCATAAAATCCTAAAGGCAGTATCACAATGCGGGCCAACCCTCAACCCTTAATTACCTAATATCATTAGCAGCGACGAGCAACCGTATCGACGTTATTTTATTATTAAATTCGCATCGGGTAATTGATGAACGATGTCGCATGCCTTTGTTGGTGCTAGCATTCAATTTGTTTGTCATCAATTTAGCTATGTATGTGGGATAAACATAGGTACTCTTGTTATAATATTATCTGAATAGTATACCATGCTATGATATAGATTAGGAAACGGATACTGTGGAGAAACATCGGCATTTATCCAGCTGTGCAGAAACATCGGCATTTATCCAGCTGTGGACTAGTAAAGTAGTCTTTGTCAATATTAATGATACACTAAAATATACTACTAGTTGCAGAGTTAAAGAAGGCTGTGGGGATAGACTGGATGCGAAAAGCCAAGTATTGTGGCGTAACTACTCGGACGAATTTCATCAATGAAACAAAACACAATCAGCACGTCCTAACCACGCGTTTAAGAGTTGTCAGTCATCATTTGGCTGCGTTTACACCAGATGTGATTTGCGAAATTGCGTAGCGAGGAATACGTTTGTTAAGAACCAATAGAATCGCTTCATTTACCTAGCCTCTCTCAGCGCAGCTCCGGTGGGAACGGCTTAGCGGTGCGAGGTTTCTGTACGTACAAAACAAGCGAGGGATGGGTGCGAGGGATGTGTGCGAGACATGTTTGTAAGGGATGTGTGCGAGAGATGTGTGCTAGGGATGTGTATTAGGGATGGACACGACTTAGAAATCTTAACTGAAAAGAGCCCGCTACACATCCTCGCACCGCTCATCTGCGCCCCGTTTCATAGCGTCGATATGCCTCTTCGCATCGCTCAGCGGCCTAGCACATCTCTGGTGGAAATACATCGTTTCATAGCTTCGGTACGCATCCTAGCACCGCTCAGCTACCTCGCACATCTCTGGTGGAAACGCAGTCTTATTGTGGAATATTGACACTGACAGTTCTTAAACCTGTTGCAATTTTAAATATTATAATTGTGTAAACATTTAGGACTAAGTATTGTATTTATTTTATTTTTGATTTGTTATTTCACTATATGCCGCACCGGTTCCATCATCACGACAGCGCCGGCTGTCGCTGAAAATCAGCGCTGGGGCCTCTATCTCGCATGGGGTCGCAGCATTTATGCTGAGCGACGGCCGTTTTCCGTGGATGTGACGCATATTTTCCCCCTAATTTGTTATTTACGTGTTTTTTTCTTCTTTCTTTCTAAACGCAGTTTCAGTGGTGAAATTTGCCCATAGACGTTGGTTATTATAGACCCAGCATATTGCGGTAGGTCAAATTGATTGACACATCAAAAGGCAGAATAACCCAGTAAATATTAGCTGAAATTGAAATATAACTAAACAATACCCATTTCTATTTTCAATCTTTCAACGAGCCGATCTGTGACTGGCAGTTCATTTATTAATATTAAAATAGTAACTTATTAATTACAAAGCGTACCTATATTTGCCGACGGCCGGTGTCAATACGAATATGAAATGAAAAAAATATGTTTTAATTTTGCGTTCACAGGGCTTCAGTCATACGGTATCTGCTTAATTAATTAAATATATTGTTACACAACTCGACGGGCTATAGTAATGTGGACATTCTACGTGAAACTTGATTCAATGAATCGCTGGTACTTGGCAGTTTAATTTAGCCGGAAATGTGAAACCAACAAAGCTTCTGTAATTCATTTTCCTGTTGTTGTTGTATTTAAATGTTAATAGATTTTCTAAAACACGCTTGGGAATTCGAACATTATTTTGACAACCTTCTTCGAGATAAATCGAAATTCCAGTATTGGTCAAAAACAAGCGAGTAGGCGGCCAGCAATGTTACTATGAAAATTCATACCTGTCGTGTTATTTAAAAATGGAACAAAATTTTACTTCAACACCATGGCAACCAAGAAGGTAAATTACCAAAAATTTATTTAAATTTCGAACTGGCTTAGCTAATAGAGCTGTTTAAAGTAAAGAAGAAACAATCATAATGAACATATGAACACAAGTAATGAACATATTGGCGCGTGAAAATTCTTTGTTCGTCATTGATTCTAGAATTAATAATTAATTTACTTAGTTTCGAGTTTCCGCGCATTGTTTGAGAAAAGTACTATACAAGCTTTGGCCGCAACCAGGATGTGATGGACCCACGTATGTGTGCTTCGGCCCACATTTTTACGATCGTCCATCAATGCCCTAATTGCTAGCCACGACAGTATAATGTACTATTCTCGGATAATGCATATGTACCCCTACATGATGAAGATCTACTTACATACACGCAATAATTAGCAGGAAATTCAACGATAATCCGCCTTCGTTGGAAATTAATCTGGCATATTTTATTTTATTAAAAAATTCAATACAAGTGAAAAATAAATGGAACCCGTTCGTTATTTTTCACTTCGTTTATTTTTCCCCACATCGTGGAGTAAAATATAATTCTCGAAGGAGGTAATTTTTTGAAAACAGCTATTTACATAGTATGACTAAATTTGGGTTATGAATAGTTATGAAGTTCGAACAATCCTAATCAGTTCCAAAGTCTCAAAGTATTAACAGTATTTGGTAAACCGTTTCACCTTATCGAGTCGCACAATCAGCATTTATTTAATCGTCCGTGTGTATGAAGCTTTAGTCATTAGAGCAAGCTTATCCGATTTGAAACTTCTTACCTATACCTTTATTTGTTTAAATTACAAACCAAAAGGTTTCGCAGACGCTTATTTAGGTTAAAAATATGATCATTCCACATTTGTCTGCTGGACAAAGAATATACAGAAAGTCTATCTACGCAGTACTCCCGACCCTGCTAGCCATTCTCCGCCCCACTTTATCGCATCGCCGATGGGAATTTCTCACATTTCAGCGTACATTGCTCGCTCACAGGTGGCCCTTATCCCAGGTGCCGTGGAAACTGTAGCCACCAGTCAATGCATAATGCATGAGTTGCGAGCGTCGATCGTCGACACAATGTGTTTTGTTAAGATGTTGCTCGTCTATTGGAAATTAGGTCACATTAAAGTTACACCTTTGTTAAGGATAGAGTCATGGTAGACCCTTCTAATGGTAAACGAAAAAGATACATAAACAGCGGTATAACGAGTACTCGGTCCTCATCCAAGTTTCATTTGATGATCCTAGAATAGAGTTTTAAGGATAATGCTGTGCTAAAATGCAATAGAGGATTATCTACTTGATGGTAATAGCAGATGGACATGGATAGTAGAACCATTCAGGGTGATAATAATAATGATGTAATAAACACATAGTGGTTTCAAGAACAAGGCAATAATAAGTATAGTCTTTTTCAAGTGATCACTGAAAATCAGCACTGTGCTGTGGGTCCCATAGAACAGTATCATGCTGAGTGGAAGTCTTCTTGACACAGTCATGACTTGAGCTGCTGACTATTTCTGTTTTATGTCCGTGATTTCTTATGTACAGATCTTTTTCTCGACTCGATAATGTGAACCATTAGAGATTGCTCTGCGATCGAAAAATTTGTTTTGCCTCTCTGCAACTGTTTTTAATGTAACACTCCTGCTGGTACACAGAACCTATTCATATACCACCGTTTAGATAATTTAATGGAGATTAATTTTGTACTTTTCAAAATTTTATTTAATGCAGTAGAAACGAAAAAAAAACATCAAAATATTTTTTTATTTTTTCCCGTCAATCAAGCGTGAAACCAATTAATTGAAAAAATACTAAAAAAAATCAATTAATTGAGTATATTTTTTTTGTTATAGATCGTTTTAGTCAGAGGAGGAACCTTATTGAAAATGGCTCTTTTATTCAAAGTAGTTTAATTATAATTAATAAAAAAAACTGTGACTAATATAAATATCTATATCTAAATATATTTGCAACTTCGACCCTCTTCCGTTGCCTAGCAACCAACAAAGCAAACCTTATAGTCTTTGATAGTACGTAAATACTGCGAGGTGAGAAATTTTACCCACATTAATGGGTAAAAAAGCAGTCTAAACATACTTCATAAAAAGTCGTTTATATTTTTACCCGACTGCCCTAAAAGGAGGGTAATGATTTTTCTATTTTTGAATGAGCGTTATGAGGCGTGCACTTTGGGATTTTCAAAATATTTTGTTTTGTGATTACTCTTGCCTTAAAGTACAATAGAAGATATTGATAGATATTTTATATTATAATGAATTTCCGCATGGTCACGCCCGAATCAATTAACTACTCTTGTATTTTGCATGCAAGTGTTTCTGTGACAAATAAACCAATTTTTCTTTCTTTTCTAGAAGTTTTACAATCGGCAACCTTACTGTTTATAAGAAATAGCTTTTAAAATATTAATAAAAAACTCTCTTTTGATCTAAAATCAGTAATTAGTTTGACACAATCACGTCTGGAAATTGAGCTCATCCACCTTGATACAAAGAGCTCTTCATGACATCCCCTATTTAATCAACTGCCTCCCCCACACCTATATCTTTATAAACTCAAAAGCACTTGATTAAACTCAACACGTGAAAAATAACTCCAAAATGATTCCGTGTAAGGATAGAGTGAGTGAGAGTGGGTGAGAGGTGCCAGCACAAAATAGATAGGGGCAGAAGGCCAGCTCCATACAACGAACAGGAACGCACGTAGACACGGGCACTCGTGACTGGCATTTTTTAAGCACAGATGAAGATGTAAACAAATGTATCAAAAAACGTACACGTGGATGCCAATTTGTAGAGCCAATTACAAAAAATATTGTTTTTAGGGTTCCGTACCTCAAAAGGAAAAAAACGAAACCCTTATAGGATCACTCATGTGTCTGTCTGTCTGTCCGTCTGTCACAGCCAATTTTCTCCGAATCTAATGGATCGATTAAGTTGAAATTTACACATATGTATTTGTGTGACCCCAACAAGAACGTGTAACGTAAATAAATTAATTTTGACTATAGGGGTCACTTTTGGGGAGCAAACAAGATTTTTTTTTAAAGAGTTTTGTTAACTATACTGTGTGACATATCAAATGAAAGCACTTTTTACGAGGATTAAAATACATTCTTTTTAAAATAATTTTAAAATATATACATTTAAAGATATTAAAAAAAAATAGATGAACATAGTTAAATTATAACAAGTTTAATTATAATAAAAACAAGAATTATTGGAAAAAGTAGTGAGATTTACAGTTGAAACCTTCTAAATACAGATGAATGTGTTACTAGTTCCCTTTAGTCAATGATTGCATAAGAATTTCACCTGGACATTTTACTTTTGATTTTAGATAGGATCTTTGCTGTGTAAATGTGTTACTTAAAGGTGTAAACAACTCATGCATAAATATACATAAGATTTTTGAAGCGAAAACTTCTTTAGGCACGTTGGGCATTTTTGAGACGGGAGTAAATCATTGATTTCGCGACACCATGACGACACCTCATGTTCTATGCAAGTATTTTAACTTCAAAAGTTTTGTAAACACGACTGTGCTCTTTAATAATTACATTACGGATCAATGTTCTATGCAAGTATTTTTACTTTAAAGGTTTTGTAATCATGATTATGCTCTTTATTTATATTATGTTACGGATCAATGTTCTATGCCAGTATTTTTACTTTAAAGGTTAGGGAAGTTTTTTTTTAATGCGATTGTACTCTTTATTTAGATAAGGTTACGGACCAATGTTCTATACAAGAATTTTTCTTCCACCAAGGCGATCTTGTTCAAGTTTTCACTTCTGTCGGGAAAGTTTTCACTTCTGTCGGCACTCCTGAGTACCACCATTTTTTTTAAATATATTTGTTTATTGAAGATTATTTAAATTGGATTAATAAATTACTCGAAAAATACTTAAATAATATATAACCAAAATAAAGAGAGGTGTCGAGCGACACTCGGTTGGTCTTGCGATAAGTAACTTCATTTCAATATGCATGTAACTTGCAGAAAAGTATGCAAGTCTGGGGAGTCGCAAGTCTACTAATTTACAAACTTTGCAATGTTGACTCCAGTGTGAGTTTTGACAGATTTTGTATGGCAAATCTGTCAAAAACTCACAACTCACAAATTGCAGGCATAAAGCACGTACGTAGAAGCATATTTATGTTTGCATGCGTTTTCACTCGTATGTAGATAACCTTCTGTATCAATATCTTGTGGTGCTAGCGTGCACTTCAAAGCGTTCGGTTGCTAAGCAACGGGACGGCATACCACGTCGCTTGTCACCCGTGCAACGCGACTGTTCTAATTAACCCCCCCGCTGACACTTTCGCTTAGTTATATCGGGATGAAATCGGGTTTACTTTGAAGTGATTTTGTTATAAATAATATTATGCCCTTCGAATGAGCTTCACAAGTTTTTTTTTATAATTACACTCTGCATTTTTTTAACAAAACATTGCGTCTGTTTTCCACTCACATTTTGCCAGTTTTGTTTAGGTCTAATGTAATGGGTAGAATACAGTCTTCGGGCTGCTACTGAGGAATTTCTCTGGCATTCCAGTATTTTTTCAAATGAAAATACCCCTCTAAATATTAAACAGTAAAAAATTGAACTAATATTTTAATTGATATTATTATAATAAAGTAATCCAAAGGCACCTTGTTTCTCTAATTAGAGCTGACAACCTCGAGACCTTATGTTCGCTTCTCAGAAATTAACTTTAATTTTCTCGGCTATTATATCGATGGTATAATAAAATTGAAGCCGTAAAGGTACCTACTGAATTGCCTAGCGTATTTAAGATCGTTGAAGAAAACTACAGTTTAATATCGTCATAATTAGATACCGAAATATTCAATGAACCCCAACATATTCTACAGATTCTAACTATAATTTGGATTCTACTCAATTATGAGAAAATCATGTGCTAGTGCAACAAATGTTGTAGAGCTTCCCGTGCTTAAAATAGTGGGTTCTATTTCCGCGACAACACAGAAAACAAAATACGGCGAGTAAAATACAGCTAGCAAAATACTTGTTGCGACTGGATGTTTGTAGTTAGGTGAAATAACATCTTTATAACACTTGGGATACATGCGTGGTTTTTAAAGGGTTACACATTCAAGTGAAATGTTATATTTAAAGGTTTCCTATTTCTAGTTTTCTATGACTGCCTCGTTGGTATAGTGGTCGCAAAGCGCTACTGCTGAGTATGAGTTCCTGGGTTAGATTCCCGGGTCGGACAAGGTGTTTTTGGTTTTTTCCATCTGGAATTTCTCAGTAGCAGCCCGGAGTCTGGATTTGTGCCCGGTTGATGGCAATAGGCTCGCTCCCTATTACATGGGACTTAAACATAACTGGCGAAATGTGGGTGTACTATAGGTACACCTCTGCCTAACCCTTTGAGGAAAACGGTCGTGATGTTATGTAGTTTTTTATAATAATATTTGCAACACTTGGGATACATCTGGAATTCACTCATATGAAGACAGATAAATAGGCAGTAGCTTCATGTAAAATACTGGTATTCAGCTGCATCCGGTTGGACTGGAAGCCGACCTTAACATAGTTGGAAAAAGGCTGGGCTAGTATGATGACACATTCACATGAAATGTTCAAGTTTTCTATGTACCTAGCTATAGTTTTCTATTTTATTTTATAACAGAATATTGACTTATTTATCGTCTTTAAATGCGAAAGATAGGTTAATTTGAAAAGGACAACAAATACGGATCGAACTCATGACCTATTGCTCGCTATTTCACGATTGAAATAGTTTCAGATTCAATTATTTCAGCGTTAGAAAAGGAACAGTCTATTTTTAAGTTATGGAAACTGTAACAGAGAGTAGCCACATATGCACAAAATTCAATCAATAACACTTAAATTACTACCACATAATCGCCATCCACTCGGCCATCAACCAACACACAATGACTAATATTCTTACCCAAGGGCATAGAATAAGAAATACCGTATAGAAGCGAAACGTAATGTAACGTAAATATGTAATGTATTTTTTACTGAACTCAAGTACTTACTTTTCTTAAGCCAATATCAAATGCTTCACTTTTGCTCATTTTTCCTTTTCAATCAGCATCTTTCCCTCGAAGCCTAACATTTGAACACAAAATGAATCAATATTAAAAAAATGAATTCATTATTGAACCGATTTAACAATGTTGGATTTCGGCACTCGACCATCTTTCACTCGTCTACCGAATGATCGAAAAATGACAGATGATCGTTCATTCCCATATAATTTTGTGTAGCGAATAAATGAACATTCTATTGAGTAAAGTATTTGATATCGGCTTTAGTGCTTGCATAATCACCATTGCTCACCTCCACCATAAAGAACTTGCAGTTTCTCGAGCAAAAACGAAGGGTTGTCAACTTTGTCGCTGACCTCCCTTGCAAGCGGCAATACAAACCTGACTGTTTTGAACGTTTATAAATGTCTCGCTGATGGTGGCGAGTGTGTTGGATCATTCAGTTCCCTACAAAATGGTTGGGCTGGTTGAGATGGTGCTGATCCATGCGTCATGTTCGTAAACGGGCGCCGTCAGTTGAGACTGGTCATCTTTTGTCTGCCAGAGCTTATTTTTAATCTTATATTTTTAATTGCTTTTGATTATTTTTTGTACATTGTTCTCACATGTAGAAGCAACAAGAATAATGTACCCAGTATTTTGTAATATCTATATTTAAAAGAGTGTCCGAGATCTACGTTTAGGAATGGGCAATTAGCCTTTGCATCTAACTGACAGATTCTATGAAAATTCAAAGTGCCTGTAAATGGTTTACTTGAAATAAATGCTTTGAGTTTGAGTTTGCCCCAAAACGATAGGTATAAAGGCAGAGTGTTCAGAACTGAGAGCCTAGACAAAGTGACGTTCTACCAGCTAAAACAATGATGGAATTGATTGTCGTAATGTCACCGAAAAGCTATGTCAATCTTGTTGAAAGTCATTGTAGGAATACGAAACGCTTTGGAAGCGATTATAACTTTGTCTCAGCCCTCTGGACTATCGCTTCTATACATGCTTATTCCATGCTAATATTCATAGTCGATGGACAGCGGCTAATAAAACGCACAAAACCGTCTCTGGCAACAGTGCGATGCGACACGGGTGATTGATGACGCGCGATCGATTACGGGCGAGCCGCGGACGCGTCGCTGTCACTATATACGCAAACGGGTAGACAGCCTTATGTCATCGCGGGAGTGTGGTGGGGTCCTAAATTGAGCATAGAGTTACATTGTTAAGATTTTAATCTTTGAATCCGAAAATAATATTTTCCATTTGTAATTCCCGATTTTTCGTATTTTCCGCCGATATTATGAAATTCTACGGTAAGCAAAAAAAGTCAGATTTTTGGACATAAGAAACATAGGTCTGCGCCGAAAACTCTTAAACACTTCCAAATAAACAAAAAACTATTATATTTCTTACAAAATACTCTTTCGGGCCAACGCAACATTACAACGGTCGTAAAGCCTTAAATCTTCGGGCGACCTACAAAAGTAAAACAAATCTCTCGTGATAAATATCTTTCAAAACTGACCATTTACAACAAGCTGACACCAATCCCTCAGGTAGTGGAAAACATACATTTTCGGTAAGCTTACCTTATAGTGCTTTCCATCCCTTTTGAACCTACCTAAACTAAGGGCCCACGCTGCTTAGTATGCCCTTGGGCATTGCACCTGACCTTGGGTGAGCTTAGTATCTATGGATAATATCCCCCCTTACCTTGTCAGTTTATTGATATTTAATTTTTTGGAGTAACTACGTCAGATTTTGATTTAAAATTCAATGATCATTAATTTACCGTTGCAAGCTTTAAACCAGTTCCCTTGCTTTACTTACATGTAATTTGATTAAAAGAGCCTCCAAACGTGTTAATTTAGTATGCTTTGAGAGCATCCAGGCTGTCGGTCCATCTACCATTTGTGGTAATTAGATAAACGTACCACTATATCGATACACGAGGGATAAAGTATTTTTTCGAGAGTAATATTTGCTTAGACTGTGATAAATTCTACAACTTTCAGGTGCAACCTTATCTAACGTTTTATGGATCAATAACGTAATTACGAATTAAAAGGTTCTGAAAATACAACAAGTTAAATAAAATACAACGTAAAATTGTAATTCCAAACAATTCGAGCCGTGGTGAGCTGTGGAAACTTATTGATATTGACATAAATGATTGATGATCTGCGATCTGTAATAAAATACCCTGCCGTGGACATTGTTGTGAACCAATACATAGGTACACATTATAGGTGTGTACATAAGTGCCTACTCTTGTATTTTTGAGAACGTTATATTTTTATTCATGGGGTTTGAGTAGACTTGGGTACTATAAAAATGCTACCAATTTTATGATGATTTTGCGATTAAAATATCTTGAAGGATGTTCCTTCAATTATACCTACTGTAAGCAATAGCTAGGTTGCTGGATAAAAAGGATATCTAGGTAGATTTTTCTTTTATCCCGCCTCTATTTAAAAGCGATCGTCTCTCGAATACGTTCGAACTGTTTTTTCGGTGAATCTGAACGCATGGTTGCGCGTACAGAGGGCGCTTTCCGGTTTTCCGAAAAAAGTGACATATGCACGCGATCAATCGCGTATTTGCGCGACAATTGCTTTTAAATAAAACGTGGCCTTATTCTATTTAACCCGTTGTAATATAAAAATAAACAAAGCCCCATTTAAAACCATCCTGCTTAAGAACAATTTTTTTCAAGTCGACATTGTGGCTGTGCCTAATTTCGGACGTTGGGCTTATAATATGCTCAAATTGCGGGTAGAATGAGCTTAAATTATTCAAGACAGGCACCAACGTGGGCCGGCACACTTATACGCCAATTTGAAGTCCACACACAGTCACTGTATTAATTATAAAAAGTAATGGAAATGTAAAAAATTTAGAGCGGTTTGAAAGCGAGATTTTGTGACTGAAAAGTAAAGAAGACACCGACCAAGGGCATGTCGGACTACGCACAATAAAGGGTTCCGTAGTTGGGATGAATTGATCCCAACTAAAAACTTAATATTTAGTTGAAATACACGTTCTCCCATACATTCCAACTGCAAATGTTTTGTACGCACAACATTGAGAGATCTACCATGTTATTTTAAGACCGTCGTCTTAAAATATCAAAGTCTACTTCTTATAGGTTTTCCTGTGATCTATGAGTAAGGACCCATACATGTATTTTTTTTTAACTTTAATTCCCGTAGTTTCGGAGATAAGGGGGGGGATGTTCAATTTTCATCGAATTTCATAAATATTTTTAAAAGTATTTACTGTAATATATGAAACAAATATATTTAAGATCCTCGTAACAAGCCCTTTCATTTGATATGTCCCACGGTACTGTTAACAAAACTTTATTTTTAAATTTTCTTGGTTGCCCCCCAAAAGTGACCCTTAAATTCAAAATTCATTTATTTACGTTGCACGTTCGTGTTTGGGTCACAGAAATAAATATGTGTAGCAAATTTCAACTTAATCGGTCCATTAGATTCGGAGCAAATTGGCTGTGACAGACATGTCACATGTCACAACATTGAGAGATTTACCATGTTATTTTAAGACCGAAGTCTACTTCTTATAGGTTTTCCTGTAATCTATGAGTAAGGACCCATACATGTATTTTTTTTTAACTTTAATTCCCGTAGTTTCGGAGATAAGGGGGGGATGTTCAATTTTCATCGAATTTCATAAATATCTTTAAAAGTATTTACTGTAATATATGAACCAAATATATTTAAGATCCTTGTAACAAGCCCTTTCATTTGATATGTCCCACGGTACTGTTAACAAAACTTTATTTTTAAATTTTCTTGGTTGCCCCCCAAAAGTGACCCTTAAATTCAAAATTCATTTATTTACGTTGCACGTTCGTGTTTGGGTCACAGAAATAAATATGTGTAGCAAATTTCAACTTAATCGGTCCATTAGATTCGGAGCAAATTGGCTGTGACATGTCTGTCACAGCCAATTTGCAGACAAACAGATAGACACGCGAGTGATCCTATAAGGGTTCCGTTTTTTCCTTTAGAGGTACGGAACCCTAAAAAGTAAAAAAAACAGAAGTTGTTACGGGCACTACGTGTGGAAGAAATAGAGGAAGACCTTTGCTCGGGAATAGAACAAATAGGTTGGTATAGCCAGTTTTTAAATATTGTATAACATTTGTCAGATTAATAGTTTAAAAATGTGTTTATTAAGATTTATTATTTGAATAATAATTATTATATTTATATTACTATGAAATAGATAATTAAATTCAATGACTTGAAAACGAGTTCTAAGACTATTTTTACTACTTCCAGAAATAAACATTTTATTTGAAAAACCGAAGCAGATCAATGGAAAATTAAAAAAAAAAAAAAACAAACGGAATTTAATGTTCATTACTATTAACGATTATATCGTGGTTGAAAGCACGGTAATATTCTAATGTAATACTGTAATATTAAAACAAACTCCGTGAGTGCCAACAGAAGTGAAAACTTGAAAAAAAAATCGACACCGCGGTAATCAATGCGTTGATGTCTTTTTAATGGGCATAAGGTGGTGTCATCACAGTGTAGTGAAATCAATGGTTTAATCTTATCTCAAAAATGCCCAACGCGTCGAAAGAAGTTTTCACTTTAAAAAAATCGCGCAATTTTTTCTTATTTATAATATACAGGTACTTACAATTAAATGCAAAACACTGGAGCACAATTACGGAGGAACCATCTTCATTTCCGCGACTTTGTTGTTTCGGATAGCACAGAAAGAGCTCACGGGGAAATTATTCAAATTTGGGGAACTAAATCTTAGGGGGATAGGGTAAGGTAGGAAGGAGCTGGCTTATGATGCTAATTTAATTATTGCTGTGACGTTGCACCACGAATAAGGGTCACCAGTCCAAATCTGTCGCGTCAAAGTTTTCAGTTCGACTTTCCGTCATTTATAGTGATTTGCATGAAAACAGATATCTTCTTCAGCAAGAAATAATTTTCAATGACGAGTTGGTTACATAAACTACCTAAGCAAAGCTATGACAATAATAGCTTATTATAAGTTTTCTTATTCCCACGGGGCTGTACACGTGCCTTAGATTTCACTTTTCCTTATTCTTCCTCGACATTTCCTTAAGGATATCGACATTCAAACATAACAAAACATTCTCAAATTATTATATACAATCTGAAGGGTAATCAGTTCTGTTTGTTACTTGGACTAAAAATATTACGACGTTTCCACATCATCTCGTATTATGCTATAAAGAGAGTGAATTTTTCAAGTAGGTGTGGATGGCCAAAATCCTGTATACGCTGTAAGGTCGGCCATATGCAAATAGAGTTATGGGTTTTGATAAGTCTATATAGAAAACTTAAAGTAGTGGCTACGAAAAAAAAAAAACGTCTGGCTAGCTGAAGAGTTTCTTCACTAGTCAGTGAAAAATCCGATTATGAATAAATCTTGTAGATGATTGTTAAAAAAAAAAATATTGCAAAAAACGTGCAAAAAGCAGTGCCGTTTTCTGAATTTTCACCGTCAAGTAAATGTAACATTTTTGTGACCGTGAAAATTCCGAAAATTGTTGGTTTTTTTTTTACGCAAATAACATAAATAAAGACAACAAAGAACGTTGTTGAACAGTGTTATCTTTATTCATGTTTAGGTGACTTCTTAAAGTTATTAAAATTCGGCAGTGCTTTTTTCCACGTTTTTAGTGATATTCATTTTTATTTTACAATAATCTACAATGTTTATATCCTCAATCCGATTTTGTCATTGACTGGTGAAACTCTTCAAATAACTACTAAATTTTCTACATAAACTTATCCCAAATCCATATAACACGATTTGCCTATAGCCGACCCTTGATCATTACTCCCATTTTCCCATACATGTCAGAGTATGGAAAATAGAAAACCTCGACAGCACACAGCGACAGAGAGCCTAAAATATTTCACCATGCTTCTACCGAACATTCCCTTTGAACCACCCACTTGAGTTCACATACCTTCGTATTTATTACAAGTGGTCCATTGCGATCGAGTTGCAGCGTCACCTACTCCATGCTAAGCCGTCAAAGCCATGTTACGATCACATGAATGGACGGTATGTCGTGCGTACAACACTACACTAGTTACATGTTGTCCGACCTAATTGTTCGATGCATCGCCACCTTTGTGAGAGTACAAAATGGCTGACGCAGGTAGGCGGTGCAGAATAGAGATGTACAGATGCGACTGTTGTTGTTGGTATTGTGGTAATTCCTTTTATCAATATTAAGTCATTACTGTTAATGGGTCAAGCCTTTGGGTCATTTGTTTCCTGTGTCTGCTCCACTTAGTACACACAGCTACATTAAGTAGTTACCCCCCCAAAAGAAATGTTCGTTCAAATCCATGATAGGCCTAAGTTGGTTTTAGTATTTTGCTAAAACATTTTATTTTATTTAATGTATTGTTTTAGTGAATAGGTGAAGAGGTGTCAAGACCGCTTGCCGTACATAAGATAGGAGGTTCAAATCCTAGGCATGAAATGTGCTTTTTGTCATTCATTATATTTTTTAAATAGTATTTTCTATTTTGTTTTAGTAATATTTATAAATAATTAAAAAAAAACAGTAAAATAAAATACTTTAATAATAATTTAATGATATTAATTATTGCTATTATTTAACAAAACTTTGATCTTATTTTACTACAAAGATTTATATTTTACAATTTGATTTGATAATGTACAGTTATCATATTGCCAACTGACACAAACCCTAAACAAGTGAAATTAACGTAAACGTTAAAATAGGAAGCGCTCGAATAAACAATAGTTTTAAGTGAACGTTTAATCAAACGTTGTAGTTATAACTTGAGGGTATGAATTAATTTTTAAAGATAAAGTGACTCGGACGATACTAGATAACAATTTCATCGCAATTCACATGGGCTCGGTGGCTTTTTCGTCAAACTGGCCGGTATAGGTATGACGACGTTCGGTGGTGTAATGGTTCGAATCCAAGTCAAAACAAGGAACACTTTTAAATTATTGTTCTTTAGATTATTTGTAACGAATTCAATATTGTAGCAGTGTAACATAACATTTAAAACTTGAGGGGCTAGGACATACTGACGCTGTGTGTACTGTTCATTCGTATAGTCAATGTAATGAATTGATGGGATTTCCAGGAAAAAAAAAAACGAATTCATGAAAATGTGGCTTTTGAAAAAAAGAAAAAAGCACCTATGTGTTGTTATGGTTATGGGTTGTT
Organism: Omphaloscelis lunosa; assembly: GCA_916610215.1. NCBI lineage: Eukaryota > Metazoa > Arthropoda > Insecta > Lepidoptera > Noctuidae > Omphaloscelis > Omphaloscelis lunosa. The sequence goes on from OU744247.1 coordinate 4,801,343, forward strand.
AGGTTCTATGTATAAAAGAAAATCGAGAAGACTAAAACGCAAATATGAACTTCCATAAACTGCACGCGCTTAAGTGGCTTTAGTATCAAATATTTTGACACGACCCTGCTTTTTGAGAACGGTGTCATACGCTTAAGAGTCAAAGCTGCAGGTATAAAAGAATCGCTTCTTTGAAACTGTTTTTCAACAGCCTCCCACTGCGCTGCGGGTTGGAATAAACGCCGACACAGGTTCTCAGTCATTTAGAGAATGGTCATAGATTAAGTGGGAGAATATGGTCCATATTTGCATAATCATAAAACGAAGCTAAGTAATGAGATTCGGACAGATGTTGCGCTATGTTGTGATAATTATGTCTTTACTGGAAGATAGCCAAATAAAAGCCAGCCACAATTGTCAAGAAACTATATCATGGATGAAAATGTTTTTATTTCTACTGAAGCCTTGAATCCTATTAGTTATTTTGCTATGTTATCCCAAAGACTTAAATCGTTAGATTCGGCCTACGTCCACCTCCTATTTAAAAACAATCGTCGCGTGCATCATGTCACTTTTTGTTCCGATAACCGGAGAGCGCCCTCTGTCGGCGCGACTACGTGTTTAGGTTCACGCGAACAAAAAGTTCGAACGATCGTGTGTTCGCACGATGATCGCTTTGAAATAGGACGCGGGGTAGGTACCGCGTCAACAGATTGTCGCGTTTATGTTTCGTTCTGACACATTTGACACACAATAGGGATGATGCCTGGGCACCGGTGGCGGACGGTCGTGTTGCGCTGCGCTGCTGTGTACAAGAGTTCCCGATTTTCCGGCTCAAGCGTTCCTTGGTGGTTCCCGAGTCGTCTCCGTAGTCACCCGACTACCATCACGTCTATTAATTGGGGTCTTTTTCAAGACACAATTAATATCGACTTTCTTTAAGATTGTCGTTCAAAAACGTTCGTCGAGGCAATTTTGGCCCCTTCCGGGCAAAACCACAGTTTCGTGGTCCTCGGTGGATACCTTACGGTGCCAACGAAACCGAGGGGGTGTTGACCCAATCACACCCGCCGATCCCCTTCAGGGTTAGGCAGTCAATTGGCCGGGTCCCAGTGTTCGGCCTTGGGGGGTCTCCTAGTCGGCACTGGTGACAGTTTTGCCTCCACAGCGACTCACCTAGCGTGGTCGGGTATATCGATACCCTTCACACTAGACTGGATAGGACCCCGTTGCACAATAAGATAGGCAACGGGCCAAAGCAAGCTTAGGGCTCACCCATAGGCACACATCCTCCCTGTCTACACCCGACAGGGAGGGATTACACATCCCCGGCATACCCACCGGGGAGTTAGGTGTAGGTTAAAACCGATAGGTAAAATTAGTCCCCTCGCGTAAATTCCCTCCCCGATTCCATCATGAAAGATTATGAAAGGTGCCTTCAGCTCTTCATAAAATTCTTCCAGGGCGTCCTTGAAAAGGAACCCTCACTAAATAAAAAGTATGGAGCTCGGTTCACCGCACTCCAAACTGACTTGCTAGGTCCTTCTGACAGCAGCATCGCTAACTTTAGCGATGCATTAGAATCCCCTTCGGCCACAGAGCCATCTAGACCCCCTAGTCCGTCAGAGTCCATGGACACTGACGCTCCCATCAGCGCCGCTTCCTCAAAGCGGCCCACTACCCCGTACCCTTATGGTTCGGACGACGACGAAGCGGAGTCCGCCGCTTCTTCTTCTTCCTCATCCTCCTCCCAATCCGACGATGGTTTCACAACCGTCCAAGGAAAGGGCAAGAAGAGGAAGAACAAGAAGCAAAGCTCGTCCCAGGCCAGCAAGGTCGTTGCGCTTGAGGACTTAGACTTTGCTACCTCGTCGCCCGCACCTTCGGTACCGTCGTCTAAAATCTCTCCCGCTACCCCCGCGACTTGCGCTATAGTAGCTTCCCCCACCACCTCCCTTCCGATTACGTCATCCGTAAGCTGCGCTACAGTAGCTTCCCCCTCCACTACCCGCCCGATTGCGTCATCCTCCGCGAAGGATACCCCCGCGCCTAACGCAAAAAAGATCCCTCTCCCGCCACCCTTGTTCATTCAGGACAAGGGAAAGTGGACGGACATCTCGAAATGGTGTGCCGAACACAAAATCAATTTTTCTAGCGCCCGAAATACCCAGCAGGGTATCAAAGTCTCCGTCCCTACGTCGCGCGACTTTAGGGACCTAACCCGTCTTATGAGAATGAGAGGTGTGTCATACCACACCTACTCACTCCCAGAGGAAAAGCAAATCCGCGTCGTGATTAAGCGAATCCCACGCGAAATCCTCCCCGCCGAGATCCTCAGCGACCTTCAGTCGCAAAAAGTCCCCGTTGACGAGGTCCATCGTATGCACCGCTCTAGAGGCGGTGAATCTTACGACATGATACTCGTAATCTGCCCGCCCGTCGAGGGCCACCACCCGATATTCCAAATTCGTTCCCTGTGCAATCTCACGGGGTTCGAAATTGAGAAACCCCATAAGAGTGGCATTGTCGGTCAATGCCACCGCTGCCAGCTTTATGGTCACTCGCAAAGGAACTGCCATGCTACACCTAGATGCGTCAAGTGCCTAGGTGAGCACGGCACTTCCGATTGCCCCCGTCCAAAGGATCGTTCCCTTTGTACCGACCTCCCCAGCTGCGTTCTATGCGGCAAACAAGGCCACCCGGCCAACTACCGCGGTTGCCCCAAAGCCCCTAAGGCCTCTTCTCCCAAACTGGCCAAGCGTTTCGACGCCCGCCAGCAAAGGGAAGCTCCCTCCTCTTATAGGATTCCCTCATCTCATTTGCCCCAACGACTAAGCCCTCAGAGGCCTAGTCCGTGGAGTTATCTCCATCACCAGCAGTCTTTCCCTGCCATGGTGCCCTCTCAATTCAGTAACTTCCCTCCCCCTCCCCCCGCTCCCCTCCCCCGCCTTATGGATCCCCGTATTCGCGCCGCCGCGCCACCCGCGCCCCCTGCGCCCTCTGCGCCCCCTGCGCCCTCTGCGCCTCCGGCACCCGCCGCGCCCCCCGCGAAACCCACGTCCGCTCCTAAAGCTACGCGTCCCTCTCAATCCACTCCCGTGGCTAGCCCCAACGTCTCCGTTGACTCGTTCAACGTAATTACGTCAACCTTCTTGGCCTTCGTCTCCCCTCGCGCAAAGACAATGGCCAACGAAATCCTTGCGGCCCATGGCAATCTCCTCCAGATCCAGGCCATCTACAACGCGTATCCGGACATTACGCAAGCCCTAACCTCCCTCGCTACTAAACCCCATTATGGATAACACGGTCTTAGCTAGGCTCAAACCGCGATCCCTAATAATAGGTTATTTCAATGCAAACGGCATTAAAAATCAACGCGAAGAGATTGCGGCTTTCCTCCGCGATCATCAAATAGACGTTCTCTTAGTCCAAGAGACTTTTCTAAAACCTTGCAACCGTAACCCATCAATAGCTAACTACCGGATAGTTCGCAACGATAGGTCACGTTGCCATAGAGGAGGTACCCTGATTTACTACAAAAAGCAGCTTCACTGCATCCCAATTGACCCTCCTCCCCTCTCACGATTAGAAGTTTCGGCCTGCCGCCTCGGCATGTCAGGCCACCAGCCGATCACTCTCGTGTCGGTCTATCTCCCCCCCGCTAATACTTCGGAGAATTTCCAACTCCTCTCTGACGACCTCTCGATTCTACTCACTATGAGTAACTCGCTCATTTTAGCGGGCGATTTCAATGCCAAACATCCCTCCTGGAATAGTTCGGTAACTACTACAAGAGGCCGACACTTGTTCGACCTCTCCCACTCTCTGACCTTTGACGTCATCGCTCCAATGACTCCCACCCACTTTCCGGTTAACGTAAATCACGCCCCTGATATCTTAGATGTGGCGCTCCTTAAGAACGTCAATCTAAGACTAGACTCAATAGAAACTGTAAATGAGCTCGACTCGGATCACCGTCCGGTAGTCATGAGATTAGACCCCCGCATAGGTCTCCGCGACCCCAACGCTCCCCCTATCACTAAGAGGATCACGGACTGGAAGAAAGTAAGCACTCAGCTGAAATCCAACACGTCCCCTCAGTTAGACTCTATTCCCGACCTTTTCAACTCTATCGCAGACACGACGTCCGCGATCGACTCACTCACTAATCACGTACAAACCGTCCTGAACGAATGTTCAAGGGAGGTTCCAGCGACGGACGACCGTCACTGGAGCTTGCCGGACGATGTGCGTGCATTACTGACTGAGAAGAACGCGGCCGTCCGTGCCTACAGCAGCTTCCCCTGCCCCGCAAACAAAGCCCATATGCGCTATTTACAGAGATCTGTAAAGACACGCATACAGGAGCTGCGTGACGCGGGCTGGGACAAGATGCTCGGCGAACTAGAGCCCAACCATCTGGCATTTTGGGAACTTCAGAGGAAACTCAGATCCCCTCAATCTTCCTCCATGCCCCCCCTGACCCGTCCCGACAAGACCATAGCCTTTGAGGACGTTGAAAAGGCAGAATGCCTGGCCGACACCCTCGAGGCCCAATGCTCACCCAGCTCCCTGCCAGTAGACCAAGCTCACCTCCTAAAGGTCGACGCTGAAGTCGAACGTAGAGCCTCTCTCCCTCCCGTCGATGACCCTGATTGTCCACTGCCTCCCATCGCTCCAGACGAAGTGCATGACATTATCAAAGGTCTTAAAGCTCGTAAAGCTCCCGGTTCAGATGGACTCACCAATAGGGTGATCCAATTATTCCCTGCCCACCTGATAATGCTTTTGACTACCATCTTCAATGGTGCCTTAAGCAACAACTTCTTTCCCCAGTCGTGGAAAGAAGCCACAGTCATAGGTATCAGAAAGCCCGGTAAACCCAGTACCGAGCCCTCTAGTTACCGTCCCATCAGTTTGCTCAAGGTTCTCGGAAAAATCTATGAGAGGCTTATTTACAAGCGTCTCAGAGACTTCGCCGAGACCAAGGGCCTCATCCCCAATGAACAGTTCGGCTTTCGAACTGAGCACTCTAGCGTGCATCAGGCCCACCGCATCATTGAGTTCATAAGCGATGGTTTCCAACGCGGCTCTTTGACGGGTGCAGTTTTCTTCGACATTGCGAAAGCATTCGATAAAGTCTGGCACAACGGCTTATTATACAAGCTGTACCAACTCGGCGTGCCGGATCGTCTCGTACTCATCTTACGGGACTATCTATCGAATCGCGTATTTCGCTATCGCATTGAAGGAGCACTTTCCTCTCCCCGCCCCATTCGTGCAGGAGTCCCTCAGGGCTCCGTGCTAGCTCCCCTCATGTTCACGCTATTTACTAGCGATATTCCAAACCCAGGTAGAAGGACGCATTTCGCTCTGTTCGCAGACGATACGGCCATCTACTTTAGGTCTAGATACCCCGACAATATCGCCCACACTCTCCAAGGCGCAGTCAATCGACTCGCTGCCTGGTTTCGAAAGTGGCGCATAGAAGTCAATCCCGAAAAAAGCCAAGCGGTTCTCTTCTCGAAACCGCGCACAAGGCTTAGAGACCCCCTCCCCCGACCTCTCACTATGTTCGGTAAGCAGATCCCTTGGGAGAAGCGAGCCAAATACCTAGGTGTTTTCCTCGACCACCATCTCACTTTCGCTGAGCACATAAAGAAGGTTCGTTCGCGAGCCGCTTTCGCTCTCGGTAGGCTCCATTCCGTCCTAAACGCACGCAGCAAGATGTCACTTAAGTGCAAATTGCGAATCTACACAGCGTGTATTCGTCCCATCATGACCTATGCGGGTGCCGTCTTTGCTCATGCAAAACCCCATCATATCCATAGGTTGCAAACGCTCCAAAACCGATTCCTCCGTAGGGCCACAGGCTCCCCCTGGTATGTTAGGAACGAGAGTCTCCATCTCGACCTTAGAATTCCCACGATCCACCAATTTCTAAAACGCCTTGCAAAGCGTTACTTCGATTCCGCGGTCAAACATCGCAACCCTCTGGTTGTCGAGGCCGCCAGCTATGTCCCAAGTAGGATTAGCCGTACCCGCCGACCTAGGCACATTCTCACCGACCCTGATGACCCCATAACCCTCCTTCAGGAGAGCAATAGGGCTACTAGTACTCTACACAGATACAGACGCCTCCCGTCATTCCGACCTCGCCGTCGAGGTCCTTTGCGATCGCGTCCGCGCCCCCGAGTAAATTATACTCCTCCCCGACCCTTGCTCGATCTCGATAACGAGGTGCCAGCAGTGGTTTCAGCTGTGCACGTAGCTTTAAATTCCCCGATTAATAATAATGATCAAAACCTTGATCCAGCCCGTCCCATCTTTGATGTCCTCCCTCCGGTGACGCCCTAAGCCGAGGCTCGTACCCCACAGGGGGTGCCCTTAGCGAGCGTTCACCTAGCTTTTTAGCTTAGTTTTGTATGCCCCTGGCTGGAGGCTTTGAGTGTAGCAGCTTAAGGCAACCACAGGATTGACCGGTTAAGTAGTCATGACCTCAGAGGTCAGCTACGAGATGCCCTACAGAAAAAAAAAAAAAAAAAAAAAAAAAAAAAAAAAAAAACAAAAAAAAAATAGACATGTATTTTTGCTTTATCATATTAATAAAAAAAATAGATAAAACGCATTAAAGTTGTGGAAAGGGGGTCGCTACGGCACAGGTAAATATAAAATCTATATACCTACTCGTGACGTCATGGCCCATTTTAACTCAATATATTGCCGCAATGTTTAGATTACATCAAAAAAGAATAAATTCGTGTTCAATATTTTTTTATAATCTACAAGACGGACAAAAAAAAATAGTCATCACCCTAACGGCATATACGGGATGTGTGAGCACACTCTTTTCAGTATTGACTCTTTCCATGTAACAAAAGTACGTGCTAAATGCTAACATGACAGACTTCATAAGCTTACTATCGATCACGATTCCTCATACTTGACTGTAACACAGTCATAGCTCAGTTGCAATAAAGCACAAGATCCAGAATCTCACAGCACACACAATAATAAATAACGCTACATGGCATCAAACTCGCTACACTGTGACATCTATTCTGCGAAGTCTAACGTGATACGTAATATCTCGCGTATTTCCACGTTTGATCTGTCTGGACCAGTCCAATGGTTCAGGTGCTTGAACAGACAGACACATGTCCCGACAAAGGGATGGGAGAAACTCAAAGTGCTATTTATTGGAAGTAGTCAAAGACGTTTAAATAAGATATTCATTTTCAATAAGTCAAGTCTGTGTAGAATATTTGCATGAGGTATTTTTAGAAACTGTTTATGCGTGCTTAAAACTGTTAATAGCTTTTTTATATAACGGTTTTTATTACACAGACGAGGCCAAAGAATGAAGAACGCTTCACAATTATGTTTATTTTTAAAGCTGTGTCAAAAAGAACATTTCTTTTTGTAATATATGCAGATAAATGTTTCAGCAGTTTTCAAAATGTTAATAAAGCCTGTCAACCTACCACAGCAAAACATTCCATAGAGAAAACTTTATTTTTTGTTTAAAATTTATTAAGTTATTTAAAAACGGTACACGTCATACATTTTGCCAGTTATGTTTAAGCCTAATGTGAAAGGGGGCAAGTCTATTGCTATCATTCGGGCATAAATCCAGACCAGGCTACTGAGAAATTCCAATACTTATGGTTTAAAGGTCGAAGAAACGCATATCTGTACACTGTAAGGACTATTCTTGCTTGCAGCGCTCGGCCGCTATAGTAACGCTTACCTACGAAAAAAAAGGGTCGTGTGCACGGGATTTTGTTTTCAAAGTGATAAGATATGCATTTACCCGATGGTACACCAATCTGCGAAGCCCTTCGGAGAAAACAAGGCGTGGTGTTATGTTAATGAATATAAATCATCATGTCTGTAGCCACTGAAGGGTTAGGCAGATGGGTGTGTGTAATACAAGGCATAATAACAAATTGTATAATAAATATCACTTGAAATAATATAATTGAAATGATATAATTGATATAATGATATCCTTGAAATGATATAATTTTTTTGTGCTATAAAAACCAATATCCTAATTTCATGTGATCTAAGGTATTTCATATAACCTTAATTAGCTCTAATAACATTAGTATAACGCTCATTTGATATAATTTTCAATTTGTCTAATGTTCTTTTTTTATAGGTAACATTTTCATATTTAGTTGACCTAATTTTCATATTTATTCATTTTCAGCCAAAATTGTAATGAATAAGTAAATATCGGGAAACATCATATTGTTCTGTTATAACCTCATCTAACCACCATCATCAATAGAGGAAACCTGGCACTCGGTGGCCGCTGCCGCGGTACGCTCGCTTCGCTCGCTCGCCTTCGCACGTTAATGGTCACTGTTCTAACTTAACCTAACCCAAATAATGCCGTTTCTAAATTACATAAAACTTACTTATAGATTTTTAATATTATAGTAACGGAATATTATACTAATTGAATATTAATTCAAATGTGCATTAATTAAAATTAGGTAAAATGAAATGATATCAATAAATCATTATATCATTTCATCGTTATATTAAAAAAAGTATATTAAATGAAATTAGATCCTATGATCATTAGAACTTTTGTTATTATTTCAAACGTTACCCTAGGCAGAGATGTAGGTACCGATTGTACACCCATTTTCGCCAGGCTATGTTAATTATTTATACTAATATGATAAAGCTGAAGAGTTAGTTTTAATGTTTGAACGCGTTAATCTCTGGAACTTGTCTTTTTTTAAGTTTTCTCGAGCAAAAAGAATGAACACTAAGCGAAAACGAAGTAATATCGCAGGCGGGCGATGCGATGCGATGCGGGAGTCAGGAGAGCAAGAAATTTCACGCGGACAGAAACTAGTATTATATAAATCTTTTATTAATTTACTAATTGGAATTATTGTAAATCATTAACCAAAGAGAAAATATTAATAAATAAAACCACAATTAATGTCACATCTCATTTCTGTAAAAGCACGTGTCTTATTTATTTACTAAATGAAATTGTAAATCGTTCCCCACCACAGAGCAAAAATATAAATAATACCACAGTAATGTCACATCTCATTTCTGTAAAAGCACGTGTCTTCCAGTGTGCGACCCTCACAAAGGAAGCGCGCGATACAGTTGAGCACAGTCGTAAATAACGCGATATGACAGTAGGTAATATACGCTCAGCTGTGCCCCGATAGTTTGCTATCTACAACTATTGTGTGCTCGATTGTACGTGACGTGTTGTTCGGAGTTTCTGCGTTTAATCGCTTCTGATCTCTGGTTCAAAATATAGCAATCTACAAGTTTTTTGAAGGTTTATTTTCACATACGTTGACAAAAATTGTCATAAAATATGAAGCATTTTGACATTTCTATCCATATAATGATTACCATACTTAACTAGCTTTCGCTCGCAGCTTCGCCCTCGTGGATGTTGGAAAATATCTCACGGGATTAAAAGTACCCTAGAAGAATAATTTTGTAATACATGAAACTATTGGATTACGCAGCGCACGCCTGTAAAGCTTCCCAGGCGGCATTATTTTTCCGACATCTTCGACAATCATCGTCAAATTTCAGCCAAATTAATGAAATATACATCTAAACCTTCCGTCACTTCGTTCATTAGTGAAAACTGTATGAAAATCCGTTCGGTAGTTTTTGAGTTTATCGCATTCAGATAGACGGACAGACAGACAGACGCGGCGGGGGATTTTGTTTTGTAATATGTAAGGATATTATAAACGTGAAAGTAATTGTCTGTCTGTCTGTTACCTTTTCACGCCTAAACCACGAAACCAATCGTTATGAAAAAAAATAAAAAAAATGACGCAGACGAAGTCGCAGACAACGTGGAGTTTCTTGCCAGCTCTTATTATAAGAAACAACCGATTGGAACCGTGCACCTAGTTTCTGACGTGACGTTTCAAAAGTGCCCATGAAGGTTTATTTGAAATAAAATTTTGATATTTGATTTTGAACAGCTACTTTTTCCTACCTGGTGTATTACATGAAAATCGTGCCATGTTTTTATCAAAGCACACAAATATGTAAAATAGAACGCACGCAATCTGACTCCCGAAATAAAATTCAAGAAACCATTCCTAACTAGAAAACCCTCAAATTTCATAGGAAAAACCCCACAGTCTGTAAAATTTTCGTCTACGGTTTTCCCCGGCGTTCAATAATTAGTTTGGGCATCCTATGGCTTCGTCACTTGTAACACTGAGGACTCACCGCGTACCCTTTTATTTTTATTTTAACCCTGTTGCTGCAACAGTAAATTATTGACAGAAGTGTTTGACAGTCTTTCAGAAACGGTATTCGAAAAAGTGGAAAGCAATATTGCTAGCGTTGTGTGAATTGCAGTAATCTATATATCTATACAAATCAATAAAATTTAACTGTCTGTTTGTAATGTCAAAATAATAGGTTTTGACTAAATGCATATTATGAAAATACTTATAAAAACAATTTATTTTATTTGTTATTTGTCTGTCTGTCTTTTTGTTTCAGCAAATGTCTAAACGGCTAGACCGAATTGAACTGGACTTTTACTAGCAGATAGTTGATGTTATTAGGCGTAACTTAGACTATTAACGGGCCTCGGGGGCTCGAAGAAAACCGAAAGGGAGATCGTGGCCCCCGGCAACAGGGCAATCGAAGGAACACGGGTGGGTTTTAGTCAGTAAGAGTCTGACACCCCTCCCGCTCCGAGAAATTATTTGATAATTTACCACCAAAAAAAAAGGCTATTAACCGGCTTAATCAGTCAATTGATCATATTGCATAGCATATTTTTACGAATGTATAAAAGAATAAGCTGAAGATGAAATGGGGTACGAGACTTGTTAAGTCCTTCGATCAAATAAGGGGACCAACTGAAAATACCTAATGCTTTACAAAATCGCAGCTCGAAAATTTTAAATAGTCGAAACAAACTTTTGTAAAGCCAATGAATTTAATTCCAAATTTTAATTTCAATTTATTTATAAAGAAAGAAAAAACAAATTACAAGTCTCAATCAAAACTTCAAACAAAAAAGTCATTAAACATTTTAAAATTGACTTTTCAAAGTAGATAATTTTCCAAACAGAAAAATAGAACTAGTCTATAAAGAACCCTTTCCCACCTGTTGCTGTTTTAATCAATCAAGAGTATTCTAGGTTCCCTCTATGTAAATATTAGCATTGGGCCTTTGGTATGCGCTACTTTTTCAATCAATCAGGTGGTAGCTTTCACTGATTGATTAATCTTTTTGCTATTTAAGGCTCCTGTTCTACCGGCTACGAGGAAACGACTAGCTATCAACGATTTTCCCAATCAAGAACGTACAAAAGATTGTAAGATGGTTTATAAGAGTGTAGGATCTCGTGTAAGCAAAAGAAATATAATATATCGGGTTATAAGTTATACGTCGGAAATCCGTTAAGGGGATGTAGGAGAGGTCATTTGTAACCAAATTACCCCTTTTTTTTGGGTGTGTAATTATCAAATAACTTCTCCCGCTCTGGGTGGAGCGAGAGAGTGTGTCAGACTCTTACTGACTAAAACCCACCCGTGTTCCTTCAGGTGCCCTGTTACCGGGGACCACGATCTCCCTTTCGGTTTTTTTCGCAACCCCGGTGACTAAGTCAAACCATTTCGAGTAATTTGACATTTTTTTTAAAGTATGAAGTAAAATATAAAATATACCCAATAACCCTGGATATACAGGGTTAATGGTTACACGTTACCATTTTCAAGTAATTTAACATTTTATGGTTTAGAATGTATGCAATAACAATGTAAAAGGAAAGGGATATTAAAGGGATGTAGGAGATGTCATTTACAACCAAATGACGCCAATTGACTCCTATGCAAATGTTAACAATATTCGCGTTATGACATTTAATATTATTAGTTCATACATTTTAAAATATATAATGTCAAATTACTCGAAAATGGTTGACATTCACATAGGAGTCATCAGGGGCAATTTGGTTGCAAATGACCTCTCCAACATTCCCTTAACAGATTGCTGACGTTATAACCAATAACTCTGTATATATTACTAGTTGATTGCATACTGTTTACCACCGGCGAGTATTTGTTTGTCGCAGCGACAAGAGCTATCAAAGAGAGTACCCGATCAATGACGGTCGCTTGATGGGCAGAAAGAACACTGGCTGACGGACTCACGCTTGGTACATTCGCATTCCGGCCAGTAACCCGCTCGTTGCCGTCGTGCACTCACTGGTTGCTGCTCGCCAACTCGCTTTTAATTGCTAGCTCTACTTGCTTCACGTTAATCGCCAGCATTGGGACTGGTCCTTAACTGTAGGGCTATACGTGGATTGGATTGAATTCTGAGAATTGTTCTGGTTGCACTGTTGCGTTTTTGTCTAAAAGAGTTACCATGGCCACTGGCAATATAGGCAACTGAAAGAACACGGGTGGGTTTTAGTCAGCAAGAGTCTGACTGGCCCTCCCGCTCCACCAAGAGCGGGAGAAGTTATTTGATAATTTCCCATAAAAAAAAAAGTTTGCCCTAGTCATCGACTCGAACTCGTTGGTGGCGTGGCTAATATGCATACTATTTAGTATGGTTGATTTTTATTTATTTATTGATACAATATTTATGTATTTAGTTAAATAGTCGATTTATAATGAAAACGAGTGCGTAAAATTTCATGAACAGACCTTAGGGCGTATAGATATTATAGAACAACTACTGGATGTAAATGATCTATCCCTGTACGGTTTTTTTTTTCAATTTTGTACTACATAAGTTATTTATTTACACCCAAAGATTAGCTAAAATTCGTATTAAATTGTGAAAGTTTCAACGTCCATAACTTCCAAACCAGTCTTTTCTTTTTCAATTTTTAGTTTTGAACGTACACCGTCAAACAGACGAATAATCAGCATACTACGTTTGTATGGAAGAATGACTGACTAGCGTAACCTTAATGTTTAATAGATTAATTTAAAATTCAATTTAATGGAACTTTGAGATAAATATATAGAAATAGCTGAAAAAATTTTGAAGCCACATTCTGTTTAGTTAATTCCGAAAAATAAAACATAATCGACCAATTCTGTTTTCTCAAACCTAATCACAAAAATATCTGAGTTAGCAAAATCTGCCTCATTTCAGGCATCATTCTACCAAAAGAAATCTTGTTATCAATAAATTGCTTTATCGACCGAGTTATGGACCTCTTTGGGTCCACATATGTTAGATACCGGACCTCGTCTGGTCTCGAAAATTTACGTGCGTGTATGTAAATCGGTATGAGGTCGCAAACAACGGGTTGATTTTGTACAATCGCGAGCAGTCTGTTTTGAACTTAATTTGAAATTATGAAAATTCAACTTCTAAAATGGGAATTTGCGAACTAACTCCAATTTTATTATTTAATTTTATTATTTTTAAGGGACAGACTCAATCCAATTACGTAATACTAATTACGAGAAAGATGTTAGTTTAATGTAATTAATAACAATTCCATCTTGATTAATGTCCAAGTTTCTTTGGGGCTATTATCGGAATTGGAATCTGTCGACATTTCTGTTCTTGTTTTTGTAGTCTCAAGATGTGAGATAACAATGTCTCCCTTTGTTTTAAGATAAGAAAAAGAGACAAAAAACTAAAATGTGTTCCAGAGTAAGTAATTGAAATTGATCAACGTGCCTTTGCGTAATTAAATTAAACAGTGAATTTTACTCAATTTTATTAACTTTGTATTTGGTCTTGGAGAATCCCATCCCATCACAAGTATCTTCGGATTACTTTCTGGGAAGCCCCGGCAACTAAATTGTATCTAGATTTAAGATAATAAACACACTTTTTTTTATAATTGACACTATAAAGTCTTCACTGTTCCCATGTTTTTATGCTACTCGTACTTTTTTAGGGTTACTCGTTTTTCTATGTATTTTCGCCTCGCGATTTCACCCGTGTAAGTCTCGATCCCGTGGGAATATCGGAATGAAAAGCACCCTGAGTTAACTATCTGTGTGCCTTTTATCTAAATCTGTTTAGGAGTTTTTGCGTGAAAGAGTAACTAACATCTATCTATCCTCACAAACTGTCACATTTATAATATTAAGAGGATTGGTTGTAACGTAGCATTATATTTTAAGTACTATTTATTTTATTTTGTTATCTATTTATGAATAATTCATTAAAGCCGAATTGCGTGAACATATCTTTCGGGTGACCACTGAAAATCAGCGCGGTACTGTGAGTCTCCGTAACACAGCATCACTTCTTGTCAAAGTCATGACGTGCTAGCAGCTGCCGAATATTTCTAAATTGTGCTCGTGATTCTCTATCACCTTTTATTTTAGTTTTCTACTCTAGTAATTATCTTTTTTATGCACGTGTTTCTGTGACAAATAAACTTATTTTCCTTTCTTTATTTCTAACTAGCTGCGCCCCGCGGTTTCACCCACACAATTCTCGAGCCCGTGAGAATATCGGGATAAAAAATATCCTATGTCCTTCTCCAGGTCATGGTCTACTCATATGCCAAATTTCATGCAAATCCGTTCAGCCGTTTTAGCGTGATGCCGTGACCAAGGGAAATAGGGATTCATTTTTATATATATAGATAACGTATAAAACAAAACAGCAAACAAACTCTAGCACTTTTGACCTCAACCTCACCTATACGTAAGAACGCACAGGTAAATTCCGTTCACTCTCAACCTGAATGTTTTGTTCCGTCCCTTAGGGTGGGCTGAATTACGGAGCCCTTTAGTCTTGGAAGGCAAAACATAAGTATAAAACAATACGGCCTTTTGTCCATTAAACTTCATGCGAAACCAAAATTTATTTCGCTAAACTTTCTGATTGGATACCCCTGGTTTTGTTTATCGGGCCTGGCCTATGCCCATCAGTGGGATGGACAGCCGAGATTATGGCCCTGCTTTTGACATTGAAATAGGTATCAATTTAGGTTTTAACGTGGGTCGGATTAATATCTTAACTGGGGCTGCGAATTGGACGAGTCCAATTTTGTAAAATAAATAAGTTTGAAATTCAATTATAACGGGTGTTAAAGTACTTCAATCAAATAAATTTTACCACATTACTGAACAAAAAGATTGAAATATAATTTAACTAGAGCGCCCCGCGGTTTTACCAGTATAAGGGCGCGTTCCCTGTATGTCGTGACGACAGATTATCGTGTCGTTTAAAGCATCGTGACTTGTGTATTTAAATTGAGGTTTCCACATATAGGACGACACGATTAACTTAACTAACTTTTCCGACGGTAAATTAATCGTCACGCCATAGTGGGAACGTGCCCTAAGTCTCGATCCCGTGGGAATATCGGAATAAAAGATCCTATTTCCTTTTCCAGTACATGGTTTACCCATGTGCCAAATTTCATCTTAATCCATTCAGCCGTTTTAACGTGAAAGCGTAACAAACAAACAAACTCACTTTTGCATTTATAATACACTAGCTGCGCTCCTCGGTTTTACCTGCATAAGTCTCGATTCCGTGGGAATATCAGGATAAAAAGTACCTTATGTCCTACAAGTCATATTCTACTTATGCGTCAAATTTTATCTAAATAGATAATAAAAAAAGGCGTTTTAGTGTGAAAGCTTAACAAACAAACTCACATTCGAATTTATAATATTAGTTAGAAGTAGCTTCCGCCAGCGGCTTCAACCGCGTGATATCTTTATAAATAATAGCCCATATTACTCCGTGATAATATAGCATTATATGGGTGAAAGAATTTTTTAAATCGGTCTAGTAGTTTTTGATTTTATTTATTGCAAACAAACATACAAAAAATAAAATCTTTTCTCTTAATAATATTAAGTTTCGATAGTTGGGATATTATAGTAAGGATTTGTTACAAAACGAGATATTATTAATAACATCACGCTGGTACGAAATAAAATAATATAACGGAATAATGGAATTCTTTCAAATTCAATTTGTTGAAAAATTATTTACAGATTCATCTATTTAAATCTCAGAAACAAAAATATCTTCAACAACAAGCATAAAACATTTATAACCATACCAAAAAGTGAAAAATCCGCTCCAGTAAAAGGTCAAGTCATTCGGGAGACGATGCTTTGGGCTTTACCTGCTCCCAAGGACCCATGAATACGACGTTTTACTAGCAACAAGTTCTCTAGAAATATAACAAGGCTTTGAGAAAATATGATAAAACACTCCACTGAAAAAGTGAGGAAAAGATTCTTATGAGAAACGAAAATCTTGTTTTTTGCGGTTATAATAAGTGTTTTGAGGGCTTTCCTTTTAGGGCTAAAAATATCTTCAAGTATTATGAAGCTTACGTTGCTCTCAAAATATCTTTTATGGGGAAAAAGTTATATTTAAGAGCAAATTGAAGTATCTGTTTATTACTGTGCCAGAACCGGAGAGAATTCTAACTCTGGCCGATAATTCAGAATATTCTAGATAAAAATGTAATTAGCTTTTGCCCCACCGTCAACCTTAACGTCTGCCTGCTGTCACCTGCTAAACTAATAAAGCAATAATAAAAAAATGTGCAAAGAAATATCTAGTTTAGAGGCAGTGAATCTAAAAGTGGGTTACAGATTCCGGTCTATAATTCAAATCGAAATAGCAGGGCTTATTAGCAATGACATTTATTAATTTTTCTGAAAAAATAGTAAACCTTTACTTCCATTTTTAGATGTTTAAGCAAAGTCCAGTCTCTACTATTTTCGTAACTGTTGAATAGGTATATAAAGTCACAGTGTTTTTGTAACCTACACACGAACTGACAGACTACCTCCCAAAAAAAGAAACTTTAAGATAAAAACCTATATGTAATAAAGGTAAGGATACCTATTTATTTTTTATCACGGAACCCCAAAAAAATAAATATCTAGTCCAGGAAGCAAAGCGAAGTATATAAACGAGTGCACCTCTCTGCGACAAATAAATCAAAGTGAAATATTTTTTGTGAAGCAAAGTTTTGTTCAAATTATGAATACGGTAGTCAAGTCACCTGTTCTTGACAAGTTTCCTGTCTTCTCCTTTGTTGCTAAATGTGAGAAAAATGCTCAGGGAGAGTCAAGTAAAGCCGTTAGGCTAGTACTTTTAGAAATAAAATTGTATGAATAGAAAATAACGTTTCTGAAAAAAAAAAGTGGAAAGCGGCGCAAAAATTACTTACAGATTTCAAATCAACACGTTCCCACGACTATTACACACAAAAATATATCTCCTGACCGAAATAATCGCGCCAATGTAAACATTTTTTATTGTTTTAAAAGTTGCAAAACAAACGTTGTTTTTATAACTAGTCTTCTTTGGAATGCGCTACCTCTGAACATCAGGAAGGCAACCAGTCGGTTATTTTTTAAAGTGAAGGCACGTGAACATATTCATAAGAAGTTTGCTGAATCATCACAGCGCTGTTTTGCTGGATTTGTTTTCTCCTCTACCTACCGTTATTTCTCCTGACTAAGTTTATTTTGTTTATTATGTACTAGCTGCGCCCCGCGGTTTCACCCGCATAAGTCTCGATCCCGTAAAAATATCGGGATAAAAAGTATCCTATGTCCTTCTCCGGGTCAAGGTCTATCCATATTCCAAATTTCATCCAAATCCGTTCAGCCGTTTTAGCGTGATGTCGTGACCAAGGGAAATAGGGATTCATTTTTGTATATATAGATGTATGTATCTATTTATTAGTATTTATTCGTTTTAGAGATATTAATAAATTATGTTGCACCTGCCATGTTTTGTCTCTGCATCACCCTAAGGTTGACTGGTAGAAAATGCCTCAGGCATTAAGTCCGCCTTTGTACAGAATTTTTTTCACTTACTAGTAACATTTTGTTGTTGGGTTAAGTGTAAGGATATTTTAATGTTTTTATTTTATATTTTATATGTATAGTTAGTTAATTAAGTACCGATAAATTGTCATTTTGCTTATGAAGTGTACATTTATAAAATTAAAGAAATTGTTTAGCACTATCAAGCTAGTTGTAACTAACAGTTGAAGTGTTCCTAACCACGAAAATAGCGCAGTATATTTTCAGTCTACCATTAATTTCTATTTTTCCAGATAGATTTTTATTTAAACTAGATCAAACTGGCCATTGTGGATGATTGAACGTTTTTGTGTCAATGACGCAAACTATCATTTGTATGCAAAATATCTGCCAGAACTTTCGAGTGGATTCTGTGTGGAAAATATACGAGTGCGTTTTATGTTATAGCAAATCTGAATCCAGAACTGTGAGAAAATATTTAGGTAAGTACATCTAAATACAGGCATGTTGTTTCCCTTCCTGGAGAAGGTCTCATTTTATTTTTCACCTTCTAATGACACGGTTTGGCGACGTAATTATTTACTCGTTTTTATCTTCTCGTTGAGTCCGTTTCTCTTGCCTCTACTAGTCTTCTATTGGAAAGCATGAGCTAAACATGTATCCTCCCTTATTCCAAGGTTGCCTGGAAGAGATCGCAGATATCGATAAGGCCACCCATTGTATGTTTTGTTGGTAACATTTTTTTTTTGCTTTGTGTTTTCTGGTGTACCTACAATACAGTACAAATAATATAAATAAATAATCTTTTTATTCAAAATAATGAACCTGATACGCATTTCTTCACTGATATTACCAATAATAAAAACCCTGCCAATTTACAAATAACGATCTCCAAACGCACCTGTCACTTGCCAACTCTCAACTAAACAAGTACTCAACGACCCAAAGCAGCAGAACCCGACAGCATCTGCGAATGTCTGCGATATAAATCGCGTCACACCCCAACATCGACGTTACTTCAGGAGCAACTGACTCAATTTGATCAGTATAACTGCGTTCCAACTGTCGCCCAGTAACCGCGGCCCGTTCGCCATCCAAGTCACGGAGTTGGGTGCGGTTGTTATGACAGCGAGGGACGAGAAAATGTGAAGTAAAATATTTTCTATCAACCAGTCACGATACAAATGAAATAGACGATACAAAATGCAGAATTGTACGGTCCTATCTATTGACGGATCAGCTCAATCGAAAATACTACCCTTTTGAGATGTGGTGATCATTATTTCAACTCAACTCAGCTTATCGCAGTCCAATGCTGAACTGCCTCTCCCAGGCTGCGCCATAACACCTTGTCTTCCGTCTTCCGCATCCAGTCTGTCCCAGCCAAGTTTTTAAGGTCGCCGGTCCATCTAGTTGTGGGGCTTCCCACACTACGCTTGCCGATACGTGGTCTCCACTCTAGGACGTGTCTGCTCCAACGGCCATCGGTCCTTCGACAAACATGGCCAGCGCACTGCCACTTCAGCTTGCTTATTCTGCAGGCTATGTCGGTAACTCAGGTCCTTTTCCGAATAATTTCTTTTCGGATCTTACCTATCAAACTCCGAGCCTCTGACCTTCAAAGAAAATCCAAGCGCAGCACGCTCCATAGCGCACTGAGCGAGTTTGAATCATCTAGACTGTTAATTATCTATCTAGCCAGAAAACAATTAATGAAGTGATTTTTAAAGTCAATAATAATGCTTTCAGAAGAAGAAGAAGATTGTTGGATAACCAAAGAATACCAAGATGATATCGTGTTCACTTTATTCTCATAAATGTGCGACTATGTATTTTTTTAACATTGTTTAGGCCGAAAACAGTAAAGATTAAATAAGAACACAAAGAAGAAACATCGCACAAAGAATTCTTATTTTATTGTCAACTTCAGGAGTTTTCCTGTTAAGAACTGGCACCACACTTTTATGAAGACCGCGGACAGAGTTCACTAAGAGGTGTTTGTATTGAAATTGATTTATGTAAATTTTGTGGAGAAGACGCGTCTGCCCGCTCGCTCGACGTGCAGATCGTTAAAACGAACAGATTTACTCTTAAGTTTCACGTGAAATATTGTTGAAGAAAAGTATTACTTCTGACTTTTTTAAGCTCGAATAGTGTTGGTGTAGTTTATGTCAAGTTTTTTTTGTTGTCATTGTGAGTGCATCTAATATTAATTTGTACGTTAAAATATATAGCTATGGCGTGCGTTTGCTTTGTCAACACCGAATTATGAAAGTTTTCCACTGACTTCTAAGACAGTTACCAAGAAAAAGCCCTGCCACAGACTAGTACATAGAGCAGATCAACAAACAAATCAGCTTCCAACATGCTGTACTTACACTGGAAGGTAAATGTGGCAAAGAAAAATATTTCCTTCATTTGAAAAATATTGCAATTTCACTAAGCTCTTATACTACTCGTCCCATCAGGGAAAAAAGCGTCATATAAAAATTACGTAACACCCAAATGCTACTCATAAGGATAACATAAAAATGAAATAAAAGGAAGGTATATTTTTCCACCATGACACATACATGGTAACGTACGAAGTAAAATGTGTCAGTAAACATCTCCAGAGAGTTTCAGTACATTATAATCATGATTCAGCATTTGATGGGAATCCTACTAGGATTAGTACTTTCGTATGCGGTATGACAGATCTCATAAAGAATCTGAAGGTATGAAAAATATGTGGGTATATTACCGACTGAAGGGTTGGTTTTGAGTTCGTGAAGAGACAAATTTGGTGAAATATTTAACAAAGTTGAATCATTTATTTTAAATAGGCGCATAAAAGGTAGTTTTGAACGATACAATTTACAAAAAATATAATTGATAGATTGAAATTGTCTCAAATTTTTATGTTGTATATAATCGAAGAGTATTTTATCTATCTATTTATTGATTCTAGTCTTATTTTATATCATTTAACTCGATTGTCTAACGCACAAAAAATATTTAGATACTTAGCTTTTGTTGGATAGTAAGGAGAACTATCGAATTCACAAAGGAAATTCAGAAAACTAGCACAAATGTGCCGTCAAACACCTTTCTTGAATACCGTGCAGTCATTTTTTTTTTAATTTCGCTTTACTCTACTTGGGCACTTATGAAACGTCAGAGGTTGACACTGAGCAGGTTCAAGTTGGACACTGAGCAGTTTGTGTAACCTCTCCAAAATTTTACCCAAGTTAAGAGCTTGTGCACACTATGCGTTGCGGCGCAACACCACAAAGATTTCGCGTAACGTTGTTACGCCGCAGCGGCGGCGCGCCGCAGAGCGCAAAAATTGTCATTTGTCAAATATCTCTTTGCCAATGCACAAACAACGGAGCGGTGCCGCTCCAGTGTCGCAACACGTACGCCCCTCCCCGCCTCGTCTCGCGGGCTTTAAGTCCGGTGTACGTGCGGTGCGAGACGCCAGAAAGCATCTTGGATATTTGTATGTAGGATGCAGCAACGAGACCGCTCTGGCACCGCGTCGCGCCACCGCAACGCATCGTGTGCACAGGCTCTAAGAAATCTCGTGAACTAGACGGCCACGACTACGGCCAGTCGTGATTATTGGCTGGTTGGCCGTTGCGACCAAGTGCGCAATTCATATTGTCTAGTGCGCGGGATCCCTTAAAGTTATAAGGAAGAAAACAACTTAATATAAAAACCCATCCAGTTCGTTCCTCCCCAAATCCAAAAAAATCTCTTTGATCAAACTTATTATTGCTAAATTGATGGAATATTGATAATGTACACACCTTTCTCGCTAAAAAAATAACTTGAAACACTTTGATCCCGTGTTTTGGCAATTTCGTATTCTAGTTACGGAGGTTGTAATCAAAATTTATACGATCATGGCCCTGATTGAGGTCTGTTTTGAGAAAGATCCGGTAAGTATAGTCAGCTTCAAAAATATGTATATACACAAATTTATTTTATTGGCTTCAATCTTTGTTCATTATTATTGTATCATTGTGTAGTGAATTGGGTATTCTATATTTAATTGTATTATAGCTGTAGTAATATAGCTATTACACATCATTTACAATTATTATAAAACATTGTCCCCCCGCCGCGTCTGTCTGTTTGAGCGCGATAAACTCAAAAATTACTACCAAACGAGTTTTCATACGGACATTCACGAGGAAAGTTTAGGTGTATAATTAATTTTTTTTTTTATATAAATTGGCTGAAAAATGACGAACATTTATTGTTGAAGATGTCGGAAAAAGTCATGCTGACTTGTGCTTTACTGGCGTGGAATTTACGTTAGTATTGCAATAATTAGATGTTTGGCACACAACATTTATAACCTGTATTAATATATAGGATACTTTTTATCCCGGTACCACGTTTCCTTGTGGTAATTTCCGGCCTCCGCACGAGCGAAACTGCGAGCAAAAGATAGTTGATACTATATTATGGAACTAGCCTCAGCCAGTGATTTCACCTGCGTGATATCTTTATAAATTATAGCCTATGTTACTCAGTGATAATGTAGCATTCTACCGGACAAAGTTTTTTTCTTTTAATCGGACCTGTAGTTTTCATTACAAACATAAATAAATCTTTTCTCTTCATAATTCTTTGCGTAGATAAAAATTGTTGCCAGTTAAATCCTTGTCCATGTATATGCACATATTTTTGAAGCTGACTGTACCTACCTCTAAAAGAGTTCGTTGAATCAAACTGTGAGACGTGTCTTATGAATTTTGCAACAGATATAAAGTTGATACGATTATAATTTTATTGAATTATGTGATGGAAAATACATAAATATTTGATTTGGAAAATGAAGGTAAATTTTGGAGAAAATAGAAAAAATACTTCTCATCTGTGATACTTTCAAGATGTCTCGACTTCTGAACCCCGTTAATACTACTATGAGTATAATTACACTCACTACTGGGCCCCATATATTTTCTATAGGTTTATATGAGATTACATTCCGAGCACGGTAGCAATGTCGCGGCAGCACTGCTAAAACGGCACTGCCGTGTGGCAGTGTCGTCCAGCCGCCGTGGCAGTCCAGTAGTGCGGCGTTCATGAAACAACTAATGCCTCAATAGCGAGACATCACTAACAGCGGAGTGCTCGGAATTAGCGCGGCAAGCAAAATTGTCACGGCAACAACGCCGTGATAGATTGCTGCGTACAGCGGGGTTCGGAATCATACTTTATAGTGAATTCTGGAAAGTGAAAGTAAACTCTTGACTCATATTTTATGTATTCACGAAAAACCATTGAGAATTAAAGCTGAGGTGTTTGCCTAATACTTAGTAGCTCCACAATGTTAGTCAGAATCTCATTCTTCTATGATACAAGCAAATGATATCAATTAATTTGGAAGGTACTTTAAAATTAATTTAAAGTTTCACCAAGGACAATTCAACTTTAAGTCAAAATTCAACCAGATATAATACAATTTTTATCTGTAATCAGCAGCATCATTATTAACATTATTAGCATTATTAGACAGACGACAGACTGCCAAGTCATAGGTCTCGAGTTTGAACCCAAGGCACGCACCTCTGACTTTTCGGATTCATGTGCGTATTATATAATTATCACTTGCTTAAAAAACGGTGAAGGAAAACATTATAAGGAAACCGGGCACGCATGAGAGATATTTCTCGATGGTATGTGAAGCCAAGTCAGTGGCCAATGGGCGGCTTTAATACTCTGGCCCAAGTTAATCAGTAAGCACACGAAAATAAGAAGAGCATTATTATGTGTGTATTAAATAATGATTATCACTTGCTTCAAAAACGGTAAAGGAAAACTTCCCTCACGAAGTTTTCCTTTACCGTTTTTGAAGCAAACTGCCTGAGAGATATTTTTCGACAGCATGTGAAGTCAGAGGCCCATGGGCGGCATAAAAACTCTGACACCAGGTTAGTCACTAACAACACAAAATATAAACATTATTAAAAAATCTATGCGACTGTAATCAACAATAAATCATTAAACCACTCAATCACACTTCATGTGTCAAAACCCAGGAGATTTCACGACATTCGCCGGTCGATTAAACACCTGAATTAGTGCAGGGGGACCTCACAGCTGGGACCCTATCATATTTCAATATAGAAACCCCCGAGTAATGAGACATTATGGCGATTACTCCAAGCTTGATGTACATTGCCTCTTGAGTACTGAGGATCGTGACGGGAATGCTAAAATAGCGATCGTGTGATATGGTTTATGATTTCTTGGGTTAATGTGGAGGAAAATTGGAAAGGTACACTATTTGCGCTGTAGCATGGTGCGGGTGACAGTTTCAGTAACATTTCGTTTCACTCTTGAAAGTTGCCGCGATTTACAATTTATGACTTAATATTTCAGTTGTACCACATTCGTAATATATTAAATAATTAATAACTGTAGTAAATTAAATTAAACCCAACCAGAATGTTCTAATCAAGAAATAAAATCAAATTGAATGAAAAATTAAGCAAAGTGTTATGCGTATAACGTAACGCCATAGACGTATTTAGTGATGGGATGTACTGCTACGATGGATAGTCGATATTTTTTATAATAAAAAACGTATATTGTGCGTAGGTCAATTTTTATTTTTAAAAGGTCTAATTATACAACAGAACATTTATAGGGTAAGGTTGCTTAAAAGGTTGCTAAAAAAAAATACATGTTATTCGTCTAAACTCATATCAGAGTCAGGAACATCTGAATTGTCACTCAATTCATCATCTGAATCTGTGACGGATATTATTAACGATGACTCAATTATGTTGTCAATATGTATGTCACGATCCCAATCAGACATAATGTCCCTTTTTGTTTTATTCACGACCTTCGACCAGTCTTCAGGTTGAACATTGTTGATGGCCTCTTGTAATAGGGCCAACATCGGCAACATCTTATTTGCCGTAAATGGCGGCGAAGTATTATTTCTTGCGGCGTAACCTAAAAATAAACGAACTTATAAAAAAAAGTATTCAAATAATCATCAATCAGCCTAATCTAGTATCTGGTAATGTTTTTAAACTAGGTACATGCTACGATCGGAAAGCTGATTTTTTTATAAAGCTTCAAAATGGGAATTGAAATTAAAAGCATACCTTTTATTTGGGCCCAAATCAGCTCAATAGCGTTATACTGGCAATGGTAGGGTGGTAGTCGAAGGACCTGGTGGCCTTTTTCTTTTGCCATCTCGTCCAGAGCATAGGTAGGAGTTGGTGGCTTATGGCGTCGGACTAAGGCAATAAGCTCCGTCTTTAACATTTTTATATCTGCTGTAACTCCGTTTTCACTCAGCCACTTCACCAACTCGCTTTTGCGGTTGGATTGGTTTGGGGGTTTATTAACTTGCACCGAATGGTAGGGTGCGTTGTCCATTATTATGGTCATAGGCTCTTTTAAATTGTTTAATAGACCTATGAACCAATCTTTAAATTTTTCGTAATTCATCTCCTCATGATACTCCGTAGTTTTTTTTGACTTAAAAGCCAGCAAACAATCAGGGACGAATCCACTTGCTGTACCTGCGTGACAAATAATAAGGCGTTCGCCTTTGCCTTCCGGCACTTTGGTACACGATTGTGCCGTATCGTCGGTCCAACTTTTACCCACTGTGTGGTTGGCGTTTAGCCACGTTTCATCCAAAAAGACAACTTTGCTCCAATCACTTATGTTTTTGGCCTTCCTTAAAAATCTACATCTTGCTAGGGCAATGTCAGTCCTATCCATAATAATCTTTCTTTTGTTAACTTTTTTGTAAACAAAGCCAATATCTTTTATAACTTGCCGTAGCGAAGTAATACCTCCTTTGAACAAGTCAGCTTCTTTTAATGATTTTAGAAGCTTGAGCAATGTGGGTAGCTCCATTCTTCTATAATAATCATAAATATGATTTCTAATAGCAACCTTAGCAAAATCATCCAAATCTGTGATTGGCTTCACCTTGGTCCGCTTTTTGTTGGGTGTCGATAATTTATTTTCAAACATCCCATCTTGGCCAATTTTCTCACGTGTTATACGCGAAACAGTATTGCGGCCAATATCAAGAGCTTCGGCTACTCGTTCTACAATATGATTCAATGGTAACAACGGTCCATTATTTTGTTGTTCTCTTTCAAAGTAGTCTCGGAGGCGAACAACAAGCTCCCTGGCCTGACTACCCAAAACAGTTTTTTTTGTATGCTTAGGCATGGTAATAACAACAAACTCAACAAACTTATAACAAATAACAATTTAACAAAAATGAAAACAAACAATGAAATCGTAATACGTGTCACATTAAGTCACAATATAACGCGCTTGCACTCGTACTCGCACTCACAGCATCGCACGGGTAAACAACATGGCCGCCGCGCCGATGCACCATAGAGCAAAAATGTTGTCACGAAAAAAAAAACATAAACCCGATTTTGATTATTTTATATAAGTACAAAGATAATTATGTAGCCATAAAACATTTATATTGACAAGTTTATACACGTAGCACACACGTAGTTACACTGCACAACTGAATAATACACTAATTTTCATAACAATATTAAAGATAACTAGATTCACGCTGCGAGTATCGTTAACGATAAAAATGAATTGCATAACCTCACATCCCTACGTGGTACTGACAAATGTCAACGTCATACGGGCAACTGTCACCCGCACCATGCTACAGCGCAAATAGTGTAAGAAAGAGGTTTTTTTATAAGGTTTATGCCCTTGAAAGTTTAAAAGTGGATAAATCTTTGTATGATGTACTTATGTTCTTAATGATTGATCATCTTACTGCCGAACGATTTAAAATATTAAGGAGCTGATGATGAGGAAAATTAGAAATCTGCTGTTTAGAAAGAAAGCTATTATTTCGCTGCTAACGTAAATTAAACTTTATTACATAAATGTTAAAATATCATTCTTGTGAAATCTATTAGACCCTGAGGTAAATATGTCTTAGCAACTAACAATATCAAATATCAATGAAGATTACGATTTCCATTGAACCACAACCAACGCAAAGTTAAATCCATTTCAAGCCCACTATGCAATGTATTCGAAACAAATCGAAACACCCACCAATCAGTAAGTCCTGCCCCAGGTGTCCCCAAGACGGACATAACGGCTAATGCACCTATTTATGTTATTGAATACTCAATATCTTCAAGACAGTAACAAATGGCTCACGGCAGCGGTGATCAGTCTTTCCTATTATTGTTTAATGGAATTGCCGAAGTCTTTTAGGTTTTCGGCACACTGTAAAAGATACATTAGCGTTGTAAACTGTGAGTAGCGCTACATTTATAACAATATCATCCAAAGACACCGACTCCTTTTCCATCGTCAATCAATCTGCCTAGCCGTTTCCCAAATATGTTAGGGTCGGCTTCCAGTCTAACCGTATGCAGTTGAATACCAGTATTTTACACGGAGCGACTGCTGATTTGACCTTCACTTACTGGGTAATACGATACCCTTTGATACACCCGTCTTTATCTCACGTATCGGTACGAAAAAATAATAGTTTATTTCGTGGAAAAAAGGTTTGCCAGCCAGCAAGGTGTTACCGGGATTGATTGCTGAAGGTACGCCATGGATGTACCATTAAGTAGCTACTTATACGTGTACCTCCACCCTCAAAGAAACATCCTCAGGATAACGATTGACATGTCGCGAACTCGAACACGGCGTATTGCCACACCAAGCGCTGAGCGCACACTGACCTTATCGCCCGTCAAACCTACTTATATACTATTCGCCCCACCTCAGCTCGGACCGTTATCAGCGCGATAAGGGGCGAATAATCGCAGTAAAGGTGGCGAGTTCGCGAAAAGTCTATCGTCATCCTGAGGATGCCTCGTTGAGAGGTGAAACACCTGTCAATTTCTTTCAGGGTTTTTATAAGACTCTTTAGAAATAGCTAAGCGGAACAGGTTACTAAATATATCCACTTTTATTGTATTCTATAACGGATTTCCGCAAGGTCACGCCTGAATCAATTAACACTCCAGAGAGTGCTACATAAGCCTGCCCACAAGAGAACATGGATGACCCAAGAAAACCCACACAAACTTTCAACCCCTAGTTTAAAGGGTGGGAGGTGATTTACTAAAAGTCCTTGAAATATTTTATTATTTATAACAAGGAATCCCTATATCAATTTTCAGACCTCTAGCATCAAAATTTGGGGAAGTCTCATACAAACTTCCATCCTGGGGGTAAAAGTTCAAAGTTTTAGAATTTTTTGTTGTTTTTTGGTACTAATACTAGATTACCTACCAAAATTTCAACTTTCTAGGACTTCAGGAAGTACCCTAAGAACTTTGATGATCATCAGTGAGTGAGTGCGGGAATGAATAAACGAATCAGTGACGAAATCAGGGATTTTTAGATAACAATAAAATCTAAAGTATAAGAGCTATGCAATTGAAACTTTATAAGTTTAATAAGTCTACTATTGACATCATATTCCGAGAATTTTGTTTATCTGGTATAATACAAACCCAAGTTATGAGGGTTCACAAAAACGACGAAGCGCTTCGAGAAAATGTAGGTAGTGCGCTTCGCTTGGCTCGTCTTGGCGGGATTTGTTAGGGTCGCGAATCAGTTTGATCAACACACAACCTAATACTGATATACAAATTGGAAAAAAATAAAACGTAAGAACATTTTAATTTCGCGGGATACCCTGTAGCTTTTACCTTAAGTATCGGTACTTGTGAAGGCAATTTGATGCTCTTCACTAATATAGATAGATATCTCACGAATTGCCTTAAGTGTGGCAAATACTTTACCCAAGTAAATAGGTATTGTAACAAATTTCTGAACTTCTAACTTCGTGTAATCTTATTTCATTGTTAGTTCAAGGATCAATTGTTTGAATTTGATATTTAGATGGACTGTTATTGAATTTTGACAGGTAAGTGACCTGTATCTAGCTTTGTTTGATAGACCTTCGAGAGCAATGGAACGTTTCAATTGCTAACTAGTACTGTAACTTAAATTAAATCGAATTATTTAAATATTGTAAAATTTTGCCAGTGCAGACTAGAATCGACATGGCCCTCTTAATTGAGCAATTTAATAACCAAAGCATTAAAATACCTATATCACATAAAATAATTACAAGAAGTATCACCAGGAATAAACTAAAAGTACCTCAGGCTAGAAACTTTTATGGTAGGCGAACAGTAAAATTTCTAATTCCCACAATAATCAATGATATACCTAAATCCATAAAAGATGAAATAAACGTGAAAAACTTTAAACAAAACTACAAAAAATACTATTACAACTGCTTAAACAACATAGTTCAAGACAATATTTAAATACAAAACACTAATACAAAAATATAAAAACGAAACAACCTGTATGTATGTTGACTAGAACCGGATTTCTTATGAGCGCCCAGTAGCGGGCGACTCATAATATTCAAGACACTACGTGCTACTTGCTGATAGATGTTTACGCATAAAATATTTTTCATGTACACATTTTTACTTATATTTATGTCTTAGTTTTTAAGCAGTGCTGTTTTAGCGAATGTGAGTACCAATACAAACCATGTCTGGTTTAATGGTACAAAACTAACTTAACCTGTATTAAGACTATGATAAATAAATAAATAAAAAAAAATAAAAAATAAAAACTGAACTTATTTTAATTATAATTTCAAGCTCGTGAAGCCCTTCTAAAAGCCACAATTAGTTTTCACTTTAGTGCGAAAAGTTTCTGACGTATCGAAATATTATTAGTCGTAGGAAAATATACTCTAAGTATACTCTAACACTTCAAATTTCCCCTTAATACCAACTAAAATTATAAAGAGTTAATTATTTTGTTTGCTTGTTTGTAAGTTTGTATGTATGTAGGGGGTAATCTCCGGAACTACCAGTCGGATTCTAAAAATTGCTTGCGGACAAAGTCATCGGCAAAAGCTAGTTTATCCATATTTTGATCAAAAATCTACACTCCAAAAATAGATGAATAAAAAAAAAAAAAAAAATGAATATGTAAATCTAGCAATCAAAACATTAATTAAACCTTTTAAAAATAGTAATCGATTGAATTCCAGGGTATACCCGCCAAACTTCTGATAAAAAACTCTTTCCAATAACTGGCAAACTGGACATTTTCCAACGCCATCTGATTAAAAACCAACCGAGTTGAACAACCAAATAGGATGAAAAACCAATAGCGAGTTGGATGGGGAAACTTGTGTCTGGCTATAATCTTTGGAATGGGGTTCTCTCATCAACAATATATTATTGGCAAGTTGGAATTGAACCTTTTAATTGCCGGAATCGGGTTGAAACAGACAAATGTACTTACATTTAAAAATGAGACTTAGAAGTTATTAAATGTGCAGTATCATTAATTAATTGCAAAGGGTAAACTGCGTGTTGTATTTAATTGCATTATGTAAGTAGTGCATCGTTACCAAACCTACGTACGTAGGAACAAAAAAAAAAAGTTTTAAAATGTTTCTTTTACTAAAACTACTTTCTGTCCATCACGTTGTCCGCGTAATTGAAGGTAATAAAATATCTTTCTAAGTTATCCCAAGGGAACTTCTGATAAGGATTCGTTTATCTAATTCGGCGTACCTAATTAAGCAAAAAACGTAACAATGATCACTAATGTTTTCTAAAAAAAAACATTAGTAAATTACTTAAAGGTGTAGGTAATATAAAATGGCTATAAATAGAACACCTACTTAAAATGCATCCCCATCTTCAACACCACTAAATCACTCACAAAACCCTTTAAAAACACGAATAAAATCTTGTCAGTTAACTTCGTACTACCTGAAGCTGAAACAAAAAAAAAAAGGGTTGCGTAATAATTCAACCGAGGTTTTTTTACCCTATCAACCATCACTTGGGCGCTAACCTCGGTCGATAAGGTCGGGTACCCACTGTATTATCTTGCGTCCTTCGCACGGCTCACTCTAATGCTCTTTATGTTTTTATTCCATTACTTTAGGCCACACCGCGAATGTACCCGCAGGTTACGTTCCCTGCGGCTGTCGTTAAGGTAACGTATTGCTATACGTAATGTCTTTTGCCAGCGTTGCTTATTTTAACACGCGAATGTGTTTTCTGTAAGTAAAACAATGGCAAGATAATACTTACTATACGTTTTCGTTGAGTAGGCTCTTGGGGTTTTTATTTCTTTTTAATAACAGTTTTGCCAAGGTTGTTGGTTTTTACTGTAGTAACTGCGAATAATTAATGTGAAATATTGTTTTACATAAACCTGTTTTACTAATTTTGTGTTTAGAAAAGCCAGCGCGCCTTTTGCTTACGGCAGCGAAATACCAAGTGATAAATTCAAACTATTGAAAATACCTTGTCTTTTATAACCACTTGACATCATTTACTATTAAAAGCATTTATTTACTTGCATTACACAACTAAATTTTCTATCATTCGTCAAAAACCGAATCTTTATCGTGGAAAACCTACTCCATAGTAGTGTATGGAGAGCAGTGGAGACCCAGTGGTAACGGCCCCGACTTGCGAGTCGTGGATTCGAACCCACGCAGGCGCTTTACTTTGTGTAAATAATGTCATCACAACTGCTTTCAAAACGGTGAAGGAAAACATCGTGAGGAAACTGGCATGTCCTAGAATCCATAATTCGAAGACATTTGTGACATCTACCAACCCGCACTGGGCCGGAGTTCATTTCCCTCTTGAAGACAGGAGGCCTGTGTCCCAGTAGTGGGGATAATATAGGCTGATTAAGGGTAGTTCATGCTTACAAAAGTTGAAAGAACTACATGCACAACCTTTTCTATCTAATCCAAAAATATAAATGGTGTATCTCAGTAGCTTATCAACCCTGGCAAATTGCAAGAGTCAACAGGGCGAGCGAGTTATTTATTTAACCCACCTGTTACTACTAAAGTGATATATTAACTTGCCACTTTATTGCACTCCGCTTACTTTTTTTTTAGAGTTTACTTGTACTGTAGTGTAGCGACGATGCATTTGTGTGTGATGAAGATTTGCCGTTTGTTTGTTTTGAAGTGAAAACTTGGGATTTTTGAGATGGGTCTAAAACAATGATTTCGCGACACCGTGATGACACCAGCTTGTGACCATTAAAAAGACATCAACGCGTTGATTACCGCGGTGACGATTTTTTTCAAGTTTTCACTTCTGTCGGCAATCCCAGAGTGCCACCGGTTTTTTATAATATGAATTTCGGGTTCAGTATATACACTCCAGCAAAAGTAGCTAGGTTAATAATATAAATTCTTACACATCCTAACTAGTATTATAAATGTGAAATTGAGTTTATTTGTTACGCTTTCATGCCAAATTTTTTTAAAGCACAGCCACATTACATACATTAAACTTATGCTACTTTACGTTAATAATCTTAATAACTAAAGGACCAATGTGCATGACAATTACGGCGTACATAGCATTAATAACAACATCTAGCTGCTTTGCAATTAATATACTAAATTAAAACTAAAATAAAATAAACTAAAATAGACTGACGTAAATAAGACTAGTCACAAAAAAAAAGTTAAGAAATTAATATTAATTTCTTAACTTTTTGTTTTTGTTGTTACTATGTTTTTTATCCCGATATTCCCATGGGATCGAAACTTATATGCGGGTGAAACCGCTTTTTCGAAAAATCAATAATCAATTAAATAATTCGAAAATCAACATGTTTGTGAAACGAATTTGTTGGTAGGTATTTAATTTTCAGGTAAAAGAGTGATACACGAATTCTAGGTGCAGTAACATAATAAATCCCTGTACCTTGCACTCTCTCCGCGCTCAACGCTCTCTTGGCAGCTAAACCTGACTGTGACGTGTTCAATCTGCCTAGCCTTTTCCCAACATGTTGGGGTCAGCTTCCAGTCTAACCGGATGCAGCTGAATACCAGTATACTACATGAACCGACTGCTTGACTTCCACAACTCAATAACTGGGTAATACGATACCCCTTGCTAAGATTGGCTGTCAGACTTTCAGGCTTCTGGCGACCCGTAACGATTGTCAAAGATCCATGCATGACAGCCGGGACTAACGGCTTAACGTGCTTTCCGAGAGACAAAGGAGTCTCGGTATGTAAAGATCCATTCATGGACCGACCGCGTCAAGCGAAGCTTAACTTGATAAATCGTCCCGTGGGGCTGTTATTACTTAGCCACAAGCTTCCTAACCTAAAATGCTGTTTTAAAACTTCGTTACAATACCAATAGTGCAATCCACGAAGACGCGCCACACTCCGCTCCCCTTCGTACTACAGTCCAACTTACAGCACAGTAATCGCGGAGTGGGGTGCGTCTTAGTGGATGGCACTATCTGTACTAATCTACCAGACCCAAGCGCCAAAAACTGCGGAACATCATTCCACCCGAAACGCAGACAAAAATATTGCCTGCAAAATTGAATTAGGGAAAATTTGCAAAACAACAGTCTAATCTAACAGCCAGCCGAATTCTAATTAAACAAATTAGTTACCAGAGTGTTGTAGGATCTAGCGACAAATTCCAAGTTTTGAAAAGTACGGACTTTACGAACGTACGTGAATAATTTACTAATGCACCGACGTCGCACTTTCGTATCGCAGTGGGAATGAAATGTGTCGGGCTGTGACTGTGGCTAGCGGAGAGGGCACGATGGCGATTAATGAGAAATATTTATAGCAGTCTGCTGGTGCATCGTCCTTTTTTATCTGGCGAAGCAAAAAGGAGGCTAATGATTTTGACTATGTATGTATGTTAATCTGTTACCTCATAACTTCTAAACTTCCAATCATAATTTGACAAATGAGGAATCTTTCATTTTAATTGTCTTAATCGTCCGCTGGTTATAGGCTATGTGACGTCACATTAAATGCAATATGGCGCCCTCTAGAAAACTGTGTTTTTTTATTACTAAATATGCCTGTATGTCTTAGTTTAATATTATGAGACACACATATTCACAAAACGTGGACCTTGAAAAAACTAGCACTAGCAACATAATACGCATCAAAAAAAAAATTGAAGAAAATAAACTTGGTTTCAAGTGCTCAAACTGAAACTACTTCATACGTATTTTTTTAGTAAACCGCCGTTCTAAAATCCCACTATCTCCCTATCTGTGTCCTAGCCCGACCCTCACCACCCTGAACGCGAAGCGCGCACCTCTCTCTCATCATATTTGCAGCTTTCATTACAGATATTAAAAACTATGCAGTCGGGATCCGATTCATTAATACGAAAGAATGTAAAATGCTACACTACTTCTGTTTTGTGTATTCCAACAATGTAAACATAAGTGCAGCTCTTTATCTTTTTAGTTTCTTTAAGTTTGAGAGTGGAATTTTACTATTATAATGGACTAGCTTTTGCCCGCGGCTTCGCCCCCGTGGATGTCGGAAAATATCCCACGAGAACGTACTACCAATACCGGGATTACATTCCTAAAAGCTGATGAAAAGGTCATTGACTCCTACCGCTGCGCCCGCGTTACGGTCAACCATAATTATTTTGTCACGCGTAATTTGGAATCTATGATATCTTTTAAACTTTTAATTTAAATGAAATGATGTCAAGGCATATTTTAATCTAAAATTAATGCTCAGTTTAAGTAACATAGTTTATTGAATAAGGATTAATATAATACCGGTCCAAATAGCTTCGGAAATAACAATGAAATTTTTATCAAATTCTGAAAGATAAAAATGGTTATTGTGGGTCATCCTTAGAAGATAGACACATGCCATTGCGGACTTTTTTGTTGAATTTTTAAGATGAACAATACTGTAGAACAAAAAAATTATGTAACTTTTACGATTTCCCCGACGCACGCCAATAAAGATTTTTCCATACATCTTCAACAATAATCGTCAAAGTTCAGCTAATTTACACAAAACCTTTAATGAATTATACACTAAAACCTTTCGCATGAATCACTCCATCCACTGGCGATAACTGTTTGAAAATCCGTTCAATAGTTTTTGAGTTTATCGCGTTCAGACAGACAGACGCGGCTTGGGACTTTGTTTTATAATATGTAAGGATAGTGAAGAATTGACGTTTTCGGGAACTGTCTTATGTAATTTTGACGTTCGGACAGTGCTGATTCTCAACCTAGTTTGAATAAATGACTTTTGAATTTTTGAAACATCGAGGATAAAAGAGTTTTATATTAATTTTGCAGAGAGAAATCTCACTTGCGTGGACACTCAAACGTAATTTGTAACGTACGAATCGGCATTTGTAGCGCTGAGTCAATCGTTCAGCCTAGAATATCATAGTTCCTACACACAAGACATTATTTATTCAGCCTGTCAGAAAAAGTTGTCCTCGATAATTACTCCATTTCACGGCTTCCTCGTTTTATAACTATCTCAGAAACGTTTCTGTTTTCTGCTTATCAATAATTCTTAGAATTTTCAGTAGGTACACGTGTTTTTCACCAAACGCTATTTTAGAGAAATGATACGGCTTCACACACACAATGATATGTAAATAAACGAAATATTGCAAAAGATGGAACGCAATTCCACATTCGAATGCTTTTAATTTGATTGAACTATGTATGTTCTGTATTATTTTTAACAAAAAAAAAAATGGTTATTTATTTTTCTATCATTTTAATGTTTCTACAAAATATTTATTTAACTTCGAATTCATTTCTAAATGAACCGCAGTCTAGGCAAAACCAGTGTACAAATGCTAGAATATTTAATAATTAATCATTAATATTCTCTGCAGCATCAGCAGTCAGTCTACAATAACCACCCGGACCAAAAAATGTCCAATAAAACGCAGTAACTATGTACAAAAGAAACGATACATTGAACTTAGTGTATATTATATAGAAAACTATAAAATCGAAGCGCAGCCGACAGCATTTTAATTAATGTATTACAAGCTGTCAACGTCAAACACTTAGGGTTGTGACACTTTCATAGTTTTAAGTTTTAGGGAAATCTCGTAGGTATGCTGTAGCAGAATAATGTGGCTCTAGACTTCTTGTGAGTGTGTTTTTTCAAGTTTCAGGACAGTTTGTATTTGTTAGGGTTCCGTACCCAAAAGGAAAAACAGGACCCTATTACTAAGACTCCGCTGTCCGTCCGTCTGTCTGTCCATCTGTCACTAGGCTGTATCTCATGAACCGTAAGACAAACAGACAGAAGAAAGACAGACAAAAGACAGACAAGAAAAACAAGATAGACAGACGACAGACAAGACAGACAAGACAAGACAAGAAAAAAGATAGACAAAAAACGAGTAAGACAGTAGAAATTTTCATAGATGATGTATTTCTGTTGCCGCTATAACAACAAATGCTAAAAAACAGAATAAAATAAATATTTAAGGGCTCCCATACAGCAAAAGTGATTTTTTTGCCGTTTTTCCTTGGTGCGCGAGTCCGAGTCACACTTGGCCGGATTTTTTTTTCCGTAAAATCTCCAAATTTGTAAAAACTGTACGAATATATTTTTGAAATAATGGTAATTTAAAATATCTAAGTAATTCCATTGTTTTATCAGCTCTTTATGCGATCTCATCATAGTGCGTTTGTTTTCAGAAGAAAGGCGATGATTGCTGAAGCGCATAGTTTTTCTGGGAACCTACCTATTTGTTTTCCCAAGTATAAAAAATAACTAAACAATCGGACTTTTTTATTTTAATTATTCATTATTGTCTCACTGCTGGAAAAAACTCTCCCTACTCTCTTTCCACCTCCCTCTGTCTAGAGCTGCCAAGGAACAATCTTTATAAAAGGAGTCCAGCTTATCCCACCATCTCCGTTTGGGCCTGCCGCGATGTCGTTTGTCATTGCGGAATTAGTGACTAATAATGCTTAGCACTATCTTCTGTGTCTTTTAAACTGACCTCGCAATACATGCTAAATAAAATAAATGAAAGACTAATTTTAGAAGTGTGGCAACCCTAAACTCGACGCAAGTAGTGAATCAATAGCGCACGTTTTCCAGTTTAATTAAAATTTCGACATAATGTTACCTTTGAGCGACCCCACATTGTAACTAGTAATTAAGGCTTCACTGATAAATGGCTGTTTTCATTTTAAAATATTGATATATTTTTTTTATATAGTTAAAAATACCAATGTGTTTTTTTGCAAAAACTATTTAATAGTGCAAAATAAAAAAATAAACCTTCCATAACAATTTGATTAATATTTGAATACAGATGGTGATAGGCATCGAAATAATTAATTTTACTAGAAATACAATTTAAAATTTGGAGTTAAAATTGTGTCTTTTACATAAAAATTATGTTAGCCCTTCCTTTTTCATAGACGGTTAATAATTTGGCATATTAAAATGCATGTTATTATTTCAAGCACAAAAAATAACGCAAGAATAATCTCGCCCATATGCACACAACAAATAATTCACCTACCCACATGCTAAGCATATTACTGAGAGGGAAAATACCCAACAACCTTGTCTCCTTTTTAACCTTTTGACCGCCATCATACAAATCACTTTCGGGGTACCCGACGCTAAAAATAAGTTGAGGCATTTTATAAATTTAATAATAGGAGTTGGGGCCTTTTGTCCAACACTTAAACTGCTGGTTTGATGATGATTGTTGAATAGGACCTCGTTATTTTGCCTGTATTTGTTAAACCTTGACATTTATAATTACTCCAAAAATACTACCTTGCCATTTATATAAAAAAATCTGCCGTTTCATAGATAAGTGCAATACCTACGCGATCAAAATGTATGGAACAGCAGATTTTTTTTATAACTGACGCAAAATTTCAACACAGGGGTGTTCAGAATCATGTACTGAATCCATGGTAACAGTTTTCGCGTCGATGTCCTCCCTGCCACATTGTTTATGATAAAAAAATATTTAATAATAATATATAATTTAATTCAGGCAACAAGGGACGAGCCTGTGGCTAAGTAATATTAGCCGCACGGGTCGATCCGTCAGGTTAAGCTACGCTTGCCAAAGTTGGTCCGTGTATGGGTGACCATCTTTCAATACCGAGACTTCTCCGTCTCTCGGAAAGCACGTTAAGCCGTTGGACCCGCCTGTCATTCGTGGATCTTTGACGGTCATTACGGGTCGTCACAAGCCCGAAAGTCGGACAACCAGTCTTACTAAGGGGTATCATGTTATCCAGTAACTAACTGGGTTGTGGAGGTCAAATAGGCAGTCGCTCCATGTAAAATATTGGTACCTCTTCAGCTGCATCCGGATAGGCTGGAAGCCGACCCCAACATAGTTGGGAAGAGGCTAGGCAGATTGATTGATTTAATTCAGGTAACACAGACCGAAAATATAACACACTTTGGGCCCTTGGGTTATAACGATGGCGATAGGAAACTCACTATTATTCGCGATACACTGGCCTACAACGCATTTACCTACCTACTCCTTCTCAGAACACATAATGTAACACCTTTATCTTCCCTAAACAAAAACACGATTTACCTAACACATTGTCTATACATTGGGCTTCAAACCGACCTTAATTGAAAACTGTCCCTACACCGGCTTTAGGTTATGGCTTGATTTTAATAATAGATAACATAGACGTCCATAGTCTTCAGTCGATGGCTTTATACCAGATTAGTTGGTGGCTTTGGGTACGACTTGACTAGAAAGTAAATAACGTATGTTATTAAATAGTGCGTGGTGGTAACTGAAGTTATTATTGAGAGGACTGTTTTTTTTTTACTTAACTGCATGCAAGAGCTGTCAGTGTCAATATAGTGATGGAATATTGAAACTGACAGGTCTTAAACGCGGTTAAGAAGTGCTGATCAAGTTCGGTTTCATTGGTGAAATTGGCACTTTATTTAAGATTGATTTATATTAAGCCTGGCGTCGACTACATACGAAATGCGTCGAATCAAAGAGCCGAGTCGAGTCGCATTTATTCCTACTACATACTAATCGCATCGAATCGAAGAGAACCGACTCGCGCATTTGTTCCTTGTGCGTTTATCTCAGTTGAATCGAATCAAAACGTTCATTCATCGCAACTCATCAAAGTAGATCGTGTGTGCGTGATGGTCGCTTGGAAGTGCGAAATGGTCACATTTGATTAAATACAAAAAAAAAACTCGTCAATGAGCATCAGATTCCCCGCGTCCACAGAGGCGTACAGAGTTTAGTCGAAACACGTCGGCGAAGAAAATTCGCCGGTCGGGCAATGCGCCCGGGTGATTCGATTCGATTCGCCACGACTCGGCGAGGCTAGTGACGTGAGCCTTTAGTTGGTGGTTTTGGGCATCGTTGTATGTTGTAAGAGACTGTATTAGTAACTGAAAGGAAAAGAAATCCCATCTTAGCCACAATTTATCATAACTCCCCAACTAATGATCTTCATCTCATGTTTTATTAAAACCTCATGCAGCAAAGACAGTTTGTTCCGCCACAAATAAAACCATCTTCTCGAATGTTCCACGGAAAGTTTCAATTGAAATGTCACGATAACGAATAACAATAGTCTGCCATGTTGAGCGCCTGTTCGTACTGGGGACGCAGTTTCTGACAACTTTTTTGTATCTATGGCAGTTTGGTTAGATCGAATTATTTTTGTTGTTGATTTAGTGGAGAACGTGAAGATGTGTTTTAGCTGTTTTTTTCCTTATAATATTTATTGTAAGTACTTACCTACTTATTTTACGTGTTTATTCCATTAAGATGTCTAGAATAAACACATAAAATCAGTAGGTTAACACAAGCCCCTCTAAGTCAATTAATAACAGCCACACGGGTTGATCGATCAGGTTAAGCTACGCTTGCCGCGGTTGGTTCGTGGATGGGTGACCATACTTTCATACCAAGGCCCCCTATACCTTGGAAAGCCCGATAAGCCGTTGGTCTCGGTTTTAATTTGAAGATCTTAGACAGTTGTTACGGGTTGTCAGAATCCCGAAAGTCTAAGAACCGATCTTTCCAAGGGATATCGTGTTACCCAGTAACTGGGTTGTGGAGGTCAGATAAGCAGTCGCTCCACGTAAAATACTAGTATTTACCTGCATATGGTTGGATTGGAAGCCGAACTCAACGTAGTTGGGAAAACGCTAGGAGGCAGATGATGATTCTAAAAGAACAAATAAAAAATAAAATAAAAATGAATATAGTGTTAAACACGAACACTCTGACTGTTGCTTCTCTTGCAACACATTTACAAAACACCACCCAACCTAAGATCCATACAGAAGTACTCTGTCAAAGGGCTACCAAGTGCCCTCAACGATTTCATAAAACGAGAGTGAGTAAGTGAACTAGACTCAAGCAATACTGGAAGGATTATTACACCGCGTCCTATTAAAAAAAAATCGCTTATAAATAGGACACGGCCTGACGGAGAATTTAGTTTGAGATATTGAAATTATCGTCTATTGTATCATATGGCATAGATTATAAAAGACTAGCTTTATCATGTGGCTTCAACCCGCATGGCCGTCGGAAATTATCCCAGTAGATCGTACTACCGAATGAAAAGTATCCTTTGCCTTAATCCAGGTTATGATCTACCTGTGTGTCAAATTTCAGGTTCACGAACACAAGTCAGTCACCTCAACAATTCACCAATCAGTCACGTCAAGAAATAGTAGTAGAAAGTTGGCAACACACATCAGTCATGTACTGTAGTCACTACCGGCGCGTCTCAATCAACGTCGCGTCACCCGCAAGTCAAAACTTGTATTGCTAGGTACGAAACATGGATAATATTATAGAAAAATTAATTGAGTGACTATGACTGACTGATTATCTGTTGTCACACACGTCCCTGAAATTGATGTGACTGATCGGCGACTTGACGATGACCTGACTGACGCGTATGCATGAACCTTTCATCAAAATCCATTCAGTCGTGAAAAGATAACAAACAGACAGTTCAGTTTTGCGTTTAGAAGATTAAATTAACCATTTTCTAGATTGTTCAGTGTAAAGTTTTGTAGGAGTAGCATGATTATCAGCCTATAATGTTCCCACTACTGGGACACAGGCCTCCTCTCAGTGAGAGAGAGTGGACCGTATTCCGCCACGCTGGCCCAGTGCGGGTTGGTAAATGTCACACAGAAATTTTGGCCGCTTTCCTCACGATGCTTTGCACGAGCACTATCCAATAAATAATGGAACACGCACCCTTCATTGAATGACCAACAACCGTCACCCCTCTAATCTCAATCACAAGGAACGACCAATGAATGTGTGAGTGTCCCAACTACCTAAATACAGAAGTGAGATAGACATTCTACTTGAAACTGTCCTGAACGCTTCAGATAATGATGAGGGGGATTTTCTTCACAAGTGTCTCAAAGTGGTACAGACGCAGACAGTAGTCATAGATACCTTTTGAATCAATTTTCACTATGGAAGGTAAAATAGCAAATTATTTGAATTACAGAGAATATTTTTATTCACTCTACTTTTATTTACTCGCCACAATTCGCACTATCTTAAGTATATCTATTTAGATCTCAACAGGAAAATCAGAGTTAGAACAAGTTTTTTTTGTCATCAATTTGGCAACTTGACAAAATCGATGACGAAAAGTTATACAAGTGAAGAGGAAGATTCCGCTTTGCGTGTGCCTTATTATTTACTAACTTTTGCTCGCGGCTTCGCCCGCATGCAGGTTGGGAACTATCCAACGGGAACATACTACCGGGATAAAAGTATTCTATGTCCTAATCCATAACTTATGGTCTAACCATGTGCCAAATTCCATCCAAATCCCTTTAGCCAAGTAACAAAAAAAATAACAAACAAACTCACTTTCGCATCTATAAAATTAGGATTATCTAAACATCGTCTTTGCATAATATCCAGAAAAAGCTTTTTCAAAAGCACTAAAACAGTTCCTTAGGTTACCCATTTTCAACAATACTCTCCTATTAATAATACTCTCCTATTAACAATACTCTCCTATTAACAATACTCTTCTATCAACATTTCATAGTCTACCAGAAAACAATGTCCACTAGAATATCCTCCCCCCATCAAAGCATTACTCGACAAAACATCGTTAAAGTTAACACCTAATAGTTATCGAGAGAAAATATGAAGAGAAGGGGCGTCATCTTCAGTTTATTGACCGTCTGCTGTAGTTACAGAGATCGGGGCATCTAATCAGGGGCCCAGGTAATTCTAGCGGCCGTAGAAAGCAGCTGATTGGTTATCGATCCGCCTGCTTCCTTGCCTCAGCTTGGCTAAAGATAGTTTCTGTTATTGATGGACGCCTGGTAGAGACTTTTACAATCTTACGGTTGTTATTCGAGTTTAAGAGTTGGAAGTTGTCTGGTTCTTTGAAGTCTCGTGTTTGATTTTTGTTTGTGAGCGAGTTGGCTTTCAAACTTTTTACAGGCTATATTTGAAGATCAATGAGAACAGGTAATATTCTCGAATCCCAGAAAAACATGTCTGACAATAAAATGACAAAAATAAGTGGTGGCATTCCGGAAGCGCCGACAGAAATGAAAATTTGAGCAAGTCGCCTTGGTGGAAGAAAAATACTTGTATAGAATATTGGTCCGTGACCTTATCTAAATAAAGAGCACAATAGTGTTTACAAAAACTAAAAAAAAAAAAACCTCCGAAACCTTGAAAGTAAAAATACTTGACTAGAACATTGATACGTAACAAAATATAAATAAAGAGCACAATCGCGTTTACAAAAAGGAGGTGTCATCACAGTGTCGCGAAGTGAATGATTTAGTCCCATCTCAATAATGCCGAACGCGCCTAAAGAAGTTTTCACTTCAAAAATTACTATTACCACTTACATTTGTTCTTTTACAGGTGAGGTCCCAATACAATAATGTCATCACAAATTCCACACCCAGAGACGTCACTCAAAAACCAATCATCACCACCAACAAAAATGAAATGTTATTAAACTGTAATATTTTGACAGACAGGGTCCAAAATATTTGTCTATTTACGTAGATGATCAATTAACAAGTCCCAAGTAACGATGATGTGATGACTCATGGCCGATAGTAAGTTGATAATAATAAGAGAAAATTACAAATATTACTGTAGGTATGTTATTTTCTAATGATATCAACCTTTTTTCTAACAAAATCATCAAATCGATTCTAACCAAATGAATCAAAATACCATATTGGTCGGGTTTGCACGGTTCGATTTTAGTTGAACAGCTTTTGTTGTTCAAAAAAACCGGTCAAGTGCATGTCAGACCACGCACAATGAAGGGTTCCGTAGTTGGGATGATTTTTTTTATACACGAAATACCTACTTTATACACGAAATTATAGGAAATACCTACTTTATACCTATTGCATAACTCTAAACTGTTAGCATTTTTGTACATAGTTAATTGATTCAGGCGTGACCTTGCGGAAATCCATTACATCATACAGTTCATTAATCCATAAGGTTCGTGACAAGTCAATTGTCATCCTGAGGATGCCTCGTTGAGAGGTGAAACAGTCGATTTCTTTCAGGGTCTTTTTAAGACTCTTTAGAAATAGCTAAGCGGAACAGGTTACTAAATATATCCACTTCTATTGCATTTTATTTTAGTACATAGCAATAAATTCACAAAAGTTATCCAATCAGCGAAAATAAAAATAAAAAAACTTATAAAAGGGTATCTATTTGAAAAAAAAAAATTGCTTCACTACTGGGCTAGTATTACACAAGGAAGTAACAAAAAATGGAGTACAAACAGAATA
The DNA here is from genome assembly GCA_916610215.1 of Omphaloscelis lunosa. Classification (NCBI taxonomy): domain Eukaryota; kingdom Metazoa; phylum Arthropoda; class Insecta; order Lepidoptera; family Noctuidae; genus Omphaloscelis; species Omphaloscelis lunosa. The sequence goes on from OU744247.1 coordinate 4,844,769, forward strand.
AACGGAGACACATACGCACGAAGCTAGTTAATAAAAAAAAGCTTGTAAAATCAGTCGACATGTGCGCTGTAAAGAAGCTTAGCATGTAATTAATATTGGTATATTACATGTTAACCTCAAATGCAAATGGCTATTTATACAAAATACTGTTGAAGCAGATTTTCTGATTAATAGGCCAGCGAACAATGATCTTACGCATGAAGTTACTTACATAGGAGCGGAGTATTAATACATAACTGGCGTAAGTCACAAGCGAATGCGGCAAAAATATATTAAAATAATTTACTCAATATTATTGTCTTTTTAGGATTCCGTATCAGAAGGGTGCCACACGGAACCCAATTACTAAGCCTCCGCTGTCCGTCCGTCTGTCCATCAATCTGTCAGCGGTCTGTATACCTCAGTCTGTCTGGTCTCGTCCTATACTATTAAAACCAGGCATTCCAAAGACAGATTTCACGCAAACTCCGCCCCCTTGCACCCAACCACTCCACTATGTGCTAAACGCTAACACATCAGCAATAAAGTTAAATATCGCGTGCCCTCTTTGGTCGTATTCGAGCACGGAACTAAATGTCGTAAGTCTCAATTCTTATTTCGATTTTAACTAAAGTAATAATTGATCTAGAGAAAAAATATCTTATATCTGGATAATAAATTATATTTTCTTAGTGTCGATAATTATTTTAGACATAAAAGCCAAGTAATCTTGTTTTTGTTTCAAATCATCTTTAAAAAAGGACATGATTTTCGAGTAAAAATGAATCAAGTGAAAATATTCCGTAACTGTCTTATATATGGATGTCTTAAGAATTCAATAAATTATAAACTCAAATTCCATTTTGATTGTATGCGTAACTTTTCAGAATATTAATAAAAATAAACTTACAATTTAGGGAGCCTCCTCTTAAATGAGTATTCACTATTTTCACAAGAGCAAAGCTTGGTCGCCCAGATAAATAATGAATACGGTGTCATACAAGAAAAGTGTTTTTTTTTGCGTTTTTTCTCCCTCCCCCTTCGTGTGCGAATGTGACTCGAACTTGCTCGATTTTTTTGTGGGTTTGGAATCAAGCTAGTGTACCTATATCTGATAAAATGTATAGTGAAAATACGGTTGCTGCCTTGGTAAAAAAAAAGAAATTCTATTTAGTCCGTCTTTCAGATAATACAAAAATATTAGACACATATTTTTTGCTTTATCATATTAATAAAAAATAACTTAGAAAACCCGCATTAAAGTTGGGGAGTGGGGCTCGCTACTTCACAACTCAGTATAAAATCTAGCAAGGCGTGACGTCATGCCGCATTTTAGCTCAATGTATCGCCGTAATCTTTTGATTACGTCAAAAAAGAAAAAATACGTTTCCAATATTTTTTTATTAATCTCCCTTACGGACAAAAAAACAAATTGGACACAGGCCTATTACACCTGTATCAATGAAGGTTTATATACTTCCCGGCACTATTTTAATATTGACCACTGAAAAGTAATTTTGAATTATGTCATCGAGTCGTTATTTTCACCAAATATCCCCAGAATCATTAGGGAAAGTATCCACCAAAGTGGACAGAGAGTAAAGTTTTAAATGGCTAATATAATTATTTTCACATCTCTCCGTTTAGTACGATCAGCCTTTAATGTTCCCACTGCTGGGACACAGGCCTCCTCTCTATAAGATCCCGAGTGGGCCGTAATCCACCACGCGGGACTAGTGCAGGTTGGTAGATGTCACATGTCTTCGAATTTTTGGTTCTAAAACACGCTGGTTTCCACACGATGTTTTCGTTCAGCGTTTTGAGAGCAGTGGTTAAGCGGGTGAAGCGCCTGTCTAGGTTGAACCTACGACCTACAACTTGTAAGTCGCGGCCGTTACCACGAAACTACCATTGTTCTTAGCTTCTAAACAACATAGTAGAAATAAAATACATTTTTAGCACAGACTAAAAGGTAGTTAATTGATTCAGGCATTGACCTTACGGAAATCCATTATAAAATGCAATTGAAGTGGATATATTTAGTAACCTGTTCCGCTTAGCTAATTCTAAAGAGTCTTAAAAAGACCCTGAAAGAAATCGACACGTGTTTCACCTCTCAACGAGGCATCCTTTAGGATGACGATTGACTTGTCGTGAACTCGAAGATGGCGTGTTGCCACACTAAGCAAGCGGCGTGTTGTCTGCGCTCGGTGCTTGGTGTGGCAACACGCCGTGTTCGACTAAAAGGCACAAAACATATTGTAATAATAATAGTATAGTAAGCCTACTGGTTGTTCACGAGACATATCCTTGTCTCCCGGCAGCAGCTTCTTTGGATACGGGCTCTATCCAGTCGCCTGTAACTTATATCCCTATCTACAATATACCAGCATTATATTAGAGCTCTGGGCAAATGTGCCACACTGGCCGCACGTTAACACACGGCCGCGCTCGTCAGTACCTACCCTACAATCAGTTCCTTCATCCATGATTTGACATAGCCTATTATAGAACACTGCTGGATAAAGGCTCCTTCTAAAAAAGTGGTTGCCATGCATGCATAATCAGCCTATAAAGTTCCCACTGCTGGGACACAGGCCTCTTTTCTGTGAGAAAGTGGACCATGATCAAGCACGCGGGCCCAGTGTGGGTTGGTGGATATCGCATGTACACTAGGATCTCTTTTGTATCGCGTATGCGTTTTTAGACAAATACATACAAATGCACTATGCACCATAAGCCCATGGCTACACAATATCTAAGTTACTACAAGACCATATTTTCGGAGAAGTCTTGACCAAAAAGTTAGCGACTACAACTTAGTGTATTTTAATATTCAAGTATTTCATCAATATTTTTAAAAACACTTCGAAATATCAACGTAAAAAATCACTAGTTAGACATCAACGGTTAAAATCTTCACTCAGAGTCTCTACTTTATGTTCAGTGAAGGCTACAACTACGTGCTACGGCGTAGCCCTAATGGTGGCCGTCAGCTACGCGGCTACGAGTCGCTACGTACACTAAAACTTTTATAACATCTTGAAATGGTTGCAGTATTTTAGAAGTCACACATAATGTGAGACTGAGTTTACGTTTTGATAAGGATATGAGTTTTAGTTGCATTACGACACGTTGGAAATCTATTAGGTACTAGGCTCTGATTTTGTGTCAGTGTTTCTTCTTAGAGCATTCGGTAAGGAAACACCGACCTCATCTAGTTCTAAAGTATTATTATTTATTTGACGTGAATAAGTGTTTTTATACATACACTCACTTACACTCACACCACAATACTTACTCACCTTAACTGTTTTTGTATGTATAATGTATGTTATTTATTTTTCTTGTACTTAAATTATTGTAAATTATATATGAACTATGATTAATAATATTTCGCTAGCAGAACGTATTAAATTGTTAACTTTGCATAGTGTTTGGGTCACCAAGCTACAGGCTGTGCCTAGTTTGGGACCCGCTGTCTAATATTCTAAGTCTTCTGTTAGTGAGAATTTCATACCATGCTAGATTGTATATTTGAGAACTTTGTGTAAGCTAAATAAATGAATTTGAATTATAATACAAGTACAATTTAAACAGTTAAAATTCAAAAAACCCCTGACACAAACATTTCCCCATTTCTCCGTTTAAGAGCTACAGTGCCACAGATTGACACAGACAGACACACATAGCGGTAACTTAAAAAACTTATAAAACCCCTCTTTGCGTCGGGGCTAAAAATACCATTTATTTATATCATTTATTTTAGAACCAACTGTTACGGTTTATTTAGGGCCAAAATTGCTTGTCTTTTGTGCTACAAAGGCTTGAATAAATAAACCCAATGGTAGGCAAATCAAATATATGCTGCACAACGAAAAGCCGAAATGCCCTGAACCAATAACTCAGCTCAAACCTCCTCAGTTCCACGAACAACTAACAAAACTGTTTATACCAAACGATTGAATAAATAAACACATTGGATTCAACGTCCGAGAACCGATCCGACGTCCTCAAAGGTCGAAGTACATAATACATTTGTTACACACGAATCATATTCCCGACAATATCATTTCGTGAGTCGACGTAGCATGAAATACGCCCTGAGTGACTCGGCACAAGACGTCGACACTACAAACGATATGTATGTGCTGTACTGAAAGCTATAATATAATAGAGGAAAAAGAACATAGAATCTATAATACGTACTAGGTACATACAATACACATAAATAAAATTTAAGTATCTGTCTGTAATGTCAAAAGAACAGCTTTTTAATTACGATACATACAACAAAAACACATTTTTTTTGTCTGTTCATCTGTCTGTTTGTTCCGGCTAATCTCCCAAACGGCTGGACCAATTTTGACAGGAGTTTCACTGACAGTTATACAAATAAATAAAATTGATGATAGTATTCTATGCGGACGTAGTCCCGGGTAGCAGCTAGTTTAGAAGATATTTTCATGCTAATTATTTTTAAACTTGGGGCTTGTAGCTAAGTATTAACAGCCACACGGGTCAGCCGATCAGGTTAAGTTACGCTTGCCGCTCTTGATCCGTAGATGGGTTACCATCTTTACGCTCCGAAAAGCACGTTAAGCCGTTTGTCTCGGCTATCATTCGTTGATCTTTGACAGTCGTTACAGGTTGTCAGAACCCCGAAAGTCTGACAACCAGTCTTACCACGGGATATCGTGTTATCCAATAACTGGGTTGTGGAGGTTAGATAGGTAGTCGCTCCATGTAAAATAGAAGTATTCAGCTGCATCTGGTTACACACATTGATTGATTTTATTTTTTAAATGGTATTGATAAGATTAGCCATTCAAGTAAATTATTTTAGTTATATATAATTCTTCTTTCAATTGAAAAGCTACGACATGTTCGGTGTAGTACTTTTGACTTTTCATCAGTGAGTTTTTCCTTGCTGTATCATAATGGTAATTTATTCTATTCTCTTAGCGTGTCGATGGCAATCTAAATTGAGTCGGCACAGAATTTGGTTACGGATTTGGCCAATATATTTAGACAATTTTTATATTTTTACCAGCTCTGCCCCGCGGTTTCACCCGTATAAGGCTCGTGGGAGTATCAAGATAAAAAGTATCCTATCTCCTAGTCCAGGTCTTGATCTACCCATGTGCCAAATATCATCTAAATCCGTTTAGCCGTTTTAGCGCAAAAGCGTAACAAACTCACTTTCACATTTATAATATTATTAGTTAGGATTAGGATTTGTATGTAAAGCATGAAAGCAAATGTTCAATAAACATGGCCCATCTGAACTAGACTAGGGGTTAGCTCCCACTATCCTAGCTTCCTCTACGTCACACACCTCAGCAACTCGTCCTTTCGGAAACGAACCTTTCCCGTTGTAATATTTCATCCCCCTGCGCCCCTCAAATCATGAAACTTCTTTTACAGTGATTTGATGATATTGCACTTTGACGAAGCCCGGCGCGAGGATACACGACAAAAAAAAAGAAAAACAAGATGGATGACTCTAGTGAATGAATGGAAGCAGATTGGAGGGTCCTTGAGACCGTACAAGCATATGTTCAAGAGTTTTTGATATTTTCTTACAAGCTTTCGTGTTGAATAAAATGTTATTGTCGACAGTTTCATTGTCACTTTTCTTCGTTTGATATTTTCATCGTACTGCATTCTTTATTGTCGTTCTTTGTGATTGATGTCAACATCTCATGAATATTATTTTGTATTTTAGAAAGGACGCACCATTGGATGAATAAAAGGGAATTTAAATGTAATGAAAATCAAGAATCAAGAAAGAATATTATTCTTAGAAGAATATTTTGTAATAATAAGAAGAATAATATTTGAAAAGTTTTTTCGACTTGGACATTTTAATGGACTTGATTTTTGTCCTTTTATAGGGCACTAAGGGAAAACGTTGTCATCAGTGTAATTTTTATTTACTCTTTGGAAATCTGGTCATCAGCAATTTTACTGACTACAAAATTGCTGATGACCAGATTTCATTTATTGTATAATACTTGTAAAAAGCAGAACGTGTATTTCAGACAAAACTTTAAGAATAAAAAAATATCGAAAAGGCCAATAAAATGTTTTATTAGTAAAAATACATCTGATTCGCAAATCTGAGTGCAAAACCCTAGTGAATAACATACCTATTCATAAAAAGCGCGCCCGATTATTTGAGGTGCTACGGCTGGATCGCTCCTAAATCGCGCGACTAAAAGGCAAATCTGAAAACGGCAACCGTCGAAACTTGTGAAATAAAATGGTTGTACGTATCTATTTATATTGTTTAAAGTTTCTATATAGCAGCCATCTGGTTAAATTAGCCAGCTATTGAACGCCTAGGCCGTTAATTAAACGCCGGCATCCAATTAAATAGCTGAAGGACAACTAGCCAAGTCATTGAGCGCAACGTTTCACCAGGTGGCTGAATGTTGTATAGTCACTTAAACTGGGTGAAAAAGCGTAGGTAAGTTTAGAACTTTGACCAAACAGCGCGTGAGCCTAGCGAGCGCTATTTCCAAGCTGCTCGCAGAATTTTTTCACAATTTGTATCACTTGGCTGAGTCTTGGTCATCTTCAAAGGGCTGACTTTCAATACGCTAAGTTGTTAAACGTTGAATGATTCTAGTTCAACTAAGTATAGGCCCAATTGGACCAATTCTTGTTTATATAATGAACGGCCTAGGCGTCCAATTAGCTGGTTAATTTAACCTGATAGCTGCGACATCTATATCGGATCTCTTTATATTATTTTTTGCTTCTTATACTATATGTAATCTTGTATCATAATGAACTTACCTGTCAGTTCCACCGGCCATTGCCTTGTAGTCTTGTATATCCATGTCGCCCATGTACTGAGAAAAATCTGTAACGAAAAAAAAATACTATAGGCACATCTGTTAAATTATGGCAGAAGGTACTTTTATTAAAATGCAAAATTAAATAAAAATGATTAAATGTTCAAGAAAAATAGAGCTACAAAAAAACTTTTTTACAAAAAATCCAAAAGGATCAGTATTTATGTTTTTTGCCACCAAATTCCGAAATTAAAGTTATTTTTCACTTTGTAGTTTGGGAATCGTTTGGATTTTTTGTAAAAAAGTTGTTTTTTTTTTCCTTTTTGGTGGGTTGATTTGTAATTTATCTAAGTTACAAGAGCCTAATGTCAACTGCTCAATACCGTTTAACAAAATATTGCTTTTCCCGATGCAGGACTTTTCCCGATTCTGACGAACTGAGAACCTCCTCCTTTTTTTGAAGTCGAAAACAACTACTTAAAACGATTTTTGACGATCGAAGATGATATCCATCTCGTGAAGTTCTTGACCCGCCGTACTTTTGTAATACAATAACAAAACAAACGCACAGCTATCACCATATAAATCAAAGCGAAATCTACGAGACGAATGCCGAATTATTAATAACACAAACGATTTTCGACATCAATTGGCGGCCGTCGACGAAATTCGTCGCGATTTTGTATTCGGACCACGTGTCCCCCTCCCTTCGGCGCGTCTGCGGGGTGAGGGAGGACGACAAATCACGCGCACACTGTGGCCAAGCCACTAAATGAATATTGACATCCCACTAGCTAACGGGTTGAATTGATAATCGGGTGGTGATAGAGTATTTTGTTGGTGTGAAGTTAATTTGTGATCTATATTTTGAGACCGCTGCTAGCTAGTAATTATGAAGGATTTAAGGTACAGTTGAAATTATGGGTTACTTAGACTTTCGCTTTACCACCTACACACCAGATGTTCTGCTGACGATTCGCTAGTAAACTAAAAGTGTAAGTTTAGCTAAAAGTTATTTGCCCATGACTTGAAGACTCCCTGACCATAACTACCGTAGAACTAAATTCCTGGGAAAGAATTCTTAGAGGCAAAAAAGTTATTCCATCTTTTTGCCATCGATGTTCGACGGTAGTTGATGGTGAAAAACAAAAAAACTGAAACAACTGCTAGAATTTCGCAGTTTTTCGAGCACTATCACATGGGAGTAGCACAAGATTTTCAGGGTGGCAAACTTGGGTGTAAACTACTCTCAGGGGACCTAGAGCATACGGTGGAGGTCTGTCCGGCTTGGGCAGAGCATCGCCGTGTTCTCGTGGAGGCGATCGGCGGCGGTGATCTCTCGCGTCCGGCCCTAGTTCAGGCCATGGTACGGAGCGAGAGGAAACGGGAGGCCGTCACCGCCTTCTGCGAAGTAATAATGCTCGCGAAGGAGGAGGTGGAACGCGTGAGGGGCAGGCAAATTTCCGCGCCCTCACGCCCCTAACTGCTGCAGGAGGAGACGCTCTGAGCGTCGGGAATCGCAGGCCGATTTCCGGCCACCGTAGGCGCCGGCTTGCAGACGGTGAGCAATAGGTAGCTCGCCATCCGGTAAGGACCAGGCCTGGGTTGACGGCACGTTTTATTCCATGCGCGCCTCAAAGAGATGTCAGCAGAACTGACGGGGTCCGCTAGGGCCGATGCCTGCCGGGGTTGCGAAGAAGTCCGAAAGGGATATCGTGCCAACATGCCAACTGAAGGGACACGGGTGGGTTTTAGTCAGTAAGAGTCTGACACGCCCTCCTGCTCCCTCCAGAGCGGGAGAAGTTATTTGATAATATCCCACCCAAAAAAAAGGGGAGTTAAGAACATATAAAAATAGTGAAAACATGCGCGTTTGCGATGTTTGATGTTGCTATTGACTAGGCTAACTGCAGCTTATAACACTGTACGTTTATTCGTTGACTACATTTTATATATTTTAGAGAATTTTCAAAATTAAAGTGTATTCGATAGAACGATATTGCATTTTTTACGCCATCATTAGGAACTATCTAAATTATTAAATAATTTGATGCATTTATTCTGATGCTAGAGACTAGAGAATTAATATTATATATTAAAATATTATAAATTCGAAAATGAGTTTGTTTATTTTTTTGTTACGCTTTCACGCTAAAACGGCTTGACAGATTTGAATGAAATTTGGCACATGAGTAGACCATGACCTGGAAAAGGACATAAAATACATTTTATCTCGATATTCCCATGGGATCGAGGCACAGCTAGTACACAATAAAGTAACTGTCAACTCTCATGGCTCAAAAACTTTTCCTCTCCAAAAAAATACTTAAGCATGATAAATATCGGAAAAGTTCTTCTCTTACCCTCAACCTGTCCAATTTAAAAACCGCAACGCAACGGAACAATGGGAAACGCTCACCACTCGGCAAAAATTGAAACAGATTGCGCAATTTATCTTATATATTTTTCATAATTTCCAAGTAAATAATTTTGTCCATTCCTCAGATATAACGGAGGGGGTGACGTGGGAGAAGAAAAGAGGGGGTTAATGAATGGCACAGATTTTGCATAATTAAAAAGGGGTGCTCCAGATGATTGCTTATTTCTATGAGTAATGGTGCCGTTGACAAGCGACATTTTTGACTCCGTATCGTAATATTGCGACGTCTCTAAGAATTTCGTGGCAGGCGTGAAATATTTTTGATAAATGTTTAATGGATGGACAAAAGTGGAAAGGCCGAGAAAGGTTTTTGTGGGAAAAAGAAGATGCGGTTTATTTTAGGCCTTTTCTAGGTTATTGGGTAAGCAAATACTACATCCCGTGATCGAGTCAATGTACTGGACGCACGGTAAAACGTACATGTGGATGCAGCTTTAATCCTACTTAATATTATTATTAGGTAAATTATATTATATTATTATAAATATTAAACATCCTACATAATAATATTATAAACGCGAAATTTTGTGAGGACGGCTGGATATATGTTACTCTTTCACGTAAAAAAGACTGAACGGATTTAGATGATATTTGGCACACAGACAGTTTATAACCTGGATTAACACATAAGATACTTCTTATCTCGATATTCTTACGGGATCACGACTAACGCGGGTAAAACCGCGGGGCGCTGCACTAGTAGTACCACTTGCAATGAGACTTGGAACGGGCCTCGCTATGAGTTTGCTACATTTGGTGACGTCCCTTCAAAATTAAAAAAATAATATTCCATTAAATTTTAAAAGCAACAACAGGTAAAATTAATTAGTTTAAAAAAAAAACAACTTTTTATAAAATAACAAAGATTTTTGCTGTTGTTTTTGTTAAAAGACAGCTTAACTTGAGACTTTATGTAAACAAACTTAAGCCAATAACCAACTTACGCCAAAAGTTTCCTCTTAGTAAGTACACAGGTATTTTATTATTATAAGTAAGTACCTTTACCGAGCTTGTAAAGTACATACACCTTTCTTTATTTTTTATTTGGTACTCCTCATGGATTTCGACAGAGGAAAACAGAAAGTTATTTCTGTTTTTTACTGACTGAAATCGCATTGTTGCCGTTCTAACTCAAAGTCAAATAATTTATTTCAATTAGGCACATAAAAGTCACTTTTAATGTCAAAATTGACAAAAAAATTGTATTGATTCTAGTCGCCCCTTCGAAAAAGTAGTTTTTGTATGTAGAAGAATATTGTGAAGCATATTCTCAGCGGAAATATCCGGTGAAATGTGCAGAGACAGAACATTTTGGAGCAGTTCATTTTGTGGTTGCAGATGCCAAATATTGTTAATTTATCCATGAACAATCTTACACAATATTGCATTTATCACTCTTCAATAAAACAGTTGTAAGCAAAAAAAAAATTACCACTTTTAATAGTTGTAGCCCTTTTACGGTAACTTTAAAATCTCTATTGAACCCGAGACGCTAACGCAGAATATTAAAGACAGCCTTATAAAAACCTACGTACCTATTTACAAACTAACTAAAATCTAAAGCCAAGTACACAATTTCAGCCCAGAATTTTATGACAATCCCCAATTTTTGGCGACAGTTACTTCTAATTCGTTCCACTGGGAGCGTGCTACTCGCTACATACTTTTGCAGAGCTAAATGGGGCACAGACGTTTCTCTTGTTCGACCCAACACCCATGGGAAATGGCCTACTGAAAGTTTTGCCTGAAAAAGTGCTTTATTTATGGGAAGTATGTTACGTAAGTGGGTTGTATGGCCTGTTTATGAGTTGCTATGAGGCTGAGCTTTTAAAAAGAGAACATTTTTATTCGTTTAGGTAATGTGCTTTGTTATTTGAGTGGTACTCGTATCAGGGGTTGGTATTTTTAGTTCAGTTACATGTTATGTTAAACATTATGATAATGTAATAAATAGGTATTAAGCAATAACGTTTAACTATTTTCATAATAACAAAGATTTTTGGATCTCGTATTTTTTCTTTATTTATTTTGAAAACGTTTCTCAATTGCTAACAAGAGTGCTGTGATCAAAATTATTATCATTTTAATACCCATTCATTTGTTTGTTTTATCAACTCGTTTCTCAAAGCAAGGCCTTAACATATTAGGTGTCCTTTTAATAAATTAATCTGTTATACCTAATGAGACCTTGATATTCCGGCATTGACCCTAATACCGTTTTATGTATTAGAAGGGACATTTACCTAGTTTCACGCAAATTAATATTTATTGGTTCTGAGAAACAGAAACAGGTTGTAAAATTCACTCATCGTCTATAGAAAAGGGAGGATTTACCAACCAGACGAATATCGTGTCTAGTAGGCACCTGCCCACCGATATATAGGGAGGTCATATAACTGTCGCGCGGTAAACTCTGCTTGCGTGATGCAGGATTTATGTGACGTCAGGCCTTTGCTGCGTAGTTCGCATTTGTAGATGCCGCCACAGTTCAAATACTTAATAATATTGTATTCTTGTTAAGCCAAGTATGTGCTCAGCGAAATGTCAATTAAATACGAGTAATTTGATCTATCATTTGCGAGAATTACTGTAGATTTAAAGAGCAGCAGCAAAAAAACAATTGAAATAGTAAGATAGTCACACAAAGCTCTAAATATTAGTCAAAACATTTGAACGCTTCTTTGAATTTCCATTTAATGGCCCGATTTATTCTTCCATAATATATATACACTGTCAATGAATAATGACGTAGCCGAAATTTATTTTCTCTTCATTTTGACATCAAGTTATTACTAAAGCGTTCGAGAGAACAGAATCTGTTTGATAAATCTCGCAGACTATTTGTCTCAGTACTTAAATATATAAATAATAACAGCTGCAAATCTGTTTAAGTATAGGCTGGGCTAGGTAAAAGGCACTTAATTCTGGAGCTAAATAAAATCAGATTTCAATTTCAAACTCATTATTTTTCAAATGAAATTATATTGCTTACTAGCGACTTGCCCCTGCTTCGCAAGGTTTTTACGACTTAAAAAAAACATCGAGATTTTTTAATTATCTATTAGTTTAATAATAATGTATAATTGTAATTATTATCACATTCTAAAAACTATGTTGAAAACTTCATCAGAATCCGTTGCGTATTTTAGAAGAACAACGCGGACATACAGATAAACGTGAAAAGCGACTTTTATGTATAGATTTATATGCTCATCTATTTTTGATTAAATTTGTTTACAAGTGGGATATTCAGCTTTCAAATATGCAATCAAATGGTTTTGTTGTTATTAAGTTGAAGTTAATCTAGCTCAAAGATTCTTGAAATGAACCAAACTGATTGTGACTAAGTTCCAGTTTTGGATAAGATAAAATTAGTTAAGAACTTTCCTATCAAGCTATTGCATGTAATTTTTCCAAATCATTTTTGAATAGTCCATATAATTATTTTCACTTCGTTGATCAATTGGGTTAACTTATCAAATATTAAAAAGCCATTTTTCCGATAATACTAAGCCACATTCAATTCAAGTCGGGTTATTTTTAGGGTTCCATACCTCAGAAGGAAAAAAACGAAACCTTTATAGAATCACTTCGTTGTCCGTCTGTTCGTCTTTCAATACCCTTTTTCTTTTTCTTTCTTTTCTTTTTCTTTCTTTTCTTTTTCTTTCTTTTCTTTTTCTTTTCTTTCTTTTCTTTTTTTCTTTCTTTATTTCAGGACCGCGAGGAGGTATCAAATTGAAATTAATACCAAATCTACGGTCTTTTGGTGCTTTAAAAAACCAAGTTTCTAAGTCAACGCAATAAAAAAAATCGGCCATTTATGCGACATATTTTGACACTCGCAAATATATCAAAATCTATAGGGTACTTCCCGTTGACCTAGAATCATGAAATTTGGCAAGAAGCAACGTTTCACAGCACAAATAATGGAAAAAGTCCGAAAATTGTTAGAACAATCATTTTTTTTTTGCGATTGCAAACTTATATTTGCAGTTGGAGAATTGACGGCGATGTATATCGATGTATGGGAGAATAATAATATGTTTTTCAACTGCAATGTTAAGTTTTTTTTGGAATAAATACATCTCAACTACGGATCCCATCATTGTGCGTGGTCAGACACGCACTTGGCCGGTTTTTCATATTATTTATTTAATGTCAGCCTCATACTCAATCAATTTAACTCCATTTATTATATTTGAAGCGACGCTGTGACGCTTTATCAATCACTTTACAAAAGACTTGGAGCAATCAAGTGTATTTTTATTTTATTGACAATAAAGCCGCCATTTTCGCCTCGTCATATTTTATCGCACGTTTTTTATCAAGTTAGACTTCAGTAACTCGAGTTACCAAGTCTACCTTTTTAGGTACCCGCGAAATTATGGCAGTCTTGGATCCGTGGCTCCAAAAACTTTCCAAATTCCCCTACGTTTCCTTGCGAAATTGTTTTTTTTTTCTTTCACACCGTTCTGAAGAAATTTTCTCGAGTGAAATGTGCCCCTTTATATTGCAAAGCAGCGGCACGGATAACTTTTGTAACGATGTTCGCGTCAACTCGAAAAATTGGCAATTGACAATTTAGGGGATAATTTCTGAAGAAAATAATTTGTATGCTCCAATGTAGCGAACTTTGTAGCTCTCGTTTTGGGGTTAACAAAGAGAGTGGTTTTGACTACGTCAATAAGGAAAAAACGAAGCGGAGTAGGTAATGGGTATAAAATGAATGGGAAGTCAATGCTTTTGTAATAATTTCTTGTTTACATAATAATTATCTTCAGAGCAAGTAGAAAGAGAGAGAGAGAGATTTTCTTTCTGATAATCATAATAACCATTTGAAGTAACTAGTTGCATTCCTGTCAAGTACTTAGTCACATCAGTACGTTGAGTGCCTACACAGTCGGAAATTATTTTCTACTTGCTTTTTTCCTGGTTTATATGATGACAGTGACTGGACCCAGTGACTCGGAATTTTGGACCCAGTCAGTGGGATCATGCAGACAAGAGCAGTAAGTTAGTAATGACTATTGCTTGACCCGCTTGACGGCGAGGGAAGCTTCTGGGCGCGAAAATAGACGGGTAGGTTAGTCAATTGGACTAATTTGAAGGCGTGAAGTCAGCACTGGACTGGTTTCAAACTAGTGACTACGCGAGCCCAGTTGCAAGTCAGCGCTGAACTGATTTACTGTACTGTCATATTACTGGGCTCGTATAAACCTGCCTTAATAATAACCCTGAAGGCTCGTGCAAACCAGCGCGATATCGCGGGCGCTACAGGCAGTGCAACCCTTGTAGCGCCCGTGATATCGCGCTGGTCTGCACGAGCCTTTAGCCAACAGAACGGTAACCGCAGTTCCTTTCATAAGACCTTTAAAGTTGGTGGATGTTGCTGTCCATCTCTCAGATGACAGATACTAAATCTTGAGGGCTTTGAAATAGTGTTAAAATAAGCCGATGTAAAAATTTGATACCATACAAAGGTGTGCAAAACAAAGCAAATTTACCAAAACCAGAAGAAATACAGCGAGAGAGGGAAGGGGGAAAGAATAATGAATACCTCTATATTTAGCAGGAAACTGCGAAATAGTCTGTTTTTTATATCCCAATGATTAATAATATGACCTTTTAGGATCGAATGTAAAGCTCTGAACACATCAGCAGTTTTTGAATTATTTTTATAAATAGATATTCATTTTTCACGCAAGTCAGTTTCTTGAATTATGAATTTCCAGTACAAAGTGTTCATTATAACTTTACTTGTGATTCGATTGGTAGTACTGTTCTATCAGTCGCCATTTTGAACTATTAAAACTAAGCTTGACAAACAATGATGTCAACATGACGGCAAGAGACAAGTTATAGTGAACGGTCTGTAAGTAATCGCTTACAGTCGCTTAACATTGCTTCACTTGAAGCAACTATTGAAAATAGATTAACATCATCATCTTCTTTCTGGACACTGTCCTATATGGGCAGTTTCCAGTATTATAGTTTGACCGATACCGCTGTACCGCGGCTTAGAAATACGCGGCTAGGCGGGGGGCCGGACGTCCCGTGAGCGTTGACGAATGAGGGGCCTGCATTGTCCCCGTCTCGCCACGCACAACATACCTAAGGCACGGTACAGTGGTATCGGTCAAACTATAATCCTATAGTTGACTTTTATGACACTCCTGGATCCCGATCTAGAATATAACCCTAATTTTACCGTTGATATAAAAAACATGTACAGCTACATAAATTGTGATGTCTGAAATAAAAGCCACTTTAAAATTTTTGAACATACCGGTCCAAAACTAAACCTAAAATTATCAAAATATGCACGCGAATCCTGCACCCTTCAAAAATATTTTTCTACCCATCATCAGTCTCGAGAAATTTGCTCGTGTGTTCGCGTCCTAAGTCATGTTTATTATGGCACAAAATGGGTTCCCCTACAACGTATTATAGTGACATTAGGACATATGAAGATTATTTGTTTGGGAGCGAAGGTACCCTGAGATTACGACGGAAATGATTTTTATTGGGGTGTTGGAATAGATTCATATAAATCGTTATTATGGTGAAGAATGTGGAACTTTTGTATGGGTAATAATGAGATGTAAACGATGTCGCAGTTTTGGGATGTTAAGAATCGTTACCCTCGGTTTTTGAGGGATATTCACCAGTGTAAAACGTTTTTTGAGGATGATATTCTCGTAACTTAAAATAAAGTATGACTATTTCTTTTTTGTTTTTTACGTCTATTTAATATATTAAATCACATTTAATTTTAATAAATTATTTTTCTTTAAGTACGCTGTACTGGTACACCGTCTAAATATTTGTTAGCTGCACCGGTCGACGTCATTACGTCGGCGCCGGCTGTCGCTGAAAACCAGCGCTGGGGCTCTGTCTTGCATAGGGTCGTAGCATAATGCTGAGCGATAGCCGATTTGCGTGGATGTGACGCATGCTTCCCCAACCATTTCTCATTTATTTATTTTAAACTTTTTTTTTCGTCATGTTTACCGCAATTAACCTTTTTTTCTTTCTTTATTTCTTACCTAAATTTGCGATTTGATTTATTTTTGACTGTCATTGGTTGGTCAAACAAAACATCTCTTGGTAGGTAAGTATCGATTTGATTTTCATAAAGTTAATTTTTTACTTCTGACTTTTCATTATCTATTATACTCAAATGAGCATAAACCTATCAATGTCTGTATGAAATAGCCTTAGGTACAACAAAATAATATTTTAGTAATATCAAATACTGAGATTTCAGCTAATCCAATTTCACAAAACACGCGAATCTCGAAAACCAAGAGATATTTTGGCCCACACTACAATTGTTCCGAACCGTACCTTCGAGTTTCCCTTCCCGGCTATATTTCTTGATCCCCTGTCCGAAGCACAATATGGGTGCGCTGTTAATCTTTTTATGTCGACTGCATTATTTTACGTGGGTTCTCTACTTTATTTAAGGTGCTTAGGTGGAATCTTGTTGGATTTTTCGTAGGATAAAAGGTTAACGCTAGTGTATGGAGGTTTAAGTAAATTGGGTGATGTATATTTTGAGATTTATAAGTAATTGGGAGGTTAAGGGAGTTAGTTTGGGGAATATAAATAAGTTTAACGGATCTTCATAACTTTTATGGGGTTGCCAAAACTATATCCTATATTTTTGAGCCTGAGTCGCGACAATCTATCACCTGCACTATATAAGGTGGCGAGAACATAGAAGCGCAACCTATTACCATGGATTCAGTACATGATTTTGGACCGACTTGACCGCGTAGGTATTGCAATTTTGTAGAAAACAGCCGATTCTTTTTGTAATAACCGCTGATAAATTTCAACGCACGGAGGTCCAGAATTATGTACTGTATCCATGGTAACAGGTTGTGCATTGATATCTCTGCCACCATGTATAAACCTACCTACCAAAATATTAAAAAGCGTCTCAGAATTTTTTTAAAGGAAACTTGTTGAGTTGTTGAGAAAAATCAAAGTACAAGTTAAAAAAAAAAAAAAACGAATGTTATAATAAAGTCGTGAAGTCAAGTTTCTGAAAAGAGGTTTCAGGTAAATAATAAGTACCTACTGCGTACTGCTGAACATGGTTTGATAAGCGGAATAATGTAACTGACAGATGTGTCAATCATTTGCTATCAAGGGGGGCAGAACTCGGTCTTGTGTAAAAGGAAAGTAAGCATAGCATAATTTGATCGATATGTATCATTACACAGACTACTACAAGCCCGGAACCAAAGCGACAGAACACAGTTTTTGTTCTTCATAATATGTTTTTTTAATTGTCTGCAAGGAACACGTCCTTGCAGACAATCAAGAATGTTGTAGCCACTGCGCTAGGACGCACAGAATAACATCCTATGTAAAAAAAACCGGCCCAGTGCGTGTCAGACCACGCACAATGAAGGGGTTCCGTAGTTTGGACGAATTTATTCTAAACTTTGTAGTTGAAAACCGTGTTCTCCGATACAATCCAACTGCAAATTTAAGTTTGTACGTACAAGGGATTAACCATGTTATTTTAAAATCAGACTTCTTATAAGTTTTGCGGTAATCAATAAATATAGAACTATTTCATTAATTAAAAAAAAATACGGTCTCTTGTTTCGGAGCTATGGGGGAATGGTCAATTTACATATATTTTCTTAAATAAATATAAAACTATTTACTTTAAAATTATAAATAAAATATGTTTGGGACCTTCACAGTATGTCCTTTCATTTGATATGTCACACGGTACAGTTAGCAAAGCTTTTTTTTTTTCTTATTTGCCTGCCAAAAGTGACCTTTATTATTCAAGGCAATGGCACATTAAATTTAATCGACGAGGCAACCGGATGGCGAGTGGTAATCTCTTGAAGTCATCCCGAACCCCCCGTACCGTTTGAGTGTACCCCAAATGGGGGCGGAAATATGGGGGCAAAACTTTTTTTTTTTGACATGGCATTCGAAATTTAAGCTCTAATAAATGCAAGAAATTTGTGTGTATCAATGCCAGCCATCCGGTTTTGATAAAATTCACCCTCATTTTCGGTGATAAATCATCGGTAAGGAGTTTCAAGAATTTATGTATAGCTTAAGACATTATTTCAATTATAACGATGCTGAGGGGGTGGGATTTTTAAAAATGATATAAATAGGGTATAAACTTCAAAGCAACCGTATTTCCATCCAGTTGCCCCGTCAAAAAATTCCCCCCCCCCCCCCCCATATCCGCCTCCGTCCATTTGAGGTCCATTCGAACGGTATGGGGGGCTTAGGTAATCACTTCAAGACCCAGATTACCACCTCGCCATCCGGTTGCCTCTCCGATAAAATTTTACGTTCAAATTCATTAATTTACGTTACACGTACGGACGTGTAACACATAAATTTCTTGGACACATAAATTTGGTGACGCAAACACGGATTTGCGTCACAGAAATTTATGTGTCCCAAATTTCAACTTAATCGGTCCGTTAGATTCGGAGCAAATTTGCTATGACAGACAGACAGACATACGTGATGCTTCAAGGGTTCCATTTTTTCATTCAGACGTACGGAACCCTAAAAAGGATAGCTGTAAAAGTTCTCTACACCTACACAGAAATAACTGACTAACTAAAGGTTTACAACTTGAACTATTCTCTATTTAGCATACTGTGCAAGAAAAAAAAAACTAACAAAACACTGGCTAAAAAAGAACATTCTTTGTTCACAATTAAATTAGAATGCACACTGCTACCCATAAACAAGATTAAACTTTCGTTTACTTCCTCCAGTTTACAGTCTCAACCGGAATGAACACTTCTTGGGTTTATACACTACCGTTCAAAAGAAAGTGCAAGCACCCTCCAATTCGTATTCAATACACACCCCACGACGTGTCCCAAAATTTTCTAAATTCTACTGCCACCGCAATCACGAACCCTCGACAATTTACCGCGATCGACTTTATGCGAGGAATTTAGAAGTTTTTTGGTAGAAAAAATGCAATTATAAAACTTTTTAATACGGTAACAGTGGTTCACCGAAGAATAACATCATTATTTTAATCTTCATCATAAATGACAATGACTGTTTTGGTTAGATCATGGTGTTATCAGTCATAACTTTTAAGCTAGGGCAAGTGTTTGATTACCTATATGCAAAATTTCTTTTATTATCTAATCCAGCAATCATAAATCACGAAAAGTAAAAAGTGAATCCCAAGATCATAATTATTTGGTATATTAGCGTGTGCTAGCTGACAATAGCAAATAATTTAATTAGTGAAATAATAAAGCTTCCGAAAAACAAATTAACTTCCGACAATCTGTGGTTGATTGTAATATAGTAACTAAGCTGTATTAAAATGAACTACCGTCATATTTATACAAAATTAATCGACCAAAAATGTTGTATAACATGAGCCTATTCAAATTACAATTCTACGATGAACGTTTAAAAATAATCTGTACTTTCAAATAATAAACTAAATTTCCAAAAAAAATATCAAGCTTCCGAAAAAAATACAAAGTTCCGAAAACGTATGTTCTGCTATAATAATACGCTCTTTCACGTTTTTGTTTACGTTTTGCTTTGAAAGTTAGGTTAGGTTAGAACTGTGATCACACAACGCACGAGCCGAGCGAGCGGTGCCGCAACAGCGGCCGGCGAGTGCTATGATCCGATTCAACTCTTTATTAGTGGCTTTTTTGCATATGATAATTATTCAGATTTATTACAGTTGTAATAGCAATAATGTAATTGCGTTTAATTAAAAGAGGTTTTTATTTTTATTAATTTATATATTTTTTGTATAGATTCTTTTCTATTTTGTGAATGTGAGAACACTGTAGGCTTAGTGGACTGTAGATTTGTTGACCATTTCTATTTTCTTAAGTACCTGGTACTTATTGAAATACTTACACTGTCCTCCCATACCTTGTCACACTGTTATCTGAAAAATTTGTAAAAGCCAATTATTTTTAAAAGAGTAACCGTGGAGTTTCTTGCCGGCTCTTCTCCATTGGAAACGACCAATTGGAACCGTGCACCTAGCTTCTGACGTTTCATAAGTGCCCATGTAGGTCTATGTGAAATAAAAATATTTTGATTTTTGATTGATTGATTTTGATTCGGCACAAGAGAATGTACCACAATCCCAAAACATAACATTTTCTTGTACCTAAACGGATCCGGTCTTTGTTTGCACCACAGTTTATAAAATGTGTAAGGTTAATTCCAAATTTATAATACGTGAGTTACAATAAAAACTGTAGTTTTCGGTAAAATGCAATTTAAGCTGGTGGAAAAATATTACATCATATTAATATAAAATATTACGTCAGAAAATGCTGTAGGGTATTGATTTTTCAAAAATTTCATTATTTTATTCAGTCATTTTTTATTTGTATTTGCTTAAAAGTTGTCGGAAAATTTGTATTTACTGCAGTAAATTTTATATTTTGAGTATGCACATATTTTTTTTTTCGGAGCTTTTATTACTAATTATTTAATTATAGGTTCCAAAATATAAATGATTTTGCATACTATTGTATTAGTGTAAGTATAAAACTTTTGAAATAGCGTGTATATTGTATTTTTATTTAATTAGTTTAAATTTAATTTAATTATGTATTCAGAGCATGTGTACTCGATAATGTATGACCTGTACCTGTAATTGAGTGTGCATTACAGGATAATGTATAATTGTATAATAAACAAGTTTTTATTATTGTGAAAGATAATTGTAGTGTATCTCGTTGGTAATCTTTAATTAAATAAATAAATCAAGTTTTTCTAACTGAACAGACAGCTGTGCTGCTGGGGAGTTTGTTGCGCCACTTCTTATAAGCTAAAGAACTAGGAAGTGGTGAAGGGCGGTCGTTTTGGGGGACTGTTTTCAGTAATTTAGATATTCGAAAAGTGCTGATTCTCAGCATAGTAATAAATTACTTTTAATTTTGATTGGCATTTTGAGTGGCAGTGATAACCTATACAGCAAGATCTCTCATGCCCCTAACCACCGCAGGAGGAGACGCCCAGGGCGTCGGGAATCGCAGGCCGATTTCCGGCCACCGTAGGCGCGGGCTTGCGGACGGTGAGCAACGGGTAGCTCGCCACCCGAAAAGGACCAGGCCCGGGTCGACGGCGCGTTGTGTTCCACGCGGGCCTCAAAGAGATGTCAGCAGAATTGACGGGATCCGTTAGGGCCGATGCCTGCCGGGGGTGCGAAGAAAACCGAAAGGGAGATCGTGGCCCCCGGCAACAGGGCAACCGAAGGAACATGGGTGGGTTTTAGTCAGTCTGACACGCTCTCTCACTCCGCCCAGAGCGGGAGAAGTTGTTTGATAATTTCCCACCCAAAAAAAAAATGGCCGCCAGACGTCACTTATTTTCCGATGATCAAAATGTCTAAGATTGAGTAGTGTTTGTGCCCAGACGGCCATTTTCGTATCAGATAATGATACCTGCATAAAAACGCTATTCACCTCACTTACATTCTGATAGCTGATTTTTACGTAGGTATATTTTACAGAATATCGTTAAAAATCAGTCATCAATACGTCCAGACACTTCCCGTCGGCAGTATTACCTTACAGACGCTTTAAAGGTCTAAAAGAAATTACTTAAATTCACTTACAATGTTGTCAGTCTCACACAGGTCAAACACAAAAAAAGAGGACATTTTCAGGCGAATTTCCGAAACACATCGTGCACTCAATGTACACAATTCTTACCCCAAACAGTCAAAACTCAGAACGAAGGAAAAAATCAACGCAAAAGTGAATTTCCGACAGTTAAATTAGCATAAAGACGGTGCGAACTGTAATCATTGCTCCGGTGCATCGTGACTTGAATGTTGAATGTAGAAGACGTACAGTCACTCTCAAAAAGGTGTAAAAACTGTCAAGAATTAATTTAATCGTCTGCAATCTTTGTTCTCATTATGTGTCAATCAACCCATATTACACATTGGGTATTCACTTCAATTATCCTATTACACATTGGAAAACAGGTTATAAACAATCAAATGAATTTTCCTTTTGAGGCTGACTGTACGTACACTGTTCTAAGATGGGGAGGTCGTCATTATTTTTGTAATTTATTTGGTAATTTCTGGGGGCCTGATGGTAGAAGACAGTTTTTTTTGGAGGCTTGAGATTACGGAGTAGTATGACAACGAACTGTGACCCCCGATTTCGAGGAGGTTATATGTTCGTTTGTCATTAATTATGGACCGATTTTGAAAATTCATTCTTTGTTTGAAAGGATATTTTCTCAAGGTGGTTCCAAAGAAATTTTATTAACTTTGCTTAGATAGTTTTTGAGTTGGCTGTTCAATAATACGTATAAAAATAAATAATCTGAATCTGAATCTATTTTTTCCCACTTAGTATGTGGATGATATGATAAGTTCATGTTACTGTTATTTACATAGCAGGTAGTGGTATTCAAATTTGTGTGGGGTAGGTACCCACAACTAAAAATTGAAAAATAAAAAGTTTTTACAAATAAAAAATCAATCGACATCCAAAAAAATAACACTTCAAAACAAAAAATAACTTTAATTTCAGAAGTCGGTGGCAAAATACAAAAATTCAAAACCAAAGACATCGATTTCCGAAATTAAAGTTATTTTTTGCTTTGTAGCGTTTTTTTGGAAGTCGGTTGATTTTTTTATTTATCCAATGTAAATATAAAATGTTTATTTTGGGGTTTTTTCACTAGAAACGGGCAAATAGAATTTGGTCAAAACCTCAATTGACACTCAACGCGTAGGACTTGCTACGATTTTGAATTCTATCTCTTTCATTTCCACACTGCCCCAACGTTTCATAGTATAAAAGTGCAGAAACCCCTTTGAACAAATATATACAAAGCACCTCGAAGTTATTTAACAAACTTCGCGATGACCAAGCTTTCAAAACTACTATTTTAGTTCAAGTTTCGTCTTAGTAATACTAGCGCATTTTATATCGAAAACATAAAAGTTAGTTTGGACAAAATGAATTTCTTACGACTCGTAGTTTTATAAAATGGTGGAAATTTTGATAGCTCTGTTTATAAAGCTTGAAAGGTTGAGATATAAAAAGTTAATGTCAACAATAAGACGTAATAAGTGTGGAGATTACATGTAGAAGCGTCATACATCTTTCTTTTGGCTCAGTGGCTGAACAAAAACTGCAGCAAAAAGAAATCATATTTAAACAGTACTACTTCGTACTTCCTACTTCGTTAACTGTCTCGTTGCTCAAGCGCTACTGCTGAACATGAAGTCCTAGGTTCGATTGTAAGTGTTGCTGGGTTTTCTCATTAGGAATTTCTCAGTAGCAGCCTGGAGTCATTTGTGCCCGGTTGATGACAATAGGCTCGCCACCTATTATATGGGACTTAAACATAACTGGCGAATTGTGGGTGTACTTACTATAGGTTACCCCTCCAAATTGTGTGTTTGTGTGTGTACTTCGTGGATGACTGATTTATTTTCCAATGCTTGAATTTTATTTTTATTCTAGCTGTGCCCCACGGTTTTACCCACATAAATCTCGATTCCGTAAAAATATCGAGATAAAAAGTATTCTATTTGTTAATCCAGGTTATAAACTATCTGTCTGCCAAATTTCAACCAAATCGGTTCAGTAGTTTTTGCGTGAAAAAGTAACAAACAACCATCCATACAGTAGGTTTACCTGTTCACAGATGATTTTTCTCATCTTCTGGGAGAAATCCTTACCCAAACCAATGATTTCCTTGACAGTTATTGATACACTCCGCTTCCAAACTGGTGTCATTGATGAGATCAACACCAGAAGATGGATGCTTCTTCCACTTTTTCTAAAGAACTCTAAGCAGCATTGTATATATCTAACTCTATTACTAATTTTTATACCAACCTCATCATCTTCTTCTTTTTCCTATGTTGGGGTCGGCTTCCAGTCTAACTGGATGTAGCTGAATATCAGTATTTCACATGGAGCAACCGCCTATCTGACCTCCACTACCCAGTTATTGGGTAATACGATACATTTTGGTAAGACTGGTTGTCAGACTTTCGGGTTTCTGACGACCCGTAAAAACTGTTAAAGATCCACGAATGACAGCTGGGACCAATGGCTTAATGTGCTTTCCGGGGCAGGGAGGGGTGAGTTTTTACATACCGACGTAAAGATGGTCATCCACGGACCAACCGCGGCAAGCGTTGCTCAATATGGTCGATGGACCCATGCGGCTGTTATTACTTAGCCACAAGTTACCACTCATTTACCAAACTATTTACAGAAAACTGTAAACCGACCCCAACATAGTTGAAAAAAGGGCAAGCAAATGTTGATGATTTACAGAAAACTACACTATATTTTACAACTTACGAAGTGGGTAAACACTGTTTATCATCACAAAATACTAGGTATATTGTACTTCTATATGTGATCGATGAAATTTTAATGGCCGAAGAAGTGGTCAAACTACACATCAATCAATACAAAATAAATAATATCAATACCTAATTGCGTTCCAGGCATCAAGTACATTTCGTCTGAAACAAAACACAATTTCAAGGATGAATAAAGTATAATAGCTCAATAGAAATGCTCCATAAACGTTCCCATATAAAGGCAATCGATTCCTTTGAATCTTTACAAATGAAACTGTCGTACCTATGTCACACCGCGACCGTATCTGTACACTAGGTATCGCAAGTGGCGTCACTCGCGTGAATAAAAAAACATGTAACCAAACAATACATAACCTTAAATGTTGGGAGTTATCAATTGTGTTTATGGGCATAAATTAAAAGGTTAGCAGAGCTTAAAAGTCTGTCCAAACATTGAGCGATAAGAGCGCGGCAGCAACACGTCGCGTTTGCAGGACACATTTCTGCTGCACTCTAGTTATTAAACCGACGACTGTTTGCGTGGCAATACTGCGCGGCACATCCGAGACGCGCCGCTTGAACTTTATTTACTACACAAAAATATACACATTTAATTGATATAATTCGAAAATGTCACGCGCAACGTCGCACTGCGCCGCGCTACGCCGCGCTGCTTCGCCGGTAGGCGTGGAGTCCAAGAGCAGCGCGCCGCGAACCGCAGCCTGAAGCGGTGACTTGTCTGTACTACTAGCTAGCAGGGCGGGAGCTCGCGGCGAACGTAGACACGTGGCTAATGGCCTCTTCAAGCATCGTCGCGTCGCGTCTCGTCTCGGTGTGAACTGACCCTTAGTGACGAATGTTTCCTAAAAATGTTTGTGCGCGGCAGTCGTCCAAACACAGCGCACAAGCCGCGCGTGGCAGCCGCGCACGATTGCCGCTCAATGTTTGGACATACCTTAACATTACAAGCAGGTTTGCAGTTGATAAACGTTGAACATGGTCCATGTTCAACGTTTATCCGTTTCCGTTTCCAATCAAAATTCAAAGGAGAATTTACCATGGACCAAGTTTGGACTATCAAGATTGAAACTGTTATGTCCAACACGACTAGATTGGTTATCACAGTTAGCTGTTATTGTCAGATAGACACCGCTGTTTTTAGTGCCCAGTAACTTCAAGTATTTCGCATAGACCCATGCAAATTATTTGAGATATTTTTTATTTGATATAAGGCCAACATAACAAAAAAAAAAACAGCAGTGATAGCCTAGTGGTGTGACCGTTGGACTGCCAAGTCATAGGTCTCGAGTTCGAACCCAAGGCACGCACCTCTGACTTTTTGGATTCACGTGCGTATTGTATAATTATCGTACGTATCGTTATAATTATCATGCGTATGTATTAATTATTAATTATTGCTTCAAAAACGGTGGAAAACATTTTGAGGAAACCTGCCTGAGAGATTTTTTTCGACGACATGTGAAGCAAAGTCAGAGGCCCATGGGCGGCATAAAAACTCTGAAACCGGGTTAGTCACTGACCACACGAAAAAAAAGAACAAAACACAATACACACAAAACCAATAAAACAAAGTAAAACTCAAATTAACGTACAACACCCAGACAAAACAATTCACAAACAAAGTTTAAGCAAAATTCGGCAATTTCGATTGGTTCGTTAAACTGGCAATAATTCACGCGAATTGAAAAGCATCGTTCGACGTAATTAGTATTCGAGGGGCAGCACTAAGCCCTAATAAATATCTTCTAATTGGATGTGTCGTGGTTCAAGCCTTGCAAGCGTGGTGACATGAACTGACGTACAGACTGACAGGCATTATCGTGTCGTATAGAGGTGAAGATTTACGTGCGTCTTGATCATCTTGGGTAAATTTGGTTGGGAAATTTGTTTCTGTTGAATGTGATGTAAATATTATTAATTATGAAATTCCTCTGTGAAAACTCCAAGAATGTGAATTTAGCTTGTGTTTCACGGAATCTGGCTTAATTATCATCGCAGCTATTATTGAAATAATTTGTATTAAAATATTTCAATAAAACTATACAGGGTGGCAGGGACATTGACGCGAAAATGGTTACCAAGGATTCAGTACATGGTTCTGAACCCCCAGGCGTTGAATTTTTTCGCCGGTAATCGGTTTCATAGAAAAGTGGAAATATGGAATAGCAGATTTTTTTTAAATAACCGACGATTTTCAACGCTATCAGAATCATATACCTACTGAATCCATGGTAACAGTTTTCGCGTCAATTTACCTGTCACCCTGTATAAAAAAAATTAATTTAAATAATATTAAAAAAACGTGGTGGCACACCGGGAAGGCCGACAGAAGTGAAAACTTGAACAAGATCGCTTTGGTGGAAGAAAAAGACTTGTATAGAACATTAGTCCGTAACCTTATCCAAATAAAGAGCACAATCGAGTTTACAAAAATGAGGTGTCATCATGGTGTCACAAAATCAATGGTTTAGTTCCATCTCAAAAACGCCGAACGCGCCTAAAAGGTTTTCACTTCAAAAATCTGTAAAATATTTTAATAAGTGGTACTAAAAGAAATTCGTTGTTACGACCGTTGTTGATTCGTGTATGATTTCAAAACAAAGAACACTTTCTACGTAAATTTCATTGAACTAAAAATCCTGCTGCTCTACTAACCCAATTTCATTCCCAAATAATAAAAATACATGGCAAAGTATGGTTAACCTTTCAACCTTTTAGCATAACTTTTTATTCCGAACAAAAATGATTCGTCCCATCAATTTTTTCCTCATAATACAAAATCTACTCAGGCCTTATCATTCGTTATACACAATAGTTTTATAGAAACTCAGTCATAGATATTAGGGGGTAGAACCCCTAAAAAGGTTGACCAATCCTTTGTCGTAGAATTCCAATATCGGATGAATGTATAGAATTCAGTTCTATAGGGGATGGCCTATTCATGTTCCGAACTGCGGGTACAGTTGGCAGAGAAATATTGTCACAATAAAATTAACGAAAAAAAATCTTAAGTTTATAGACGCGGTAGTTTAGTATACGTGTTTTTTTTGGTATCCCAACTCTAGGGTATTAATAAGACCATGTCATGGAATCGACGGGCATTTATGAATTATTTTTCAATTTTTTTTTTTCGTTTTGTTCATAGTGACAATTATTTATGTAAAACACACTTACGTGAGATATAAAAATAAACATTTAATTCAGACTCAGAAAAGAATTTTTCGACGTCGCATTTTCTTAGCTTTAAAATGTAAAATATTAATTGATTGGTTTGAATAAAAATGATTTACTCGTACTAGTCAATGAAACAAAAATACACACATCGGGAGTCTAGTGGTACGTTATCTTCGAAACTATGTATTTTTGGAACACTTGTTCTAAGATTTTTTGTATTATTTTTAGTTATAGTTTTAGAGTTATGAGACATCAAAAGGAACACGTATAGCTAGCTGCACAAGGATCTTTCGGCGTGTGATCAAAATCGAAACTAACGCTGCCATCTTCTTTTTTCAACCAAACATTTCAAAAAATAATAATTGCCTGCCTCGTTGGTCTAGTTGTCGCAAGCTCTACTGCTGAGCATGAGGTCCTGGGTTCGATTCCCCGATCGGGCACAGTGTTATTGGGTTTTTCCATCAAAAGTATTTCAGTAGCATCCCGAAGTCTGTATTCGTGCCAGGTCGATGGCAATAGACTCACCTCCTGTTACATGGGCCTTAAACGTAAATGGCAAAATGTGGGTACACTAAACACGTCAGGTATACAGGCGTGATGTTGTGTTAATATTAAGGAAACTATTCTTTAATTTAATCATGGCGGTATTTTAGTATATTTGTATCAGGAATCTTAGGCGTGTGGCCAAAATTGGAACTAATGTCGCCATCTTGGTTTTCAATACATATCACAAATAAATGTATCTATTCGGTGAACTAAAATCAAAAAGACATTTACTGAAAATATCTAGTATACCACATTGAACTGCTGTTCTGAGCAAAAGTTTTTTTGGAATGGCATCTAAAATTTAAAATAAAATACCTGTGAACATTACTAATTCAAATATAAATTGCGTAATTTTTTAATTGACAAAGCTTACTTCACGATCCAAGATTTTCTTAATAATTAGTGCCTACTACAATTTTTCACAATACACCCAATTGTTATTTTGTAAGATTTGCTTTAGTGATATCTAAGATTTTTTATATACTGCATGTTGACGTAATTATTGTATGCCTATTAGGCAGGACATAATGAAACTGTAATTTACCTTATATCTGTCTGTATAACTTATGCCCACAATAAAAAGATTTAAATGGATTTGAATAATTCCACAAAAATAAAGCCCCCTGTCAACGTCATTCGAGCGCCGAAACATCCTTGTAGCAGTGTTACATTTTTCACAAAATCCTTAGCTATAATGGGATTTACGCAGGTCACGTCATGTCAACAGCCTCCACTTGCGGTGGGTGCCTGAGGGTGGACAGCGCTGCCAAAGCTGGCCCTCACTGGGCTGACGTGGCGACCTAGACGCACATCGCAACGGTTGCATCGATGTGACTCTGGAAAAGGATGCCTGAAAGGATTTGGGGGAGGCCTTTGCTCAGCAATGGGAAAGAGTAGGCTAACAAAAAAAAAATCCTTAACCGGCTATTTAACACAGTTTGTTTAAACAGAATACCTATTTAAATTAAATAGTTGGATTTATAGAAAATCAAACCGATGGATTAATTGATGACAAAGTGTAAAAACCCAAAATCTTCTTGGAATTATTATTGAACTTTTGTAAGTTTATTACGTCATCATAGCACAGTAAAGACGAATTTTGATAAATTATGTCTCATTTTACGACAGTTGCCAAAATTTTATCTCTTACAAACTTGACGACTGTTTTTAGAACAAAATTGGCTGACATTATTTTGACCTAAAATATTTTTTTCTGAATTTATTTTTCGGATGAATTATTAAGGGGTGGGCGGGATAAAAGGTAAAGCTTTTAGCATTAGAAATGTAGATATGAATGTCTTAAAAATTAGCCAATTCTTATCTTTGACTAGGTTCCGCCAGCGGCTTCGCCCGCGTGATATTTTTATAAATTATTGTCTATGTTACTCAATGATAGCATTCTACTGGGGAATAAATGTTTAAATGGGTCCAGGGTTTTTTGATTTTATTAATTACAAACAAACATACAAAAAAACTTTTTACAATATTAGTTTAGATGTAGTTTTATATAATCAGTGCGTATTATACAAATTGGGTGAAAATAAAAACATGAAAAAATTTGTGGCACTCCGAAATAAGTGAAAACTAAAAAACATGTTCCTTTGTAGGTATCATAACATCACCGGCATCGACACGTCGATGTCTTTTACTCCACAGATCGTCTGTTGGCGAGTAAAAATACTGGCTTAGAACATAGAACCGTAACGTAATATAAATAAAGAGCACAATAGCGTTTACAAAAATGAGGTGTCGGTAACAGTGTCGTGAAATCAATGGTTTGATGTCATTTCAAAAATGCCCAACGCGCCTGGAGAAGTTTTTACTTAAAAAAATATGATTCTTAAAAGAAAAATATGAAACATTTTTATGCTAACCGTACTTATAGTGAAAGAATCTGCCCCATGGCATTGTGAAGCCCTTCATAGGATGATTATTAATTTGTCCATCGTAATACATATTACTGCTCGTTATTAATTGGTATCTGCTCTTTGGCTTCAGATGAAGTATTGTTGTTCAGAAAATTCCTAAAAGCTATATTTATCTTTAGGCCCGTTGTACCCGGCACGGTTTCTTTACGGTACGGCGGCGTATACACCGCACCGTAGTAAAAATGTGTCTGTCAACAAGCTTCCATAGTGATCCATACAACACGGACGACCGTACCTACACGCGGCAAATAAATCGTAGTTTTTCACGTCAAGAAAAACGAGTGTGTATAAAGGGCTTATGACTAATGGTTTGTGAGGTGAACAGACTTTTTTTTTTATTCCTTGAGCTGCTTTAACAATGTTATATGAGTATTGCTCTTGTCTAAGTGAAATGGGAAAGGGGCACATACAAAAAAAAATGGTTTAAATAAATTGTAATAGAGGTGGTGCCCAGGAACCAAACGCCATAGCATAAGCGATCCCGCCCTCCTGCTCCACCCAGAGTGGAGCAGGAGGGCGTGTCAGACTTTTACTGACTAAAACCCACCCGTGTTCCTTCAGTTGCCTATATTGCCAGGGGCCAGGGTAACCCTTTCCTAGGAATAGAACGCGATATCTACGCGTCACTGATTCATAATAAAGAAAGAAAGAAAGAAAATACATTTATGTAGCACAGACTAAAAAGCACACAGTA
Organism: Omphaloscelis lunosa; assembly: GCA_916610215.1. Taxonomy (NCBI): domain Eukaryota; kingdom Metazoa; phylum Arthropoda; class Insecta; order Lepidoptera; family Noctuidae; genus Omphaloscelis; species Omphaloscelis lunosa. Next base: position 4,875,709 of record OU744247.1, read on the forward strand.
TAATAACACGGCAGATAAAAAAAATCCTTATATATTATAAAACAAAGTCCCCCGCTGCGTTTGTCTGTCTGTCGAACGCGATAAACTCAAAAACTACTGAACAGATTTTCAAACGGTTTTCACCAATGAAGGGAGTGATTCATGTAAGGAAGGTTTTAATGTACATTTACCAAGAAACTATTAAATATACTATATTCATCAATAATAGCGAAAATGAGAGACAGTTTTTGAAAGAAAACGTCAAACGACTGACATCGTTTGTCTCGTCGAAATTATTATTTTTTTGACGACTAGGTGATGTGACATATTAATTATCGATATTATGTACATACAAAGAGTATAATGAAATACACATAATAAAAAAATGTCGCAGGTGTATTTACAGATGACCATATTAGCATCTGAAAAAAAAAACGGTATATTAAAAGAAACCTTTGACGAATAAATATTGCATTTTTTTTCACTTATCTATCAATGAAACTACTAATTTGGAGTCAATTTCTCATGATAAAACAACTGAAATGATCAAAATTCAGATCATTTAATTTACTCGCGCGGAAATATTATAATATTATCATCAATTATCCCTGAACTCAAAATTCATATAAGCACATCACTAAACCAAATAAAATAAAATAAACAAAATTTCTAGCGGCATTGATATTTACATCTTTGGCAAAATTAGAAACGCCAGCGATTACATGTTTTTTTTTTTTTTCACTAGGTAAATGAAAAAAACTGTCAGGAATAAAAGTTGATTTTGTATTTATGTATGGTAGTGCTCGATCAAATGCTTCTCATACAACACCATGCTACGAGATTTTGCATTCAAGATTGCATTTCTTGTTTTTCATATAATTTACATTACGTTTACAAGGAATTTTAAGCTGGGTACACGTTATAATGAGATTATGCCGCACGCTACGCCGCAGTACAACATGTACGCAGTATATTGCATTGCACACATTAGAAGCATTATACAAGGTGGAGACTCGACAATACGACAGTAAATTAAACCTCGTTGGTATATCTAATGATGTTCCCAGTCTGCATACAAAAATTTAACCGAATATGTCCAATAGTTTAATCATTACAGAACCGTTCACTATAACTTGTTACTTATTGTCATGTTGGCACCATTGCTTGTCCAGCTTAGTTTCACTACTAATAGAGTTCAAAATGGCGACTGACAGAACAATACTACCAATCGCGTCACGGGACAAGTTATAATGAACGCACAGTATAACTTATTAAAGATGATAATATAAGGATTTATCTGATAGTTTCAAAATACTCCTGTGTATTAGTATCTGTTTCCAGAGTTTTAATTTTAACGTGAAAACGTCTTTTCGCTCGGAGTACTACTGGTAGTACGTTCAATATTTCTGACCATCAAAAACATGCAAGATTTCAATCGCTTATAACCAAGACATTTACTGCTAGAGTAATAAAAGATAGGCCATATTTATAAAAAATTGAGACCGGATATAATTTACCTATGACGTCACATCGCGAGGGCATGTGCATGCGCGTGACCCTCTATTTTTCACTATATGTCGAAATTCCAATGGATGCTAATTAATGCAGCTTCTTTAAAATGTGCTGTGTGCTCTAATTTCATGTAGTCACCCATCTATTTATAATGTTACCATAAGTAATTAATAAGATTACCTACTTGACTATTATATTTACCCAATTGAACAAATAAAAATTATTGTCATCAAAAATAACCCCCAACTAACCCTAACTATAGTATTTTTTATGGTTCCGCACCTCAATAGGAAAAAGCGGAACCCTTATTATAGGATCACTCGTGTGTCTGTCTGTCTGTCCGTCTGTCACAGCCAATTTGCTCCAAATCCAATGGACCAATTAAGTTAAAATTTGGTTCACATTTGTATTTCTGTGACCCAAACACGAACGTGTAACGTAAATAAATGAATTTTAAATTAGGGGGTCACTTTTGGGGGCCAATTGTGACAAAATAAAAATTTCAAACTGTATCATGTGACATATTAAATGAAATGGCTTATTGCAAGGATTAAAAAAAAATACATTTAAAGATATTAAAAACAATTGATGGAAATTGACATGGTCATATTAATTTACGTTCGTAAACTGACGCTGGCTTTTTGATATTCTGTTGGAATAGTATAATAAAGATGATGAATTAATATAATAGAAGTTGTTCTATTAACTCGTTGTCTACATACAAAAAAGACGTTAGGTTGCAGGTGCTAAAGAAAACTTTTGTTGCTGCATTTATAATTTCCCAATTCCAATTAGTAAAATGCAAAAACGTGTTCAGCTAGAACGGTGATTCTGATATCTTTTTCAAGAGTTCACAAAGGACTACTAGGAACTAAAGAGATAGCAAAAATATTTCGCAAAATAGGAGTAAAATGTATATTAAGTTGGCAATAACAAAATAATTAGGTAGGTACATAAGATTTCTAATGGCCGTAAATCTGCTCAGAAATTACCTAATCGAAGAAAACTTGCATCATAAGGAATGCAATGAGCCTAAAAAATCTAGTGCCGAGTATATACAATAGCAACGGCAGTATCAGAAACCGCAAGAAAATTTGTTGCAAGATGTCGTCTCATATCGGCCGTAAATCTGCTCAGAACTGAAAAATATCACAATCGATAAAAGCTTGCATCATTAGGAATCCAATGAACATTATTTTTTTTAAATTCATTTTAAATAACATCATGTTATTATTTCTCCGCACGTTTTCACGAAACTCTGCGACGCGGGCTAAAACTGCGCCTAACTTATTTTTTTTTTCGTATTTTCATCTTCACCGTGTGTATATTTTTATATAGATACTCTCCCTTGAAAATCACTTCATCAAACAGTATCAACAAAACATTTGTCTTACTTATCACTTTATTAAAAACTCGAAAAGAAAAAGAAAACATTTTTTCTACCCTTTATTTTTACCCCTTCTCAATAGCGCCAATCTTATCGCCATCTTGACATTAACGTACAAACGACTGTTACATCAAAATGTCCTCCCTAATCAAGTTTAAATCAGTTCAAACCAGTTAATGCCGGTTCGTACACCCTATCTATTATGTTGTGCCATAAACCCTTCAAAAATCCTTGGTAACGGGTCGTTTAAAATTTCCAAAGGTGTATTGATTTCTGCCAACCCTCTGGTGTTTCGTGAGGGTTGAAAGGAAGGGTGCGTTGTCAATAGTCAATATGGTATTGGCTTGGAGACGTGTATCTGCTGCGATAATCTAAATATAAGTATATAACATTATCTGTAGCACGTGCTGTTGAGGTGTTTATTTTATGCCCAAATTCATAAATTCGAAAGTTATTTCTTTTTCTCTCTCTTATCCTACCTTTAAACGAGCAATTCTTGTATAAATGTATATATATAATCTGAATCTCGGAAACGGCTCCAGCGATTTTAATGAAATTTAATATGCAAGGGGTTTTGGCGGCGATAAATCAATCTAGCTAGGTTTCATTTTTAGAAAACGTCGTTTAAAAAAATAAAACTGAGCAAAGCTCGATCATCCAGATATTATTTACTTACATGGGTCACTTATGAAACGTCAGAAAATAGGGAAACGGTTGAAATTTGTCGTTAGGCATGGAAAAGAATTTACAAGAAGCTCTATTCAATAACCCGTCCTGGACATCTACTCTATGCACCATGACGTGCTCTGGTGAAAAAGAAAGGAAATAAAAATCATAAAGCCAGAACTATCAAAAGATTAACAACAACTTTAATATCGATTTCTAAACCTTCACCACCAGATCTTACACTCGATTAAATGCCCTTTTTCACCACAAAGAAATAAGCCGAATCTAAATGACTTCGGGCTACTGAAACCCCTAAACTTGATATAAAAAAAAATATACGCACGGGTACATCAGTCCATGAACCAAAAATGGTTGCTCAAGCGGTAAATTGATTCAAAAATATACCGTCAAATTGAATCAAGTGAGCTACGTCCGTGTATTGTTTTGTATGGGCCTTTTTCGCGCTTGCCGATGTAGAGTGAGTTACCTATTTTATAAATAGATAATACATTAAAAAAGCCTTGTGCTTGATGGGATACTTCAATACAAACTTAAATCTCCTATTTAACTTCTTGAGGGGATTATTTTCAAAAATTCTTCCGTAGTGCCCATTTTCACTACCAATATATGAAAATCTTATGCAAGGTGTTTCTACAGACCCAGCTGTTTATGCTGTGCGTTGTTTTTCAGGGAATTAATGAAGGAATTTAATATTTTTATAATATTACTTTTATATAATTCTTGGTTTTTTATATTTAATAAAAAAATATATAAATACAAGTAGATTTCAGAATCAATTGTGATTTCTTCTGAACATACCTTTTTCTATTGACTTAATAGAGCTTTTTGCCTCATTAGTCTGGTGGTCGCAAGTGCGACTGTTGAGCGTAAAGTCCTGGGTTCGAGTCCCAGCTCAAGCAAAGTGTAATTGTGTTTTTCTGTCACGAACATCTCTTTCATTATAAGTTGCTGATAAACTTGAGCATTCACTTGTAACAACATCGAGCATTCGCAGTTTTTAAATTTGTCGAACTGAACAACGAACAGAGCCAAGCATAGAGCCAAACATCGCTACGAACATTTTCACGTATTCATTTTTACGTATATTTTTTTGACGAGCATTGACTAGAGTCAATGTGTGTGTCAAGGTGTGCGATTGCACACCACTGCGACGATAAGCCCCCTTTTTGAGGAGTGGCTAGAGAGGCGCCACGGCGTCCTCACCTTCCGCCTGAAGCAGGTCCTCACCGGACACGGTTATTTCGGGAGGTTTCTATTCAGGATAAGGCGGGAGGAAACGCCCGGGTGTCACCACTGTGTGGATCGCCTGGAGGACACGGTGGAGCATACGGTGACGGTCTGCCCGGTTTGGGCAGAGCATCGCCGTGTCCTCGTGGAGGCGATTGGCGGCGGTGATACGGAGCGAGAGGAAATGGGAAGCCGTCACCTCCTTCTGCGAAGCGGTAATGCTCGCGATGGAGGAGGCGGAACGCGTGAGGGAGAGGCAAATTTCGCGCCCTCACGCCCCTAACCGCCGCAGGAGGAGACGCCCTGAGCGTCGGAAATTGCAGACCGATTTCCGGCTTGCGGACGGTAGCTCACCGTCCGATAAGGACCAGGCCCGGGTCGATGGCGCGTTGTGTTCCACGCGCGCCTCAAAGAGATGTCAGCAGAATTAGCGGGGTCCGTTAGGGCCGATGCCTGCCGGGGGTGCGAAGAAAACCGAAAGGGAGATCGTGGCCCCCGGCAACAGGGCAACCGAAGGAACACGGGTGGGTTTTAGTCAGTAAGAGTCTGACACGCCCTCTCGCTCTACGCCATAAGATCAAACTCTCTCATTAAAAAAAATCTCAATTACCCGACAAACGCGATAAAAACTCTGCAAAGGTAAACCGTAGTCTACACGAACCATAAAGTAATTATAAAAAACTTCTTCAATGAAGAGCCTTTGTAATATTTCCTCTTTGAAAACTGTCCTTTATAAAATTGTTTTCTTCCCTCTATCGGTGAAGTAAAAATTACGTTGCAAAGAGCGTATCAAGAAAAATAAAAGGCGATATTTTATTTACAGTTTTAATTAGTGTTTATTTATCAGACTAATTAGCGACTCTGAGCTAGAGGTCCATTTTATTTTATAAATAAAATGTTTAGTTTGTGTTGCGTTGCCGTTGTGTTGAATTTGAAGTAGATTTGCTTTGAAAAGAATGTCTGTAGATGTTTAGCCTAGGGCTGTCCTTTAAATAGCATTACAATTAATTTAATTCAGGCAAATTAAATTAAATAAACTAGCGTCTTGCCACACTTTCGCCATAAAATATCCTATGACACTTGGCAAAACTGTAGCTTTCCATTAGTAAAAGATTTTTTGGAATAGTATCAGTAGTTTTGAAGATTACCAGATACATGTACATGTTATTAGATTATATACAAACTCACAAATACCTCTTTATAATATTATAAATATTTTTAGTATAAATCAATATTGGTATTGAAACGTGGTCGCTCACAATTGGCCTTGGCCTTATTAGAAGGCTAAAAGTAACCCAAAGGGCAATGGAGAAGGCTATGCTTGGAGTTTCCCTACGTGATTGAATTAGAAATGAAGAGATTCGCAGAAGAACCAAGGTAACCGACATAGCCCGAAGAATTGCCAAACTTAAGTGGCAATGGGCAAGGCACATTGCTCGCAGTACAGATGATCGATGAAGGAAAACATCGGCAAGAAACCGGCATGTCCTAGAATCAAAAATTTGAAGACATGTGACATCTACCAACCCGCACTGGGCCCGCGTGATGGATTAAGGCCCACTCCCTCTCACCGAGAGGAGGCCTGGGTCCCAGCTGTGGGAACATGCTATGCTATGGTTGAATGTGCTATGCTATCTTCATTTTATCATCATAATAAGGTCACTGATAAGCGACAAAATACCTGCAGCTGACATAATGACCATGCTTTTGAATAGATTGGCGAATGCAGTATGTTATAATTAGCGCTCAAAACTATCCAAACCTTTGCGTATAAAAGCTCAAAGATGCGACGGACATCAATAAAATAATTGTATGTATTGATTCGAAGTGGAATAATTGGGTTTCAATATTTAACGGTATCCGACGGATGCTGCTTCCTGATTCATTACATTTTAATGGATCAATGTAATGTACAATACATAACATTATGTAAAACTATGCATTTAAATGTATATTTTTACATAATGTTATCAGTATACTGGTGATTTTCAAAGAGATTGGCAGAGGTTTCACGTAATTTAATGATTTTTACTTGTAGCAAGCACCCAAAAAAAAAAAAAACTTGTGTGATTTGAGAAGACGATGCCAATTTTTCTAGATTATAGGGATTACAAAATGACCTCGAGCGTCTGTGGAGTTCTTCTTAAGTAATTTGTGCATCATTAGATCTCTTGCCTATTTAGGGTGGATTTTAGTGTACTCACATCAAATAAAATTATAACGCGTATTCATTCGAAATTTCAAATTCCATTTTTTTTTTGTCCATTCTATCCATCGTAAAAAATAGGTTTGCATTTCCTACGAAATGTAAGAGTGAAGTTTTTAATAATTTCTGACTTTTCTACTAGTCAAACCTCAGCAGACAGCAATTGACATCAGAAAAAGTTTTTTCGAAAATTGCCTGCCCATTTTCTCGCTTTCTGTACATTTTTTTCAAGATCAAAATGTCTCAAAAGGTTAAAGATAGTCTCCTAAGACCGTTTTCCTGTAGCTACAATTATTCAGGTAGCTGCCCTTACTGCCCCATCTCAAAAATACATTCTGTATTCTGTATGCTCTGTTCAGAACTAAAAATATACCAAAGCACGACACACTATATTAATTTTAAACATCTGTAAAACCTTCAATCTACTCTAATATTATAAAGAGAAAAGATTAGTATTTTTTTAGGGTTCCGCACTTCAAAAGGTACAGAACCCTTATAGGATCACGCGTGTCTGTGTGTCTGTCTGTCCGTCTGTCACAGCCAATTTGCTCCGAATCTAATGGATCGATTTAGTTGAAATTTGGTACACATATGTGTATTTCAGTGACTCATACGCAACGTAAATAAATGAGTCACTTTTGGGGGGCAAATAAGAAAAGTAATAAAAAGTTTTTCAAACTATATCGTGTGATATATCAAATGAAAGGGTTTGTTGCGAGGATCTCAAATTTTATTTTAAATTTATTTTTAAATAAATACATTTTAAAATATTTAAGAAAATTGATGAAAATTGACCATTCCCCCGCCCTATCTTTGAAACTACTGAGGCAAAAATGTTGAAAATATACTGAAAATGGTTCTTCATTAATAGATTACAGAAAAAGCATTAGAAGTCTATGGTCTTAAAATAACATGGTAAATCTCTCAATATTGTGCGTACAAACATATATTTGCAAGTGGAATGTATGGGTGAACATGTATTTCAACTACAATGTTAAGTTTGAGATAAATTCATCCCAACTACGGAACCCGTCATTGTGCGTTGTCCGACACGCAGTGGCTGGTTTTTTTAAATTAATAAACACAAAAATTACTGGACCGATTTAAAAAAATCTTTCACCAGTAGAATGCTATATTCTCTCTGAGTAACATAATATAATTTATAAAGATATCATGCAGGCGAAGCCGCTAGCGGAAGTTAGTTATCAATAAAGTAAAAAAATAAAATAACAACCTAATCATTAATAACACTCAAAAATTGAACGATTACTGAACGAATGTCTATAGTCCATTCTTCCTGAACAAGCAATCAATTTCAATAAAACGTTGGAGTGAGACAAAAAATCACGCAATCAATCATTCGACGCGTCATTTTGACATCGCGTTTTGGGGCGGCCGACCAACGCGTTGCGTTCGTTTCAAAAGTTTCCCCATATTGTTATATTTTGGGGTTGCACCATTTGTTTGCATAGAGATACTACCTATAATTTTTTCGATGGGTGCAATAACCCTTGTGTCATTATTTTGATGGACGGAGGGTGAATTTCATTGTAAAACAAATAGTCCACAACCCAGTTAATTTGTTGTTTGCGATTTTAAGGTATTGTTGTACTATAACCTTGAGGTCGTCTCTACGTATATTGTGACAAAGCAATGCGTGCCGAAGCTTCGTATGTTTTGCTCGCTAAAAAGTTATCGCGCTAATGCCGAAGTCACATTAGCGGCTTCATAATTTTAACGAATGATCGTGCAATAATCTAAGCCGGCTTTCCAATATTTCAACAGAGTATCTACGTAGTCCGGAAACAACAGTCAAATTGACCAACGCTAGTCCGACCACGCGCCACGCTTATTATCTACCGCCACCCGGACAATAAGTGTTACGCGGCCCGATCTATCGTGACGATAACAGATAATGGTTGGTCATATCTGCGTGTATTGTATCACTGTGCGAAGCTTCTTCATAACAGATGCAGATGCGGCCCCAGCATTATGATATAATAATAATATATGTATAGCTGTTGCCCGAACTTCAGTGACATAAAACAGCGTGACCCCTTTTGACTAAAGTGACATAAAACAGCGTGACCTCTTTTTGACTAAAGTGACATAAAACAGCGTGACCAATTTTTGACTAAATTAAGACCCAATTTTCAAAATTTTCATATGGATCCTGAAGCTGAGAGGAACGTAGCAAAATTTGTAAGCCCTAGTGGTTGAAATATGTCAGACATATTTCGACTTCCTTATGGCTCCTGTTACTTTAAACTTAACGAGGTTTGCTTGAGGTCCTGCCTTCAAAGTCAGCTTGATTATCAATTTACTGCTGTCAATAAGAAACTAGGCAGGCACACAGCTAAGATTATATAGCCTAGCGATATAAACGTTAGGCTGTGCACACACGCGGGTTTGTCCGAAAGGGTTACCGTGGCCCCTGGCAACATACAGGCAACCGAAGGAACACGGGTGGATTTTAGTCAGTAAAAGTCTGACACGCCCTCGCGCTCGCCCCAGAGCGGGAGAAGTTATTTGATGATTTCCCACCCAAAAAAAGGCTATGCACTCACAGTCGCTTTCTTGTTCGAATGCCGCAAATGTGTAGTTTTTATTAGATATCCAAGTTTCTCCTAACTTATATTATAAATATGATAGTTTTTTTTTATATTTGTTACGCTTTCACGGATTAACTACTCAACCGATCATCATAAAATTTTGCATATAAGTTGTCAGGAGTACAAAAAAAGACATAGGGTACCTTATGGGAAAGTGAGTTTGTTTTTTTGTTTGTTCAAATTCAAATAATTTATTGTGGATCATTGGTTCATAAGATGTTGTATTAGTTAAAGGTAATTCTGCTATGTCTCGTCATTGAGGCATTCAAAATTCAAATATTATCTGTTCGAAACATAGTTAAAATACAATACATCAAATTGTCATGCAATACATTAAGTTATATAATATTTATGTCAAATTACAAACTAGTCATGTTACAAAATAGTTATCTAAAATACTGAACCGATCATCACGAAATTTTGCATGCACGTTGTCAGGGTTACAGAAAAGGATAACCTTACATCCAGAAAAAAAGTACTGTTCCCGGGGGATAGAAAAATGATTGACAAAATCAACATTAACGCGAGCGAAACCGCGGGTATAAACTAGAAGTTTTATGCTTTGTCCCCAAATATAATAATATTGCATACTTTATCTAGCGATCAAAACTTTAAAAACAATAGACAAAAAAAAAAAACTATGAAACCTTAATCAATTTCAACCCGTTCCCGGGTGCACGATTGATGGATTGTTTTTTTTTTTTTGATGTACCTATACTGCCCTGCTAAGCGCAAAGGCGGTATCTCAACCGGAGTAGGTAAGTTTTGAGAAAACTGACTTTTTATAAATTGAAATTTAAGGAAACATGGAGATATAAATAACTTCTTAGTGTTTTTTTTTTTAATATTTTAAATTAGATAGCGCTATTTCGCTTATACCATTAGATGCGAAATTGTTAAAGCTATGGAATGGTATCAAAAATTCTAAAAGTGTCGATCTCAGAGATACCGACTTTGGGCTTAGCAGGGCAGTATATTGAAGTAGCAGAACACTACTATATTAAAACTAATACGTCCTACATAATACTCAACTAAGCAAAGTTAAGGAATAGATAAATATTCCTTTCTTTCATCGTAATGAAAACAACGGACAATAACGGTTCTTGTATCATTTTTCAGATTATCTAAAGTACATACATCTTTTATGGGGTACTGTGTTAAATGTTACAACAAAATACCTTGTGACATATTGCAATTAAATGAAAGAAAATTTAAAACTCAGATTAAAAGTACACTTTGTAAACAAGCATATTACAAATTAGAGGATTATATCCAAGATAAGAGTGCTTGGAACCATGCTGGTCCTGCTCCATAGGACAATAATTTAGAATCAAGACAAAATCAAACAGGTTGCTAATTTAATTGTGAAATTTATAATTTTGTATTATATGACATCGATTTTACATTCTGTGATTACTTCCTCACACACTGACTTATTAATTTTAAAAACATTAGGAAAATCGTCTACTTTTACTATGTTTGTAAATATGTGAGCACCATGTATCTATCATATAATTAAATTATCTGTCGTTGCTTCATTTTTAATTCTTTTTACCTATTGTGGTATAGTAATTTTATTCTAGGTGCATCGTCTTCACATATAATTATTTAAGTAATGTACGTACTTATACAAACTATTGTAAAACATTTTAAAAGAGTAACGGTGGAGTTTCTTGCCCATTCTTCTCCATACGAAAACTACCTTTTGGAAGGGGCGACTAGAATCAATTATATTATTCTGTAAATTTTGACGTTCAAAAGTGCCATACATGGGCCTATTTGAAATAAATGTTTTGACTTTTGACTTTTCTTGTGTCCCGACCCTTACAGTTATCCTTAGCTACATAGCTACGGAATGCCCAGATGCATTGGAATGACAGCCCGAAGCAATAGGCTGAAACTATTATCGTATAGTCAATGCCATGGTTCTATTAATACTGAGTAAGCCTTTACTGTTAAGGCAAGTACTGTATTTGAGTATAGTAATGTTTTGATGGCAATTGGGGACTAAAAGGAATAAGAACTGTAAGTGGGGATATTATGGGGAGTAATGCTGAAAGAGGCGATACACTTTTGATATTATTAGGGAATAGCTTCTGTCCGCGACTTCGTACGCGTGAAATTTTTTGGTCCCCCGTCGCATCGCATCGCATCGCTATGACTTCGTTTTCGCTTAGAGTTCTTTATGACTTTTATTTTTATTGTTCGGCTCCTAAAGATCGTAGCGTGATGTCAAATAGCTTATAAACTTCCTCAAAAATTAAGCTAACAAATGCAAAAAAATTCTTCAAATCCGACTGGTAGTTCCCGAGATTAGCGCGTTCAAACAAACAAACAAAAAAAAAACAAACTTCAGCATAATAATAAAAAAAATAATTTAGTACAATCAAAGAAAAGATGGGTTAGGAAGCACTGCAGTGTTTCTAAATAAAGATATGTGATAGAGATCACTGTCCAAAATTTTTAGCTTCTAAAGTAATATAAAATAGACAATTTCTTTCAAACATATTTAGAATAATTTTGTGTTTCATATTTTAGCAAAATTACAAAGATAGATTTTATATACATAGCTTTTATGGCGCAGGTTGTGGGACAGCTCCAACAGTGTATTAAGCATGGTTGCGAGTCGCCTGGACTGTGAATACGTGGGTCACTGTTGTGCCCTCTCTCATGGGATGTCGCAGCGGTGACCAACCGTTATTGATTGTATTTTTTTTCCATGTTTTTGTGTGTCAGTACTTACTAACATAGTCGTAAGTTTTACTAACAATCTTGTTGAGTCTTGGTTACTCGAATAAAGAAAAATTCTATTCTATTCTATTCTATAAGTTGTAAGTGTTATGTCTCAGAATAATCTTACTTCACACCCTACACCTACACCGTGCACTCCTAACAATCACAACCCAACAAGAACGAAAACTCGGAGCCGCAATTCCGACGAATAAAAACAATATTGCAAAAACATTGACCGCACCGCAACGACTATTAGCCATTACCGCGCTCTAGCTAGTATGGCTTCACCCCGTTGCGCCCGACTGTACTTCCTAAGGCTTCGAGGTAAGTAATGAAGCAGCCGCTTGTTTATGGTACAGTCGAGTACTGCAGCGGGGTTAATTTATTTTTGCTATTAAAAATAAAAGCGAAGAGTTCTGTGGTGACTTGGTTAAAAATTGGTGGACTGAAAAGGGGTGAAATATTTTTCATACATTATGAAATTTCTATTTTTATTTCAATATGAGTGGCGTTGAAAGTGGGCATTGAAAAGGATCTTATAAAAATGTTTTCATTATTTTTAGGCTCGAATCGAAAAAGGTTTGTCATATAATTGATTATTGAACTAAAATTGGTAGATTTCACACCCTGTACTTACATTACACACACCCATCACGTTTTAGATTTAGGTAGTTTCTTCGATGTATGTGAATTGTCAGTTTTTCCACCTAATTTAGCACGGAAGAGCACTAATTTCCAACATACAGGTTTTACCTATTGTGGAATTCAGAGTTCATATAGTTTTAGCCGTCTACTCACTTGCATTATATGTATCCCAGTTCTTAGGAATATAATTGTATTAGGCTATATTTTATTAAGTTCAAATAAACGTCTATTATTATTATAGGTAAGCAGGTACGGATCTGGTAAATTTGCGCGAAAGAAATTTCCTTCCGTAAATGGACTTTTGCTTTTTTTATTTCTTTCTTTGCGTCATGTTTACCGCAAATAAACGTATTTTTGTTTTTTACTTTTTTTTCCTAGCGGGATAGACATTTCCGCGAAAGACACTTTGAGGAACCTGGCAGAAAGGAGTAAACTAGCAGAAAACGTCACGTGAAAAAGCATTCTTACTTGCGACTGTCTTCTTCTAATGCTATAGAGAGAGAGAGAATGTTAATTTGGTTAAAATGTAAATCCAAGATGGCGGCTGCGAAAATGTTGTTTTATTTTTATTTTTAAAAGATACCTGAGAATAAACTTCGTTCCTGAGGGGGGTCCTCAGACCGCACAAGTATTTTTTTTGTGCTATTTATAGAGTTTGAGGAGACCAGTGATGGCCCAGTGGAAACGACCGCGACATACGAGTAGGCTCGAACCCAGGCGGGCAAAGTGCCCGCCTGGGTGTAAATTATTTCATCACCATAGCTCGCAAAACGAAAAAAAATCAAAGAATGGTGACATCCACCAACCCGCACTGGGCCGGCGTGGTGGATTACGGCCCAATCCCTCCCATAGAGAGGGGTTGGCGTTCCAAGCAGTGGGAATATTATAGGCTGATTATGTCTTAACCTTTTTCCAACAACACAAAAAAAACGTGATAAATCTTTGACATTGTACCGAAATAAACTTTCTAAAACGAACACGCGGCCACAACTTTGAAATGTGAAGCAATGTTCACAAAGACGCAGAAGCCTAGCAAAAAGAAGTTGACCCGAACACGCTATGTTTACACCGAGACTTAAGTTTAAAAGAAAACAATACAATGTTTTGTATAACACCGGAAAAATGGTGGTGTAGCGTAACAGTTATAATGATTTGTTTTTTAGGGTTCCGTACCTCAAAAGGAAAAAAACAGAACCCTTGTACGATCACTCTTGTGTCTGTTTGTCCGTCTGTCACAGCCAATTTTTTCCGAATCTCATGGACCGATTAAGTTGAAATTTGGTACACATATGTATTTCTGTGACCCTAACACGAACGTGTAACGTAAATAAATGAATTTTGAATATAGGGGTCACTTTTGGGGGGCAAAAAAGAAAATTAAAAAAAAAGTTTTGCTAACAGTACCGTGTGACATATCAAATGAGAGGGCTTATTGCGAGGATCTTAAACATAATTTTTAAATACTTTTAAAGATATTTATGAAATTTGATGAAAATTTATCATTCCCCCCGAAACTACTCGACTTAAAATTTTGAAAAACATGCGTAGTATGGCTCTTTACTCATAAATTACAGGAAAACCTATAAGACGTCTATGGTCTTCAAATAACATGGTAAACCTCTCAATATTGTGCGTACAAACTTACATTTGCAGTTGGAATGTATGGGAGAACATGTATTTCAACTACAATCTTAAGTTTGTATTTGGGATAAATTCATCCCAATTACGGAACCCTTCATTGTGCGTAGTCCTACATGCACAAGGCCGGTTTTTTTTAATGAGGCTGTACATCTTACGAAAGAGAGGAATAATTGTAATGGCTATTCTTAGAGCTCGACAAAATTCTATGATGGTAAGACAGCTGATTACAACAAAATAAGGACAGAAATGCTTAGGTATAGCTTTAAATAGATATCTTCCTATCTTGGAACTTGGGAAACTGGAATATCACCCCTATTTGCTTAATTAAATGACTCAAACTCTTATTTATTTACAGACAAATGCCCACTCAATCAGCGTGTTTCTTTTTTCAAAATACCATTTCAGACATCAATCTACATGGTCTTTACAAGTTCTAAACGAGATTATGAGATGTCTGGAATTAAAAGAGACTGAGTTTGTTTCGGCCTTTTGTTCTCAGAGTAGTCAAATATGAAACGCCGACCTCATCCAGTTTTTAAAATATGATTAACGTGTAAAAATATTTGTACGAACTTACAGTAATTTAAAAATATCATTTATCATGTATCCATATCTCCAGCATGATGATATCAAAATACTCAACAAAAAATTCCTTCACTATACTTCATTGTAAATTTTAAAAAAATACACTCTTTTTTCAGAGTTGCTCATTTCGCTCGTGCCCCGGGGTTCTAAGTTCAAATGCTTCTTCCATGTTTGATTCTTATTTACAAGGCGGGAAAAGTAAATTACGTCCCAGCTTGCGATTGATTGTTCTCGGCAATCCCTCGAGATTGCAAGTTGCAATTTTATTGCAACCTCTGTCGGCCGTACTAAGAAGTACGGATCGACTTTTGTTGCTTCCGTGCTTTTTTGAGATGATGATCACGAGCTTTGCGTTTCGTGTTTACTATTTTTTATTCATATTTGAAGGAAAAGTAATTCGTAATTTTCTGTTCGTGTAAGACTTTTCGCCTCTTTTTGCTTGCCTTTAACATTAATTTGCCAGAAATTGCAAAAGATTGACAACAGGAAGAATAGGTTGTGAATACACTTTTGATATCTTATCGATTCAAACTACAATTACTGAAATTATTAATGCTATTTTATCATTAATATTTGGAACACCTGAGTATTGGTTAAATAGGCTAGGTTTAGGTTTTATAGACTGTAGATTTGTGGACCATTTTCTATTTTGTTAAGTACCTGGTATATATTAACAGGCCTAAACTGTCATCCCATACCTATTAACACTATAATTTGAAAACATTGTAAAAGCCAATTATTTTTAAAAGATTAACCGTGGAGTTTCTTGCCGGTTCTTCTCCATAGGAAATGATCAATTGAAACCATGCACCTATATAGATCCTGATGATTCATAAGTGCCCATGCAGGCTTATGTGAAATAAAATATTTCGTTTTGATTTGAAAAATAAGTTTTTTTCACGAACGATGGCGCACATAAATTACGTTAGCCACCTGTGTAATTAAATAAGGCTATTTTTCGGGATGTCCCAAAAAAGGTCCGTAACCAGTTATACCTAAATTCCAATAAAATAAAACCCTAAAGTAGGTACTGAGCTTAATACATTTTTAAGGATAATACGCGAGCACTCGTGGTAAGCTCGCAAAGTCGGGCAAATGTTTCCCGCAAATAAATAAAGGTGCAGAATTTCATCTGGCATTTATAGACGTGGCTGTACTTTACGACTTTTTTGTTGACTGTACGCGCGAATTTGTACAGTAGATCTGTTGATGTGAGAAAAAAAAGAGAGGGTAATCTCTTGGGTAATTAGTTAATGGAGAGTTTAATAAGAAATAAACCAATGTCTGTTTGTTCTTAATGTGAAAGCGCCAGGTAACCCGAGGAACTCGAATGTACTTACAATTTCTTAAATTTACTGGAGTTATAAATGTTGATCAAAATATGATTCGCGATTTTAACAAATAATATCTGTATTTGCAGAATTATAATCATAAAAATCATCCATACAATTTTCTTATTATTTCTCAGCTAAACTTGCCTTAATTACACGGTACATTATTGATGTGACGTGATGATTGACTTCGCGTATTTTTCGTCCTGTTTTAGGGTTCCGTAATCAACAAGGAACTATTATAGTTTCGCCATGTCCGTCTGTCTGTCTTTCTGCGGTTAAGTCAGACACTCTCAGTACTAGTAATTTGTCATGGGTATACATATTAATCACGCCGACAAAGTGGTAAAATAAATTCATGAAAAAAAAGCTTATCTTAGGTTTTTAGGGTACCATCGGGGTAACACATATCTAAGCATTTTGAAAACAAAATCCCGTGCACACGACCCCTTTTTTTTTTTCGTTGGTAAGCGATACTATAGCGGCGCTGCAAGCAAGAATAGTCCTTACAGTGTACAGATATGCGTTTCTTCGATAGTACCTCCTCTATACGTAAATAGGGGATGGTTTTTTGTCTCCTGTCGTTGGAAAGGTCGTTCAAAAATGAGTATGTTCAAACCATTTTTGGATTCAGAGATTCGTTTGCGAAAAATTAAGCTTTAAAGTACAAATTTTTGTTAGAGTCAAGTGTCTCACCAGCTAAATGGTTGGTTTTGGATATGTGAAAAAATTCACGGCAGTTGTATAAATAACAAAATTAAAAGGAAAGCTCACAGCTAAGTATGCTCTACAAGTTGACGAGTAATAATCGACCAACTTACATTTGCAGTTGCAAAAACATGTTCTCCCGTACATTCCGTACTAGAAAATATGTTTTTCAACTACAATATTAAGTTTACTCTTGGGATAAATTCATCCCAACTACGGAACTCTTCATTATGCTTGGCCAGACACGCACTTGGCCGGTTTTTGCTGTATGTCCTATATATTGTAATACCGCTGTAACTTCCGGCCAAGCTAAGCAAAGTTTCATTTCTGATTACGTAATTATTCTTCTCTTCTCTGATTTTGACCAACCAAGAACTGAATAATTAATTCATCGTCCCCCGGTAACGAAATCACAAAATTTTCACTTTCTACTGAAATTTAATTATGAATTCCTGAAAACCAACGTCTGAAACGTACGCTCAAGTTCCGTTGGAATCGTTTAATAGTTACTTTTTAACGGTTTCAAACGTTCTAGTAATTATTTGAGTCAGTCTTGAGGGTATACATTATTTTTTAAATTAATTTAATAGATAGAGTTGGTCTTTTTATTACTGTAAATATTATTTTAATTATTTTTGTCAAGTTTGTGCCATGTTTTAAGGTTTAAGTAGACCCTAAGTCAAAAATCAAGCATAGAATATATGATACTAGCTTTTTCCTGCGGCTTTGCCCGCATGAAGGTCGAACAAAACCTATAAAAACCTTTTCCATGAACATTTTCCTGTATGTGCCAACTGTCATAGTGATCGGTCAAATGTGTTGGAGCTTATCAATCTCATACATATCAACATCCATTTCTTAAATGTATAGATTTCGCCAGTTTAGCTAACTTTTGCTAGCTTATCGGCCCTGTACACTAGGTGACGTCGCAACCGAAACGCGTGTGACGTCGATCAACGTCATGACTACACGGTGACGTGACGTTGGGGACTGGGGCAATTTATCTATTGCATAAATGCCTCCCGGGTTGCAATATTGCACGTAGCTTTGATATGCGTTAGTCATTAACAGCTGACTGCAAATGTCGTAAATAAGTTGCTGTGTAATCGTACTGATCGTAGATTTTAATTATTTTGGGAGATAACGCTGTAGGCTTAGTGGACTGTAGATTTGTTGACCATTTTCTATTTTGTTAAGCACCTGGTACAGATATTCTATTTCACGAAGTCCGTTCGGCTTTGATTGTAGTAGTGACGTATCCCGACAAGCGCGCTTGTGTGTGTAAAAGTAGGTAACGTTAGCAAAAAAATCTGATATATATTCAAGTCGAGATTTAATAATCTAAATAAAATTTTGGTTTTAAAAGTATATACATTTTGTAAATAAATTAGATTAGGTTGCAATAAATAAAAAAATATTAAGAATATGTAGGCATTTAATTAAGCATTGGTGTTACAGAATGGAAACGAAACAAGTAGGACTATTCAGTATTTTCAATCACTATCAGATAAATTTTCGATTTCCGATTCCGTTTTGCTGTCGTCAGAATCATCTTGTACATTGATTATAAATTCAAAATCGAGATCAAAATATTTCAAGTAGTCTTTTTCAATTTTTTCAACATGAGCACAAGTTTTTTGCCACGTTTCACTGCTAACTTGGCCCAAACTTTCATTGATCAGTCTTTCCGTATTCGTCATGTTTTGCTCGATATTTTTAGATGCGACATAATTTTTAACGATCCCCCAAATATTTTCAATCGCATTTAATTCTGGGTGATAAGGGGGAAGGCGAAAGACATCAAAACCCTTGTTTTTTATAAAATCGTCAATCTTGTAGATTACGTGTTGGGCTTTGTACTTCTTTATTGTATCGTACAATTCCAATTTAAGAAGAGATTCATCAAATGCTATACCCTTATCCCTAAGCCATTGCTGCATATCGGCTTTCTTTGTAGATTGCGTCGGTAGTCGTTCAGCCCGTGTGTTGTGATAAGATCCATTGTCTAAGACAATGACAGAGCGCGGAAGTAAATTGGGTAGCAACTTTTCATTTAGCCATTTTACATAGTTATCATAGCTCATATTTGAATGATAATCACCAGCTGTTGAGTTGGCCTTATAAACCAAGGAAGCATTTTCAATAAACCATCCTTGGTTCCCGCGTGCACTAAAATAAAGCGAGTGCCTGTGCTAATTTTTTTTAAAAACGGAGTTCTTTCCTTTTTTTTTGCCCAGGTGTTGTTTCGCACGTGTGTCGAAAGGACGTAGCTCTCATCGGTGTAGACATCGGGCCGACTTTGAGAGCGGTACTCTGTTATTTTTTTAAATATTTTAAACGCCACATTTGTATATCATGACGCGACGCTCCGTCAAGACTTTACGGTTGTTCTCTGTTTTGCGCCACTTGAAACCTAATTTCAACAGTAACTTGCGAACAGCTTCTAAACAACCTTCGAATCCGATTTTTTCATTCAATGCTGTTCTTAACTTAGCTAATGTTGGAATTTCTTTATGGACAATATGGAAATCTTGTACAGTACTGCGAACCACATCAGCTGTAAAATTATCTATATCCACTTTATTATCTCGCTTTCTCCTTTTCTTCATAAGTGAAGTAAATTTTGATGAAGTGGATGGCAATTCCTTCTCTTCTTTTAATATTCTTTGAACTGTTTTTTGGCTCACACCCGTAGCTTCAGCTGTACGGCGTGTAATGTCTCGTAAATGAGACAAATCACAGTTGAGTTCCATTAATGATTTTGTAAATTCATATTCTTCTCGCAGAAAATGATAAACACTAGCAAAATAATTAAGTAATATAAACATTTTATAACACAAAAAAACATTCATTTTATAAATACTTCTATTGCTATATTAAATATCTTTGTATAACATTTTAATTGAAAACGTATAATTAAATATTATCTCACTATGGACAACTCTTCTTCGTTTTGTTGCCATGCTGACCTTACTCCGTGAAACAATTTGAAAAACCACTACTGATCCGGACCGTGTCCCGATCGACACTGAGCGCTCTCGAGGTTACGCACACAAAAACAATGTGTATGTGCACGCTTGACAACATTCATAGCCAAACGGACTTCGTGACATAGAACATCTGTAATTGTTGAAAGACCTACACTGTCCTCCTATACCTATTAACATTGTTATTCGAAAATATTATGAAAGTCAATTATTTTTAAAAGAGTAACCGTGAAGTTTCTTGCCGGCTCTTCTCCATTGAAAACGACCAATAGGAACCATGCACCTAACTTTTGACGTTTCATAAGTGTCATGATTTCCAAATATTAATTAGACTTTGTGATTTTAAATACTAAATATAAAATTTAAAATATGTGTTTTGCCTCAAATGATTTTTGTATCAGTGTATAATCATGAAGTTTAAAAGTATCTCCTTTGACAGTTACCGTAAAAGTACCTAGTGGTTTTTTATCGGAACAGAATTGGAGACATGAAGTTTGGAGGGTCGCTTAGCTTCTAAGTTAGTTCGATTTGAGCCTCGAAACCTAAAGTATGTCTTCAAGAAGTCTAGTCTATAAAATTATTATATTGAATACCTAATAAAATAGTATGTTAAATATTGCAAAAAGTATACCAAGTTTGTATGTGTGCAAGAATATGAATACAGAAATATTAGTACTGAAATTGTCTATCATTACTTGAGAAAGTGCCCATGTAGGTTTAAGTGAAATAAAATATTTTGAACTTTGATATTTTATAGATGATATACAATATTGACATGATCATGACACTGTTAGTTAAGTTTTGTATTAAAGCATGAGCATAATCAGCCTATAATGTTCCCACTGCTGGGATACAGATCTCTTCTCGGTGAGGAGTGGGCTGTAAAGTGCCTGCTAAACGTTCGCCAACTGCGTCCCGACAGAGGTGACCTTCGTAGTTTACAACCGTGTTTACGACCAAATTTCAAACAGCTCTGCCTGTCGCAAAACCAAGTACACCTCTGTCGGGGACGCGGTCGGCAGCCGTGTAGCAGGCCCTTAATCCACCACGCGGGCCCAGTGTGAGTTGGTAGATGTTACAAGTCTTCGGATTTTTGGGTTTCAGGAGATATCGATTTCCTTACGATGTTTTCCTTCACCGTTTTGAGAGTGGTGTTGAAATAATTTAGGCGCTTTACTTTTATAATTTATAAAAGTAAAGCGCCTGTCTGGGTTGGAACCTACGACCTACAACTCTTAAGTCGTAGCTGTTACCACTGGGCCATCACTGCTCCTCCCACCACTACTCCTAGTTTTGTATACTACTAGTCTTTGCTGCCTCGTTGGTCTAGTGGTCGCAAGCGCTACTTCTGAGCATGAGGTCCTGGGTTCGATTCCCAGTTCTGGCAAAGTGTTGTTGGGTTTTTCTATCTGAAATTTCTCAATAGCAGCCTGGAGTCTTGTGCCCGGTTGATGGCAATAGGCTCGCCCCCTATTACATGGGACTTAAAACATAACTGGCCAAATGTGGGTGACCCTGCTACAGAGACACCTCTGCTCAACCCTTCGGGGAAACAAGGCGTGATGTTATGTTTTATGTATGTAGTCTTTACAACTTTTTTTAGGTGTAAACGATAAACGAAAAAGCTAGTCGCAAAATCTCCCTAGTCTTTTCCTTCCAGTCTAACCGGATACAGTTGAATACCATATTTTACATGGAGCGACTACCTATCTGACCTCCACAACCCAGCAACTGGGTAATACGTAATCGTAGATATACTTTTGACAAAGTTTGTAAATAATGTGAGTTATCTTTTTACCTATTGTTGTATAGTAATCTTATTCCAGGTGCATCGTCTTCACATATAATTATATAATTAATGTATACAAAATATTGTCAAATATTTTAAAATAGTTACGAACGAGTTTCTTGCACGTTCTTCTCCATACAAAAACTACCTTTTGCAAAAATAAAATTGATTCTAGTCGCCCCTTCCAAAAAAAAAAAAAAAAAGAATAATGGGCGGATTAGAAGTCAAGCTTATTTAAAAGATCAACCTTTTTACAATATTTCAATGAAATGAATCCAGTATTTTAATACAAAACTTTATTAAAACATATAAACAACTAGCACTGGGGTATTATTAAAAAAATATTAACATTTTAAAGCAATGTATAATGGAAAAACCCGTCGTAAATTTCTACAAAGCAGCCAGGGGTGGTGAGCATTGCGGGCTTATGGACGGTGAGCAGTGGGTAGCTCGCTGCCCGATTAGGACCAGGCCCGGGTCAACGGCGCGTTGTGTTCCACGTGCGCCTCAAAGAGATGTCAGCAGAACTGACGGGGTCCGCTAGGGCTGATGCCTGCCGGGGTTGCGAAGAAGTCCGAAAGGGATATCGTGGCCCCCGGCAACATGGCAACTGAAGGAACACGGGTGGGTTTTAGTCAGTAAGAGTCTGACACGCCCTCCCGCTCTGCCCAGAGCGGGAGAAGTTATTTGATAATTTTCCACCCAAAAAAAAAAATGGGTAGCGACCATTTTGATGAAATACTTTCCAAAACGAGAGGGGACGATACAAGTAAGCTACATAACAAGCCTTGTTGTTATGTCATGGAAGTTTAGGTATTGTTTAACTAATTGACTACCAACTTTAAACGTCCATATATAGGGTCAAGTTAGCTAGCAAAACTCCGCAGACATTCAAAAAAATAATTAATTTGAAGGTTTTTTTTTGGGGTCATCAACCGCTGTATAATTAAAATATCAGTTCAAAAAGGCCTTTTTCTTATAAATTTCACGTGATGGGTCAACTCATACTTCAAGTAACTACACCACCAGCAGCCGTTGACCCAAAAAAAAACATCAAATTTGTTTTTTCTTTGTCATGTCATTGTTTTGATATCGATACCCATTACTTCTGCAGTTTCACTAGCTGATTAATTTGACCCTGTATACAAATCACAACTGACCTTCTGTGGTAGTTGTCTGAAATGGCTACAATACGGCAAATAGGGATGATGCCTGGGTCAAAAAAAAAAAGAAATTCTATTTAGTCCGTCAGTCCGATCATAAAAAATATTAGACACGTATTTTTGCTTTATCTTAATAATACAAAAAAAAAACTTAGATGAAACGTATCTTGCGCAGTTAGGGAGTGCCGGTAGTCGCTACGTCACTAGTAAGTATAAAATATACCTACTTCTGACGTCATGGCACATTTTAACCCAATGTATCGCCGTAATCTTTTGATAACGTAAAAAAAGAAAAAATATGTGTCCAATGTTTTTTAATAATCTACCTGATGGACAAAAAAAAAAATGTTTAGTCATCATCCCTATTGACGAAGGGTACCAATTTGCTTAACGATTAATTTTCCCGAATGTACACCGGAGAAGCTTGGCTGTACAGCTCGTTTTATTTGGATGTACTCCAAAAAACTTTCCAAAATAACCGAACTTACATTCCCATCTGCGGAGTTCGCTTCCTAAGTGAAAAGTTAGAAGCAAAATTACATTTCGTCGCGCCAGTAAAAAAAGGTATATTTCGGTATTTCGGCGGCACGTCCGCGTTAAGAATATAAGAGGCTTAGAATAACGCAATCCACGTGTTTTTTCAGAGTGTCGCGAGAATTTCTTGGCGTGGGGTGCGTTACCAACTTTTTTCATTCGCGGCAGAATCGCCTGAGACTGTGATACTCAACCTGTGGCTGTAAACATTGTCTAAGCGGGCTGAGCTTTTCTAGGAAATAAAAGGTAATTAATTTTTGACGAGCGAGCTTAGTAAATAGCCACCAAAAAGTATTTATTGGGGACTCGCACAAATTAAACTTAACACACAAATAATAATAAATCATATTTTAATGAGCCAACATTGTGACTGACAATGACAGTTCCAGAACGCGTCATTTGTGCACTATGTCGGTGTGGTAAGTACGTATGTAGTTAAAATAATTTAAATTTTTCGTTTCGCGAGTGTTAGAACATTATTGAAAGGACACGTCATCTTGACTCATGTATAAACGCCATAACAAAGGTCCTAATAATTTGTATTTGTATCTAATCTACCAACAGATGAGACCTCCCAAATGCATACCCTTTCACCCGAAAAAAACTTTGAGCACCATAGATCTAAACTTAAATTCCTGGTTTGATTTCGTTCGGCCGCCTATAACTGCTACTTATACACAGATGCTTCCCCTTTTTCACAACTTTATGCAAAATAGTATTCGACTTTAATATTTCGTGCAAGGTATTAGGCCTTATAAATTACTTCGCGACGTGGCCCAAAACAAAGTTTTCGGTTCGACTGGGAATTTTTATTCAAATGAATTAAAACTTTCCCTGTGTACACGATCGAAAAGATGGTATTATAAGTGTATGGTAATTTTTGTGGAAATACTTTCGTGTTGCTTGTTGTGGTTACGTTAGCTCACTCAAAATAGAGGTAAAAAAGGAAAATTAATGAAAACAAAAACCCAAGTACAACAAAAACGCCAACTAAAAGGGTTTCAACAAGACATCGTAACAGAACAAAATCAGTTTTCGTATAATCGGAGTCACAATCGGGCGACTAGAATTAATTCTATTTTTTGTAAATTTTGACGTTTAAAAGTGCCTTTTATGGTCTTAAAAAAAAAAAAAAAAAATTAAAAAAAAAATTTAAAAAAAAAATTGACTTTGACACACGTAAGTAATTACAATTAGGTACGTGTGACTCTGGTTATACGAAAACTTCCTTGGCTTTGCCATAGTCAAGTAAAAATATACTAGATATTTTGAAACTAATCAAAATTGACTTTTAGTTAATAATAATGGTGTAAATTTAGGACACAAATAGTCCTGCAGGTATGTACGCACGAACGAACAAAACATTGTGATCACGAACATCGAACACGGAACACTAGGTTCGTATGTGTGGACGTGAATTAGCAAAGCGATCATGAACACCATATGAATACAGTTTGACTTGTGTACGCGCTCAACCGCCCCGCTCTCTTTTAGTAGCCATGAATTCAAAATTGGATCGCCAGAAACATTTTTGACGCACACAGTGTTTTAAGTTCGTCAGTGGTACGCACATGCGAACAAAGTATTCGATGTTCGTGTTCACCATGTTCTTGTTCGTTCGTGCGTACACGCCTCACGATGTCATGTAGAACATCGAATAATGGAACATTCAGGATTATTTTTGTTAAACTAGTACATGATGGTAAACTTACTTATGTGCGCCAGCTTGCCGACTTTAAAAAACCTGAAAAATAAAGAAATTTTTTGATAAATCTGTACGACGCTCTTAGGTTTTTGTGAGAGAAAAATCGTCAGTTATTCAATCACTGTATACTCGTAAGCTAACAAATAATATATTTGCTCCTCGCTGAAGCTTTTTTGGTCTTTTGTCTTCTAGTCTAACCGTATGCAGTTGAATACCAGTATTTTACATGGGAGTCATTGCCTAATCTGACCTATATAACCCAGTTACTGGGTACAACGATACCCCTTGATAAGATTGGTTGTCAGACTTTCGGGATTCTGACGGACAGCTGTCAAAGATTCAGAAATGACAGCCAGGATCAACGGCTTAACGTGCCTTCCGAGGCATAGAGGAGTCTTGGTACGTAAAGATGGTACGGCAAGCGTAGCTTAACCTCATCGATCGACCCGTGTGGCTATTATTACTGAGCCACAAGCTTCTCTTTTGTTTGTTTGTCAAAACTATAAGTAAATACCTATAATTACATTTACCAAAGCATCCAATTAAAATACGCAAACAACCGAACAACATTTAATTTCCACGCTTGTACGCGTAATTACAGCCAAAATTTTAATTTGACAATCTGTCACCTGTCAACGTCAAATACACGTCACTCGGAGCTTTCGCAATTATTATCGCCGCCATAGTGTAGCGAGACGGTGAAAAACGATGACAGATGCTCAGTGGAGATCAAATAATGAATAAAACGCAAGACTAAGGCGGTTTTCACCCCCGTGCTAACGAGAAAAGTTGAGTTTGGCTGATACGCTCCGAACCGCACATTTCACTCTATTTAAGGAGCGTTTTTAGGGGTGCGGGAAGCGATTTCAAAAT
This sequence comes from Omphaloscelis lunosa, assembly GCA_916610215.1. Taxonomy (NCBI): domain Eukaryota; kingdom Metazoa; phylum Arthropoda; class Insecta; order Lepidoptera; family Noctuidae; genus Omphaloscelis; species Omphaloscelis lunosa. Next base: position 4,902,013 of record OU744247.1, read on the forward strand.
GCGCGCAGAATAAGTCTGCACTCGGCTGAAATCTGAATTAATCTTATGCCCCCGTCTTGTCGTTTCTGTGTCAAATGAAGAATTATTTAATAATAATTTAAGATGAATAATATTAAATATTAAATTTTTAATATAGATTTCATATTTTAAATATTACTGTATTTTAAATATTAAGCACGCCAGCGGGCAGCGCCAGCTTAAATCAGGTATAATACATTATTATATATTTATGTAGCGAGTTTAAAGCTATAACGGCCGTCATGAAAATCTGTCATTTTCATCAATATTTGACATTAGATGTCGAAAAACACTGTATTTGGACAACCTTTATTGTGTGACCATTCCCGCTTTCTAAAGCTATGTTAAGTAAAACAGTATTATGTAACTAGGTTCAATACTGTTGAATCTTAATTTCTGAAGTTTATCTTTTAGAAACTTTCATGAAACTATGAAGAACCAATTTGTTGTTTTTTCACAGCAGTAAACAATTTATGTCGCCCGCTCCGCTCAGCACCCAACACTACAGACTCATACAGAATTGCCGCTCGCGACTGTCAGCGATTCTAGTTCATCTGCCTCGTTAGAGCACAATTGCCGACGTGAAATTAAAACCACCGCCCATCTGAACGTACGTATACGTCATTGTGAAATGTTGGAAACGCGATCAGATATTGTTCACAAATTTAAGGCCCGTTTTTGCTCATTGTAGTCAGGATTTTGATTTGCGGTCCATTGACGGGTGTAGGATGTCCCATTGTGGTGTGTAGTTGGATTCTGGGATGGTTGGGTTTATTAAAGCTAGATAGGCATTCAGTTACGTTAAGGACTGTGGGCTGTGTTGCTGAAGAACTTTCCCTGTATTAGATTGGAAACAAAGAGATTTAAGAAACTATAGACAGGCTATCAGAAGAAATGCCATTGAGACAGGTAGCACACCTCCGCCGCGAAACCATAGTAGCAAAACTTCAGTATTAATTGAACTACTGCGGTTTCACTGCTCTGGTTACGCGGCGGAGGTGTGCTACTGGCGTAAAATACTATGATTCCATGGTATCTAGCTTAATATTGCAAAATTACACGCCGTCATGTGCGGCATATGACACGAGACAGAATTAAACTAACTGGGCGAGATGAGACCTGTTGGTTAATACCTAGTAGATTTCGATGTTGTTCGTTTTGTCCCGTCTATCGTAATTATATTTAAATATCTTGGTTGGAAACAAGCAAACAGGATGGCATCAATTTTTCAGATGAAAATTGTTACCACCGTTTAGGTATGTGTATGCACAACGAAGGTGCCAATAATTCTCTACGGAAACAGAACCAAAGCAACGCTGCCCTGCGTCAGGCACAAAAAAGGATGGTGAGATAATTTCCCGAAATGTGATAAAGCAATGGCACACAATGACGCAATATGACTTGACTGTCGGCGAAACGATATTTAAACGATATTCATGTGTGTGCTCACGTTTCTAAGTATGGATACTTTTTCGCGTAACTAAGTACAGTGAGGGCAAATCTATCGATTTAAATCTTTGTTGAATCTAGCTTTTAATTTTTCAAAATCTACTAAGCCTAGATTACTGTATCTGTCAACCACAACAATAATGTCAGCGTAATCAGCATGTTTCATGCGTCTGCGATACTTAGCGGTATGTCACGTGTTGTCAACACGTCGTCCTGTTTCGATAACATAATGTTGATTGGCGCCTAGATGACGTTTGAAAGCCATTGATCGCTGTTGACGATGTGACAATTGTTTTACTTCAAGAAATGGCCTACCTCAGGTGTTTAAATTGGAAGTAACCATTTTTTTTTTAACATGCAAGTAGAACGTGATTAAGTGTTGTTCTCTTGTGTGTGTTTAAGTTTCATACCTTGACTGTACCAAATTTTCTGTTTGTGAAAAGTGTGCAGCTTCCATATAAGATGTTTTTTTGCGTTCCGTTCCTGAAGAGGAAAGAAAAACTGAACCCTTATAGGATCAGTTCGTTGTCCGTCCGTCTGTCTGTCTTTCAGTCTGTCAAGACCCTGTTTCTCAGGTACGGGTGGAGGTATGAAGTTGAAATTAATATCAAATGGTCTGTGGTTCCTTGGAGCTTTAAAAAAATCAAGCTTCTAAATCAACGAAATAAATAGTTTGTTTTTGGAATAAATTTCATCCTAACTACGAAACCCTTCATTGAACGTGAACGTGGTCCGACTCGCTCTAAGCCGGTTTATTTTTATTTTGTTCCATCTCAAACAAAATGCTTTATGAAATGAATAACTAAACTCTTCACCAATGGGAAGGAATGATCAAAAGAACTTCCAAAAATATAAATACCACCTATCAAAACACACCCACTATAGGTAAGCATCATTTTGTCTATTCATCCCCTCAGACACCCTTACAAGTCTCCCCGTCTGTCTGTACGGCAACAATCGTAGTAATTATTGTTGGAGTACCGGCGGAATTATAAGTGCGTTGTTGATTCATCGCGAGTTGTCGCAAGTAGTGCCGAGTGTGCGATGCGTAATAAAAAAGGTCGTCATCATGTGGTTTCGCTTTTTGAATCAATTGTGTTATGTACGTACATAAGTGACATTATGAAGATGATATAAATAATCATTAGTATTCAGAATATTTTTTCTTATAGAAGACAAGCTTTTGTCCGTGGCTTCACCCGCGTGGATGTCAAAAAATATCCCACGGGAATATACTATCGATACCGGGATTACATACCTAATAGCCGAGGAAAAGGTCATTGACTCCTACCGCTGCGCCCGCGTTGCGTCAACCATAATTAATTTATTACGCGCAATTTTGAATCTGTGATATCTTTTCTGCCATTCGTTTAAATGGAACAATGTCAAGGCATATTTTAATCTAAATTAAATGCTCAGTTTCGGTAACATAGTTTATTGGATAAGGATTAATATAATACCGGTCAAAATAGCTTCGGAAATAACACTGAAATTATTATCAAATTCTGAAAGATAATGGTTATCGTGGGTCATCCTTAGAAGATAGATAGACATATGCCATCGCGGACTTTTTTGTTGAACTTTTTAAGATAAACAACACTGAAGAACATAAATTTTATGTGACTTTGTTTTATAATATGTAAGGATAATGTCTTAAAACATGTTACTTACAATTTGCGCATGTTAGAGCATGGTTTTAAATTTAAAATAGTGAGCATTATAAACTAAGTTCTCGTGGACTCTTGATAGTTGGACTGGTTCTCAAATTCAAGGTCGCTCAGCGCGCTATAGAGCGGGGTTCTGCTATGTTCGGAGTTTCTTTGAAGGATAAGATTAGATATTAAGATAACCGGAAGAGAACCGGAGTTACCGATATAGCCTGCAGAGTAAGCAAGCTGAAGTGGCAGTGGGCTGGCCATGTTTGTCGAAGGACCGATGGCCAGTGGAGCAGACGAGTTCTAGAGTGGAGACCGTGTATTGGCAAACGTAGTGTGGGATCCCCCCGAGCTAGATGGACCGACGACCTTAAAAGGTGGCTGGGACATACTGGATGCGGAAGGCCGAGGACAGGGTGCTGTGGCGCAGCTTGGGAGAGGTCTATGTCCAACAGTGGACTGCGATAGTCTGAGTTGATTGAATTGAGTTCTAGTCTAGTCATAGCCTGAAACTGTGTGCAAATAAATAAATAGGGAAGAGGTTATATATTAGTATTTTGAATTAAATTATTTTTAGAATGGTATGAATAAATACCGATCCCATCAAATGTATTTTAATCTCCGGCACTCAATTAGATAAATTGTAGTACCCAATTATGTTCTAGTTTCATGAAAAGACTTTTCGGTTTTGTTAATGTAAGGAAATAAATGAGTTTATTCGTATAATAATATTAATAATTCAAGCCTTTGGTATAGGAATTACGTTGAAATAGGGTTTTAGCAATTATAATAATCTGTGTTGAATTTCCTTTTATAATCCTCATTAAATAATCTAATTGCTATCAGTAAAAGGATGTATAAATTGAAGAATACATAGACAGATATAATTATAATGGGTCAAAAAGGAACTACCCGACATTTATGGTGTTATGTGGCATTGTTACAGGTACCCCCCTAAATTATTATAAAAGGACAATGTTTTGGAATCTGCAGTAGGATGCCAAAAAGGTGACTCGGGCCAGTCATTTTCAGCTTGGCTATTCATTCAATTATCCAGAAACTAAATTCAAAATTTAACGTGTGGTATTTAGATGATGGATCTCTAAGAGGTGATGTAGACACAGTTTTGAAAGACTTAAAACTCCTCAAACATAAATTTAAATCCATTGGCTTGGACCTTAACCCATCAAAATACCAAATTTACCTTTCTGACATTACCGACAGACACTTATTGACCCATGAAAAATTTAATGGAGGTGCAGTGAAATTTTAGAAAAAGTACACTGCACCTCCTAGGTTCCCCAATTTTAGAAGACAGCTTTTCTCCTTTCATCTCCGAAAAACTCAAAAATTTCAACGACATTTCGGACAGACTCTCCAAAATTAATTTACACTTGGCATTCACCCTGATTAGATACTGTTGTTTTGGTCCAAATTTTATATATTTTTTATTCTCTTCCTCTTTATGGAAGCAGGCAGACCTCTTAGTCAAAATTGATCAAATTATTTGCAGTACAGTAACATCCATTTTAAGACCGAGCGTGGCTGCAAGCCACACCACCCATCCGTTTTAGTGGCCTCTGCGTCCGCAAAATTACCATTAGCTTACCCGCGTTCCTGTCCTTTGTCCACAGCACTGAAAAGTTGCCTGGGAAAATTTTAGCCCCTTTTTTTGGGTGGGAAATGATCAAATTTAAAAAAAAATCAAAAAAATTTAGCCCCTGCCTGGTTGACCCTAAAGTGCCGTGCTTGACCGATGCGGAGAACGCCTGGAAAGCGGCACGACAAAATTTTTTTTTTGGCGTAATCCCTTTTGGTGTACAAGTTCATTTTACAGGCATGTGTATTTTCGCCTTTAAGCATAGCTTCAGGGAGGAACTGAATTAATTATTTCAACTTATTTTTCAAGTGAGAGTTAGTAATAATACTTGAGTAGGAAGCTTTTTCGAGTGAATGCTGCTACGCCAAAACAGTAAGCCGATTAAAATCCCCATTCAGACTTATATGGGGTGACACACGGCGTTCTTTAATAAAGAGCTTTTTTATTTGTGGATACTGACTGCCTCGTTGGTCTAGTGGTAGCAAGTGCTACTGCTGAACATGAAGTCCCGGGTACGATTCCCGGGTCGGGCAAAGTGTTATTGGGTTTTCCATCTAGAATTTCTCAATAGCAACCCGGAGTCTAGATTTGTCCCCGATTGATGGCAATACGCTTGCATGGGACTTAAACATAACTGGCGAAATGTGGATGTACTTATAAGTATGCTTATGCCTAACCCTTCGGGGAATACAGGCGTGATGTTATGTTATTTGCGGATGGAGCTAATAATAGACTACTGCTAATAGACTTTAATTCATTTGATTTAAAGTCCTAACTTGAATGACAAGTTATTATATTTGCCGTTTCGGAGTGGTGCTGTTATAATGAGCGATGTCCTTTAAAAGACATTCTGTGTTCGTAGAAAATGGTAATCAGTGTGAAAAAGATTTGAAATAACTTAGCCAAATGTTTTCGAAGCTCATAATAGACGGGTTACTTTCGTTAATTTTTGCCTTTCATTCGGATTTTTTTAACTCGAAGTGAAACGTCTGAATACAAATGATTCAAAAGTAAAAAAATATTTCATTACAGTTAACCGATCCAATGATATTGAATTTTGATACTAGGCATCTTTCACTCGCCTACAGAATAATCGAAAAATATATGAATCCCTATTTCCCTTGGTCACAGCATCATGCGTGAACGGCTGGAGCGATTTCGCTAATTCTTTTTTTTTGTGTTTGTTATTCTCAGGACAAGGTTTTAGGTAGGTGTAGGTAAGTAGGTAGGTATGTAGGGTAGGTAGATAGATAGGTGTGCCGTAGATAAGTACCCGTGCGAAGCCGGGGCGGACAGCTAGTTCCTATATGATTTTGTCAATGTCGTATGAACGTGAAATGAAACCAAAATTAACCTTCACTCCAGTAAACTCGCTTTGCTTGAGTGCAGTGTCATATCGGCATTAGTAAATTTTTCTGTAGATAATTATTTTCTTAAAAATAAAGTGCTATATTTTAGCTACCTGATAGGTGTGTTTAAAATAACCCTGGTACGTTACGTATGCAGCCAATATTATAATGCTTAACTGCGTCACAAAAACTGGGGCATATAGACACAATATTTTTTCTGTCATATAATTTCTCAGACATAATATTGAAAACAAAACCGTAGATTTCAACTCTTTATTTTGAATTTTAATACCCAAAACTGCCACTAAAATATTTAGTAACACACTGAATTTAATTCAGACACTACTAAAGCGTTGTTTTATGAATAATATTTGGAAGATTAAAACAGTAATTGCACAAAATATAACAGCTAAGGACCAATTAAGTGCATTGTACTCAAAATGCAAAATGTAAAGAACCATTTTGAATTTCAACGCTCTCATAATATTGTCTTCACCTGAAAATTGCAACATTTTTAGCAACTTTATTAGACAGTTTGAATTTACGATAGTGTTTGTAATTTTATTGTGAGACGAGTGTTACCAGCATAACAACGGCAGTGTTACTTATAGCATGCACATAAAGCTTATCACAGTTTATTTAAAAGACAGTGGAAAGATTTCATATTTCAATTAAGTGTTAAATTCCTAAGTTAAATGTTGTGTTTTTAACCGAGTTAAAAAAAAAAAGGAGGAGGTTCTCAGTTTGTCGGAATATTTTTTTAAAATGTATTTTCCCCTATTACTCGGAGACGGCTCAACCGATTTGGATTTTTTTTTTTTTGAAAGGGTATACTTTCAAGTTGGTCCCATTGTCATTTTTGGTTACAATCTGATGATGGAATCTTGGAGAAATCGAGGGAACTCTTCAAATATTATAGGCACACCTATAGTGATTCGGGTATTTTTATAGTAACTTGTGCATTTGCTCTCTAAAAGCACCATTTGGTAAAGTGGAACTTATGAATTATAAAGCAACCCACTATAAGTGAAAAAAAAAATATTTTCACCAAAAATACAACGGACTCCCATACTACAAAGTGAAAAATAACTTTAATTAGTCGGTTTAAGAAGTCGGTGGCAAAAAACTTAAATAGTAATCCAAAGACACAGACTTCCGAAATTAAAGTTATTTTTCACATTGTAGTTTGGAAGTCGGTTGTATTTTTGGTGAAAATATTTTTTAAAGAAATATTATGTTTTCATCACCTATTGCTTCATCGTGCAGTTAATTATGTCTACAATAATAATTTCTTTGTTGTAGATGATCTGTATTATCATTATTATCTGTGTTAACTTATTTTATGTTAGTTACTGCCCGTGGCTTCGCCTGCGTGGATATCGGAAATTATTCCACGGGATCGTACTATCGGGATAAAAAGTATCATGGGTGTTAATCCGGGTCATAAACTATCTGCGTGCTTAATTTCATGCAAACTTATTCAGCCATGTTTGCGTGCTTCAAGTAACAAATATTCAAACATATAAACTTTTTTGTGCATAGAACGTTGATCCGTAACGTGATATAAATAAAGAGCAAAATCGCGTTTACAAAAATGAGGTGTCGTTACGGTGTCGCGAAATCAATGGTTTAGTCCTATCTAAAAAAATGCGCAGTGCGCCTAAAGAAGTTTTCACTTTAAAAAGTAGTAACGTTGGACGAAAAAAACGTCCGTATGTCACACAAAGGTTGAGATGGAACCGTTCTGCTTCCATAGTTGTATAAAACCCTATTTTATAACGCATAAATTGTGAATACTTAGGGGAACTTTGTTCCCTGTATTAAACTTATATCAGCTATGATTAAGTATTCCTTTGATAAATTATTTTATAGGATTAGGTAAGTAACGATTTGCACAAAGAGCGTTAAGGCTGGCGCTCACTTGGCGAGGCGCAGCGCAGCGCGGTTGTCACCGCCAAACAAATATCGACCTTGCTGCAGTTAAATAAAGTTTAAAATAAATAATCATTCATTAGCTCGAGAGCGTATCTAAGCGGAAAAAGTGGCGCGTCTCAGGTTATTTATTTTCGACTTTATTTTAAGGTACGCAATGTTGATATTTGTTTGGCAAAGGCAATCAACCGCGCTGCGCTACGCCTCGCCAGATATGCGCCAGCCCTTATACGTACTGGCGATTTGCCAGCGTGTTACCAGCGAAGCGATTTGTGAACGTGCTCTCCGCGAGTGCGAAGCGAAGAAGCCGCGACGTGTTCTCAGCGTTTTCACAATATTGTAATCTAGCTTGTCTCGCTCTCTCTTGTCAACCGCTCTCGTTACAGATAGTTAATTGATTCAGGCGTGACCTTGCGGAAATCCATTATAAAATGCAATTGATGTGGATATATTTAGTAACCTGTTCCGCTTAGCTATTTCTAAAGAGTTTTAAAAAGACCCTGAAAGATATCGACACGTGATTCACCTCTCAACGAGGCATCCTCAGGATGACGATTGACTTGTCGCGAACTCGAACACGCTCTCGTTACGCAAACTCGGCGAACACGTTGCGCACAATTGGCGTTCTCGCTACGCAGCGAACGTGTTAAGTGCTCGAAAAACACATTAGTCAATAGAGCCAAATATCAGTCCTATAACGATTAAGATTTCTTATAAGAGCCAATCCTTTCTGTGTGTCCAAACTGTCTCAATACACTTTTCTTAATCCTTAAAACTCCCATCCTCTTTCACTCTACAATGCTTCTTAAAATTAAGCAATCAACGCTTCTTAACTTGCTAAGAAGTAGGATGCCTTCATCATCAGCATCATATCAGCTGATAATAATATGATACTTACTTATTAACAAGTTAACCCTGGAAAACTATGAAAGGTTGTATAAATGATTAATTTCGATGTCCTGTTAATTTTTTGTGAAAATACATCCGAAATTTGAAGATGAGTTTTGAATTTTGAATAAAACTTGACATATCTTGCTAAGTGATCGAAAGCCCGACCCCCGCGGGTATCTACGAGTACGCTCGCACTCATCGATATATGTACAGTGCCGCACTCTATAGGCCAAAGAGCCACACGCGGCTCGCGAGCTGCAGTTTGCTGATCACTGCGTTAAGCAATCGCCTCGCTGGAAACACGTTCGCCCGCAAATCGCCAACGTGATAAGGCCCAAAAGCCAAAACCTTAAAAATTACCTATCGTAGTATAAAATCAACAACTTACTGTCTTTTTGGGGGTGGGTTTAGTAAAAGAGGTTGTTAATCTAGAGAAACTCAAGTCGAATTCTTATTTCATAAGAATTTAACACTTTGAGGTACACTTAGGCTGCCTGTCCACTGGAGCGGAGCGAGGCAGCGGAGCGGAGAAGTGTGCCAATATTAACCAATAGGAGTGGATCTCTGAAGTGGAGTTACGATTCTATTGGCTTAATATTGGCACATTTATCCGCTCCGCTGCCTCGCTCCGCTCCAGTGGACAGGCAGCCTAAACGCTCTTAAGCGTAATAACAATAAAGCCTCTCCCCCACAGGCACGTTTTTATCAGTCGATAATAACGCCAGCGTTATAGCGATAATATAGCTGCGTTTTTATCATGCGATATTTCGAACGTCTGCGTTTAACCTATACCACATGCCCCCGCGCGCACTACACCGTGCTAACGTTATTAACGCAGGTGTGTGTAAGATCGCATGCGTCATAATACAAAATGTTCTAAGAACACATATCGGTATATCGCAGGACGGAGGAACGTCCCGGGTCGACGGCGCGTTGTGTTCCACGCGCGCCTCAAAGAGATGTCAGCAGAATTGAAGGGGTCCACTAGGGCCGATGGCTGCCGGGTTTGCGAAGAAAACCGAAAGGGAGATCGTGGCCCCCGGCGACAGGGCAACCGAAGGAACACGGGTGGGTTTTAGTCAGTAAGAGTCTGACACGCCCTCCCGGTCCGCCCAGAGCGGGAGAAGTTATTTGATGATTTCCCACAATCAAAAAAAAAAAAAAAAGACGGAGGAACGTATGCGTCCTACTTCTATTCCGTCGTTATTATCGCAGCAGCGTATAATTTCGTTGCCAATCTAAAACAAAATGTACTGAAAACAGATATCACAATAAAGCTTGCGTATTATCGACCGATAAAAACGCGCCTGTGGGGGAGATGCTTTAATCTTCTATTGTGTCTCGTTCAGTGTCCTTGAAATTGTTAAATAAATTTTGCTTGAAACTTCTTTCTCAGAATTTAGTTCCCTTGAAATATTATAACCAAAACTTTTAAGAGCGTTTATTCTGAAAGTGGGCAACATCGCAAATAGATGTCAGATATTTCGCTGTTTTGATTAATTTGACAATATTACTGTATGGAAATATGAAATGTGGCTAACTAGCGAACTAGAATATTAATAATGAATTGGATTTAAAACACTGAATTTGATGTTGCAATCGTTTTATGTGTAAGAAATTTATATTCGATGTAACGATATTAATTATTGCATTTCATAATCAATATTCTAGTTCGCTAGTTAGCCACATTTCTTATTTCCATACAGTAATATTGCCAAATTAATCAAAACAGGTAAATATTTGACAGCTATTTGCGAAGTTGCCAATTTTTTGGATAAACGCTCTTAATTTATGAAAGTGACTATCTTGTAATGAAGGTCATGTTAGAGCTGCTGCAGACATATAATTGACCCCTGGCAACATATAGGCAACTGAAGAAACACTGGTAGGTTTTAGTCAGTAAGAGTCTGACACACCCTCCTGCGAGAAGTTATTTGATATTTTAAGAACAAAAAAAAAAACAGTGGCACTCCGGGAGTGCCGATAGAAGTGAAAACTTGAAAAAAATCGGCACCGCGGTAATCAACGCGTTGATGTCTTTTTAAAGGTCAAAAGGTGGTGTCATCACGGTGTCGCGAAATTAATGGTTTAGTCCCATCTTAAAAATGCCCAACGCGGCTAAAGAAGTTTTCACTTTAAAAAGGTAGAATTGTAAGTTGCCAACTATAGTAGCTTACTAAGATACAGATTTAGTTGGACAAGATGTGCGGGCTAGCATTTATGTCATTTTATCTATATACTCTGCGATTTAGTCGGCCAACTTATAATTGTAAATCTGCGGTCGCCCTATGGAATACCAGATATTAGTTAGGGCTTGTAAACAAAGCTGCGATACAACGTCGCATCGCAGTCTTGTGTACAAGCCCTTATTACAGGTGGCTTTTTGAGTCACAATTTTTGAGCTGTCCTAACCAATCATGCAGCCATCACCCTAGTAGGAATATCAGCTTTAAAGAACATACAATTCTGCTTACCTCTTAAATCGAAAATTTGTTTAGACGACAAAGTCTTCTGCTTGATAGAATGGTGAGTCACGGTAAATTCTAATAGGAATCAACGCGACGTATCAAACACTAAAATTTCGTACAAAATCAAAGATAAAATCGAAATAAAAAAAGACTACATAAAATATATAAAAAAAACACACAACACAAAATATATAACTAAAATTTTAGTCACATTGCTCGGCCATTTGTCTCACAACTGAGAAAAAAATAATGACAGAAAAGTCACCACAGTCAAGTTTTTTTTATGATTCGATATGTTTTTCATCTTTAGTTGCCAGTATCAGTTTTGTTTTACAAAGGATTTAGTCGTTTTTATTAATATTTTTGTTTTTTTTTTTTTATATAAACAATTTCAACAAATAGTTAGAGCCCGCGCCGCCACTGAAGTCTGAATTTGTGGAACTACATTTTTCTAAATGCAATTAGATGCAATAAAAAATAAAAAAAAACAAAAATTCAAGGTTCAAAATTCAAAAGTCATTTATTCAAACTAGGCTGAAAATCAGCACTTTTCGAACGTCAAAATTACAACATAAAATAGTCCCCCAAAACGCTCACCTTTCACCACTTCCTTCAGCTGGGAAGAAGAAGTGGCGCAACAAACTCCCCAGCAGCACAGCTGTCTGTTTAAGTTATAAAAAAAATTACTCTATATAATAGTATGCAAAAAAAAAATTACATTATGGAGCACAAAAAATAATTTAAATGATAAATTATTGGCCATATGTCAGCTAGCACACGCCAATATACCAACCAAAAACATCGAGAACTTTACGCAAGCATAAAAAAAAAAACTGAACGTAAATAGTAATAAATATCTAAATAAAGCCTCCAGGGTTCTAAGGGAGCATGACGAACTTACTGCCGGTTGCTCAGGAAAAAAATAATATGATCAATTGTTGAGGTCGCTTGCTAACCATAAATTGCAATGCACCACCACCAATGACATAGACACTAACACCGCGTCTAATGACTTGAGTGGTGGCGCTGACTCTAGTAGGTATTTTGCTACAAATTTATGTTGTGTAGAGCAATAGTCAACATATAATCATTTATAAGCATAAGTATCCTCTGTCTATCCATTTAATAAAAAAATATATGGAATATATATTCTTAAACACCCAAACAAAATCAAATAGAAAATACATCACAAAAAAACAGCTATTTTCATTCGAGTTTCCAATACTGTAGACTAATCCTCTGAACAGATTTTCAGCAGTATCGTCTATATTGGGACTAAATAAAAAAGAGCCGGATTTTTCCGCGCACGAAAATGCAAATCGAACGTACCCATCTTTATAAAAATGCAAAAACGAACCATGAAGTTTATAATCGTATTTTATCAAAGTCGAATCGTGTTTCGACATTGTGAAAGCTTTGGGGTTTGGAGTAGTGAAAGATGAGCTAAGCTATGCGAGTGCGTATTGCGATGTCAACGCAAAGATATGGTATTTTTGTGGCTATAGCTATACCCGAGTCGTTTTAGCGTAGCAATAACGGTCATTGACCCACTTACATTTTCTAGCATTCTTTATTTCAAAAATTGTAAAAGAGTCCGTTAACCGGCTTTCATTGACTTGAATGTGCCCTGGCAGCTGAGAGTATGTCATGCTCACTCAAATGTCTTGCCGATGGTGGCGTGTGTGTTGGATCATTAAGTTCCCTTCAAAATGGTTGAGCTAAATGGTGCTGATCCATGCGTCATGTTTGTGAACTGGCGCCGTCAGTGGTCATCCGTTACTGGTCATCCCTTAACTGCCACGGTTTATTTTAATTTATTATATTATTGAATTGTTTTTGTTTTTATACACACTATAGCCGCTTATAACTTGCACGTCTTTCTACATTGTTCTCACATTTAAAAGAGTGTCCGTGGAGTTTCTTGCCCGTTTTTCTCCATAGGTACCTACTACGCTTTAGAATGGTCAACTAGCTTCATTTTTCTGACTGACCCTTGACAATTCAAAAGTACCTTTAATTGGTTTATTTGAAATAAATGCTTTGAGTTTGATTTGCTTCAGTCAATCTGGGTCCGGAATCTGTTTAAAGATTTCCGGGTTGGACAAGGCAACTGGTGTCCAGGTGGGCGACTTTCAGCAGGTGGAACGAATGGAAAACGAATGCAAAGGAAGTATTGTCTTGCAAAAGGTACAGTCTTTACCAGACGATGAAGAAGCACGTTTTTACTAGCACAGCATAGCCTTGCTAGCACTGGAATTTTAGGTTTCCACCTGACCTGATTGCATCACAAATTGTTCATGAATAAATAATATCGAGACAGTATACTTAAGGAGAATCACTTTAACAACTGATTGTGTATGTAACGTAATTTATTTACTCCGAAACGTTTAACGTACTTTATTTTATAAATAGGAGCAAATGCACGCTTTTAGCGAATTCCTTTGGTATTTTGTAGTCCATTAAGTCAAGTTTAGATTGCATTTACGGAAATTCTAGATTTTTATGAAGTATTTGCTGTGTTTTCTATACTAATAATATAATATTATAAAGAGGTACAATTTGGTTGTTTGTAAGTTTGTATCTAGGGGGTATTCTCCGGACTACCAGTCGGATTACAATTTTTTTTTTTCATTTGGTAGCCTAATTCTTGAGGAAGGTCCGCGGTTCGTCGCGGGCAGAAGCTAGTCGTGTATAATTATGATAAACACAAAATTATAATGGTATGTTTTTATCATAAGACAGTGCTAACTGCACTATGATTTTGCAGAATTAAATAAATTAATGTCCAGGTTTCCTCACAATGCGATCACGACGTTATCCTTCACCAGTGTCAGTGATGTTCAAGAAAAACTTACAAAATATAAATGATTTGGAAAAATTCTTGCCAGGATTTGAACGCACAACGTCATGCATGAGACTCGAGGTTTTGTTTATGTTCTATCCTTATACAAAACCCTGTCCAATCCGTGAGGTTGTTGTTAGCTATCGTACTGAGAGTCTATTTATATGGTAATTTTCAGAAAAATCGAAAAAAATAAAAATAATATCATCTCATTTTTTTCCAATGAGGATATTAATTTTACCAGGGGCGCGGGCGGCCGTCGTTTAGTGGGACATAACTGAAACCCCTGTTGTAAATTTGCTAATTTATAATAAATTTAGGTTAATTTTAGTACTAAAAAGGTAATTTTTAAAAGTAGTTTTTAAATAGTAATAACTTTTTATTTTCAAGAATAATTCGATTTTTATTACTTTAAGGTTTTTGTTTTTTTTACATATTGTATACAACACTTAACCAGCTAATACAAGAAATAACGCCAACTTTGTATTAATTTATGAGAGAGGGTTCGATGGGCACGCCACAATTGTGGCGATAAGTCCCCTCTTTCAGGAGTGGCTAAAGAGGCGTCACGGCGTCCTCACCTTTCGCCTGACGCAGGTCCTCACCGGACACGGTTGTTTCGCGAGGTTCCTATTTCAGATAAGGCGGGAGGAAACGCCGGCCGGGGTGTCATGTTTGTGTGAATCACCCGGAGGATACGGTGAAGCATACGATAGAGGTCTGCCCGGCTGGGGCGGAGCATCGCCGCGTCCTCGTGGAGGCAATCAGCGGCAGTTATCTTTCGCGTCCGGTCCTAGTTCAGGCCATGGCACGTAGTGAGAGGGCATGGGAGGCCGTCACATCTTTCTGCGAAGCAATAATGCTCGCAAAGGAGGAGGCGGAACGCGTGAGGGAGAGGCAAATTTCACGTCCTCACTCCCCTAACTACAGCAGGAGACGTCCTGGGCGTCGGAAGTCGCAGGCCGACTCCCGGCTACCGTAGGTGTGGGCTTGCGGACGGTGAGCAATAGTTAGCTTGCCATCCGATAAGGGCCAGGCTCGGGTCGACGGCGCGTTGGGTTCCAGGCGCGCCTCAAAGAGATGTCAGCAGAATAGACGGGGTCCGCTAGGGCCGATGCCGGCCAGGGTTGCGAAGAAAACCGAAAGGGAGATCGTGGCCCCCGGCAACAGGGCACCTGAAGGAACACGGGTGGATTTTAGTCTGTAAGAGTCTGACACGCCCTCCCGCTCCGTCCAGAGCGGGAGAAGTTATTTGATAATATCGCACCCAAAAAAAAAATTGGTTCTGGGTTCGATTTCCGGGTCGGGCAAAGCGTTATTGGGCTTTTCCATCTAGAATTTCTCAGTTTCAAAGTCAAAGTCAAAACATTTATTTCAAATAGGCTCATGTATGGCACTTTTGAACGTCAAAATTTACAGAATAATATAATTGATTCTAGTCGCCCCTTTCAAAAGGTAGTTTTCGTATGGAGAAGAATGGGCAAGAAACTCCACCGTTATTCTTTTAAAATGTTTTACAATAGTTTGTATAAGTACGTACATTACTTAAATAATTATATGTGAAGACGATGCACCTAGAATAAAATTACTATACCACAATAGGTAAAAAGAATTAAAAATGAAGCAACGACAGATAATTTAATTATATGATAGATACATGGTGCTCACATATTTACAAACATAGTAAAAGTAGACGATTTTCCTAATGTTTTTAAAATTAATAAGTCAGTGTGTGAGGAAGTAATCACAGAATGTAAAATCATTGTCATATAATACAAAATTATAAAAGGGGATGCCCAATTTCGGCCACGAAACGCCCAACAATTTGCTATTATTAAAAAAAAACATCTTCTTTTATGTTTATTAATCGCGGTATTCATTTATCTAAATAAGACCGCAACATGTTTGCACAAAAAAAAGTATCGAAACGATAAAGATGAAATTAGGTAAATCCGTAATCCATTAGTATTATAGATAATATGAAAAGTGTTGCCAATTACTAATTTCATTAAATAAATTATCGATACTTTTATTTTTCAATCGATTATAATTACTTACTATGTCATTTTTAAAATGCTAATATTATTCACTTTTCCCTATATTTACTATATGATGTTATGATAATAATTAAATAAGCGAATTTCTAGTTGATTTATCATGAATTCTTTAAATTATAACAAAAACGCCACAGCACAATTAAATATTTTTATCTGTTTTTAAAAATATATTTATAGTAGATTTTTTCTAAAAGAAATGCAGAACTTAGAGCGCTTTAATTTTTTTTTTTTCCGACTACAATTCCAACAAAAAATCGATATCGATTTTTCTACTTTTAGTCTGTTAAGTGGCAACATCGAATCCTCTATGACAGCTAGGGCCACTGTCATGTGGAATCATAATAAGTTAATAACTGACGGAACACAAGTCGATTTTGTTTGCGTTTGTATTTGTTTGTTTGTTTTCTTGCGGATTTGTTATCCAAGCAACGATCAAGCTTTCTAAATGGACTCCGAGAATTCTTCTGACCCTATTGACCACGGCCTGAACATGGATCCCACTCCCGCTTCTTACGATAACCCCTGCACGAACATGGACTCGATATCCACTGATAATGGTGACCCCAGCTTTCACACCGGCCAGAGTTCTTCCCAGCCCTCAGTAACTCATTCAAGAGGACTTTTACGCTGTGTCAATTGTGGTTTAAATGTCACGAAAATACGAAGACATTTGTTGGAAATTGCAGAAGTCCGAAATCTTATACAGCAATGGGTTCGACCACAGCAGGTAATTAGTTGGTCCATGTCACCATGTTTTATGTCTTCCTCTGAGAAATACTGTTTAACTGAGTTGACTTAAAATAATAACAATTTTTAATAATTACGGCTTCTTTATTAGGTGCAAGTTTCGAGTGACAGTGTAGTGTGCCACTCGCGTTGGACTGCAGCTTGGAATCAAATTCGACATCCAACTGATCCAACTAGTGAACAGCAAAATGCACCGATTGTTGGTCATGGACATGTGTGCATCAGCTGTGGCAAGTCACTTTTGAGAATAAGATCACACACACTCGGTTCCGATTCACCACGAGAGGAACTCATAAGAAATGTGATTGCCCATCAGATTGCACCACGTATGGTAAGTGTTCAACAATTTTTTAATTTATGTAAGTGTTGTGCTGATATCTAACAGTGATACATACGAATACTTGTTACTCTGCTTGCATATCAACCCAAAGAAAAGAGACAGTTGATTTTTCATTGTTTTTGTTGGATGACTGGTAGTCCCTCTGTCCTTAATTATTAATTTATATAAATTATTAAATGACATTAAGTCCGTCTTTGTACCATTTTTTTAACATGTGCCTATAGTATTAAATAAACAGATATTTGATTTATATCGAGTTTACACTAAAGAAATCTATTTTATTTGTTCACTAGGCCTTTATTTTTGTTTTTCAGTTGCCATCATTATCTCGTGTGTGTCATAATTGCTGGCGAAGGACTGATAGAGCAGCATCACGTACAACTGCAGAACGGGAACCATCTGAATCTGAACCATCCAGTCTGCCCTCCTTGCAATCTGAAGTGGCTAGCAATGTACTGCATCCGGAACCACATAGATTAGAAACATCACACAGTGTACTGTTGCCTAATTATGTAAGAGCACCAATAACACAAAATCAATGTTTTTTTCCTGGTTGTAATGATTCCAATCGACTCACTGTACCATCAGCATTGCGAATACGTCTTTTTTGTGAGTACAATTATTATGTACCTCCAGAATGTAGAATCTGTAACTACCATTTAAATAGTAACTCTTGGGATTTACTTTTAGAATCAATATATAATCCTATTAAAACATTTAGTGCAGCACAAATTGAAGAATTTGCTACATTATTGAAAGATAATATGCACAATCACATAGATTTTGAAGATATTCAGAGTATGCCTGAGCATACTGTACACTATTATCTAGGCTTAACAAAGGCACAATATCAACTAATTCTGTCTGACGTCCCGAGACTGTCAAGTAAACATAGGGGTTCTTTCGCACTTGCTGCATATTTGATGAAATTAAGAACAGGGGATAGTGACGAACGCATGTCGGCATTATTACAAGTGCCAAGAAGCACGCTAGAGCGGCACATGAATATGGCCCGCGAAATATTAAATCAGGATTTTGTTCCTAGATATGTGGGTATTAATCATATTTCCCGAGCAGAAATAGCTCAAAGGAATCTTCTTATTCCAAATGGACTTTATGGGGGAGAAGCTGGGAGTCCCATCATAATTGCCGATGGTACATATATATACATAGAAAAAAGTTCCAATTATCTATATCAGAAAAAAACTTACTCATTACACAAATATCGCAATCTTGTAAAGCCTTTCCTTTTTGTTTGTAGTGATGGTTACATTATAGATGTATTGGGCCCTTATCCTGCAACAACCTCAGATGCAGATATAATAAATAATGAATTTGGTGATGAATCCAGTACATTAAGGCAATATTTTGAATCTGGAGATGTATTCATACTAGATAGAGGGTTTAGGGACTCATTGCCTCTTTTAGAACGTTGTGGTTATCAGGTTCATGTACCTTCGTCTCCAGAAGATGGTGAATCTCAATTAACAACAAGAGATGCTAATAAGTCCAGAGCCGTGACTATGTGTCGATGGGTAGTAGAGGTGGTAAATGGCATTTTTAAAACTGGATTTAAAATATTTCGCCAAAATTATTTTAATAGGGCTTCTACACATTTGATGACAGACTTTGCTGTAGCTGCTGCTCTAATTAATAAATTCCACACAAAAATAAGGGACAGGGATGATGCGGCTCAAATACTGGAAATAGTTCATCAAAATATGGAAACAAATAATGATTTATCTGAGTATGTTAGGGAACGCAATTTAAATAGAGCTCGGGCAGACTTTAGAAATATAAATGTGGACTCTGAAAATGTTAGGGAATTTCCTGTTTTAACTTACAGCAACTTAATATTAATTGCTTGTGGTACTTACCAATTAAAGCAAGCTCGCTCTTATTATGGTGAGCATATAAGATTTAATGGTTGCTACCGAATAGAAGTATGTAATGACCACAGGAGCAGCATTATGGAAGGAATAAACTTAAGTCCTAACTGCTCTTTAAATTGCTAGAATTGCAAGTCGACACATCAGTCGTAAAGTATATTTTATATATATTTTAATAAGTGGCAATGATTCTGGTAGAAGTGAAATTAAAAAGTATTGTTGCAATTGTATTGTCGGCCGCCGAACGGTAGGATGCTGTGCCCATGTAATAACAGTAATATGGTATTTGGGTTGGGCACGCCATCAGAGTAATATTTTCCCTCCAGCTCAATTCCTGGATGATGTACTGATTGTGTATGATACTAATGATGCATAATATCATAAAATACCTTAAAAAACTTAATGTCTTACGGTAAAATGATGGTTAAAAAACTGTATTTTTGAAAAAGAAAAAACAATAATATCTTAAAAATCCGGACTTTTTTTTTAAACCAATTCCTTACCCATTCCTTTCTTTATATTACATATGATCATTTCCCTATACTATTATATGTGTGCAGTTAGGGCCAAAATGTCTATGGTGGGTGGGCAATCCCCTTTACAATTAAATTAGCAACCTGTTTGATTTTGTCTTGATTCTAAATTATCCTATGGAGCAGGACCAGCATGTTTCCAAGCACTCTTATCTTGGATATAATCCTCTAATTTGTAATATGCTTGTTTACAAAGTGTACTTTTAATCTGAGTTTTAAATTTTCTTTCATTTAATTGCAATATGTCACAAGGTATTTTGTTGTAACATTTAACACAGTACCCCATAAAAGATGTATGTACTTTAGATAATCTGAAAAATGGTTGATCTAGTTTATCTTTATTTCTAGTATTAAAATTATGTCTATCACTTATTTTATTAAAAAGATGTGGATTTTTCCTTACGTACATAATATTTTCATAAATGAATTGGCAAGGTACCGTCATAATATTAATCCTTTTAAATAGTTTCCTGAGAGATTCGCGGCGATGTAGATTATAAATGGCTCTGACAGCTCTCTTTTGTAAAATAAAGATGGATTCAATGTCAGCAGCCCGACCCCACAGTAAAATGCCATACGACATAATGCTGTGGAAGTAGCTAAAATAGACCAATCGCGCGGTTTCTACATCTGTTAACTGTCTTATCTTTCTAACAGCATAAGCGGCCGAGCTTAGCCGCCCCGCAAGAGATGTTATATGAGGTCCCCATTGTAATTTCTCGTCTAGCGTGATTCCTAGGAAAACCGTTTGATTAATAAATTCCAGTTTTTCCCCATTCAATATGATGTCACATTCGCTACTTCTAACATTAGGTAAATTAAATCTAATGCATTTGGTTTTTGTTTTATTTAGTACCAAATTGTTTACCGTAAACCAATCTTGGACTTGCAGAATAGAGCTATTAACGTCTTCAAGATTTTGTGACTGTCGGTTTATTTTAAAGATTAATGATGTGTCATCTGCAAATAACACCATCTTCGGTTGATTTTGAAATAATTGGGGTAAATCATTAATGTAAACTAAAAAGAGGAATGGACCCAATATTCAACCTTGGGGAACGCCCATTGCCATTTCAGACCCTAATGAGTTTACGCCGTTTACCTGAACTTTAACCTTTCTATCTTTCAGGTATGATCTAAATAAATCAAGAGCTGTATTCCTAATCCCATAGTGCTCTAGTTTCAGCAGAAGTGTCTCATGGTCTACACAATCGAACGCCTTCGAGAGGTCGCAAAAGATTCCAATGGCATCTTGTGCTTCTTCCCAGGCATTAAAATGTTCTTTATTAGGGTGACACCGGCGTCAGTGGTACAACGCCCTTTGGTGAAACCGTACTGTTGTTCATGAAAGATGGAATTTTTATTAAAGTTAGGTAACATTTGATTGAGCATCAACTTTTCAAACACCTTACTGAGCACTGGTAGAATTGATACAGGCCTATAATTGTTGGGTTCTTTACTATCACCAGATTTCAGCCCGGAGTCTCGATTTGTACCCCGATTGATGGCAATAGGCTCGCCCCGAATTACATGGGACTCAAGCATAACTGGCGAAATGTAGGTGTACTATGGGTACCTACACCTCTGCCCAACCCTTTAGTACAATTAACAATAAAAAACGCCAACTACCTGTAAAAGCTATAATCTTTCCCAGACATTGAATAACAAACCTGTCATAACAGTAGGAAAGGGAGTATAAAATATTGAATGGAAAAGTCTAATTTTAGACCAGCAATGGAGGGCACTGACAGCCTAGTATATTATGTACAAGGTTGTAATGTAGCCGATTTGCTAGTCTGGTATAACTCATGCATGGCCGTCATAGTTCGAAGATGCTTCAAATTTTAATGTCTAGATTGGTCTAGACACAATAATTTCAATAATGTATAGTCAACCGCAAGTCACTTGGGACTCTTGAAATATGAAAAACCAACGTTACTGCTACGAAATATAGGTGCTGTCTAAGTCAAAATATAACTATAAACGTGTGGTTAACTGTATCTTTATCTAAAAAACTTAACACTAGCCGACGTTCGCACGGAGGTAATAAAATCGCGGCGGGATTTTATCGCGCACTGGATTTTCAACTGTCGGTGTTAAGCCGAGCGTTGAGAATCCAATGCGCTGGGACGCAATCTCGTCCCAGCGCGTTGAAAAAACATACTGTTAGATTTTTAATTCTCGGCGCAGCAGAGCGTTCTCTCGAACTCAAATGATCGGGATGATCATTAGTTCGGATCATCAGAAATCATTATTATCATCATCATTTCAGCCGAAAGATATCCACTGCTGGACATAGCCCGCCCCCAAGCGCCGCCACTACGACCAGTGCTTTGTTTCCCGCATCCAGTCCTGCCTTCACAAGGTCATCGGTCCACCTTGTGAGAGATCTTGCAACGCTACGTCTTCCGGTACGCGGTTGCCACTTCTTTCTGCCCCATCGGCCATCAGAAACCATGAAGTTTGAAATCGTAGTCGGATCGTAGTCGTGTCGTATCGAAAGGGTTCTTTCTGAAAAATAGGTATTTAGACCGAGATCTATAAACGATACTAGACAATTTTCAAGTGCGCGTAAACTGCTGCGATTGGCTGTTGATGAATCATTCAACCAATCGCCGCAAAACCGAGCGCGCGTATGCATGCGCGTGGTGCTGTTCCAGAAATGATGGGATACTTAATATCATGACCTGCGTGTCCTATCAGCTACACGTTACAGGAACTGACGGACGCTAGTGATGGAGCCAAACACGGAGCCCAATTCTGGGCCGAGTCCATTTAGATTGCCATTGACACGCTAAGAAGAAGGTTACAATTTATAACATACATTTTGCGATAATTTTCGTTCAAGAAACTGGCCCTTAGCACGTGTTTTGCTAGATTGACGGTTGTGTGACAGTGACAGTATTCCTGTCATTGTCAAAGCTTATCCAAAGAGCTAAATAACGTTTATAGATTTGGGCCCTAGTCTCTTATAGTTACAACTTTCACTTTAAGACTAAATAAGATTATAACTCGATCTTTATCTTATCGAATTTCAAAAATTATTCAGTCGAGAGCAATAAAATTGAAAGCGTAAATTAATCTCCTTTCTATTTCATTACTATAAATGGATAAAATAAATTGAGTCTTGTTGAACTTTAGACAACACTTGAGAAATATTTTCTATGTTGATTTATTTTAATAAAATGTCGAAGTAGCGATCAATAAGTCGGTTTAGTCTAGACTTGTCCAACAATCTTACACAGAGGAAGCTATCCAATTAAAAGTAGAGTAGAAACATCAAATTTTGATTTGTTTACATGATCCACGTAAAATGCAAGCACTCGTACATTACTCAATTTATGTCATCACCATTGCTCTCAAAACTGCGAAGGAAAACATTGTGAGGAAGGCATGTCCTAGAATCAAGAAGTCGAAGACAGGTGACATTCACTAATCGGGCCTGCGTGGTGATTTAAAGCCCACTCTCAATCACAGAGAAGAGGCCTGTGTCCAAACAGTGGGAACATTATAGGGTGATTAAGTTTAAATAATGATACTATTTTACATCATTATATACTTAAAACCATATCCTGATCGCTAACGATACGGTTCCGATTCGATATTCAGTAAGGCACTATAAAAGCACTATTCCAGTAATAGCCGGGTCAATACGCGCTTTGTATCGCCGTATCCAAGTAACTGTCGACCTCATCAACTATTGACCGCTCCGTATCGACCGACACAATTGTCTACGATACCTATGGTAATTTGTGTTATTGATTTCTATTCATTTATGAGGACGAAGTATAGAGGGCTGTTCTGAAATTCTAAGTTACATCATAAGAATCAAAGTGATTCAGACCGACTGATTGAAAGAAAACGCAGAGCCTGATCACTGATGATATAACACCTCCCACCCTGGTGGAAAGGATTTTTTTTAAACGCACTTTTCTAAACTATTCAACCGCAGTGTTTTGGAAACAGTGTGCATTTTAAACAACTTCTAGTAAGATTTAAGCGAATTTGATATAATATTAATTTGCGTGATAAGGAGCTCTGTAGCTCTAGGTCATAGTCGCATATTTCAGTAGTTACATCTGGAAAAATTCCTGATAAGTCGTTGAATAGATAAAATTCAAATTAAGAAGTAAGTTTAATTTTTGACGGTTCGTTTTTTGAAACAGTGAAACAGGCTCTTTATCGTCCATTGAAAGTGCTTAATAGAAGGTGGTAAAATGCACAAGGAGAGGATTCTTCAAAACTCCAGCCCGAGTTCTTAAAGTGGGTAACAGTGGTGGCCCAGTAGTAATGGCCCCGACTTACGAGTTGTTGGTCATGAAACCGAACCCAGACCGTTTTACTTTGTGTAAATTATTTCATCACCACACTCTCAAAACGGTGAAGGAAAACATCGTGAGGAAACCGGCATGTCCTAGAACCCAAAATTTGAAGACATTTGACATTTACCCACCCGCACTAGGCTCGCGTGGTAGATTGCAGCCCACTCCATCTCGAAGAGTGGGGGCCTGTGTCCCAGCAGTGGGAACATTAAAGGCTGATTATGCTATGCAGTTTATTTGCCAACGAAGTCACGGCCAGGTGTTAATTCCACGAAATATCCCAGTTAACTTTGTCACGAATCCATAAAACATTTCAAACAACACCTAGCACATTCACGTAAGCTTAACGTAATAGCATTTTAAATACAACAGAATTGAATTAGACTAAAATCTAAGAATTGCCCACAGCGCCACCTGTCACATAATACATGAGTTACCATCACATCGTTGTGATTGGCTGCCATAAGCTTGCGCTGCGGTTACCAACGCGAATAAATTACAAAAATACTCTCCAATAAAATAAAGAGAAAGAGAAAAACAAAACATCTATTTGGATACAGTTCGTGAAACACAAAACATAAATAACAAAGTAAACAAAAGTGAGTGTGTGTACTGATTTCATACTGGTATGATAGTAGGTACTTACTTAAATTCCATGCTGCCCTGATCATTATTCTAATTTCAATAATGTCATGTCATTATTCATTATCTTATTCAAAACTTTGGGCGACTGAGTTCTGCTCAGGTGAAAATAAAGAGAAAACTAATTGTCCCAGATAAGAGACCTAGCTAGATCGATTTCGCTACGTAAACCCCTATATTGCAACTTTAGAACGTCAGTAGATATCTAAATACAAATAAATTTAGATACGATTTAATATGTATAGGATTTAATCGTGCTTTTGTATGTTGTGCTCTGTCTTTTGAATATCTGTCTATCTATTTAATAGCCATTGTTATGTCACCATACCATACATTGTATACAAATTATGTATTAGGTATGTTGAAACTGTTTGTACTCCCCGTCACTTGTCCTTATAGGTTCATTAGAAAACCAACGTCAGACAGCATCTGCCTGGCATTAATTCTAAAATCAACCTTTTTGGCGCAGCCGTTAGGCACACACTATTGTTTTTAAAACATTATTTTTTATTTTCACTTTGTCATTTGTTTTCGTGTTTCACGAACTGTATCCAAATAAATGTTTTTTCTTTCTTTCTTTTTCCATTTTTTTTCTTCTTTTTACCATCTAAACTTAGCCTTTTTCAAAATGCCACCCCAAAAATCAAATATCTTTATAGGGAAGCATAATAAAATTTTCACCACTTCCATGTAAAGAAAAGGCTTACCATGTCACCTTTTCAGAAAACCCAAATAGCAAGACATTACACTAATATTACTGTGGCGGCATCTACATCGCCTCATGGGAACTACGCATCAAAATCCTGACGTCACACGAATCCTGCATCGCGCAATTAGAGTTTACCGCGCGAGCACCACACAGGGTGGCAGGGACCACGGGTCGATGGCGCGTTGTGTTCCACGCGCGCCTCAAAGAGATGTCAGCATAATCGACGGGGTCCGCTAGGGCCGATGCCTGCCGGGGTTGCGAAGAAAACCGAAAGGGAGATCGTGGCCCCCGGCAACAGGGCAACCGAAGGAACACGGGTGGGTTTTAGTCAGTAAGAGTCTGACACGCCCTCCCGCTCCGCCCAGAGCGGGAGAAGTTATTTGATGATTTCACACCAAAAAAAAAAAGGGTGGCAGGGACATCGACACGAAAACTGTTACTATGGATTCAGTACATGATTCGGAACCCGCCTGCGTTGAATTTTTTTTCGGTAATTAAAAAAAAACAGCTGTTTCATAGAAAAGTGCAATAACTACGCGGTCAAAATGTATGGAATAGCAGATTTTTTTTATAACCGACGAAAAATTTCAACGCTGGTTCAAAATCATGCCAACCTGTATATATAACTTCCTCGACATCAATCGTTGGGTTT
This sequence comes from Omphaloscelis lunosa, assembly GCA_916610215.1. Lineage (NCBI taxonomy): Eukaryota > Metazoa > Arthropoda > Insecta > Lepidoptera > Noctuidae > Omphaloscelis > Omphaloscelis lunosa. The sequence continues at coordinate 4,928,108 of OU744247.1, forward strand.
TGATTGACCGGTTAAATAGTTCTGACCTTAGAGGTCAGCTATGAGATGCCCCAGAGAAAAAAAAAAAAAAAACAATCGTTGGGCATTTGCCCACCAGACACGAAACCCTCGGAGGATCCTCCCTTTTCTATAGAGGATGAGTGAACTTTACACCCTGTGCCTCATCCTCTAAATTACTATTCACACTTACGTAACATAATAGTAAACTGATTAATGTTTTAATAAGAGAAGCTTGTACGCGATATAAAATACGCGTCAATGAATCATTCAGAACAAAGAGCTTCAGACTCTTTATGAATGGGCCAACAATGAAGCTGTAGCTACATATTTTCGCTACACATAGCAGTATGCATGTACTATGTAGAGTAGTGTATCATGTCAACGATCCTAAATTGCTAACGTGGCAAACTGAATGTTGGAGAACTAGTTTTTGGTGACTGTTATTTTGCCCGAATATTGGCCAGTTTTTAAATACTACCAGACAAAAGTTGTCTGGAAAATAAACTAAGCCCAAATAATAACATAGAAAATAACATTACATGACTGATGCCTGTATTTCTAAAATGTTGAACTTTTTCTTAAATGTTTGAAGTATCTCGGGTTCTTTTGGACCTACAGTGCTACGCCTGCACACAAATTGTATCAAATTTTACACACTTAAAAAAAAGTGGTGGCATTCCAGGAGTACCGACAGAAGTGAAAAACTTGAACAAGATCGCCTTGTTGGAAGAAAAATACTTGTATAGAACATTGGTCCGTAACCTTATCTAAATAAAGAGCACAATCGCGTTTACAGAAAAAATACTTCCAAAACCGTCAGAGTAAAAATACTTGCATAGAACAGTGATCCGTAACTTAATATAAATAAATAGCACAATCGCGTTTACAAAAACGTCATGGTGTCGCGAAATCAATGGTTTAGTCCCATCTCAAAAATGCCCAAAGAGCCTAAAGAAGTTTTCACTTAAAAAAATGAAGGTTTTTTCCGTAGGATGCCCCTTTTAGAAGTTATATAAGTCAAAATCTAAAATCAGTCTGAAAATTAGGAGGTTTTTCGAGCACCACGCATTTAGCACAGGTCTTACGACGCTGTAAACTTGGTTTTACACTATTTTAGGAAGCAATTTTTTTGCGACCTAACTCGATTTTTGTGTCTACGGTAACTGATCTATAGACCAATGAGCATAATAAATGGTTATAATATACACAACAAATTCGAATGTGCTAGTCTTATAATTATAAAATATCTGGATGACCGAGTTTTGCTAGTTTTTTTTTTTTAGTTTTCTAACTATGAAACCAAGCTAGATCGATTTATCGTCTCCGAAACCCTCTGTATACTAAATTTCATGAAAATTGTTGAAGCCGTTTCCGAGATTCAGATTTACTAAATTTCATGAAAATTGTTGAAGCCGTTTCCGAGATTCAGATTATATATGTTATATACATATGTACTTGAATTGATCGTTTAAAGGTATTAGATTAGATAGTAGACACGATACTTTCTGTATCATCGATAATCGGTTATTTTCGGAAGCCTGATGCACAATTTTCTACCGCCTCTGAACGCGGAGTTGCTAAAACGTTATGCAAGAATATTGTGTCAACTACGGCCCCTAACCACATTGTAGTCAGTTTGGTACTTGGTAGTTACTAATGCCCTGGTGTTTTACTTATTCGTAATTAATAAAAACAAAGATCTGGCACACCTCAATGTTTGGATGTGCGGTTGCAAAATAAACGAGACGTGGGTGCCAAAATCTTATTACAGGGCAGAATCCATATATCTAAATCCATAACAACATGCAATAATTAACTCCAAGCATAATGATACATTACAATACAACTATGACCGGTAAATTCATTCACTACAAACATAAGAGGGCGCACTGCAAATCAATGTAGCGGTCCAACATTTGTTTTAGCGAATAATTTGATGTTAATAGGGTATTAGCGAGTGTCATATTGAATCAGTGATCGAGTTATGTCACTGATTTTAATTATTAAAAAGTTAGTGCAGTTCTGCAACAATGATTGCCAAAAACTTTTTGACTCATTAAGTATTTTGCAAAAATCGTGCCAATTTTTTTGCTTGTTCAGGCATTTAGCAATGATGTTCCCACTGCTGGGATATAGGAGCACCATTTCATTTTACGTTCATCATTTCATGTTACGTCGGGTACTGTAGTGCAACGGTGCTTAACATGTCATACGTCATATTAATGTTGCCTAGAAAATATCTTCAATCCCTACAAGGGCTCCAGTAAAATTTGTTAAAAGGGTTTCAGTAGAAATACCAATCTGAACAATTTTGAAAACCGAGAATTCCTTCGCTTCTTATAGGTAAGTTAGTCGATTGGAGTAGGTTAATTTTATAGTACTTGTAATAAGCCATTACATTATTATGACTAGCTGTATTAGATAATAGTATTACGCCTGAATGCCCGCTCAAGATATTGTGGCGTTTATGTTAAACATATGTTACTGTATTCAAGTGTCTAGTGATGGCCGATTCTATTCAGTAAATACTTCGGCCAATCAGTAAAAAATTAGACAACTTAGTAAAGACTGAGACACCTCTATCAATGTTTACTGAGAACGCTGCTGGTCATTTCATAAACCTTCTCCTGGATCTCCACACCTTTTTGAGGGTTGAGCACAGAATGCTATTACTCCGGTTGATTCTCTGGAAACAAGAAACTTGTAGATGGTAAACAGAGTGTCTTTCGGTCGTTTAATAATCATAAAAGGCGGTCGACAGACCATTTACTGTCCATTGCAGTAATGATTAGAGCCATAATAGCTGTTCTACAATACCTAATAATTTTCTCGGTGTAGATATCGTACGGAAAGCGTAATAATGGATTGCTGAGCCTTCATATGTATGTATTACCAATAATAAATTGAGACATCTGGCATCTTCCAGTTCATTGTTCACTGAAAATAGAAATAAAATAATTTAAAATGACTGAAATATTCAGGTCATCCCATAAAAAAATATATTTGACAGATTCAGTGAATCACCTCGATAAATATGCAGACACAGGATGTGAGTCAATATTTTTGGTAAATCATCGCCTTTGTTTTTTAGAAAGAGAAGTAATAATTAAAGCTTTGTCTCTTTTTTTAAATATCTCAGCATTATGCTGAGATAGGAGCCTTTTTAGCCCCACAGGGTCTTTTACTCGATTGTTGTAGTAGTTTTAATGTTCCATTTTTTATAATTTGCATTTCCTGTGCGTGTCTATAATAAAATATTATTCTTTCAAAACTCAAAAAAAAACTCAAAAACTCAAAGCATTTATTTCAAATAAACCAATTACAGGCACTTTTGAATTGTCAAAGGGTCGGTCAGTCAGAAAGATGAAGCTAGTTGCCCATTCCAAAGCGTAGTAGGTACCTATGGAGAAGAACGGGCAAGAAAGTCCATGGACACTCTTTTAGATCACAATATGTTTACAAAATATTGGTTACATCATTCATGTTAAAGTTATAAATGTGAGAACGATGCAAAACGATAAAAGCGTCCGCAATAAAAAATAAAACAAAACGATAAAAAAATCAAATTAATATTATATAATATAATAATCAAATAATAATATAATAATAATATATATAATCAAAATTAAAATAAGCCATGGCAGCTAGAAGATGACCAGTCCCTACTGACAGCGCCCGTTCATGGATTAGCACCATTCAGCTCAACCATTTTGAAGGGAGCTAAATGATCCAACACTTTCTTTTCTATTGTATGTATGTATGACATCATTTAAATAAAACCCGCAATAGTAAAACAATGTCATTAGGTTATACACTTCCATAGCTAGATAATTGAAAACTGTAATGATATGTCAAGGAGACACGGCTATAAATATCAAACTTAGCAGGTGAATTGATGGTGAGTGAAGGAAATGTGATTTGTTTGAAAACGGTTACTATAGTCAGGGCGCGACCGCTAGTCATCGCCGGAGATATGTGCGCGGTGAAACGGGGAAGGTAGGCCGTAGGTGGACAAAGGCCAAGCTAACTCAGTCTACCAATTTTGTCAATGGTGCCTTACCCCGTCTTACCGCTCACATACCTCAAGCGGTGACTAGCAGTCGCGCACGGATAATAGTAACAGTTTTCAAATAAATTATAGGTTTTCTACTAAATCTAAGCAATCGGAAATATACGCCACCAAATATGAATCGGCTCGTTGCCAACTAGACGTTGCCCATTCATTTATTCATATCAGTAGGTATGTATGTCACCTATTATATCATTAACTCACTAATGATTCTAATGAGTATGTACAACGCTCATAAAACCGCCAAATGATATATTTTTTCAGATTACAGCATATTTTTAGTTGTCAAACATTTGTAGAATGCTCTCTATTATATAATTTATAGAGATTAGCTCATGTAAGAGGAAATTGAATGTATCAATGTAGCCGATGACAAGCTTAAAGATGTTGTTGAAGGCATTTTTTATTTGAGAACAAAAGAGTTATGTTTATTGAAATATCATGTGACTTTTTTGATGTGGGGTTTTTTTTATTGACGGCCACACCTACTTTGATGTCATTGGCATCATGTCAACCATTATAGTATTTCCCATAATGGAGTCCATTTTTTATTTATTTTTTTACTACAACGGGGAAGCTCTTAACATGCATCTCACCTGATGGTAAGTGATGATCAAGCCGAAGGTGGAAGCCATATTCACCCGAAATCCTCAACCACAGCGGAACTGGCTATCTTACCTCTAACTGTCGAAACACATTGTTGTTATGGTGACATACTTAGATAAGAAATGATGGTGGTAGCTAGCCAGGCGGATTGAGAATAAGCCCTATCACGAACCAAACCGAAAAAAAATGTGGACTCCACTGGGCATCGGAACCCGGGACCTCTGGATCTGGGGCAGGTGGTCTAACCCCTAGACCACAGAGGCGGTTATCGTTTTCGATGTGAGACTTTTTATTGATGGCCACGCCTACTTTGATGACATTTTCGCCACGTCAACAATTAGGCTGCCTGTCCACTGAAGCGGAGCGAGGCAGCAGAGCGGAGAAATATGCCAATATTAACCAATAGGAGCGGAACTCTGAAGCGAAGTTAAGACCCATTGGTTAAAGTCCGCTCCTCATTCTCTGCAAAACTACACGAGACTTGCCGAATACGAGAGTGTAGAGGGAATATTCGTCTATATTTTTGTTGTTATCTCTTCTTGTTCTTCTAGGCAAATGTTCTCGTCGAGACGTCCCGCCGAGAATATGGAGCGGACTTTATACTGGCACATTTCTCTGCTGACTGCCTCGTTGGTGTAGTGGTCGCAAGCACTACTGCTGAATATGAGGTCCTGGGTTCGATTCCCGGGTCGGGCAAAGTGTTATTGGGTTTTCTATCTAAAATTTCTCGGTAACAGCTCGGAGTCTGGGTTTGTTCCCGGTTGATGGCAATAGGCTCGCCCCCTATTACATGCGACTTAAACATAACTGGCGAAATGTGGGTGTACTATAGGTACACCTCTGCCTACCCTTCAGGGATTACCGGCGTGATGTTATGTTATGTTATTTCTCCGCTCGGCTGCCTCGCTCCGCTCGAGTGGACAGGCCTTATAGTATTTCCCATAATGGAGTCCATACGACTTATTTACCTGCTGAAAACGCCTACGCTTTTAGCAATGATGTTGGTGTCGATTTCCAGTCGAATCATTGACAGCAGACATTATGTGATAACCGTAGTAAATCTAGAACTACCATAAAGCGATTTTTTATATATTTTTGCCGTCACATCCCGAGGAGCTCGTAGCTAAGTTATAACAGCCGCACGGGTCGATTCATCAGATTAAGCTACGCTTGCCGGAGTTGGACCGTTGATGGGTGATCATTCTAACATATATATCTCCGTGCCTCGGAAAACATGTTAAGCCGTTGGTCCCTGCTGTCATTCGTAGAATTTTGACAGTCTTTACGGGTCGTCAGAAGCCCGAAAGTCTGACAACCAGTCTTACCAAGGGGCATCGTATTACCAGTTACTGGGTTGTGGAGGCCAGATAGACAGTCGTTCCATCTAAAATATTCAGCTGCATACGGCAAGCTTCCTTTCCTGGAAGCTGACCCTAACATAGTTGAGAAAACGCTCAGCAGATTGTCTTCTCATCCCAAAAATTCTAAAACCTGTGAACACATTTTATTAAAAAACAAAACTAGCTCGACCATCATAATAGAGAAGGCGAAAGTTTGCCCATTTAAAGATAGGTCGAACGCAACGCTACCCGGAATAAACACAGCTATAAAGATTTTGTTTCCAATACCGAAATCGTTCCCAAGACCCAAGACTGCTTAGAAAGTGTGTACCATTTAGTATGTCGTTATATACGTATACGTACTTTTTTGTTTATCCAGAAGGCAATAGTCGGTAAGTGTGGACACAATAGTCCGTGAGCTCAAATATGTCCCGAAGGACCTGTTACGGTAAACATACTCCTAGCATAAGCACATTTAGCTTATGTAGAAGAGGTTAATAGAAATAATATAGGTACTCGTTGTAAGAAGGCTTGGAAATACGAAACTATGTGCAAATAAAATTTTGGTCTTTTAGTACGGGTTGGCTTTCGGAAACCATCGTGAGAATTGTAAAACTATTTTATTAAACAAGTGCAAATTGTCTTTTGTAGCTCAATGGGTTCTTCCCTTTATTTTTTTTTTCCGTAACATACTTGTACATAATATATACATGTTATTGTTAGATTATTTATAATATTTAAGATTTGTCAACAAACTTTGTATGTTAATCCAGTACAGTACAACCATGTTTTTAATGTTCCTCGGCAAACCTCGTGTTTCGTCAGTAAAAGAAATATTGTAAATAAATATTATAACCAGTTCAAATTGGTACTAATAAACAACAAAACTTCACAGTTTTGGCCAAAATGGAATTTGATTAACGACTACTGATTGCCTATTTGATATATTAACACCAATTGTGGTTAACCTTTAACGGTATAATTTTGTTGATTTTTAAACCACAACATTTTATGTAAACATACGTTACAAACGTTACGTACGTTTTTACGTATACGTTAAAAAGTCGGATCGGAACTTGAAATCGGAAAAAATCAACTACTGCCCAGGCTTTTACCAATAATGTTGTTGTCGGTCTTACATACATCCACAAAATAAACATTTCCTCGAAAATTCCTGCTCAGTAGTCCTTGACCGTTGCAAAACCACCCCAAATTTCCTGCCACTTGCTACCACACCCATTCAGAATGCATGACCATGTTTATTCCGGCCAAAACAATAATAAGCCTGTAGTTAAATCAAGTGTTAAAATGCTCAACTAGACTGCACTAAATGCATTTAGAGGCATTTTCCCTCAATTCGCCAAGCCGTTGGCGGGTACTTAGGGCTGCCGAGTGATAAAATTGTTTTTTAATGTTTACTCTATTTTAAACTTGGAACAGAAATGTTTTGTAAAAATGGACTGAGTAAAAATCTGGTCTAAGTAGTCGCTGACGCGAAGTATTTCTGATTAATGCATAAAAACATATAAACGCCTGAAGTTAATGAAGAACATTAAGTTGTTACTGTATTACAGTGACGATAGTTAAAATTAAAGTTTTAAATTAAACTGTTTCTCAGCATTTGGCTTTACAAACATTTTCCTAAAGCTTCAAAGAAACCCTTCTCAAAACCTCTCAAATTGGCTCGAAAGGTAAAGCACCAAATATTGGAAGTGGTTGTTTAATAGGAAGATATTTTTACTAATTAATTTTGCACCTACTCTGTCTTATTATCAACATAGTATAGTATGCTAGTAAACGTTTTTGTTCGCCTCAATAAATCTTCGGAAAATTTCCCGGTCAAAATTCAAGACGCCCCATAAATCTATACGTTCTCGACTAAATCAGAGCATTCGACAACCCTCGGGGCACAGCACAAACTGCACTAATTGTTTTGGAGTCGATCCAAAATATATACTTACCAAAATTTCACTCGTTACACGATGCATTTGTGAATTGTTCCAGTAATATAGTGGGTGCAAGATTTATGTCTATTGTCTTACAATTATTGGAATTTATAGGCACAGCAGCTGGTTACATTTTGAGGACACTCATTGTATTTTGGGATGAATTTAACAAAAAGCCGGTACAACCTGTAGGAACCTGGATTTATGCCATTGTTTTTGCCGCCGAAGAGGGTATACGAAATATCCCGAATTACAAGTTTCTTGTCGTCAAATGTCTTGGGATTAATTGATTTGGGGTTCAAGAGAGCCTAGGGTTTTCCCAGAGGAGGCCAAGTTTTCGTTTGCAAAAACTTTGTTGAAAACCTGCACAAGATGACGTTTTGTTCTAAAGGAGAATATAATAAGAGAAAGAGGAGATACACTGACCTATTCCCAGTAAGGAACTGGTGATTCTGTAGGTATTTATGTTTCATTCAGATAGTATGGAACTAATTTATTATTAGATAGCAGCTTTACATAACAATAATGAATAAATTATATTGGATATTAAAATGTCTAGCAAATCAACTGGAGATGAAGTCCTTCCTGCACTGATAAAACTTTGTTAGACAACAAAATATTGTAAACATACTCGTTTTAATACCTACTAAGTGAACATGGAAAGTGTAGTGCACTTGCTTCCTTCGGTAACAATTCAATTGATGAATATGAGTGTCAAAAATAAAGTTATTTTTTTATAAAATACTAGCATCCGAGGGAGGCTTCGTTCGCGTGAGATATTTCTAAATTATAGTCCATATTATTCAGAAATAATATAGCATTTTACTCGTGAAAGATTTTTTAAAATCGGTCCAGTAGTTTTTAAGTTTAGTCAGTACAAACAAAATACATTTTTTTTCTGTTTATAATGACCACTAAAGTACAGTAAATGGTTTCTATAGTTTGAACAAAATATCACTCTATTATTCAAGTGACCGTACCCGTTGTATTGTGCGTCGGGTCGTTAGGCTTTAGGACACTCGAGCTAAACTACGCGTTAAACTTATGAACCAGTTCTAGATATAAACGGATTAGTGACAGCAGTTGCTTGTTATAAGTTGACATAGATTGTTGTGGTTTTTGGTCCTTCTGTCCGGGACCAATTCGATTAGGTCACAATTCTCAAGGGGTGTCGTGTTACCCAGTAACTGGGTTGTGGAGATCAGATAAGCAGTTGCTCCATGTCAAATACTGGTATTTAGCTGCATCCGGTTAGACTGGAAGCTGACCTCAACATAGTTGGGAAAAGGTTAGGCAGATTGATTGATATTTTATATAATTATCGTTATCATCAGCCATTGAGAACAGTGGTGGCCTAGTGCTAACAGCCGCGACTTAATTTAATTTAAAATGGAAAGACATTTTGTTCCTAATATCGAGTTGTGCCTTAGTATGTAAATATGGATTTCAAAAATCTTTTACGGGATTTCAGAACGACCAAGAAGAATTGAATAATTTTGAAACACCGGCGCAAAGTAGACGGAGGAAGACCGTAAAAGCTCATTCATATCCGCATCCGAAGATGACTACCTATTAGATAATATTCTTTCGAAGTACCATGTGTACTTCGAATATATACAAGTACATATAGGGAAAACTCAATCAGGAGGAGTCTCAGTAGGTGCTCAGGTGGTATGAAGAGAATGAGTTCGCCGTGAAGAAGTTCATAGGAGATAGCGGTTATCCCATGTGCCCCTTATCTTATGGCCCCAGCGCCAGCTTTAACGCCCAGAACTAAAGAAGAGCCACTTTGTGGCAGTCACACACAAATAACAAGAGACATTTTATAGAAAACAATTTATTTTGATAAATAATAAAGCTACATTTTTGTTACAAATTCTGTATTTTTTTTATTTCCAATATGCTTACTCCAAAGATATTGTGCCATTCTTTTCTCGTACCAATCGCATTCCTCATCTTTTTCACGTAGCATGATCTCCTCCTTCATCTTTGTGAGGTTGAATAGTATTTGTGGTAGGTGCTAGTGTTTTATAGCAGCAGTCAAACTTGTACCTGCAAACAAGTATAAATAATTGTTATTAAAAGAAACCCTGTTGCAAAAGCAATAGGAACTAATATAAAACAGAAAAATATCTACATACATTTCTAAAAAGTATATTCGTGTTAAGAAGCATAGGATATGAAAATATATAGCTATTATCAGCTACTGCTTTATCATTCAGTTGGTCAATTTACATTAGTTTACTTTAGTAAGTAGGTAGTTATTAGTTCAGAGATAAATACCTTTTCCTGTTTACTCCGATTATTGGAGCTTATTATTTTCATTACTATCATAGCAAACACACAATGAAATAAACTTATTAAATAATTTTATTAAAATATAAAAATTCGGTGATTTTTTTTTTACTTTTGTCTGTCAAAGTCACGATAGATACAGAAATCGTGGTTTTGACAACTTCATTCTTAAAATTCTGTTTTTTTTTGTCGATTATTTTTAATTAAAATCTGTGCCAAACGTATAATGTCACCTCTATGTCGTTTTGCAACTAATCACGCGTTTATAAATAAAGGAAAGTTAATCATTGATTAAAAGCTAACAAATTGCTTATTTAAACAGTGGCTAATTAGTGGTTAGCGAGATTTTTATAAATAAGGCTGATTATCATTAAACGTCGCGTCGTTAACGTTTTGGCCGACTGGCCAATTTTAAACGATATGGCCAATTGTAGCTGGCCATTTCATGAAATGGTCAATTCTAAGATCTGGCCACAACATATAGACGTGATGTTTTGTTATGGCCAAATTAACTAATACCTACCTAAGCGGTATTTTATTGCGCAGGTCATAGGAAGATGGATTACTCATGTCATTTTGTCTGTCGCCTCACCAACGCCCACGTCTGTTCGAGAGGATATTTTCAGCGATCAGAAATACTACTGACGTTTATTTTCAGGTAATTGTTTTTCACACTCTTCGTCAATCAACTCTCGTTTTTGAAAATAGACATGTTTTATGATTTTGAACATCTTTGTTTGAAATATTTGGCGTTGTCATATTACTTAATTTTTTCAAGTCCCCAAAACTACTGAATATTGAAACTGTGGAACAATTCGTCAATATTTAGTAGAGTTAAAAATAATTATTTAAAAATTATAATGCCTCTAACCAATATTTCATCCAACTGGTTAAAGCTAATATCAATTCTGACAAAGCTTTTGTTACAAAAAGTCATGCTTACCAAGTTTAGTCTATTAGTCAAGAATAGCGCAAAATACATAAAAACGTTAACAGCCACGTGTTCAAAAGAATGTTATTCTCAACAAACGATTTTATAACTCCGCCGGTTGGTGACAGCAGTGTCCGTGCACTGCGAACATTATGCGTTGCAAGCCCGAAATAATTACAATTTCGAGGTCACTGCCTACGTAAGCATTTTATTTTCTTCTGTGCATCGTTCAGTAGGTAAATCTACAATATATTTACATATGTTCTCTTTGTTTTTGAGACGCAATAATTGTTTTGTTATTCTTGTTCTGTAGAGGTCATTTTTATGACATAAATATTTTTTTTGCCAAACTTACAGTTTGTGAAAATTTTCTACATTGATAGTTGAGATTCTCAACTCTCTTAAAGTTATGTTGTTAAAATGTTGCGGTTACTATTCATTCACATTGCTGGTCTTCAACTTCTTTTTGAATAGAGGATGAGATTATTCACAGTCGTGGCTCCCAATGATGATTTCTTAAAAGAAGTGTTCCCTCGATTAAAAGAGTAGCCGCGGAGTTTGTGGCTGGCTCTTCTCCATAGAAACGATCAAACCGTGTACCTAGCTTTTGAAATTTCATAAGTGCCCATGTAGGTTTTCAACTTCCTTTAGCCGGGGGACGGGAGTCGTTCGCGCATTCTCCCTCACTTCTGCAGATAAAGCCTACCAGATGCATTCTTTTATTGCCACCAGTCACATCCGTAGGTGAATGAAAAGGTGAGTAAACTGGTACAAAATATAACCTAAGTTATTTCCTCGGCCACTTACAGTATTTGCTTTGTTGTCACGAACTCAAAGATGTGCTGAAGCAAGAATTTTTACAACAAAATTACAGATGTGTCAAGGTGAATAACCTCTGTAATGTTGATCAGAAAACTGTTGAAATATTATATTAAATTAATAATAAGTTTCTTCCATTGAACAGTTGATTCTGTAGCCGACAGACTAGTCAAAAGTTCGTGGAACATAATTACGAAATTCAGGACAGCTTTTAATTGTAGAGAGGTATTCCAAGATGATACAAAGTTTGAATTAGATTTGACTATTCAGTTTCATTTGTCATTTCGTAATAATAAAATTAACTGAGACGAAGACTTTCTAGAAACGACGCGCTGTCAAGATCCATAAACCGAAATATCTTGCAGACACGGTTTCAAATACAGATCAGTATCATTTACTAGACCACCTGTTCTTACTTATTAAACAACCATAAAAGACATTTTGAGAACTAAGAATAGGTAAACTGCGAGGCACCATAATAAGCAATGGGAAAGACAGTTGCAAAGGACAGAAAATAAAGTATTATGATAAAAATTGAGAGAATGGAGGTCAGATAGGCAGTCGCTCCATGTAAAATAAAATGTCAGATGACTGACAGTCTATTTTACATGGACGAACCGGATACCGTCGATGATGATGATAAAAAAATAGGAAAAATCTGTGGAACTTGGTATAGGCCTATGTCCAATTGTCCAGCAGTGGACAATAGCAGGATACATTGAACTTTTGTGACACAAATACCATCCGGCACTACACATTTAGCCTACCTACATTTTTACGCGTTTAACAATGTTTTGAAATCCACAATATTAAGAATTGGTACCAAGCCAACAATTCGGTCACTTTGCCGAAACGGTTTAATTAAATGCATCTCGACTAATTCGTTTTTGTTGCAAAATCTTGTCTTCAAGTCTTGAAATGAAAAATGTGCAATATTTTATAAAGAGAATGATCGAGACAGGTGCTTTTGAATATCATTGTTTTCAATGTGACCGCTATATTTAAAAGTAGTACACAGATTATAGATATTCTTAGAAAGATTGTGAGATTTCTTGTAAGTTTATTTATTTTGGGTATTATTTTTGTTTTTCTAACCAGGCTGGGAAAAGGTCTCTTCCATACTTTTTCATTCGTCTTTATCTGCTGCCTTCTCCGGCCAATCAGTCAAGAACGACTGTAAAGGCTCGTGCAGACCAGCTTGATATCGCGGGCGCGACAAGTAGCGCGATCCGTGTCGCGCCCGCGATAATGCGCAGGTCTGTACGAGCCTTAAGTCGTTGCGCCAGCGTTTCTTAGGTCTGTCGACGCCCGTCTTCAGTCACCCACTACGTGACAACCCTGGCCTATCTGTCCTGATGCAACCTATAGGTGTGAATCGCCCAGTCCCATTTCAGGTTTCATGGAAGACCATGAAACCTGAAATGGGACTGGGCGATTGAAATGAGACAGGCATCGCCGAATGTTGGCAATAAGAATTGCCAACATTCGGCGATGCCTGTCTTCGAGCATATTACTGTGTTACGAATTCGATCCATAAGTATTATTTTCAAATGCTACGCTCCATCGCTCTTTTACAAACCTTAAATTTTCTATTCTGAGCCTCGGTCAAAGACTAAGTCTAACGACTAAGTTTACGATTTGTTGACGAAGTTACGATTTAGTGATATCGAAAGGTCACCCTTCATTAGCGCCTTCATGGACCAGTAGCTTTTCCATGCAGGCATTTTCTATGCGTCGTCGGTCGATTTCTTTGTCCTGCCTGTTTTAGAAGGAAACTAGTTGGCCCAGCACGCGAAGCATGACGCTTTCTATTTCTAAGAAGAATAGACACAGCTCTTTCTATACAAAGTTACATTTCGTTTCCCCATTTTGTCTTTCATTTCTAACGATCTTTGTCTAGGTCCTTTTATATGTTGCCTACTTCAGAAGAAAGTTTTTTATCCCAAACTGTCAAAATCACTGAGGTAGTGAAGACAATTTGATTTTGTAATCGCCATGCTAAAGACAGTAGAAAACTTTTTACTCAACGGCCACAAAGTATATACGGTTATCTACAAAATCACGATTTTACAGGAGAGCGTTTTGAACGTGAAACTGAGATAATTAATAGAAGAACAAAGCTATGTTCTCCTATTTTTTTCTATAATTTAGTTAATAGGGCACTAGTGTTTATTCTTTTGTCACAAATGCCTCTAAACTAAACTAAAAATCACCAAATTTTAGTTTAATCTTGTCAAACGACGACTTCCCATTCTGAAATAGACTAAAGTGACACATTTTAACTATATTTTAGTTAGAAAGCACTAAGATGGCACTGAGTTATTAATTTAGTGGAAATGGCATTTTTGCTATTCAGAATTTGTCGTTTTTCACCTAAAATTTTGGTTGTCTAACTAAGTCTGACTATTTCTAACCACGATTAAAAAGATGTGGACTAAAATATGAACTAAAATTCACACCAACACCTCGAATTCAGGTGTAAAAACAGTATTTGAACTAAAACACTGAAACCCCTAAGACTCAACATGTAGGCAATATTTTTTCTTATTTTCCATACAAAAATTTTAAAAATCCATATGTCCAGCCTGCGCGCCTCCGGCTCAAAAAAAATTCACGGGGTAGGACAAAAAAGGACTACGTGGACTCGCGATTGTCGAATACGATTTTAGCTGTGTCAAAATTATATTTAAATTTAGAGTTTTTTGTTGCAGAATAGTTTTATGATTCTCACAATCAAAAGTAAGGAGCTTTAGTGATAGTTTAGTGAGTTTAGTACGGTGTACAAGAGAATCGGCACCATTACCAAGGAAAATCCAAAAAAAGGATAAATCCAATATTACTGTAATATTTGTTTCTTCCAGAATACGATACTTCAACATTGAGAATTTTTTTTTGTAGTTGACTTGACCTAATATCAATAAAAATTGAGAATCAAACAAAAAAAAATCCTATGACAAAACAAAGAATTCTGAGTCGAACTATGAAAAAAAGAGTGAATTTCGTAAAAAGTGCATTTGAGTCTTTCTACTTTTCTGCCGCACCTGTCTACACGTAACGTCATTTTTGTCTATTCTTCCGTCGGCAAAACTCGTTTCTACGGTGGTCATGCTACGCGTATTGCATTGGTCATGACTTTAGTCATTCACTGATTCGTCGTCAGTCCAACCTCAAGCCATGGATTAGAAATATCGTTCCAAACCCTCAGATTATCATTGAAAGCGTGTTATATAAATAGGGTAAGAGGGCCCTATTTAATATGACTGACAATGTATTTATTTGTTTTACTTTGGCAGTGATCTCTCACGTCTGGCCCTGATTCAGGCCATGGTACGTAGCGAGAAGAAATGGGAGGCCGTCACCTCCTTCTGCGAAGCGATAATGCTCACGAAGGATGAGGCGGAACGCGTGAGGGAGAGGCAAATTTCGCGCCCTCACGCCCCTAATCGCCGCAAGAGGAGACGCCTTGGGCATCGGGAGTCACAGGGTGATTCCCGGCCACCGTAGGCGCGGGCTTGCGGAGGATGAACAATGGGTAGCTCGCCGTCCGATAAAGACTAGGCCCAGGTCGACGGCGCGTTCTGTTGCAGGCGCGCCTCAAAGAAATGTCAGCAGAATTGACGGGGTCCTCTAGGGCCGATGCCTGCCGGGGTTGCAAAGAAAATCGAAAGGGATATCGTGGCCTTCGGCAATAGGGCAACCGAAGGAACACGGGTGGGTGTTAGTCAGTAAGAGTCTAACACGCCCTCCCGCTCCGACCAGAGCGGGAGAAGTTATTTGATCATTTCCCACCCAAAAAAAAGGCCCCCGGTTGATTGATTCATAATTATATAAGTGCAGGCAATAAGCCAAAATTGTGGTTAGTACATGCTCCTTATCATCAATTATTTATCAATACAATATTATATACCAATATTATGATATAAAATAATAACTAACGATCAAGGAATGAAGATAAAGATAGATGGGTACGACAGAAATGCGTTGACCTATGTGACGTGCTGCGATAACCCTTGGGTCGGTTGGTTCGTCCTAATGGAACATACACAATTGCTGTTTGCATATTTTTGCAATTTTATTTAATTTTGTAATACCTAGTTTTGTTACTGCATTTGGCAGATGAGACAGGAGAGCCAACCAGAGTCGTCACACAGTGGAGGCCAGAAGACACGCGTCATCATCGATAGAGACCTGGAAAACATTAATGTTCTTCGTTTGTAACGTCATGGCGTCATTTTTTTCACCTATGGTCAGTTCCGGTGAAAATGTAAACAAATTAATCGGGAAAGATTCCTATGGATGCCAATTTTCAGTGCCTATTACAAATTCAGTGATTTGATTATTTCAATACCCGAAATTTAAATTGTTTTTCATTTAGCAATTGAGGTTAATACCTCAATTTTCGTTGAGGTTATTTAAATTAAAAATTAATAATGTTATTCAAACAATAATTGTTGGAAAAAGTTGTGAGCTATAAAATTGAAACTTTCTAAATATAAATAAATGTGTTACGAATTCCCAATGAGTGAATGCGTAAGAATTTAACCTGAACATGGTTTGTATACGTTTTAATCAGATTATTTAGGAACAGAATATAGTTAGTTCAGAAGTTTCCCAGAAGAGGGGCTCGTGGATAAATAATAACAGCCGCACAGGTCGTTTTACAAGGGTAAGCAAGATTTGCCAAAGTCGGTCCGTAGATGGGTGACCATCTTTACATACCGAGACTCCTCCGTGCCTCGGAAAGCTCATTAAGCCGTTGGTCCCGGCTGTCATTCGTAGATATTTGACAGTTGTTACGGGTAGTCAGAAGCCCAATAGTCTGACAACCAGTCTTACCGAGCGGTATCGCGTTACCCAGTTGCATCTTCATCACATCATTGATTTTCTTCTCTGCTTCGTTCGCAATAAGATTTTTTTTAAAGTAGATACTCAATGGGTCTATTTTTGAGCTGCAGTATGCGATGACGGATCAAGGTCAAAAATATTTGGTCGGTGATATTTCTTCATTGTTACAGTTAGTATTGAAGAGTGTTTTGCATAATTAAAGCTGAATAAATTGTTATGCAAAAACAGTAGCGAAATACTACCAAATGTTGGCTTTATTCAACTTTAGACATAAAGATAATAATATCACAACTTCAAACCTTTGCATAATTAAAGCTGAATAAATTGTTATGCAATAACATTAGCGAAATACTACCAAATGTTGGCTTTATTCAACTTTAGACATAAAGATAATAATATCACAACTTCAAACCTTTGCATAATTAAAGCTGAATAAATTGTTATGCAATAACATTAGCGAAATACTACCAAATGTTGGCTTTATTCAACTTTAGACATAAAGATAATAATATCACAACTTCAAACCACTGAAAAGCATAGAATTTTAACGAGTCTGTTCTATATGTGATGACTTAGAAGTTCAGCACAGGTTGTGGAGGTCAGACAGGCAGTCGCTCCCTGTAAAATACTGGTATTTAGCTGCATCCGGATTGATTGGAAACCGACCCCGATATGGTTGGTTAAAGGCTAGGCAGATCGAGATGCAGAAGTTTCCCAAATTTATTTTTGCAGGTGTATGACGAACAGTTTAGTCATTACCAGAAAATGGATGACGTAGCTATCTTTCATCGGTGGACGCTCGGCTTAATTGCCAAAGTCAACAAAATAGATGAGTATTAGATGATTAGTACAGATCGATAGAAATATATTCATTTAATAATCATTTCTATGAACTCATAGCATTTTTTTGCAAATAAACTATTTACAGGTACTTTTGAATTATCAAGGAGCCTAAACGTTATATAATACGAAATAAATAAAATAGTTGTTTTGAAATTTTTATTGAATGATAATTCAATGTATACAATTCAGTGTGTGTGTGTGTGTGTGTGTGTGTGTGTAAAATAATTTCGTATAATTGGGACCTGATACATAATCGTTTTCTGATCAAATATTAATTTGAACAATGGTGAAATGGGTATCAAATTATCAATCAGAATACTATTGATTTACACACATTGTTATTGTTTAACCTTCTGCAACGCCGGCTAATCAGTTGAAAGTTTTTTACAGTTAAACGGAATGGTAAACCAAGTTATGTATGTTCCGAAAACTTTCACATGTATACGCTACTATGCAACACCAAGAACAAATTGGCCTGGGTAGGTATTTGTACCTACAGTAGAGGACGTCCTTTTTTTTTTTGGGTGGGAGATTATCAAATAACTTCTCCCGCTCTGGGCGGTGCGAGAGGACGTGTCAGACTCTTACTGAATAAAACCCACCCGTGTTCCTTCGGTTGCCCTGCTGCCGGGGGCCGCGATCATTTTCAGTTTTCTTCGCGACTCCTGCAGATATCAGCCCTAGCGGACCCCATCAATTCTGCTGGCATCTCTTTGAGGCGCTCGGCTCGTGGAACACAACGCACCGTCGACCCGGGTCTGGTCCTTATCGGAAGGCGAGCTACCCATTGCTCACCGTCCGCGCCTACGGTGGCCGATAATCGATCTTGACGTCTATCCACTGATATGATGATTATGAATCATCAAGTATACATAATCAGCCTATAATGTTCCTACTGCTGGGACTCAGGCCTGCTGTCTTCGAGATGGAGTGGGCTGTAATCTACCAGGCGGGTTGGTAGATGTCTCACATATCTTCCATTTTTGGGTTCTAGGACTTTCCTCAAGATGTTTTTAGAGCAGTGGTGATTAAATTATTTACAAGAGTAAAGCGCCTGCTTGAGTTCGAACCCACGACCTACTAGGCCACCACTGCTCCATATGATGATAACGCAAAGACATTGTCTTCTATTGCTATTTTACATTACCTAAATACGTAATATAATTATAATTGTTGGTCTTCTTACTAAATAATTATATTTTCTATTTTTACACAGCTTTTGAGTTAGACCGCGATGAGCACAATTTTTTTATGCCCTATGACCTCTTCCCACATGAACATAAAATAATATTATTTTAAGCGTATAAATTATGTATGTATTTCACTGTAAATAAAATAATTTTAGACTGCAGCAACTAAATTTAAAAAGATGACAATAAAACTAGATAAAAATACAAAAAAAAAAACTTATTTGGATTCAAATTCCAGTTCGTGCCTACAATAAAATTGAGAAATAAATTATCTTTTTGGAAAATTATTTTAAATATTTATGAATACTGACCATTACGAATAGGTATACTTATTTGGAAAGTTTAGCTTTTATTTGGTTGAACGAAAAAGTTGAAGTTTTGGGTTTCATAGGAAAGCGGTTCAGTCATATTATAATGGCCGTCATGAAAATGTCATTTTGTCATTTTCACCCGTATTTGACATTAAGGTGTCAAAAAGCGCACTGTATTTGGACAGCCGGTATTGTGCAACCATTCACCGCTTTCTTAGGAAACTAAAGCCTTAGGCTGCCTGTCCACTGGAGCGGAGTGAGGCAGCGGAGCGGAGAAATTTGCCAATATTAACCAATAGGAGCGGAACTCTGAAGCGGAGTTTAGATTCTATTGGTTAATATTGGCACATTTCTCCGCTGCGCTGTTTCGCTCTGCTCCAGTGGACAGGCAGCCTAATATTGGTAGGCAGTCTTAAGGCTCCCATTGACAGGCGCGACGCGACTCGGGTGGAAAAATTTCGTCGCGCCGTCGAATTGTGCTAGCGGCAGCCTTTACATGGTCAGACTAAATACCAACCCGTAAATTGTCGCATGTGCCTAATTAACTTAAATTCTGTTTCTTTCTCTTTCTAAAGCTAGATTCATAGACACCTAGACTATACAATGTATAACAGAATTAATTAAAATTATGAAAGTATAATAGTTAGTTCAGAATCGTTTACTGAATTGATTTCTGACATTTTTAATAATTATACATAATTTTTTATCCTAAAAATAATTAAAACTAATTAAATTACAGTCACACTTCCACTGTACAGACAAAACAAGCCCACATGGACGAAGTATCTACTACGCTACCCTTATACGTGTACGACTGTGTGCGTGAGTAGATTTTTAATGTAACCACAATTTTCTCCTACAATCAGTTTAACTAATTTATTAAATAAACGATGTGTAACATAATAAGAAAAATTCAGTGTATGTATTATGATTATAAACAACATAATTATATTCTAAAATTCCGGGACATTTTGTATAATATGTTGTTGTTTGGAAATCAACTCAAAGAAACAACATTAAAGTTCACGGTTTCCATGAGCTTTTATTTTTCTAGTCGCAAGTTTGAATGAAATCTGAAAATAGATGTTCCATATTATATAGTACTAACGTCCATCAGCGGTTTCGCTCGCGTGATATCTTTATAAATTATAGCCTATATTGCTCAGCGATAATATAGCATTCTATTGGTGATTTTTTTTTTTAAATATCGGTCCAGTTGCTTTTTATGCAGTACAAACAAAAATACAAATCTTGCCTTTTTAATATTATTAGTGTAGATAAAAGTATATAAAACCAAGGGCAATACCTAATAACCAATAATTATACACAGTTTCTTAGTTGAATTAATTATACTATTATTACTGTATCGAATATTAAACAGTTAAAGTATAAAGGGGAGGGGGTGGCGTCAGGTGTGTACTTTCTCACATACCTATCAAAGCTAAGCACTGAAGTCGTTTACTAAGGCATTGACGTTTGTATACACTATTAAAATTTAAGTTATTGATAACACTAATTTTTATTTTATCAAACCTGCCGAGATTCATTGAAATGGCGGCGGCGCGACTCGACTCTTTTGGAACAATATTAGAAAACTTCACAGAGGTTGTTTTACCGTTGTCGTTTCGCGCCTGTCTGCGGGAGCCTTAACACAACAATACTGCTTGGCGGCAATAGGTATAAGTATTATTAAGTATAATTTATTTGTTCAAAAATATACAACAATTTAGTTATCATGGTGATACACTTCATGACACTTTTTTCTATGAACTGATTTTGAACATCTGTGTCTAAACTAGATATCAATAAAATATTTGTATTTCAGATATAAGCGCTCTGAGGTATCAATTTTAGGAAAATGCTGTTTTACCAAGTACACTGTTACACAATAATAAATATAAACTACCAATGTTTAGATACGAACGGAAGCTATACGGGCAGATAGAGAAAGATTTATAAGTAAGTGTAAACCCTTCGCTACTGGTAGATGTCTAGGGACGTAGAAAGATAGGGATGACATTGCCATCCCTATTTGTTATGTAACTATTGTGAGTAGGTTAACATAATTTCGACATACTTAAAATATGCAATAAGTATGTATTCTCCTTTATAACTGTGTAAGTATGTATTAGATACGCTTTTTAATTTTAAAGGTCGATAGAGGGTCACTTATTAATTACTGATTTTTTTATTAAATAGGTTTGATAAAAGGCTTAAATAGGCCTTTTAATATATTTTTTTTAATTCCCGAGTTTTCTGCGAAAATTTCAAATATGCAAAAATATTTAATAGTAATCTATTTAATGATTACTGACAATGTAAAATATATTGTAAGTAATCATAAAATAGATTACAATGTTACATTATAACCTAAGTTTGAATAAACTAAAAAAAGTAATAAAACTTGACATGAAACATCTCCATCGAATAAAATACTCATAACCATTTCGTAAAAAAGTCAAGTAAAAGTTTCATCACTTTCGTATCATGAGAACGTTTCAAAGTTTTACTATTCTCTATCAAAACTTGCTAACTTAGATAACTATTTAACGAGAACCCGAGACTCATACCGAAACTGTCAAGAATGTTAATCCTTTTTATGTAACACTGACATTTCTATTACACAAAGTTAAATTCAACATAAAATCGGCAATAAAACTGAAACAAAGAATAATCACCGTCTCAAAAACGAGATATTACGTCAATAACACTCATAAAAATACGTAATACAGTGAAAGCAGTATAGTAAACAATTAAAAATGATAATAAAATTAGCATAATTCACTCACCGGTTGAATCCGATAAACATCAAACATGCACACACCACAAATTAAACCACACACTGCACGTAATTGGGACGGACACCCCGTCGAAAAGTTTTGCTAATCAACCAGATTGTTAACAAACTTTCGTACCAGAGTCCACGTGTTGCACACTCTCGTACACTTTCGTACGCGGGGAAAACAATTTTATTTCATGAGCGGACGCGCCACTCGGCCTTCTTACCCGCTAGGAACTGACAACTGACTGACCGTATTTTCTTATACATGTACATATAAACAATTTATTTTCATAGCGCATCGATGCGACTAATGTACCTACGCGGCGGATTTTTGATTTTAGAAATGATGATTCTATTTTCGTTTTGCCAATGACGCGACAGTATCGGTTCGGAGTTTGCGCGGAAAGATTTTCGAGTTTATCATACCCGATTTATTAAGTAGGTTATTATTAGTGTTCAAAGGTGAGTCAGTGAGTGTGACGTCTTTTTTCATCAAACTTTTTATAATAGGTAGTCTTATCAATCAAAGAGATGTTTAGCATCGATTTGCAAAATAACAAAGACACATCGTTAAATTGTTAACTTCAAATTTGTTTCATTTTAATTGATTATAAATAATATTAATGACTCCGTAATAAACATAAACGTTTTTATTTATTTTTTTAATTGGAACACGTATGACAAGATCGGTATCGTTCAAGCGTTTTCGTGGAACGAATAAAATTCATACGAAAGTGCATCCAAAGTGTGGCTGACCTCATTATTTTTATGAAAATCACAACAGTAACTAAAAACCCCAAATGAATAATTTACCAAAGGTAAATAAACACAAATAGGTATAAATCAAATTAATAATTTGTTTAAAAATTTTAAGAAACATTCCATTTCAATTTTTTTGTCCAATATATTATAATACGTTTTTTTTTTATTTAGGTGGATTTTTTGGGTCACCATAATTATTAAAAACTATTGTGAACAATAAAAATAATTGTCACATACATCATAATGGGGGTGTTTTTCGAAAGCTATTGTCCAAAAGAAAGGGACACATAGACACGCGAAGAGCACATTACTTGTTTAACAATAGAGGATATTATTAGCTAATATCGGGTTAACAATAAACCTTTTATTGTAAAAGACAACAAAAATAAAACGTAATGGCAGAAAAAGCTTTGGACACATTGGACAGATTTTTACGTCCATTGCTTGACCACAGTACATTTTGCTATCCCTTAAAAGAAAGAAAGAAAGAAAAATATTTTATTTAAGACGCACAGGAAATACAAACCGATAACAAAAGGAATAAACTAACAAAATGAAAAAAAAAATCAAAATGAAAAAACAAAGAAATCTATTAAAAATAATAATGACCTGTGTGCGGCAAAAAGGCTCATAACTGTTAACCGTCCATAAGTCATGACTATAATTATCTGCTATATCTAATAGTTTAAAAACGAAATCACTTTTTGTGTCTGTCTGTCTGACCACTTAGATCTTCTAAGCTGCACAATAAATTTTGATGTAATGTTCACTAACATTTAAAGCATTTATTCCGAGTTGAATGTGTATACTACCTTTATAATTAATTAAAAAAGAGCACAGAAACTTTTATGTTTTGACATGGCACCCAGGTGAAGCAGGGGTGGGTCGCTAGCTTTTGTCCATAACCAAGTTGCGCCTGCGCTGTGTCAAAGTATTGGATCAGACTTAAAATATCACCGCATAAAGATTAGGTACTTACTTCCACATTATAACCATTGGTAAATTATTTAAATCTATTATGCGCTTTTTTAATTTCATCGAGACGATATTTTAATGGTCCACGTCCATAAAATGAATGGAAATAGAATGGAAATAGGTGATCATTATAACGTTATTGTGGATGGAAATTTAAAAGCGTCTGCATATACTATACACATTTCCATAGATTTTACTTCCCTGTATTAACGTGTTGCCGTCGACGTTAACGATAATATCGTCACGTTAGCAATTATAAAATCGCACATTCTATTTTTAAATCTAATATGACAATAAACTGGCTAAGTCGCACCGGAATCAAATGAAGAGCAAAAGTTATTACTCGACACAACTACGATAGGTATTGTGTGTCTAGGATATTAAATTGTTTTGTTGTGATTTCTCCTGGCAGCCCTAAATCAATATTATCTAATTGGACACAAGCACACTGAGCGTATTTATAAAAAAAAAAAAATGTTTCGATATATTATTTTCATGGAGATTTTTTATATTGTTGTTATCATTTTCGACAATGTAAATCTTACCTACACATTTCTTTTAAACATTTAAGCTACCTACTAATGGCAATCGTAATGCAAACGCACTATTTAATACCACTCAAAGGTTTTTACATTTCCACACATTTAGAAAATCGGAGAATAGTATTTTCTAAATCTTGATAGAAATAAGCTCTGTATAATTACATACAGAGCTTACTTCTGAATTCTAAGGGCTTCATATCATCTTTAAATTATTAAATATGATATGAAGCCCTTCGAATTCACTTTTTACTATAGTTAACGCGTTTTAGCATGGCAAAACCGTTCATTGACCCACCTACATTTTCCAGCATTTTTTATTTCAAAATCTGAAATGAAGTCCGTTAATGTCCTCAATCAATACAAAGTTTATTGCTTGGGTTCCTACGTAGAGATATTAGGGAAGGGGCAATGACCGCTATTAATTGCAATGCTAGAGTCTAGCCACGCTAAATCTGCAATGGAATAAATGGGCAACCCGAAATATATGGTATACTTTTATATCAGTCAGTTATGTCAGTTTTGGGGTTGTAAGTAGATGTAATGATTTTGATATTTTGCCTTTTGATTTTTGCATAATAGATTATGTGTAATAGACTATGTCGTACCTATGCTCTACCTCCATACGATGACAAAACTGTATCAAATCCACACTACATCGTGCTAAAGTGATTACTTTACTAGGAATAAATCAGAATATAAATAAAATAACCTGTCAAAAACAAAAAGACAAACAAAGTATCAAATTCCTTTTTCGTAGGACATGGAGGATGGCGTTGCCGTCTATAGATTTTAAAATTCCACCGTTTTTTTTTTACTTATGCAGTCTTAGCGTGTCAAAAACAGAGTAAAGCTAACGGGCCGGCAGCAGTACTTTCCTAAAACGTCATAATTTGCACAAAAAAAAAACTTATATATTTTCAACACACGACAAAAAATTGAGGTAGACAATTCTAATCCTGCACCACACGTCCAATTTTTCACTCCGACGAACAAAACAAAAGCTGCGCACGTAATTATGTCCAGGCGGTGTACCTCAAACGTAACAAAGGTAAGGCTAGCTAAAAGCAAATGACCAAATCGATAGAGCCTTTAATAATTGATAGGACGTTGGGCTCGGAATTTACTTTTACATGTCTTATCGACCCGGGGAGTTGGGTTCGATGTAATTTGTGGCAAGGGACTGTGGGGTTATAATTATGGATAATTTTGGTGTTTCTTTTTTCTTTGTAATTGTTAGGGCTGAGGACGACCCCGATGTCGATGTTGAAAGTTTTCTCATAGATATTTCATTGTACTGTTAATATTTTATGAGTGACAATGACTTCGTCTTTCTTTTCACTTCTCGCTTCTTCGAAAACCAAAACTGCTAACTATTTTTATGACTATTTAATCTAGTAGTTACTCTTTATACCATCCCACTTGCGTTAATAATGTCAAACAACCACGAAAAATTAATTTATTTTTACTTCTTATAAGCTATTGTGTATAGTAATTTTATTCTAGGTGCATCGTTTTCTCATATAATTAATGTATACAAGATATTGTAAAAAAAATTAAAAGAGTAACGGCGGAGTCTCTTGTCCATTCTTCTCCATATGTAAACTACCTTTTGGAAGGGGCGACTAGAATCAATTCTATTTTTTGTAAATTTTGACTTTCAAAAGTGCCTTGTACGTGCCTAATTGAAATAAATGATTTGACTAAATAAATGTCTTTGAAACAGCATAGCTTTTCAAGCTTTAACCGTCACTAACAAAACCATTTCCTATTAACCACGACAGCTTATTAAACCTCATTTTGTCATCAAAACAACCTTCAACACAACAGTTATATCGACCAACTGTCCTCTAGAAACAAAGGGTTGTTCGCATACCGAGTATCGATAATTCTATAAATAGAGACGTGACTACGCGAGTTGCATTCTACGGGCTTCTAACAATGAGTACGATAAGTAAGACTCCTCGCATGTTTATAGGGCATGCGCTGACACAGAAAGTGAGTAGAAGTGTCTATTTCTGTTGAAGACAGTTGTCGGTACATACATGACTGTGTTAAGCTAGCTTCTGGAATAACTTAGCATCACGCCTATACAGTATAACTATTTTATTAATGTCCCTCGGCAAACTTCGTGTTTCGTCAGTCGTCGGATTTCTATCAGTTGCCCTTTGCACTTGGTGCAGACCGGACGTTTTCAATAGACTTGGAAGTATATAGAGTTGTTAATATTCTTTTAATATAATGTAATTTATTTTTTAAATGGGAGGAAAGCTGCTAAAGTCGCAGGCATGAAAATCGTTTTACAGCTCTATGTAGTTCACATGGAAATCAAAACAAAACAACAATAAAGTACTTAGTTCTGAATTCAAATTATTATACACGATAAATCTACTAATTGATGAGCATGGAAATTAGCATTCGTTTGTATTCGGAAATGCGATGATTCGTCACGAACATTAATAAAATAGTGTACCTATTCCTCAAAGGGTAAGGCAGAGGAGCACCTATATAGTACACCCACATTTCACCAGTTACGTTTAAGTGTCATGATATAGGGGGTGACCCTATTGCCATCAACCGAGCGCAAACCTAAACTCCGGGCTGCTACTGCGAAATTCCAGATGGAAAAACCTGATAACAGTCTGCCCGACCCGGAAATCGAATCCAGGACCTCATGCCGTGCAGTAGCGCTTGCCATCACTAGACCAATGTGGCAGTTGAGGCAGGTAAGTAGGTATTAGTCGGCGGCTGCGTTGAAGAGTGCTTAAGTGCCCTCGTAGCCTCCGGTACAAATGTGCGAGGGTGGTTTTAGTCGGTATAACTCTGACACATCCGTCCGTGCGCCTAAGAACGGAGGACATCCATGAGGATTTCTACCCCGTTACAAAAAAAAAGGTAAGTTGGTATTAAGTTATTCAAAGCTCATAATTTAGATTAGGTTAAAGTGTGGTAGCGTAAAGTAAAGCTGTCGAAAGCGTATTTACTTGTGACCAAGTTCAGTATAAAGATGAAAATTCAGTTCAACTCCATATAAGAGCTACTTAATTTTCATTAATTTAAGTACTAACTGAAAAATTTGTTACTTTAATGTAAATGTGGCTCTCATTAATTAAGCCTAAGTTTCTTGCCCATTCTTCTCCATGCGAAAATTACCTTTTGGAAGGGGCGGCTAGAATCAATTCTATTTTTTGTAAATTTTGACGTTCAGAAGTGCCTTTTATATGCCTTATTGAAATAAATTATTTGACTTTGAATTTTACTTTAAGTAACTTTATATAGTAAACGAATATTAGAAAACATTTTTTCATTTTTTTTACGATTTAGTTGAAATTTGGCACATAGGTAGACCTTGACCTGAGTTAGGAAATAAGATAATTTTTATCCAGATCACAGGATCAATACTCATGCTTAGTACATTAGAAATATTGACAAAAGTTTTCAGAAAAGTCAAAAAAGTATTGTTGTAATTCGCCGAAACATGTCGGCTTTACATTCGCGTTCCTCGATCGTCAGTCTTAGCCTAACTTACCTATAATTACCTGAAGTCCTGTAGTAAAAGCATGCGAAATTTTGGCATGAAATGACAATGTATGTAGAACTACTTTCCATATGTGGTAACAGCCGACCGCAATTATTGCGGTCTATCGAACAACATTGACTTGTGAATATTGCAAACGATTCGTAGCGCGTAGCTCTTCAAATTGTTTAGTAGAAGTAATGTAAGCATCTCCCAAATGTAGGTACGTATTTACTGTGTTCTGTAAATGTTAAACCACAAATGAACTGCCTAACCACAAATTAATTCCTTCTTCCTTTAATGCATTCAAAGGTCTATGTACAATTTTTGTACGGCCCTAAATTTCACACTACCACTAGCACTTACCTGTCTACATATTATTGTGAGTAAAAAGTTGTCAGTATAATCAACAAGAGAATAACTCGTTGTCTGGTCCATGTCATCATCATCTGCCTAGCCTTTTCCCAACTATGTTGGGGTCGGCTTCGGTGTTCAGCTGCATCCGGTTACGGATGCAGCTGAACACCGAAGCCGAACACCAGTATTTTACATGGAGCGACTGCCTATCTGACCTCCACAACCCAGTTACTGGGTAATACGATACGCCTTCATAAGACTAGTTGTTAGACTTTCGGGCTTCTGACGTCCCGTAACGAGTGACAAAGATCCACGAATGACAGCCGGGACCGACGGCTTAACGTGCTTTCCTAAGCATGGATGAGTTTCGGTATGTAAAGATGGTCACCCATCCACTGACAATTCCCGGCAAGTGTAGCTTAACCTGCTGGATAGACCCATGCAGCTGTTATTACTTAGCCACGAGCTCCTTAATTATATACTTAATTATATTAAATCCTATACGTATGAATGTGCAATTAAAAATAACCAAAACTAGGTCATTTGCTAATGTCGTTACGGGCTATTACTCCGTAAATAATTCATTCATATTTAGACTATATTGCTTGAATATTTTGTTCTGCAGTATCTGGCAGAGAGCCAACAGTGTGTCGGTGCATGGTCACTTTATAAGTGGCATCTCGGAAACTATCATGAGCTGGAAATAAAAAATAACCTTGATTTGACCTTTGATACTATCATTGCGAACGGTCAGTGTTGATGCATGTTTTTTTGCAAATGTGTGTGTGGTTGATATCACTTCGAAATTAGATGAGTGTGACGTGATGCTGGAAATTAAATAATAACCAAAATGGTAATCAGCAAGTTTGTAATTGATGCGAACTTTCATGATCTGGCAACTGGGCTCCTCATGCTTTGTCTGCTGCACGCTCAGAAAATTTAGCTAATGATGATACTGTCCTTATATTATTGGCCTGAACTAAACGTTAAGTAATATTTTAATCTTATAATGGTATACATGTTATTGCATATAGGTACGTTTATACGCATCACCATCTACCTAGAATTTTCCCAATTATGTTGGGCCAGCTTCCAATCTGACCAAATGCGGCTGAAAACCAGTGTTTTACATAGAATGACCGTGTCATCTAATAAAATGGTAAAATGATTTCAATTCCAGCCTTCAACAAGATTACATTGCAATATTATTTACGGTACCCAAAAAAATTACAACATGTGTCATAATAGTCTTGAAGCTCATAACAGAATTTCATTGCAATATTCAATATTTGCGACTGTTATTTGCATAAACGTTCAGCAAAGCTGATGCTCTCTGTACCTATTTGCTTTTTTGATATTGGAAAACAAAATGTACCTTTGAATGCATGTCGTGTGTGTGCAGTTGTAATATGGAGAGTACGTAAATAATGCATTCAGGTATAAAATAGCTTTCTTGCTGTAATAGTTGAGGAGAATACGTCTTAACAACGGTGTGGTGTTTTGAATAATTATTATTTCCTTTTGCTCAACTCTTCACGTGACCAGAGGGTTGGCCTATTCTTTGGCCAAAGTATGAGCATTGCCATACAACGTGGCAATGCTGCCAGCCTTTTGGGCACTTTTCTTATTGACAGCGATGCGGACGAATTTTTTGATGCCCTATGATTATTTCTCCCCCCCTTTTTATATACTTGTACATATTATTATTATTAAGTCTTAGTTTTGAAAATTATGTTAATACGTATGTGTAAATAAAAATAAAACTTATTTCCTTTTTCTGTCTTTAAATATTATTTTTCATGAAGAAAAGTAAGCTGTTTTCTTTGATGAATTGAGTATTTGAAACCTGGACTGGCTTCATTTCTGTGGTGTACATCAATCAAATGATCTATGAGGTTATTATAATCGTCCCTCATCAGTTTAGCTTTCATTCAAAAGAAATAATTGGGAACTGCAATTAATGGTAGCTTATTAGAGCAAGCTAGATGCAAAGAGAAGCAAGGACAGGAGCTTTATGGTCTCGTACAGGGCTTTAAAAAATACATTTGAATTTTATGTGTTTAGTTTAATTTGTGATCTTCCTGTACGATTCTCAATACATACTTTATTCGATGTTCAAAGAACTTAGGACACTTTTTACAGCTGATTAAAAAGTAGCTAGGTTATATCTGCCTCTGGGTCAACCTGATCCAAGTCGTCATTAACGTTTCACTTGCAATCCGTAACAAAATTAAAATAACAAGGAACTTCTAAACTTTACGAGTGTGAACTGTGTTAATGGTGTGCTTTAAAACCTGTAGACACTATAGGTAAATTGCGATTCACTCAAACAGCATCTTGATGCTGTTTGAGTGAATCGCAATTTTTAGTCAATGTTTAGTCCGGATCGTAAAGAGTCGGATCGGAAGAGATCGGAGAGTAAAGTCAGGCAATGTTTAGTCCGGATCCTTGGATCCGGACTAAACATGGGAGCTCTGAGCTAACTTAACTGAAGCTTGACAAGGCGCATGTAGCCTGAGGTAAGAGTTTTTACTGGATGTCTTCAGCCTTGTGACCCATTCGTTTATTTCGACTAGGCTGCTCCCAATTGTGGAAGTATATAGAGGTATGACGAACAGGGAGTAACGTTCACTCATCCTCCATAGAAGAGAGAAGATCCACCGGCCAGACTGGTGTCATGTCTGGAGGGCTACTGTCCAACGATTGATGTGGGGACGTTGTATTTATGCAAGTCGCGCGGTAAAGGCTTCCTGTGTGATGCAGGATTTTGCGTGACGTCATTGTGATGCGCAGTTCACATGCGGCGTTGTAGATACTGCCACAGGTACTTATTGTAGTTCTCGCACAAACAGAATAGTTGAAAAACGATTGGGAGACGGGACACAGCGATCAGAAACAACAACATCCTGTTGGCCGATGGCCAGAAATCTCGATTGATAAATACTTCAGTTAGAATTGTAAAAAACCTACGAAACGTATGAGTTTGGCCTGGGAATGAAACTATTTCCACCACGCGTAGGTAATTGTGTGTTCATTGATGTGTAATTTGTATCTAGCAGATACCAATAAACCGAGAAGATTGATCTTGAATAAACTTAACAAAATGAAGTTTGACCATAATTATGGGACTCGCTGCATCCGAAGAGATTTATTTAATAAACCAGGTAGTGCACTCCTAAATATATCTACCTACTAGGCATCGAATACATTTTTTTTAAAGATAGGTTATAAAAATGAAATTCCACGACTGGTTGTGGGTGATCGCCGCGCTTGGCCTATCACGCCCGCTCGCTTGTAATTCATTTTAGAGAGCTATTTATCTAAAATAAATTCTAATATCGGAATTGCTTGCAAAAGCGTGGTTCGGCGGGTTTGTAAGTATCTAATTAGAATACCCAGGTCAGCCTCAACAACAGCAATCGATAAGAATGGAATAATCATAGAGTGTTCGATGGCAGTCAGGGAGCTGACATAGCATCTTAAAGGTTTAATGGTGAGACAGTTTCTTCCCCGCACGGTGCCGGCCCGGTTCTCAGTTACTGCGGAAGTTTGTT
Source organism: Omphaloscelis lunosa (assembly GCA_916610215.1). Taxonomy (NCBI): domain Eukaryota; kingdom Metazoa; phylum Arthropoda; class Insecta; order Lepidoptera; family Noctuidae; genus Omphaloscelis; species Omphaloscelis lunosa. The sequence continues at coordinate 4,959,789 of OU744247.1, forward strand.
AACGACGACGCCTGCGCTAGCCACGGTTTGAGCTGTTTTTTTGCAGTCGCAGTGCCGAGTAGAAGTAGCATCGTGGACATGCACCCTTAGAATGAGAGTACAAAACCGGGCATTACCTAATTATATAGGTAGTTAAAAATATCCCAGACAATAATATACTTCATCCTGACAAATAATAAGCACCATGTTTATTTTCGTCTAAATGCTAGATCGTGAAAGTTGGGTCTAGTTTATGTGCGATGCATTTTTATCAACGTACGTAAAGATTTGTAACAGTCGGCCGTTTTGGCGGGAAGCCAAATGACACTGAATAGGCTAGATGACATTTTTGTTTAATACTTAGGTCTTTTTTAGGAAGCCCCCCCGAAAGGACCCGAACACACGAACCTCCGCCGGGTCCGCAGTAGGTCCCGGAGGATCCGAGAATTATGACATACAACACCCTAAATTTATTATGTAAGTAATTATTTATCATGCTACCCATCAAATAAATTGTTAATTAAAAGAATTGGATAAAAAGCTCTTAATATGTCAACGCCGTTAAATCTTTCATGTTCAGCGCGCAATTAAGTTTATTACGTTTATTAAGTTTATTAGTTTGTTTATTTTTAGTTTACCTTTACAAAATCTAAGTGTGTAAATACGCTAAAAATATAAAATAACTGGATTTCGAGCGCCCAAACTTCCAACTACAGGGGCAGTGAGTAACACGTCATAAATTATAATAGTGTTGTGTTAGCTTTCATCCCGTGTTATTTCTCGCTCTCGGGAATATGTTCGAGTTTTAATCGAATGCAATTATGCACATTCGCTCGTTTACGAAAATCTGGGCCAGTTCGTGTTCAGATCTCTTTGGAGGCACCACCACAAAGGTACGTAAAACGACTCATCAGTTATCATTCAATTTCATCTCGTTTAGTGCAGCAATCAGAGGTGTTGTTAGGTATTTTATGAATGATTATCCCATGTAATAGGCTCGCCATAACATGGGACTCAAACATAACTGGCGTAATGTGGTTTTACTATAGGTATACTTCTGCCCAACCTTTCGAGGAAACGAAGCGTGATGTTATGTATTTTGTATTTATGAATTAATTAAAATTAGCAACAATTCAAATCAATTTTATTTAATCAAGTAACCAAGACTCATTTGTTAGTAAACTTATCCTATGTAAGTAATTAAGATAGTTTTATCTATGTCCTAAACAAACAAATTCCTGTACAATATATTGTACATAGCGGCAGTACTGTCCGACGCTTCATCGCAGCTGCACTATTCCATGAGAAATGGCGTAGCAGCGATTCACATACGGACAGTCCAGCCTGATTGAAATTAGAGGCAGGATACTGTTATTGCCGCCCCACACCCAGTACACCAGAGACGCACAGCGCTTACGCATTGTGGCAAAGAAACAATCCACATGTGCATCTGCGAACATCCCTGATGCGCTGCAGTAGCGGGGCAGTCTCAACAGCACCCCGAACGCGTTGTTGTATTGCACGCGGAGGGCGTTGTACGATTTTTGAGTTTATGTAGCCCACAGGCTGCTCGTGTAAAATGTAGTGCAGTACGCTCTGAAAATAGTAATTTTAACGGTTTCTGAATAATGAGCAAACCTACGAGCCAGCATGTTCGCTTTAACAGACAAGGCCTTCCGCGCCCGTTCTAAATCGTCATCGGCCTTGAGATCAGGGGTAAGTATGTGGCCAAGATATTCAATCTTGTATGCCCTCTCTAATTGCATATCATTAGGGTTTTATCAAGAACTACCTTAATTTATTATATCGAAAGTAAGCCCCTGATTAAGAACAGTGGAGGTCCAGTGCTAATGGCCGTGACTTACGAGTTGTAGGTCGCAGGTTCGAACCCAGACAGGCGCTTTACTTTGCTTGTAACTACTGTCACGAAAGTAAGAATTCAATATAATGTAATGTTCCTAGTTACAAAGCTATAACATATTTCTACAAGATTTATTCTCATATTAACCAGCGTCTTGTAAGAACAGAAATATTACGAAGTAATATCAAAATTCCTAGTTATTTTAGCGTTTCAAACAAAGGAGCAACTAAAAATTTTATCGTGGTAAAATAAATTCTCCGGAGAGAGCTAAAATTATATTCTTGTGTAGTTTCGCACGGGGTGTTATGTATTTCAGGGAATTTCAAGAACTAGAATCAGACAAGTGTCTCGAAATAGAACATGTTTTAGTAAAGACTAAGAAAACCTTAGATTTATTAATTAAATTATAATAATATTATATTTGATGAAAAGGCTGATGTGGAGGGAAAGGCCGGTCGGGGACGCCCTAGAAGGACATATACTGACCTTATTGGTGATGTTCTTCAGAAAGGCCAGGTGCGTAATACTCGCAACCGGCGGGCGTGTATGACCAGATGTATGAACGTAAACGAGGCAAAAGGAGTATGTAAGGATCGTAGCAGGTGGCGTTCTGTGGTTTCTGCCTACCCCCATAGGAAGAATTTATGTATGTATGTAATATTATATTTGTCTGGTTTTGTCCGCAAATAAAACAAAAAAAATTCTAACCCGAGTTGATATTTTTATAATGAGGAAGCGTGTTTCAACACAATACTGTAATAAGTATTTTTCTGTTTTTTGTTTTTGTGTGAATATTGTGTGCCTTAACCTGGGTCAAAAATTGTATTTTCTTTCTTTCTTACCTTCTTTCTTTCTTTCCTTCTTTCTTTCTTTCTTTCCTTCTTTCTTTCTTTCTTTTATCTGCAAATTTTCATCTATATAGAGTATCATTGACGACGTTGTAATTAAGTATCAACGTTTATTGCAAGCTTAACTATCTAATCTAGATTTGTGTTATGGCAATAGGTTCGTCGCTAAATACATAGGACTAAAACAAAATTGGCGAAATGTGGGTGTACTATGGCTTCACCTCTGCCTAACCCTTCGGAGAATTATAGGCGTGATGCTATGTTACAATTCTAAAAAAATGTGACTGTAAAATGAAAAATAAATAGGTTGCCTGTATATTGATAAGTGGAAAATATTCTCGTTTATGAAAATAAAATAAAAACTGGTCAATAGTGAGTCGGACTCGTGTATCGAGGGTTCCATCATATAATTTTTTTATCGGCGAGGCCTATATTCATCAGAGAATTTTAACAGTGTGGTGTAGAATATTCCAGTTTTAGGTCAGCGCTATCTCTTGACCAATAGTGGAACTAATGTAATATTTGTTGATGATTTCTAAAAATATGTGCTATTTAGAGACATCGTTTTATTTCTCCTATGCTCTTTATATAAACTTCTACCACATGGAATAATTTCATATTTTTCTCTATGTAAACTTCAGAGAAAACTTCTGACGAAAAATTTAAAACAAAGGACAAAGCGGCCTAAAAAAAAATGAGAATGTGCAAGTAGCGCTCTTTCATATGAGACCCCACATATTTAGCCCTACTTTGAATTTTTAATAACCCCGTTTAGTCCCTGTTAAAAAAAGTTATTTTTATTTCTTTCTTATTTGCAAAATAGTTGAACAGACGTCATCTAATACTATTCCAAATTTCAAGTTGATAGCATTAGTAGTTCTTGAGATATCCAGCTGTGACAGATAGACTGAGTCGCACCATAAGGGTTCCTTTTTACCATTTTGGTGCGGAACGCTAAAAAAAGAAAAGTGATATTCGGTTTTTTCATTAGAAATTTCTCAGTATAACCACGGAGTCTGCATTTGTGTCCGGTTGATGGCAAAAACCTCACCAATTTCATGGGACTTAAATTGAACTGGTGAAATGTGGGTGTACCTAGTATGAGTACACCTCTGCCTAACCCCTGGAGGGAACGAGGCGTAACATTATGTTATAATTCAAAACAATAAAATTTCTGTAAAAATAACAAGAAATAGGTAGCCTACATTCATAAGTGGCATTAGTAAGCCTTCCAAATTAGGGGTTATTAATGTCCAATTTTACGATGTTCAAATAATTTCCGTCTACTTAACTCAAGAATATAATTATTAGTATTGTAACGATCCGTTTTACAATAGAGTAAGTTAAGCAATATTCCACATTTTCCGTGAAGATGGAAATTGCCGTAAATAACCATTGAGTGCCGACGAAAGGGCGTGAGTGCACCGCCATTTTACAAAGTCCTCCCTGTGTAGAGGATAATCGTTCTTGGAAAGTCTTGAATTGAATATTTCCTGTAAAACAATTCTCTTTTATATAAAACTTGGTCCTTTTGATATCCCATTACTTCAGGGAAATGAATGAATGAGACCATGTCAGAGAATCAATGTCATATGAATTATTTTTATTTTTTTCGTTTGAAAATGTACTTTATATTGAAGTGAGAAATAAATCTTATCTTATCTTAATTTTTCTTACAAAATAATTCGACAAAGTCACAATTATTAATGTAAAATACCCTTACGTGAAATACGACAACGTCGCATTTTCTTAGCTTTAAATATGAACTTATCAAGAAACTATGTATTTTTGGAACACTTGTTCTAGAACTTTTTACACGATTGCCCAAAAAAGGAGTGTAATGTTTTCAGGGTTCGTGTATGTATGTGTGAGCTTCTTTGTTCCACCATAACTTTTAAATGCCTGAACTGATTTGGATGTATGGGGTGTCGTTAGGATTATATTATAATAAAATGTTGTTAATTAAATGTTTTACTACATTTATTTTCGACTGCCACGCGGGCGAATCCACAGGCAAAAGCTCATTTTATATGAAATAGGACTGACCTTCTTTAATTTAAGACTCAAGAAACATTGGGCCTGAAAGATGATTTTTTTGATAGAAATGTTAACGTAATATTAAAAAAAGATTATTCTGTGAACTTGAAGCTTTTAAATTAAACACAGAAAGAAAAAAAAAAAAACATTAAAAAAATTAATAAGTTCGTGAATTAAGTGTTTTATTTGCTTAAGCTTATTGCAAAGCCGCAATGGAAAATAATGATTTTCGGGAATTTGGTCCTTTGATACTAGTTTCCTTTAAGCCAGGATTTTCAGCGAATCTCAAATAAAGATCACAGTCTGTTATCAATACCGTTATGGCAGCATGATCAGCCTATAATGTTCCCACTGCCAGGACACAGACTTCCTCTCTTCGAGAGGGAGTGGACAGTGTTAGTGTCTGTCTGTCACAGTGGAATCTATTATACAGCGCGGGCCCAATGCGGGTTGGTGGATGTCAAATGCCTTAGAATTCTTGGTTCTAGGACATGCCTGTTTCCTCACGGTGTTTTCATTCACCGTTCTGAAAGCAGTGGTGATTAAATTATTTACACAAAGTAAAGCGCCAACCTGGATTCGGATATGGATACCACTGGGCTACCACTGTTCTCTGGGCCACTGCTCTCTGGGCCACCACTGCTCTCTGGGCCATCACTGCTCTACAGGGCCACCATCGCTCTAATAACAATAGATTGCCTTAAATCCTAATAACTTGTAGCCACAAACTCCAATAACTTACAGGCCGATTTAAACAAAACAATATGTCTTCAAAATCGAAACATTTGTTCATTTGAAACGCAGAGGTCGTTATGGTCTACCTAAAGCATAAATTCATTGTAACACAAATCGTTTTCGCTCGCTGCGCCTTCGAAAATGGTCTTTAACGTCTACGGGGCTTTGTGTAAATAATGTTCTTTAAAATTTATCGCTATAATAAATGTTGGGTACCCCTTTTTCTATGAAAATAAGTTTAAATTTACTGGACCCTGTAGGTCAAATGCTTGTTCCCATTTTGTTTGTACTTTTTTATGATTTCAATTATTGTCACGGTTTGGTGAAATTTGGTGATTCATGACTTGTATTTTGTTCTATAACACAGATAATCTCACGCCTTCTTCTAATGAGGGTAGGCAGAAACTACAAAACGCCACCTGGCTACGATCCTTACATACTTCTTTTCGTTTACGTTCATACATCTTGTGATTTATAGTTTTTAAATCCAGCACACTAATTGCGCAACACGATCAATCACAATCTGTTTCATTTTTACAGTTCAACAACATTCATTGCGTTATTTACGTTGCTGAACAAACAAATTTTTCGAACATATCAAGCAATAGATTAGTGATATCCTTCTAAATGATTCAGATTATGATTGATCATGTTACGCATATTATGGTGCTTGACATGAAAAAGATGTTGATATAAGCTGATTCAAATAGGTGTTCCAAAATACACGTTCGTGTATTTCTGAATAAGTAGAATTACTTATTCAGAAATTTCGTTTTTTTATTGGAAAATGCCAATTTGGTTAAAATAGGTGAGTATTTTCCTGTAAAGTGGCAGTGAAATCTGTAATTAAGTGTCACATCATTATAAACGTCATTCTACACATCATTATACGCATACTATCTGTTTAATATACTTCATCCCTTAGTATTACCGCCCAATCGTCTTAGGGATGGGACACGACTGGAATATTCGATAAAAGGCCATGAAAAACCAACCATAAATCACTTGCTGTGTGTCTATTAGTTTCGATCTATGGTAATTTTAGCATCATCAGCATTATGCTGAGCGATGGCCGTTTTGCGTGGATGTGGTGCATAGTTTCCCCAACTTGTTCTTTTTTGTTTTATGTTCTTTCTTTGCTTCATGTTTACCGTAAATAAAGGTATTTTCATTCTTATCATTCTCTTGCCCTTTTCCAATTTATTTGTGGTCGGCACAACATGTCTTTTCCTTCATCATCTTTGTAGTCAATTCCATCGTCATCTTTCAAAGAGTTCATCCATCCGTCGTTTAATATATGATAAAAAGATCCTACATACTCATACCTAGGTGTTTTTGTCTCAATATTAACTAATACAAATGTGATTTTTTAAGTAAAGATAATTTAAATAATCAGTTACGTGTTTGAAAAGTTTTTTTTAAACAAAATATTGACAGTGCATTAATGAGAATGAAAATTATTACATAATTTTTCACATATTTTTTAAATAAATAGTAGGAAATATTTTTGCCAGTGCATACAGCAAAAAAAATGTTTTCCCAAAATGTGTTAAAAGCGTGTATGCAGAAAGTGGGCAACGTCGCAAATTAATAGCTGTCAAAGATTTCGCTGTTTTGATTAATTTGCCGATATTACTGTATGGAATATGGAAATATATTACTATAAGGAAATATGTCTAACTAGTGAATTAAAATATTGATTACGAAATGCAATTTTTTATATCGTAACACCGAATATGTAACCAAAATGGTTACAACATACAAATTCAGTGTTATAATTGCAATTCATTATTAATATTCTAGTTCACTAGTTAGCCATATTTCTTATTTCCATACAGTAATATTGCCAAATGAATCACAGCTATTTGCGACGTTGCCAACTTTTTTGATGAACGCTCTTAAATATCCTTGGCTCATCTGCCTTTGTCAAAAGTCAATCTCGTCCCATCCCTACAAGGTGCGTGTGGAACATATTCGTAGATAATTTAGATGATAAACCTTATTAAACCCAGTAGGGTAGGGTTTTGTTATAGATGTTATCACGCCCTAATCATTGTTAACCCTCTTTTAGGGATGTTTTGATGTCAATATCAGGGTCGCAGCTAAAACTTGCTTCAATGTTATTGTTTGCAACTTTTCTGTTGCGTAAATTTTAATAACATGCGTGATAATACGGACATAAGGACCAGATATAGCCCATAGTTGGTCCTCTGGGATGATAAGGATAATTATGTTGTTATCTAAATTTTGGGTCTCGTTTTGTTCTGAACAATATAACAGATTTATACTTACTGAAACCAACGGAGTATCTTTATTCACTATACTCCATTTATATTACATTAGAAAAGTAACGGTAGAACAACGACAGATATTGTGTAATATTGTTGAAATTACTGCACATTAGATTTAAAAAAAAATTAAATGGTAAAAAGATTACATTGTTTTGTATTTATCGTAAAATAACGGAGTTTTTTATACTTTTATATCAAAATAAGGAAAGAGTGATAAATATTACTTTTCTAATGAGTTGAAATAAAAGGAGTATAATGATAATTGACTTGTTATTAGTTTAGTGGTCTATTTGATAGTTTTACTTGTTAGCAATTGTGGTTTTTATTTTAATTTCGCAGTTTTCTTTTGAGGTTTTTCATGAAGTGTAGTACAATTTCTTTTTTGATGTAAATAAACACATAAATAACCTCTCATCTTCTAAAAAAACACAGACCTTTCTTCGCCTTTAATTTAAACTTTACCATACTTTAAATCCTAGCCAACATAGCCACAAAAAATAAATCAAACAAAGTACAAAATTCGCAAGCATAATCTTCAATAAGAAAAAAAAAATGTCCAAATAAAGTCGGCGGGCCACCCCAAGTCCGTTTTTATCTGTTCAGTTGAGACCATCTAGCCGTCGCGAACCCGGTCCTCTGCAAAATTTAATCCCAGGATAAAGAGTATCGCTACCCGGTATTCGTTGGTATATTTTTGGGTATATTCCCCGGGTTATATCCCGTCGAGTGGTCACATGGGGGATTTGCTAGCGGTACCCCGTCCCCCTCGCTGCAAATTTTCTTCTCGCAATTGCCGTTTTTATTTTGTCGGAGTGAAGTTAATCTACATATTTGTGCAACTGTACGGGCTTTTGACTGGTTTATTTTTGTTTTTCTGGTGTAATTTTCTCTCCTTTGGGCGAGTGTGATATGAATTGAGTTGTTGGGAGTTAATTGCAGAACCAAATAAAACTGATTATCATACGCGACAACTTTGAGCAGATTGGAAAAGAGTTTGATGAACATTGAAGTTTTTTTTACCATGTGAATTTCACGATACGAACTTTTCTTCGGGAATATAAATAATTATTTAAAGATAATTAATAGCTTTCCCGGAGGAAAGTTACAGACTTAAAACTAACAGAAATACATAAATTTCACGATCAAAGCGAGCAAATAAAGACGTCAATTTCAATGATATCAAAATTTTAATTACCTCAAGTTCAAAAACTTGATTTCGATTAAAATCACACAAGCCCAAGTTGTATTTACTCAATGAAATCTGCCAAACACGACTAGAAAGACCAAATTGCTTAAATTCGCCGAGCACCGCCGAAGTTTGCCGAGATGACTCGAAGTTAACAGTGTCTTGTTTGTACATAATTATGAAAGCTCTAACTTACCGTGGTTAGTACAATATTTTGATTGTTTTTAGGGTTCCGCACCTTAAAAGGAAAAAACGAAACCCTTATAGGATCACTCGTGTGTCTGTCTGTCTGTCCGTCTGTCACAGCCAATTTGCTCCGAATCAAATGTACTGATTAAGTTGAAATTTGGTACACATATGTATTTCTGTGACGTAAATAAATTAATTTTGAATACAGGGGTCACTGAAGGGGGCGAACAAGAAAATTTGAAAAAAAGTTTTGCTAACAGTACCGTGTGACATATCAAATGAAAGGGCTTATGACAAGGATCTTAAACATATTTTTAATACAATTTTAAAGTAAATACTTTTAAATATCTTTAAAAGTATTTAAGAAATTCGATGAAAATTGATCATCCCGGGAGGATGATCAATTTTCATCTTATTTCCGTAGTTTCAGAGATAAGGTCTCTGAAACTATGGGACTTAAAATTAAAAAAATAAACACAGCATGGCTCTTTACTCATAGATTACAGGAAAACCTATAAAAAGTCTATGGTCTTAAAATAACATGGTAAATCTCTCAATATTATGCGTACAAACTTACATTTGCTGTTGGAATGTATGGGAGAACTGTTTTTCAACAACAATGTTAAGTTTGTATTTGGGATAAATTCATTCCAACTACCGAACCCTTCATTGTGCGAAGTCCGACACGCACATGGCTGGTTTTATCCCTACAATTTAATTTAAACTCTTTATTAGTAGCTTTTGTGGACATGATAATTATTCAGATTTGTTACAGTTGTAATAGCAATCATGTAATTGCGTTTAATTAAAATAGGTTTTTATTTTTATAAATTTTTATAAATTTATGTTTTGTATAGATTCTTTTCTATTTTGTGAATGTGAGAACGCTGTAGGCTTAGTGGACTGTAGATTTTTTGACCATTTTTTATTTTGTGAAGTACCTGGTACTTGCTGATAGACCTACACTGTCGTCCCTTACCTACTATCACTGTTATGTGAAAATATTCTAAAAGACAATTTTTTAAAAAGAGTAACCGTGGAGTTTCATGCTGGGTCTTCTGCATAGAAACGACCAATTAGAACCGTACACCTAGCTTCTGACGTTTCATAAGTGCCCGTGTAGGTTAAGGGGTTTCTTTTTTTTTAACGCACAGACACATTTACATCTAGAAAGAAAGAAAGAAAGAAAAAAAATCGTTTATTTGCGGTAAATATGACGCAAAATAAAGATTAAAAAAAAACACGTAAATAAAAAATTGGAGGAAAATATGCGTCACATCCACGCAGACATCTGTTATTTTTATGGTTTAACCTGCTAACCTGTAACAATTTTCCTTACAAAATTTTCATTGCTGTAATAATTTCGAACATCAGGTATAAGATTTTAGTTCTTAATTCTAAATACGGCCCATTACGAAGAGCCATATTTATTTATAGGCATTAATTATTGGAACTCTCAGCAAAAAGTTTGAAAACCGGCTTACTTGTCCGTAAACAAAGTCAGTTCACAGCTGAGGCCAGATTTTAGTAACAGGGAACACTGAATTTTGCTAATACACCAGTAGCTAAACTTGGGGCAATATCTAAACTTTTCTGTGAATCGAGCTAAAACTTTACTCGTATATGCCGAAACTCTATGTAGTTCATAATTTTAGAACTTTAACAGTAAGGACAACTTTTAATTCAGCATGAAAAGATTATGGCAAACGTAAGATTTATTTATGGGATGAATGCTATTATTTTTTTTAATGCTTAGTACTATACCTACAAGCCCATAGAAAAATACCTTAGCTGAAACATACATATTTTAATATTTCTAGTGCAGTGCAGGCGGGAGATGTACACCAGTGCCAGTTGCCGTGCCGCAAAGCCGAACCAGCTTTGCGGCACGCAGGCTCACTTCGAGGAGCTTTGCCGCTGCAATTCTTGTTCGTTCGGTATCAATGCTTAGTAACTTTACCTAATACCTATTAAAATCTGGTACGGAGTCAAAATCAAAATGAAAATTAGTCTATAACAAGTCTTACGTTCGGAATTCAAGAGACTCCACTTAAGAGAGAACTTGTAACAAGATGTTCAATGTTTTTTTTTTAAATATTTTGTATTTTTTTTGTAAGTTGAATATAAGTTTTTTTTTTTTTTAAATCTAAATTAAGTTAGAAAAATATATAGAACCATCTATATTTAAGACCTTTTGTGTTCCATATTTTAAGCAAAATAAACATACTAAATTTATGTTCATAAATCTTGTTCCTATATTGTGTATAACACGGCGGGGAATCCCTCCTATGCCGTTGCTGACCAGTCTCTGGTGTAATTATTCGTTGATGGTAGATATAGATAGTTGGTTTTCAATCACACACAACAGTTAACCCAAACTCAAAGCATTTATTTTAATTAGAACATTTACAGGCACTTTTGAATTATCACTTTGTCAAATTTTAGTTCTTTCCAAAACATATTTTCTTGTTATTTTTATTACGCACATATCGCGTCAAATCATTACAAAATCTTATGACTTACTTTTTTCAATAAAACTCACAAACAATGCTAAAATGTTTACCAGTTAATTATTTTATAATTAAACGATGCTAATATTCACTAATACAAAGGTTATACAGAATTAAAGTTAAATTAGAAGCTTCATTACTTTACTATTCCTATTTTTGGCAACACTTCCTGTGATTCAAGGAATTTAATCAAACAACAGATATTGTTTAGTAAATTGCAGTGTAAAATAATCTTATTACTTTATAGTTTGCTTTCTATTATTGAAACTTATTTAGTTCTCGTATTAAATTATTACATTCAGTTATTGATCATAATATTTGCAATCCGCGCCATTTTCGTTACAGGAGGTAGCGCTTTATCATAAACAAATTTACTAAGTCAAATGACTGCTTGTTAATATGACTAAAAACCCAAAAATCATTAAATAAATGTTCTCTTTTAATTTTAACTTTAGCTTTAGCTCCAACATCGAAATTAGTTTAATAGTTACTGTTCCAGCAATATACTGAGTTTGATTTCACAAAGTGGGCAATAGATGGCATAATATCTTAAAAGAATCGATATCATTCAGATGCTAGGAGTGGGTTGTAACAGAATTACCATAGAGGACAGAATCAACGACTTTATGGTGAATAACAATTATAATAAATATGCTTGCTTTCGCAGCGACATGTAAATGTCAATCTTCTGTAGGTACTTACTATGGTTTAAGCCCGCACTAGCGGCCAGGTCGCAGCGGCCGTATGAAATTGCCATGGTGCACGCGCACCTGACCGCACGCGGCCAGCGGCCCCAATGACTATCTCGCTGGCTGCTGCGACCTGGCCACTGCGACCTGGCCGCTAGTGCGCGCCTGAGCTAAAGAAGTCTCCTATCAAAAAACTCATTTATAAATCATAACAAAGACCCTTTCCTTCGAACTAAGCATACAGTTCCATTCACGAAAAACCAATCCCCTGTTCTCTCACAAAGCTTACCAATTAAACACAGTCTTAAAATTTAGCTAGAAAACGGAAGCCTATCTTGTAGCTGGACTGATGCCGAGTAGAATGATGTCGTCTGAATTCTGGGTAGCACAACAGTCAGGTAAATAAGTCTGCCAGTAAGTGAGCCCACACAATAGCGCCAGGCTAATTTATTAGACAGCGCTTAAGGACAGCCAGGCTGTGAAAACAGCGGTGGGAGAAGAGGCAGCGATTAAGTTAACAATTGCTTGAAGTAAGGAATATTCCAGATTAAATTTGGCCGCTGTTCTTTACAAAAAAAAAAAAACATGTAAAGGATACGGGTCACATCACACACAGCCTTCATACACACACATACACATACGTCCTTCTTTTGCACTCAGATCAATTTACTGTGATCACGAATTCCTATTATCCTATACTATTAAATGAACAATATTTATATATATATATATATACATATATTTGTAATCACAAATTGAAATGAAAGAAATCGATCTAGCGTGTCTCATATCTGGAAAAAATCATTTTCTCCGTATTTTCACTCGAGCAGAGCCCGTTCACCTAAAGTTTAAAACAAGTTGGCTACCTTAGAATAATGACATAGCAGCATTAGTAGGTACCTACTATAATGGCAGCATGGAATTAGTAGGAACTTTCCTATACTATTAAATGAGCATGCTATATTTTCACCAGAGCAGAGCTCGGTCGCCCAGGTACTTTTAGATATTGACACACTTTTTTATTTGCAACAAAACTTAATCATAACTGGCGAAATGTAGATGCATCTCTGCCTAACCCTTCGGGGATTACGGGCGTGATATTATGTGTTTGTAGAAACTACGGTCTAGGTGCTCGTGGCCAAGTAATAACAGCCGCACGGGGCGATTCATCCGGTTATTCTACGCTTGCCGGGGTTGATTCGTGGATGGATGACCATCTTTACATACCGAGACTCATCCGTGCTTCGGAAAATACGTTAAGCCGTTGGTTCCGGCTGTCATTCGTGCATCTTTGACAGTCGTTACGGGTCGTCAGAAGCCCGAAAGTCTGACAACCAGTCTTACCAAGGGGTATCGTATTACCCAGTTACTGGATTGTGGAGGTCAGATAGGCAGTCGCTCCATGTAAAATACTGGTATTCAGCTGCATCCGGTTAGACTGGAAGCGGATCCCAGCATAGTTGGGAAAAAGCTTGGCGGATTGAGCCTGAAATAAAGTTTATTTAAATTAAAAAATAAAATTTCAAGTTCTAACTTCATAGCCCCACAGGGTAGTTGGTGAAATTTACACCCCCTAGCTTGTGGCGCTCTCTTAACAAGGTTTCTAACAAACACTGAGTAGAAATTATATGAATTCACCGCCTCGGTTATTAATACTGGTTACTTAGATAGCTATAGGCACCTCACATATTTTGCTGTGTGTGAGCTTTTGATTAATTTGATTGCTGGGAGTATTATTATGTGAGTTTTGGTTATAATGTTTTATGTTTTTTTTTTTTTTGTGAACGTACATAACCATGCCTCACATCTAAACAAAGAAAGAAAGAAAGAAAATACGTTTATTTGCGGTAAACATGACGCAAAGAAAGATAATAAAAAAAACACGTTAATAACAAATTGGGGGAAAATATGCGTCACATCCACGCAAACCGGCCATCGCTCAGCATAAATGCTGCAATCCCATGTGAGACAGAGCCCCAGCGCTGATTTTCAGCGACAGCCGGCGCTGACGTGACGACGTTAACCGGTGCAGCATAGTGAAATAACAAATAAATACAATACTTAGTCCTAAATGTTTACACAAATATAAAATTTCAAATGACGACATTTCGTTCCGTCGGCGACTCACGCGCCACAAACTTATTGCATCTGTATTCCCTATAGTGTTAGACAGCGGTGCACCCACATTTTTTCAGTTATATTTAAGTACCATAATATAATAGCGAGCTTATTGCTATCAACCGGGCACAAATTCAGAGTCCAGGCTGCTACTGAGAAATTCCAGATAAAAACACCCAATAACACTTTGACCAACCTGGGAATCGAACCTTGTGCTCATCAAAATTGGATCGTGGAGCTTCTATAAATAAGGTACGTTTCATAATATTTGAAATCGCCACCCAAACTTTTCTCTTGTTGTACAGGGCTTTTCAACCTTAAAATAAAAATGCATGCATGAAAATCGAATTCGGGTCTCCTCTGAACTTGTTATTCCGCTGAACTAATTTTTAAAACCAAATAACAACACAACTATTTTGTTGTTGTAGGGTACCCAATTAGAAACAAAGTTATTATTACTAATTTCTGCACGCGACTCCGTCCTCTTGAAATTTCTTGTTATAACATAATAATTATAATTTTGTCTATGACACTCGGCAATACTGTAGCTTCCCATTAGTGAAATAATTTTCGGAATCAGATTAGAAAGAAAAAGTATTTATTGAGACTCGCACAGGAAATCAAAACACACTCATAAAAACATAAATTAAAAAAAAGTAAAATTAAAGCAGAAAGTCCTGTATGAGGCCAAAAGGCACCCATCTCAGCATGATGCTGCGACATTTATTTTCAAATATCGCCTGTACTCTGATAGGGCCCGCAGTGATGTCACAGATAGATAGATACAGAAATATGTACTAAATAATATAAAAATATAAAAAGTAAAATATATGAACCTAGTCCGCGAATTAGTAGTTCTGAAAATTATCCTCTACAAACAAACAATAAATATGTATCTAAAACAATTACGTAATTCTTTCAAAAAAAGATAAGCACAACAATTCAATCAATAGCACAGTACAAACACATGTACAAAATACGAAAGCGAAAATAATTTCTAAGGATTCCCATCAATTAGAGAGGATACCGAAAATGAGAGAGCTCTCGAATCCCTATACAACACCCCCTGCTCATCATTATATCACCCCTTTTTAGAGGGTAGTTTCAGAATCAATAAATAAGAGGCTTATATCGAACCGGTTGCAATTAGGGGTGGAAATATCGAATATGTACTTGTTTGTTTAAATAGGTGGTCGAGATTATGTTTGTTCGGTTAGTTTAGACATAAATTTTGTTTTGTTTTTTAGTTATTTTTAATCCCCGATGCAGAAAGAGGGATGTTATAAGTTTGACCGCTATATGTGCGACTGTCTGTAGCACCGTAGCTCTTAAACGGATGAATGCGCTTTTTTATTTGAAAGCAGGTTTTCTAGCGTTGGTTCGTAAACAAGTTGTATGAAAATAGGTTCAGCCGTTTGAAGATTATCAGTTATTTTCTAGTTGATGAATGGATGTGAGTATCTTCCACAGGTCTGACCGATTTGAAATTTGGTATTCTGTTACTTCAATGATATTAGAAGAACATAGTAACCTGGAACTGATGCTGCAGCATTACCTGTAATTTGCAGGATACCCGACTTCCTTACCAACTTACAGCACAGGTATCGTGTTTGGGCTCATTGGAATGGTCGCAATGTATTCATACCTATTGGTAATAGATAAATAGTGAACAGGGTCTGATGATGGAGTAGGAAAGGCATGAGAAAATATTGCGTCAAGGGTTTAAAAAAAAATTGCTGAATACTTTACTTAGCTAAATTAACTTTACTTAGCTTGTACTTGTTGACATATGAAAACACAATTTTCTGAATAGGACTTAAAAACCAATTATAAAAAGTCTTAAAGACAAAAACGTTAAATAAATGTAGTGGTCGCAAGCATGAGGGCCTGGATTCGATTCCTGGGTAGTGCAAAGTGTTATTGAGTTTTTCATCTAGAATTTCTCAGTAGCAGCCCAGAGTCTGGATTTGTGCCCGCTTGACGGTAATAGACTCGCCCCCTATTACATGGGACTTAAACATGATCGGCGAAATGTGGATGTACTT
The DNA here is from genome assembly GCA_916610215.1 of Omphaloscelis lunosa. NCBI lineage: Eukaryota > Metazoa > Arthropoda > Insecta > Lepidoptera > Noctuidae > Omphaloscelis > Omphaloscelis lunosa. Next base: position 4,976,277 of record OU744247.1, read on the forward strand.
TAGGTACACCTCTGCCCAACTCTTCGGGGAAACGAAGCGTGATGTTGTGTTATGTGTATTAAATAAATGTTCTCTTTTCGTTCTGATTTTTTAATTAAGTGCATCGTTTTTTTTTTTTCAACATAATCACTTAATGCAATTAGGTCATAAATCTATCTCTATTATGTTATCTTTATCACAAGACCGATAGGCGGCATTAGACGTCATACGTCATTATCATTATCAGTTATGACGGACCTGTATAACGTTATCAGTTATGTATTGAGCCACGTATTCACACCTGGGGCACTGCAGTTAGGTTGTCTACGTCTTAAGGGGTTGAATATCTACAAATATCTATAACATAAAGTGGTCCGAACATGTAATATGCTCAACATAGTGCCTTATACAATATAGTAACGTGACTGCCTTCGATAATCTTTTGGCTACAATGATACAATGAGCAAGAAACTATTATTACTCTTTTATGTATTTATATAGATAGTTAAATCGTTTATTTAGTGCAAAAAAAAAACTAAACAATCTACAAAAGCACGATTAAATAATAACAAATTACGTGAATATTAATTAAGAAAATACCTACAAGGTGCCAATATACAAAAAAAGTCATTATTGGCTATGACACAGTTTAAATGAAATAATGAGCATTCAATTCAATTTAATTCAATTCATAATTTTTTTGTCAACATGGGTAAGGTTTTAGATGTTATACATGTTTTTATAATGTTCTCCATGCTCTGTCGTCACTTGGGCATGCAAAATTTTACACATGAATTACAAATTATAATTTACTATCAAAATACCATGCTGAATAACAATAAGTATTACAAAATTATTTACTTGGAAAATCATTTTAATCATTTTATTTTTCAATGTCAAGTAGTATCTAGTAGGCAATAATGAAATAAACGATAATACGCGGTGTGCGTAAGGGTTTGCACTAAATGGGAGTCCAGCTCAGCATGTGCCAGGCAAATATGATATTCTAACCTGTTATACTAACCTGATTTCAGAGTGTTAAAGACGCCCATGGAACTCTAATTTGGCTTCACATACCGTCGAGATATTTCTCTCAGGAACGCTGCTTTCCTCACCATGTTTTCCTTCACCATTTTTGAAGCAAGTGATAACTATACAATGCGAAAAGTCTGAGGTGCGTGCGTTAGGTTCGAACTCGGGACCTATAACTTGGTAGTTCGATGGTCACACCACTAGGCTATCATTGCCGTCATTAACACTAACATGGTTATCACTGACATTCTGCTGATAATATGTATCATGAAACTAATGGGACAGCGAGAGAGCATAACCTATTCATAACTTCTGTAGAATCTTTTAAATCAAAGAAGTTTATAAATACATCATGTTTCACTTAAAAAACTCAAATTTATATGAGTCAGAAGTTTCTAATACGGCTTTAGTAAAATATTTATCTTGTACGCGGAGTAATTACAAAGTTTGCACCCCACTTGAAAGTTCATGCGTTATAAAGTGGCGTATTTAAGCTTAGATTAATTAGGCGTAATTTACCCCTTCGACTAAAAACGATTGACGTTGATGTAGGGGATATTGAAGTGGCCCAAAGACGAGCAATACAAAATCTAACATAGTTATCGAATGTACGGGTGAGGTACATTCAAATAGTAAAACTCAATATAATATGAGTTCAATTCGTGTATTGATAGTTCAAGTACGAACAATCAAAACTATGATAAATGATCGAATCGCGGCGAAAGACTAATTTTTATACGAGCCCAAACGAATGCTATGCGACTGTTGATCACTAACTCAAATTACGTATATTTTATTCATTCACTGCGTACCGATGTCAGCATACAACTAATACAGTTGCTACGGGTTTACTTGTACATTGATGAATCATGTTAAAAGGTACTGACGTTTCTCCAGCGTACAGTGGACAGACATCTCTCTAATACCATAAAAATTTGGTTTCTAGGGTTGCTAAAGTGGTCTCATTCGATGAAACAAGAGGCACACTTCTATTAATTTAATACGCCTCTCAAATAAGAATAGCCATTAAATTTGTTCGTGCACTTGCTAACATTATAATAATTGTGTTTTTTTTTTTTATTTGTGGTAAAACTATTTCTATTCTAACTATTACTGAAAATTCGAGGGTCTCATAATTATAAAGAGCCGCACGTGTCGATCGAAGGTTAATCTATGCTAGCCGCGGTCAGGTCGTGGATAGGTGACCCATATCGAGACCCCACCGTGCCTCGGAAAGCACGTTAAGCTATTGGTCCCGGCTATCATTCGTAGATATTTGACAGTCGTTACGGGTAGTCAGAAGCACAAAAGTCTGACAACCAGTTTTACCAAAGAGTATCATGTTACAAAGTAACTGGGTTGTGGAGGTCAAATAGGCGGTCGGTTTATGTAAAATTCTGGTAAACAGCTGCATTCGGTTAGACTGGAAGCCGACCTCAACATAAATGGGAAATACCTATGGCAGATTGGTTGAGAAATCTCTAACGGACTCAAAACACTGCTTTACATGAGAAACAAATCCAAAATCTCATGCTCTAAAACCGCTCACAACTTGATTGACAAAGGAACCTCACTGTGCTTTAGTGCTCAGCGACACGACGCCATCGCCACCGCACCGCCGCTGCGCCTGTGTATATGCAAGGTTGCCACTCCGCTGTCGTACCGCCGCCGCGGATTGTAGACTGATATAGCAAAATCTAGCGGTGAAGGGCGCGGCGGCGACGGCGGCTTAGTCTACATGGTTCACAAAATCGAAAAGGTTGCTAATTTAATTGTAAAATTTATAATTTTGTGTTATATGACATTGATTTTGACACACTGACTTATTAATTTTAAAAACATTAGGAAAATCGTCTACTATTACAATGTTTGTAAATATGTGAGCATCATGTATCTATCACATAATTAAATGATCTGTCGTTGCTTCATTTTTAATTCTTTTTACCTATTGTGGTATAGTAATTTTATTCTAGGTGCATCGTCTTCACATATAATTATTTAACTAATGTACGTACTTATACAAACTATTGTAAAACATTTTAAAAGAGTAACGGGGGAGTTTCTTGCCCATTCTTCTCCATACGAAAACTACCTTTTGGAAAGGGCGACTAGAATCAATTATATTATTCTGTAAATTTTGACGTTCAAAAGTGCCATACATGGGCCTATTTGAAATAAATGATTTGACTTTGACTTTGACTTTGACTATGTTACGCGGTGCGGCGACGGCGCGGTGGTGGCCCAGCGACGGCGTCGTGTCGCCGAGCATTTATGTTTTTTCGTGCCACTTCCAGTACTAGAGTTGTTTAAACACTGAACTGCGAATGTTCCCGTAAGATAAGGCACACACGCGACTGCTTTTTGTCTCATAATACCAGTCTTAGCGCGTGAACCTTTGTATTAAATCGTTAGCTTGTGTGGGATTAACTCGAGTTCGTATGGATTCATGTTTAAATAATGAGAATTCGTTAGTGTTCAAGTTAAGTTTCCTGCTTCATTTGACTTAACTTGCATATGTAAGAAGATAACATACAATAAATTTACTACACAATAGTAAATTGATCTTGAGTGTCAGGAAAGCTTACTACAAAGTGATATAGCGTGACTGTAATAAACGTCTATAGAATTGTTGAAGTGAAAACTTCTTTAGGCGCGTTGGGCATTTTTGAGATGGGACTAAACCATTGATTTCGTGACACTGTGACTACACCAGCTTTTGACAATTAAAAAGACATCAACGCGTTGATTACCGCGGCGCCGATTTTTTTCAAGTTTTCACTTCTGTCGGCACTAACCGGAGTGCCACTGTTTTTTTTAATTTTATTTTTAGCTTTTTGCTGCAGGCCAAATGTCTCCCTTTCTTCAGTCCACTATCACTACCTATACACACTATCTCTACCTTTAGCTTAGTATTCACCAATCTTGTCTGTAGGCATCAAGCTCGTCTCGCCACGTTCTCCAGGGTCTGCCTCGATGTCGCCGGACGTTTTCTTGGACCCACATTGTGGTAGATTTAACCCATGACTCATTCGATTCTTTAGATATATACATAGATTTGTAACTGAGGTTCTCGTACAAAAAAGATCGCATTCTAATTGCAGTCTCAATCTGACAAACAAACCTCTATTTTACCTCAATTTTGACCAGATGTTGAGATTTTGAACGTTTTTAAATAAGGGAATCAGCCTTTTGATTATTATACTTATAACGAACAAACTCAACAAACTCAACCCGAAATCACTGCATATCAAGTTGTTAGCCTTGACCACAAAGGTATCTTGCCTCACTCTCGTCCTATTTAGTCAAATCTACGGCTACGATCGGCCACATATTATTGAAATAAAAATAATTTGATTTATCACAAAAACACTTACACATAAATATAATTAAGTTTATTCGAATAAAAAAAACAAAACAGGTCTCTAATCACGAGCACACAAAGTCAGTTTAGTAAAGATTAAACAAATAGATAATCAAGTAAAATAAAATAAACAGTATTTGTAATACAATGTAACTATGCAATCAATAAGATGGATGATAATTATAAAATAACATAGAAAGTATATCTGCAGGTATCACTGTGATATGTACCTAGTAAAATATGAACGGCAGTGATTTAGTTTTAAAAAAAAACTTTAATTATAATATTTACAGTAATTAGGAGGTGTGCTCGGTTAGAGCGATACAGACGGAATGCTTACGAATTACCGGAGCATATTTTATAAAAAAAAGGTTAATCTAAAAAATCAATATTTCTGGAACGACCCACCAGATCACTTCAGATAAACGTTAGCATGTGTGTTAGAAAAAGGTAGTGTTCAAAAAAGATGTATAAAAAATAACTACAATCGGTGACATGGCTATTTAACAAAATAATTAATACAAGAGTTTAGAAACAGTGTCGAGTGATTTACTACTATAGGAACTGATGCCTCAAGAATATCCAGTGTATAGTAATGATTGTAATCATGACTATGCTAGACAGACCTACATTTACTGATGACAATATGTTCCCATCCTCTTGAGACATAAATTACTAAGTGCTTAGTAAAATTATGATGATGTTACATCTGGTATACATGAATAAAGTAAATACATATTCTACAATTAATTAGTACCTCGCCAGCTGCAATTACCTACATACATCGCTAGGTACGATTCGCAAATCTGTCGACAATACAACATCTACAGCACATTGAAACTAATTAGAACGAGACTAGCCACAACAATGCCACGGACATAATAACGTCACAATATGGTGCGTGCGTACATACGTCATTGATGACGTCATCACTCTCGCGGAGAGCTATCAATCAGTATTAACTGTACGTTACGGCGTATATATAGAAGTGGTGACAGATTTAGGGCACTGTTATAGGTTTTGGTGTAAGTGATTATGATTTGATAATTACGAAGGTCTTCTTCATTCAAAAACTGTCGGTACCAAGAGTGTTAAAAGTTTCAAGTCAAATAATTTATTTCAATTAGCCACATTAAGGCACTTGTGAACGTCAAAATTTACAATAAATAAAATTGATTCTAGTCGCCCCTTCCAAAAGGTAGTTTTCGTATGGAGAAGAATGGGTAAGGAACTCCACCGTTACTCTTTTAAAATGTTTTACGATATTCTGCATACATTAAAAATACAATTATATGTGACAATTATATGAGACTATGCACCTAGGTTTACAAGATTACTATACCAGAAAAGGTAAAAACAATTAAAAATTAAACAATGACAGAAAAGTTAATTACGTGATGGATACATGGTGCTCACATATTTACAAGCATTGTAAAAGTACCTATACGATATTCTAATCCTAATTTTTTTACAAGTTATATTAATAAGTCTCTCATTACTCACACACTGAGTAATGAGTATACGATAATGATATCGCCGATGGTCTCCTAATAGGGATGATGCCTGGGTAAAGAACAGTAATTCTTTTTGACATATATTTTTTACTTCATCATATTAATAAAAAAATACTGAGATAAAACGCATTAAAGTTGGGGAGTGTGGTTGCTACATCACAAATAATTATAAAATCTACATATCCGTGACGTCATGGCACATTTTAACTTAATGTATTACCGTAATCTTTAAATTAAGTAAAAAAAAGAAAAAAAATGTGTGTCCAATATTTTTTAATAATATACCTGACGACCAAAAAAATTTTCAAGCCAACTGCACTGACAGGCACTGAGGTGTAACCGGGCGGGTGAATTCAATACTAACAACCTACGACTGTGCGCTTGGAGCTGCCAAGCGCACAGTTATAAAAATAAAAATCGAGTTATAGAATGTTCATAAAAACAAATGAATCATCAAAAACAAACAAACAAACTAGTCCCACAGACCTCAAAAGTTGAAACTCCATTATAAGGGTTAACGTGAGTACAAGAATTTCCCCTGTCTCTATTTGATCGAGGTCGGAGCTATTAGCCGATTGGATCCCGAAGTACATCAATCAGTGTTCAGTATTGACCGAGACTAGGTGATTTATTGAGTGCATTGTTTTTTGAACGGTTAAGCCGGTAATGACAGGTTGGAGCCGTATGGTTTGGAAGAGCGGGAATACCCTGATGATGGGAGGCAGTCGTTGTATGGGGCTAAAGTAATTTTGGAAATTTCGTTTTACTACAGAATCTAATACATATAATAATATCACTGGTGGTTATTTGATAGTACTATCGTGATTAATTTTTAATTTTTGTCTCACTTGTTTGCCATTTATAACCTCAAGTTTGCCCTAATATTGTCCATTTTAGACCATCATTTTATCTATGGTAGCTGTCTTTTCGGTGAGTGGTGTCTTAAGGCAAGGTATTTTGGGCCTGTGCGTCTTTGGAACGCTACCTCTGGCTTCCCCAAATGCAGAGCGACGTATTTATTTACGATGCACCGCCGACCATTTCTATTTCGATTCTAAATCAAGCAAATTTGGATAACCCCCCGTTAAATGAATTTGTTTAAAGACTAGTATTTAACCATCTGCGCGGTTCGCCTAAGTTGGCTTGCAGTTAGGGTGCAGCTCTAAGGTAGTTGGTTGGCAGTTTCCTTAAAGTTATATCAACTGCAACACGTCTGCTTCCAAAGTACAATTTTGCTGCTGACGTGCTCTTAATAATGCAGTCTAACTGCTTAGACCCTTATAAGTTTGTAAACCATTAGGACACCACGACTTTTTAGTACCACGAACAATCTCATCTTTGAGTTATCCCTGACCTCAGATGGTTCACTTCACATTTTAGGTATGAAGCTACAAGTAGGTAAGCGGCGGGCTCGACTTGTCAAATTCAGTGGGCGTAACGTAGTCAGAAGATAAAAGAGTTACGCGATAGAAAAAAGGCAACAGGTAATTAGTGCTGTGCGACATGAATTGCACTTTATTGTGTCGTAGCGAGAGACACTTTTTATTTAAATGATTTAGCAGTGAGCCATCTGTACTAATCTGTGCCCTGACCAAGTTACTACTGGCCTGCAAAGAACGTCATAAATAAGAACAAAAACAATCGGCCACAAACTACGAAACCATCAACAACCATTTTATCAATTATCGATCCCAAAACAAACTGCGTACTATCACATGATAGCATCTCACGTTTGAGACGTATTGTCTCAAACTCTATTGTGTGGTAACTTGGAGATTGTTCTAAGGAGAATTAATAGAAGTTTCCACGTTCAGCCCGTGCCTGGAGCCCTATTGTACCCCTGATTTATCGGCCAAGAACAATGATAAATCAAATCGGAATTGCCCCGGCGTTCTTCGAATTACCTTCGGTTTGGCTCAGAACGTAGCGTAGGTGGGATTTGCGGGCTGATTTTGAACTACATTTTCTTTACTAAGGGGTTTAATTAAACAGAACGTAGAGTCTGTTTTCTTTACAACATGTGTGCTTAACTAGCTAAACCTGTAACTCCGCCTGAACTATTTGTTTATGTTATTTTTCTGGAACTATGGAAGTCTGTTTTTTTTAGAACAATGTATGGTTTACTAGCTGAACCTGCTATTCCACCTGAATAATTTTGTGATTTTTCTGGATAAAAATGACCCTGGTATTATCCAGTGCAATCACATCAAAATCGATTTGGCAAAGGACTTTTACGAATATCGATAACTAAAACGAAGGGTGTATGCACACGTACGATATTTATGTAGATGAAATAAATGCTCCCTCTCCATCCTAATCGTTTGAAAAAGCACACTAGGGGAATTTTAAAAATAATATTATTAGAAACGTTTTTTTTTTGTATTCCATCTTACAAATAGAAATGTACTGAGAATAGGGATGACGCTTGGGTCAAAAAAAAAGAAATTCTATTTAGTCCGTCAGTCAGATAATATAAAAAATATTAGATACGTATTTTTTGCTTTATAATATTAATAAAAAATGACTCGAATGAAAAGCATTAAAGTTGGGGAGTGGGGGTTGCTACGTTACAAGTAAGTATAAAATTTACATACTCGTGACGTCATGGCACATTTTAACTCAATGTATCGCCGTAATCTTTTGATAAGGTAAAAAATGAAAAAAATGTCCAATATTTTTAATAATCTACATGATGGACAAAAAAATTGTCATCATCCCTAATGCTCTTATTTCCATATTGCGCCATATTCATAAAACATAAGCTCTTGCTTAACGCGCAGTACTTACCTGCTACAATACACATAATTTAATAGGTTTTCAAATATTAATTAGAGATGCAACAGACATTTTGGCCGAATTACCGGAAACCGGACATCCGGTTGGAACTAAAATCCGGAGAGCTTTATTCATTTTACATAAATAGTGCTCCCTGTGTGGTGAGTTGTAAATAAGGTAGTATAATATGTATTTCTGGGTTAAATAGACTGGTGAAAAGGGGAAAATTAGCATGTATTTCATGTACAGTGGAAGTAGTCACCCGTACAAGGAATGGCCGTGCAATGTATGGCTTAAGTTCACAGATACGATCCAACTGTCTGATTAGTATTCTTAGTAAGGTTAACCCTAAAGTAATTACAACCAATTTTGATTACACAGAGAAATTACTAAAGACCCCTGAAACTAGAAACCGTTTATGAATAATTAAACCCCACTCGAGCCGTAGATTTTTATAAAAAAGGTAAATAAACTGTCGATAGGAGCCCTCCAGCGTCCACGTTTGCCCCCAGCCCTCAACATTCCCGTCACGTCCCATACTTCTTTCTGAACGGAATTGCTTCCAATAATCTCGTAAACCAATTGAATTGAAACCTTTTTGGGTTCGTAACACGCCACATTTTGGCACGAGCCGTGCCAACGCAGTGATTCTCCAAGAAAATCTGAAAATCTTTCTGTGCTGTACACTTTGTATGGATCGTGGGTTGTCGTGTTCAGGAACGGTGAGGCTAAGGCTTTTACATCAATTTTCGTATTACCAATGGATTAAATCCAAGGGTTATCCCCCTAAGGAAAGTTTCCGATTGGATTGGGAGGTTGTCGTGAATCAACGTTATAAAATTTGTATTCAGGTGTAGTACCTTACTTTCTCTGGACGTTAGTTGGGGCGATTTTTTAAAACTGTGCTCTATGTTTCGTGATTATTGGCGTATGAAGGATTTATGGTGTGTGCTGAGAATTGGGAATGAGTTTTTCTTTCTGCGTTTGCTGCACAAGGTGTCGAGAAGTGGTGGTGCGTTAGTGTTGAAGTTTGATTTTAATTCAAGTCAGGTTGGTCGTTGTATTTCAATCATTTGGGAGCAGTTGAGCTTTGGAAAAAAAAAATACGGTTTCAAATCTTTAAGTCCTTGGAAAGCCGACCACTATTTTCTAATCAGCAGCTATCTTATTTTAAAATAAAGGTGGGAATCCTAAACTGTTTTTGGTTGTATTTTGTATGTGCTCAATCTAACCCAACATATTGTAAGGTGTTGCTCATCTAGGGCAAGTTTTCCTAAATTTTCCTCCTTAGCTTTGGAGGCTATCTCTTATAATAACTGATATTATTGTGATATAAGTAACTACAAATGTCAACTAAAAAATAACAACATAAACTTAATTAACTAACTGTACACATTAAATAAATAATAAAAAGATTAAGGTAAAGATTTTGATCGTTAAAGGAGATGGAAAAGAGTGGGTAAAAATGTAATAAGTTGAGATATGATCTAAAAAAATTGTCATAAGTACTTTTTTATTTTAGAATATAAAAAATCAGCTCAATTCTCAATCTGGAAGCTGAGAAATATGAGAAAGATGGTTTTCGTGAGATTATTGAGTAATCGATTTCACTATTACAAAAAGAATACCTTCGCACTAGGTAATTAACTCAAAGTAATTAAATGCACTATAATTTATATACAATGTAGTGCATTTAATTAGAGTAATTTTAATAAATAAAATATTAATTAATTACTGTAAAACCAATATAATAATTATCAATTTTATATCGATTAAAATCAGTCTTATATTTTTAGTCTATGTCACTGGTATGAAAGCTGACTGACATTGATACACAACACAACAGTTGCCAACTGCTCTTGGTTGCTCATTTGTTTCATGTTTTCTGATGCGTTTTGAGTGCTTCCCCGATTATTTTTCATTTTCAACGACCACTGCTTTGTCTTTTACAAATTCTAATCATACCTACCTAATACGACCCTTGCTGTGGACCGACACTAGACACCGAAGATAGGTCACACGTTTGACTTGGAATTGTTATTTTGGATTTTACCGCCGCCTTAATTTGGATTGGATATTATTGAAACTATGGATCGCAAGGGACTGATAAGTTTAAATCTATTCATTCACACCATTTTCATCTCGTTATATTCAGGCCCAAGATAGTATGTGATCGTTTCCGCTTCCTTTAATTTATTTTAATTAAAATGACTGGTGTTTTAATTTATTCTAATTTTAATGATTGTAATGAATTTCATTGTATTTTATTTCATAATGTAATTAATTTTAATGTATTTTATATTTTACGATGGTAATTAATTTTATGAATACATCAAGTATTTGTGATTTGTATATTCGGACTGATAATAAGTAACATACAATCATGAATTAAAAAAAAAAAAACCGCTGATAATGAACACTTGAAGTTTTTAGTTCGTCACATCCAGCGAAACGTCGAGTAATTTTATGCCAAATTTTCACAGAATATTTGGGTAAAAAGGCGTATAATGTCTTATAGACACACCTAATATCCAGAATGGGAAGTCGGTTCAATGGTCACGCGTAATGTCACGGGAGATTCCGAGGTCAAACATTGTGCTCGACCGTGACGAGGTCATCGAGGTCACGCGGTTTGATGATATTGTTTACTATTCTGTGTTTTGTACTTACGACTCAAAAGAAAAAGAGTTTTTATGTGAGACTTGAGAAAAACAGGTTATTGCTGTTGTGAATGGTTTTTGTAAAAACTATGATAAAACGTATAGTTTTAATAGTTTGCGAGTTAATTTTGATTTCGAGAATCTCTATAGATACTAAATAGATAGATTTTTTTGTTTTCCATACGGTTTATGAATAACAAAAATAATAACTGATTAGATACACTTATTTCCTAATTACGATTTTTTATTTAAAATTCTCCATGAAGTTTCTAGCCCGTTCTTCTCCATAGGAACCTTTTTAGCTTTCAAATGGGCAACTAGCTTCATCTTTCTAACTGACCGACTCCTTGACAATTCAAACGCGCTTGTAAAAGGTTTAATTGAAGTACATCCTCTGTGGTTAAATATTGAGTTTGAAAATCACCACCAATATCTTAAGAACTCTAATATTGTGGTGCTAATAACATTATACATACATACCAAACATAAACTCACGTCTTCCTCTAATCGGGAGAGGCAGAACCAACAGAACGCCACCTGCTACGATCCTTACTTATTCTTTGCATGTTCATACATCTGGACATACACGTACGCCAGCTGCAATTACTACGCAGTTGATCTTTCTGAAGAACATCACCAATAAGGTTACTATTTATGCCCTTCAAGGGCGTCCCCTCCCTCCTCTTCCTCCTTGTAATAACAATATCGCGTGTACATTGCCTCTAAGTCGATAATAAGTTAGACTTAACACTAAACTTCTTATGCTTAGTGCTTAGACTGTACTTTTAGCTTCATGCCTGTGTGTCATGCGAGGGAGTGGGCTTGATTGAACCATTTTCATTCTTATCAAAGTGCATTCGTTGAAGGTTTTGTATTTTATGCTGTAGTTCTACGAGCAAATAACATACTGACACGCTTTGAATGCTTGCAAAGTAAGTGCTACGAGGTATATAATAAACTAGCTCGGTCCTTACCCACTTGAATAAAATTAGCCTATCGTAGTCCTGTGCTGGATGTACACTTCTATTTATTTATTTGTGAAAATCATGCACAACATTACAGCCATAATCCATGCACATTCATTCGTTCATCGTTCATTTTAGTCCCCCGCTCGACATAGACTTCCCCCAAGCACTCCCACTTCAACCGGTTCTGTGCTTCCCGCATCCAGCAAATTCCTGTGGCCTTCACAAGGTCATCGGGCCACCTTGTCGGAGGCCTTTCAACGCTACGTCTTCCGGCATGCGGTCACCACTCTAGAACCTTTTGGCCCCATCGCCCATCTGTTCTGCGAGCAGAGTGCCCTGCCCACTCATTTAAGTTAAGCAATTCTTCGGGATATGTCGGTTACTTTGATTCTCCTGCGGATCTCTTAATATCTGAATAATTTCTCTAGCTTGCTGTTCATTGTTTGCTCCAGACCGGCTGCGGCAGTCGCGCACCTGTTCCTCGCGGTGCCTGTTCGCGTACGCATACTGCTTGATATGCTCCCACAACCCAGGCGATCAATCTGCTGAATACCCTCATAGCTCAGGAGCCCGATGTTGACATATTTATATATAGTAGTAAACCTATGTTAAATGTTTGCATGAAGTTTTTTAGCAAAAATTTGTTGTTGGCTTGCTACGCGCTTTGGTGTTTACTATAAGCGCAGCAAGCAATTGTTACATAAATAAATAATTGCACTTGAAGTTAAAAGCCATCTTTTAGACTCCTGCTTTGCCACTTCATCGTCGGTAATTGTTCTACTTTGAAGTTTTCTTAGAAATTGTTTTGTTAGAGTCGTGTCGCGTCGCGCCAGTATAAACGAAGCGTTCAAGGCTTTTCCTATCAAATTTGTGGGAAAATCCTCAAAATTCGTTAGAACAGTAATAGCTTCTTAACTGTTCGAACTGATGCTGAAACACGGAAATAACAAACAAATAGTAGTTTGCACGTCATCAACAATTTATTTGCAATTAGAAACATCACAGTTTACAATGCCATTGTCTTCTGACACCTCACTTCACCTCACTTCTTTTGTCATCTATATGGTTATAATAAAAAATAAAAAACTATGGATAAGTGACTGTTAAGAGCATTTATTCTAAAAGTTGGCAATGTTGCAAATATCTGTCAAATATTTATTTTGATTAATTTGGCAATATTACTGTATGGAAATATGAAATATTGCTTACTAGTGAACTATTAGAATATTAATAATGAATTGCAATTATAACACTGAATTTGATGTTGTAACCGTTTTAGGTGTCAAAAGGCATTTGGAAATTTTCCAAATATTTTTTTTTAAATCTAAAACTAAATATTCGGTGTTACGATATTAATTATTGCATTTCATAATCAATATTTTAGTTCACTAGTAAGCCACATATCATATTTCCATACAGTAATATTGCGAAATTAATCAAAGCGAAGTATTTGATATCTATTTACGATGATGCCCACTTTCAGAATGCACGCTTTTAATGAGAAATCCCATGTGTTTACAATCTACTGTTATATTATTTTAATGAAAACCGTTCGTCAGGAATAATCTGCATGAATGTAACAGTGTAACGGTGTTGTGCCATTAGGTAGTATATGCAGGAACCCAGGCTTTCATTAATTCACTAAAAATGAAAAACCTCACAAGTAATGGGAAATTGCTACTGAAGATTGCGGGTTTCAACCTCGGGACGAGCTGCTTCTCACACGGACAACTGTACGTCGCTTGCTCCCGCGCAACCAGTCTTGACTCCGTATATTTTGGCTGCTGAGACCAATATCACAAACGTAGTAGTAGTATGCAGGTAAGTTTTATAAAAACGTTGCTGTAAATTGTGTTCATACGATTACCAAGCGAATGAAGTCATGAATATAAATGCTAAGCATTGTAATTACAGTAGTAGGACTTCGTAACGGTTGAACACTAAAACTGTCTCGATTTTAAAGAAGAAAGATCATGCTTGTGATTTCACATCGACATAGAGCAGAAGTGAACAACCAATCATCGTATTCAAATAGGCTCGCCTCTTCCCACGGGGCTGTAAAGTTCCAATTCCTATTTCAGAACCCTCTCCTGTGATCATGAACTCAACCAGATATTGTGTACGAGACTAAATTACACCATCTAATGCATGGTAGGCAGGGCTTGAAATACCGGTATTTTTGGGAACTGGTACCATTGACCTTGGTGTGATACCGGTACTAGAGCAGTACCTGTACTATAGGTACCGGTTCCAGACGTAGTACCTGTACTATTTCGGTACCAAGGCTGGTACCAAACAAATATTTCCGTTAGTTGTAAAACAGATATAGTAAGTAAAAATTTAGTTTATAGGCAATAGAAAAATAACTTCAAGCTACAAGTACGAGATTGTTGGAACGTGGCGGGTACCTGAAGTAGGTATCAGTACTTGTTAGGTGGAGAACCGGTACCCATCTGGAACTGGTTCCCAGGTAACGAAATGGCCGCCGCAGGAGGAGACGCCCTGGGCGTCGGAAATCGCAGGCCGATTTCCGGCCACCGTAGGCGCGGGCTTGCGGACGGTCAGCAATGGGTAGCTCGCCGTCCGATAAGGACCAGGCCCGTGTCGACGGTGCGTTGTATTCCACGCGCGCTTCAAAGAGATGTCAGCAGAACTGACGGGGTCCGCTAGGGCCGATGCCTGCTGGGGTTGCGAAGAAGTCCGAAAGGGAGATCGTGGCCCCCGGCAACACGGCAACTGAAGGAACATGGGTGGGTTTTAGTCAGTAAGATTCTAACACGCCCTCCCGCTCCGCCCAGAGTAGAAGCAAGCGGGAGCAATTTTTTTTGGATGGGAAAAAGGTACCGAAATGGCAAAAACCGCTAAGTACCGGTAGTACTTTTGGTACCGGTTCCAAGCCCTTTGTGTATGATACCAAAAACGCTATTAGCTAGGCTATAGGCGGTGTCTATACTGGCACAAGTACACTGCTTCCTGCCAAACCATTCCAGGATCCCAATTATGTATTTCACTTGCAATCACAATCTAGGCGGTAGCGGCCATCTAGAACAGTTGCATACAAAACTATGCTTTTGATCGCGCCGCTGTCGTCACTGCCCCGCTGCCCGCTGCTGCCGAGAATACGGCCTAAGGATTTTGAAAAAAATAAATCACAATATATTTCTTCATAATGTTTGAAAAATTCGTTTGCTCGACAACGTAGGTAAATAACATTGAATGTTATTGAACTGTCAAAGTGAAAGACGTTGCCATTGTAAGTGTGTTTTACATTTAGGCGCTCTAAATATATACAGCGTGGCGCTTTAATGGTGACATTAATTTAACACACGTATACGGATAAGCGTTTTCTTTTTATGAAGATATTTTAATTTCATTAAACGTTACTATTTATTGATATATTTTCAATTTTATAAAATAGCATCTTGGTGCAATCACTTCTTAACAACTGTAGTGCAGAGGTCATTACCGGGATCACGGATCATAAAATCGCATCAATGAAAATAAAACGAATAACATGCAAAGAGAAGGCGAATTGAAGGAAAGAGAGAGCCTTGTCGGCGAGCGTTTGAAAATTTTAATTTTTCAATTAACGAATTATTTTTTCTTATTATATTTTTATGATTACTGGCTACTAGCCCTACCCGTGTGTTAATTTCGACATTGTAGCGGCACGTTGTATAATATAAAACTGAAATACTAGCCGTTGGCACGCATTACTTGAGAACCGCTGGACCGATTTAGCAATTTTTTATTTTGAAATTTTCGCAATTATCCGAATCAGTTCCAAAGGAAAAAAAAGTTGCCGGGAAAATCGGAAAATTCTGGAAAAACTGAACGTCCTTTTTGGATGAATTATTGAATACAGACAACTTCTGTCGGGTATTATAGTATTACTAGTATTTGGGCGTTGCGCGAGCTGCAAGCAGCTCGCGGGGTCGTGTTTTTGAGGAGTATTTCCTACCCTTGTTCCTCGGGGTTCAAAAATATGACACCCTTTGGTAGAATTGGTTTAAGCGACATATATAAAGTGTCTCCACTTTGGAGAATGACATCGATATCATGACAAGTCAGATTCCGATGTCTGCAAACTGACAATACTGACGCGCAAGCGGACATTGCCACGCATTGAGCGTTATTACCCTTATAATTGCTACTCCCTTGGTGTGTAGTTCCTAAAACATTAACAAAAATACAAGGTCAAGTGCAAGGTAGATATAATGTTACAAGAGGGAGAATATTTTGTAATGACAAAAATCATCTACATCACCATTTGTAAGGCAAAGCGTCTTTTTTGTCCCCATTGATTGGATTAATGGGTTACAGACAGCTCGCTGACAGAGACGACAGTAAGCAAAGAACAACATATTTATTTTTATTTACTGGGGAACCTGCTTCCAATTTTTAACTTATTTTTATTATGTATAGCGGCAACCGAAATCCACATTCTTGATCATGAGCTGCAGCCCGCTAACAGACAGATGGACAGACGGACGAACAGCAGTCTTAGTACATAACAAGATTCTGTAGTTTTTACTCTTCAGGTACAGCACCCTAACAATTAATAATGTTTGTATGTTTTACCTCTAAACTGTCTTAAACAATTGATCAGGTTGTGAAGTACAATCAAACAATCTCTAACCATTTAGGCAGCGTTCGCGAGAATCGTTAACGTACGGCAGTTTTTTCGACGCCTTACTCCACAATTTTCACTACCACGAAAAATCTTATCTATTTTCCGGGATAAAATATAGCCTATACGGATTCGGAAGAATCCCTCTAAGTAATGGTAAAAGAAATGTTGAAATCGGTCCAGTAGTTTTCGAGCCTATTCAATACAAACATACAAAAATACAAAAATACAAAGGTTTCCTCTTTATAATATTAGTATAGATATAGATATGCGTAAAGTTTGTTCACTGTACTTAGGTACAAACAAACTGACACAAACGCGGACAAACGGACACTTAAATTTTATCTAAATAAAATTCCGTTTCCGTGTCTGTTTGTCCGGTCGCACGCGCGCGTTATAAGCGGCGATGACGGTGACCTTACTATTTTAAGGGTCCTTACCAATAAAGCTACGGTTTCCTAAAAGAGTGGTGGGGCAGGCCGCTGGCCGCCAAATAACGTCCGCCAAATAACGGGCACCAAATAACGGCCGCCACGCAACAGCCGCCAAATAATGGGCGCTTAATAACGGCCGCTACATACCGGGCGCCAAATTACGGCCGCCACATAATGGCGGCCACATAACGGCCGCTACAATTACCGTAGTTACCGTCACTCTACGGCCGCAAAAACGGGCGCAAATAACGTTGTCATAAAACCGGAAAAGTGCATTCTTTGCACGGAAATATTGTACGGTGACCACACCGCAAGAAAATAAAAGTGCGAGTGCACTTTTCCGGTTTTATGACAATCGTTACTGCGGCCGTTACTTGGCGGCTGTTATGTAGTGGCCATAATTTGACGGCCAATGTGTGGCGGCCGTTATGTAGCGGCCGTTACGTGGCGGCCGTAATATGGCGGCCGTTATGTGGCGGCTGTTATGTAGCGGCCGTTATTTGGCGGCAGTTGTCTAGCAGCCGTTTTATGGCAGCCGTTATGTGGTGGCCGTAATATGGCGGCCGTAATATGGCGCCGTAATGTAGCAGCCGTTATGTGGCGGCCGTAATATGGCGGCCGTTATGTGGCGGCCATAATATTACGGCCGCCACATAACGGCTGCTACATTACGGCGCCATATTACGTGGCGGCCGTTATATGGCGGCCGTTATGTGGCGGCTGTTATGTAGCGGCCGTTATTTGGCGGCAGTTATCTAGCAGCCGTTTTATGGCAACCGTTATGTGGCGGTCGTAATATGGCGGTCGTTATGTGGCGGCCGTAATATGGCGGCCGTTATGTGGCGGCCGTAATATGGCGGCCGTAATATGGCGGCCGTAATATGGTGGCCGTAATATGGCGGCCGTAATATGGCGGCCGTAATATAGCGGCCGTAATATAGCGGCCGTAAGATGGCGGCCGTAAGATGGCGGCCGTAATATGGCGGCCGTAATATGGCGGCCGTTATGTGGCGGCCGTAATATGGCGGCCGTTATGTGACGGCCGTAATGTGGCGGCCGTAATATGGCGGCCGTAATATGGCGGCCGTAATATGGCGGCCGTAAGATGGCGGCCGTAATATAGCGGCCGTAAGATGGCGGCCGTAATATAGCGGCCGTAAGATGGCGGCCGTAAGATGGCGGCCGTAATATAGCGGCCGTAATATAGCGGCCGTAAGATGGCGGCCGTAATATGGCGGCCGTTATGTGGCGGCCGTAATGTGGCGGCCGTAATGTGGGGGCCGTAATATGGCGGCCGTAATATGGCGGCCGTAATATAGCGGCCGTAAGATGGCGGCCGTAATATAGCGGCCGTAAGATGGCGGCCGTAATATAGCGGCCGTAAGATGGCGGCCGTAATATGGCGGCCGTAATATGGCGGCCGTAATATAGCGGCCGTAAGATGGCGGCCGTAATATAGCGGCCGTAATATAGCGGCCGTAAGATGGCGGCCGTAATATGGCGGCCGTAATATAGCGGCCGTAATATAGCGGCCGTAAGATGGCGGCCGTGATATGGCGGCCGTTATGTGGCGGCCGTAATGTGGCGGCCGTAATGTGGCGGCCGTAATATGGCGGCCGTAATATAGCGGCCGTAAGATGGCGGCCGTAATATAGCGGCCGTAAGATGGCGGCCGTAATATAGCGGCCGTAAGATGGCGGCCGTAATATGGCGGCCGTAATATGGCGGCCGTAATATAGCGGCCGTAATATGGCGGCCGTAATATAGCGGCCGTAATATAGCGGCCGTAAGATGGCGGCCGTAATATGGCGGCCGTTATGTGGCGGCCGTAATATAGCGGCCGTAAGATGGCGGCCGTTATGTGGCGGCCGTTATATGGCGGCCGTTATGTGGCGGCCGTAATGTGGCGGCCGTATTATGGCGGCCGTAATATGGTGGCCGTAATATAGCGGCCGTAATATGGCGGCCGTAATATGGCGGCCGTTATGTGGCGGCCGTTATATGGCGGCCGTTATGTGGCGGCCGTAATATGGTGGCCGTAATATAGCGGCCGTAAGATGGCGGCCGTAATATGGCGGCCGTTACACACGACGCTATAAAATCAAAATGGCGCCCGCGGCGGCAAGCGAGGCGCAGGTTTCGCGCGCTTTTGAAATCAAATGGTTGACGCGGCCCTATTGAGAATGTTATTACAGTGGCGCCGCGTCAGCCATATATGGTAGCCACCATTATTTATTTATTTATTTTACTATTATAATATGTAAAATGTAACGAAATTAGTGTCATGAGACGTTCCTCACATTCCATGAACGTATTTTACAAAAAAAAAAATCAGTTAGGTCATTTGTTAGTACGGCATTATATGTGTTATAACCACTTTTCCATAGAATAAAAGTAATTAAAATTATTAGCCTATGTTTATTGATCATATTATCGTCAAATACTAATCCTTATCCAAATAAACTATTTATTGAGCAAGATTGTTTCAATAGCTATAAATTACTTTTTATTTTATTCCAATCGAACAATCCATTCAAAAGATATTACGAATTTAAAATTGTAATTGGTATTAAAATGAATGATGGTGTCGCACGACTCGCACGGCGAAACCGCAGGGGAGGGGGGTGCACATCTATGAAGCAGGTTGCCGCGCGGCTTACTCGCGCGGTCGGCTCTCTACGCAGCGGACGCGGCCAAATCGAGTAAATTTACTGAATTAATGCACTTATTAAAATTGATTTCGGAACTATTTAGATACTCATTATCAAAAGTTCTTTTCAAAAATACTTATAATAATTTCATTCAATATTTCTTAAATATATTCTTAAATAATTCGAATTATTTTCGAAAACTGGTATTTATTTTCGGCCACCCGTGCGAAGCCGGGGCGGGTCTCTAGTAATATATAAAAAAAAAAAAAAATATCTATTTCCCACTCATTTTTTGTGCAAGTACATTTAGGAGCAGAACAAAGGAAAAAACCAAAAACATTATGTATGCATTAAATATTCGAAAAATATCTATTTCACATTGTAGCACAGGATGACATTGAACTGACTGCAAAAGTCTGCATGGCTAATAATATGGTGTCTCTTATAAGCATTATTTATAATGATCAGTACCTAATTATGTCAATTTTCTAAATTATTTAAAAACAAAACAACAAAAAAAATACCCTAAGTATATTAGCTGGCTGATGATGAAACTGCTTTTTAAGTACCTATAACTTATTAATTGATATGTACTTACCTACTTAAATTAATCAAACATTAATTTGTGATAGCATAGAATTATTTGATGAAGGAGCTATGAGATCATATATTTATACTTGAATATTATTTCAGCAGTCTCGACATTAGTAGGTAATGACGCTGTCGCAAACTTGCGATCGTAATAATACCTAATAACGAAAAAATTCTGTTGCAATAACGACGCTCGTGAGAAACGCAAGTCTCTACATCCAAGTTAGCGAGCCAAGATGTAAAATAACTTGACATATCGGTACCAATGATAATAAAAGTAAATCGGTACGGCAGCGAAAAACGAAAATAAAATCTCCTTGATTATGGGGAAAAATAGAAAACATGGTTCAATAAAAATAGACTATAATAATAGCCTTATTTTGAAGGCACTATTTTACATGAAAACTCGTACTTAAGTAAGGCTACAAACGTGTAAAAAAAATAAAAAATATTAAATATTTAAGGAAATTAAAATTTGCCTCCTTGCAACATTGGTTTAGTGTCAAACTTGTCAAGTCATTGGTTTTGACGTTTCGTTTATTTTGTTTCTGTTCTATTAACAATGGACCTGTATAAAAATGTACTCTGTGCAATGGACAATGGTATTTTCTCAAGCATTCAGCACTAAAACTTGTTGTCCATGGGCAAGTAAGGCTAAACGCTGCAACACAAACGTCCATGGTCCAAAGCTCCCGAGACGCCAAGCCTGCTTATAAGGTTACGTTATTCACTTAACAGAACTATTCAGAAACTCACCAGAAATAAGACATTCTGAATATTCCACAGCTGTGCCTCCGCGACGCGGAACAGTTGATAACTCTTCAGTACTTGCTCGTTTCATGTTGGAAATTGATTATTTTGATAATAATTATCAATCAATATCAACTTGCAACTTGCAACAAGAAACCTCGATTCACGAGTTCACGACAGAAGCAGGACGCTTAATTTTGGCGCTCTTTTCAAGTTTTTTTTTAAATTCAATGTCAAGTTCAAAATTCAAATTGATGGACTCTATGGTCGATTGTTTGATTGTTGGAAATATGTTAATCGACTCTTTTTTTAAATAGGTCATATTTAAATGATTAATAATTTCTCGATTATCTCAAAAAAAATATTACCATATTTCTTTGAGACCTAGAAAACAGGAAAACTTTATTTTAAAAGTTCGTTAATTATCCATAGTTTAATTTTTAACCGGCGAAAATTTCCCCGGCTTAAACGTACCCCAAGCGAAAACTTATACCAGCGGACGACCGTAAACGGAGCAGATTCAATTTTAGTCAGATTAATTTTTCACCTCGCGGTGTGCTTAAACGGGGTGTTTGACGTTTAGGCAGTCAATTTTAAACTGAATAATTGACTTAAACGCACCCCAAACAAAAACGCTGTCCGCCATGTTAGTATTCCTCCCCCCTTCGCTCCACTCGGTTTCGCAGGTTCGCTCCACTCAGGACCTACCTACCACCGGAAAGCTATCGTGACCTTATCCCTACGCTACGCTACGCTACGCTACGCTTCGCTTTACCGCTACCTAGTTTCCGAGATACGATGGGGGGAGGGGTGAAGGGGGGGAGAGGGGGGAGTTTTGAAAAAAACTAATTTTGACCTACTCTGGGCCCACGGACATGAATCTGAAAAAGAAAATGTTCCAAGTCTTAACTTCCGAGATCCGCCTAAAGGGGGGAGAAGGGGGAGAGAATGGGGGAATTTTGAAAAATGGTTTTTACTTTTCCGAGCCTCCTATATACGAATCCGTAAAAAAAACAAAACCCAGGAGGGGTGAAGGGGGGCAGAGGGGGGAGTATTGAAAAATGATTTTGACCAACTCTGGGCCCCTTGATATGAATCTGAAAAAAAAAATGTTCCAAGTCTCTTAACTTCCGAGATCTACCTAGAGGGGGGGAGAAGGGGGGCAAGGGGGGCAACTTTGAAAAATGGATTTTACTTTTCCGAGCCTCCTCTATACGAATCCATAAAAAACAAAATCCAGGAGGGGTGAAGGGGGGGAGAGGGGGGAGTTTTGAAAAATGTATTTGACCAACTCTGAGCCCCTTGATATGAATCTGAAAAAAAAAATGTTCCAAGTCTCTTAACTTCCGAGATCTACCTAGAGGGGGGGAGAAGGGGGGCAAGGGGGGCAACTTTGAAAAATGGATTTTACTTTTCCGAGCCTCAGCCTCCTCTATACGAATCCGTAAAAAACAAAACCCAGGAGGGGTGAAGGGGGGGAGAGGGGGGAGTTTTGAAAAATGATTTTGACCGACTCTGAGCCCCTTGATATGAATCTGAAAAACAAATGTTCCAAGTCTCTTAACTTCCGAGATCTACCTAGAGGGGGGGAGAAGGGGGGCAAGGGGGGCAACTTTGAAAAATGGATTTTACTTTTCCGAGCCTCCTCTATACAAATCCGTAAAAAACAAAACCCAGGAGGGGTGAAGGGGGGGAGAGGGGGGAGTTTTGAAAAATGATTTTGACCAACTCTGAGCCCCTTGATATGAATCTGAAAAAAAAATGTTCCAAGTCTCTTAACTTCCGAGATCTACCTAGAGGGGGGGAGAAGGGGGGCAAGGGGGGCAACTTTGAAAAATGGATTTTACTTTTCCGAGCCTCAGCTTCCTCTATACGAATCCGTAAAAAACAAAACCCAGGAGGGGTGAAGGGGGGGAGAGGGGGGAGTTTTGAAAAATGATTTTGACCGACTCTGAGCCCCTTGATATGAATCTGAAAAAAAAATGTTCCAAGTCTCTTAACTTCCGAGATCTACCTAGAGGGGGGGAGAAGGGGGGCAAGGGGGGCAACTTTGAAAAATGGATTTTACTTTTCCGAGCCTCCTCTATACGAATCCGTAAAAAACAAAACCCAGGAGGGGTGAAGGGGGGGAGAGGGGGGAGTTTTGAAAAATGATTTTGACCAACTCTGAGCCCCTTGATATGAATCTGAAAAAAAAAATGTTCCAAGTCTCTTAACTTCCGAGATCTACCTAGAGGGGGGGAGAAGGGGGGCAAGGGGGGCAACTTTGAAAAATGGATTTTACTTTTCCGAGCCTCAGCCTCCTCTATACGAATCCGTAAAAAACAAAACCCAGGAGGGGTGAAGGGGGGAGAGGGGGGAGTTTTGAAAAATGATTTTGACCAACTCTGGGCCCCTTGATATGAATCTGAAAAAAAAAATGTTCCAAGTCTCTTAACTTCCGAGATCTACCTAGAGGGGGGGAGAAGGGGGGCAAGGGGGGCAACTTTGAAAAATTGATTTTACTTTTCCGAGCCTCAGCCTCCTCTATACGAATCCGTAAAACAACAATACACGGGACACTTAGTTTCCGAGATACGATAGGGAGGGGGGAGAGTGGGGTGGAAAAGGGGAGGTTTGGGATTTTTCCCATACTCGTGAGAGTTACTTCTATACGAATCTGTAAAAATATACCCACCTCCCCCTTCACCATCTGGGAGAACAATTATGTCAGTCAGTGAGTGAGTGAGTGAGTGGTAATCGAGCTTTATATAGTATAATAATATAATAATATAATAATATTATGTGGACTCATACCCTAATACGGACATCATTTACGTACTTTTATGAAATCATAACTCAACCGTGCCTCAGCCTAATAGGTTTATAGAGACCAAATCTTTTCAGCATTACACTTACGACACAAATATTTACACAGATGATTAACATAGCATTACACACCACGTTACATTTTATTTGTGACTCACGCCGTAGCTGTTTGTAGATTCTATTGTATTATCTTCGCATACAAAAAAAATGTTCCAACGCAAACGCGCGCGTTTATGTTCAGAAAATCCTGACAGTAAATATTTATTGTGTTTGTTTCTTTGTTTTGAACGGAGAATGTGATTTTGTACACAATGCGAATATTTTGCGAAATGGTTTCAGAATGAATGTTAAGAATTCAGCGTCTTTCATTTGCTATCAACAACAAAGTTGAACCTAATTCTTAGCTTGAATAAACAGAACAAACAAAACATAGGAATGAACACTGAAGTATACATTATTTTGTCGACAATAAAGGCAGATCTTCAACATCCTCCTTGCGCTTATCTTAATTTATACAATGTGTTTCTTTTGATGTCCCATAACTCTAAGGTTATATGCTGTAAGTAAAAATAATACAAAAAGTCCTAGAACAAGTGTACCAAAAATACATAGTTTTAAAGATTAACACTAGACTCTCGAATACTCTCGATGTGTGTATCTAAGTTTCATTGATAAGTACGAGTAAATAATTTTCATTCAAACAAACCATTTATATTTAAAAATGTGACATAGTCATATTTTTTTTAATGGATAGGATTTGTCTATATTAGTTTTATTTATTTTTTATATTTCACGGAAGGGTGTTTTACATAAATAATCGTGACTTTGTCGAATTACTTTGTACGAAAAATAAAACAGTTTTTTTTTATAATTCATAAATGCCAGTTGATTCCTCGACATGGTCTCATTAATACCCTAGAGTTATGGGATATCAAAAGGAACACGTTGTATATTCGAGGACAGCGCTGCATGTATTTTCTTTCGTACATCTCTATCAGCCATTATCTTAATATTCATCCCATAGATAGACACATCGTTTATTTGGTGCAAACAAAAGACATAGCACAACATACAAAAGCACGATTAAATAAATACTAATTACTTGAATATTAGGAAATAGTTACAAGGTGCAAATATACAAAAAACAAAAAAAAACGTTGTGATGACACAATTAGCTATGACACACCTTAAAATAATCAATCAACGAACGTACAAAGTATGGTGTGCGTGCCAAAAGTATCAAGATCATTATGTATACACGTAACATAAAGTCATGCCTTCTTTCCATTTTGGGGTAGGCAGAAACTACAGAACGCTACTAGTAGCAAGATCGAGATAGTCGTTAGATCGTAGCAAGGAATAAGCGAAGCAAAAGGAGTAAGTTTACTTCCTTTTGCTTCGCTCGTTCTCAGATCAACCACTCTAAATACAATAGTCACTAAGCATAGTACATACACACGACAAGGACAACAATAATATTGTAGTAACGCAACAATCATAACAAGACGGCTATTAATAACTTAATACCGTCTTCAAAACATTGTAGCATCTATGTCACTGTTATATTGTGAGAACCGTTATTATTTCCATTAGATAGAACTGTTGAAAAATTGTGAACTGGGTGAAATGGGTTAGCTTAGGTTAGAACTGTAACAAACCGCGCGCAAGCTGAGCAAGCGACGCGAGCGGTGCAGCGGCAGCGGCAGGCGAGCGCTATTTCCAAGTTGCTCACAGCTCGGTAGACTATTGAGTATTAGCGCAAGGTGCATGATGACATCGCAAGCATGATTTATATTAGTTCACAATTTGGGGGTATTTCATGGATAGATCATAAACTATCGAATAATAATTCGTTAAATTGTAAATTATTTGTTTCAGTTCACAATTTTCGACAGTTTATTCAAATGGAAATACTGCCTCGTTGGTCTAGTGGTCGCAAGCACTACTGCTGAGCATGAGGTCCTGGGTTCGATTCCCAGGTGTGTTATTGGGTTTTTCTATCTAAAATTTCTCAGTAGCAGCCTGGAGTCTGGATTTGTGCCCGGTTGATGGCAATAGGCTCGCCCCCTATAACATGGGACTTAAAACATAACTGGCGAAATGTGGGTGAACCTGCTATAGGGACACCTCTGCCCAACCTTTCGGGGAAACAAGGCGTGATGTTATGGAAATAATACCGATAAAGTATAATCTAACGAAGTTTATAATTATACAGTGAGATCTACATACCTATTAAATCATGTTACGTTGTATGAATTGTGAGTAGATTGTAAAACATTGAGTACATAGTCATACATAGTAGTAATAAATTGGCTAAAGTACTGGCAGTATTTCATGCGGCGACTAGTCATCTTGGTGATAAAGTTGGAGATTAGAAGGAAAATATTATTCAAGGCCTTCTTCTATTCTTATAAGTCAGTGATTAAAAGATTTGTATAATCTGTCTGGATTAATGAATAAACTCGAGAAAAATGTTGGTCCAAGGCTTCCTTCAAGTCGCGGTTCCATACCTCTGCTTGCGTTCAGTCGGCCCAGGCTACCTTCTTTAGGTCATCCGTGTATATCACTGATTAAAATAGCAATTAGTTCAGTAAACGGATTCGTATATTCACGTAAGTACAGAAACTTCGGCTTTAACGCTCAAAAGAGAATTGTCACATCGACATGGGAAAATAATCCCTGAAAACATTATGCGATTTCAGACCTTGCTATGCTAATAACTCAACTAAACATACGTTTAAAATTCTGTAAATACTAATTAAAAGGTTATTAAACGTAATTACTACTCTGACCAGTGGACCCAGTGGTAACGGCATCAACTTGCGAGTTGTAGGTTGTAAGTTCGAAACCAGACAGGTGCTTTACTTTTTGTAAATTATTTCGTCACCAGTGCTCTGAAGCGTGAAGAAAATCATCGTGGGGAAACCAGCATGTCTTAGAATCAAACATTCGAAGACATGTGCCATCTACCAACTCACACTTGGTTCGCGTGGTGAATTACGGCCCACTCCCTCTCACCAAAAGGAGGCTTGTGTCCCAGCAGTGGGAACATTATAGGCTGATTTTACTGATATCGGTGAAGGAAACATCGTGAAGAAACCTGGACTTGAGCAAGCGTGGTGATTAACTGAAGAACCAAAGATTATTACGCCTAATTACTACCTCTTAACGAATTATTAACTTGCAATGAGATGACGCGTGTTCGTCTAAGATCTTAGATAAGACTCGTAGTAATAATCTGAAACTAACAAAAGAGACTCGTCACTAAACTTGTTATAGGATAATGAGATTGTTTAGACAATGTCAATGTCTTCACATAATGTAATATAACAATAGTAATACCGGCTTGTAATTAGCCCGCAGCAAGGCAAAGGTTTTTAATTTTCTCATACAGAGAATGCACGAACACTGTTCATGATACTTGCTCAAATGCTCATTGCATGCTAGTGTGAACGAATCTTAAGATTTTGGAGCATGAAAATGAACTAAGACATGTTATAAGTTTGAGTGCTCTGTGTGTCTGTCTGTGGCACCGTAACTCTTAAGGCAACGATAACTGACTTTTAATGATTTTATACTGAAGAACACGTCTAAACGAGTAGTGTGAATGATTTGGAAAAAAATATATGTTAAATTAGAGCATTTTTTAAATATTTTAATATAGGCATATTTTGGATTATGTGTATATTACATAGCGAAATTAATTTGTAAAATTAGGTCTAACCCGGATAAAAAACTGAGAATCGTGCAAAATCTGTCCAGCGTATTTTTCTGAGACTGATCTTTGATAATACAAGTTTTATTAAAATACCTTTTGATTTATGTATAATAAATTAATAATACATTTAATTTGGAACAGCGCTCTTTGATGGGCGAGTCCTATTACTGGCTGGACGTACGACGCGTTGCGTGAGCCCAGTACAGAACGCGCAAGCTAAACACTGTCATAATATCTGCGTCTTAAACGGGTGAACCGATTTTAATGCGGTTTTTTTATTTGAAAACAGGTTTATATCAATGTTTCTTAGACATGTTTTATCAAAATCGGTGCAGCCGTTTGAAGATTATCAGCTCTTTTCCAGTTGATTAATGGATGTGAGTATCTTCCACAAGTCTGATTGATTTGAAATTTGTAGGTATTACTGTAACTTATTTCAATGATATCAGAAAAATATAGTAACCGTGAACTGATGCTGCAGCATCACCTGAAATTTGCAGGATACACAACTCCCTTACCAACTCACAGCACAGGTATCGTGTTTGGGCTCATTTGAATGGCCCAATGAATAGGTTATAGATAGATGGTGAACAGGGTCTAGTGACGGAGTAGGCAAGAGAAATGAGGAAATGTCTGTGCCGGGGTTTTTTAAAATTTTAATTGTTAAAATTGTACTTGTTCATGAAGGGTTTTGACTGAACAAAATATTGGGAAAAAAAAAATTATAGGCACATGTCTGAGACATGAAAACTTTCTTTCTTGGATGGCAACACACCTTTGATATCTTTGGTAATACAGACGCCTATAAGAGGCAGTGATGATAAATTATATTTATTACTGTAAATTGGTTCAAAAATACGTTAAATTAAATTATATTTTAAAACTATATGAGTTCGGTGTTTCCTAACAAACAACTCTGAGAAGAAAGACGGAAGCAAACTCAGAGGTCAGAGTCACTTAAGGTCCATACATAATCTTGGTCAGGCCATATTATAAGGACCATGCAGATGATGATTATGATGGTCTGAGATGGTTGAGGAAAGAACCTCATAGTTTTACGTGGACCTATCCAGACAGTGACCAGTTACCATCGGCGGTTCCATCCCCATTAAAATTGGGAGCGAAAGATGTTTCTTACATTTTCAGTTAACTACTAAAGCAAAATTCGATTTTAGTTATCTTAAACGAAGATCTGACTTCAAGTTCATTCATACTATTAATTAGTGTAAAATTAAATGAACTCTCAAAGCGTTCATTAAGATGACTGCGTTTTTGCGACGGTTAATGTTCCCACAAATTAAAATTGCTACGTCAACCACTCAAAAGTAATACGCAAAAAATATAAGAAAAACTCGACGAAAACCTGTGAATTTAAATACATTTTAACTGACTATTCTAATGTTTTTTTTATACTTTGTCGCTTTGAATAAATTAACAGAAACAAAAAGTTTCTAGAGACATTTGAATTAATTCATGAATACTTTTGAATACCCAGGAACACAATGCCAGTAAAGGATGCATAGACACACCGCATTTAAGTACCTCTCTAGTACGGAAAATCTGTCACAAATGGCTGATTTCCGTAATTTGGCAACAGGATGTTAAGACATACTCACTTTAGACTAAGGATTAAGTATAAGTTTATGCAAAAAGTCTTCTACATAAATAAAAGATCTTTTGACTGAAGTCACACAGCGAGGAGCTTCGCTTGGTGTCACGGTTGGTGAGTAGCGTAGTTCAAACAAGTGACAAATTAGTCATGCAACGTGGCACTTGTCAGTGTGTTCAATGCAATAGTAAAACCATGCATTGGTTCGCTAGAAGCAAGTCACCTATACTCCGTTGGTTTAAGTAGTTAAATAAAGGTAAACAAAAAAAAGCACGTGACGAGAGAGCTGTCAAGTAACCGACTAAACGTAATACCTGTGTCTTCAGTTGTCATGCTACGTCACATTTGTACTCTTCAATTTAGCAACGTTATAATGCGTTGACGTTTAGAACCTGTATTTCTGGGTTCTTTACAATGGGCAGATTACAAAATATTATATAATTGTTATACATCTAACTAAAAAATTGTGCTCAAGCATTTTAATCTACGAATTGTAATTTAAGAATAAATGATAAAGTTTAACGTACATTAATAATAAAAGAGGACACCATCGTAAAAATCGAAAACAAAAATTTGGTTATAACGTATTTTTAAACAAGAAAATGTCATCTATAAAAATCCTTTCTACGATTTGTTTACCTTTATTGAATTATCTAAACCAATATAGTATAGCAGCGTAGCACTAAGCGAAGCACCTTTTTTTCTACTCTGACACCCATCGGCCACTCTGGAGCCCAGTTGCGGATAGAGCAGTTGTATCCTCCAGTTCCCTTTTCACCGTCTCCTTTGCGATCGTCACTTTTTCGCTTATGGAGGCGACGGCGGTGTCATCACTTGGTTTGGTGGCTTCGACCTTCGAATACCTACTAGATAAACATAAATGAAAAATTATGATGCAAGCTGCGTGTTTCCTTAATAAAAAAAAAGCATATTATTTAACCCAAGAATCATGCTGCCACTACATCGTAACAATCCAAATATTCAAATATAACAATTAAATGCTAATCTGACATCGTAAAAAATCCAAGTTGCAAAAATTGATCGATTAGATCAAAACATTGGTATGAAATAACGGTACCTTCACGTATTTTTGAGGTTGTCAGTAACTGGCATACGTAATTGAAGAAGACAAAAACCAAAAGATTCTAGTGCTAAACGGTGTTTACAAGGCTACAAATGGACATCACACTTTAGTGGGCTCGGTATGTGGGGCTAGCATCTAACTAAATAAATCAAGTATATAAATAAGTAACTATAAGAAGCACGAATCTATATTTTTGAATTCTCTAGTTTTAGTTTTCTTATTGTACCTATTTTACTTATAAAACACCTGTAACAGAAGACCTCACTCTTAAGTGAGGTCTTCTGTTACAGGTATCTTTATACAATTAAAGAAGGCCTCTAATCTAAAATGTATTTGTTATAACCAATTAAAAAAGAGACATATACTGACCTTATTGGTGATGTTCTTCAGAAAGGCCAAGTGCGTAGTACTCGCAATCGGCGGGAGTGTATGACCAGATGTATGAACGTAAACGAGGCAAAAGGAGTATGTAAGGATCGTAGCAGGTGGCGTTCTGTAGTTTCTGCCTACCCCCATGGGAAGAAGGCGTGAGTTTATGTATGTATGTATGTAATTAAAAAAGAGAAAAAAAAATGTTTTTTTAAAGTCCTGAATTTCTTCGACAGATACCAATTATTCGTGAAAAACGCAAGACGTTTTTTATTCATTCTTGTTTTTCCACTACCTGAAAAAAAAAATACCTTCAGAAAATAAAAAAATAACTTATTGATATCCGTTGTTTTCAGCATAATGAAGTCGACCCATTTCAATTAATGAAACGAGTTCAGTAGTTCCTGAGTTCCTGAATTTAAGGATAAAATATGAAACCCACTACAATAGGTTCACTGTTTTATAAAATGTATAAATATATCACATGAATGATTTTTATGGAATTTAATTTCATGTAATCTAAATCTATTTCCATACTAGCTGACCCAGTAGACGACCTGCCTTTCTCAAACAAAAATCCCTTAGAAAAAAAGGAAGTTCAGATTTTTCTGAATTTGAAAATTTTGCGGGAAACTTTTGTAATTTTTCATTCCATAAAAACAATAAATAATAATTATTATATTAAATAATAATTATATTAAATAATAATTATATTAAATAATAATTATATTATTTATAAATAATAATTATATTATTTATAAATAATAATATAATAAACAAAAAAATAACCAAATCTGTCGAGCCATTCCCAAGTGTTGTGCTTACCAATGAACAGCATTCATTGTTATTTAAATATACGTAGATAAATAGATAACAACACATTGGGTACGAGCAAGTTTTAATAAGAAAAGGAAAAGGTGTTGAACGCTTAGTTGCAGTTTCTCCTACATATTAAATAGTTTTTATTTAAATCCAAGTACGTAACTTAGAATAGATAACGAACTAGATTTTTTAAGACCGGAAGTCTAAAAACGAAGGAAAGAAAAATTGTTTATTATGCACAAACAAAACGCACATTACATTTTTTTTTAAATAAAATACACACTTACAATTATAAAGTAACTAAAAGCCTCGTATTCAAGCAATAGAAGTTTAACAATACAAGAAATTATAAATAGATAAAAATTAAATAAAAAAATGTATGTAGACAGAAAGTTCTTAACATTGCTAATTTAACAATATGAAAACCCTTTCAAGACATAGTGATGTTCAGTGACCATATCGATGGTAATTACTCCGTGTTTTTATTTTTACCAGTCCGAAGTTAATTTCCATAACTGAGTAGTGTTGTACGCGGTGTACCGTGGCATGCTCTGACGCCGCTAGTGTTGTGGATAGTCGACATTATTTTTTTAAGTACCTCTGATGACTTTTATCTCTGTTTATGGTTGCGAGATTTTAGTTCAAATTATTCGTAAGCTTTTGATTGTTACATTAGAATATGAAATAATAGAATAGACTATTTATTATGTTCACCATATAAATTACAAAATATTGAATTTAGAAATTTTACATTATGTACAGTATTATGAGCATTCAGTTCCTTCAGTAACCCTTAAAAATATTTTTATTAAAGCGAACAAAAAAAAAAAATATTCCTCTGAAGATAAGTTAAAAGATAAATACAATCAAATAATAACTACCGGGTAATTTAATTTTACTGTTACTACAAACCGTGACCCATTAATATTAACAGCCCAATAAAAGCAAACATAACTCACGAAACACCTCGTCACTATAAAAATAATATCGACATAATCGCTCATCACTCGAGCGCACCTTCCGAGTCAGTTCAGTGTTACGTGAAAAGCGCATGCGCGCGATTGTGTTCTAAATTCAATTTAAAAATTAATTTTTATATGGCAGTGGTGACTCGACCGTGTGGTGAATTCCCTTGTGCTAGAAGCAAATCATGCATAGGACGGACTTCTAAACCTGGCTGGGTAATGTTGTCTTTATACTGTTGACCTTGTTCGATGTTTACCAAATGATACTGTAATTGAAAAGAAGTTTACGAGAAGTAGTAAAAAAAAAATGCTGGAAAAAAAATGTGATTAGTGAATTGATCTTTTTTCTTTGAAAAACAACGTTTGTAGGACGAGGTCTTTGTCACAGCGCGTTGGTTATTTTCAAGCTGATTATACGTTTCTGCTGTATGGTGATGTAAATTCTGTGTTTATAGCTATACTCATGTTTTATGTTGCTGACCATTCTTGAATGAAAAGTGATACAAGTCGAGATGTATCTAATTATTATCCATACCAAAATGTAGTAAGTTTAGTTAGAGGTGATAAGTGCAGTCGTTTATGCTGGGGCCATACCAACTGGAAACGCCGTTGATTATCGCGATGATGAACGTTAACCCGTAGGAATAAAGTCAATCATCGCGATAATCAACGGCGTTTAATGGAGCATTAGAATGGAGCCTAGGTTGGATTACCAGGTTGAGAGTTGTTTCGTATATTTGTTGGAAACAAAACACATGTTTTCTTTTGACCTTTGAGTAATCGTTTTTCATTCTGATCTAATATACAACATGTAAAAAAAAAACCTCTCCAATCCCTGAGGGTGTTGTTACGTATCGTACTGAGAGTATATATATCGTAATATTCAGGGGAAAAAAATCGTCACATTTGTTTTAATGGGGAATTTTACCGGGTTGTTACATTGAGCGCGAGCAGCCGTCGTTAAGCGGGTGTCTACAAGTCATAACTTATGACCCTTGTTGAAAATTTCCAAAATTTTAATGGATTTTGGCTTATTTTGGTACTAAAAATGTGATTTTTAAATAGCAATAACTTTTTTATTTTCAATAATAAACAATACTTTCATTTAATTTTATTGCATTGCCTGTCGGATCAGACAGGGTTTTTTATTAATATTGTATAGGTATCCTTCACGTCATCAGTCCAGCACATTCCTTAAATACTCCTTTCATATCACAAAGGAAACCATTATAATTTATCACCAGGAACTTTAAAATTTTTTCCTCATCGATAATAATGTTACTATAAGGACCCTTACTTTCCTTACTTAATTAGATAAGATTAGGAAAAAACGTGGAAAACCTCAGGACAAATTTTTATTTTTAATACTCGAGGAATTTTCCCCATCTATTAAAAAACATTCATAAAATATCAGTACCGCACCTACTTATTACCTACGTGAACTAAGAAAGTGTCTTAAAAAAAAAAAAACTATAATTAAATATATATATTAAAAAGAGGATAAATGAGGAAGATGTTATTATAAAGAGGTAAAATTGTTGTTTGTTTGTTAGTTTATATGTAGGGGGTAATTTCCGGAACTGGTACAGACAGATTTGAAAAAAATCTTTTTACATTTGATGGCCCAATTCTTGAGAAAGGCTCGCTGACGAAGTCGCGGGCATAAGCTAGTAAAGTGTATATTCATCAAGTTAAATACCTTTTTGTTTTTTGGGTGGGAAATTATCAAATAACTTCTCCAACTCTCGGTGGAGCACGAGGGCCTGTCAGACTCTTACTGATTAAAAACCACCCGTGATCCTTCAGTTGCCTATATTGCTAGCGGCCACGGTAACCCTTTCGTACAATAACCGCAATTCCGGCAGGCATCGGCCCTATCGGATTCCGTCAGTTCTGATGACATCTCTTTGAGGCACGTGTGGAACACAACGCGCCGTTGACCCGGGCCTGTTCTTTATCGACTGGCGAGCTACCCATTGCTTACCGTCCGCAAGCCCACGCCTATGGTGGCCGGGAATCGGCCTGCGACTCCTGGCGTAAGGGTGCGAAATTTGCCTCTCCCTCACGCGCTCCGCGTCCTCCTTAGCGAGCATTACTGCCCTCTCGCTCCATACCATGGCCTGGATCAGGGCCGGACGCGAGTGATCACCGCCGCCGATCGCCTCCACGAAGACATGGCGATGCTCTGCTCAAGCCGGGCAGACTTCCACTGTATGCTCCACCGTGTACTCCGGGCAATTTACACAATGGTGACATCTGGGCGTTTCCTCTCACCTTATCTTGAACAGGAACCTTCCACAACCGTGTCTCGTGAGAACGCCGTGGCACCTCTCTAGCCACTCCTCAAAGAGGGGACTTATCACCGCAATTGTGGCGTCCCTAAGGTATTAAATCCGCCTTTGTACATTTTTTGAGTGCGTTAAGTATAAATAAATAAATATTAATGATTACCCAAAAAACTACTGATTTATTATCAACTGACTTAAACCAGAACGAAATAGCAGCTATTAATAAGTTATCACTAATCCCTATCGAGGTTATAGGTACCTTTCTGTTGCTCAGACCAGACGGTCAAGACAAGACATGATAATCGCTTGCAAAGCTTTTGATATTTCAACAGAATTGATAAATCATAAGCTTATCGCAAGAGCAGTGGTCGCCCAGTGGTAAAGGCTGCGACTAAACAAGTTGTAGGTCATAGGTTCGAACAGACAGGCGCTTTACTTTGTGTAGATTATTTCATCAC
This sequence comes from Omphaloscelis lunosa, assembly GCA_916610215.1. Classification (NCBI taxonomy): domain Eukaryota; kingdom Metazoa; phylum Arthropoda; class Insecta; order Lepidoptera; family Noctuidae; genus Omphaloscelis; species Omphaloscelis lunosa. The sequence continues at coordinate 5,011,743 of OU744247.1, forward strand.
GTTCACCCTCAAAACGGTGAAGGAAATCATCGTGAGGAAACCGGCATGTCCTAGAACCAAAAAATCGAAGACAAGTTACATCTACCAACCCGCACTGGGCACGCGTGGTAGATTACAGCTCACTCACTCTCGAAGAGAAGCGGCCTGTGTCCCAGCAGTGGGAACATTGTAGGCTGATTTTGGAAGCTTTTAGTTAGCTTATGTCAGTCCTATACCAATTTCACTTTTCCATCTTCATTATCTATATATATATAAATCAATTCCTGTGCATGCAGTCTCGCAAAAACTCCAAAATGACTCGACTGTTTTTGTTTTTATTTTTTTCTGCCTGAATCCTAGGGTGATTTAGGAAAACAGAAAATTAAGAAAAACCCAATGAAACAGCCAAAAAATCGAAATATAAAATTTGACAGGTCAACGTCAGTCGGGTCAACTGGTCGCTGATAAAAATTAATGTCACTTTGCCTTCTGAAATGTATTTCTCTACATTGCCTTTTTTCAATGTTATTAGTAGTTTCTAATTCACTTGCTCGACACTGAATTCTCGTGAAAAAAATCATCGTATGGAATCCTGGACTTCTTCCTCTTTTTGTGTGGTTAGTGACAATAGAGACGAACCTGGTGTCAGAGTTTTAAAGCCACCCATGGGCCTCTGACTTGGCTTCACAAGCCGTCAAGAAATATCTCTCAGACATGCCGGTTTCCTCACGATGTTTTCCTTCTCCCTATTTGAATCAAGATAATTATACAATACGCACATAAATCCGAAAAGACAGAGGTGCCTTGGGTTCGAACTCGAGACCTATGACTTGGCAAAACATGAAACAAAAACCAGCCAAGTGCATGTCAGACTACGCATAATGAAAGGTTTCGTCGTTGGGATGAATTTATCCCAAATACAAACTTAACACTGTAGTTGAAATACATGTACTCCCAGACATTCCAACTGTAAATGTGTACGCACAATATTGAGAGATTTACCATGTTATTTTAAAACCATAGACTTCTTATAAGTTTTTCTGTAATCTATGAGTGAAGAACCATTCTCTGTAGTTTTTTTCAAAATTTTAGGCTTAGTATGTAGATTCGGAGATAAGGTGGGAATTGTCAATTTTCATCAATTTTCTAAATATCTTTAAATCTCTTAATTTTAAAATTATACAAAAACTATATGTAAGATCCTCGTAACAAGCCCTTTTATTTGATATGTCACACGATCCAGTTTCAAAAACTTTATTTTTTAATTTTCATATTTGGCCCCCGTATTTAAAATTAATTTATTTACGTTACACGTCCGCATTTGGGTCACAGAAACACATATGTTTACCAAATTTCAACTTAATCGGTCCATTAGATTCGGAGCAAATTGGCTGTGACTGACGAACAGACAGACAGACACACGAGTGATCCTATAAGGGGTCCGTTTTTCTCCTTTTAAGGTTTGGAACCCTAAAAATTACACATATTCACGAGAGGTGAGAAAATTACGTAACAAACAAAATTGACGGGATTTCAGAGCATCGCCTGTGGCTAATTGACGGTCGGTCGGATTAAACGGGCCCAGATGTGATGTGTTATTAAATAACAAATGTACAATTTTAACATCAAATTACAAATAAATGTGGTCAAAGTTTTGAAAATGACTACCGACTTGATTACGTGATTTAACTTATCTTTATAAGAATCATAAGCCCAAATGACTTCAGAATGTAGTCATTACTTACCATTAGTCAACATATCAGCTAATCGCAAACAGTTACAGGCTCTTTTAGCTTCCGGTTTATCATTCTTTTTCAGATGAACACTCACTACCGCTGATAGATACTTAACAAATAGCATAATCAGTTTGTATCGTCACACTGGTGGGGCATCTCCTCTTTCTGAGAGGAGTAGGCCGTTAATCCACCACGTTAGCCCAGTACGGATTGTTGGCTTCGAATTTTTGGGTCTAGGACAGAGGTTCTCAAATTTATTTCATCTACCGCCCACTTTAAAAATCAATTATTTTTCAGCGCCCTCAATTCTTTTTTAATTTACCACATCTTAGAAACCACAATGATATTCATTAATTTAATTATAGTACTATGTTAGCTGGTTTGGAGTTTAAATTTACATTCTCAACGAGGCTTTTTGTTTTACCAGTGAGAGCAATTAAAACGCAACTTTGTAATTTTAAGAGTATCTTTTAATCAAATTAAAACAAACATAATCAACTTTAAAAGTAATCTAATGTGAAGAATAAATCTGATGATTTTTAACACGTTTGTTAATATCAGTACCCTAATTGCGTAATACAACACAATCACAATCTGTTTCGATTTGAAACAGATTGCTAATCCATTGCTTCATAAGTTGGAAAAATAATCTGCTCAACAACGTAAATAACGCAATGAATGTTGTTGAACTGTCAAAATGAAACAAATTAGGCAAAATTGTTTATGAAAATAAGTTACGCAATTAGGGTGTTGGTTCGAATTTAAATATTTTTTGTTTTAATACGATCAAAAAAGGCAGAAATATGAACTAAATATTCAATGTTATGTAGTAGGTAGGTTTTAATGTCAGTGAATTTTTAAATATTAAGTAGATGAATTTACAAATCAGCCATCTCCCCCCTAAAGCACTTCAACACCCCCAATTTTTTCTGGGCCCATAACCACTCCCCTCTAGGTCTCCAGCGCCCACAAGGGGGCGTTATCGCTCACTTTGCGAAAGACTGGTCTAGGGTATGCACGGCCATACACAAGCCGTTTTTAGAGCAGTGGTGATGAAATAATTTATACAAGCCTGTCTGTTCGAACCTACAACTTGTAAATCGTGACCATTTCTATTGGGCCAACATTGCTGTATATTGGGCCACCACTCCTGTATTTTTGATTTGATTTGATTTTGAATCTAAAAAAGGCTCTACTGATAGTACCTACTATGACATTATACAATTGGATTCACGGCCATCAGTTTTCCAACAACGACAAGCCCAGCTACGTAAGTCAACTTCGTATTTGTTTCTGTTTTTTCTTTGCGTCATATTTAGCACAAATAAATGTATTTTCTTTCTTTCTTTTCTTTGTATATTTTGCTTTTAAGACGAATGTGACGGTTAGATTATTTCAACCTTACGTTGAAAGCACGTAAAGCCGTTGATCCCGGCTGTCATTCGTGGATCTTTGACAGTCGTAACGGGTCGTCAGAAGCCCGAAAGTCTGACAACTAGTCTTACCAATGGGTTATTACCCAGTTACTGTTGTGGAGGTCAGATAGGCAGTTGCTCCATGTAAAACATTGGTATTCAGCTGCATCCGGTTAGACTGGAAGCCGACCCCAACATATGTAGTTGGGAAAAGGCTAGGCATATTGATTGTTCTCGAAAACGGTTCTATGTTTCGAATATGAAAATTGTATACGGGGACAAAAAATCGATCTAGCTAGGTCTCATATCTGGGAAAATTCGTTTTCTCCATATTTTCACACGAGCAAGCTCGGTCGCCCAAAGTTTACAAGATGGCTGGCTACCTTAGAATAATGACATGGCAGCATGGAATTAGTAAGTACCTACTATTATGGCAACATGGAATTAGTATGTACTATAAATGGAATTAGTATGAATTATCTTGTACTATTAAATGAGCATTCTCTATTTTCACCAGAGTAGAGCTCGGTCGACAAGGTACTATTATTTACTTATGTGTACCTTTTCGTAAAGGATGACTCATGCTCAAGTACTCGCAATTCCGGAATCCCCAAGGTCCCCGTTGCTATCTGAAGACTAAAGCCAAGGTTTCTTAGTGATTACATTTTCATTTTAGAGCCATCAAAAATTCATTACAAACCACATGAGTTTCTTTTTCCTGTAAGTACTTAATTTTGACCTCGCGTTAATATAGTCTTGGTATGGGCTTCCTTTTATGGATATAAGTAGGTAGTTTTAGAGGTCCGGCCAAGAAGAAAATTAAGTTTTCTTAACCAAGAATAACCAGCCTATAACGTTCCCACTGCTGGGATAGAGATCTCCTCTGTGAAAGTGAGTGGGCCATAATCCACCACGCGGGACCACTGTGGGTTTAGGTTGTGACGGCATGAGCAATGGGTAGCTACCGTCCAATAAGGATCAGGCCCGGATCGACGGCGCGTTGTGTTCCACGCGCCTCAAAGAGATGTCAGCAGAATTGACGGGGTCCGCTAGGGCCGATGCCTGCCGGGGTTGCGAAGAAAACCGAAAGGGAGATCGTGGCCCCCGGCAACAGGACAACCGAAGGAACACGGGTGGGTTTTAGTCAGTAAGAGTCTGACACGCCCTCCCGCTGCGCCCATAGCGGGAGAAGTTATTTGACGATTTTCCAAACAAAAAAAAAAAAAAAGATTGTGACGGCATCTACAACGCTACATGCGAACGGCGCATCACCTTGACGTCATGCAAAATTCTATATCGCGCAAGCAGAGTTTACCACGCGACGAGCATGTATTCAACATTCCACCGGACACAACACCCATCATGGGGCCTAAAACGGCCCCTTTGGTAGAATCATAATATGATAATATTATGAATCATAATATTAAAAGTCACAAACTGACAATTCATAATATTATCTGCGTTCAATTCATATAACGCAATTCATCTGTGTGACAGTTTTGTATTATAATGAAATACCGTTCACACTGTAGAAAACTAAATAAAAGTCTAATTTGATTAATAAAAACTGTTAAGAAAAATTTGCCGGTAAAATTACGGTCTTCATTTTTTCATGCGGCAATATTAACACCAAATATGATTCTGATATGAATTGAATTGAATATGTTTCAGCTAATATGTGTCACCCTAGAGGAATTGCTGGGAATTAAGAAAGTGAATTGCTTTTATTTCGTTTTTTCTTTCTTTTCTTTCTTTCTTTTAGAGGAATTGCTAATGTGGCCGTTTTAGACTCGCTGGTCGGATGATCCTCCCTTTTCTATGGAGGATGAGTGAAATTTACACCCTGTTTCTCATACCTCTTCTATAGTTTCTTCGAATTTTTTCAAGATCCTGAGTTTTCCGTTACTTATCTATAAATCGTAGATAGCACGTTTTCGTGATAATATGTTATTCGTTGATATTTTCATTTTTTTATGAAATTATGCTCACACAGCTTACCAGGTTTTTTTTTCGGCAAGTCAATTTCAAAAGGGCTATTTTATATTTTTCTAAAACGAAGTTTAAAACATCGTCAACGTTTTTTTTTTTACAGTAGTTAATTTATAAAATATCAGAATTTATACATACAGATAAAAAAAAAAAAAAATAAAAAAAAACATTTAATTTGTATGCATTGCAGTGATGATATTTTTATTTAATTTGCTGTTCACGATTTTTTGCAATGCCAGACAGATCATTTGCAATGGTACATTAGTTAGTAACTGGTTGTAATACCTATTCTTTGTTTGCAATATAGGTAATTACCATACTTATGATCTAAGCACTTGTATTAATAGATAAGAAGGTAACTACGTAAAACAAGGGTTTACGTAGTTACATAACATTATGAGAATCATTTAGATACTTAGGTACTTATTTCTTCTTTTGCGTTGGATCTCGAAATTATTTGGAAAAGCATTGGTCATAATATCCCTTTTGTCATAATTACGTGAAATCTTCATGACTATATTAATTCTCAAAATCCTAAAATAACCCTCGACAGAAAAACTAGCGTCTGGTCCTCTACATATAAAATAAAGGGAAATAAAGATTCCTTTTTTTTGGGTGGGAAATTATCAAATAACTTTTCCCACTCTGGGTGGAGCGGGAGGGCATGACAGACTCTTACTGACTAAAACCCACCCGTGTTCTTTCGGTTGCTGAATATTTCCAGGGGCCACGGTAACCCTTCCGGACAATTACTGCAAACCCCGGCAGAAATAAAGTTTCCCCGGATTATATTCATTTATAAGTTTAGTGTAGATGACATTGTAGGTACTATTGTTGTTAACACAATGACTTGATTTGACATTACGTAAGCAACAAAAATACCTAACAAACAAGATGCACAAAAAATGCATATGTGCGAAGAAAGAAGAAGAACAAGAAAGAAGAGAAATGCGTAATGAATCTCAAATATGAAAATAAATTTATGCTTTTTAGGGTTCCGTACCAAAATGGTAAAAAGTAACCCTTATGGTGCGACTCAGTCTGTCTGTCACAGCTAAATATCTTATGAACGACTAATGCTATCAACTTGAAATTTTGAATAGTTTTAGATGACGTTTGCCCAACTATTTTTCTAATAAGATTTTTTTTTTTGCAACTCGTACTGAACGGGAGTCTTAAGAATTTGAAGTGGGGCTACCAAGCCATGTGGGGTATCATATGAATAAGCGCTATTTGCACATTCTCAAAATTTTTTTTTTTTTGGCCGCATTGTTTTCGACTTTTGAAAAAAAATGTAAAAAAAACCGTTCACCCCCCCTTATCTCCGAAGTTTGTATAAAGAAAAAAATTAAATTATCCAATGTGATAGAAGTTTATGAAAAGATTACAGGAAAAATAAAGCCATGTCTACATACACATATATACAACACACATGTAGCACACTTTCAGAAATCATCAACAAAAATTACATTAGTTCCACTATCGGTCAAGAGATGGCGCTGTTAGGACTGCAATATTCTACACCGCAAATTCTTCAACGAATATAGACCTCGCCGATTAAAATTTAATATGATGGTACGGAACCCTCGGTGCGTGAGTCCAACTCGTTCTTGATCGGTATTTTTATTACTTTATTTATCATCACTGTAATATTTTCAACACAATGTATTTCGATAAGAAATAAATGACTTATGACTTATAAATATTGCACGTGGCGATCAGTATTTTTTATCCTATCACCACAGGAAATACCAATAATTGATGAGCATAATTATACACACTTTACTTAATACAAGAGGTGGTAAATATCTTAGAGAGATTAACAGTCTAATTACGTAACCCACTTGACTCTCAGTCACAATCCCTTAAGTTTTTGCAAACAACAATATCTAGTGCAACTTCAAAAAGGCATAATTTAGTCCATTTGCAGAAATACCACTATTGTTCACACTACTATGCAAATAATCACAATGACTCTACTCTAAATAATGACGTCACACATACCGTAATAACACTAATGGATAATCTTCTTATATAAGAAAATGGACGTGAAAAAATTACTTATAACATCTAACAGAAAGTAGTAGATCATCGACAGTCTTTAATACTATAGTAAGTAATGAGTGATTGTCGAAAGAAGATCGCGTGCGCCGTCAATTCACTCTCTAACCATTAGACCATTACTTTTTATTTCCTAGCTATTCCAAATGACTAAGTAATGCACATAATGAATGGTAGGAAAATAGCTGTTAATGTAATAAAATGTTATTATGTAACATAGTTTTATAATAACTGCATCTACAGTTGAATGATTCTGGCTCTAGCAAATTATTGTTCTTTACTCTGTGTGGATGTTAAATATAAAAAAAAACAGTGGCACTCCGGGAGTGCCGACAGAAGTGAAAACTTGACCAAGATCGCCTTTGTAGAAGAAAAATACTTGTATAGAACATTGGTCCGTAACGTAATATAAATAAAGAGCAAAATCACGTTTACAAAAATGAGGTGTCGTCACAGTGTCGCGAAATCAATGGTTTAGTCCCATCTCAAAAATGCCCAACGCACCTAAAGAAGTTTTCACTTCAATATTTATGTTCTCTACGCAAGTTATGGACTTAATACAGCAGTGATAGCCTAGTGGTGTGACCGTCGGACTGCTAAATCATAGGTTCTGAGTTGGACCCCAAGGCACGCTGTCTTTTCGGAATCATGTGCGTATTGTTTAGTTATCACTTGCTTCAAAAGCCGTGAATGAAAACATCGTGAGGAAACCGGCATACCGGAGATATATTTCTCGACGGCTTGTGAAGCTAAGTCAGACGCCCATGGGCGGCATAAAAACTCAGACACCAGGTTATTCACCAATCCCATGAAAAAGAAAGATGTACTTAATGCTAATCTTTGACAGTAGTGCACCTTAAGTAAATTATAACTTATTGTGGTGTTATTCCTATTTATTTATTATTTTTTAATTGCAAAAACATTACCGTATCCAGGCGAAACTAAGCTAGAATAAGCTAATTCCATTTCACTGTTAGTGCTATTATGGAATAGATTATATTTAAGATTTTTACTGATCGCCATCTTGATCAGTGATTCGGAAACCTGGAACAAACAATACTAAAAGTTATTGCAGTGCAAGTATTATTTCATGCTGCAAAAATTATATTTTCTTTAGGGTATTCTAAATCTAGGGGACTATGTAAGTCTGCATGTGGAGAATTAGAATTAGCTTATATAAGCCAATTTCTTTAGATGGCAGTTTTCATGCATTGCTTCGCTTCCCAAATCTATAATTCTGTACTTATATAATATATAATAATATTAATTATAAGAAGAAGAAGAAGAAAATATTTTATTTGGGGCACGCACAGGAAATACAAAACATAATAAAAAAGGTACAAACATTAACAAAAATAAAAAAGGAGCATTCTAGACTAACAAAAAAAAAAGAAAAAAATACGACCTGTGCGAGGCCAAAAAGGCTCCTATCTCAGCATGATGCTGCGATATTTAAAAATAAATAAATACCGCCAGCGCTGGTATTCTTAATTATAATATTATTGAATTATATAATTACTTATATTATTATATATTGGTTAGTTTATATGTAGCGGGTAATCTTTGAACTACCAGTCGGATTTTTGGGTACGGATGCTTGGATAGCCCAATTTTTGAGGAAGGCTATGTTAAATCACGCTACGACCCTTAGGAGTCGAGCAAAACGAAAAAAAAAAAAAAACATAGAAAGGTAAGCGAAAACGAAGTAATGGCGCTAATGGGCGATAGGAGACGAGTGATGCGACCGCGAGGGTCGCGTTCCGAAATTTCAAATAAAATCATCTCAAGCAAAACATTCTTATTACTCCAACAGGAATACAGATCTACAAAAATAATTAAAAAAAAACTTTGACAATATCAATGAGACAGTAATACAAAGAATGTGTTGTTTACATTCAAAAGTAACAGGTATTTTTGTTTACATACTCCATACTATGTATTCTTGAGAATTGTGAATGACAACAATGGAAACAAAATAGCGTCGACTCGTTTTTACCGACGACGTCATAATTATTTGTTGGAATCCGGCGGAAATTTGTATTGAATTTTTAAACACTAAGTATACATTCGATTGATAAGATTTAGTCGAACTGAACTTATACCTGATGTCCTAACTCAAATATGATAATTGTAACGTTAAAATAGGCGTCCAGCGTGATAGTCAGTGATCGTCGCCGCATATGGACTTCGACGAAACCAGAGATATCCGAATTAGCCATATCAGCGACAAAGTAGGTAAGTACCTATACTGGATTTTTCACAGCGCTCCAGAAGCAATAACATTGAACTTGCCTGGGAATTGAAACCGCAAACGGAAAATATCGAAATTCAAACACCAAAGAACATCGATGGCACCAGAAATTGAAATTCATACTAAACCATCATTAAACCATAGACAACTTCGAGCAGCCATTGTTGTTTACATCTTTGGCAAATTTGAAAACCTGGTGTATACATTGATTGCTCGCATGCATGCATGCATATTGCATACCCTTCAAACCGGAACAGAATCACACTGCACCGGTTGGCGGCAGAAATAGTTACGAAAACATTTTTTTTGGACCGTAAAAATTAAACAGAGGTTTTATTTTGCACTGTTTGGATAAGAAATGGTCCTTCGATGAATTAATAAATTGCAAATACATCAAACCGACAGTTAATCGTAAATTTTCCATCGGATATAGTAGGTTCGTCATACCATTTCGTGTTTTGATTCTGTGATTGATAAATTTTATTTAAACAAAAACACTTTTACACGTCAAAAATAACATTATTTTTGTTTTAAACCTAGATGAGTTTGGTTTTTACTGTCCGACTACTCTGAGAAGAAAGACCGAAACACTTGGAGGTCACAGTCTCTTTTAAAGTTCAGTATGTACGTATAATCTTGGATGAACATGATTGTGTTAATTTGAATTTGAATTTTTATTTTCAAGGTAGGCCCTACCTTGAAAATAAAAATTCAAATACAAATATTTTTATTTGTAGAACACTGGTAAACAAAAATGTACAGATATTAATAATAATAAAATGAATGCTATGTCTTGCCGTCAACGGCGCACAAATATTCTGATTATAATTTCAAATTAATTAGTAATAAATGCTACAAAACATTAACGTTAACAAATGAAATTTTAACAATTCAAAATTAATAGATATTTAAAAACTTTATTCATTGTTATTTTATTCAACTACCATAACAATATATTAAATCACAGAAAAACATTAAAATTCAATTAAATTCAATAAACATTTAATTAATTAACAAATTAAAAGTATCTAATAAAAAAATCAAAATGTCAATAAATTATAAGTTGTCGTCTAGATACTCATTGATTGTGTAATAAGCTTTTATATTTAATAAATTAAGAACCGCCTTTTTAAAATGGTGTATATGGAAAACTTTCATTGGATTGAGTATTTTGTTATATATTTTGGGTGCCATTCTTAAAATATGTAGTAGATCAAACTACTATATGTTTTAGGAATGGCGTGGCTTATTTCCCCCGCACGCAGGGAGTGGCGGTTCTATATTCCGTGGTCGGCCGCCACGCCGCCGTCGCCGCGCCGCCGCCACAAACTTATCTGAACTAGTAGCCAAAAGTGGAACTAACGAAATAACTGACCGGAATTAAAGAACACGATAAAGAAAAAGCCCATTTTTTTCAATTTATCACCTTAACTACTGGTGATCATTCGGATACGTCAGTAAAGCTGTCATTGGATACAATACTTAAAAGAAGCATTTTGAAATATAACTAATATTAGTCGTTTTGCTGAATGTATACAACGGAATGCTGGAGTCAAGTCTGCTCATGATTAAAGTAATAACATTCAACAATGATCCGTTTATGACTATTGTAGTGTATATGTCACTGTATAATTATGAACTTCGTTAGTTTATAATCCATCAGTATTATTTCCGTTAGATTATAACTTTCGAAAAATTGTGAACCAGTTCACAATTTAATAAATTGTGAACTGGTATCTAACACGCTGGCAACGTAACGCACCTTACGCTAATAAATAGTCTGCCTAGGTGCGAGCAACTTGGAAGTACCGCACACAGGCTACTACCACGGTACCATTCGCTTTGCTCGCTCGGCTCGCGCGCGATTGGTCACAGTTCTAACCTAACCCATTTCCTTCAGTTCAGAATTTTTCGACAGTTTATAATCTAACGGAAATAATACCGATTCATTATAAACGAATGATTCTCACAATTTTACGGTGGCATATATACTAACATCTATAAATATACTATGATAACAGATATAACATACACATACTTTAATATCACGCTTGTAATTGTCCCCAAAGAGTTAGGCGGAGGCGCACCTATTAGTGTACCCACATTTCGCCAGATATGTTTAAGGCCCATGTAATAGGGAGCGAGCTTGTTGCCATCAGAGGCAATACCGCGGAGCAGAGGCGTAACCTTTCGGGTTTTACAGGCGTAATAAGCTATGTAATTCAAAACTATTTAGGTACCCTTGTATTTATAAACTAACACAACACATAGAACGTCCTGGACACAATAAAAATATCAATTGTTGCAGTTACATGCACACAGCATAACATTCAGCGTTACTGACACAAATAGGTAATGTATCATTAGGAAGTGCTATTTATTATCATTTAATTACAATGCAAAATTAAACAAAAGACAGCTACCTACATTCGAACTGCGCAGCACCCATCAAAGTCATTGACTTTACTGACTCACATAAAAATACTTACATTCCAAGTTACTTGTAAAAGAATAGTAAGTAGAAAAGGAAAAATGGTTACCTATTTCTTATAAAAACAATATATCGTGATGTTGATAGTACGGTTCCGGCCATATTTTGTTTTTCAGACGCGGTAAGGTATGTCCGACAAATCCATTCGATAAATCATTAGACTAACGGAAAAGTAAATTATTGGGAGTAATTATGTGAGTAATACTGTAGGTAAAGTTCATTAACTCTTGGCCGTGACCACAAATGCAACCGCCTGTTGGTCGAGGTCGTTTTATACAAGGTGGGGTTTTAAAATTAATGGTTGCGGTCATATTCAGTACCTTGTGTGCCCGATGTGCCCAGACTGATGAAAACGCAATGATGTCTGAGGTACAGTCAGCCCAAATGCTCAGAATGAATTTAAATTTAACCTTAAACATAATTTCGAGCGCTTAGCAAATTCAAGTCTTGACCGAAGGTAGAAAGAAGGTCAGAGGAAGGAAGGCCTTAGTTTGAAGGCACATTTTACTATTTTATTTTTCATATAATTTAAAAAATTAATAACTTCTATCCATTAGTTAATTTCACAATAAATAATAATTTAATTATTATAAAGCAAGTCTATTTCATTTGTAACATTTTAACTTGATCTAACTGACTTAAAAAACCGGCCAAGTGCATGTCAGACCACACACAATGAAGGATTCCGTAGTTGGGATGAATTTATCCCAAATACAACATAATATATCGCAGTCAATTCTCCAACTGCAAATGTAAATTTGTAATCGCATTTTTTTAAATGTTTTTGAATTAAAGACAAGAAAGATTATTACAAGACAGATTGATAGAAGCATTTATTGGCATTACAGCAGAAAAATACACCTTATAACTATAAAAAACAGAAAACAATGATTGTAATGCCAAAAGGGCCTCAGCTCAGCATAATGTCAGATAATAACACAAAGTGTGCCATCTGACGCTGATTTTCAGCTGCAACCCACGAGTGCCATACGCTAGAATAATAAACAGGGAACTGTGTGTCCATTTTAATAAATTAGGCATCACAATAAATAATGTAATAAAAGATAGGATAATATAAAAAAAATATAAAAAATAATTAAACTATAAATTAATGATTTCGGACTTTTTTCTTCAAACAAGGCAGAAATATGAACTAAATATTCGATGTTGTGTAGTAGGTAGGTTTTAATGTCAGTGAATTTTTAAATATTAAGTAGATGAATTTACAAATCAGCCATCTCCCCCCTAAAGCACTTCAACACCCCCCAATTTTCTGGGCCCCTTACCGCTCCCCTCTAGGCCTCCAGCGCCCACAAGGGGGCGTAATCGTTCACTTTGGGAAAGACTGGTCTAGGGTATGCACCGGCCATACTCTAGCCGTTTTTAGAGCAGCGGTGATGAAATAATTTATACAAGCCTGTCTGTTCGAACCTACGACCTACAACTTGTAACTTGTGACCATTTCTATTGGGCCAACACTGCTGTGTTTTTTATTTGATTTGATTTTGAATCTATAAAGGTTCTACTGATAGTACCTACAATGACAGTATACAATTGGATTCACGGCCATCAGTTTCCACTTTTTAATTAAAATAGATTATGATAAAAAACTTTTATACAAAAAAACCTTTTACAAAATATTGCTTTTCCCGATACAGGGACGTTAATCGTTGAGGAGTTCTCCTAGTACTTAACCATCAGCTCCACTTCTCCATATGCATTGTGACGAGCATAAATTGCATTGCAGCCATATTAAAGTAATCGAATCGCAACCCGTGAAATACTTATTATTGAGTAATTCCGGTGGCCATTTGTGGTCTTTATCATCAGTTCCACTTCACCAAATGGTGCTTTCCAAGAAAAATTGCATGAGTTACTATAAAAAAGAATCATCGGCGCGATATTGAGTTATTCGTCCATTTGTCGCGCAAAGAACAAGATGGCTTACCTTAGAATAATGACATAGCAGCATGGAATTAGTAAGTACTTACTATTATGGCAACATGGAATTAGTATGTACTATAAATGGAATTAGTATGAATTATCTTGTACTATTAAATGAGCATTCTCTATTTTCACCAGAGCAGAGCTCGGTCGACAAGGTACTATTATTTACTTATGTGTACCTTTTCGTAAAGGATGACTCATGCTCAAGTACTCGCAATTCCGGAATCCCCAAGGTCCCCGTTGCTATCTGAAGACTAAAGCCAAGGTTTCTTAGTGATTACATTTTCATTTTAGAGCCATCAAAAATTCATTACAAACCACATGAGTTTCTTTTTCCTGTAAGTACTTAATTTTGACCTCGCGTTAATATAGTCTTGGTATGGGCTTCCTTTTATGGATATAAGTAGGTAGTTTTAGAGGTCCGGCCAAGAAGAAAATTAAGTTTTCTTAACCAAGAATAACCAGCCTATAACGTTCCCACTGCTGGGATAGAGATCTCCTCTGTGAAAGTGAGTGGGCCATAATCCACCACGCGGGACCACTGTGGGTTTAGGTTGTGACGGCATGAGCAATGGGTAGCTTACCGTCCAATAAGGATCAGACCCGGATCGACGGCGCGTTGTGTTCCACGCGCCTCAAAGAGATGTCAGCAGAATTGACGGGGTCCGATAGGGCCGATGCCTGCCGGGGTTGCGAAGAAAACCGAAAGGGAGATCGTGGCCCCCGGCAACAGGGCAACCGAAGGAACACGGGTGGGTTTTAGTCAGTAAGAGTCTGACACGCCCTCCCGCTGCGCCCACAGCGGGAGAAGTTATTTGACGATTTTCCAAACAAAAAAAAAAAAAAAAGATTGTGACGGCATCTACAACGCTACATGCGAACGGCGCATCACCTTGACGTCATGCAAAATTCTATATCGCGCAAGCAGAGTTTACCACGCGACGAGCATGTATTCAACATTCCACCGGACACAACACCCATCATGGGGCCTAAAACGGCCCCTTTGGTAGAATCATAATATGATAATATTATGAATCATAATATTAAAAGTCACAAACTGACAATTCATAATATTATCTGCGTTCAATTCATATAACGCAATTCATCTGTGTGACAGTTTTGTATTATAATGAAATACCGTTCACACTGTAGAAAACTAAATAAAAGTCTAATTTGATTAATAAAAACTGTTAAGAAAAATTTGCCGGTAAAATTACGGTCTTCATTTTTTCATGCGGCAATATTAACACCAAATATGATTCTGATATGAATTGAATTGAATATGTTTCAGCTAATATGTGTCACCCTAGAGGAATTGCTGGGAATTAAGAAAGTGAATTGCTTTTATTTCGTTTTTTCTTTCTTTTCTTTCTTTCTTTTAGAGGAATTGCTAATGTGGCCGTTTTAGACTCGCTGGTCGGATGATCCTCCCTTTTCTATGGAGGATGAGTGAAATTTACACCCTGTTTCTCATACCTCTTCTATAGTTTCTTCGAATTTTTTCAAGATCCTGAGTTTTCCGTTACTTATCTATAAATCGTAGATAGCACGTTTTCGTGATAATATGTTATTCGTTGATATTTTCATTTTTTTATGAAATTATGCTCACACAGCTTACCAGGTTTTTTTTTCGGCAAGTCAATTTCAAAAGGGCTATTTTATATTTTTCTAAAACGAAGTTTAAAACATCGTCAACGTTTTTTTTTTTACAGTAGTTAATTTATAAAATATCAGAATTTATACATACAGATAAAAAAAAAAAAAAAAAAAAAAAACATTTAATTTGTATGCATTGCAGTGATGATATTTTTATTTAATTTGCTGTTCACGATTTTTTGCAATGCCAGACAGATCATTTGCAATGGTACATTAGTTAGTAACTGGTTGTAATACCTATTCTTTGTTTGCAATATAGGTAATTACCATACTTATGATCTAAGCACTTGTATTAATAGATAAGAAGGTAACTACGTAAAACAAGGGTTTACGTAGTTACATAACATTATGAGAATCATTTAGATACTTAGGTACTTATTTCTTCTTTTGCGTTGGATCTCGAAATTATTTGGAAAAGCATTGGTCATAATATCCCTTTTGTCATAATTACGTGAAATCTTCATGACTATATTAATTCTCAAAATCCTAAAATAACCCTCGACAGAAAAACTAGCGTCTGGTCCTCTACATATAAAATAAAGGGAAATAAAGATTCCTTTTTTTTGGGTGGGAAATTATCAAATAACTTTTCCCACTCTGGGTGGAGCGGGAGGGCATGACAGACTCTTACTGACTAAAACCCACCCGTGTTCTTTCGGTTGCTGAATATTTCCAGGGGCCACGGTAACCCTTCCGGACAATTACTGCAAACCCCGGCAGAAATAAAGTTTCCCCGGATTATATTCATTTATAAGTTTAGTGTAGATGACATTGTAGGTACTATTGTTGTTAACACAATGACTTGATTTGACATTACGTAAGCAACAAAAATACCTAACAAACAAGATGCACAAAAAATGCATATGTGCGAAGAAAGAAGAAGAACAAGAAAGAAGAGAAATGCGTAATGAATCTCAAATATGAAAATAAATTTATGCTTTTTAGGGTTCCGTACCAAAATGGTAAAAAGTAACCCTTATGGTGCGACTCAGTCTGTCTGTCACAGCTAAATATCTTATGAACGACTAATGCTATCAACTTGAAATTTTGAATAGTTTTAGATGACGTTTGCCCAACTATTTTTCTAATAAGATTTTTTTTTTTGCAACTCGTACTGAACGGGAGTCTTAAGAATTTGAAGTGGGGCTACCAAGCCATGTGGGGTATCATATGAATAAGCGCTATTTGCACATTCTCAAAATTTTTTTTTTTTTGGCCGCGTTGTTTTCGACTTTTGAAAAAAAATGTAAAAAAAACCGTTCACCCCCCCTTATCTCCGAAGTTTGTATAAAGAAAAAAATTAAATTATCCAATGTGATAGAAGTTTATGAAAAGATTACAGGAAAAATAAAGCCATGTCTACATACACATATATACAACACACATGTAGCACACTTTCAGAAATCATCAACAAAAATTACATTAGTTCCACTATCGGTCAAGAGATGGCGCTGTTAGGACTGCAATATTCTACACCGCAAATTCTTCAACGAATATAGACCTCGCCGATTAAAATTTAATATGATGGTACGGAACCCTCGGTGCGTGAGTCCAACTCGTTCTTGATCGGTATTTTTATTACTTTATTTATCATCACTGTAATATTTTCAACACAATGTATTTCGATAAGAAATAAATGACTTATGACTTATAAATATTGCACGTGGCGATCAGTATTTTTTATCCTATCACCACAGGAAATACCAATAATTGATGAGCATAATTATACACACTTTACTTAATACAAGAGGTGGTAAATATCTTAGAGAGATTACAGTCTAATTACGTAACCCACTTGACTCTCAGTCACAATCCCTTAAGTTTTTGCAAACAACAATATCTAGTGCAACTTCAAAAAGGCATAATTTAGTCCATTTGCAGAAATACCACTATTGTTCACACTACTATGCAAATAATCACAATGACTCTACTCTAAATAATGACGTCACACATACCGTAATAACACTAATGGATAATCTTCTTATATAAGAAAATGGACGTGAAAAAATTACTTATAACATCTAACAGAAAGTAGTAGATCATCGACAGTCTTTAATACTATAGTAAGTAATGAGTGATTGTCGAAAGAAGATCGCGTGCGCCGTCAATTCACTCTCTAACCATTAGACCATTACTTTTTATTTCCTAGCTATTCCAAATGACTAAGTAATGCACATAATGAATGGTAGGAAAATAGCTGTTAATGTAATAAAATGTTATTATGTAACATAGTTTTATAATAACTGCATCTACAGTTGAATGATTCTGGCTCTAGCAAATTATTGTTCTTTACTCTGTGTGGATGTTAAATATAAAAAAAAACAGTGGCACTCCGGGAGTGCCGACAGAAGTGAAAACTTGACCAAGATCGCCTTTGTAGAAGAAAAATACTTGTATAGAACATTGGTCCGTAACGTAATATAAATAAAGAGCAAAATCACGTTTACAAAAATGAGGTGTCGTCACAGTGTCGCGAAATCAATGGTTTAGTCCCATCTCAAAAATGCCCAACGCACCTAAAGAAGTTTTCACTTCAATATTTATGTTCTCTACGCAAGTTATGGACTTAATACAGCAGTGATAGCCTAGTGGTGTGACCGTCGGACTGCTAAATCATAGGTTCTGAGTTGGACCCCAAGGCACGCTGTCTTTTCGGAATCATGTGCGTATTGTTTAGTTATCACTTGCTTCAAAAGCCGTGAATGAAAACATCGTGAGGAAACCGGCATACCGGAGATATATTTCTCGACGGCTTGTGAAGCTAAGTCAGACGCCCATGGGCGGCATAAAAACTCAGACACCAGGTTATTCACCAATCCCATGAAAAAGAAAGATGTACTTAATGCTAATCTTTGACAGTAGTGCACCTTAAGTAAATTATAACTTATTGTGGTGTTATTCCTATTTATTTATTATTTTTTAATTGCAAAAACATTACCGTATCCAGGCGAAACTAAGCTAGAATAAGCTAATTCCATTTCACTGTTAGTGCTATTATGGAATAGATTATATTTAAGATTTTTACTGATCGCCATCTTGATCAGTGATTCGGAAACCTGGAACAAACAATACTAAAAGTTATTGCAGTGCAAGTATTATTTCATGCTGCAAAAATTATATTTTCTTTAGGGTATTCTAAATCTAGGGGACTATGTAAGTCTGCATGTGGAGAATTAGAATTAGCTTATATAAGCCAATTTCTTTAGATGGCAGTTTTCATGCATTGCTTCGCTTCCCAAATCTATAATTCTGTACTTATATAATATATAATAATATTAATTATAAGAAGAAGAAGAAGAAAATATTTTATTTGGGGCACGCACAGGAAATACAAAACATAATAAAAAAGGTACAAACATTAACAAAAATAAAAAAGGAGCATTCTAGACTAACAAAAAAAAAGAAAAAAATACGACCTGTGCGAGGCCAAAAAGGCTCCTATCTCAGCATGATGCTGCGATATTTAAAAATAAATAAATACCGCAGCGCTGGTATTCTTAATTATAATATTATTGAATTATATAATTACTTATATTATTATATATTTGTTAGTTTATATGTAGCGGGTAATCTTTGGAACTACCAGTCGGATTTTTGGGTACGGATGCTTGGATAGCCCAATTTTTGAGGAAGGCTATGTTAAATCACGCTACGACCCTTAGGAGTCGAGCAAAACGAAAAAAAAAAAAAACATAGAAAGGTAAGCGAAAACGAAGTAATGGCGCTAATGGGCGATAGGAGACGAGTGATGCGACCGCGAGGGTCGCGTTCCGAAATTTCAAATAAAATCATCTCAAGCAAAACATTCTTATTACTCCAACAGGAATACAGATCTACAAAAATAATTAAAAAAAAACTTTGACAATATCAATGAGACAGTAATACAAAGAATGTGTTGTTTACATTCAAAAGTAACAGGTATTTTTGTTTACATACTCCATACTATGTATTCTTGAGAATTGTGAATGACAACAATGGAAACAAAATAGCGTCGACTCGTTTTTACCGACGACGTCATAATTATTTGTTGGAATCCGGCGGAAATTTGTATTGAATTTTTAAACACTAAGTATACATTCGATTGATAAGATTTAGTCGAACTGAACTTATACCTGATGTCCTAACTCAAATATGATAATTGTAACGTTAAAATAGGCGTCCAGCGTGATAGTCAGTGATCGTCGCCGCATATGGACTTCGACGAAACCAGAGATATCCGAATTAGCCATATCAGCGACAAAGTAGGTAAGTACCTATACTGGATTTTTCACAGCGCTCCAGAAGCAATAACATTGAACTTGCCTGGGAATTGAAACCGCAAACGGAAAATATCGAAATTCAAACACCAAAGAACATCGATGGCACCAGAAATTGAAATTCATACTAAACCATCATTAAACCATAGACAACTTCGAGCAGCCATTGTTGTTTACATCTTTGGCAAATTTGAAAACCTGGTGTATACATTGATTGCTCGCATGCATGCATGCATATTGCATACCCTTCAAACCGGAACAGAATCACACTGCACCGGTTGGCGGCAGAAATAGTTACGAAAACATTTTTTTTGGACCGTAAAAATTAAACAGAGGTTTTATTTTGCACTGTTTGGATAAGAAATGGTCCTTCGATGAATTAATAAATTGCAAATACATCAAACCGACAGTTAATCGTAAATTTTCCATCGGATATAGTAGGTTCGTCATACCATTTCGTGTTTTGATTCTGTGATTGATAAATTTTATTTAAACAAAAACACTTTTACACGTCAAAAATAACATTATTTTTGTTTTAAACCTAGATGAGTTTGGTTTTTACTGTCCGACTACTCTGAGAAGAAAGACCGAAACACTTGGAGGTCACAGTCTCTTTTAAAGTTCAGTATGTACGTATAATCTTGGATGAACATGATTGTGTTAATTTGAATTTGAATTTTTATTTTCAAGGTAGGCCCTACCTTGAAAATAAAAATTCAAATACAAATATTTTTATTTGTAGAACACTGGTAAACAAAAATGTACAGATATTAATAATAATAAAATGAATGCTATGTCTTGCCGTCAACGGCGCACAAATATTCTGATTATAATTTCAAATTAATTAGTAATAAATGCTACAAAACATTAACGTTAACAAATGAAATTTTAACAATTCAAAATTAATAGATATTTAAAAACTTTATTCATTGTTATTTTATTCAACTACCATAACAATATATTAAATCACAGAAAAACATTAAAATTCAATTAAATTCAATAAACATTTAATTAATTAACAAATTAAAAGTATCTAATAAAAAAATCAAAATGTCAATAAATTATAATTTGTCGTCTAGATACTCATTGATTGTGTAATAAGCTTTTATATTTAATAAATTAAGAACCGCCTTTTTAAAATGGTGTATATGGAAAACTTTCATTGGATTGAGTATTTTGTTATATATTTTGGGTGCCATTCTTAAAATATGTAGTAGATCAAACTACTATATGTTTTAGGAATGGCGTGGCTTATTTCCCCCGCACGCAGGGAGTGGCGGTTCTATATTCCGTGGTCGGCCGCCACGCCGCCGTCGCCGCGCCGCCGCCACAAACTTATCTGAACTAGTAGCCAAAAGTGGAACTAACGAAATAACTGACCGGAATTAAAGAACACGATAAAGAAAAAGCCCATTTTTTTCAATTTATCACCTTAACTACTGGTGATCATTCGGATACGTCAGTAAAGCTGTCATTGGATACAATACTTAAAAGAAGCATTTTGAAATATAACTAATATTAGTCGTTTTGCTGAATGTATACAACGGAATGCTGGAGTCAAGTCTGCTCATGATTAAAGTAATAACATTCAACAATGATCCGTTTATGACTATTGTAGTGTATATGTCACTGTATAATTATGAACTTCGTTAGTTTATAATCCATCAGTATTATTTCCGTTAGATTATAACTTTCGAAAAATTGTGAACCAGTTCACAATTTAATAAATTGTGAACTGGTATCTAACACGCTGGCAACGTAACGCACCTTACGCTAATAAATAGTCTGCCTAGGTGCGAGCAACTTGGAAGTACCGCACACAGGCTACTACCACGGTACCATTCGCTTTGCTCGCTCGGCTCGCGCGCGATTGGTCACAGTTCTAACCTAACCCATTTCCTTCAGTTCAGAATTTTTCGACAGTTTATAATCTAACGGAAATAATACCGATTCATTATAAACGAATGATTCTCACAATTTTACGGTGGCATATATACTAACATCTATAAATATACTATGATAACAGATATAACATACACATACTTTAATATCACGCTTGTAATTGTCCCCAAAGAGTTAGGCGGAGGCGCACCTATTAGTGTACCCACATTTCGCCAGATATGTTTAAGGCCCATGTAATAGGGAGCGAGCTTGTTGCCATCAGAGGCAATACCGCGGAGCAGAGGCGTAACCTTTCGGGTTTTACAGGCGTAATAAGCTATGTAATTCAAAACTATTTAGGTACCCTTGTATTTATAAACTAACACAACACATAGAACGTCCTGGACACAATAAAAATATCAATTGTTGCAGTTACATGCACACAGCATAACATTCAGCGTTACTGACACAAATAGGTAATGTATCATTAGGAAGTGCTATTTATTATCATTTAATTACAATGCAAAATTAAACAAAAGACAGCTACCTACATTCGAACTGCGCAGCACCCATCAAAGTCATTGACTTTACTGACTCACATAAAAATACTTACATTCCAAGTTACTTGTAAAAGAATAGTAAGTAGAAAAGGAAAAATGGTTACCTATTTCTTATAAAAACAATATATCGTGATGTTGATAGTACGGTTCCGGCCATATTTTGTTTTTCAGACGCGGTAAGGTATGTCCGACAAATCCATTCGATAAATCATTAGACTAACGGAAAAGTAAATTATTGGGAGTAATTATGTGAGTAATACTGTAGGTAAAGTTCATTAACTCTTGGCCGTGACCACAAATGCAACCGCCTGTTGGTCGAGGTCGTTTTATACAAGGTGGGGTTTTAAAATTAATGGTTGCGGTCATATTCAGTACCTTGTGTGCCCGATGTGCCCAGACTGATGAAAACGCAATGATGTCTGAGGTACAGTCAGCCCAAATGCTCAGAATGAATTTAAATTTAACCTTAAACATAATTTCGAGCGCTTAGCAAATTCAAGTCTTGACCGAAGGTAGAAAGAAGGTCAGAGGAAGGAAGGCCTTAGTTTGAAGGCACATTTTACTATTTTATTTTTCATATAATTTAAAAAATTAATAACTTCTATCCATTAGTTAATTTCACAATAAATAATAATTTAATTATTATAAAGCAAGTCTATTTCATTTGTAACATTTTAACTTGATCTAACTGACTTAAAAAACCGGCCAAGTGCATGTCAGACCACACACAATGAAGGATTCCGTAGTTGGGATGAATTTATCCCAAATACAACATAATATATCGCAGTCAATTCTCCAACTGCAAATGTAAATTTGTAATCGCATTTTTTTAAATGTTTTTGAATTAAAGACAAGAAAGATTATTACAAGACAGATTGATAGAAGCATTTATTGGCATTACAGCAGAAAAATACACCTTATAACTATAAAAAACAGAAAACAATGATTGTAATGCCAAAAGGGCCTCAGCTCAGCATAATGTCAGATAATAACACAAAGTGTGCCATCTGACGCTGATTTTCAGCTGCAACCCACGAGTGCCATACGCTAGAATAATAAACAGGGAACTGTGTGTCCATTTTAATAAATTAGGCATCACAATAAATAATGTAATAAAAGATAGGATAATATAAAAAAAATATAAAAAATAATTAAACTATAAATTAATGATTTCGGACTTTTTTCTTCAAACAAGGCAGAAATATGAACTAAATATTCGATGTTGTGTAGTAGGTAGGTTTTAATGTCAGTGAATTTTTAAATATTAAGTAGATGAATTTACAAATCAGCCATCTCCCCCCTAAAGCACTTCAACACCCCCCAATTTTCTGGGCCCCTTACCGCTCCCCTCTAGGCCTCCAGCGCCCACAAGGGGGCGTAATCGTTCACTTTGGGAAAGACTGGTCTAGGGTATGCACCGGCCATACTCTAGCCGTTTTTAGAGCAGCGGTGATGAAATAATTTATACAAGCCTGTCTGTTCGAACCTACGACCTACAACTTGTAACTTGTGACCATTTCTATTGGGCCAACACTGCTGTGTTTTTTATTTGATTTGATTTTGAATCTATAAAGGTTCTACTGATAGTACCTACAATGACAGTATACAATTGGATTCACGGCCATCAGTTTCCACTTTTTAATTAAAATAGATTATGATAAAAAACTTTTATACAAAAAAACCTTTTACAAAATATTGCTTTTCCCGATACAGGGACGTTAATCGTTGAGGAGTTCTCCTAGTACTTAACCATCAGCTCCACTTCTCCATATGCATTGTGACGAGCATAAATTGCATTGCAGCCATATTAAAGTAATCGAATCGCAACCCGTGAAATACTTATTATTGAGTAATTCCGGTGGCCATTTGTGGTCTTTATCATCAGTTCCACTTCACCAAATGGTGCTTTCCAAGAAAAATTGCATGAGTTACTATAAAAAAGAATCATCGGCGCGATATTGAGTTATTCGTCCATTTGTCGCGCAAAGAACAAGATGGCTTACCTTAGAATAATGACATAGCAGCATGGAATTAGTAAGTACTTACTATTATGGCAACATGGAATTAGTATGTACTATAAATGGAATTAGTATGAATTATCTTGTACTATTAAATGAGCATTCTCTATTTTCACCAGAGCAGAGCTCGGTCGACAAGGTACTATTATTTACTTATGTGTACCTTTTCGTAAAGGATGACTCATGCTCAAGTACTCGCAATTCCGGAATCCCCAAGGTCCCCGTTGCTATCTGAAGACTAAAGCCAAGGTTTCTTAGTGATTACATTTTCATTTTAGAGCCATCAAAAATTCATTACAAACCACATGAGTTTCTTTTTCCTGTAAGTACTTAATTTTGACCTCGCGTTAATATAGTCTTGGTATGGGCTTCCTTTTATGGATATAAGTAGGTAGTTTTAGAGGTCCGGCCAAGAAGAAAATTAAGTTTTCTTAACCAAGAATAACCAGCCTATAACGTTCCCACTGCTGGGATAGAGATCTCCTCTGTGAAAGTGAGTGGGCCATAATCCACCACGCGGGACCACTGTGGGTTTAGGTTGTGACGGCATGAGCAATGGGTAGCTTACCGTCCAATAAGGATCAGACCCGGATCGACGGCGCGTTGTGTTCCACGCGCCTCAAAGAGATGTCAGCAGAATTGACGGGGTCCGATAGGGCCGATGCCTGCCGGGGTTGCGAAGAAAACCGAAAGGGAGATCGTGGCCCCCGGCAACAGGGCAACCGAAGGAACACGGGTGGGTTTTAGTCAGTAAGAGTCTGACACGCCCTCCCGCTGCGCCCACAGCGGGAGAAGTTATTTGACGATTTTCCAAACAAAAAAAAAAAAAAAAGATTGTGACGGCATCTACAACGCTACATGCGAACGGCGCATCACCTTGACGTCATGCAAAATTCTATATCGCGCAAGCAGAGTTTACCACGCAACGAGCATGTATTCAACATTCCACCGGACACAACACCCATCATGGGGCCTAAAACGGCCCCTTTGGTAGAATCATAATATGATAATATTATGAATCATAATATTAAAAGTCACAAACTGACAATTCATAATATTATCTGCGTTCAATTCATATAACGCAATTCATCTGTGTGACAGTTTTGTATTATAATGAAATACCGTTCACACTGTAGAAAACTAAATAAAAGTCTAATTTGATTAATAAAAACTGTTAAGAAAAATTTGCCGGTAAAATTACGGTCTTCATTTTTTCATGCGGCAATATTAACACCAAATATGATTCTGATATGAATTGAATTGAATATGTTTCAGCTAATATGTGTCACCCTAGAGGAATTGCTGGGAATTAAGAAAGTGAATTGCTTTTATTTCGTTTTTTCTTTCTTTTCTTTCTTTCTTTTAGAGGAATTGCTAATGTGGCCGTTTTAGACTCGCTGGTCGGATGATCCTCCCTTTTCTATGGAGGATGAGTGAAATTTACACCCTGTTTCTCATACCTCTTCTATAGTTTCTTCGAATTTTTTCAAGATCCTGAGTTTTCCGTTACTTATCTATAAATCGTAGATAGCACGTTTTCGTGATAATATGTTATTCGTTGATATTTTCATTTTTTTATGAAATTATGCTCACACAGCTTACCAGGTTTTTTTTTCGGCAAGTCAATTTCAAAAGGGCTATTTTATATTTTTCTAAAACGAAGTTTAAAACATCGTCAACGTTTTTTTTTTTACAGTAGTTAATTTATAAAATATCAGAATTTATACATACAGATAAAAAAAAAAAAAAAAAAAAAAAAACATTTAATTTGTATGCATTGCAGTGATGATATTTTTATTTAATTTGCTGTTCACGATTTTTTGCAATGCCAGACAGATCATTTGCAATGGTACATTAGTTAGTAACTGGTTGTAATACCTATTCTTTGTTTGCAATATAGGTAATTACCATACTTATGATCTAAGCACTTGTATTAATAGATAAGAAGGTAACTACGTAAAACAAGGGTTTACGTAGTTACATAACATTATGAGAATCATTTAGATACTTAGGTACTTATTTCTTCTTTTGCGTTGGATCTCGAAATTATTTGGAAAAGCATTGGTCATAATATCCCTTTTGTCATAATTACGTGAAATCTTCATGACTATATTAATTCTCAAAATCCTAAAATAACCCTCGACAGAAAAACTAGCGTCTGGTCCTCTACATATAAAATAAAGGGAAATAAAGATTCCTTTTTTTTGGGTGGGAAATTATCAAATAACTTTTCCCACTCTGGGTGGAGCGGGAGGGCATGACAGACTCTTACTGACTAAAACCCACCCGTGTTCTTTCGGTTGCTGAATATTTCCAGGGGCCACGGTAACCCTTCCGGACAATTACTGCAAACCCCGGCAGAAATAAAGTTTCCCCGGATTATATTCATTTATAAGTTTAGTGTAGATGACATTGTAGGTACTATTGTTGTTAACACAATGACTTGATTTGACATTACGTAAGCAACAAAAATACCTAACAAACAAGATGCACAAAAAATGCATATGTGCGAAGAAAGAAGAAGAACAAGAAAGAAGAGAAATGCGTAATGAATCTCAAATATGAAAATAAATTTATGCTTTTTAGGGTTCCGTACCAAAATGGTAAAAAGTAACCCTTATGGTGCGACTCAGTCTGTCTGTCACAGCTAAATATCTTATGAACGACTAATGCTATCAACTTGAAATTTTGAATAGTTTTAGATGACGTTTGCCCAACTATTTTTCTAATAAGATTTTTTTTTTTGCAACTCGTACTGAACGGGAGTCTTAAGAATTTGAAGTGGGGCTACCAAGCCATGTGGGGTATCATATGAATAAGCGCTATTTGCACATTCTCAAAATTTTTTTTTTTTTTGGCCGCATTGTTTTCGACTTTTGAAAAAAAATGTAAAAAAAACCGTTCACCCCCCCTTATCTCCGAAGTTTGTATAAAGAAAAAAATTAAATTATCCAATGTGATAGAAGTTTATGAAAAGATTACAGGAAAAATAAAGCCATGTCTACATACACATATATACAACACACATGTAGCACACTTTCAGAAATCATCAACAAAAATTACATTAGTTCCACTATCGGTCAAGAGATGGCGCTGTTAGGACTGCAATATTCTACACCGCAAATTCTTCAACGAATATAGACCTCGCCGATTAAAATTTAATATGATGGTACGGAACCCTCGGTGCGTGAGTCCAACTCGTTCTTGATCGGTATTTTTATTACTTTATTTATCATCACTGTAATATTTTCAACACAATGTATTTCGATAAGAAATAAATGACTTATGACTTATAAATATTGCACGTGGCGATCAGTATTTTTTATCCTATCACCACAGGAAATACCAATAATTGATGAGCATAATTATACACACTTTACTTAATACAAGAGGTGGTAAATATCTTAGAGAGATTAACAGTCTAATTACGTAACCCACTTGACTCTCAGTCACAATCCCTTAAGTTTTTGCAAACAACAATATCTAGTGCAACTTCAAAAAGGCATAATTTAGTCCATTTGCAGAAATACCACTATTGTTCACACTACTATGCAAATAATCACAATGACTCTACTCTAAATAATGACGTCACACATACCGTAATAACACTAATGGATAATCTTCTTATATAAGAAAATGGACGTGAAAAAATTACTTATAACATCTAACAGAAAGTAGTAGATCATCGACAGTCTTTAATACTATAGTAAGTAATGAGTGATTGTCGAAAGAAGATCGCGTGCGCCGTCAATTCACTCTCTAACCATTAGACCATTACTTTTTATTTCCTAGCTATTCCAAATGACTAAGTAATGCACATAATGAATGGTAGGAAAATAGCTGTTAATGTAATAAAATGTTATTATGTAACATAGTTTTATAATAACTGCATCTACAGTTGAATGATTCTGGCTCTAGCAAATTATTGTTCTTTACTCTGTGTGGATGTTAAATATAAAAAAAAACAGTGGCACTCCGGGAGTGCCGACAGAAGTGAAAACTTGACCAAGATCGCCTTTGTAGAAGAAAAATACTTGTATAGAACATTGGTCCGTAACGTAATATAAATAAAGAGCAAAATCACGTTTACAAAAATGAGGTGTCGTCACAGTGTCGCGAAATCAATGGTTTAGTCCCATCTCAAAAATGCCCAACGCACCTAAAGAAGTTTTCACTTCAATATTTATGTTCTCTACGCAAGTTATGGACTTAATACAGCAGTGATAGCCTAGTGGTGTGACCGTCGGACTGCTAAATCATAGGTTCTGAGTTGGACCCCAAGGCACGCTGTCTTTTCGGAATCATGTGCGTATTGTTTAGTTATCACTTGCTTCAAAAGCCGTGAATGAAAACATCGTGAGGAAACCGGCATACCGGAGATATATTTCTCGACGGCTTGTGAAGCTAAGTCAGACGCCCATGGGCGGCATAAAAACTCAGACACCAGGTTATTCACCAATCCCATGAAAAAGAAAGATGTACTTAATGCTAATCTTTGACAGTAGTGCACCTTAAGTAAATTATAACTTATTGTGGTGTTATTCCTATTTATTTATTATTTTTTAATTGCAAAAACATTACCGTATCCAGGCGAAACTAAGCTAGAATAAGCTAATTCCATTTCACTGTTAGTGCTATTATGGAATAGATTATATTTAAGATTTTTACTGATCGCCATCTTGATCAGTGATTCGGAAACCTGGAACAAACAATACTAAAAGTTATTGCAGTGCAAGTATTATTTCATGCTGCAAAAATTATATTTTCTTTAGGGTATTCTAAATCTAGGGGACTATGTAAGTCTGCATGTGGAGAATTAGAATTAGCTTATATAAGCCAATTTCTTTAGATGGCAGTTTTCATGCATTGCTTCGCTTCCCAAATCTATAATTCTGTACTTATATAATATATAATAATATTAATTATAAGAAGAAGAAGAAGAAAATATTTTATTTGGGGCACGCACAGGAAATACAAAACATAATAAAAAAGGTACAAACATTAACAAAAATAAAAAAGGAGCATTCTAGACTAACAAAAAAAAAAGAAAAAAATACGACCTGTGCGAGGCCAAAAAGGCTCCTATCTCAGCATGATGCTGCGATATTTAAAAATAAATAAATACCGCAGCGCTGGTATTCTTAATTATAATATTATTGAATTATATAATTACTTATATTATTATATATTTGTTAGTTTATATGTAGCGGGTAATCTTTGGAACTACCAGTCGGATTTTTGGGTACGGATGCTTGGATAGCCCAATTTTTGAGGAAGGCTATGTTAAATCACGCTACGACCCTTAGGAGTCGAGCAAAACGAAAAAAAAAAAAAACATAGAAAGGTAAGCGAAAACGAAGTAATGGCGCTAATGGGCGATAGGAGACGAGTGATGCGACCGCGAGGGTCGCGTTCCGAAATTTCAAATAAAATCATCTCAAGCAAAACATTCTTATTACTCCAACAGGAATACAGATCTACAAAAATAATTAAAAAAAAACTTTGACAATATCAATGAGACAGTAATACAAAGAATGTGTTGTTTACATTCAAAAGTAACAGGTATTTTTGTTTACATACTCCATACTATGTATTCTTGAGAATTGTGAATGACAACAATGGAAACAAAATAGCGTCGACTCGTTTTTACCGACGACGTCATAATTATTTGTTGGAATCCGGCGGAAATTTGTATTGAATTTTTAAACACTAAGTATACATTCGATTGATAAGATTTAGTCGAACTGAACTTATACCTGATGTCCTAACTCAAATATGATAATTGTAACGTTAAAATAGGCGTCCAGCGTGATAGTCAGTGATCGTCGCCGCATATGGACTTCGACGAAACCAGAGATATCCGAATTAGCCATATCAGCGACAAAGTAGGTAAGTACCTATACTGGATTTTTCACAGCGCTCCAGAAGCAATAACATTGAACTTGCCTGGGAATTGAAACCGCAAACGGAAAATATCGAAATTCAAACACCAAAGAACATCGATGGCACCAGAAATTGAAATTCATACTAAACCATCATTAAACCATAGACAACTTCGAGCAGCCATTGTTGTTTACATCTTTGGCAAATTTGAAAACCTGGTGTATACATTGATTGCTCGCATGCATGCATGCATATTGCATACCCTTCAAACCGGAACAGAATCACACTGCACCGGTTGGCGGCAGAAATAGTTACGAAAACATTTTTTTTGGACCGTAAAAATTAAACAGAGGTTTTATTTTGCACTGTTTGGATAAGAAATGGTCCTTCGATGAATTAATAAATTGCAAATACATCAAACCGACAGTTAATCGTAAATTTTCCATCGGATATAGTAGGTTCGTCATACCATTTCGTGTTTTGATTCTGTGATTGATAAATTTTATTTAAACAAAAACACTTTTACACGTCAAAAATAACATTATTTTTGTTTTAAACCTAGATGAGTTTGGTTTTTACTGTCCGACTACTCTGAGAAGAAAGACCGAAACACTTGGAGGTCACAGTCTCTTTTAAAGTTCAGTATGTACGTATAATCTTGGATGAACATGATTGTGTTAATTTGAATTTGAATTTTTATTTTCAAGGTAGGCCCTACCTTGAAAATAAAAATTCAAATACAAATATTTTTATTTGTAGAACACTGGTAAACAAAAATGTACAGATATTAATAATAATAAAATGAATGCTATGTCTTGCCGTCAACGGCGCACAAATATTCTGATTATAATTTCAAATTAATTAGTAATAAATGCTACAAAACATTAACGTTAACAAATGAAATTTTAACAATTCAAAATTAATAGATATTTAAAAACTTTATTCATTGTTATTTTATTCAACTACCATAACAATATATTAAATCACAGAAAAACATTAAAATTCAATTAAATTCAATAAACATTTAATTAATTAACAAATTAAAAGTATCTAATAAAAAAATCAAAATGTCAATAAATTATAATTTGTCGTCTAGATACTCATTGATTGTGTAATAAGCTTTTATATTTAATAAATTAAGAACCGCCTTTTTAAAATGGTGTATATGGAAAACTTTCATTGGATTGAGTATTTTGTTATATATTTTGGGTGCCATTCTTAAAATATGTAGTAGATCAAACTACTATATGTTTTAGGAATGGCGTGGCTTATTTCCCCCGCACGCAGGGAGTGGCGGTTCTATATTCCGTGGTCGGCCGCCACGCCGCCGTCGCCGCGCCGCCGCCACAAACTTATCTGAACTAGTAGCCAAAAGTGGAACTAACGAAATAACTGACCGGAATTAAAGAACACGATAAAGAAAAAGCCCATTTTTTTCAATTTATCACCTTAACTACTGGTGATCATTCGGATACGTCAGTAAAGCTGTCATTGGATACAATACTTAAAAGAAGCATTTTGAAATATAACTAATATTAGTCGTTTTGCTGAATGTATACAACGGAATGCTGGAGTCAAGTCTGCTCATGATTAAAGTAATAACATTCAACAATGATCCGTTTATGACTATTGTAGTGTATATGTCACTGTATAATTATGAACTTCGTTAGTTTATAATCCATCAGTATTATTTCCGTTAGATTATAACTTTCGAAAAATTGTGAACCAGTTCACAATTTAATAAATTGTGAACTGGTATCTAACACGCTGGCAACGTAACGCACCTTACGCTAATAAATAGTCTGCCTAGGTGCGAGCAACTTGGAAGTACCGCACACAGGCTACTACCACGGTACCATTCGCTTTGCTCGCTCGGCTCGCGCGCGATTGGTCACAGTTCTAACCTAACCCATTTCCTTCAGTTCAGAATTTTTCGACAGTTTATAATCTAACGGAAATAATACCGATTCATTATAAACGAATGATTCTCACAATTTTACGGTGGCATATATACTAACATCTATAAATATACTATGATAACAGATATAACATACACATACTTTAATATCACGCTTGTAATTGTCCCCAAAGAGTTAGGCGGAGGCGCACCTATTAGTGTACCCACATTTCGCCAGATATGTTTAAGGCCCATGTAATAGGGAGCGAGCTTGTTGCCATCAGAGGCAATACCGCGGAGCAGAGGCGTAACCTTTCGGGTTTTACAGGCGTAATAAGCTATGTAATTCAAAACTATTTAGGTACCCTTGTATTTATAAACTAACACAACACATAGAACGTCCTGGACACAATAAAAATATCAATTGTTGCAGTTACATGCACACAGCATAACATTCAGCGTTACTGACACAAATAGGTAATGTATCATTAGGAAGTGCTATTTATTATCATTTAATTACAATGCAAAATTAAACAAAAGACAGCTACCTACATTCGAACTGCGCAGCACCCATCAAAGTCATTGACTTTACTGACTCACATAAAAATACTTACATTCCAAGTTACTTGTAAAAGAATAGTAAGTAGAAAAGGAAAAATGGTTACCTATTTCTTATAAAAACAATATATCGTGATGTTGATAGTACGGTTCCGGCCATATTTTGTTTTTCAGACGCGGTAAGGTATGTCCGACAAATCCATTCGATAAATCATTAGACTAACGGAAAAGTAAATTATTGGGAGTAATTATGTGAGTAATACTGTAGGTAAAGTTCATTAACTCTTGGCCGTGACCACAAATGCAACCGCCTGTTGGTCGAGGTCGTTTTATACAAGGTGGGGTTTTAAAATTAATGGTTGCGGTCATATTCAGTACCTTGTGTGCCCGATGTGCCCAGACTGATGAAAACGCAATGATGTCTGAGGTACAGTCAGCCCAAATGCTCAGAATGAATTTAAATTTAACCTTAAACATAATTTCGAGCGCTTAGCAAATTCAAGTCTTGACCGAAGGTAGAAAGAAGGTCAGAGGAAGGAAGGCCTTAGTTTGAAGGCACATTTTACTATTTTATTTTTCATATAATTTAAAAAATTAATAACTTCTATCCATTAGTTAATTTCACAATAAATAATAATTTAATTATTATAAAGCAAGTCTATTTCATTTGTAACATTTTAACTTGATCTAACTGACTTAAAAAACCGGCCAAGTGCATGTCAGACCACACACAATGAAGGATTCCGTAGTTGGGATGAATTTATCCCAAATACAACATAATATATCGCAGTCAATTCTCCAACTGCAAATGTAAATTTGTAATCGCATTTTTTTAAATGTTTTTGAATTAAAGACAAGAAAGATTATTACAAGACAGATTGATAGAAGCATTTATTGGCATTACAGCAGAAAAATACACCTTATAACTATAAAAAACAGAAAACAATGATTGTAATGCCAAAAGGGCCTCAGCTCAGCATAATGTCAGATAATAACACAAAGTGTGCCATCTGACGCTGATTTTCAGCTGCAACCCACGAGTGCCATACGCTAGAATAATAAACAGGGAACTGTGTGTCCATTTTAATAAATTAGGCATCACAATAAATAATGTAATAAAAGATAGGATAATATAAAAAAAATATAAAAAATAATTAAACTATAAATTAATGATTTCGGACTTTTTTCTTCAAACAAGGCAGAAATATGAACTAAATATTCGATGTTGTGTAGTAGGTAGGTTTTAATGTCAGTGAATTTTTAAATATTAAGTAGATGAATTTACAAATCAGCCATCTCCCCCCTAAAGCACTTCAACACCCCCCAATTTTCTGGGCCCCTTACCGCTCCCCTCTAGGCCTCCAGCGCCCACAAGGGGGCGTAATCGTTCACTTTGGGAAAGACTGGTCTAGGGTATGCACCGGCCATACTCTAGCCGTTTTTAGAGCAGCGGTGATGAAATAATTTATACAAGCCTGTCTGTTCGAACCTACGACCTACAACTTGTAACTTGTGACCATTTCTATTGGGCCAACACTGCTGTGTTTTTTATTTGATTTGATTTTGAATCTATAAAGGTTCTACTGATAGTACCTACAATGACAGTATACAATTGGATTCACGGCCATCAGTTTCCACTTTTTAATTAAAATAGATTATGATAAAAAACTTTTATACAAAAAAACCTTTTACAAAATATTGCTTTTCCCGATACAGGGACGTTAATCGTTGAGGAGTTCTCCTAGTACTTAACCATCAGCTCCACTTCTCCATATGCATTGTGACGAGCATAAATTGCATTGCAGCCATATTAAAGTAATCGAATCGCAACCCGTGAAATACTTATTATTGAGTAATTCCGGTGGCCATTTGTGGTCTTTATCATCAGTTCCACTTCACCAAATGGTGCTTTCCAAGAAAAATTGCATGAGTTACTATAAAAAAGAATCATCGGCGCGATATTGAGTTATTCGTCCATTTGTCGCGCAAAGAACAAGATGGCTTACCTTAGAATAATGACATAGCAGCATGGAATTAGTAAGTACTTACTATTATGGCAACATGGAATTAGTATGTACTATAAATGGAATTAGTATGAATTATCTTGTACTATTAAATGAGCATTCTCTATTTTCACCAGAGCAGAGCTCGGTCGACAAGGTACTATTATTTACTTATGTGTACCTTTTCGTAAAGGATGACTCATGCTCAAGTACTCGCAATTCCGGAATCCCCAAGGTCCCCGTTGCTATCTGAAGACTAAAGCCAAGGTTTCTTAGTGATTACATTTTCATTTTAGAGCCATCAAAAATTCATTACAAACCACATGAGTTTCTTTTTCCTGTAAGTACTTAATTTTGACCTCGCGTTAATATAGTCTTGGTATGGGCTTCCTTTTATGGATATTAGTAGGTAGTTTTAGAGGTCCGGTCAAGAAGAAAATTAAGTTTTCTTAAACAAGCATAACCAGCCTATAACGTTCCCACTGCTGGGATAGAGATCTCCTCTGTGAAAGTGAGTGGGCCATAATCCACCACGCGGGACCACTGTGGGTTTAGGTTGTGACGGCATGAGCAATGGGTAGCTTACCGTCCAATAAGGATCAGACCCGGATCGACGGCGCGTTGTGTTCCACGCGCCTCAAAGAGATGTCAGCAGAATTGACGGGGTCCGATAGGGCCGATGCCTGCCGGGGTTGCGAAGAAAACCGAAAGGGAGATCGTGGCCCCCGGCAACAGGACAACCGAAGGAACACGGGTGGGTTTTAGTCAGTAAGAGTCTGACACGCCCTCGCGCTGCGCCCAGAGCGGGAGAAGTTATTTGATGATTTCCAAAACAAAAAAAAAAGGTTGTGACGGCATCTACAACGCTACATGCGAACGGCGCATCACCATGACGTCACGCAAAATCCTATATCGCGCAATCAGAGTTTACCACGCGACGAGCATGTATTCAACATTCCACCGGACACAACACCCATCATGGGGCCTAAAACGGCCCCTTTGGTAGAATCATAATATGATAATATTATGAATCATAATATTAAAAGTCACAAACTGACAATTCATAATATTATCTGCGTTCAATTCATATAACGCAATTCATCTGTGTGACAGTTTTGTATTATAATGAAATACCGTTCACACTGTAGAAAACTAAATAAAAGTCTAATTTGATTAATAAAAACTGTTAAGAAAAATTTGCCGGTAAAATTACGGTCTTCATTTTTTCATGCGGCAATACACCAAATATAATTCTGATATGAATTGAATTGAATATGTTTCAACTAATATGTGTCGCCATTAAGGAATTGCTGGGAATTAAGAAAATGAATTGCTTTTAGAGGAATTGCTAATGTGGCCGTTTTAGACCCGCTGGTCGGATGATCCTTCCTTTTCTATGGAGGATGAGTGAAGTTTACACCCTGTTTCTCATACCTCTCTAGTTTCTTCGAATTTTTTCAAGACCATGAGTTTTCCGTTACTTATCTATAAATTTTAGATAGCACGTTTTCGTGATAATATGTTATTCGTTTATTTTTTTTGTATGAAATTATGCTCACATAGCTTCCCAGGTTTTTTTTCCGGTAAGTCAATTTCAAAGGGCTATTTTATCTTTTTCTAAAACGAAGTTTAAAACATCGTCAACGTTTTTTTTTTATAGTAGTTAATTTATAAAATATCAGAAAATATACATACATATAAAATTAAAAAAAAAAAAAAAACATTTAATTTGTATGCATTGCAGTGATGATATTTTTATTTAATTTGTTGTTCACGATTTTTTGCAATGCCAGACAGATCATTTGCAATGGTACATTAGTTAGTAACTGGTTGTAATACCTATTCTTTGTTTGCAATATAGGTAATTACCATACTTATGATACCATACTAAGCACTTGTATTAATAGATAAGAAGGTAACTACGTAAAACAAGGGTTTTACGTAGTTACATAACATTATGAGAATCATTTAGATACTTAGGTACTTATTTCTTCTTTTGCGTTGGATCTCGAAATTATTTGGAAAAGCATTGGTCATAATATCCCTTTTGTCATAATTACGTGAAATCTTCATGACATATTAATTCTCAAAATCCTAAAATAACCCTCGACAGAAAAACTAGCGTCTGGTCCTCTACATATAAAATAAAGGGAAATAAAGATTCCTTTTTTTGGGTGGGAAATTATCAAATAACTTTTCCCACTCTGGGTGGAGCGGGAGGGCGTGACAGACTCTTACTGACTAAAACCCACCCGTGTTCTTTCAGTTGCTGAATATTTCCAGGGGCCACGGTAACCCTTCCGGACAATTACTGCAAACCCCGGCAGAAATAAAGTTTCCCCGGATTATATTCATTTATAAGTTTAGTGTAGATGACATTGTAGGTACTATTGTTGTTAACACAATGACTTGATTTGACATTACGTAAGCAACAAAAATACCTAACAAACAAGATGCACAAAAAATGCATATGTGCGAAGAAAGAAGAAGAACAAGAAAGAAGAGAAATGCGTAATGAATCTCAACTATGAAAATAAATGTATGCTTTTTAGGGTTCCGTACCAAAATGGTAAAAAGGAACCCTTATGGTGCGACTCAGTCTGTCTGTCACAGCTAAATATCTCATGAACGACTAATGCTATCAACTTGAAATTTTGAATAGTTTTAGATGACGTTTACCCAACTATTTTTCTAATAAGATTTTTTTTTTGCAACTCGTACTGAACGGGAGTCTTAAGAATTTGAAGTGGGGCTACCAAGCCATGTGGGGTATCATATGAAAAAGCGCTATTTGCACATTCTCAAAATATTTTTTTTTTGGCCGCATTGTTTTCGACTTCTGAAGAAAATACCGTTCACCCCCCCTTATCTCCGAAGTTTGTATAGAGAAAAAAATGAAATTATCCAATGTGATAGAAGTTTATGAAAAGATTACAGGAAAAATAAAGCCATGTCTACATACACATATACAACACACATGTAGCACACTTTCAGAAATCATCAACAAAAATTACATTAGTTCCACTATCGGTCAAGAGATGGCGCTGATAGGACTGCCATATTCTACACCGCAAATTCTCCAACGAATATAGACCTCGCCGATTAAAATTTAATATGATGGTACGGAACCCTCGGTGCGTGAGTCCAACTCGTTCTTGATCGGTATTTTTATTACTTTATTTATCATCACTGTAATATTTTCAACACAATGTATTTCGATAAGAAATAAATGACTTATGACTTATACATATTGCACGTGGCGATAAGTATTTTTTATCCTATCACCACAGGAAATACCAATAATTTATGAGCATAATTATACACACTTTACTTAATACAAGAGGTGGTAAATATCTTAGAGAGATTAACAATCTAATTACGTAACCCACTTGACTCTCAGTCACAATCCCTTAAGTTTTTGCAAACAACAATATCTAGTGCAACTTCAAAAGACATAATCGTTTAGTCCATTTGCAGAAATATCACTATTGTTCACACTACTATGCAAATAATCACAATGACTCTACTCTAAATAATGACGTCACACATACCGTAATAACACTAATGGATAATCTTCTTATATAAGAAAATGGACGTGAAAAAATTACATATAACATCTAACAGAAAGTAGTAGATCATCGACAGTCTTTAATACTATAGTAAGTAATGAGTGATTGTCGAAAGAAGATCGCGTGCGCCGTCAATTCACTCTCTAACCATTAGACCATTACTTTTTATTTCCTAGCTATTCCAAATGACTAAGTAATGCACATAATGAATGGTAGGAAAATAGCTGTTAATGTAATAAAATGTTATTATGTAACATAGTTTTACAATAACTGCATCTGCAGTTGAATTATTGTGGCTCTAGCAAATTATTGTTTTTTACTTTGTGTGGATGTTAAATAAAAAAAAACAGTGGCACTCCGGGTGTGCCGACAGAAGTGAAAACTTTACCAAGATGGGTAGAAGAAAAATACTTGTATAGAACATTGGTCCGTAAACTTATCTAAATAAAGAGTACAATCGCATTTACAAAACCTTTAGAGTAAAAATACTTGCATAGAACATTGATCTGTAACGTAATATAAATAAAGAGCCCAATCGCGTTTACAAAAATGAGGTGTCGTCACAGTGTCGCGAAATCAATGGTTTAGTCCCATCTCAAAAATGCCCAACGCACCTAAAGAAGTTTTCACTTCAGTAATATAAACGTTTATGTTCTCTACACAAGTTATGGACTTAATACAGCAGTGATAGCCTAGTGGTGTGACCGTCGGACTGCTAAGTCATAGGTTCTGAGTTGGACCCCAAGGCACGCTGTCTTTTCGGAATCATGTGCGTATTGTTTAGTTATCACTTGCTTCAAAAGCCGTGAATGAAAACATCGTGAGGAAACCGGCATACCGGAGATATATTTCTCGACGGCTTGTGAAGCTAAGTCAGACGCCCATGGGCGGCATAAAAACTCTGACAGTAGGTTAGTCACTAACCACACGAAAAAGAAAGATGTACTTAATGCTAATCTTTGACAGTAGTGCACGAACAAGGAGATATTCTCAAGTTATGTACCTTAAGTAAATTATAACTTATTGTGGTGTTATTCCTATTTATTTATTATTTTTTAATTGCAAAAACAATACCGTATCCAGGCGAAACTAAGCTAGAATAAGCTAATTCCATTTCACTATTAGTGCTATTATGGAATAGATTATATTTAAGATTTTTACTGATCGCCATCTTGATCAGTGATTCGGATACCTGAAACGAACAATACTAAAAGTTATTGCAGTGCAAGTATTATTTCATGCTGCAATAATTATATTTTCTTTAGGGCATTCTAAATCTAGGGGACTATGTAAGTCTGCATGCGGAGAATTAGAATTAGCTTATATAGCCAATTTCTTTAGATGACAGTTTTCATGCATTGCTTTGCTTCCCAAATCTATAATTCTGTACTTATATAATATATAATAATATTAATTATAAAAAGAAGAAGAAGAAGAAGAAGAAGAAAATATTTTATTTGGGACACGCACAGGAAATACAAAACATAATAAAAAAAAGGTACAAACATTAACAAAAATAAAAAAAGGAGCATTCTAGACTAACAAAAAAAAAAGAAAAAAATACGACCTGTGCGAGGCCAAAAAGGCTCCTATCTCAGCATGATGCTGCGATATTTAAAAATAAATAAATACCGCAGTGCTGGTATTCTTAATTATAATATTATTTAATTAAATTATTACTTATAATATTATGTATTTGTTAGTTTATACGTAGCGGGTAATCTTTGGAACTACCAATCGGATTTGAAAAAGTCTTCTTGCTTGGATAGCCCAATTTTTGAGGAAGGCTATGTTAAATCACGCTACGACCCTTAGGAGCAAAACAAAAAAAAAAAAACATAGAACGGTAAGCGAAAACGAAGTAATGGCGCTAATGGGCGATAGGAGACGAGTGATGCGACCCGGCGGGTCGCGTTCCGAAATTTCAAATAAATCATCTCAAGCAAAACATTTTTATTACCCCAACAGGAGTACAGATCTACAAAAATAATTTTAAAAAAACTTTGACAATATCAATGAGCCAGCA
Organism: Omphaloscelis lunosa; assembly: GCA_916610215.1. Lineage (NCBI taxonomy): Eukaryota > Metazoa > Arthropoda > Insecta > Lepidoptera > Noctuidae > Omphaloscelis > Omphaloscelis lunosa. Next base: position 5,051,919 of record OU744247.1, read on the forward strand.
ATACAAAGAATGTGTTGTTTACATTCAAAAGTAACAGGTATTTTTGTTTACATACTCCATACTATGTATTCTTGAGAAGTGTGAATGACAACAATGGAAACAAAATAGCGTCGACTCGTTTTTACCGACGACGTCATAATTATTTGTTGGAATCCGGCGGAAATTTGTATTGAATTTTTAAACACTAAGTATACATTCGATTGATAAGATTTAGTCGAACTGAACTTATACCTGATGTCCTAACTCAAATATGTTAATTGTAACGTTAAAATAGGCGTCCAGCGTGATAGTCAGTGATCGTCGCCGCATATGGACTTCGACGAAACCAGAGATATCCGAATTAGCCATATCAGCGACAAAGTAGGTAAGTACCTATACTGGATTTTTCACAGCGCTCCAGAAGCAATAACATTGAACTTGCCTGGGAATTGAAACCGCAAACGGAAAATATCGAAATTCAAACACCAAAGAACATCGATGGCACCAGAAATTGAAATTCATACTAAACCATCATTAAACCATAGACAACTTCGAGCAGCCATTGTTGTTTACATCTTTGGCAAATTTGAAAACCTGGTGTATACATTGATTGCTCGCATGCATGCATGCATACCCTTCAAACCGGAACAGAATCACACTGCACCGGTTGGCGGCAGAAATAGTTACGAAAACATTTTTTTTGGACCGTAAAAATTAAACAGAGGTTTTATTTTGTACTGTTTGGATAAGAAATGGTCCTTCGATGAATTAATAAATTGCAAATACATCAAACCGACAGTTAATCGTCAATTTTCCATCGGATATAGTAGGTTCGTCATACCATTTCGTGTTTTGATTCTATGATTGATAAATTTTATTTAAACAAAAACACTTTTACACGTCAAAAACAACATTATTTTTTTTTTAAACCTAGATAAGTTTGGTTTTTCCTGTCCGACTACTCTGAGAAGAAAGACCGAAACACTTGGAGGTCACAGTCTCTTTTAAAGTTCAGTATGTACGTATAATCTTGGATGAACATGATTGTGTTAATTTGAATTTGAATTTTTATTTTCAAGGTAGGCCCTACCTTGAAAATAAAAATTCAAATTCAAATATTTTTATTTGTAGAACACTGGTAAACAAAAATGTACAGATATTAATAATAATAAAATGAATGCTATGTCTTGCCGTCAACGGCGCACAAATATTCTGATTATAATTTCAAATTAATTAGTAATAAATGCTACAAAACATTAACGTTAACAAATGAAATTTTAACAATTCAAAATTAATAGATACTTAAAAACTTTATTCATTGTTATTTTATTCAACTACCATAACAATATATTAAATCACAGAAAAACATTAAAATTCAATTAAATTCAATAAACATTTAATTAATTAACAAATTAAAAGTATCTAATAAAAAAATCAAAATGTCAATAAATTATAATTTGTCGTCTAGATACTCATTGATTGTGTAATAAGCTTTTATATTTAATAAATTAAGAACCGCCTTTTTAAAATGGTGTATATGGAAAACTTTCATTGGATTGAGTATTTTGTTATATATTTTGGGTGCCATTCTTAAAATATGTAGTAGATCAAACTACTATATGTTTTAGGAATGGCGTGGCTTATTTCCCCCGCACGCAGGGAGTGGCGGTTCTATATTCCGTGGTCGGCCGCCACGCCGCCGTCGCCGCGCCGCCGCCACAAACTTATCTGAACTAGTAGCCAAAAGTGGAACTAACGAAATAACTGACCGGAATTAAAGAACACGATAAAGAAAAAGCCCATTTTTTTCAATTTATCACCTTAACTACTGGTGATCATTCGGATACGTCAGTAAAGCTGTCATTGGATATAATACTTAAAAGAAGCATTTTGAAATATATCTAATATTAGTCGTTTTGCTGAATGTATAAGTACAACGGAATGCTGAAGTCAAGTTTGCTCATGATTAAACTAATAACATTCAACAATGATCCGTTTATGACTATTGTAGTGTATATAATATGTCACTGTATAATTATGAACTTCGTTAGTTTATAATCCATCAGTATTATTTCCGTTAGATTATAACTTTCGAAAAATTGTGAACTGCAATAAACCATTTACAATTTAATAAATTTTGAACTGGTATCTAACTCACTAGCAACGTAACGCACCTTGCGCTAATACTAAATAGTCTGCCTAGCTGCGAGCAACTTGGAAGTACCGCACACAGGCTACTACCAGGGCACCATTCGCTTCGCTCGCTCGGCTCGCGCGATTGGTCACAGTTCTAACCTAACCCATTTCCCCCAGTTCAGAATTTTTCGACACTTTATAATCTAACGGAAATAATACCGATTCATTATAAACGAATGGTTCTCACAATTTTACGGTGGCATATATACTAACATCTATAAATATACTATGATAACAGATATAACATACACATACTTTAATATCACGCTTGTAATTTTCCCCAAAGAGTTAGGCGGAGGCGCACCTATTAGTGTACCCACATTTCGCCAGATATGTTTAAGGCCCATGTAATAGGGGGCGAGCTTGTTGCCATCAGAGGCAATACCGCGGAGCAGAGGCGTAACCTTTCGGGTTTTACAGGCGTAATAAGCTATGTAATTCAAAACTATTTAGGTACCCTTGTATTTATAAAATAACACAACACATAGAACGTCCTGGAAACAATAAAAATATCAATTGTTGCAGTTACCTGCACACAGCATAAGATTCAGCGTTACTGACACAAATAATCACTGTACCTGACTTGATTTCCGTACGTCTTTTCTTCTTTTTTTTTTCGGGTGACCACTGAAAATCAGCGCTGTGCTGTGGTTTCCCCATAGCACTGCATCATGCTGAGTGGAAGCCTTCTTGTCACAGTCATGTCGTGCAGCTGCCGACTAATTTCTGTTTTACGCTCGTGATTTATTATGTACTTTTTGTTGTTTTCGTTTACGCTTGTCTTTTATGTATGCTCGTGTCTCTGTGATAAATAAACCTATTTTTCTTTCTTTCTTTCTTTCTTTCAAATAGGTAATGTAACATTAGGAAGTGCTATTTATTATCATTTAATTACAATGCAAAATTAAACAAAAGACAGCTACCTACATTCGAACTGCGCAGCACCCATCAAAGTCATTGACTTTACTGACTCACATAAAAATACTTACATTCCAAGTAACATGTAAAAGAATAGTAAATAGAAAAGGAAAAATGGCTACCTATTTCTTATAAAAACAATATATCGTGATGTTGATAGTACGGTTCCGGCCATATTTTGTTTTTCAGACGCGGTAAGGTATGTCCGACGAATCCATTCGATAAATCATTAGACTAACGGAAAAGTAAATTATTGGGAGTAATTATGTGAGTAATACTGTAGGTAAAGTTCATTAACTCTTGGCCGTGACCACAAATGCAACCGCCTGTTGGTCGAGGTCGTTTTATACAAGGTGGGGTTTTAAAACTAATGATTGCGGTCATATTCAGTACCTTGTGTGCCCGATGTGCCCAGACTGATGAAAACGCAATGATGTCTGAGGTACAGTCAGCCCAAATGCTCAGAATGAATTTAAATTTAACCTTAAACATAATTTCGAGCGCTTAGCAAATTCAAGTCTTGACCGAAGGTAGAAAGAAGGTCAGAGGAAGGAAGGCCTTGGTTTGAAGGCACATTTTACTATTTTATTTTTCATATAATTTAAAAAATAAATAACTTCTATCCATTAGTTAATTTCACAATAAATAATAATTTAATTATTATAAAGCAAGTCTATTTCATTTGTAACATTTTAACTTGATCTAACTGACTTAAAAAACCGGCCAAGTGCGTGTCGGACCACACACAATGAAGGATTCCGTAGTTAGGCTGAATTTATCCCAAATACAACGTAATATATCGCAGTCAATTCTCCAACTGCAAATGTAAATTTGTAATCGCATTTTTTTAAATGTTTTTGAATTAAAGACAAGAAAGATTATTACAAGACAGATTGATAGAAGCATTTATTGGCATTACAGCAGAGAAAATACACCTTATAACTATAAAAAACAGAAAACAATGATTGTAATGCCAAAAGGGCCTCAGCTCAGCATAATGTCAGATAATAACACAAAGTGTGCCATCTGACGCTGATTTTCAGCTGCAACCCACGAGTTCCATACGCTAGAATAATAAACAGGGAACTGTGTGTCCATTTTAATAAATTAGGCATCACAATAAATAATGTAATAAAAGATAGGATAATATAAAAAAAAAATAATAATAATTAAACTATAAATTAATGATTTCGGACTTTTTTCTTTACTTGTGCTGTGAGACCTTCCTTATTGCTTTTCATGATTCTAGGTGAACAGGAAGTATCCTGTAGGGTTTTGATTTATTTTCGAATATCAAAATATGTTGCATATATGGCCGTATTTTTTATTGCTTTGACTTAGGAGCTTCATTTTTTAAGCTCCAAGGGACAGTAGACCTACGTATTTGACATTTATTTCAACTTGATACCTCCACAGATTCCTGAGAAAAAGCGTCTTGACAGACTGACAAACAGACGGAGAAAGAAATGATCTTTATGGAGGTTCCGTTTCATTTTTTCTTTTGAGGTACGAATCCCTAAAAACACATCATTTAATTAAAATAAGTATTTTAATTAATTTATAAGCCTTTTCTTGGAATTTTTCACCCTTTAGTCTTTTTGTTTTTTTATTATACCGTTAGCAAACGACAGGATGTGGACGTTGCAAAAAGATTCTTGTGCATATTTTAATTATTTTAATAGGTATTTTATTATAATTATTGCGTTGCACTAGTTTTTGCTTAAATATTTCTTCATTATAGAATTACTTCAACCATTTGCAAAACTGAATTGATACCTAACGCGTAGGTATGGGCTCCTAAAAGCCCCCGCAGAAAGGCGCGACGCGACTCTGGTGGACCAATTTCTATGAAAACTTTACGGAAATTGTTCCACCGCTGTCGCGTCGAACCTGTCTGCGGGATCCTTAATATGGAATTGTTGTTTTGACTATCATTTTTAATTCAATGCCTAGAAAAAGAGTGCTTAATATAAAAATTTAAACTTCAAAATCATGAAGCTTCATCTATTCTTGTAGGTTCAGTCAGCGACAAAAGTCGATTAATACTTCAGTTTTTTCAATCTTAATTATTGAGCAAAATATTTAATTAAAATCGGAACAGACGTAAAATGAAAAGAATATTTCCTCTTAGCTATTACTATATGAAATGCTGAAGTACAATGTATCGAATACGTGTCAATTTAGATGATGTGTAAAACTAGCAGTGTTGATCGACTTGTCACTGATCAAGAAGATTCAAAATTTCAAGTCTGTATCACATGATTCTTCCGTCAACAACTTATAAAAACAAACATCCATTTAAAAACTGACAAAAACCATACTTGAACTCCAAACCAAAGCAATTATGCAACTATCCACCTGTTTGATCTCACGTAATAGATCAGTTCTCATCGGAACTATGACGAAACGTTAAGTTCATTACAATTTTACAAAGAAACTGACAGATTTGAACCACTGGACTGGAGAACCGGAGCTGTGACGTAATGGTTGTGCTGGAGAAAAAAGGTATTGATAGTTACACAAGGTTAGGCAAATAACGTGAGATTATCTAATAGCAGTTGACAGATCTACCAAACTCGAAAAATCAATCTGCATAGCCTTTTTCTAAATATGTTGGGGTCGGCTTCCAGCCTAACCGGATGCAGCTGAATATCACTATTTTACATGGAGTGATTGACTATCTGACCTCCACAGCCGAGTGACTGGGTAATACGATATACCTTGGTAAGACTGACTTTGTCAAACTTTGGGGCTTCTGACGACGCGTAACGACTGTCAAAGCCACGAATGACAGTTGGGACCAACGGCTTAATATGCTTTCCGAGGCATGGACGAGTCTCGGTATGTAAAGATCGTCACCCATACACGGACCAACCTCGGCAACCTGATAGGTCGACCCGTACGGCTGTTATTTCTTAGCCACAAGCTCCTCCCACCAACCTCGATAGATCTGAAATAATTGTTGGTGGGGACAAAATAAGGACAATTCGGGGGAAATTTACTCAATAACAGATTAAATCAGATTGAGCTTCCCATTGGTCTCGTGGTTGCGTGTGACTACTGAGGTCCTGGGTTCGATTCCCAGGTCAGGCAAAATGTTACCATTAGGAATTTCTTACTAACAGCCCGGAATTTGGAAGTTGGGGGTTTGATATTCCGTATCTCGGAAAGCACGCTAAGCCGTTTGGTCCTGCGCCTGATTGCTCTTCGGTTGTGTCGGGTATCCGTCCCATCGGACGATGAGAGTGAAGGCAGAGAGAGAGCACCTGTGTCTGCGCACTTGCGCACTATAATATCTCCCTCGCTGAAAGCTAGTCTCCCCTGAATTAGGCTGCCATGGCCAAAATTCGAATTTTTGACAATTATTACTAACAGCTTGAATGGCAGTAGTGACGCGACGTGCCATTAACCTTCTTACGAGCTGCGGTCAGCCTGCAGTATAGTTTTAAAAGGTGTTTTTAATGAATCCAGTCTGCTTATTTGGTTCTGGCATTACATTGATGCCATCGACTTGAGCACTCTTCTTCTTTTCGTGTGGTTACTGACTAACCGGGTGTCAAAGTTTTAAAGCCGCTTATGGGTCTATGATTTGGCTTCATATGCTGTCGAGAAAAATCGCTCAGGCATGTCGGTTTTCTCACAAAACATTGTGAGAAAACCGGTGAAGAAACCTACTTCAAAAACGGTGAAGGGTAATAATTATACAATACGCATGTAAATCCGAAAAGTTAGAGGTGTGTGCTTTGGGTTTGAACTCGAGACCGTGTGTGGCAATCCGACGGTCACACCACTAGGTTATCACTGCTATACTACAGCACTGAAACGAGGGGTTCTTCAGTTTAGGATCTACTGTCACAAGCATGTAAAAGGCAACGGGAATTGCTAAAGATATCCCTTACTAAAACGGTGGAACACAACATAAGTAATATGCATTCTATATCGAAAAAAAAAACATGTCTAAGAATCGGTTCAAAAGTACAGTGATATTTAGATAAAATTTGGCACATTGCTAGACCATGACCTGGATTAGGACATAAGGTACTTTTTAACCTGATATTCCCACGGGATCGAGTCTTATGCGGGTGAAACTGCGGGGCGCAGCTAGAAGGTAATAATTATGTATTTTATAAAAGAGGAATACACGACATGGGAGACAGAAAGACATGTTTAAGGATCGCTACAAAAGTACAGTCAGCCATAAGCATTTATAATTTAAAAACCGCGTATACCTGAGCTCCTGCCATTACAATGGCATTCGACTAATTAAAAAGATATGCCTGTTAGAGATGTCAAAGAGATTTGTTCCGCTCTAATTAGAGGCCTGTGCTACTAAGTAGGAAGTTCAATTAATATCACAATGTTAAGAACTTGACACAAATGTGGTAATGTTCCGTAATAAATGCGACGTTAGTCTGAATGCAAAATCTTTTTATTATTTAAAGCCTTTCAAAGCTTTGTTGTAAACAGTGAACATTCTAAGCGTAATATACATATAATTTCAAGCTAGGAAAAATTACATGCATCATGCAGTGAAATAGTAATCTTTTCTGACAAGTTTAATTTTACATTGTCAATAATACTTGTCAAATCATATGGCAAGGTCTATAACTATACTATCTAGTATACAGGGCGTTAGGCAGACGGTTGAACATATAAAAATGACGGATCCGCGGGCCATCTGCTACGTGTTTAGGCCCAATAATAAGACCCAGGCCACACGAATTTATTTTTAATGACTTTTTTTTAAATTATTTCGTAATTTGTCGTTACTGAAACTCCAAACGTCAATAATTTCTTTTCTAAATAAAAAACCCGGCAATTTTTTATTTTTTTATTTCCATCTAGATTAACTAAATTATTGACGGACAAATAGATAGCGGTATAAAAAGAAAAACCGCTCTAAATCTCGTTATATGAAATATGTAAAAAAAAAACATAAATAAATAGTTACATCACCGTGTGCAAGGATATTTTGGTAATTCTCTCCGTTCCAGAGATAATTGTATGCATTAGCTCAATACATTTTTTTTTAAATATAAGTTGCCAATTTGCTCACTTGATTGTATCCTATGATATAAATATGTATGTATGCTATTTGCTATTAGAAGCAATTTCATGCAAAAAACCAACACTTAAAAATTTATGGTCCTATGTCTTCGAGAGCCTTTTTTCGATCCACAGTGGGGCTCCACGGATCCGCCATTTTCTTATGTTCAACCGTCTGCCTAACACTCTGTATAACTCCACAAATGTAACATAACATAACATAACATGACGCCTGTATTCCCTGAAGGGTTAGGGGGAGGTGTAGGTACCTTCAGTATATCCAAATTTCGCCAGATACGTTTAAGTCCCATGTAAGCCTAGCGTAGCATATTGCCATCAAGCGGGCATAAATCCAGGCTCCGGGCTGCTATTGAGAAATTCCAGATTATTAGTTTATCGCTCCATTTTTAATTCTTTTTACCTAGTGTGGTATAGTAATTTTATTCAAGGTGCATCGTCTTAACATAATTAATGTGTACAAAATATTGTAAAACATTTTAAAAGAGTAACAGTGGAGTTTTTTGCCCATTCTTCTCCATACGAAAACCACCTTTTGGAAGGGGCGACTAGAATCAATTATTTATCAATTATAAATTTTGTAAAGTTTGACGTTCAAAAGTGACTTCTATGTGCCTATTAGCGATTTGACCGATTCAAGAATCGAAACCAGAACCTCATTCTTAGCAGTAGTGCTTGTGACCACTAGACCAACCAGGCAGTAATATGTTTTACCTATTTTACCCGATAATTACTGCTGCTAACTACCCAAAAAATCACCTTACAAAATGGGGCCTCGAATATTTTGAATATTTAATTAACCTAGATTTATTTTCTTTCCAGACACTAAAATCAACATGCGAGTTCATAAAAACACAGCTATGCACCATAGCCATATCTCTGACGCTGTTCAACTCAGTTCGCCTCCCGAAGGAGGCCTTCAAATATGGAGCAGTTCCTTATCTGGTGGTTTACTCGTTCTGGCTGCTGGCTGTAGGGCTCCCGACTACGCTGCTGCAGCTTGCCATGGGGCAGTTGAGCCAGCAAGATCCTGTGGGTGTGTGGAGGGCTGTCCCTATATTGAGAGGTGAGACGGTACTGCATGTGCTTTATTTTCATATCTAAATAAGCCTGTTTTTTCTTGTATTTTTGCAAAAGACTATTTTCAAGCAGTATTATAATTCTGTGATCAATAAATCATTATTATTGAGCTTTGGAGTTAATGGCAATTGCCACTACAAACTAACTATTTTCTTAATTTCCTTCGGGTATCATCGGATTTCCGAATACAAAATAATACTTATTTCCATGTTCTTCGATTTGTTAGATTTATCGTGTATCGGAAATCGGTTGAATTTTTTGTAAGAAGTTTTTTTTTTTCACTTTTTAGTGGGTTGGTTTTTAATTTATCTAAGTTACAATAGCCTAATGTCAACTGCTCATCAAAAATACCAATATCGCTATAGCTGTGCCTATAATATTTGAAAAGTTCCCTCGATTTCTCTAAGATTACTAGATCAGTATTTTAGTTTTTTGACACCGACTTCCGAAATTAAAGTTATTTTTCACTTTGTAGTTTGGAAATCGGTTGTATTTTTTGTAAAAAAGTGTTTTGCAATAAGATTACCTGCGTTGTGTCATCGCGCTTCTTTCTTTTCCATGCAGTCTGACAGTGACCGCAATTTAGCTGTTATAAGCCTCTTAAGAGTAACAGTAATCCAAATTGACCGAACGATTTATGACAAGTACACCAACAAATCATTTTAAAACTCTTTATCTTCACCTCCTTAACATAGACTACTACGCTAAAACCGCATTCTAAGTACGCAAACATATAAATTTATTATGAATGCTATGCTGACATGTAGACAGTATACATAGGTATCAAGTTAAGCCTACAGGTAGATAAAACTCAGCTCCCTACCTCGTGTGTACAACGTTGAATCCGATTATAATGTTCACATAGCTGCAGTGGTGTTTGTTATGTGTTTTAGCTCCTGAAGTATGTTTTCAATCTTTTTACCCGTATTTTATAGAAACGCAAAAATTATACTTATTTGTAATTTGATTACCACTTGGAAACTTTTTTTATACGCGGTTACTGCTTGGGGTAATCGGATTTAAAAGCATCACGGCAATTTTGTGATTGAAAAAAAATTGCTAATTAGACAATTATAGCATTATAATAATACTGTAACACTGCTGTTGCATTATTGTAGAAATGCCAAAAAATATGAAAACTTTTGTAAACAAATGTAAACATGAAATTCGTAAACCGTTATTAATGTGCTCTATCAAACATTTATATTATTTTGAATAATTTACAAAGTCTATTACTTCCGTACCTACCATGATTTACAGTCATCAGTCATACAACAAAACATAAAATAGTTAATTCTGCTCATAAATCCATTATTATGAAGGTACTGTAAAGGAAATATAGAAAATTTAACAAAGAAAAAATGTGATCTTTATCGAAATCGTGGCCCTCCGGGACGTGTACCTGCGGGATCGGGGTCCTCAGGGACAAACCCTAATTTTAAAGCAAATTGGCACCCAAGTGAATTTATCGTGTTATAGTCACATAACACATAACATAACATCATGCCTGTATTCCCCGAAAGGTTAGGCAGAGTTGTACCTATAGTACACCCACATTTTGCCAGTTATGTTTTAGTCCCATGTAATAGGGGGCGAGCCTATTGCCATCAACCGGGCACAAATCCAGAATCCGGGCTGCTACTGAAAAATTCCAGATGGAAAAACCCAATAACACCTTGCCCGACCCGGGAATCGAACCCAGGACCTCATACTCAGCAGTAGAGCTTTGCGACCATTAGACTTACGAGGCAGTCATTATTATAGTCATTACATATATAATTGTCAAGAATGATAGTTATGATTTGAATATGCGGTCAATTTAAGTTAATTTCCCTGACCTACCTTTATTATATTTCCAGGTGTCGGCCATTTAAAAGTTCTGACGTCATACGTGTGCTGCGTGTACTTCATGATTTACGTGGGTCTGTCGTCTGCTTACCTTGTGTGGATCGGCAAGGGGTCCTTTCCTTTGAAGGATTGCACTAAACTGCACCTAACTCCGGTAAGCCGCTTTGTTTCTTAATAAAATGGGGTATATTTTAATAACTGCTAGGTTTTTTAGGAGGAAAGGCATTTTAAGTATGTTAAAATTTATTGTTTCTAAACTTTTTTATAATCGAAAATTATTATCGGTATTGACTTCAAATGGAAATAAAAAACTAATATTGATAATTTTTTGGACCATTGTTCAAATTTTCAGCTAATTAAGATATTTGTTGTTAACTACATTCCAAACAATTTTCAGAAAAAAAAAATACACACACTTGGCAAGTTATGTTATATAATGGACAACTCTTATTATATTTCTTTAAATATTATGTTTCAGAACGGATATGAAAATAAAATGAACGCAACCGAGTGTTTCAAGTAAGTATGTCAATTGATCATAAAATATTCCATAAAAATAAACCTTATCTCTATTCAATTTAGTTTTATTGCAGACTAGTTTTTGTCAGCGGCTTCGCCCGCGTGCATGTCGCAAATTATCTCACGGGAACGTACTACTATCCTATGTTATAATCCAGATCATGGTTTACGCATGTGCCAAATTTCATCCAAATTCGTTCAGTCGTTTTAGCGTGAAAGCATAACAAACAAAAAAATCACTTTTACATTTATAAATATTAGCACAGTACATAATATTAGTTATAACTTATAATTTTATAGTAAATACATTGTCAATATCGTTGGCTTTATTAGAGAGAAATATCGGGTCATTTTGGGTCCTCGGAATCGTTTAAATAATAATCAGAAGTTAGTAATTGGATTAAAGTGATTTTTAACCGACTTCCAAAAGCAGGAGGTTCTCAATTCGACAGTTTTTGTTGTGTTTTTTACGCGATTACTCCGCCGATGATATGAAAATGATTGACATTGGCATAGGGCTCATCAGGGGTAATTTAGTTGCAAATGACCTCTCCTACATCCCCTTAACGGCTTGCCGACGTATAACCAATTACCCTGTATATATACAAATATTGCATTTTTAATAGTATAGGATATGTTAATTGCTAATAGTGACACATAACATACTCATATGGATACTCAGGATGAGTTACGCAAACCTTGGTAACTTACAACGCAATGGCATGAGACCCATTTTTATGGTTAAAAATCATTTTATCTATCAACCTCATATTATGCAGCCGTGACAAGGGATATAAGCGGTAGTCAAAAATCTCATTAATTCGTCAATCGACATATTTGTGTCACAAATAGTTATATCATTATTTTAGTTAGCCTAGGCTTGTTAGTTACTAGGAGTTGCAAGCTCTACTTCTGAGCATGAGGTCATGGGTTCGATTCCCGGATCGGGCAAAAAGTTACTGGGGTTTTACATCTGGAATTTCTATGTAGCAGCCCAGAATCTGGATTGTTGCCCATTTGATGGCAATAGGCTCGCCCCTTATTACATGGTATTTAAACGTAACTGCAAATATATAATGCTGCGTAAGCGAAATGTGCGTACTTTAAGTATACCTCTGCCCAACTCTTCGGGGATTACAGGCCTGATGTTATGTATGGAATTATTGTAATATCAAACAGCCTGTTGTAATACTTAACGCTTGAAGGCTAAACGTATGTTGAAACGTAGATGACGCAGCACAGCATAGTACAGATTTTGCAGGGTAAGGCAGGCGAGGCAGACTTAGGCCGCGAGCGCATGCTGCGACGCAGATACACAGACACGTTCGCGTCCTGGCTAGTATGTACAAACAATCTGTCATTGAAACATCAGTGGTAAAAAACAAGTGACGAACTGCACACGTCATGCAGAAATCTGTTCCGGTACTACAACGAGACGCAGAGCAGGACAGACGTATGTGTGCGTCGCAGCGTACGCAGCTGTCAGTACGTTCATGCATAACAAAATCTGCTCTGCCCTGCGCTGCGTAAACCTGCGTCAACTGCGCCTCAGCATACGCTTAGCCTAATCTTAACAGATATTATTTTAATTTTCAGTTCAACATTTTTGGCGCCATTCACGGAATACCCCCAGTATCTTGGCATAATGGCGATTTTAATATTTCTTCTATGGTTCTTCGTGCCCATTCTGTAAGTAATAACACTCTTATTACGAGTAATAATTCCTTCTTCGTTTGTAATAAGCCATTTGTTAGAAATGTTTGAAGGTTTTAAGTGAACATTTCGTGAAAGAACATTTGGTATTGGATTTAAAGAATACCTAGATTTCTTACATTAAGGTCTTAGAATTTGTTCCTTTCAAAGGGCTTTTCTTCAGTAAAAAGAAAAACTTCAGCCATACAATTGTTCTAAACTTGTTACTTTTCTGCCTCGTTTACATTATGCAAGTTTTTTTCTTGTGGCATACAATAAAATTGATGCAACAGCTGACTTGGATCCTCTTAACACTATTTAGACAGTGAAAATTTTATTGTATTTTTAGTTATGGTATGACACAGGCAATTAAATCGCAACGTGTAAATCAGGCTTTAAGTTCCTTTAATCCAAAACAAGGTTAATTGAAACGGTAACAGAAATAAGAACCACAAAATGTGTTCATTATTTACGTGAAAACGTCTTTTCGCTTGGCATACTGGTTCAATATTTCTGACCGTCAAAAACATGTAAGATTTCAATCGCTAATAACTACAAGACTTCTAACACTAGAGTAACGGTTGAGCACGCAAAAGATAGGTCATATTTATAGGAATTCGCATATGACGTCACTTCACGAGGGTCGTTCTCAAGAATTGACAAAGGACTACCAGGACCTAAAGATATATAACAAAATCATTTCGTAAAAAAAGGGGTAAATATGCATATGAAGTTGACAATAGTGACAAAATAATTTCATTTAAAGAATCATATCGGCCGTAAATCTGCTCAGAAGTTTAAAAAAATCCCAATCGAAGAATCTTCATCAATAAATCTTGTATCATAAGAAATGCAATAAGCCTAAAAAATCTAGTGCCGAGCAAATATTGAACTCGCGACACCGTTACCGACACCTCATATTTGTAAACGCGATTGTGCTCTTTATTTATATTAAGTTACGAATCAATGTCCTATGCAAGTATTTTTACTTTAAAGGTTTTGGAAGTATTTTTTTTAGTTTTCACTTCTGTCGGCACTCCCAAAGTGCCACTGTTTTGTTTTTTTATTTCACTACACGTTTTCACGAAACTGCGACGCGGGTTAGAACTGCACCTAACTCAATTTTTATTTTAATCAAACAATTTACAAAACAAAACAATAAAAAAAAACAGTGCCACAAATCGAGTTTACTTTAAAAAGCAGAAAAATTCATCTTGTTTACATCAATTAGTAGACACAAAACATTAGTAATCATTTTTAAAAGCAGACCAATTATGTCCAGTTTTAAAATAAATAGTCTAGCCCGTCTTTTGTTTCAAAACAAACACGAAATAACAACACAATAATTTAGCACAATTAGTATAATTTGTAGAAATTAAACGTACTAAAATTCGGCCAAATAAGTATGTTTACTATTTAAAAAAATTGGGACGTGTTTTCCGGCTGTCAATTAAGTATTTGCCTTAAACAACTTTAATGGATAATTCTGGTTCATCAGGATAATATTTAAACTACAGTGGCCGTGTTTAGAACTCGCCCCGCCCTGACCAATGCTCGAGCCAGTCCGCACCGCTGAGCCTTTTAGCTTTCAATTCCCCTAATATTAATATTAATCCAATCCAGCCTGTCCCTTTTTGTCCTCCACCAGCGACGCCCTTAGCCGAGGTCCGTACCCCACAGGGGGTGCCCTTAGCGTGTTGTCGCTTAGTTTCTGAGTTTCATGCCCTTTTTTTTGGGTGGGAAATTATCAAACAACTTCTCCCGCTCTAGGCGGAGCGGGAGGGCGTGTCAGGCTCTTACTGACTAAAACCCACCCGTATTCCTTCGGTTGCCCTGTTGCCGGGGGCCATGATCTCCCTTCGGTTTTCTTCGCACCCCCGGCAGGCATCTAGCGGACTCCGTCAAAGTTTCATGCCCTGGCTGGAGGCCTTAATTTATTGAAGCAACCACAGGAAAGTCCGGTGAAGCAGCCGACAACCTCCTAGGTTGACCTGCAAGATGCCATTCATTAAAAAACCATGCTACACATTCTTATTCCTATTGACATTTATGGACTGAAGATTCAGTTCACAACGAGAACTATATCAAAAAAATATGGTGTTTAGTAGTACAATACTCAACAGTCGCCGTCTTCGCCGACTGCCTACTTGTTACAGTAGTCGCAAGCGCGACTGTTGAGCGTGAGGTTCTGGGTTCGATTCTCAGATCGGGCAGTGTCATTTGGTTTTTATCAGCAGCATCACGGAGTTTAGAAATTGGTGGTATGACACCTCCGTGCCTCGAATAAAGCCGTTTGTACTGCGCCTGATTTCTCTCCGGCCGTGTCGGATTGCCGTCCAACGGATTATGAGTGTGAAGGAACAGAGAGTGCAAGGATGTCTGCGCACGCGCTTGTGCAGTATCTCCTGCGTCAAGAGTACGCTAGACTCCGTTGAGATTGGGTCGTCGTGACCAAAATTCGGTCGGGTCAAACAAGAAATATCAGAATTAACAGTCAGTCTAATTTTACTTTTAAAAACCTCGGTTTTTCAATAAAAAGTTGTTAGTCAATTTGATTAAATTAACAAAATTTCTCACCTATTGTAAACTCTATTCACACGATTGAATAAATATCCATCAAATCCATGACGTATTACTGGAAATCTATATGAATACCCTAGTGCTAACAAAAAAGGATTAGTTAAAATAACTCTATTGTGCAAACTGGCCACGCATTTCACGTAACTCACAAAGCTGGCCTCGGAACAATGTGCACATGAAACCTTTTAACAGACTAGATATAAAATGGATGACGATTATTTCAATCAACCAACTCAACGATCCTGGACAGAAGCATAATAAAAAAGTACAAAACGTCTTCTCTGCACAGCTTCAACAATATCTGCATAAAACTTTCACACTCATGATAAACAGATATACAAACAAAATTTTTGGTACCTTCCAAATACAGATAACATATATACATACATAAATACAT
Organism: Omphaloscelis lunosa; assembly: GCA_916610215.1. Taxonomy (NCBI): domain Eukaryota; kingdom Metazoa; phylum Arthropoda; class Insecta; order Lepidoptera; family Noctuidae; genus Omphaloscelis; species Omphaloscelis lunosa. The sequence continues at coordinate 5,068,192 of OU744247.1, forward strand.
ATTCTTCTCAAATTAATTAAGTAATCATTTATTTACAAAAAATAAATGATTACTTATTAACTTACTTACTTAGGGTAGGCAGAAACTACAGAACGTCACCTGCTACGATCCTTACGTGCTCCTTCTGCCTCTTTTACGTTCATAGATCTGGCCATACACGCATGACGGTTACGAGTACTATGCACTTGACCTTTCTGAAGAACATCACTTATAAGGTTCTGCTTCGTTGGTCTAGTGGTCGCAAGCTCTACTGCTGAGCATGAGGTCCTGGGTTCGATTCCCAGGTTAGGCAAAGTGTTATTGGGTTTTTCTATCTGAAATTTCTCAGTAGCAGCCTGGAGTCCCGGCTGATGGCAATAGGCTCGCCCCCTATTACATGGGACTTAAAACATAACTGGCGAAATGTGGGTGAACCTGCTACAGGGACACCTCTGCCCAACTTTTCGGGAAAGCAAGGCGTGATGTTATGTTATCACTAATAAGGACACTATATGTCCTCCTAGGGCATATCCTGTCGGCGTTTTCACTCACATCTGCCTTGTAAACCTAAATACAGATAAATGTTTAACAATATCTTTTTAGTGAGTGAAAGTATAGAGTAGTCAGATACGGTGGACCACAGGGCAGTGTGCTAGGCCCACCACTATTCTTACTCTAATGACTTGCCACATTACATTCAGCATCCAATGATCTTATTTCCTGTTAACACTGCAATAATAAAATGCACTGACGCAAAAAAAAATATGAATTTGACATAAATAATATACTTATGGACATAGTAAATTTGCTTAACATTAACAATTTAATTATAAATTTATAGAAAACGAGTATAATGCATTTCATGTGAAAGAATTAAACCTGAACTTGGTTTATTGAACACTTTCAAAATACTTTTGGAGTAGACCTTAGTATAACACATTTTAAGTGCTTGATGGGATAGGTAAAAAAAATTAAAGTATACGTACAAAAAAGCTCAATTTTACTATTAACCTGAGATAATAATCTGATCTTTAGATCCCTAAAGTAAATTTTACAACAGATTTAAAATCACAAATATTTTCGTTTTTCAGATTATACCGCCTCCACAAAACCCTGAAAACGACACTCGCGTTCTTGGTCATAATTATCATAATTATCGCCATACTGCTAACTTCATTTCTGGCTAAGACCGCAGTTCTCGATTTAATGTTCGAATCGTGCGTACAATGGACATCGCTAACGCAGCCTTACATTTGGCACAGCACACTGGTGCAGGCGCTAATGTCTACGCAAATTGTCAGTGGATACCTGACCAGCGCCGGCGGATCTGTTTACAGACATTCTGACGTTCGGTGGTAAGATATTTATTTACTTGTATTGGTTACCTTTGAATTATTGAAATTAACTGAATTGAAATTGTTTATTCTGTTAATAGGATATCGGAATCAAAAAATAAGCTAGATGAGTTCGGTGTTTCCTATCTGACTACTCTGAGAAGAAACGCCGAAACAAACTCAGAGGTTGCAGTCTCTTTTAAAGTCCAGACATAATCTTGGTTAGGCCATATGAGGACCATGTAGATTAGTGTCTGAAATGGTATTTTGACGAAAGAACCACACAGATTTGAGTGGACCTGTCCAGTCAGTGCAAGCATTTGTCAGTCATCGTGGAGCTCAACTAAGAATTTAAGGAATCATCATTACAGCAATTTTTATGAGAATAGTAAAATCTAAGCGATTGAATCAGAATCAACCACCTTGTGTTATGAATTTATGATTATCAGTTATTAAAAACTCATTTTCTTTTGCATAATAAAAACTCGCTTTCGTCTAGTCACTACTATATTATAATGATGAGTGCTGTTATAAAAGAAGATCCATATATTACACTGTGACGGCATCTACATCGCCACATGTGAACCATCAAAGACCTGACGTCACAAAAAATCCTGACGTCACACAAATCCAGAGATTAATAGCGTGAACATCACAACTTCCCCGATATCAAACGTTGGGCAGTTGCCCGGCAGACACGACACCCATCTGGTCGGAAATTCCTCCTTTCTATAGAGGATGAGTGAACTTTACACCCTGCTCCTCACACCTTTAAAACAGTATCAAAATAATATTTTATTTTAATTTTTCAGGACTTCAGCCCTTGTTATAATGACAAGCATATTCGCGGGCTGGCTCTGGGTGTTACTCTGGGAGTCCATCGGAGGAACCAACAGAAAGGACACCAGTTTCATATCAATTTTAGTCTTAATATACCAGTCTTCTGTATCTGAGAAGAGGAATAAGGAATGGCCTCTTCTTGCTTTTGGAGTTGTGTTCCTTTCTGGTGTTATTAGTGTGGTATGTATCAAAGTTTTTTTATAATGTATAACATCTTTCCTCTTGCTTTTCTCTGCAATCTAATTTTAATTAGGCATTCAACATCAAATAAGTAATGAATGATATGCTTACCTGTAAAAAATTGGTACACCAGTCTACACGTTTATTGGACGTATCTCATATCTTTGTATTCAATTGTTGGTGAGTCAAATAAATAAAATTAAAAATAAATAAATCTGTGGAGTGGGAAATCTGTGGGAGTGGTTTCGTGAAAAGGGACAGTAAGCCGGGGAAGCGAGCGCTATTTGATTTGACAATGAGCGCGCGCGGTGCTAGAGTTGGCCATCAGAAACGACCTTGACGAATTACCTTAATGTTGTTTATTACCAAAATGAGATGTCAGATGTTATCATATGCAAACAACTGTAAGGCTCGCTCGATTTTTTAAATCCTATTCTATTAAGCGAACAATATATGTATATTTGTACTTACATTCTCGAAATCGGTTCTAACGATTTCGATGAAAGTTAAAATATAGGGGTTTACGGGGGCGAAAAATCGATCTAGCTTGGTCTCATATCTAGGAAAATTCATTTTCTCTATTTTCACAGCCTCGGGAATGCGATACAACGTTGATATACCTGGACGATATGTTTATTTCTATTTTTGCCCGAGCAGAGCTCGGTCGACCAGGAACTTGGTATCTGTGTGACGAAGGTTTCAAATAAATTAAATTAAATAAACACGCAACACGACGCGCATAATGCGTTTTCCCAGAAAAATTGCTCACGATCGACTTAAAACCTTAAGTAAATTATTGCATTGTAATTCATAACTCGGTATAATCTAAGGTATACATTAGAATGATTACCGAAAATTTTATCAGTCTAACGGCACTCATTTTAATTTATACTTTATAACAATGGCATAAGAGTTATATTACACAGTTACTAATGGTTTAACGTCATTCAAATTGGATCGCGAATACGCTGCTTTAGTATAAAGTTGTGCATGGACTCAGTGTTAGAAAAAAAACAATCTTCGCAGATCAAATGTATGTAACACTAACAAGTATCTTTTGGTTGAGATGTTGATAATAACGATCTGTCTACTGAAAAAAAATTGTATATCCAGCGAGAAATACAGTTAAAAAAGTGGTGGCACTCTGGGAGTGCCGACAGAAGTGAAAATTTGAACAAGATCGCCTTGGTGGAAGAAAAATACTTGTATAGAACATTGGTCCGTAACCTTATCTAAATAAAGAGCTAAATCACGTTTACAAAAAAAAAAAACTTCCGAAACCGTTAAAGTAAAAATACTTGCATAGAACATTGGTTAGTAACGCAATGTAAATAAAGAGCATAATCGCGTTTACAAAACTTTTGATGGAAAACTACTTGCATAGAACATTGATTCGTAACGTAATATAAATAAAGAGCACAATCGCGTTTACAAAAATGAGGTGTCGTTACGGTGTCGCAAAATCAATGGTTAAGTCCCATCTCAAAAATGCCCAACGCGCCTAAAGAAGTTTTCACTTCAAAAACCGGTGATACGGAAACACGAAGGTTTCCGTACCACCGTACAATATTTAGCAAGAACGCCGAAAAAAACATATTTGTTGTATGAGGAACCCGTTATTTTTTTTTACTTTATTATCTTTTTCTTAATTAATAAAATAGCGGCAATAGAAATATATAATCTGTGAAAATTTCAACTGTCTGCCTATTAAGGTTCATGAGATACAGCCCGCTGACACACAGACCGACGGATTGACAGCGAAGGTTTAGTAATAGGCTTTGGTGTGGCACCCTTCGGGTACGGAACCCTTAAAACGGTACCTAGATCTAACGTTCAGTTTACTCACAGCAGATTAAGCTTAGACTAAAATTTTAAGTTTAATACTGTGGCTTAACCACAGTATAAATATGGACAGTACAGAAACTACATAGTAAATGTACAAAACGGCACACTCACACAGACGCGCTCATTGAAGAGACCCCAAGCGATTGTCGCGGTGCAGTCAGTTGTGGGAGCCCTGTCGAGACGAGTTGCCGCCGCGATCTTTTTAAAAATGGAGTGTATTTAATTATTTCAGCCAATAGGTCGAGTTTCCATAAGGTCCATATTTATATTGTGGTAAAACAGTCATTCGATCTCATTTGTAACAGATATGATCATAACTTAAACAGAAAGCTGATTGTTTAAAGAGAATATTAGTTTAGATTGTAAAGTGGAGTAGTTATATATTTTTTGCTTTCAAAGTCGACCTTTTCGTCATAGTCTCGCATTTCATTCTCAAAACTGCGAACTAACTCAATAACTTCTAACAATTTTTCAGTTGATTCTCCTATACCCAGTGTACGACAAGCTCCACCGAATGACAGGCGATCACTGGCGGGTCTTCGCCTGTGCTTGCTCAGCAGTGGGCACTGCCCTCACCGTGGCAGTACTATCCCGAGGGTTGGAAATAGCTACCATGTTGGATGAACTGATCATACCAGTGCTGGCTGTGTTCACTACTGCTGTTGAAGTGGTTGGATTTGTGTTTATCTATGGTAAGTTGAAATTGTAAATTATTCCTTCTCAAACACACTTGGAAATTCGAGCATTATTTTGATAACCTCCTTCGAGATAAATCGAAAATGCTGTACTGGTCAAATACAACCGAGCCGGCAATGTGTATGATAATCCATATCTGTCGTGATTAGCGGCCGAATATTTTTTTTACGAAAACTCATAACAGTATGTCGTGTTAAAAAAAAATTGATCTAACTTTTTATTTAGACACATGACAACCAAGGAGCTACATAATTTATTAAAGATTTTATATTATTTAGCTTGAGAGAACTGTTTAAAGTAAAGAATAAACAAATGAACGTAATGGCGCGTGTAAAATGATCGTTGTTTGTCATTGATTCTGGAACTTATAATTAATTTACTTAGTTTGAATTTCGGCGCATTATTTGAGAAAGTACTAAACAAGCCTTGGCCTAAACCAGGCATTGATTCACGTATGTGTGCCTCGACTTCGCCTCGGCCGACATTTTCACGTTCGTCCATCACTGCCCTTTTGCAGGCCGTGGCAGTAATGTACTATTGGTTTCTTTTATAATTTCTACTAGGTATGTAATGACTAGGTGTTAATAGTTATTCTATACCATCGGTAGGTAGCAGACATTACATACCAGTAGATATTCGTTTGTGCTTCAATTATAATTATTTTCGTATCATTACTGTTCATTACTACACTGCACCTCATCATCTTCTTGCCGTTGCTCCATATTACTTAGGGTCAGCACAAAACGTTGTTAGCTGCACCTTGTGATGAATGAATTTATCTTAACCGAAGTTCGATATAATGTTGTTGTCATCAAAGAAGAGAACATGGTTAAGGATAAGTGCTTTGGTACCCGAAAACTAAAAACAGCCCATAAAAATAATTTATATACAGTTTTAAAGGTTGTATCTTTGAACGAACAGCGAACTGATACTATCCCCTTAACAACTATTTTTCAACATAATTAGACCTTTAAAACTGTATATATGATTTACTTATTTAATACTTCAAGCACAGAAATGTACATAGGCGGATTTAATGTCATAAGCATTTCTACCAGTCAACCTTAGGGTGATGCAGAGACAAACAGTGGTAGGAGGTATTACGAAAAATTTAGGATTAAAAAAATATTGAAATATCAAGATACAGATATTCCTATTACAAACTATAAATATAATATATATGCCTAATTATATGTATATATAAAAATAAGTACAATTAAATATACATAAATACATGAATATACTAAATCAAATAAGACAAACAATGGGAAAACATTAACGTTGTCATGATTCTGCCAGCTTCTTACGAATATTGTATATAATTACTAGCTGTTGCCTGCGACTTCGTCTGCGGTCCAGGACTAAAATAAGCTTACGCTCTTCTCCAGGTCATAGTCTACCCATTTGCAAAATTGTATCCAAATCCGTTCAGCAGTTTTAGCGTGAAAACATAACAAACAAACATACAAACAAACAAACTCACTTTCGTATTTATAATATTAAGAAGGATTAGCACATCCTCCTTTGTGGGCTCAAACGTAATGGATACCGTCCGACTCTTATTTTTTTATTTTTTTCTTTTAAATGTCTTGTTGCCACGTGATACCATAGAAATTGGTAATTAGATATCTGTATAGTTAAATAGTTTTTATTAAATCTCTTCAATTGCCCTTTAGTCATGTTTTAGATATAAACTAAACATAACTTTGTTCTCCCATTCCAGGTTGGTGTAGCCTTACAGTAGACATAGAATTCCTCACAGGCGTGAAACTCTCGTACTTCTGGGTTGCCATCTGGTGGCTAACCCCTGCCCTCTTCATCGGAGTCTCGGGCTGGTGGCTCCGGGCCTTACTGAGGGTATCCTGGGGTAATGGCCACACGCTCTGGCCTTTGTTAGCAGTTTTTGTTGTAATATTGGTGGTCATGGTCATGTTAGCAGCGGTAGCTGTTGCTAAGGAGGAGCAGTTTAATTTTGTTACAGTGAGTATATTTAGTTTTTAATGAAATGTTGATAATTTCATTATCATCGCCATTGAGGTAGACTGCGGCAAAGTTGGTGAGATGATCTACGGGGAAAACATGGCTAGAGATAGCACAAGACAGAGAGTTTTGGAAGGAAAAAGAGCCTACCAGTGGGCCAGTGGGTTTACCTAGCAGTGGGCGACAAAGTAGGCTAATAAAAAAAAACCATGGTGGTGGTTAAAAGATAAGTCATGCATGGTTCCTGCAAAGATATAAATATATCTAGATATACAGTCTGAGATTGAGCTCGACGAAAAAAATAGCGTCCAACTGTTGGCCGCTAAATGCACACACACTAGAAAAGCACAATGACAGCAGAATAACATAGCGCGAGTGTAAGACGTAGCTGTCACGCTCACCAGAATAACAAAGTTGGCCTATTTGTTTTAGTTCTATTGCAGCACGACACTCTATCTAGACATATAAATAATCAAAGGGTTACTGTGACAAACTACCGTCCTTAACATGTTTGTTCATCTGTCATGTTACAAAATAACAACTTGCAAACGTTTAAAAAAAATTCTCTTTCTGTGACCTGATTATCAGCTATCCAAAGACCATCAACTTATTAACAACATCTTCTTTCCAGAAATTAGCTTCAGCGTTCCGCCCATCTCGATTATGGGGTCCTGAAGAACCCATGGCGAGATACGTATGGATGTCACAACGATATGTCAACGAAACACTAAGCACAGACAACGATTCAAATTCAGAACCAAACAACTACTCAAAAATAATATATAACAAAGAAATGGATAAGAAATATCAAGAAGAACTTTATAGAAACGATCTGTACCAAAGGACCTATAATAATTATAATAAAAATGAAGTTGTTAATAATGACAATCACGTATACGGTGGTATTAGATCGATATATGGTACTCACACAATACCTAGAGGTAAGAAAAAGAGTACAGATGAGAAGTATCGCTCACCAAACATTTGTATTGCCAAAGGTAAATTAGGAGGTCCTACAGAATGTAGCTGTAATAGACATTTTACACTTAACGTTCCAGATTTGAGGAGCACTGAAGTAACTACCAGTCTCTAAATACGTACAACGAAATTAACCTAGTCGAATTATTTATTTAAAATTATGTGAACACTTGAACAAATAATTGTATGGGTAGGTTGTGATGGCAACCGCAATGAGCACTTGGGAGCGATGTTATAATAAATTATGAAATATTTTTATGTGATTATCTTTTAAAAACCTCATCTTCGTACACTATAAATAACCCTTTAATATATCCCTATAATAATAAATGAGCAATATTTGTATAGATTATAAACATATTTGTAATCACCTTCTCGGAAACGGCTCTAACGATTTCGATGGAAGTTGTAATATAGGGGTTTACATAGTCAAAAATCGTTCAAGCTAGGTTCCATTTCTGGGAAAAATCGTTTTCTCTATTTTCACCCGAGCAGAGCTAGGTCATCCAGGTGCTTACCCTTTATAGGAGAATACATGTAGACCCACTAAATACTAATCAAAAACGATATACGTGTACTAAAAGAACCTATGAATCTACACTTTTATAAATACTTACAGTAAATTACGGTGTCCCCAAGGATTGTGGGGGCAGCCACTTAGACGCTCCTACAAAATAAGGGGGAGGAGGTGATCAATTCTTAGGCAAGGACCACACAATACAGACTCAACTACAAAGACAATAAATTCAAATTAAGAACCAGGAAAAATCAAACACTTTTGAAATAAGAACTCGAATTTTAATAAACATAACATCTAAATGTAGACCGTTTCATTGTTCTTATTTTGAAAAGGACCACGCGGGTATAACTGACAAAAGAAAGTTTTTTTTTTGGCTAAGAAAAAAGAGAATGATAATCGTTCACACAGTGAGAGACGGGTATGGGGGGGAAAATGAGAAATGGACGAACTTTTTAACATAAATCTCGGACAAAAGTATGAAAAGTATTACTTGTGAGATTCCTGCCCCTCGGTTTGAGTTTACCACGGTTATGACGGTGTATATGTTATGATCTTATATAACAAAGACTTTTATATTAATGTGTTTGATAATAATTTTCACTGAAGGAGAAAAAATCCTCGTATTTATATAATTCAGAAGTCAATTTTATTGAGTAAATAATGTGAAAGAAACATTATTTACTTTTGCCTCGTGTAAGTCTATTTTAAGATGTTATTATCAAAGAATTCTTCGCAATATCCAATTAAGTCTTGTGATAAGTAATTCACTAATTCTTTAACAATTACGTAACTAGAACGACAAAAGTATCGTTAATTAAGTTAATTTATTTCTACAGATAACCTAAAAGAAAGTGACCTAACAACAAAAATACATTAGGGCAGGTATACACTCGCCTTAGTTAGCAATTTTAATGATAAGGCACGCGTGGCGCATCGTTTTGAGCTCTAATTTAATTGAATCACCTGCCCTTAATGAAAATAATAAAGTTTATCAGGGTATAGCCTTAAAGTGTAGTTCCACCGTTGCGTCATGGCTACAATTAATTTGATTAAAGGTGACATTTTTCTTTGCCATGGCAGTTTTTTAGTCTTCAGCATGGTTTTATATGTTTTGCTCGGCAGTCGTTGTGATAGTCAACTAGTTAAATACCAAGTTCTTCTCCTATTTAAGACTGTACTTATCAGGAAAAAGCAAAGATATATATATAATTTCTTTCTTTATTGACTTTTTAGAGGTAGTATTATTACGCAGACATTAATAATTATTATTGTGGCAAGGTCAGGTGCGTAGAACTCACAACCAGTGTGCGTGCCTGACCAGATGTATATGTGTGATCGTAAACGATTCAAAAGAAGTATGTAAGGATTGTAGCAGGTGGCGTTCTATAGTTTCTGTCTACCTACATGGGAAGTTTGATTTCATCGAGACAAGACCATTTTAAATTGCTGATTTTGCTAGCCAATTATCAATATGTCGTATTATCAAAACCGGCCTCTTAACAGATAATATAAAATTAAGGGTCGCGCTACCAGATGCCTGAATTTTTCAATATCTTGCTCGTTGTGAATGAGAATTTATTTGAGAACCGCACTTGAACACAGCTGGTGACGAATTATGGTAACTTAATCATATTCTTCATCATTTTGGGACAGCTTCTAATGGAAATTGATACAATTATTATGTGGCTTTAGGAAAAACAGACGGGGAAGAAAAGTTTCTTGGATATTTTGCCCGGCTTAGGTCTGGGTCATGGATTTGATTTTCTATATTTTGTTTTCTATAATTTGATTTTTTATATCTTATAAAATTACATTCGTCAGTAAAGTTTTGAGTATGAATGTAGATGGCTATAAAAGTAGGGGAAGACCAAAGAAACGATGGATAGACTGTGTGAAAGATGATATGGCTAGAAAGGAGGTGACTAACTAGATGACGACCATAGAGATGTATGGAATTAATAATCCCCCAAATAAATTGGGATAAATTTAAGAGAATGAGGATACATTAACTATACGAATGTTAAATTTATTCGCTCATGATTACATTAAGAAGAAGAATCTAATAGAAAGTAGAGTTTAGTGTGGTTATGGCTCAAATAGAGTTTTCTATATTTATTACTAGCAGTGCCCCGAGGTTTCACTCACATAAGTCTCGATCCCGTGGGAATATCGGGATAAAAAGTAGCCTATGTCCTACTGCCTCGTTGGTCTAGAAGTCGCAAGTGCTACTGGTGAGCATGAGGTCCCGGGTTCGATTCCCGGGTCAGGCAAAGTGTTATTGTGTTTTCCATCTGGAATTTCTCAGTAGCAGCCCGGAGTCTGGATTTGTGCTCGACTGATGGCAATAGGCTCGCCCCCTATTAGATGGGACTTAAACATAGCTGGCGAAATGTTTGTGAACTATAGGTACACCTCTGCCTAACCCTTCGGGGAAATACAGGCGTGATGTTATGTTATGTTATGTCCAAACCTAGGTCATGGTCTACATATTTGCCAAATTTCATTCAAATCCATTGACCTAGCCATTTTAGCGTGAAAGTGTGACAAACAAACAAATTAACTTTTACATTTATAATATTAGATAACGCAATGATCACTTTCCTAATCTTGACCACATTCTTGCCTGATGGAAAACGATGGATTAAGTGTAGGTACGATGGAACGATTTTGGTCCTTTCATGCTTATGGTCAATCGAAACGAAATTTTATTTTCAATCTTTTTAATAGTTTTACAAGGAAAATTAAAACAAAACAGTTTCTTTCTTTCCAACTGCACATAATAATATATATATACACATAAATATATACATATACATTATTGTAAATTTTTTAGTGCATGTTTTTTTTTGTTATGTATTTTTGTAGTGTACAATAAAGGTTGTATATATAAATATGTATGTATACATAAAACTTACCAACATTTTTCACATTCCCAAAATAAAACGCCACATCAAACATTCACCAGAATATTTTCTTATTAACGTCGGGAATGGGACCGATAAAAGACCGACTGATATAAATTGAATGATAATTTGTTCCATGTCGGAGGCATAGGGAAAAATCGCTTCGCAACGTCTGGAACAAGATAGATGCCCTTAGATAACGACCGGGCTATTCCTTACATCGGGCTTTTCAATTGGAAATATCGATTTGCACAATCGATATGGAAAGCGTGGTTTAAGATGTTGTAATAAGGCATTTTTATGAGTATTATTTGGTCTATTCGATTGAAATAATTTTCAAAATATTTATGAAACAGCAACGACAAATATCAATATTGCGTATGTTAAAAATATCGCCTTTATGTATACCTAATTGTTATTTTCTGTTTTTCCGGTAGAGTGAACAAGATAAAATTGATGATAGAGTGCGCGCAAGATAAGTCTGCGCGACTGGTGGCGTACTTAATTCTATACTGTAATATTTAAAATATAATATTAAATAAACAAAAAAGAAAGAAAGAAGTTACGTTTATTTGCGGTAAACATGATGCAAATAAAGATAATAAAAAAACATGTAAATAACTAATTGGGGGAAAACATGCGTCACATCCACGCAAAACGGCCATCGCTCAGTATAAATTCTGCGACCCCATGCGAGACAGAGCACCAGCGCTGAAATCCATATTAAAATATAAATAATAGATTCATCTTATGTTAATTCTAATGAACTAAATAATTCTATACTTAATTTGACCTTACTTAAGCGACAAGACGGCGGCATACGATTAGTCCCGATTTCAGCCGCACGCAGACCTATCGCGAGCACTCTACCTAATAGTTTCTGATCAGAAAGGAGTGAACGATAGCGTGACGGTTGACAGGGGAGAATTATATTTCAACACGGTTTCTAAGAAGAAAACGTGTTGTGTCAACCCTAATTAATATGGAACAAGGGGAGAAAGATGATGACAACGTAATGTCTTCTGCCTTTTTCTTTTGACACAAACTATGCACCTCCACCCATAACTATCAATAACCTAGGGTTTTTTGGATGCGTGTAAGTATACCTACTTAGGTACTCTTTCATTATAAAAAAATAAAGCATAATCAACCTATAATGTTCCCACTGCTGGGACATAAGCCTCCTCTCTTCTATAGGGAGTTGGCTATAATCTACATCAATCAGTGGGTTGTTAGATTTGACAATAAGTCTTCGAATTTTTAGTTCTAGGGCATACGGGTTTCCTCACAATGTTTTTCTTCACCGTTTTGAGAACAGTGGTGATGAAATTATTTAGACAAAGTAAAGCACCTGCCTGGTTTCGAACACATGCCCTACAACTCGTAAGTCGGGGCTGTTACCACTGCTCTTATAGAATGCAATTTATAAACGGTCTCACATTTTCTCTAGCAAGTTTAATAAAGAATTCTATACAAGCCACAACACACGCTAAATAATTACTTTAATATCGCAGATAAAAATGTAAAAGGGGCCATCCACGGCACGCTGGAAGGAAGGTAATGCCCGTAATAACCAGTGTATAAGAAATCTCGGGAGGCTGTGGTGAGTTACAGCCACATTTGTCCCTGTCGTGTGACCTACCTATCTGATTGTGGGACCGCTAAAAATACGCTTTTGTGTGGGTTAAGAGATGCTTAAGAATTTAGAGATCTCCAGATAATAGGTCTTTACCTATGAAATTGCCGTTCTGCCGTACTGGCTCTTTCAAGTCCAATTTTTTCTTTTTACGCTAAGAATTCTAAGTTCATATTATTTTTATTTTTAAAATATGGAATTCTTTTTTGAATTAGTCATTTGTTCTGTTTTCATCGCATTTGTACGTTTTTCGTCATCATGGATACGTTAAAAATTCGAGTAATTATGGAGTATGAGTACCGTCGTAGCAGCAAAGCGGCAGAAGCGGCACGCAACGTCAACGATGTATACGGAGCGAACACTACTAACGATCGCACCACCCGTTATTGGTTTGCCCGCTTCCGTTCCGGAAATTTCGACCTAAGAAATGAACCCCGTGGTCGACCGAAAACTTTAGTCGACAATGACGAATTAAAGGCCATTGTGTTTATTCTGAGTTGAGCTCCACGGTTACTGACAAATGCTTGCACTGACTGGACAGGTTCACTCAAATCTGTGTGGTTCTTTTCTCAAAAGACCATTTCAGACACTACCTACATGGTCCTCATATGGCCTGACCAAGATTATGTCTGGACTTTAAAAGAGACTGTGACCTCTGAGTTTGTTTCGGCCTTTCTTCTCAGAGTAGTCAGATAGGAAACGCCGAACTCAACTAGCTTATTTTTTTTATTTTTTTTATGTGACGTGTAAAAGTGATTCCGATATCCTATTTACAGAATAAACAATTTCATTTAATTTAATTTAATTTCATTTCATTTCATGTGGAAGCTGATTATTCTCAATCTACAGCTGAATTAGCAGCAGCTTTCTATGTTAGCACCAAAACAATATTGGTCCATTTGCGTCGAATTGGCAAGGTAAAAAAGCTTGACAAATGGGTGCCCCACAAATTGAATGATCGCCAGCGCGAAGCACGCGTCGAGTTGAGCTTTGCACTGCTCAACAGGCACACAAACGAAGGCATATTGAATCGCATTGTTACTTGTGACAAAAAATGGATTCTGTTCGACAATTGCAAGCGATCAGCAAGTTGGTTAGATCCTAGTTTAGCACCTAAACAATGCCCCAAACGAAAACCGACCCCTAAAAAAGTGATGGTCACTGTTTGGTGGTCTAGCGCCGGTGTCATTCATCACAGCTTCTTACCAAACGGGATGAGCATTGCTGCAGATATGTACTGTGAAGAACATAATGATGGAGAAGCTAGCACATCACCAACCAGCTTTGGTCAATCGTTCGGCTCCGCTAGTCCTGCACGACAACGCGCGACTTCATACTGCACAGCAGACGGCCTCCAAGTTAAAAAAGCTGGGGTTGGAAGTTCTCCGTCATCTACCGTACTTACCAGAACTTGCCCCTACAGACTTCTAGTTTTTCCAGAATTTGATAACTTCTTGGTGGGGAAAAAATTCAATAACCGAGAGGCAGTTCAAAATGCCTTTGAAGAATTTGTTGCCTCCCGTTCAGCAGACTTTTTCAAAAAGGGCATCAATAAGCTTCCACTACGTTGGCAAAAATGCATTGCATGGTTTTTTCTTTGATTAAAAAAAATAAAAAAAAATAGAAAAACAAGGGCGTTAACTTATTTCATGAAAAACTGCAATTTCATAGGTAAAGACCTAATATTATTAGAGACTATATAAAAGTGTGGCAAGGAGGTACTTGTCTGTACAGCGTATTGTATCATTTCTTTTTTCAAACAAAACAAAACCATTCATTCAAAAACATTCTCTTCTTCGTCGAGTGCAATAATTATGATGGCCAATTCGCGTAAGTAAACTGAGACATAACGTAGAAACGCGTGTTTCTCAAGCGAGATCATTCACAAATATTCGCAAACCGGTCTATAAGCTGACAACTAGCCGTTGGTGCGTGGATGGTGAGCTACCAACTAGCAAATGGCGCGTGAAGAACAGGGTCACCTCACCTCACTGCCACCCCACCGGTGGCGTGCCAGCAGCGAGCAGTCGTCTTGCTGACGGCGCGTTGGGGACAAGCGGGTGGATTTTTTCGAGGTGGTGCCGGGCCGTTAAGCTGGGGCCACATTGGTACGGTATGGCAAACTACATTTTGCGCGCTCTCTGTTGTACAGTGTGTAATGCGACAATGTAGCCGTATAGCATTTCTGCGCTGGAGTGGTACGGTTGTAATGAGTGATAACCAGTACCCTGATTGCGTAACTTATTTTCGTAAACGATTATGCCTAATTTGCTTCATTTTGACAGTTCAACAGCATTCATTGCGTATTTACGTTTTCGAGCAGATTTTTTTATCCAACTTATGATGCAATGGATTAGCAATCTGTTTGAAATCGAAACAGATTGTGATTGATCGTGTATTACAATTACGGTACTGGTGCTATTTTCACGAAACTTATAGACTGAAAGAAGTTGGCATATTCTTTGCCGGGAATATACCCAAATCCGTACAGAAGACAAAGAACTTGAAAAAAATACCTATCTATTATTATGTCACATCAAAAGCGCCATCTTACCGCCCCGCCAGATAAAGTCATTATTAGTTGCTATTAATTCCGTACAACCTGTCTTTTCCTTCTCGGTTTTATCATATCGGACACGGTTCCACTCATTTTTTATATGTTATCGGATAAATATCATAATGTTAGCAAAAATAGACATCCTACGTATAATGTTTGTAAGAACTTTATGATGAATTGCTTCGGATTACATTGCAGAGAAAGTGGAGTGACTTAGTGCTTTTGTGTTGGACGGGAGTACGTGAGGTCATTTAACACACTTTGGTAGTGGATTTACTCATAGTTAGTGCAATTATTCGTGTTAGTTTGAGGAGTCAATACGCAAGCAACCGTTTTCAATCTAAATCATGAAATTAAATATACTATAATAAAATGGACGTTGATATTATTTAGTAACCTTTGTTTCATTTTAACAGTTCAACAACATTCATTGCGTTACTTACGTTGTTGAGCACATTTTTTTTACCAACTTATGAAGCAATGGGTTAGCAATCTGTTTCAAATCGAAACAAATTGTGATTGATCGTGTATTACGCAATTAGGGTACAGTTAGGCTTAATTATCCCTTAAGAGCTATAAAAACCCTGGAAAAAATCGACACGTGTTTCACCTCTCAACAAGGCATCCTCAGGATGACGATTGACTTGTCACGAACCCAAACACGGCGTGTTGCAAGTGCTGGACGCAGAGTGAAAGAGAGTGTCTGAGTATTTTGTCTATTATATTTCATCATGGATTTCCGCAAGCTCACGCCTGAATCAATTATGGATACTTACTATGGATACTTTCAAAATCACCACTGGTGACCAGACCGTCATCTCTTAGGTCTGCAATCTTTCAAAGTGAAGAGAAGAGAAAATGAAGTCTCGTAAGCATCCAATACGTAAAAAAATTGAAACTAACAGCTGAAGCTAAGCGGAGGGATGTCAAAATAACGCGAGAAACTTATTATTGGTGAGATGCAGCGGCTTTTGTTGGTTCCAGTAGTGGCCTAACTATTTAAAACATATCTTGTAAATGAAAACAAATGAAGCATAAAGGAAACTGGGTTTAAGGAAGTTTGGTGTTATTAAAGCCATGTAAAAATTGCAAAAATGATTATCTCAAGCAATTAATTCCCTAATCGAAGTGCAAAGCGTTTAACTTAAGAACTAAGTTCGCACAAACTTACGTATATATATTGTAGGTAAAACAGTGAACAGCAATTAAGAGAGACACCGAGCTAGGTCGACAGGTGGCTTCCTTATTAAAGTTGGTCCGGCAACCGGCGTAATTTATGTAAGTATCAACTTACCCGTGTTATAGACATAACTGTTTGTTGGTGTTTTGTATTAAGTTCTCTATGTGAGGTGTATGTGGAGTTTCTTGGGTAGCTGGGACTTTGTGTGTGGTTGCTTTGAGAATATGGTACAGTCTATCCGCTTAAGTAGTGCCGCGCTTTGAATACTACCACGGGAAACGTGCAGCCGAAAATTGCTGCAACAGAAAAACTGTCATCACAGTCATTTAAGTCAGTCGAAGCGAAAGATTAATTATTACATTGAATATTTATTTTACATCGAATATAATTTGGTTGCATCGTCAATATTTAAGCGGTCAGGCTTTACTTAGGAGTACCTATAGTGAACGGCTAGGCCAGTAAAGGTAATAAATACCGTTTCCATTGAGGGAGGGTTGTTTAGAAAACTCATCTGAAATGAACCGAACTTTCATGTAAAGGTTAATGCCTACTAATCTACAATCTAGAAATAGGCTATCCAACTTTTCTCACTTACCTAGTTTACCGCTTATAAGTACATAATGAGATCGTCTACATACCTACAAGTAGTTATGCCGCAAACTTGGCTGTATGAGCTAACTTACATAATATAGATAGGTGTACAGTAACTGCGGTACTTCGGCTGATATGGAACAACTTGACTGTTTTGCTTGATATGCATACTAAGTGTTATGGGGTCCTGGTACCACATCGCAGGAAGGGATAAATCTACGGTTTTTTTTTTACTTTTACGTGGCAGATAATGCAGGCGACGTATACTTACCAAAGTTGAAAGGAAAATAGGTTTCTTTTAAATTAGTTTAGTAGAGACACTTTACAACTTAATAAATTAATGTATTAGTTTTTAAAATTGTGATAGGTCTTCTAAATAGATTTTAAAACAAATGTTGTCGAACGTCAGAATTTCGTAATTAACTTCAGAATTAGGAAAATCTGAAGGTTAGATTAGTTTATACTCAATCTTGTTGCCATGAGCCATTAAGGAGATTATCAATATTTTGTTTGTATTTTGTAGAATTCTTCCTTCTAAATTAAACTACAAAATACGGTTTGAAAAGCCTATTAGTTAGTGACTAGTTAAGCTCTTTCAGACATATTTTCGACAAAAAATTGATAATTTTGGACCCAAATCTAACTATTTGTTCATAATAAACACGTTTCAACAATAAATTGTGTATATTGTTTACCCAAAGTAATGAGAAGTTTTCCTTGAAATAAAAATGTAGGTATTACTTACATAATTTTATGAAAAATTCATAGTGTGTGTCAACTATGCTCAAAAATCTGATTTTCAAACTTGCACGGTACAACTACATACTAAAAGCACAACTGAAACTTCCTTCTCGAACTCCCAAAGAATAAATAACTAATAAATATTAAAAGTCGAATCATTAAACTGGTCTAAACGCAGCAACGCCATGACCATGCCATCCGCTATGGCAATGAATAATTCGTTCGAAGTTCCACCGTGCAACTTTATACAAATGGCAGGGTGGGCACCGTATTACAAACGGAACAAGTTATAAGTGACAGTATTAATTGGGGGAGTCACTCCAGGAAACTAATTTTCCGCTTTTAATGTTGGTAGAAAACAGAGAAGAATGGGGGTTAAGTAAAACAAATGGGGGAAAGGCGGCTGCATGCGGTGGTGGTTATATATTTGGAACCGTTGCTTGTCTCACCCAGATAAATAATATCGGTGGATCAGTCAGTGAACAAGGTGGCAAATTATCGTCTCTCGTGAAAACTCAAAATATGTAGATGGCACATTGTTCTTTGTGACCTTTCGATTCTGCAATCCCTAATTTTAACAATTAAGTAGATGTTTTATTATTAATTTTTTGAGAAATATTACTTCTTCTTCTTTAAGGTTAAGTGTTATTTCCGAGATCCGGTCAAAGAATTGGCCTGCACCCACTTCGCCTCTATTCTGCATGTGGATGACGTTCAGTAGCATCTCGCAGTTTGGTCAAAACAACAAAACTACCCACTCTGTCAAATGTAGGAATTTTCCCTTTGACCTAATCCACATTGAGAGTCCAATTCAGTCAACAAAGGCTGGCAAAAAAGACAAAAGTATACAAACGACAAAATCGCCCCTCGCTTATGTCCTCAACTTGTTCACTTTAGCAAAATTTACTGCGTTTTGCGCGATTGTTGCAATCCAACATTTTGGGTTATTCCCCTGCATCCATTCGTGGTTCGTTAACTTTGTTATACGAGTATTCGGTGCTTAGTTCATGATGCTGGAGCGGTCAGTGTGGTACAAAAACTAGCTAGAAAAGGTTGGATTTGTGTGGCGTTACTTTTTTGGCCGCACCTGGTTTACAGTTTGTGGTTCTGCGCTTTGTTTTCCTGGTTCAAATGGGAATGTTCTAAGTGTTAATGATGGAGTTGGAACCGGACCTCAGTTTTTGTTTTTGTGAGGAATTATTTTAATTGTCAAAATATTACTTGTTTTCTGTTCCGTTTGGGGTCTCATTCTTTATTCTCTGAAATCGTTTTTTACAAATTTTTACATAATCAAAAATTCATAATATGTTACTGCAATCATTACAATTTATTCCATTTGCCAATCACGGTGATTTGGGCATTGTTCTTCCCCAAAAGATGGTACCCCAAAAAGAGGTTTTTAAGCTTTGATTAAGACGTAAGATTATAAAAGATGAATTGACATTGACATTACTTTTATACTCCAATCAATACCCACTAAAAACGCCAGACTTAAAAAAAGGCAATTTACCTTCATATCTTGGAGCTCTACTTATCATAATACATTTCAACCATCTCCATGGAAACGAAATCGAAGTGAAATACTAAATAGTTACTCGTATCAAAGTTAAGCAATATATTAAACAGTGATCCGTGGAACTGCCTGTACCTATGTTATCGACCTAAACCTGACCGATTAATCATAGATATAATTATATCATAGACAAACTATTTCAAACGATGCGCGATGGAATAAATAAAAACTATTTTTTTTACGAAACAGTTGTCTTTAAAATTGTATAGTGCAATTTTGTTATTGCTTCAATTTGTAAAAAAAATATTCAGTAATTTCATGTCCTAGTTGGATTTGTAGAAAGAACGCTGAATATATTTTGTGATTTAATGGTATTATTTTATTTCATAGTTTACTGATAAAGCAGGGTAGGTAATAGGAAGTAAAAGGTTTATTATAATAATAATGAAAAATAGGAAAGATATATTGCCAGAGCAAAAGAAGGTGCTAAGTTAAATTCAAAGGCATTTGAACCCACTAATATATTGACAAATAAGTATCGTTTACATTATTATTAGTTATTGGTTTTAGTTAGATTGAAATTACTCAGGTTAGTTCAATTCATAACGAGTTATATCTTACAGCTATCTACTTTCCGGTATAAAGCGCGTTCCTGTTAGAGTCACTATGCAGCAGGCTTCTCACTCTCAGACTTCCCACCACAGACGACGGTGGCGCCAGTCGCGACGGAGCCGCCCTCATCAGGAGACAACGTGCACGCAATTACTGGGAAATTCTGATACAGAACAGCGCGGTATTTAGGATGGCTGATACCATATACAATAGGGTTGTACACGGCATTAGCCTTAGCAAACAATGAGCCCCAGATAGTAGCCAGAGGACTAATGGGCGCGCTTTCGAACACCCCTGTGTAATTGATCACAAGGTAAGGCGTCCATGCCATGAACCAGAGAGAGATGGTCATCAGAGCCACCTTAGCCAACTTGCACTCAGTGCTGGTATTAGCCGCTTCAGATGACCTGAGTGAAGCCACGTTCATTTTCTTAGCTTGATCCCTCATAGCCTTTTCGTGAGCGGTTACAGCCTGGACGATGAAGTAGTAGGAATAGATGATAAGCAGAAGTGGTAAGAAGTACACGAACACGGAGTAAACCATGATGTAGCTTCGGCTTAACCAATCCTTTGACAAATAGTCAGTTCCGCAAGCCGTCATGTTTCCCTCAGGCACGTAGCGGTTCCAGCCAAAGAATGGCGCAAGGGTCCATGCAAATGAGAACAGCCAGATTCCAAGTATGCGCTGAAGAGCTCCAGTTTTGGTCATTGGTTTGGCGGCGATGCCTTTCACGATGACATTGTAGCGGTCGAAAGCGATCATGGTCATGGTCCAGATAGATGCACATCCAAATAGAGAACCAGCGCAACCGTAAAGTTCACAGGCAAACGGACCGAATACCCACGTTTCACTGTAGCAATTAACAACCATAGCCGGAGCCATAGCGCACATCATGAGGAAGTCTGAGAAAGCGAGGTTCACTATTAACAGGTTAGATGGTGTCTTCAGGGATTTAGTGCTTGAAAATATGTAGATAACCATGCCGTTGCCAGCAATAGATATGAATCCAAGAACGCCAATTGTGAATCCCAAGAGTGCGTGCCAGAGTGGGTTCATAGGAGGAAACTGGTACCAGTGTGCGTCGACCATGTGGAGCATGTCAGCTGATACTTTATCCACGACGGTCTGGTTCGTCACGCCATGCACTGCAGCTTGGCTTCCCCAAGCTTGCAGGGCTGCCATTCCAGGTCCGTGATTCGCCATCGCCATGTTAGCTGTAGTTTTTTCAATTTGAAATCAGGAGAAATCTCGGCCGTAGATGTTTGTTACAAGATACTGGAGAAAATCGTTAGACGAACTACTCCAGTCTGTAAGGTGATGTGGGCACCTGCCGAGGCTGTGGAGACTACTCCTCTTTTGCTGTTCCCCCAACGTCTTATATACTCAATCTTAAGGATTAAACATGACGTCGCCAAGACAATCGATATTCATAATTAGATATGAGATTCTAAGAGGGTAAGTAAGCTCAAGACTTAGATTTTTTTTAAATATTTAGTGCT
The DNA here is from genome assembly GCA_916610215.1 of Omphaloscelis lunosa. Classification (NCBI taxonomy): domain Eukaryota; kingdom Metazoa; phylum Arthropoda; class Insecta; order Lepidoptera; family Noctuidae; genus Omphaloscelis; species Omphaloscelis lunosa. Next base: position 5,089,777 of record OU744247.1, read on the forward strand.
ATGTCATAACTCATAAGGTCTATTATCCATCCACAGTACTTTCATGGGACTGATTGGATACCATATTTGATGCCACAATTAATAGGGATGATGCCTGGGTAGAAAATATATTTAGTCCGTCAGTCAGATAATAAAAAAAATAGATACGTATTTTTGCTTTATCATATATACTTAGATAAAACGCATTAAAGTTGGGGAGTGGGGGTCGCTAAGTCACAAGTAAGTATAAAATCTACATTCTCGTAACGACATGCCACATTTTAACTCGACGTATCGCCGTAATCTGTTGATATCGTATCGTAAAAAGAAAAAATACATTTTTTTCATCTATCTGACGGACAAAAAACAAACAAGTTTTTGTCCTCATCCCTATTCGACACTATTTAATGAGCAATCGCTATTTAAAGCATGTTTAAAAAGCAGAAGTTAATGCGGACTAGATTGTCCAAAGAAATCTGCCTTTATTGCCGGCTAACCTTCTTTGAACGTACACAAGGACACTGCCGTTTCTATCAAAAACGATAGTCGTTCCGCTTGCTGCATTTTCTTTACCGATAGTAGATCATAGGCAGTGTTGGGATCAATCACAAAATTTTTCAATCAATTGATTAGTCAAACTAAAAATTGAGTAATTAAATTAGTTTGACTCAATTAGTCACAATTGAAAAATTTTGTTTTGTTTCAACTATATGTTCAGTCATCAATTTTAGTTTTTAGTTAAAAATAAAATTTATATTCCTTTTTAAATACCTATTTAAAGAACTGGATAAATAGGTTATATACATAGGTAGGTTTAGGGCCAACTCGAAAGTGCTTGTGTGCGGTTGGGATATACAGTTTTATCGGGAAATATGTACCTATTTCTTTTACTTTTTTTAAAATACTTCTTCGACATAATCTTTTCATTATTTGACATTATATACCTACAATTTTTTTAAATCAAATTTTATTTTACACAGCTGTAGTGGCAATCATGTCATTTGGTTTAAAAAGGTCCTTATTTTTATTATTTTGTTAATCTTTTATATAGATTCTTTTCTTTTAGATTTTATGAATGTGAGAACGTTGTAGGCTGTAGACTGACTTGTGGACAATTTTCTATTTTACTAAGTACCTGGTACTTGTTGATAGGCCTACACTGTCCTCTCATACCTATTAACCCTGTAATTTGAAAACATTGTAGAAACCATTTATTTCTAAAAGAGTAACCGTGGCATTTCTTGCCGGCTCTTCTCTATAGGAAGCGACCAATTGGAACCGTGCACCTAGCTTCTGACGTTTCATAAGTGCTCTTGTAGGTTTATGTGAAATAAAATATTTTGAATTTGAATCTATTGTACGGATATTGTTTTCTTTATCTATCTCTCACTCACTTCTGCGATCTGGTGATAAGAAAACGGGCTGTTTTTTGGTAACTCATCACACTATATTATTGGCAAATAGTACATTAAGAAAATTGACTGCCAACTTTGTCTTGGTCCGTATATTCAAATCACAACTGCCGTTCTTTAACAATTATATGATTAAAACATGACAAGCTGAGTTGAAAGAAAGAAAGAAGAAAGATTGAAAAACATTTATTTGGACACAGTTCGTGAAACACAAAACACAAATAACAAAGATAAAATTAAAAAATAATGCTTTAAAAACAATAGTGTGTGCCTCACGGCTGCGCCAAAAAGGTTCATGAAAAAGAAAAAAAAAAGGTTCAACGGTTCAGGTTCAGTTGAGGTGGAGCTCAACTAAACCTAAACCGTTGAACCTTTTTTTTTCTTTAAATTATCGACAAATGCTTGCACTGACTGAACAGGTCCACTCACTCAAAAGACCATTTCAGACACTCATCTACATGGTCCTCACATGGCCTGACCAAGATTTTTGTCTGGACTTTAAAAGAGACTGCGACCTTTGAGTTTGTTTCGGCCTTTCATCTCAAAGTAGTCAGATAGGAAATGCCGATCTCATAAAGCTTATTTTTAATAGCTTTTTGTTAATATGACTTGTAAAAGTAATTTCGAGACCCAATTTACAAAATAAACAATTTCATTTCATTTCAACCTGATGTAGGGTGTCAATTTGCCTCACATTCAACTTCCTTTACTGTGTGTACGTAAATCACTAGCTTTACAGAAAGCAGTTTCTAAGCAGCTTTTAGTCTCATCGATGTACTAATCCTGGAGAATTCCGGTAATTAACGTTCCTCTCGTCTAACGATGTTAAGTTAAATTCTCTTTTTTCCACATTTATATCCTCTTAGAAACGCTCAAAGGATTTAATTATTACTCGTCGGTTTTATTTTTCCGTTTGCTGGAAGGGTCAAAATTAAGTGGAAGGTAGATAGGTACTTTTCTGTTAAGTTAGCCTTTGTTTCTTAAGGCCATTGTTAGCATTTATGTCCGGTAATGGACATAAATTCATAATTGTCCTAAGACGTATATTTTTATATATTTGTTGTATACATCGTCATATTCGAACTACGCATCATACTGATATCACGTAAAATCCTACATCCCGCAAGTAAAGTTTACTGCGCGACTAGAATAAATACAACGTCCCGACTTCAATCGTTGAGAAATAGCCCACGTCTGGTCGGAGGATCCTCGATTTTCTATTGAAGATGAATGAACTTTACATCCTGTTCCTCATACTTCTATACATGAATAGTTTCTGGTTAAGAGTTGATTTAATAGATCTATGATGAGGTTTGAATTTAATGCCGGCTTCACACTATCGTCCAACAGTCCAACTGTTAGTCCAACCTTCCCACGCGTAGAGAGATAGTTTGTGCATGTTTGACGATGTTGGACATTTTGTTTTCATCGATCGTGAGTTGGGTCAGACTGGAGTCATGTTAGAGTGTTAGACTGTTGGACGATAGTGTGGAGCTTTCCAAGAGGTCTAGCTACTTAGTTGTTGAGCGATTGTCACTTTATAACATTAGGCTTTTTTATATTTTGTATATTTTCTGTTCTTTATTAATGTTAACTTTTACCGGGTTGTATTTTGTCATGCACGCGTAGCATGACCACCGTAGAAACGGGTTTTGTCGACAGAAAAATAGACAAAATGACAAATGAACAATCACAATCTGACAATTTGTCTATTCTTCCGTCGACAAAACCCGTTTCTATGGTGGTCATGCTACAAGGGATGAAGAAATTGTCACACTGTTATGGTGAAAGTTTTTATGAGCTTAATTCGAAATAGACATTCAATCTCCTTAATAAGTGAGACCTAGAATGATACAATTCTAACTATATTCCCTTCGCAAGAGCCAAAACAAGTTTATCCAAAAATAACGAAAAACCACTCATGAATTTTCAGTCTCATCCATAATTGAATTTCGCTCCGAAAAGCCTTCTTATTTTAACTTGAAAACCTGTACACAAACATAAGCGCTGTTGGTGTGGCGGATATCAGGAATTTGTACATCATATCCGGTGTGTACGGCAGCTTCCGGCGGTGTGTGCTCTGCATCCGGCGTAAAGCGCTAAGGCGCGACGAGAATGACGTAAGCAAAGGTTGGATTTATTTTCGTATCTCATTTTCGTGGTGGTAGTAAATTATTTTGGTGGTTATGCTTATGATTTTGTATTTTATTAAGCGCAGGTTTTCGTCAGTTCTATGCATGTTCTTCGATTCGTTGTGATAATGACCCAGGAGTTTTCTGAAATACAAGATAGATTTTTGAGACGGGGCTTTAAGAGAAGTAAGCCCCGTCTCAAAAATCATGGCTACACATCAAGTTATACAGGATGGCAGGGACATTGATACGACAACTGTTACCATGGATTCAGTACATGATTCCGAAACCCCTGCGTTGAAATGCGGTTGAAAAAGAAAAACATCTGCTGTTCCATACATTTTGACCGCGTACACTGAGAAAAATCAGGCCAATCAAGCATGAGATTTTGCTTGATAGAAAAAAATATGAATGAAGCAATCAAAAACTTATATGAATAGATTAATCACTGTTTGTTGCTACAATGAAGTCAAAATGATCAACACTTCTCTATCATTCACTTCAAACAAGGAATTAAGATACATTATTAAGATATTCTAAACATAGCACATCACAGATTTAATCAAATTGGATGATCCTGGCCGAGAAAATCCACAGGAATTGCATCTTTTAAAATAAAAGTTAATTACAATTTTTGTGTAACTTACTTACATGCAATCTTTTTCAGGACATTGTAGTTCAAGATCTTAATGCTAAAGAAAAATAGAAAGAAAAAAACAACTAAGTAATGTGTCCGTGGCAGAGCAATTAGAAGCAAGAGGCCTAAGCCTTGATGCAAATTCAGCCACAACTACACAATGTTTCTATGTCATCGATAATAACGTAAGCATGAATAAACATAACATAACATCACGCCTGCATTCCCAGGCAGAGGTGTACTTATAGTACACCCACATTTCACCAGTTCTGTTTAAGTCCCATGTAATAGGGGGTGAGCCTATTGCCATCAACCGGGCACAAATCCAGACTCTGGGCTGCTACTAAGAAATTCCAGATGGAAAATCCCAATAACACCTTGCCCGATCGGAGAATCGAACCTAGGATCTCATACTCAGCAGTAGCGCTTTGTGACCAATAGACCAACGAGGCAGTCAAAATGTAACGTAAGCATGAATTTTTCTTATCAAAATTCATATTGCTTATTATTGTTTGTTTTGGAAAATTGGTACAAACGGCTAGTGAAATAATAAAACACAAGTTTTATTTTTATGATGGCAATCGATTATTTTACACTTTATCAAAGCACAAAAAAACATAGCAAAAAAAAAAAACTCTTCAAAACATACAATGAACGGCCTTATTGCTTTCTGCGATTTCTTCCAGGCCTTGGAATGGACAGCGATTGTGTGGGCATAAAAGTGAGGTTATCATTGCTGTAAAATAATAAGTACATAAATGTAATATACTATAATAGATACGTAAATATGTATGCTGTATAATAAATATATACATAAATAATAAATATATAAGAATATTTATATTATGTATAAGCGACGAAAATAATGTTCCTTCACGAATCTCTTTTAGAATGTAGCGATTGCGCGCATTTTATTTGAACTGGCAATGCATTCCACAAAAGAGCGGCCCGGACAGAAAAGGATATTATTATGTCGAAGAAAGTTGTGGAATGCATGCGTTTACAATGTATCTATGCTATTTCGTATGAAAAGGAAAATATCAATAGATACTACAGTCGTCTATTCTACTGCCAAGAGTCCGGCCATCGAGAGAATGAGTTCTTGACACCTATCAGTTTCATACTAACGAATATGGTGTTTTGCGAATTTGATCTTTATAGATAGACACACAATTCTTTCGACGGCTTCTGAAGTTTAGTTTTTCATAGTGTGTTAATTCCTCAGTGCATAACTATAATGATGCACTGAGGAATAACAACCTAATTTGATCAGATAATGTCATTGACACTCGATGATAATTCGGTATCGAATGTTGAAAATATTCTTTAATCAGCTTTAGCTTAGTGCAGACACCACTTTATTTTAATTTATGTTGAAATCTTTTTAGGCAATAATTAGTAGATTATTAAATCTACTATTTCGCCCGTATTGTCCCACTGCTAGGAAAAGGCCTCCCATTCCTTGTTCCACTCAACTCGATCCTGAGCCAATATGACTGTACCAATTTCTCCTTTAAGCGTTAAGTTCGTCCCGCCATCTACGACTATGTGTTCCACGATGCTGTTAAGTACTTTAAATAAAATAATTAATACTGGGTTAAATTCTAAAACAACTAAACTCTGTATCTTTACAATAGGTAGATACTGAAAAAAACAACTACAAGTCACGCTCGAATCCATTTATTAGATTACTAAGTCCAAAAACTTTGATTCTTAATTCTCCTCCAGCGTTGGACGGCGCAAATTGTGTTAACGTCGCGAGATCACAAGCCTTATCCGGATTTCATTTAGATAATTGAATGAGAATCTATTCTGACTGAGAAAAGGTCCGAAGCGAGTGAGTGGCGGTGGGGCTATAAGAAGTTCGAATAGCAGTATAGTTTGACCGAGAACACTGTACCGCGTCTAAGGAATGCGCGGCGAGGCGGGGGGCAGCGGTGACGAATGAGCGGCTAGGCGCCCTGAGCGTTTACGAATGAGTGGCCTGCACTGCCCACCGGCTCGCCACGCACATACTTAAGGCGCGGTATAGCGATATCGGTCAAACTATAGTAAGTATACAACATGACCCGGTATACCCAATTAGAATATTAAAATCATGAATGACACTGAATTTTTACTATTATGTATAAAACATTGTTTATTTATTAAATTAGTTATACTGATGTTGGTTAATTGTGGTCACATTATAAACATACCCATGCACACAGACGCACTCGTTAAGGGTCATGCGAAATACTTGATCCATTTTGGTTTATTTTGACTGCACAGAGGAAGTGTGACTGTAATTAACGTAGTTTTATTTTATTATTGGGATAAAAATTATGTATATTTTACAAAAAACGACGTCCGAGCTACAAAGTGAAAACTAACTTTAATTTCGGAAGTCGGTGTCTTTGGGTCAGTATTTTAGTTTTTTGCCCCCGCTTTCCGAAATTTTTCACAAACTTTTTTTTTTCTCACTTTTTAGTGGGATGGTTTGTTATTTATAAGTTACAATAGCCTAATGTCAACTGCTCATCACCTTTTACAAAATTTTGCTTTTCCCGATGCAGGGACTTTAATTGTTCTCCAGGTACTTCACCATCAGCTCCATTGCACCCTATGAATTGTGACGAGCATCAATTGCTTACCAACCATATTAAAGTAATCGAATCGCAACCCGTGAAATACATATTATTGAGTAGTTCCGGTGACCATCTCTGTCCTTCATCATCACTTCCACTTTACCAAATGGTGCTTTCCGAGAGCAAATGCACCAGTTACTATAAAGAACACCCAAATCGCTATAGATGTGCCTATAATATTTGAAGAGTCCCCTTGATTTCTCCGAGATCCCGTCACCAGATCGTGACCAAATGAGAATGGGACCAATTTAAAAGTATATCCTTTCAAACAAAAAAGATTTTATTCAAATTGGTCCAAAAAAAAGATTCCGATGAACTGAGAACCTCCTCCCTTTTTTGAATTCGTATCGTAATCGTAAGTTTTGTATACAATAGTATATTGTATAAGTAATAGACTAGAATTTAGAAAGGAACACACCAGCAAAGTATGTAAAAACGACATCGTTGGCTCAGCGCAGTGAAAATCAGAAAAAAGAAATTAATATCCATGAACTTCTTTTCTATTTGTATGCACGTGTTTCTGTGACAAATAAACTTCTTTTCATTTCTTTCTGAGAATTTTTTGAAATAGAATCTGCAACCTTTTGTATCTTAAGGAATTTTTACGATGTTCCAGTTTTTCGGATTCTTTATCAAACTCGTCTATCCTCCTTCCCGCCCCGCTTCTAGACCCGCTATTTTCATAACCCCACATAACCAAATGCTGACTACAGCGCTATCACACGGCGTCCGTGTGATTAATTCTATACGTTTACCTGATCCGGTTCCGCAGTTAACCGCGATCACTAACAAGGCCCTTTTTCTTGGAGATTGGGTAAGCGGTAATGTCTGATAGCTTCACGCTCGCTCTATTTTATGGGTGGGCAGATTGCTAATAAGTGTTTCTACATTAAATGGGAAAGTGCGAGGTGGGGCTTTCTGTTTTTTGCCTACTAAAGATGTCCCCGAAATTTTGTTTCACGGAATGAATTAATTCTCATGTGAGGGAGAAGGTAATTTAACGATAGTTCTGTCACCGATTTTGTTGAAATGAAAAGCGCCTGATGATATTCTAACACTCGCACGGCTGCGTTTATGTTTTAAGACATTGCTTAGATGAAGGCTTTTCGTATAAGTTTTTTGATTTAATTGTTACAATACATTACCCATTAAAAGATGTAATGCGATGATTATGTACTAGACAAATGGCATTACGCTTCAACTATTAGTACCTTGGACCTAATTACATTATCCTTGCAAAATGCCTTACAGTCGACATCTAAGTCACATGCAGTTTATTTTCGAATTACTTCCAATACAATAAATCAGAACAACATTACTAACAAGTTTCCAAATGTACTCCAATAATGTAATCAGCTTAAGTGCTATGACCAAATTAGCTATAGGCCCATGTCTGTCTTAATTAGCAGCAACGTTACATGAACAGTGGACCATGTAGGTACAGTTGGCTCCACTGGGCCATTAATGATTGAGAAATGTACTAATTGAACTATTAGGCTGATTATATTATTGTTATTAGGTTATTCTTTTACGTTAATTAATTAATTTTGTAATTGAAGCAAAAGGATGCATTGTTAGCTGAATTTGATTGGGCACATTAGCGACACAGCAGTTTATTGAACTATGATTTGATTAGATACTCTCACAATTCAACTGAGTGATAAGAAGCCGGGAAATACATGATGATTTTAGTCCAATACCTTATTAAAATAAGACATACTGGACGTGTTTACTGATTACAGAAAATAAAAACCCTAAAATAAATAAATTAACAAGTCTTGCTCAAATTGTTTTATAACCGGTCGGTCCTAATTATTGTTATTCGGCTCCCATTGTTCCGTTCCATTTAAAATACTAATGAATTGATTATAATTAATTGCTTGTGACAAACATGTTTACATTGAATAAAATTGATGAGACATTCGATACAGCCTCGACCACTTTTATTCCACCGTGCATCGTTTGTTGCACTTTTCTACATAATTACATTAGACAATCAATTCAATAACCTTATAGCACAAAATTTATATAAGGGATGTGTTGCTAATTTACTCTCAAGGTTGTTAAATCTAAAGGATTCACCAAGGGTTTATTCTTGGTCCAAGCATGTATCAAGATAATTTTTAGTTTCCATCGCTGGTACCTCCAACACATTTAAAATCATAAGCATTGCATAAGCTTCGAACTTTTATTTAGTTATCACATGTAAGTGACTGATACTCGTGTTATCTAAACAAAAGTGCAAAGCTTATGCACTTTTAAACATTATCATCGATGGTCAAATAACATTAGTCATGATTCCCTAGAATCCTAAAAGCACGAAAAAATGTAACTAAATATAATTTGGTTTATCTGATAAGCCTATTATAACTATATAACTAACAAATTCAAATTCAAATTCAAATTTGTTAGTCATTTAGTTATAATAACCAAAATTTATTCTCGGCCCAAAAATGTCAAGAAGTTTTCGTCATTTATATCTTCATTTTTAAAACGAAGGGCATCGATGGTTTATTATCATCAGTTATGAACAAGAATCATTTGCTACCACCTCAGTCCCGTTTATTCCGGCTAGGTGCACCGTTTGTTCCGCTGTTCGACTCTAATTAACTAGCAGTCAATTGCAGGACGCCTTCAGACATAGCCCAGCCAGGCGGGGCCAATTATACGCCAATTAATTTTGCAATAACAACAGGGTTGGTAACGTTATACTTGTGTGGGTAAGTGAAGTAGATTGTGTTAGAAGGAAGAAAAGTTTCTTAGCTGATGCTAAAACCGTGAAAGATATTGCGGTGTTTTAACCGAATTTAAAATCAATCAATCTACCTAGCCTTTTCCCAGCTATGTCGGGGTTGGCTTCCAGTCTGACCGGATGCAGCGAAATATCAGTATTTTTCATAGAGCGACTGCCTATCTGACCTCTACAACCCAGTAAATGGGAAACACTATACCCCTTGGTAACACTGGTTGTCAGACACGCGGGTTTCTGAGTACCCGTAACGACTGTCAAAGATCTACGAATAACGAGGCACGGAGGGGTCTTCGTAATAGTCTCGGTATGTAATAGATGTTCACCCATCCATGGGACTGGTAAGCGTTGCTTAACCTTGAATATCAACCCGTGTGGCTATTATTATTTAGCCACGAGCCCCGTCGACTTTAGCCAATTTTAAACTATCACCTAATATTTTTCTTACCGTACATTGTGTCTTTGCTGTACTTAACTTATAGTTTTTCAGCTCTGCAGTTCCAGTAAATACTGAAAAATCTTGGAATATTGCTAGTAACGACTACTAGGAAAAATCATGTTTTCAACGTCCTTTGTACTAGTTAAATGGAAATATCAATTTTCCTGGTAACCTTGTGTGACAATGGTATAGAACAATTTTTAATTCTATATTTATAATTTGATTACTAGTTGCTGCCCGTGGCTTCACCCGCGTGTACTGTTATAGTCTTTCTATAATAAAAGTCTAATTAAGTTACTCCTTATATCATCAGCTATCTGCCATTGAAAGTCCCATCAAAATCGGGTCAGCCGTTTCGGAGATTTGCCATAACAAACATACAAACAAAAATTTTAAATATAGTTATTAAAAAAAAAATCACCGCTACCTATATACTTTCATATGCAGTAGAAAGAAAGCTTGTATTTTGACATTACAAACAGACCCTTTAATTTTATTCATGTGTGTGTTTATGCTACTTACGTCTAAATATTTATCAACTTATAGGTTAGACTGAGCTTCGCGAGCTGTAGTGAACTTACTCAAAAGTTGTGGTTTCAAAAAGTCTCACCAATACTCGCAAGATCTCAAACATTAATCTTTTACAACATTTCAAAGAAGTGCCCTCTAACTTGAGCGACACTTTTATGTTTACTACTCAACACTCTGAAAACAAAGTTTAAACCTTAAGAGGAAACTTTCAAATGGAAAACTACTTCAAAATCAAGTTATTTACGAAGTAAATACCTCTGTCTATGGGCTCACGCTGTTCATATTTGAAGAAGGCAGCAGTAATGTATTTTTCACTATGTTAAAACTTCGACAGTTAATTACTAACTCAATAATTATGATAGAAATCATTACACTTAAGTCTTTAAGGTTCGATATATTCCATTCGCATGTTTTTTCATAGATTATTTAACAAAAACTTGGCCTTGATTGAAATGGCTGGTAGATTAGAGAAGGATTTCATCTTTCACTTATTAAATTATAAATTCAATAAGCACCTTCATATCAGAAAATAATGATTATACCTAGACACGACGGTAACGTGAGAAGCTTGTGGCTAAGTAATTACAGCCGCACGCGTCGATGTATTAGGTTAAGCCACGCTTGTCGGGTTTGGTCCGTGGATGACCATCTTTACATACTGAGACTCCTCTGTGCCTCAGAAAGTACGTTTAGCCGTTGGTCTCGGCTGACATTCGTGGATTTTAGACAGTCGTTACGGGTTGTCAGAAGCCCGAAAGTCTGACAACCAGTCTTACCAAGGGGTTTCGTATTACCCAGTTACTGGGTTGTGGAGGTTAGATAGGAAGTCGCTCCATGTAAAATACTGGTATTCAGTTGCATACGGTTAGACTGCAAGCCGACCCCAACTTAGTTGGGAAAAGGCTAGACAGACTGATTTGATCTAGAATACGACCGAACTCTCCAAATCTAACAACAATTTATACACCTAAAACATAATAATATTCTACAGCAAGCTTAACCAAATTAGAATGTTTTCGCAAACAATTTAGCTTCTAATGAATTTTTGACAGAAACCGCGAACAACAAACAATACTATGTTCGTTTACAACTTACTAATTAAGTGATCTATGTTAATAGTGTGGAAATATTCGATACAACACTTAAAGTACTTAGTAACGAAGCAACAAATATTTGCTAAAACATTTATTAGTTAACATTCGCGAACTATGCGAGGCTAATGAAGTAGAGATAATTCAATTAAAAGGTGCTTTTCAATTAATTAAGTACGCTCGTAAGTACGGCTTGATACTTTGCCGGGTTTAAGGAAACTGTAGGAATTATTAGTTGCGTACTTTAAATGCTGCTTTTGCTAAAATAACTGCGGCGGGATCAGTTTATCATTGTGTACGTTTCTAAGGTAAGTTATATGAGCGCTTAGCGAGCGAAAATATAAGTAAGTGTCTTAGATCTTTCAGTATTCATTACATCTTCATTTCGTAACACCTTCTTTCTTTTTTATAGCCAGCAGCTTTCCTAATACTTCATGAAAGACGAAGAACTTGTTATTTATCCAAGGAAGTATTAAGTTGCATCTACGAGGTTAACTATTGATTTTGCAACTACAAGAAGTTCTAGATTTTGTCTAATAAAAAAATTATACTTACAGCATTTTGCATGAAAAATCTTTCCTACATTTCATTCAAAAACCTCATGTTTGAAGACTGTTAGCTTATATATTACTAGCTGCGCCTCGTGGTATCGCCCGCATTAGTCTCAATCCCGTGGGAATATCGAGATAAAAAGTATATTTTGTCCTAATCCAGGATATGGTCAGTATGCCAAATTTTATGCAATTCCATTTAGCTGTTTCAGCGTGAAAGTGTAACAAACAAACAAACAAAAGAACTCACTTTTGCATTTATAATATTGATTAGAATTCGGATGTAAATAAAAGATTTCAATTCCCGTCGGTGTCAGTTGAAACGTCTTCAGTATCGAGATATAGGGGGTCCATTTTCTTGGGTCTCACAAATGACCCCTTACTCGCCTTACTCCTACCGACAGACGTTCATAGCTACCGTTTGTAGCAACCGCTTCCCTAATGCATTTGTTGTGTTAATTCCGTATTGCTTATTAAGAATTCATGGCAATTTACTTTGACATTATTCTGAAACTCGAAATCTTAGGTAAGGAGACGCTTGAGTTTGGCCTGTAGAATAGCGATTGTAAAATAATTGCTATGTTACAAATTACATTCGGAAGGAGAGAATAAGAATTCTAAAGCTTAAATGTAACAAACGTCGATTTTAAAAGGTAAAGTTAACCTTTTTAATCGAAATGAATCAATCATTTTTAAGGTAATTTAGTTCCTTTTTAAGATTCCGTACCCGAAGGTCAAACGGAACCCTATTACTAAGCTTCTGCTGTCAGTCCGTCTGTCTCTATGCGGGCTGTATCTCATGAACCGTAATAGGTAGACAGTTGAAATTAGATTGTGTATTTCTAGTACCGCTATAACAACAAATCTATAAGTACTAATATTATAAAGAGGTAAAATTTGTTTGTTATTTTTGTTTGGTTCTTTGTAAAGTATGCAGGGGTAATCTCTGGAACCACCTATCGGATAAAAAAAGTCATTGTTGCAGTAATTGTTGTAATAATAATAATTGTTGTTACAATTGCATTGGGTAGCCGAATTCTTGAGGAAGGCTCCGTGGATGAAGTCGTGGGAAGAAGCAAGTACGATAATAAAAATAAAATAAAGTTAAAAATTAAAGATGTTTTTAAGGCGTTTTATGCTAAATATTGTACTGTGGTACGGAACCTTGGAACCTTGGGGGTACTTTGGGTTTGCCACCTCGCGGGCGAAGTTTTAATATGTAATTACTTGAAAAAATAGAACGGGTTCAAATATAATTATGGTAAAATGTGGCTACTGGTAATGTTGATGTCTATATTAACATGTTGAATCCATAACCTAGTTATAAAAAAACAGTCTTACTACTATTCTGGTCTATTTTCCTCACTTCCTTCACCTTAGCTCCGCGTTTTTTATAGCCTATGCACAAGACACGTGATACATATTATATTAAGGCAAGGCGCGCACTCAAGTAGGAACCTACGTCGACATACTGCAGTGTTGAAAGCTTTGAGCCTCAATTTTAAGCGTTTTGCGAATTTCATGCCTTTGCGTATAGTACGGATACAGAAATATTGATGAGGATTATCCCGATATTTTACTTTTCAAGATTTTATTAGCAGCGTATCGAAGGAAAAAATTTACTCAATAAAAAAATATGGCCGCGTTTAGAGTGCGCTAGTGCCTTAAAAGTATATCAAAGGGAAAGCAAACTATTGTCACTTAATTTTAGGTAGGATAAAGGTCAAACGCTTGATTAAGGTACGCTTGCCGGGGTCAGTCCGTGGATGGATGACTGAATGAATGAATGAACGAATGAACGAATGAATGAATGAATGAATGAATGAATGAATATTTATTTGTTAAACACAGGTATATAGATTTGGTCTTCATTAAAAATTCAGTTGACTCTCTATGTTTTGCCAGTGGCGTACAAATTTATAGCTACAGTAGGTACAATAATATTAAAAATAAATTCAGAATAATTATAAATTTAAGTATTTACAAATTCACAGTGCTTATTTTATATCTATTAAAATTAAATTCTATAAAAAAAATAACACAAAAAACAAAAAAAAATATACACATTCATTACTTAGTTAAATTATATTAATATTATTGTCATTAAGAAAATCATCTACAGTGTAATAACATATATGGATTAGAAACATTGATAATTTCTTCTTGAAGCTCGTAATCTTTAGTTGCTTCAAGGAGTCAGGTAACTTGTTATATATTCTGGGTGCTATTCCCAATAAGCTTTTGCGCTTCAAAGCTGTCTTACATTTCCTGGCGTATAAAACGTTTTGATATTGAGCACGTATAGGACCTCTACGTATTTGAGACAGTTGATGACCATCTTTACATATCGGTACCTCTCTGAGCCTTGGAAACCACGTTAAGTCGTTATTCCCGGCTGTCATTCGTGGATCTTTGACAATCGATAGGGGTCGTCGTCAGAAGTCCGAAAGTTTGACAACCATTATTACCAAGGGTTATCGTACTACGCAGTTACTGGCTTTTCGATGTCAGATAAGCAGTCGCTCCGTATAAAATACTGGTATTCAGCTGCGGTGAGACTGGAAGCTGACCCCAACATAATTGGGAAATGGCTGGGTAGTTTTTTTTTTTTGGGTGGTCAAATGCAAGCCTATTCGAAATTATGAGTAAAGTATTTCGGTACATACTAGCTATGTCAATACTTTGGAAAAAAATCCTGTTGGTTAGATCGCTCTGCCTTTTAAAATTGTTTTTTTTTTTTTTTTCTAGACCAAAGTGTAGTGATCTTAAGAAATTTTCTTATATAACATCACACCTTGTTTCCCCGAAAGGTTGGGCAGAGGTGTCCCTGTAGCAGGTTCACCCACATTTCGCCAGTTATGTTTTAAATCCCATGTAATAGGGGGCGAGCCTATTGCCATCAACTGGGCACAAATCCAGACTCCAGGCTGTTACTGAGAAATTTCAGATAGAAAAACCCAATAACACTTTGCCCGACCTGGGAATCGAACCCAGGACCTCAGGCTTAGCAGTAGCGCTTGCGACCACTAGACCAACGAGGCAGTTATATATTCGAGGCGATATTTTCTTGTTTAAAGATATTAGTCACGATTGGTTCCACGTAGTGGAAAACATCTGGGATCTTAACATCTTGAAACTTGTGGCCATGATTGGAGCCTGTAACATTGTGTACAGATCATTTCAATGGGCATTTCGTACATAGTTTTACACTCGAATTTTTTGAACTTACATAAGTTAGAATACTTTTTATGTTCTGTGATAGCGCTTAATGGATATATATCATAATGGAATTTTTGAGGTGAGTTGAAAAAAAAAAAACATTTACAAATTCTTCCACTTTCCGATCAC
The DNA here is from genome assembly GCA_916610215.1 of Omphaloscelis lunosa. Classification (NCBI taxonomy): domain Eukaryota; kingdom Metazoa; phylum Arthropoda; class Insecta; order Lepidoptera; family Noctuidae; genus Omphaloscelis; species Omphaloscelis lunosa. Next base: position 5,105,273 of record OU744247.1, read on the forward strand.
ATCAGTTCTCCCTAATCCTATGGAAATGACAACACCCCTGAAATCCCAATAGAACCTAACGAAAATCAATATCCTGCTGCTTTTCCTCAACCACCCAACGCTTGCAGGTTGACAAAGCGGTGTATAAAAGTGCAAAGCCATTGAAGGCCAGGTAATCGCCCTGACAAGGGTCCCACGTTCGGACACCTGCGCACTTGAAATATTATGCGGAGGTCTGAAAGGATTTGACGGAGGAATTTGGACTTTTCGCACGAATTATTATAACATGAAGATATGAAGTTTTGAGGTGAGGTAATATTTTTATGATTCCGTACGTCTGAATAAAAACGGAACCTTTATAGGATCACTCGTGTGGCTGTCTGTCTGGCTAGCTGGCTATCTGTCTGTCTGTCACAGCTAATTTGCTCCGAAACTATTAGACGAATTTAGTACCTACACATATAAATTTCTGTGACCCAAACAACGACGTGTAACGTAAATAAATGAACTTTGAATATATCACTTTTTGGGGAAAATTGAAGAAAAAGAAAACATAGGCATTCTGGGAGTGCCAATAGAAGTGAAAATTGAAAAAAATCAGCACCACGGTAATCAACGCGTTGAAGTCTTTTTAATGGTCAAAAGCTAGTGTCATCACAGTGTCGTGAAATCAATGGTTTTAAAAATGCCCAACGCGCCTAAAGAAGTTTTCACTTAATAAAAGAAGTTTTACAAAATGTACTTATCTACCGTGTGAAATTATTAATAAAAGGGCTGGTTGTGATGTGAGTTCGGTTTTTTTTTTATCAATTGGAGAACAGGCTTCCTTCTTGTGGGTATTTTAGGTTGCTTATAGAACCTTGAATCACAAACTATAAATTATAAGATGTAATGAACCAAGCAAAGATATAAATGAATGCTCGTGTGGTGGTGTTTACGTTGTAGTTTTGACACTTTCATCGGATGTGAAAAAGTTGAACAAAAAATAAATAAACGGAACATTAAAATTATGTAATATTTCAAGCTATCTTTTGCGTCTGCCATCTTAGTTTTAGTTTCCACAAAATTCAAAGACACACGACTTTCTCTCAAAATCTAAGAGCCTGTTTACAACACCCACTTAAATGCAGTAGTCGATAAACATCTCATCGGGCGCCAACAGCCCGACAGGTGAAAAACAAACGGGACTCCTTTATCGCAACACGTCAAATCCACCGGTACTTTAACTGGCAAATGGGCCATTACGTCAACTGTGGGGTAAACCGGACGATTTTGTTTGACGAATAAAAAACCCCCTTTGTTTGGTAGCTGACAGATAAGACGGGTTGTGTTCAGTGTGTGATTGTTAAATATAATATACTTACGTATAGGTGATTACTGTTGAATGATGTACTTGATCAGTTGTAAAGCACTGCGAATATAAAAGTTTTACTATGTTGTGAAATTGTACTGATTTATTATCACTGGCGAAACCTTGGAGTAAATAAAAATATCGAATACAAAATTCACTGATTTCTTTTCATAACAGTCGAATTAGAAACAAGTGAGCTGGTACAGCATGCGTAGCATGACCGCCATAGACAAAGTAACAGAATCACAATCTGTCATTTTGTCTATTCTTCCGTCGACAAAACCCGTTACTATTAGGGTCATGCTACGCGTGCCAGTTGTACAAAAGCTTTCAAACAGTCCTAGATGATATTTCAGAACCATTCCACTTAAAAACACACTTAATTAGAGATAATAATTAGTATTTTTTGAGGATCTTTCATCACCACTCTGCCTTATTTTAGTCAAACCCAAAACTACCAAAATAAAGCCAAGGATACAAACAAACTACAACAATTACCCCAAAACCTCAGATGTACACACACCCTTACCAGAGCTTATTTAAACTAATAAAATCCTCAGCGAGTTTCTCGGAGGCCATTCCTACGATGTCCTGTAACCCGACCCTGTTGCCTGTTGCTTTTATTTTCATTTACCCAACCTAACCTAATAAAGTGGTATTCTGTGACCACAAAGAGTTGTGCCATTTTCATTAAAAAATCATATTTACTAAAAGCTTTTTTTGTTTAGAAAACGTGATCTAATTAGATGTTCATAAGGTTTTTTTGTGTAAGGCTTGTTTTGGAGGATCTTTTCTTGGGTATATGTAATAAGTAGTGTCTAAGAGTTGTATAATATTACTGAAATATGATAAATGCTGTCAACTTCTTTGTTCCGGCTTCAAAAGAAAAGTGAATGTAGGAGAAAAAAAAACCGGCCAAGTGCGAGTCGGACTCGCATACGAAGGGTTCCGTACCACCGTAAAATATTTGGCAAAATATGCCGAAAAAATCACGTAATTGTATGCACCCCTTTATTTTTTTTTGTTATTATTTGTTGTTATAGTGGCAATAGAAATACACAATCTGTGAAAACTTCAACTGTCTAACTATTACGGTTCATGAAATACAGACAGACAGACTCTGACTGATGGACAGCGGAGGCTTAATAATAGGGTTTCGTTTAGCACTTATGAAATATTAATCTTTACTACGCGTTGAAAGTTAATGCTTTATTAGAGTAACGTATTACTTATAGCATTAAAACGTGACTTTAATTATTTCGTGAAATGAAAAGGTAGACACAGAATCCTCACTACAATAAACTGTGAGATGTGACAGTGAAAATATCTTTGTAAAAAACACATTCAGATATTTTCTATATCTCATAGACTACATTTTACATTAAGTAAAATATAACAAACGGACATTATTATCTTGTTGCCATCAATATTGTATAGGAATTGTACATGGAAAAGTAAAAAAAATACGTTGGAAAATATATGGAAATACCGAGAATAACATTACCGGTAATATTTTATTATTTATGTTACTGTTTTAAAAGTGAAAACTTCTTTAGGCGCGTTGGGCATTTTTGAGATGGGACTAAACCATTGATTTCGCGACACCATGACGACACCTCATTTTTGTATACGCGATCATGCTCTTTATTTAGATTACTTTACGGATCAATGTTCTGTGCAAGTATTTTTACTTTAAAGGTTTAGGAAGTTTTTTTTTTTTGTAAACGCGATTGTGCTCTTTATTTAGATAAGGTTCCGGACCAATTCTATACAAGTATTTTTCTTCCACCAAGGCGATCTTGTTCAAATTTTCACTTCTGTGGGCACTCTCGGAGGGCCACCACTTTTTTTTGTTTAATTTACATTGGTACAAAGGTCTGCACGCTGATTACTGATTTTATTTTATTGTATTCATAGATGTGTTATTGGGATCAGGGCAGCAAGATGATTGAAGTGGAACTTCTGATACTTTTCTATTGTGCGATTATTTCTCAAGAGTTAGATCATAAAACTTACATTTACGTCTAAAGTCGAGAGGACGCGGAGACAATGAACATTTTATGACAAGACTTCACTGAATTATAAATAGAGATTTTTGTTTTACGATCTTTTTTTTTGTATCGTATGAATAAATTGAATGATATTTTGATAGCGTTGTCAATTTTGTACAAGTTTTATTAATAAAAACATTGTCTAGTCAGATATTCATGAAATCAGTGTAGGGTATAAAAGTGCTATGATTTTATGTTATAAGTTTGCCAATCTTTATTTCATAATTTGGTTGTGTGGTCTTTGTGTTTTGACGGCTATGTGATAAATGTATTTCGTACCATAGTTGTTAACCCGTCATAATCCTTATTAATTTATAGAGAAAAAAAATAAAGTTTGTAATTTCAGAAGGCCAATTCTCGTACATAAAAAACGTCAGACTTGTGAAAAATGTTGGTAAATGGATTGTACTTTTGACAGATTGAGAATGAGATACGAATGTGAACGCTCTTAAAAATTACGGGAATTGCACCTTAAGTGTGACGGAAAACGCATAAAACCAAATGAAAAACCCATTACAAAAAAAAAAAACAAACGACAAACGCGTATTTTCACGTACTCTACTTTAAAAACCCCGTTTCTTATCATCTCCGCACAAACTACACGATCGGGACGTCACCTCCTATATAAAAGTTTTATGGTGTGGAAGAAAGGGGTTCCTATCAAGAATGTTAGTCCAAGTTTTTGCATCAACTTATATTTTTTACGTGAACATTTTGTTTGTGGACCCTCCCGAAGTTGAACGACCGGCCGAGATCAATTATACGGGGTGTAAAACTTTTACGAAGTTTGTTACCTCGTTTTTTTTTTATCTGTAGGGGTGCAAGCACCCCTGTGACATTGCAACAGGGAATTGTTGAGAAACTTAACGAAAAGACTTAAAATGGAGTCAAATTGCGTGAAAACCTAGCAACCAACTTAGTTCCTTTGTCAGTAAGTTTTGTGAACTGGATACTTAAGAAATTATTAACTGAACTAAGGAATGTTTAAAGATATGAGGAACAGTGTGTCAAGTTCACTCATCCTCTATAGATAAGGAAGGATCCTCTGACGTGTTGTATCTGGTGGGCAACTTCCCAACAATCGATGTCGGGACGTTGTATATATACACGTCGCACGGTTAAATCTGCTTGCGCGATGCAGGATTTTTCGTGACGTCATGTGGCTTTGTAGATGTCACCACAAATGGTTATTCAGGAACTTGATGGGCCATCAGTGACTGATCATAAAAAAATCACTAAGCAGGTACATTTTAGAATTCTAACAACAAAACATGGTAATAGGCTCGCCTCCTATTACATGGGACTTATATATAACTTGCGAAATGTGGGTGTACTAATAGAGGTGCGTCTCTGCCTAATATTACTTTCTGTAAGAACCCCACAACAACACAAGACAGCATTCGAAAAAACTGCTTTAACCCTCCATCTTACCTCTTCGAATCCTTTAAAAGTGTTACAATACTCGGGAAAATTATCAAAAAAGGCACGTCCTCTCCATAGTGGCGGAGTTTCCTTCAAACAAACGTGGCTTGAAGTTAGTGCACGCTTTTAAATTTATTTCTAAACTCGACAGCGGGTTCGACAAAATGTTATCCTCCTGAGTTCAGCTGTGGGGTACACACAATGTGTATTTATTTTTGTCTTTTTTTGTGTGATACGAGTGATTTTTACCAACTCCATAAAAAGGAGGAGGTTTCTCAATTCGACCGTATATATTTTTTTAATGTGTGTTCGCGGATATCTTCGTCGTTTATGAACCGATTTTGATGATTATTTTATTGTTGGAAAAGAGATATCCCAAAAATGGTACCATAATAAGAAAACCAGGATCTGATGATGGGATCTTGGAGAAATTGAGGGGACTCTTCAAATATTATAGGCAAACCTATAGCGATTTGGGTATAGTAAATCGTCAGTTGCTCTTGGAAAGCCTTGAAATTTTTCGTAGGTTATTTTAAAAAACATTACTGTTTAATAGAAAAGTACAATGCCTACACAGTCAAAATGTATGGGACAGAAGATTTTTTTTTATTAACCGACGAAAAATTTCAACACAGGGGGGTTCAGAATCATGTATTGAATTCATGGTAACAGTTTTCGCGTCGACGTCCCTGCCACCCTGTATAGTTGGGATTAGTCTCTTTTCGTGTCTGTCTGTATGGTCGCGCTGTTCCTCTAAACTACGCAATGGATTTTGATGCGGTTTTCACCGTGATTTAGAGAATGTATTCCGGAAGATTTATGTGTATTAACAATAAACTTACATACAATGAAAAAATCTCGATATCATAAAAAACTGTGCATAGCAGCGGGCGGGTCTTTATCTTTATGCTAAATTGAATAAAATTGACAAATAATCACCAACATTTGTACCGAGTAACTTATCTAAGTTCGAAAAGACTACGATACAGGATGTTTGAATTTTTTCAAAAAAGTAACTGCAATGAAAATCCCAGAGTATACTGTACGTGGCTGTCATACATTCTTGTATTGTATCTTTGATATTTTCACTTCGCTGTAAGTACTGCTTTATTTGAAGAGTTCCTTTGATTTGCTCGTGTAGACAGCTGAGTACCTACTCGTAGAAGTCCACTGCTGAGCAAGAGTTTTTTTGTAAGATATATTGAAAACGTCTATAAGCCACAAGCGCTATTTCTGAGCATGAGATTCTTTTTTTTTTTTTTGGTTGGGTAATTATCAAATAACTTCTCCCGCTCTGGGCGGAGCGAGAGCGCGTCAGACTTTACTGACTAAAACCCACCCGTGTTCCTTCGGATGCCCTGTTACTGGGGCCTCAATCTCTCTTTCGGTTTTCTTCGCAACCCCGGCAGGCGTCGACCCTAGCGGACCCCGTCAATTCTGCTGACATCTCTTGGAGGCGCGCGTGAAACACTACGCGTCGTCGACCCGAGCCCGGACGGCGAGCTACCCATTGCTCACCATCCGCAAGGCAAAAGAATCTGGGTTTGATTCCCAGGTCGGGAAAAGTGTTATTGGGTTTTCCATCGGAAATTTCCGGATAGTACCATGGAGTTTAGACTTGTGCCCGGTTGATGACAATAGGCTCGTCCCTACTACACGGGACTTAAACATAACTGGCGAAATGTGGATGTACTTATATGACTATATTCCCTAAAGTTTAGAGAATACAGGCTTGATTTTATATTATGTTATGTCTATAGACATCTACTGCATTAAAGTTTTATCGTTAACATTATAGTTAACTTTTCGTTGTTACCACTACCAATACTTTTGGAAAAACATTTAGAAGAATATGAAGATATTGCTTATCATGCAACCCTCCGGTCGGTTCTCTGGAGTGTATGTTTCTACAGCACATGGGGGACTAACAAGGGCTCAAGGCAAACTAATAACAGCCGCACGCGTCAATCGAAAGTTAAGCTACGCTTTGCACGATAGGTTCGTGGATGGGTAACCATCCATTATCGAGACGCAAGCCTCGGAAAGCACGCTAAGCCGTTGGTCCTGGCTGTCATCCGTAGATCTTTGAGAATTTCGTTACGGGTTAGTCAGAAGCCCAAAAGTCTGAAAACCAGCCTTACTAAAGGCTATGGTTTTACCCAGTAACTGGGTTATGGAGGTCAGATAGGTAGTCACTCCATTTGAAATACTGGTATTCAGCTGCATCCATTTATACTGAAAGCAGACCCAAACATAGTTTTGAACAGGCTAGATGGATTGCCACGGTGCCCCTGCGTCAACCTGCCCAGCGTTTTAAGAAAGCCTATAGCTTAAAGTCCTGCTAGAAACATATAGAAACACCATAAATTCAATTTAATATTTCAAGCCATTTGTCAACGTTTTACGGTAAAAACGAAAATTATTATACACTTTCATAGTACTGCTAACGGTTTTATTATTTCAATATATCGAAACAGACAGGTTTATGGTCGTTTTATAGGCGATCAAATTTAACCATTGCGAATTTCAGTTTTTTCTTGATCCATAAAAATATTGGGTACGAATTTTGATTCAGAATTTTAGTACCTAGGATAGGTTTTAAAAATAGACTTGCCTACTTTATTGCTCGACTCATAATGCGAAGCATTAGAGTGCTCTGCGATCGAAAAATTTGTTTCGCTTCCTTTTTGCAACTGTTTTTATTGTGACAGTTCTGCTGGTACACAGAACCTACTTAATTTGTATACCATTGTATAAATAATTGAATGGAGATTAATACTGCACTTTTCAAAAATTGATTTAATGCAACAGAAATGACAAAAACATCAGTTTTTGAAAAATCCCATCATCGTGTATGAAACCTGAAAACATTATAGATTGCGAGAAAATCAATTAATTGAGTCAGTTTTTTTTATAGATTAATTTAGCTATGGGAGGAACCCTATTGAAAATGGCTCTTTATTCAATGTTTAAAAGGCCGTGCACAAAATCAACTGATTTTTATCAGGGTTGTTCATTAGTGTGAGAAAGTGAAACAGAATTTAAACAAAATTATTTGTGATTTTATAAGTCGAGTTCTTTGTTTTGCATTTGGGTAAAAGGGATTTAATGGTAAATCACTAATATTCCCAACAAATTTTCCGAAAAATAGCGCGAGACTGACGTTTGATCACTTTTTTACAAGAAACTACGTTTGATTTTGGACATTTAAAAATATCATCAACATCGTTATAATATAGTATACTTGCATGTGGTTGAACCACTTTTCTCAACTTCAATACAAAATATAGCTCAAAAATAATGTTAAAAAAACCTTTTTTTAAACCCTTTCAGTAATATATTTTTTCCTATTATTTAGCAAACCATATCAAGAAATTTACAAAACACACATTAGTCTTCAGCTATTTTTGAAATAAAAACAAAATTTTATATTATGATTATACAATATCTTCATTAAGTAAATCAAAAGCGAAATAAACCATATTTTCGAGAGCGCAAAAGTAATGCAACTATTACTATTACAGGTGCTGTGACTGACACGAATAGTTTAGCACCACGAAAACCGTACTTTTATACTTACATAGACTTATGTTTCAATTATTTCTAGCTTTCTTACAATTAGTTAAATTATCGACGAAAAAGGTTTTTTTTTTCATGAACGAACCCTTATGTAGGTACTAATTTAAGTTGTTGTCCTTAAAAAAATGTTACCATATAATCGAGCTATTAATATTTCTAGAAAACTATTTTATTATTCAAATCGTACTTGTGGTCACTAAACTAATCAGTTTCCCTATTATAGTTTCCTATTGACCGTACCTAGATCTCTACTAAGGTGCAAAATGAATATCTGTAAGTTGTTCACTGTCGTTCTCGAAAAGGGATCCTGTCGACATACGTAATTATACCACTTGTAGATAATCTGTACTCCTATTTTCTTCCTGAATCTATATATGTATATAAAATGAGAAACTGACTGACTGACTGACATATCAACGCAGAGCCGAAACTACAGGGAGCAGGAACGTGAAATTTTGCACACAGTGGAAACTTTTTAACCGAATTAAAAAAAAAGTTCTCAGTCCGTCGGAATATCCCTTTTTTATGTGTGTTCCCCGATTACTTGAACACGGCTAAACCGATGATTTGAAAAATTCTTTTTTGTTTGATATACCATATATACTTCTAAGTTAGTCCCATTGTCATTTGGTCACGATCTGATGATGGGATCTTGGAGAAATCAAAGGAACTCTTCAAATATTATAGGCAGACCTATAGCGATTTTGGTATTTTTTATAGTAAGTAACTCGTGCATTTTGCTCTCGAAAAGCACCATTTGGTAAAGTGGAACTGATGATGAAGGACTCAGATGGCCACCGGAACAACTCAATAATATGTATTTCACGGGTTGCGATTCGATTACTTTAATATAGTTGGTAAGCAATTGGTGCTCGTCACAATTCATATGGTGCAGTCGAGCTGATGGTGAAGTCACCATCAGCTCCTGGAGACTCCTCAACAATTAAAGCCCGTAATAAACGTGAAACTCAGCACAAAAAGTACTAGGCTTGCATGAATTCAAGATAGTATTTCAATCATTAGACGTTGCGCACAATTTCTGAGCAGTAACCTAACAAAAAGTACTAGGCTTGCATGAATTAACTATAGTATTCAATTATGTTATGCTACTAATAGAATTTAAACGAGGCAGACAGATAGTTTATTATCTGGATTAACACATTGGATACTCTTTATCCTGATAGTACGTTTCCATGGGATAATTTCCGACTTCCACGTGAGCTAAGCCGCAGGAAAAAGCTAGTTTGCTAATATAACATAACGATGGCAATTGAAGTCCATAGCGCAAAAAAATCAGTCGGTACAAAAGTAAACTCCTTTACCTGATTATACCCAAATACTCGAACCAACTCATCCTTTTCCCTACTAATCGGATATTCGATTAAAGAAAATAAAGGAGCCACTCCACCTTACATGTAGTGCTAGTTAGGAATACAAACGGTAGTGAGAGTCTAAAAATATTTGCCCGCTAGGTGGGTCACTGTCCCCTGTCCCAAAAGGGTCGTTCGACGAAAGCCTCTTTGAGTGGCGGCCGTATTCTGATGTTCACTATAGCGGTATTTTTTGTAAAGAGAAAAGCAAAAATTTTATGTCCTTTCTTGAAGGATGTCTAGGGAAAGGAAAAGGACTGTGGACTTATGGCTTTGATAAATAACTCTAAAAAGTATAATGGGCTGCATCAATTGGGTACCCCAGTTGTATTAAAATTTTAATGCAACTGGGGTACCCAGTTGATGCAGCCCACCGTACATGTTTTTATTCTATTATAGTTGAAAAATTCCCGGTATATACATACATTTTGTCAACAGACAGACCGGACAGCAGAACGGACATGACGATGTTATGGTTCAACAATACTATTTACTAACTGATCAGTTTCAACTAAATCGGAACGTGACCTTGAAACAAGATCCGGCGGAAGAAATAAAACAAGTTTAACACTATTTTACTACTCTATATTTAGTCAAAAACAAAAAACGATAATATCGAGTTTACTAGGTCAATGTTATAAAATAAATTTCGATTTCCGATCAGTGCCTCTCATCGTTAAAGATAAAAATGGGATCAAATTAAATGAATTCGGGCGACAGCAATAAAATAAAAAAACCTGCCAAGTGCGTATCAGGCCACGGACAGTGAAGGGGGTATAGTAGTTGGGGTGAATTTATTCCAAGAACAAACTCAACATAGTAGTCCACAACATTCCAATAGTAAGTTTGTATAAACAATTTTGAGTGATTTTCCATGTTATTTTGAAACCATAGATTTCTTATAAGTTTTCCTGTAATCTATAAATATAGAACAAATTTCTGTATTTTAAAATAAAAATTTAATCTCTGTAGTTTCGGAGATAAGGGGGTTGATTTTTCATATTTTTTCTTAAATAACTACAAAACCATTTATTTTACAACTATATTTTTTTTTTAAATTGAGACCCTCACAGCAAGCCCTTTCATTTGATATCTCACACGGTACAGCTTGCATATATTTTTTTTTTAATTTTCTTATTTGCCCCCAAAGTGACCCCCATATTCAGAATTCATTTATTTACGTTACATGTCCGTGTTTGGATCACAGAAATTCATATGTGTACCTAATTTCAACTTATTCGGTCCATTATGACCGACGGACAAACAGGCAGACGAGTGATCCTCTAAGGATTCCGTTTTTTCATTCAGACGTACAGAACCCGAAAAACAAAACCTTAACCAAATATTTAGTTACTTGATAGGTACTTCCTTTATAAAAAAGTGCCTATCGACACTTAACATGCTGCCTGTATTCCCCAAAGGGTTAAGCAGAGGTGAACCTTTAGTAGGTAAACAATTCGCTAGTTATCTTCTCTTCTTTTCGTGTGGTTAGTGACTAACCTGGTGTCAGAGTTTTAAAGCCACCCATGGTCCTCTGACTTGGCTTCACAAACCGTCGAAAAATATCTCTCAGGCATACCGGTTTCCTCTCGATGGTTTCCTTCACCGTTCATGAAGCAAGTGATAATTATACAATACGCACATGAATCCGAAATGTCATAGGTGCGTGCCTTGGATTCGATCTCGAGACCTATGACTTAGCAGTCTGACGGTCATACCACTAGGCTTTCACTGCTTTTTTTACCACTTATGTTTAGTCCCATGTTGTAGGGGGCGAGCCTATATCTATTAAGCAAGTAAGTATTTGATCTTCAATGGGACAGAGAAACCGATAATAACATGAATGACCAACCAAACGATCGAGTCGATGACCTGTTCTACGATCAAACATTACCTATAGTTTTTGCTACCTTCACCCAATTTATTTTGTTGTTCATGCCGTTATTCACAAACTGTTGTCGTTTACGCTTAGAGGACGTCAATAGTTTAAAACTAATATGTCAGTAGCATAAGCATGGTAAAAATCGTGCCATTAAAGTTAAAACGCAGATATATGACAGTGACCTTGAGTGGTTAGCTTGCGTGTTCTGTACTGAGCTCACGCAACGCATCGTACGTCCAGCCAGTAATAGGACTCGCCCATAAAGGAGCACTGTTCCAAATTAAACGCATTATTAATTTATTATACATAAAACAAAAGGTATTTTAATAAAACTCGTATACTAAAAAATCAATAATTAAATTATCTTTAAAATAGTGAAGGTTTTGGAAAAATACGCTTGATGGATTTTGCGCAATTCTCAGTTTTTTATCCGTGTTAGACCTAACTTTACAAATTAATGTCACTATGCAATATAAACATAATCCAAAACATGCCTATATTCAAATATAAGTAAAATGCTTTTATTTAACATATATTTTTTCAATATCATTTGGTGCTACGACTTGTAATTTCTGATTATTTCAAATTCATTGGTCTTGAATGCAATTTATGAGTGACTATCGTTACATATCGAGACTCCTCCGTGCCTCGGAAAGCATTTTAAATCGTTGGTCCCGGCTGTCATTCGTGGATCTTTGACAGTCGTTACGGGTCGTCAGAAGCCCGAAAGTCTAACAACCAGTCTTACCAAAGGGTATAGGGTAATAACTCAGTTATTGGTTTGTGGAGGTAAGATAGGCAGTCGCTCCATGTAAAATATTGATATTTAGCTGCATCCGGTTAGACTGGAAGCCGACCCCAATATAGTTGGGAAAAGGCTAGGCAGATTGATTGGTCTTACATGAAAGCAATTGCTATGTCATACTTGTATCTAGGATGAAGTGGAATGTTTTATATGTTTGGATTATCATGTCCCTCATATTTTTGTAAATACCAGGAATTACATCAAAAGATAATAATTATTTTATATGACGATAATTATCCATAATCTCGCTCCCTATTATATGGGACTTAAACATAACTGGCAAAATATGGGTGTACCATGGTGCACCTCTGCCCTACCCTTCCAGGAAACAAGGCGTGATGTTATCTTAATGTTTTATATCTAGAATATTAAAATTATACACAACTTGATACACTGCACTTTTTATTTCGACCGACATCATATTTTTCGTATTTATTAGAAAACAATATAGGTACTTTTAGTACCTATAGGTACCTTGTAGGTACCTATGCTTTTATCAATGTTATATTTTCAAACCACTTGACTAGAAGAAAATATCACAAATTCACTTACAACCGTTCAAGTTTACAGAATAACCCTCAGAACGGGTACCGACTGCGGACAATCCGTATTGCTGTTTTGATTAAATTTTGACAGAGAAATGCAGATTGTTCTCTTTATGCAGCTCCGGAAAAATTTAACTGGACCGAGCTAAAAATATTTTTATTGACAACGCTTTTTGACTGCAATACGGGAGTACCGTTCAATGCAGTTTGCATTTTGAAATCTTTTACGTTTTCATAGACCTGTGTGTGCTTTTTATAAGTCACGATCTATGATGTGGTAAATTGAGTTCATAGGAGTATGAAAGATGCAATATACAACCGAATGACTAGCCCAAAACTGGTCTAAACGAGATTTACAAATTTAAGGTCAAGACAGTTGAAAAAAAGCCAATCAATGACTTTCGATTCCAAGACGTTTACACTGTAATAAAGCTTTTAATTAATAAAACTACTAATATGTTAATCAGAATAATAACAAAGAAAATACCCCAACAATATAAGCATGAATAAACATTATTTACATTACAGTTGCTTCAACAAGCCAACGATACGGCACTTTATAGTAATAGGCGCATCGCACCGCCTAAAATTTTATTCGGTTCAATTAACCGTAACTAGTACAAAAAATGAATCGCGGCAACGCTTTAATGGCTCACCGGTTTCTCTCACATTCAAAATTAACTCTAAATAAACAAATAAAATATAAATAAACAAATCTCAAACCTGCATGTAACAAAACAGTGAAAGTCAATGTCAAATATTTAGGTACCCATATGTAAACCGAATTTTAATTTCCAATACAGTTGCAATAAGTGTACACAACTGTAGCAAATCACAATGAAACGTAATTTGTACTGTACCAGCAATCGGAGTAACGCTTCAACGGTTGTCTCCATCTTGTCCCTGAAGTGTTGCGGTACTTGCCCAACGCTTTCCTCATCATCCAAACTAAGAATAAACTATAAATAGCTTCGACAACAGCAGATTAGCACAGTCAACCAACAAACATGAAGTTGTTAGTAGCGGTGGCACTTCTGTGCCTAGCCTCGGCTTACAGTCGAGAATTAGGTGAGGAGGAAAAGGATCTCGTAGCCGCAGCCAGTGGGAAGAGCCATCATCATGAGGAAGGTGGTGGCAAGGAGCACCACGCCGATCACCATCATGAACACGGTGAGAAAGGACACAAAGGTCACAAAGGACATCACCACCACCACAAAGGCGACCATGGTCACCATGGCAAGCACCATAAAGTAGGACACCACCATGAACATGGTGGCCATCACAAGAAGCACTGGGATGGTGATGAACATCATGGACATCATCACGAACATGGGCATCACCACAAAGGTGGCAAACATGGCCACCACAAGCACCACGACAAGGGTGAAAAGACTGACGGTTACCACAAGAAGTACCACAAAGACGAGTTCCACAAGGACCACCACTTCTACGATGACCACCACAAGGAAGGCAAGCACCACAAGCATGGCAAGCATCACGGGCATCATGAAGACAAAGGAGGACACCACAAGAAGGGCGGCCATCACGAACATGGACACCATGAGCATCATCATGGCAAGCACGGACACCATGACAAGCACCATCACGACGAAGACCACAAGGGACACAAGGGTCACGACGGACATGAAGAACACCATCATCATCATCATGATCATGGCAAGAAGGGAGGTCATCACGACCACAAGGATTGGGGTTTCCATCATGGAAAGCACTGAGTTGCCAAAAATATGCTGTGATACTATTTTATATTTTTGTTACGGGTTTTTGTTAGTTTTTTATAAATTATTGAATAAGCATCGTTACAAAAATGTGCGAATAAAATTGTTATATTTTTATATATTTCTTTGCTTATCCTAAATACGACAGCATTTTAGTGTAGAAAGTTTGAAGCGAAAGCTTATTAACTTTATATCGATACGGATTTTATGAATATGAGAGCTTAGTCTAAACTCCTTATGTCATACTTTGATATCATCATAACGTGTTTAACGCAAGATCGGCCATTATATTTCTTCGGGTAATTGTAGTAAAAAAATCACTTACATAACTTCTAAACCGACTAATCATTAATGAGAACGTAATATTTGATGCTATGCATAAACAGGGTTATTGGTAAAACACTAACAACTTCTTAAGAGTTCATTGAACGCATCATTATTATGAATAACTTTTACCGTTGGAGAAACCTGAAATCGCAGAAAGGAAAAATCTGCTGTTACCTACATTTTGAGGAACTATGCGAACGTAAAGGTAGGGAACAGCTGATTTTTTTAACCACTTAATAGAGCTGTGTGTACCAACATGAACATTGAATTGGCCAAAATTTTGAAGTGAAAACTTCTTTAGGCACGTTGGGCATTTTTGAGATGGGACTAAACCATTGATTTCGCGACACCGTGATGACACCAGCTTTTGACCATTAAAAAGAAATAAATGATTACCGCGGTGCGTGGAGTAAAAGACATCAACGCGTTGATAACTGTGGCGCCGATTTTTTTCAAGTTTTCACTTCTGTCGGCACTCCCGGAGTGCCACTGTTTTTTTTTCTATCAATTTTATATTCTTGTAAATAAAGAAATTATTCATAAATTTAAAATTAAAGATTAAGTCTGAAAGTGGGTTCGATACCTACGTTGATTAATTAAAACTGTTTTAATTATTATTTGTTAACTCTATTTAAAGAAAACTTCCAAATACTACTTATAGAGCTCTCTAGAGTATTTTTAAGAACAAATGCGTAATAATGCTTTCCTGCGTCATAAAATTAAATTAAATACGCCTTTATTGCTTGTCGACAATATTTTTTTGTGAAACATCTATAGGCGCGCCTTTGGGGTCAGACTGACTGGTATGCCATGGCAGCAAACGCTCTCCTATGCCGCGTTACGGGAAAAAAATCAGCAGTGATAGCCTAGTGGTCTGACTATCAGACTTCCAAGTCATAGGTCTCGAGTTCGAACCTAAGGTACGCACCTCTGATATTTCGGATTCATGTGCGTGTTGTATAATTATCACTTGCTTAAAAATCGGTGAAGGAAAACATCGTGAGGAAACCGGAATGACTGAGAGATATTTCTCGACGGCATGTGAAACCAAGTCAGTGGCCCATGGGTGGCTATAAAACTCTGACACCAAATTAGTCACTAAACACACGAAAAGAAGACGGGAAATATTTCGATGTTTCACATTATCTTCCAGGCGTCCCGTTACGACCAATTTTTTTTAAACTCAACTTTATTGCATTCCACAATGTATGGTAAGAATAATCGTGGACCCTATTGGGCACAGCAAAAGAAAGATAGTACATAGAGATGAGGACTTATCATTTATCTTATAATCTAACTTATTCTAAAAAAATAATATTTTTTGTGTATTTCATATGAGTTTTAGGGATATATCATTTAAATACTGCCTCGTTGGTCTAGTGGTCGCAAGCGCTACTGCTAAATATGAGGTCCTGGGTTCAATTCCCGGATCGGGCAAGGTGTTATTGGCTTTTTCCATCTGGAATTTCTCAGTAGCAGCCCGGAGTCTGGATTTGTGCCCGGTTGATGGCAATAGGTTCGCCCCCTATTACATGGAACTTAAACATAACTGGCGAAATGTGGGTGTGCTATAGGTACACCTCTGCCTAACCCTTCGGGGAATACAGACGTGATGTTATGTTATCATTTAAATATTCGTTTACACTGTAATAACATTGACTTATTAATAGATTTTTTAATTTATTCGTGAACTACCTTCTGCCCGCGGCTTGGTTCGCGTGAAAGTCAATAAAATCTAGCCCATGTAACTCGCTGATAATGTAGCTTTCTATAGGTAGAAGAATGTTTGAAATAGGTTAAGTAGTTTTTAAGTTTATCCATTACAAACAAACAAGGAAACATACAAAAAATTCAATTCTTTTCTCTTTATTATATTAGTTTATGTAGATGGGGTTTTTAAGGTTTTTCTGTATTATCCCTAATCAAAATTTGTTTCTTTACATATCGACGTTCGGTGCACTCTTTATATTTTTAAGTTGTCCTTGGACAAAGGCATCCTCTAAAGATTTCCATATAGCTCTGTCTCTCGCCCTCTGAATCCACTCTGGACCAGCTACTCTTTTGACGTCGTTTTCCCAACGTTTCGCTTGTCGTCCTTTGCTTCTTGTTCCATCCCCTGGGTACCACTCTGTTATTAATTTGGTCCATTTCTCTTTTTCCTCTCATAACTTATATGTATATCCAGTCCATTGCCACTTTGTGTTTTACATCTTTTTTAAATTAGTTATATTTTTTATTTCATTTAATCTCACTTTGTCTCTTTCTATACTATTTTGACAGCCGTTTATTTTCTGAATGAATTATTGTTCTAGAAATGCCCATGTTTTGCAGCCAAAGATAAACTACAGCAGTCACACATGTTGTCAATTTTTCTATTATCTTTAATTTTAAATTAGTTATAACAGGGAAGTGGTAAGGAATATTGCCCTTCTTCATCACTTCGCTATTAAGACTTATTTCTCCTAGGTCATACCTAAATCCAACTAATAAATTGGCTAATGGTAAACTTAACTGAAGAGCTCGTGGCTAAGTAGCTATAGCCGCAAGAGTCGATATATCACGTTAAGCTACGCTTGCCAGAGTTGGTCCGTGGATGAGTGAGCATTTTTACATACAGAGACTTCTCCGTGCCTCGGAAAGCACGTTAAGCCGTTGGTCTCAGCTGTCATTCGTGGATCATTGACAGTCGTTACAGGTTGTTAGAAGCCCGAAAGTCTGACAACCCGTCTTACCAAGGGGCATCGTATTACCCAGATACTGGGTTGTGGAGGTCAGATAGGCAGTCGCTGCGTATAGAATATTGGTATTCAGCATCCGGTTAGACTGGAAGCCGATTCCAACATATTTGGGAAAAGACTAGGCAGATTGATTGATTGGTAAACTTAACAAAAATGCAAACTTACATACATTACACACACACACAACACACACATAAAATTTTGCACCACCCACACTCCTAAACACCTCTCTACTCTGGAAATAAAATCCCGAGCCCCAAGATACGGACTATCTAGTTTTGGGGCTCACTGGCAACTAACACTAACAATGTCATTTAAATTTGTGTTTAACCTGTGTACCTGCTTATATATTACATAGATAATAAATAATTTTCTTTTTTTTATGTATTTTTCCGCTTTCTTCATGATTCCCCATCTTACAAAACTTGAAAACTAATAGAACACAGATTTTTTAAACCTTATAAAAATATTCACTTTGAGAAACATTATGTACTTAAATAAGTACAAGAATGAAGTTTACAGTATATAAAGGTAATAGAACGTAAAGTACAACTTATTATATATTTTTTTTTTTTTTTCAAAAATACTTATTATCAGACACGTGATTTCTGTGGTCTATCCAGAATTTTCCTTCATACTTAATGCACCCATTAATTCAACCTGAAAATAATACTATCGATTCTTTCTCATCTGATAATGCATAATTAATAACTGCCTCTTCAATCTGGTATTCACAAGCGCTACTGCTGAGCATGATGTCCTGGGTTCGATTCCCAGGTTGGGCAAAGTGTTATTAGGTTTTCCCATCAGGATTTTTTAAGTAGAAGCCCGGAGTCTGTATTGTGCCCGGTTGGTGGCAATAGGCTCGCCCCCTTGTTACATGGGACTTAAACATAACTGGCGAATTTGGGTGTAACTATAAACACACCTCTGCCTAACCCTTCGGGGAATTACAGGCGTGATGTTATGTGTAATTTAATAATTATTTGTTCTCTACTAATGATGCATTGAAAATCCTACTTTGCCAATTAAAAAAAAATATTTTTTAACGATTACATTGAGCAACATTTTAAACACAAACAGCAAATCGGAAAAGCACGCGAAATACTGAAGACTGTAAATTAATTTCACCGCGCGGAAGCCATTTACTCTTGACCCTGAAATGCCGCGACGCTTACACAACGCTTTCCTCATCATTTAACTAAATTAAAACTATAAATAGCTTCAACAACAGAAGATCAGCACAGTCAACCTACAATCATGAAACTGTTTGTAGCAGTGGCACTCCTGTGCCTAGCAGTGGCATACGCTCGGGAGTTGGGCGAGGAGGAGAAGGATCTCGTGGCAGCAGCCACTAGCAAAGGAAAGGGTGGCGGCGGCGGTGGAAGCCATCATGAAGAAGGCGGTGGTCATGAGCACCACGCTGACCACCATCATGACCACGGACACAGGGGACACAAAGGCCACAAAGGTCATCACCACCACCATAAAGGCGACCACGGTCACCATGGTAAGCACCACAAGGGAGAGCATCACCACGAAGATGGCGGCCATCACAAGAAGCACTGGGATGAACATGACCATCATGGACACCATCACGAACATGGTCATCACCATAAAGGTGGCAAACACGGCCATCACGAACACCACGACAAGGGCGAAAAGACCGACG
Source organism: Omphaloscelis lunosa (assembly GCA_916610215.1). Lineage (NCBI taxonomy): Eukaryota > Metazoa > Arthropoda > Insecta > Lepidoptera > Noctuidae > Omphaloscelis > Omphaloscelis lunosa. Next base: position 5,124,733 of record OU744247.1, read on the forward strand.
GTTACCACAAGAAGTACCACAAGGACGAGTTCCACAAGGACCACCACTTCTACGACGGCGATCACAACGAGGGCAAGCACCACAAACATGGCCATCATCACGGACATCATGAGCATCAGGGAGGACACCACAAGAAGGGCGGTCATCACGAACATGGGCACCACGAAGGACATCATGGCAAGCACGGACACCATGACGGACACCATCACGATCATGACGATCATGGACACAAGGGACATCACGGACATGAAGAACATCATCATCATCATGATGATCATGGCAAGAAGGGAGGTCATGAGGGCCATAAAGACTGGGGATTCCACCACGGAAAACATTGAGTTGCTAAGATTAGACTGTGATATTGTTTTATATTTTTGTTACGAGTTTTTGTTGGTTTTTTATAAATTAGTGAATAAGCTTCGTTACAAAAATTTGCGAATAAAGTTGTTATTGCATTATTTTATTGGTTTTCTTAAGTTGCATAATCACAGCATAATCAGCATATGTTCCCAATGCTGGGACACAGATCTCCTCTTTGTGAGAGAATTCTTTGGCTATTCAGAATGCTGAAGTTGATTGGGTAAGTAATTTTATTTAGTAAAATCATTTAGAGAATTATATTAGCTCGCCCAAACGTCGGTGCTACTACAACCTATTAATTTGAGATTTTTTAAACTAAAATAGAAATATTTGAAGATACTGGATAAAAAGTAGAGTTCATAAATAACACTGTCTTGTCTGATGTTTATTCAGAGCACTTAAGGAGGGATTATTGTCATTTCGCTGAGAACTAATCATATTCACCTCATGCATGTTTAGAAATCGCAATATGATCTAATTCTTTCGTTATTTTCAAACCTACATTGCAAATTAAAAGATAATTAGCATGAAAATTAAACTGGCTCCACATAATTACGTTCGTAACAAGCTGACCGTAATCAATCTTGCCAAAAAGATCACCTGTCCCTTTGGATTAATAAGGGGAATTCGTATGTGGCTAATTTAAAATCCTGGGTAATAGATGACTTTGTACTATGGGCAGTTGTAAGCTTAGCTAGATTTTAGGATATTTTCATGAAATAAGACGTTTTCCTTTGTCGGGTAGTGATGGTAGTAATTAAATTCAACGGCAATTCAAGAATTAACCTTTTACTAAGTTTTTCAATTGGTATTGAAGTTCGTAAGTGTCTAATAATAAAATCATTTGATTTATGTTTATAATCAGAGACATTTTCGTCTTTTGATCCGATGGAATGCTACGTACCGTATACATGTTGAGGCACAATAGAAGTGCTATTTTTACGACAGCTAGTTTAGTGTCCCAGATGGTGAGCATAAAATAAATCAATACTATTCGTTTGTAAATGCGCATGTTCTAAATGTTTTTTTATAACTTCGTTGGATTAATAAGAGTTGCATTACGCTCGATGTTACGTGCGAAATCGATTGAGTAGATTTATCTATTGAGACAATTTATCAAACTATTCTACTTACATAGCCACGTATCTTACACTACTTCAATATTACTCTACTAAAGCTTTGTTATCTCCTCTCAATATTCTCTAAGTAACTAACAACTAATTGCCTTAAGAGTCGATCCAATAATTCGCTCTTTATCCAATTACTCGATGTCTACTAACAAGATCCTAAGAAAATAGATTGGAGCAAAATTGACAGAGGCCCAAGTAAGGGCTCTGAGCTAAAATAACGTTGTAGACAAGCCGTAGATTACAATACAATACGTTTAAGTACATATTAGATTATTCTAGACCTCCCCCTATTTGGGTTATGGTACCAATTACAACGAGTGGATATGGTACAATCTCTATTTTAATTGCTGGTTATATGAGGGATACCCTAAGGCCTGATACGCGGACCCTTTAAAAAAAATGAAGTTCGTGTTTTAGTAAAAATAATTTGATGTTACACACAGACCCAAGTTCAGAATCTTTTAATTAGTACTAAAACTACATGTTAGTAGTCAGAGTCAGTTTTTTATAAATAAACTTTGTTTGAAACTCTGTGCTTGCATAGCTACAAACTGAAAAAAAAAAAATCCGCTGGAACATGCAACCCACCTTCAAACTAATATAGCGAAGTCTGCCAACAAGTTCACCCATTTGCCGGCAGTAACTGCTAATGTTTGACCCTAACTCTAGTGACGTAGTGCAAACTTCGGCGATGTACCTAGTAAGTATATTTAATTGCACAGAAATCACAGCACAAATCAAGATGTAAGGTTGGAATAAGGTTGTTGCTTTTTGTAAAACTACATAAGTAGGTAAGAAGCTAGCTACCTACCCTGGTTATTAACATCATCCGTCGATAGCTGAGCTTTCAGAGTGACCCGTGCGCGCCCCGCAGGCCCGTGCTCATCGCCGAGGCTCCTCCGCGCAGCGCGCCCGCGCCCCTCACCCCATCCCGCTGCCAGTGTCTACAGCCCAGACGAAACTCCTACAGAGGGATTTCCCTAGCGTCACCACGCGTGCCCCTGGTACTCCTAGTATCAAGCCCATGCCAAAAAAGGTGCCGAATAGGGCTAATAATAATGACGGTGCAAAGAAGGAAGTGCCAGTCGCGAGCAAATAAGCAGCGTTGCGGCAAAGTGAGCCTGCGTGCCGCAAAGCCGAACAACATTCCGGTGTACATCTCCCGCCTGCACTACACCACTAAGGCGGAGGACATCGTTGAGTACGTGCGCCCAAAGACGAGGTACACACCGCGGGTGCAGTTACTAGAATCGCACCGGAACGTCAACTTCAAGGCGTTCGCCGTGCGTGTACAGTACTGTTATTTACCGTCATGGAAGAAGACTTATGGCCGCAGGACTTGGTATTCCGTCGCTTCCGCGGACAAGTTCCACAGGACTGCACAAAGACAAGCTAGTGCAATGTGAAGTGCTACCTACTAACATAGTCTAATCCTTATTTATTAACACAAGTTTTTGTTTTTATTGAAATATGTATGATTAGGTAAAGGTATTTTTCATGAAATAAATGGTATTATTATTATAATTTTAATGTCTTTTAAAAATTTTGGGACCCTGGGGTCCCGGACCTTTTGAAGGCGCACGAGGGGCCGAAGCCAACTCGCAGAAGCCCCTTAGACATTTTTAAGAGTTGAGGCACCAATCGACGATTATCTCTGTTGCAGAACATGAAAACAAAACATATTGGGCTAAAGGTTTGGGTGGCTATAGTGAATTTGCTACCTTGAACTATGGAATAACTACGTTCCCTGCCTGACCAATGTTATATACTATACGAGGGAAAATGGCAGGGGGTGACTTGCATACACAATAATGGGCCCCGGAAAACTGTCGCTAGCACATAGTGACGTAGCGACAAGGGGGCAACATGTCCTGAGGTGCTTGAGGAGTAGAGAGGTATTCCACGGCTTTCAGAACAATCTCAGAGCCCGGAAGATGGTCAAGATCCCCACGAGTACTGGAATACTTCCTTCTTGCAAGCACGTTTGCTCTTGCGAATCTCCACTCAAGCCGGCCAATTAAGGCAAGAATGAGGTGGGAGCTCCGGTCCTCGTCAGTGTTCACTCCAGCCGGTCAATAATAGCAAGCCAGAGGTGAGGAACAAGACTTCTCCCGGAAGAGAGTGTCCGTGGGGTCGCTACTGCCCAACAGCTCGCCACACGCTGCCTGCGGGTTTTTGTATCTCTCTTGGTCTGCCTCCTCATCCCAGATCCGTTCCGGCAAAGTAAACTCTGCCGGCACAGACCTAGAGTTCGGAGCGCGCAAGCCCCACCACGACGTCAACGTAGAAATACGGTGGTGGGGTATTATTATTATTATTATAAACACAATGAAATGATATTTATCTTAATTTTATTCCCAATTCCCATAGCATACTTTAAAAATAGTCCAGAGGCGGCTGCTACTGCATACAAACCCGAATGTACACATTAATGAATACTTCATAATTAATTATTCATTAATCTTTGTGCACAATAAAGGTTCAAAGGTGACTTAAATCAACCAAGGTTAGTGGAGAGGTAACTTGGCAGATTAAAAACAAGCTGTGCGCCGCGGTTTCATCCATATAAGTGTCGGTCCCGAGAGAATATCAGAGTAAAAAGTATCATATGACCTAATCCAGGTCATGGCTTGCTCATGTGCCAAATTTCACCCAAACCCGTTCAGCCATTTTAACGTGAAAGTGTAACAAACAAACATGCAAAAAATCAAATCTTTTCCCTTTATATATAATTAAAAAAAAAAAAAAAACTAGCTTCCACCAGCGGCTTCGCCCGCGTGGTATCTTTATAAATTATAGCATATGTTACTCAGTGATAATAACGCTGGACTGGTGAAATATTTTTTTACAAAGAAACAAACATACATTTTTTTTCCCTTTATAATATTTATTTATCTATTAATTAAAACTTTATGCTCAAATAAAAATACCGTACAAAGGCGGACTTAATGCCTGACGCATTTTCTACCAGTCAACCTTAGGGTGATGCAGAGACAAAACATGGCAGGTGCAACATAAGGGATAATATTAGTTCTAAAAACTTTATTAATTATACGGAACAGTAATTATAGTGTAGTTAAATGAAAAAAACAAAAAATAACTTGGGGTAAATAACTATGTAATGTCTAATAGATTACATTTGGATATAGTATATTCCTTGTGACATATGCAAATCGGGTTAGCACGTGAAATGCTGAAGACTGTCATCTTACACTCGGCTCGCGAACCCATTTATACGCTTCACAGTGTAAGTCATGAGCGTAAGCGATACTGTAATGCATAATCATGCATAATCCACCTATAATGTTTCCACTGCTGGGACACAGGCGTGAGAGGGAGTGGGCAGTAATCCACCACGCGAGCCCAGTGCGGGTTGATAGATGTCACGTATCTTCGAATTTTTTGGTGCTACGACATACTGGTTACCTCACGATGTTTTCTTTTACCCGTTTGAGAGCAGTTGTGATTAAATAGTTTACACAAAGTAGTCTGTCTGAGTTTACCACTGCTCTCTGGAGCAGTTATGGCGATACTGCAAACCTGGTTGTCTTTTGGGTGATCTTGTTCTTCTTACCCTTGACTCAGGTTACTCAGATTATTATGCAAAATCATCATAATCTACTAGTTTTATACAAGGTGCAGTTTTGGATCTGCAAAACATTTTAGGAGGTAATTATGTTAGTGATTCTCGACCCGAATCAACAATAAAATGGGCAGGTATTTTTTTTTCATTTTATTCTTATTTACGGAAATCGGTAAGTGTGAACTCCCCTTTTTAAAACGCGACCAATCTGTACGTGTCCTTAAACTGCGCTTTCACACACACAAACAAACGCAACCGACATTTCTTTCATAAATCCAAAGAACCAACCACCGCCCGCTCCCTCTCCCCCGCCACGCCCCCGCGGCCATCGCAAATGCACAAATCGGGTCAATTTATTAGTGTATTTGATGACGCCGGTATGTGCATACGCTTGCAAATTCCGCCCCTCAAGTGCGCCTTCGATTAACAGTCGGGATAGGTACCTACTACCTAGTTGTAAAAATGACGGACCAATACTCCAATGTAGAGTTGGTGGAGATGGTCCGCTTGTATGCCATCAGTGGAGACAATGTATCTCGAGCCATCGAAATGTTCGCGGAGTTATTCCCCAATCGGCAACGTCCCTCACACAGGGTAATGCTGGCTGCTACGCAGAGACTGCGCGATCATCGGCAGTTCGACGATCAGTGCTTTCGACACAATAAAAACGAATGTGTTTGTGTTACGTAAGCTGAAGGAAAATCAGCAACGTTGTGCTAGACTGTGCCTGGAGTGTGACGGTGGAAACTTTGAACAATATCTCCAGGTAACATAAGTAGGTAATTTATTTATTTATTTGTACGTAGACAATAATTTGTAAATACGATGTTAGCTAAATCAACTTGATTACCTAGTGTAAATAAGTTGATTTAAAATTTTTAACTACGCCAAAAATACCTATCAGACAAAATGAATCACCTAAAATCCCTAACACATGGGTACCTACCTACTTAACTAGCACAAATTATCTTGATGTATTTCTGTCGGTCCTCAGCCCGTTAAAAAGTAGGAAGGAAAATCTTAAATCTACAAATAAAAACCGTCCTTGGGGCTGAATTTACCTACAGAGCGCGCCGACTGCGCCGAGTACCTACATGCCTTATTATTTTTATTATTAGGTGCCTACCTAAATCCCGCGCACGCGCTCGCGATCGTAGTTTCACAATTGTGCAACAGGAACTGCTTACGTGCTTTGTAAGGTTTATTTATCTCCGCCTATCATTTTATTCATCAGCTGATAGGTAACTAACGACGCCAACGTGATCTTTTTTTGGCGCAGTTGTATCTAATTCCTACTATTATTATTTATCGTAATAGCCCAGTGGTTAAGGCTTTCTCCTCTCATGCATGAGGTTGCGGGTTCGCAACTGAGCAAGTACCATTGTGTTATTTTTTTAATTCATAATGATGTAAGTACTTTTTAAATTTATCTAGGACATCATTGAAATCCCGTGTTTCGGTAAACACTTAATTAAAGCCTTTGGTTCGAATTGATTTGTAGCTCTCGGACGGTCATTAGGTACCACACGGGTCGGTATGGGTCAACGACCTTACAGCCCTGCCGTATGGTCGTTGGTACGGGTAGTCAAAAGCCAGAAAGTCAGACAATTAGTCTAACAAATGGGTATCGTGTTATCAAGTAACTGGTTTGTTGAGGTCTGATACGCAGTCGCCTTACGTGATTCACTGGCACTCCATGTAGTGAGCTGCATACAGTTAAACTGAAAGCCGACCCTAACATAGTTGGGAACAGGCTCGGCAGATTGGCCACGGCATTGTAATGATGCTTAAAAATGAGTTATTATTTAGCGAAATTTAAAACAATAATGTAGGTACATTGTGATTTTCAAATTCGAACTACATCTAAGGTAAAATTATTTGCTATAAGTTGCTGTAGCTACAACAACTTGTACAGATCGCGGCACGTTGGTTGAACCTTCGATGCGCAGTAACAGATTTTCGAGTCTTAATCGAAATGCGGTATGACGATCATCGCGGGGACTCCCCGTAACCATAGCAACGACCTTCATTTTAGTTTAACGTACGTGCCGCGTTCGTTTCATAGAAATGTGGGCGGAGACTCGTACAGGCTGACGTCACTGGTCATCGCATTCACGCACACAGTGACATGACGCGCGATACATCGCAATGGGTGATTCTGTTTTTTTGAAGAGGGTTATTAAGAGAGTTATTCTGAAAAACAATAAAATTGAAAAATCGAAAAGAAAAAGTATTATTGATTATTGACTTGGTATCGTATTGTTATATGATTATTTACGAGTCTCATAACAACCTCCTGAAATGTTTTGCAGGTTCAAAACTGCACCTTGTATACACATTGACGTTGATAAATATTATATACAAAAAGACGTGATTATTTTAATTATTGAAAGGGAATTGTTTTGCTTTTTTTTTTCTCCGTTAATTTTAATGATGCGGCCTACCCAAATGTCCTTTCTGTGATATTGTTCGACGAGTCGTTGAGCTCCTTAAGTTCTGACAAAGACAAATGCTCGCACTGACCAGCATATTCACCCAAATCTGTGTGGTTTTTTCCTCAAAAGACCTTTTTCAGATATTATAATCTACGTGCTCCTCTTGGCCTTTTTTTTTGGGTGGGACATTATGAAATAACTTTTCCCACTCTGGGCGGAGCTGAAGGGCGTGTCAGACTCTTACTGACTACAACCCACCCGTGTATCCCTTTTGGACTTTTCCGCAACCCTGGCAGGCATCGGACCTAGCAAACCTCGTCAGTTCTGCTGACATTTCTTTGAGGCGCGCGTGAAACAACGCGCCATCGACCCTAGCTCAGTTCTAATTGGACGGTGAGCTACCCATTGCTCACTGTCCGGTGGACCGGACCCTACGGTGGCTGGGAATCGGCCTGCGACTCCCGACGCCCAGGGCGTCTCCTGCAGCAGTTAGGGGCGTGAGAGACGGAAATTTGCCTCTCTCTCATGCGTTCTGCCTCCATTTTGGCGAGCATTACTGCTTCGCAGAAGGAGGTGACGGCCTCCCCCGTCTCGCTCCGTACCATGGCCTGGATGGTCCTCTTGGCCTGACCAAGATTACGTCTGAACTTATTAAGGGACTTTGACTAATACAATGGGGCGAACATGTTTTTCAGCAATTATAGGTTTGTTCTTGGGATAAAAAAACACGTTAAGTAACAATTTTTTGCATCATGTCATTTTTTCAATTAATTAATTGATTAAGGCGTGACCTTGCGGAAATCCATTTTAAAATACAATAGAAGCAACAGTAAACTAGTAGCTTAGCGGAACAGGTCACTAAATATATCCACGTCTATTGGATTTTTTTATTGTTAAACTTCAATTTTACAGTCGATTCTCAGAGCCAATACAGCCATTGGCATTAGACAAAAATACTACAACTAAAATATGAAAAAATTTAAAGTCACATATCGCTTGTAGCTTGTACCACAGTAATCCAGAGCCTGATCCATGGTACGCACGGTATCATAGTAACATGAAGCGTCGTTCAGGCGCATCCTTTGAGTGTGTTCACTTTGCTCATTGGTACGTCATGTCACTGCACTTGCGAATAATATATTTGTGATGTGTATGTGATACGTGTATTTCTGGGAATTCATCGTTTTTGATGTATGAAGAGAAGTGTGCAATTAGTTGGTTTGAAATTAAAATATTTTGCTTTACCTCTATTGTTGTCTAAGTTTTTGGCTACTTAGATTTTTATTTTGTTATGTGCATCATTCTTATGAAGATTAACCAATTTTTATTTTTTCTTTTCTTTTATGTTTTACCAAGAGATACACACGAATGATAACAGCAGTGGTATGACCGTCGGACTGTCAAGTCATAAGTCTTGAGTTCGAGCACAAGGCATGCACCTCTGACTTTTCGAATTCATGTGCCCTATTGCAACATTATCACTTGCTTTAAAAACGGTGAAGGAAAACATTGTGAGAAAACCGGCAGGTGAGAGATATTTCTCTATGGCTTGTGACGCCAAGTGAGAGGCCTATGGCCGGCTTAAAAACTCTGACACCAGGTTAGTCACTAACCATACAAAAAAAGAAGACCAAGAGATAATGACGGAAGACTACCAACTCCTTAAAAACACACTAGGTATACAAAGGCTCTTGCGGATACTATTCAAGGACTTGCTGTGCAGTAACCATTAGCGGAGGATAGATTAAACTCTGATAAAATGGTGGTTTCTTCTGTGCATTGATTCAAATTCAAATGATTTTATTTCACATAAAACTACATGGGCACTTATGAAACGTCAGAAACTAGGTGCACGGTTCCAATTGGTCGTTTCGTATAGAGAAGAGCCAGCAAGAAACTCCACGGTTACTTTTTTAAAAATAATTGGCTTTTACAATACTTTCAAATAACAGTATTACTAGATATGGGAGGACAGTATAGGTCTTTCAATAAGTACCAGGTACTTAGCAAAATAGAAAATGGTCAACAGATCTACAGTCCACTAAGCCTACAGCGTTTTCACATTCACTAAATAGAAAAGAATCTACACAAAAGATAAATAAAGACTAGATTCATCGAATCATCCAAATCAAAACAGCCAGAATGGGAATGTGATCTAATTTACTTTGTCTATCTACATCAAAGAACGTTAATGTTCTAACAATAATGAAATCGGTATAAGTTACAGACAGTTCTGAAACCAATAGAGTTAAGTGGCCGGAACTGCATCACTAGTTAACTACTTTTCGGATATTTGTTCCTATTGCCGTTCTACGGGAATTAGTCGAAACACTTTTGCAATATTCGCGATTAGTACGCCATTTTAGATCTTGCAGAACTTCAGAATATTATAGACTGGTTTTTACGTTTATAATTTCAGAGTGCGACTTACTGAAATACAGGGCTGTGAGCAATGTATTGTATTAAACAAACAAAGCTTCTTATCCTTTTCGAGATATCTGATAAATATATATTTTGAATGAATAGTGATTTTATTCTAGATTTGATACGTCATTACTGGATTTTAATGATTACCACTATGCGATATTCTGCCCTGCTAAGCACAAAGACGGTATCTCAACCAAAATGTCAATTTTCTCAAAACTTACTCCAGTTTTGAGAAAATTGACTTTTTGTCAATTGAAATTTAAAGAAATATGGAGATATAAAAACCTTTTTAGTGTTTTTTTCTAATGTTTTAAGTTTGATAGCACTATTTCGCTTATACCATTAGATGCGAAATTGTTAAAGCTATTGAATGGTATAAAAAAAACTAAAAGGGTGGATCTCAGAGATACCGCCTTTGGGCTTAGCTGGGCAGTATTGACGTATTAGTATAATCTTAAATAAATCCAACATACAAACATACCTACTTGATGTTCCTGTATTCAATCATCAGCCTTTCTGTTATAGTTTCACTTTCCAAGTTCCGGGTATTCGTTATTTTAGTGCTTGCATCAACAGTATCTTCTTTGGCATTATTTGTCGAATCGTTGAGCTCCTTAAGTTCTGAGTTGAGCTGCACGATTTCTGACAAATGCGTGGGCTGACTGAGCAGGTCCAATCAATTTGTGTGGTTCTTTCTCCAAAAGCCTCTGAGTTTGTTTCGGCCTTTCTTCTCAGAGTAGTCAGATAGGAAACGCCGACCTCATCAAGTTTTAAAATATGATTGACATGTGAAAGTATTTGTACAAACCTACTTACAGAAATAAAATCATTTATCATTTTATCAATATCAAATCAAACAACAGCAACAGGAGAACATTGATGTCTAGATAACTGTTGTGTTACAGCAAGCCCTGGGAGTTGGAATACAAATCGCTTTTGTTATAAAACTGTAAGTCTTTTGCACATTCTGGAGTCTCCAACGGACTGTTTCACAAACAGAGTTGGTAATCATTTCGATTACTTTAGCCTATTAATTTAGTTCATTTATCAAAGAGTGATATAGCCTTATGGTGTGACCGTCGGACTGCTAAGTCCGGTCTCGAGGTTAAACCTAAGGCACGCACCTCTGACTTTTCGGATTAATGTGCGTATTGTATAATTGTCACTTGCTTCAAAAAGGGTGACAGAAAACATCGTGAGGAAACCGGCATGCCTGAGAGATATTTCATGACGGTATGTGAAGCCAAGTCAGAGGCCCGTGGCCGGCACAAAAACAGTCACCAGGTTAATCACTAACCACACGAAAACGAAGAAGGTTTTGTGATTTTGTTTGGTTTATTTTAGTTCGGTACATGACACGATGAAAAATACGTTTCCCAGTGCTGCTCCTTGTGAAGGTGGGCCCCGTCTGTATATGCTTGTGGGTATCTCAGTCTAGAAACTTCGGGTACTTGTAGAGTTACGAGTATATGCACATTAACTTGGATTTAAACTACACTGTAAAAAAAAAAAACAAAGTTTAATATCCTAACAGTTTAAACTTACCTACTACTAAATAAAAGTGGGCATCAAACATTTCTCGGCATTGCTGTCGGCTGTTAGTGTGCCGTTATGAAGTTGAAATTTAATTACGTTCAAAATACGTTAAAATTCTCTTCAGTTATCAGAACAATATAATAATACATGAATAATGTAATAAACGTAACATTCATCGCTTCCCACAAATGTGAGCAGTTGTTTTGCGGTTAAACTGTGGTCAGTCACAGTTAAACCTCAGCTAACGATGGCCGAGTTACAATGATTTTGAACCGTTGCGTTTAGTTACAAAAGGTCGTTGGAAATAGGGCGTTTAATTCAACGTTTACGTTCAAATTGATAGTTACGAGCGAAGTGTTAAAACTGACTATTACATATTGTTAAGTAACGAGTCAATGGTTTTTTGATCAATGATATCTAAACGTAATGTATCTTACGTTAATTTAGATATCGAAGAAAATGATTTACGAAATAATTGACTTAAATATTCATGCAAATATGTCAGTCACGTCAACGTCAAGTTGCCGATCAGTCACGTCAATTTTAGGGACGTGTGTGAACAGATAGTCAGTCAGTCATTCATAGCAACGCCTTCTATATTCATGTTTCTTTCGTAGCAATACAAGTTTGACTTGTCGGTGACACGACGTCGACTGAGACGCGCCGGTAGTGACGTGACTAATGTGTGTAGCCAACGTCCTACAACTATATTTTTTGACGTAATTGATCGGCGACTTGACGTTGACGTATCTGACGTGTGCGCACACGTCAGATACGTGAACGATAAATGTGCATTATGCCAAATGTCAAATAAATGCTAAAAGTTTTCCATTTATGCCCTTGCGTGATAGGTACATTGCAATGACGCATAGGCTTTAGATTTTTAGCGAACCTGATTGAATTACAGCCATTTTTCAGGGTTCCGTACCTCAAAAGGAAAAAAAACGGAACCCTTATAGGATCATTTCGTTGTCCGTCCGTCAGTCTGTCAAGATCTACTTTTTCAGGAATGCGTGGAGGTATCAAATTGAAATTAATATCGAATACGTAGATCTATGTATCCTTAAAGCGCTAAAAAAGTTTTTTTTTTTTTTAATACGGCCATTTATGTGACATATTTTGACTCTCGCAAAGAAATCGAAACCTACAGGGTACTTCCCGTTCACCTAGAACCATAAAATTTGACATGAAGCAAGATCTCACAGCACAAATAAAGGAAAGAGCCAAAAAGTTGTTAGTTTGTAGATTATTCACATAAAAAAAGCGATAGCAAACTTACTTTTGCAGTTGGCGAATTGATCGTGACGTGTATCGATTTATGGGAGAACATGTTTCTCAACTATAAAGTTACGGTTTTTTTTTTGGATAAACCATCCCAACTAAGGAATCCTTCTTTTTGCGTGGTCGCACACGCACTTGGCCGGTTATTTTCGGTAGAGGAGTAAATCAAAGTTTCGTGAGTTAAATACAACAAACCCCGCAATAAACAGACTGTCTTGATTCATTATACGAAACTATCTTCTTCTCTTCGTGTGGTTAGAGACTAACCTGATGTTAAAGTTTTAAAGCCGCCCATGGGCGTCTGACTTGGCTTCACATGCCATTGAGAAATATCTCTCAGGCATACCGGTCATTCATCATTGAGAAATCATTGTGAAGAAACCCGCATGGGGTTTCTTCACAATGATTTCCTTCACCATTTTTGAAGCAAGTGATAATTATACAATACGCATATGAATCCGAAAAGTCAGAGGTGCGTGCCTTGGGTTAGAACTCGAGACCTATGACTTGGCAGTCCGACAGTCACACCACTAGGCTAGGCTAGTATAGGCAATACTAGGCTAACTATAATCTGGGTTAATTTTTTTTCTTTTTTTTAACCAACTTACAATGTCGGTCACCTAAAAATTATCATATAATCTACCTCACGATATTGCCGTCATGACAACGCAAATTAAGGAAGAGCGAAGTCTCAAAAATGCCCCATCAAGCTGCAGTCATAAATCGCCAGTGTGCGGAGAGCACCATCTAAGTTTGCCCAACTTAGCCCTCGAGGGCATTGTATAACTTAATGGAAGTAACTTAGAAGATAAAGGTATATCTGTTGGGGAGGGTATTATTAATAGGATATAAGATGCATGATAAGGCTGAGAGAATATACTGATATTTCCGATTTTTCCGGTTATTAGTTCAGGATTAGGGGTTTGGTTTTTTCGGTTAAATCAGTTCAAACGAGCAGCTCTTTTTAGTGTTTGGGATCAACTCACTGAAAAGCTTCTTCGTTTGAACTGATTTTAATAGTTGTTCTGCATAGGAACAACGATAGGTATGCTTAGACATTAGTTTTAATCAGACGTGGTCTCGCGTCGGAGCTCGTAGCGGTGTGTGGGCGCGGGCCGCGCGCCGCATGCGCTCGTCTCCCGCGCGCCCCTCTCAGGCCCCTCTGGCTGGTTCGCGGCGCGTTCATCCTCCCCCCCTTGAAAGCTCCTGCTTTCAAGCTCTTCCGTCGTGGGGAGAAGACAGGCTCTGTTCAGAGCACGTCGGACGGTGCCTCTCGCCGTGTAAAAGTCGGCCACTCTGCAAACTCCATCAGTCCCCGGAAACAATTGCTGGACTCGCCCGAGTCTCCACTTCAGGGGTGGCACGTTCTCCTCCTTTAGGATCACCAAGTCTCCCACAGTCAACGCTCTCTCTTTCAAGCGCCACTTTGTCCGCTGCTGCAGTTCAGCTAGGTACTCTTGGTGCCAGCGCTGCCAAAAATGCTGCCTTAGCTGTTCTATTATCTTGTACCGGTCTGGAGCCTTTGATGTGACAGGTGGAGACGGCAGCGATGTTAAGGGCCGTCCCACAAGGAAGTGGCCGGGAGTCAACGGGGAACAGTCAGTGGGATCGGATGATAGAGGGGACAGGGGACGGGAATTGAGGATGGCTTCGATTTGTGTGAACAACGTGCCCAATTCCTCGTACGTGAGGCTAGCGTTGCCTATAATCCGCTTGAGGTGAAATTTGGCAGACTTCACGCCCGCCTCCCAAATTCCACCAAAAGTTGGGGAATATGGAGGATTGAAAACGAATTTGATGCCTTCAGCATTGGTGTAGTCATAAATAGACTTTACGCTGGACAATAGCAACCTACCTAACTCATTATTTGCCCCAACGAAATTTGTGCCGTTGTCGCAATATATCGTATGTGGTCTACCTCTCCTAGCAATAAAACGACGTAAGCTAAGTATAAATGCGTTAGTGCTAAGGTCACTAACGATCTCTAAATGTATGCTTTTAGTAGAAAAACAAACTATAACGTTAAGATAACATTTTGTTATTCGGTTACCCTTTCCTTTCTTACTAGAAATAAGGAAAGGTCCAGCGAAATCCACGCCACATACTTGAAACGGATAGCAAGGTGTGACCCTATCCACAGGTAAATTGCCCATCAGCGGCTCCATAGTCCTTCCTCGCAGTCGTGTGCAAACAACGCACCTTCTCACTATTCCGCGAGCTAAAGTTCTGCCTCCTATAGGCCAGAATTGTTCACGAAAAGAACTAAGGAGCAGCTGAGGGCCGGCATGCAGCAGACGTAGGTGTTCGCCCTCCATCAAGAGCCGAGTGAAATAGTGCTTACCGTCCAGGAGGATCGGGTGCTTTTTATCAAAATTACAAACAGCATTCTGTAGACGACCACCTACTCTGAGCACTCCATTGCCGTCAAGGAAAGGTGACAACTGTAACAGGTAAGATTTAGGATTAAGATTTTTATTTTGTTTAAGTATGGATATTTCTGAAAGGTAAGTTTGACTTTGAGCAAGTTTTATCAGGTAAGTAAATGAATTTTCTATTTCTTCTATTTTTAAGTGAACTATTATTTTATTTTTAGGATTTCTACAGTTATTCACAAAACGTAAGACATAAGCTATGATTCTTTTTAATCTATTTATTTTAGAATAATTATTAAACTTAATTAATGGTGACTGTGCGACTGTAGTCATAGTTATACAATCACTAGTAGACGTTTTAGTCTCAGGTAAATTCAAAGAATCTATGGAATTTATATTAAGAGGCCAGTTTGTTTCATTTTGCAACAGGAAATCTGGACCATTCCACCATACAGTTGAGCCCTGAAGATGACCTGGATCGACTCCTCGAGAAGCGAGATCAGCGGGATTTAAAGTGGTAGGTACATGCCTCCAAGATTCCCTAGTTGTCAACTCATGAATCTCGTTGACTCTGTTGCAAACAAATGCCTTGAGTAGTTTAGGTTGTGTTCGAATCCAACTCAAAACGACGGTTGAGTCGGTCCAAAAGATCTTATGGCCAATAGTACAACGAAGAGAATGACTCACCTTAGCGGCTAGTCGCGCGCCCAGTAACGCTCCGCACAACTCAAGGCGCGGGATTGTTGTTGTTTTCAGCGGCGCGACGCGAGTCTTTGCACATAACAGGATAACTTGTACATTATTATGACGGTCTACAGATCGTAAATAAACACAAGCCCCGTAAGCCTCTTTGGATGCATCTACAAAACAATGAAGTTCTATTAACACTGGAGAAGCACATAAAACGTGTCTAGGTACCCTAATGTTAGCGAGTATATGGGCATTGGAAACAAACTTTTCCCAAGTCTTTTTAATATTCTGTGGAACTAACTCATCCCAACTCAATTTTAAAACCCAAAGTTTTTGTAATAAGATTTTAAGTTGAATAGTACACGCACTTAGCATGCCTAAAGGATCAAAGATTTTACATGTGTTGGACAAAATATAACGTTTTGTGACGTTATTAACTGTTTTGTCTAAATTAACTGAGAACTGTAAATGGTCATTCTCGGGAAACCACCACAATCCTAATATACTTGATTGTTTATTCAAGTCCAATGACTGTGACAAGGTACAGTCAGTATCAAATATTTGTGGACAGTTCGTCCGAAATTTATGAATAGGAAAACAAGCAGATGCCAGTACTTTTTTAACTGAATGATAGATATGTGAAAGTTCCTTTTCCGTATCAGCACCGCTCAAAAAATCATCGTAATAAAAATCATGTTGTATAATTTCAGATATGATTTTATCATCGCATTCTTTTGCTAACTGTAGCAAGCATCGCGTACTCAAAAATGGAGCAGACGCCGTCCCATACGTAACGGTATTTAACTGTAATATTTTTAATGGCTTGACTACATCATCACGCCAAACTATTAATTGCAGATGGCGCTGCGAGGGATCGATTATAATTTGTCGGTACATTTTTGTTATGTCTCCCGACAAAACAAATTTATGTTGACGGAACCTAATTAAAATCTTGATTAATTCATCCTGAACTACGGGACCTATAAACTGGATGTCGTTCAGCGATTTTCCTGAACTAGATTTTGCGCTACAATCAAAAACCACTCTGACTTTGGTTGTTTCACTATTTTCGCGAAATATAGCGTGATGCGGCGCAAAATACCCAAATAATGGTTTATCAATTTTACTTAAGTGTCCTAATTTTTCGTATTCGTCAATAAACTCACAATATTGTTTTTTAAGTGTTGGATTTTTAATAAACTTCTTTTCGAGACTCTGAAAGCGTTTTAATGCCATATTATAGGAATTGCCAAGTGATGTTTCTGGAGATTCACAAAATGGTATTTTAACATTAAATCTCCCGTTCTCTAAACGTGTAGTATTTTCTATGAAATGTTTTTCACAAACGTGATCATTTTCAGAGTAAGAAGCACTTGAAGAAGGAAGTTCTTCAAGTTCCCAGAACTTGGTAAGGTTTTTATTTATTTCCTTGGTAAAATTACAATGTAAGTTCTTTTGTTTATTTTGATCTAAACTACCTATTGGCCCAGCTACTAACCAACCCAGTTTAGAACTCTGGAGTATAGGTTTAGTATTACCTAATCTTATTTTCTTTGCAGTAATGATATCAAAGAAAATATCAGCGCCAAGCAGCAGATCAACTTGAGAAGAACAATGAAATTCGGGATCAGCAAGCTGAATATTCCCAGGTATGTTTAATTCTAAAGGATTTATATTACTGTTAGGTAAGTTACCTATAATTTCAGGTATAACTAAACATTTAATGTTCGTGCTGTAAGAACTTATTAATGAATTTAAGGTAAGTTCACAACAATCTGTTATATTAAATTGCATGTTATTAACTCCACTAATACATATAGGTCCTGAATTAATAGAAGTTAACCCTAGTTTATTTTTAATGTCTTCAGATATGAAGCAGGATTGACTACCGGCATCCAGGAGAGCCCGGGCAAGGTAAGTCTTATTATTTTTCCTATTTGTTAGTTTTACTAAAGCAGTACAGAGAAGAACTTGTTTACTCATAAAGACAGAGCAAGAGGATACAGCACTAGCGATTGACGGCACACTAGAGGTATTGTTATTCTCAGACTGTGTAACTAACGCATTATTTGTTTCTGAGTTTTTATGTAATAGTGTATTATGTTTTTGTTTACAGATTTGACAGGTACCGAGACGACACTTCTCAGCATTATGACCCCTACGTAAACAATTTGAGCAAAGGTGTAACTTTAAGGCTTCACTCAATCTACTATCAAGACTCATTTCTTGGAATTTAATGCACTCTGTTATCCGATGAATTTCATGACATAACGGACAAGCAGGGTCTTTAAAAGGTTTGCGGCCTGCTGAAGTAGCGAAGGCCTTTAATGTTTTAGCATTATTGGATTTATTATTAGAATCAGGTCTATCATTTTTAGTAACTTGCATCGTTTCAAGTATGTCTGCGCGGTCACGTAAAAATTGAATAAATTCTGATAAAGAAGGTAAATCCGGTAACTTGCTTCTATATTCTTCCCACTTTCTTAAAGTAGTGGGATCCAATTTAATGGTAATTAAATAAATGATTAAAATATCCCAATAATTAGTTGGCAAGCCTAATAAATTAAGGGATCTTAAGTTTTTACTAACATGATCAATAATAAAGCGAAGGGCTCGATGAGATTCCCTCGTTAAACTATCGATATTAAATAACGCCTTTAAATGGTTATTAATCAGGATCTTTTTGTTATCGTAACGCTCACATAGTAGGTCCCAAGCGACCTTGTAATTCTGAGAGGTAAACTCAATGGACTTTATTACGACAACAGCAGTCCCCTCCAAAGAGGAGCGTAAATAGTGAAATTTATTGATTTCAGGTATGGACTCATTTGAATGTATAATCGAATGGAAGGTGTCTCTAAACTCCAACCATTTGAGGTAGTTGCCGTCAAATGATGGAAGTTTTATTGTTGGTAATTTAATGTTATTTAAATTATTACAACTGTCATGACTCGAACAAATTGTTTTTGCACCTACGCTTTTAAAATCATCACCACTAGAATGAGAATCAATAATTTCTTGGGCTGCTGAGATGAGAGAATAAAATTGAGATTCTATGGTATCTCTTTCATCTATTTGTTCTTCTATCTTTGTTGACAGCATTTCAATTTGCATTTGAATTGCATCAAACTCTGATAAAAGAGCTTGTAATCTACCTAATCGTAATCCTAGTTCTTTAACTTGTTGTTTAGTAATTTCACTTGAACTAATTTGATTTAAATTGGCAATATGATCTTTAAATTTAGTTAAACGCATTTTAAATGTACCTCTCTGTTTTATTAACTCTTTCATATCTACGCGTTTCTCTTCTCTCCTCTCAGAGCCCTGCTGTGATTTAGTTTCTGACATTTTAAAGAAAAATAAATGTTAGGACAAATAAAGAAGTTCGGTAAAGTAACTTGTACAATCAAACCCGTGTAAAGACGCTTGATGGTCCGTCCAAAACGCAGACTTAAAGATGACACACGCTACACCAAGTCTGAAGAGTCACCGGGTACGCCAACCACGCCGAGCACGGCAGCACACAGCACCGCTCCGGCTCGAACGCGCGCGCACTACGCGGCAACCGATCACTGAAAACGTTTATTAGGAATAATGTAAGAAACTTGAAGTTACAAGTGGGTACATTTTGCGCATTGCGGTTAGAAGAATGATTAAAGCTTTAATTCGTTCTAATGAATTTACAATTTACTTTATGAAGGTATGCAATATTTTATGAAGAAATTAAATAAGCTTGCAACGCAATTTTACGCCAATGAATAAGAATGAGAACCACTTTTACGTTGTGAGAAAGAACCACTGACCAACACTTGTGAAATAATAGAAAAATGCACGTAAGCGCGTGTAATATAATAAGCATGGGACGCTAGCCGGCGCACGATGAAAACCACACACTGTTCACACAATCGATACCTAGGAAAAGAAATAGGTGAATAGAAAGGAATAATAAGCCAAACTCTCCTGTGTACGTCCTTCTTCTAGCGTGTTGTGCATGCCATGCAGCGTGGCTCCAGCTAAAGCTAATAGCTCACCCAAGCTTCTATAAAATGGCGGCACCGTGCACTTTGTAAAAATCCAAATTCTTCTTGGAGGTTCGGTCTTACGGTCGCCAGTTGTTGGAGCTGCTAGTTACGAGCAGCTCTTTTTAGTGTTTGGGATCAACTCACTGAAAAGCTTCTTCGTTTGAACTGATTTTAATAGTTGTTCTGCATAGGAACAACGATAGGTATGCTTAGACATTAGTTTTAATCAGACGTGGTCTCGCGTCGGAGCTCGTAGCGGTGTGTGGGCGCGGGCCGCGCGCCGCATGCGCTCGTCTCCCGCGCGCCCCTCTCAGGCCCCTCTGGCTGGTTCGCGGCGCGTTCAGATTATTTGGCAGAATGGCCGGAAAACTATGAGAAATCACATACCTAAGATATTGACCGCCTCTGTGGTTAGACCACCTGTCTCAGGCCTGGTCCAGACCATGTCCTGGGTTCGATTTCCAGTGGGGGCAAACTGTTCTGCCGAGTTTGGCCTGGCTAGCTACCATGCACCATCTTACTTAAGTCCGTCGCCGTAACAATAATGTTAACAGCATTGTTGTGTCTCGGCAGTTAAAGGTTAGATAGCCAGGTCAACTATAGTTGAGGATTCCGATCCGCAAATACATCACATTCAAATTTGGCAGTCAGAAGGGCATCTTTAGGGTACGACAGACTGGCGATTCGGCTCTGGCTACAGTTTTGCAAGACAGTTGCGCGAACAGATTTGTTGGCGGCTCTGACGGTGTCCAATGTATTTGTTGGGCACAAATAATCGGCAGAAAAGGCCATGGAGCTCTGGAGTCAATGGACATGGAGTCGATACGTCCCCGTAAGGTCTTACAGGCTAGCGTGAGCTGATCAAGACGTTTTGTCACCTCCAACAAGTTAAAGCCTTTTTTTTTTTTTGGGTGGGAAATCATCAAATAACTTCTCCCGCGCGTGTCAGACTCTTACTGACTAAAACCCACCCCTGTTCCCCTTCGGTTGGCCTGTTGCCGGGGGCCACGATTCCTTTCGGTTTTCTTCGCAACCCCGGCAGGCATCGGCCCTAGTGGGCCCCTTCAGTTCTGCTGACATCTCTTTGAGGCGCTCGTGGAACACAACGCGCCGTCGACCCGGGCCTGGTCCTTATCGGACGGTAAGCCACCCATTGCTCACCGCCCGCAAGCCCGCGCCTACGGTGGCCGGAAATCGCCCCGCGATTCCCGACGCCCTGGGCGTCTCCTCCTGCGGCGGTTAGGGGCGTGAGGGCGCGAAATTTGCCTCTCCCTCACGCGTTCCGCCTCCTCCTTCGCAAGCATTACCGCTTCGCAGAAGGAGGTGTCAGCCTCCCATTTCCTCTCGCTCCGTACCATGGCCTGAACTAGGGCCGGACGCGAGAGATCACCGCCGCCGATCGCCTCCACGAGGACACGGCGATGCTCCGCCCAAGCTGGGCAGACCTCCACCGTATGCTCCACCGTGTCCTCGCCTGTGTGGATCGCCCGGACGATCCACACAATGGTGACACCCGGGCGTTTCCTCCCGCCTTATCCTGTGCAGGAACCTCCCGAAACAGCCGTGTCCGGTGAGGACCTGCGTCAGGCGGAAGGTGAGGACGCCGTGGCGCCTCTCTAGCCACTCCTCAAAGAGAGGTCTTATCGCCGCAATTGTGGCGTGCCCAAACAAGTTAAAGCCTAACGTCCCTAAAAGATAATTGGTAAGGTACATGTACCTACTGAAAGAAATGGTATAATTTTTGGAAGAGCCATCTTTGGAAAAGGCATCTTTGGAATGTTTTCTGAACCTTTTCTAGGATCAGTGTTTGGGTCGCAGTATAGGGTTGCCAAACACAGGCACTGGACTCGAGTTTTCTTCGAACCAGAGCGGTTTGCAACAGCATAATAACATTTGAATTGCGAAAGTCATGAGCATTTCTCAAAACAAATCCCAAGCGCCTGAAAGGATGTGATCTCTAAAAGTCAAAAAGCGGTCGAAAGTCACTCCCAAGTCCATTATGTTGGGGACAATTACTTCACCTCCCAAACTATAGTCATAATGGATTGGTTGCAATCCTCTACCATATGTCATGACGTAGCACGTTTTTTATAAACAAATAGCTTTTTCACAATGCTCCACTCATCAATATCCTTCCTTTTTGCGTCAATATCCTTGTAGGAGTTTGCAATCTTCATCCGTTCGGGTTTGTGCGACTAGCTTAAGGTCGTCGGCATATAGCAGGCACTTGGCAAACTTAACATTATGAGGTTATTGATCATGATCAGAAAAAGAGGCGGCCCTATCACGGATCCCTGACTTACGCTCGAGCGTGTATTGTAAGGCTTGGACTCGAAGCAGTCATATCTTAAAAACTGCTTGTGATCGCTAAGAAAATAATTGGAAAAGAAGTTAAGAAGACCGGACGAGAAACCGATGGCCCCCAGCTTTGTCCAAAGCACATCGTTGTCAACTCTGTCCAATGCTTTCCGGAAATCGAAATACAGAGCGTCAACCTGCCCACCGATGTCGAAGCAACGGTATATGTAGTCTACGTGAATCAATCAATTCGAATTTAGGGAGGAACCCGGCCGAAAACTGTGTTGGGCATCATATGGATAAATTTACGCGTTTGTAAATAAAAGCGAGGAGTATATGCTCGAATACCTTTGCAATAGTTGGCAGGATAGCGATGGCTCTGTGTTCCTCTACTGATATTTTGTCACTAGTTTTAGAGATGGGAGTGACTCGCAAAGTTTTCAATTGCTCAGGGTATACGCCCGACCGGAGGGCTAGGTTAAAGACATGACATATAGGGGCTGCCAAAATATCATGACATCCCTTAAGAGTAAAGGCTAGAATGTTATGCAATAAAAAAACCGTTTGCAGTTCCGATCACATTATAATTTACTATCAAATTAATCACACTAGCAATTCACACACAACTTTACGGACCGCGAGACAGTTTCTAAACGTGTTCACTGGTTGACTACCACCGATGAACCCTGTTTAGCTCCAGCTCCGGCCGGTCAGAGCGTTATGTTCAGACTCTGTCGAACGTCGCTAGGTGGCGCTGGCGTCTTTCCGACATAGATAACATAATATTCAATAATCACCTTTGTACGTATTTGTCTGTTCCTTTCTTCTTGTCTGTTTATATGTGTGTACTTAAACTGTTAAATAAATAAAATAAATACGCAAGTTTTTACCTGTGAGGCGGATGCGTTCAAACCTCATATATGCATGGACAACCAGCATGGAAATAAAATTAACTTTATATCCGTTTAATTAAAATCAAACCCATACCTAAAAAATCCAGCCAAGTGCATATCAGACTACGCACAAAGCAGGATAAATTCATCCCAATTATGGGATGAATTTATCCTAAATACAAACTTAACATTCTAGTTGAAATACACGTCCTCCCAGTCATTCCAACTGCAAATATAAGTTCTTACGCACAATATTGAGAGTTTAACATGTTATTTAAAGACCGTAGACTTCTTATAGATTTTCCTGTAATCTATAAGTAAAGAGCCATATTATGTTTTTTTTTTTTTTCAAAATTTTTGTTCCATTCCTTTCAGAGATAAGGGGAGAATGATCAATTTTCATCGAATTTCTTAAATATCTTTAAAAAGTGTTTATTTCAAAATTATATAAAATACGTTTAAGATCCTCGCAACAAGCCCTTTCATTTGATATGTCACACGGTACTGTTTGCAAAACTTTTTTTTTTAATTTTCTTGTTTGCCCCTAAAAGTGAACCCTATCTTCAAAATTCAAAACTTCAACTTAATCGGTCCATTAGATTCGGAGCAAATTGGCTATGACAGACGGACAGACATACAAACGAGTGATCTTATAAGGGTTCCGTTTTTTCCTTTTGAGGTTCGGAACGCTAAAAACCTATACTCTACTGGCTAAGCATGAGTTTGACGCAATCCTCATGCTTCCAGTAGAGTAAGTAGATAAAATGGACACTACTGCCCATCCCCTTGATAAGATGACTCAACTCGACCTACTCTGCTAACACCTTGTCAAGAACCATGAAGTAAAAGAAATTAAAAATGCTTCTGCTAATCAAACGATACCTTTTTTTTTATTCTAGGTACCAATCCTCTTCGTCGAATACGTGCTTACACGTAATCAATGAAATAAAGTGCACTTTACAGAATACGTGCCACCTGTAGAGACTGAGGGATATCGCGCGTGTACACAACGCCCCAATCTCCCCGTGTGTGCTAAGCTTTATTCAAACTTTTTCGTTTTATTCGACAATGCGTTCGCACCTTTTGTTTTTCGTACAATGTTTGCTGTGGTGTGATGCGGGTGCTATCGTGTGTATATAAGTAGCTGTCTATCTAACCTAGCTATGGGTTTTAGTTTGTATGGGGCGGGAATATTTTTACGAGCAATATTTTGAAGTATATTTAAATAACGCAGTAAGATGGTTACAGTTGTGATGTAATTATATCCCTAGAAATATAGCTATAGACCGAATATAGTTATATGAAAGCAGTTTATAACTGTTGGAGTGCCCTAATTTTGTTACTGCGGCAAATTTCGTCGTAGCGCCCGTCAGCCGCTATTTAGGCACCGCTCGCTTGGCTCGCTCGGCTCGCGCGTAGTTGGTCACAGTTCTAACCTAACCTATTTGGTCGGAGTGCCCTAATAGATATATTACTAGATCGTGTTCATATCATAGTTATATTCCATCTTACTGCGACACACAATAAATTTCTCCTGACGATACTCTATCTCAGAACAATAATTTTATTTGAAACAAGAATCATAGTTGCCTACTCATCTTCTCAACATAGTTAAAGTTCATAAACAAACTAAGAGATGGCGCTATGACATCAGCACCACATAATGATTCACATCTTTGACCCACATAGGTGTTTCCGAAGCCACTCGACAAAATCTACGTGCCGACAAATACAATTTTTCAAAACGTCTGTTTACAGTAATTCTTCCGTATATTTCGTATTTCCCTAATATTAACATATTTTACTTAAAGAGACCCGTAAGTACCTGGGCGACCGAACTCTGCTCTGATGAAAATAGAGAGTGATCATTTAATGGTATAGGATAGTTCATAATAATTCCATGTATAGTAAGTACTAATTCCATGCTGCCATGTCATTATTCTAAGGTAGCCATCTTGTTTTAAACTTTGGATGACCGAGCTCTGCTCGGGTGAAAATACGGAGATAAACGAATTTTCCCAGATATGAGACCTAGCTAGATCGATTTTTCGCCCCCGTAAACCCCTTCATTGCAACTGTCATCGAAAACGGCTACCTATATATACATATAAATATACAAATATTGCTCATTTAATAGTATATGATGTATTTTTTTGCCATAGGCAAAGATTCACCTACATTGATAGTCATAAACCAGAATGAAAACTGAGGTTGAGTTGTTTATTGACATCACCACTACAAAGGTTTTTTTTTTTTGTGTTACTTTACACTGAGTAAAATACTGTTTGATTTATTATCCTAGTAGTGAAACATCTTAGTTCAATTTTATTGATCAAATTTTACGACCAAAGTTACTTTCTAGATTTCTCTGAATCTTGCATTAGCTTGAAAACAGTAAAATTCTAATAAAACTCAATGTATTTTCGAATCGTTCAAAATGAGCAATCAAGAATTTTATGACGTATTTGACGAATTACGAGCAATCGAAGGTCAAATTTTATTTTGCAATTTTACTACACTCACCTTAAACATACAGGTATATCCGAAGAATTCAATTCGGTTTTATCGTTTACCTGTGTAATGATGTAATTTTCTTTCTATTAGGCACCATGAGGATATAAGGTAGATGCTACAATTTTCCAATAATTTAAAATTCACAGATTTTTTACCCAATAGAAAGAAATTGTGTAACATTACGACCGTATTAGCCTTAGTGTAGTCTTCGACACGTTGCAACGTTTTTTCCGTAAGCCAATATAGAACACACAACCAACCCGTTGTTGTCGTCAAAGGGACAATCAAGTGAATGGGTAGCATTACACAGCGTTCATCAATCCCTATACCTACATGATCTTTTATTGCATTGGCCAATATGTTACAGACAAACTAATGCTTACTTTACTTAATGTCCCTCGGCGTAGGTCTCGTGTTTCGTAGGTCGTCGGATTTCTATCAGTTGCACTTCGTGCAGACCGGACGCTCTCAATCGACTTGGAAGTATATAGAGTTATTAATACTCTTTCAACTTAATGTTTTTTTTCTTTTTTAATGGGAGAAAAGCGGCTAAAGTCGTAGTTTTACAGCTCTATATAGTTCACATGGAAATCAAAACAAAACAACAATAAATTACTTAGTTCTGAATTAAAATTATTATACACGATAAATCTAATATTTGATGGATTTCCGAATACAAATGAATGCTAATTTCCAGCATTCATTTATATTCGGAAATCTGATGATACCCGATCGACATTAAGAAAATAGAAATACTGTACGTACCTATGGTCTGATCCAAAAAGATCTGATGAAAGTATAAACAAACCCTGTTTAGGTAAGATTTTAACACAATCACTCATTAAAGGGAAATAAGAAACACATTCATCTCTATTTAGAAGGTTTCAACTTTATATCTCACTACTTTTTCCAACAATCATTATTGTTTGAAAAACATTATTAAATGGTTAGTGAAAAATCATCTATAAAAAATGAGGTTACAAAGTTAACCTAAATTGTCAAACTACAAACTAAAATTTGAATTTTGAGTATAAATAATCAAATTGAAACACTCAATAGCCAAGTTGAGGGACAAATTGGCATCCATAGGTACTTTATGTGATCCATTTGTTTACATTTTCAACTTTTGGAACAAGGTATAGAAATGTTACTGGCTGACTGGAAACCAAACTTCCAATTCTTAAAATGACCATTCTCTTGTTTACCAGCTTTAACTAAAACAAATCCTCAGCCACTCTTCATCACATCATGGCTACCTACTTCATAAATTACGTTTGCATTGCACTAAATAATGCAGCAGATGAGCGTGCGGCTGATAAATGTTGCAGACTAGCGGATTGCGAGTAGGGAGCAGGCTAATCAAATATTTTTATGATCGACGCCATTTTTACAGCCGTAGAGGTGGGTCGTGGTGTGGAGTGTAAGGACATAGCGGATTTATTGAGGGAGAGAAAG
Organism: Omphaloscelis lunosa; assembly: GCA_916610215.1. NCBI lineage: Eukaryota > Metazoa > Arthropoda > Insecta > Lepidoptera > Noctuidae > Omphaloscelis > Omphaloscelis lunosa. The sequence goes on from OU744247.1 coordinate 5,151,729, forward strand.
CTGGAATGATGTTTTATTTAAAACACGAGTTTTTGCAGTAAGGTTAACTTGGCAAAGAATATGATCACCTATAGAAATCCACTGCTAGACATAGGCCTATTCAATTGAATAGGCCTATGTCTGCAATTGCATTTTTTTTTTAATTGTATGTATGTGTGCAATTGCACGTCATTCAGCGCGATTCTCGACAACTCTCATCCAGCCGCTACCAGCCACCTTCTGAAGATCGTCGCTCCCTAGCCTGAGGGCGTCCTACCTTACGTTTGCCAATTCTCCACTCGAGTAATATGGCCGGTCTATTGTCACTTCAGGATATAATGTAGTTGTCGGTAAATATTGAGATTAGTATTTTTTTCTTTCCCGCTTCGCTGGTACGAGTTACACATGCTAAAGATGCGGAGAAAAGATAAACCAGAAAGGGAGCAGGGCTGATAGTGAGGGTGCGCCAAATGAACTCAACTTTCATCATACGTAAGAGCTTTTATGATGCGGGACGTGAAAAGTGTTTAACTCTCTGTTAGTCAGCAATCTGTGTCTCTTCTACGTATAACCTTTAGGCTAAGCGTATGCTGAGAGGTAGATGACATAAGCATCTTCTGCGTGTGTTCGTTCTATTGAAGACCACATACATCGCTTTCTGGCTGGTGAGATCACGGTCACTAGGTACTAAATAATGGATGGTAAAAAATAATGAACATATGCGAGACCGATTGACCAATAGACACAAATGCTTGTCACTTACACCATTCTATATACAGAAGCATTCTTCACAACGATTGCTCATTTGTGTACATAATTTGCTTAAGGAAATAAATGTAAATAATTCAAGCTCCGTTTGACGACGGCTTTCGTCGAGATTTTATTAATTTTGAGAAATACTCTTTGATCTAAATGTAGGTATTATAGCGGAAATGTGTGTCATATTTCTAAGGTGTATTTCCGAAATACTCAAAAAGTAGGAAGAGATTATTAACTTACTATGTATTTACTTATTTGTATTTAGTTATTTACTTACTATGCTGGAAAAATAAAATAAAATCAATTTGCCAAGCCTTTTCCTAACTATGTTGGGTTCGGCTTCCAGTCTAAGCAGATGCAGCTGAATACCAGTATTTTACATGGAGTGACTGCCTATCTGACCTCCATAACCCAGTCACTGGGTAATACGATACTGGTTGTCAGACTTTCGGGCTTCTAACGACTCGTATGACAAAGATCCACGAATGACAGCCGGGACCAACGGGTTAACGTGCTTTCCGAGGCACGGAGGAGTTTAGGTATGTAAAGATGGTCATTAATCCACGGACCAACCCCGATAAGTATAGCCTAACCTAATGAATTGACCCGTGCGGCTGTTATTACCTAGACACGGGCACCACAAAACAAAAAAAAAACTGTGGCACTCCGGGAGTGCCGACAGAAGTGAAAACTTAAGTAAAAATACTTGCATAGAACATTGATCCGTAACCTAATATAAATAAAGAGCACAATCACATTAAAAAAAATGAGGTGTCGGTAACTGTGTCGCGAGTTCAATAGTTTTTTCGTATCTCAAAAATGCCCAACACGCCTACAGAAGATTTCACTTCTAAAAAAAATAATGGTAAAATAAAATAAGTTACAATGAATTTCCAGTAAATACAGATTGTAAAAGACACATCTCACACTCATGTAAAGCACGCTAAAAATTGCCTTATGGGTATTGTATTTTGATTGTATTTAACTTAACATTTAAAAAGCATTTCGTGAAAAATCTTTTAAAAACAGTTGGTACCTACTTTGACCCTCTATCTCTGTAACCAGAAGCTCACCAGGAAATGAAATGAAATGAAATGAAATGAAATGAAATTGTTTATTCTGTAAATAGGATATCAGAATCACTTTTACACGTCATATTAAAAAAAAAAAAATAAGCTAGTTGAGTTCGGCGTTTCCTATCTGACTACTCTGAGAAGAAAGGCCGAAACAAACTCAGAGGTCACAGTCTCTTTTAAAGTCCAGACATAATCTTGGTCAGGCCATATGAGGACCATGTAGATTAGTGTCTGAAATGGTCTTTTGAGGAAAGAACCACACAGATTTGAGTGAACCTGTCCAGTCAGTGCAAGCATTTGTCAGTAATCGTGGAGCTCAACTCAGAACTTAAGGAGCTCAACTCGACGAACAATACCAAAGAAAGGACATTTGGGTAGGCCGCATAAACTACTCAAACTGCCAGACCATAATTAAAACTAACTGAAAAATGAAAATAATAATGATATCCACATAGTCCTCACATTCACAATAATTAAATAAAATAATATAATACTTTACAAAGTAATCATGTCATTTTGAATATAATTTTCAACAATGTCAATGTGTATATAAAACTGGTATATTTTCATGATTTTACAAAATAATTAAAATGTTAAGTTTTATCACAAGGCTTAGCAGAGCGAGCAGTTCAATCCCATGCTTTTTTATCTTCTAAATAATCTGAAATTTTATAATACCCTTTTTTACAAAGTTTAGTTTTAATACAGATTTTAAATCTATTATGGGTAAGTTTCGAATGTCAATGGGAAGTTTGTTGTAAAAGCGTATACATTGACCCATGAACGAGTTGCCTACTCTACTACTACCTATAGGTATATAGTCCAGCAAAACAAAACAAGAGAGCAAGGGGAGTACAAGTAATTCTCGGCATCGTTAAGCGTCCTTTTACACCCGTTATTTATTAAAGTACACTGAACGCACTTTGGGAAGTCGCCAACCTTATATATTTACCATGTCAATTACTCTTAAAGCCCTCGCTGATACAAGAAATACATTATAGTTAGCCAAGACTGATTCAAAAGGCTACCTGTTGATGCATAGACTAAGCAATGTCACTAAGGTTCCTAACCTTATCGAGTTATCCATACAAATTAAAGTAATACTTGGTCGCTAAACGGAATGATTTAGCATTCAAATTTTGAATGACAAAAACACTTCACACTTCTCTTTTTCAATATTGAGAAAAAATATTTGACATATTGTATGCAAATATGCAGTTGACTGACCTTTCCTTGCGTTGAGATAGGTCAATACTTCGATAGGATAATTATGGCATCATGCGTTTTCCTAACATGATGATTATTTCGAAGATTCTGTCCGGTTCTTTCAAATAATAGTGCACTAAATGACTGAAACTTGCAATAGTCATCTGTCTGAAATAAAATTTCAGTCAACAAAACTGTAGCTAATTTATCCAAGGACTTTTCTAGGCACTCCAACTAGAATTTCTTTTTTATAATTATAAAGATTGCACATAAAAATCGACTGTGAATACTTCTGAATCAGTTTTTGTTCGGACGGCGACCCTGATCGTTCAGACCGTTCACGTGTTCCTTTGTCAACGTTGATGTAGTAAGATCAGTGACCCACAAAGTTGCACATAAAAACGTTGTATTGCGAATTCTGTTGGATTGTGGCTGTTTTCAAGAGCACGTCTTGTCGACCAAAATATAATTGTACACCAAAATTAGAAACCACCAAAATTTAAAGAAGAGGTGCTCGTGGCTAAGTAATTACAGCCGCATGGGTCCATCGATCAGGTTAAGCTACGCTTGCCGCAGTCAGTCTGTGGATGGGTGACCATTTTAACATACCGAGACCCCTTCGTGCCACGAACAGCACGCTAAGGCGTTGGTCCCGGTTGTCATTTTTAGATCTTTAACAGTAGTTACGGGTCGTCAGAAGCTTAAAAGTCTGACAACCAGTCTTACCCAGGGGCATCGTAATACCAAGTAACTGGGTTGTGGAGATCAGATAGGCAGTCGCTCCGTGTAAAATATTGGTATGCTGTGGTAGCTACATCTGGTTAGACTGGAAGCCGATCCCAACATAGTTGGGAAAAGGTTGGGCAGATTGATTTTGTATACCAAAATTGAAAAGATGGTCAGCAGAGTCGGTGTTTGCTTTTTGGGATAGGCACCTGCCCCATTTGCAAGTAAAGAAAAGCTAGAATTTACTCCCCTCAGTAACTAAAAATAAGTTGGCGAGCAACGAAGGTCGAGTTCGTGATAGCGACGAGCGATTACCTACTCGCTAGGATGCGTGATGTACCAAGTGGGAGTCTCTCGATGAGTATTCTACCCGCCAAGCAAGTGTTGCTAACCGGTACTCTCTCTGATCACTTGTAACTGCCACAAAAAAGTACTCGCCTGCAGTGCGAACAGTCAATGATCAACTATTAATTTATGTATCTTTTTTACTTACACGGGATCTACAATTTGGTGCACGTTTCTTGAGCGAGAAAATCATTGATAGCTACTTAACCACTTTCTTGTCAGCGGTGGGACAGGTGCCTATGCCACTGATACCAATGGGAATTGGTTTAAGCAGATATCGTACGCAAAGTCCCAATATCATTGTGCAACTGCCGTGTCACAAGTTTCTATGTCAATAAGGTGTAGCATGTTGAAACTTTCTCACATTGTTTGCTGTGACATCTGAATGAATTGTTATTTTCTCGCTCAAGAAACGTACAATACATAATACATTCCGTGTTAATAAAAGAGATGCATATATTAATACTTGATCGCTGACTGTTCACACTGCCGGCGAAGATTCGTTCCACTAGTTTGTCGCTGAGCGACAAGAGCTATCAAAGATAATACACGCTCAGCTACACTTGCTCAGCGATGCTCGCTTAGCAGTCAGAACTAACGCCAAGAGACCAAACAGCAGTAATTCCGCCCTGAGCGAGTGAAGCGTGTAATCGCCCGTCGCCCTTGGACACTCGCTTATAGCCCAGCGACAAAACTATCGGACATAAAAGACAAAACTAACTACACACTCGCTGCTCGCTGATCCCCAACTCGTTTTCAGTTGCTAGCTCTACTCTCTACTCGTTAATCGCCGGCGGTGGGACAACTGCCTTTAGAAATCAATGGAAAACATGTTTATTATGTTAACGTTTAACTAAATCGAAGATATCGACTTACGAAAGACGCACATTCTTTTTTTATACCAATTTTTACTTGATACCAACCTGTTTATTTGAACTACGGAACCACTAAGATCATATCGACACCATCACTCATTGATCCATAACATTATGTAGGAAGTGGGACATATACCATGGAGCACGCTATAAATCAGGACATGTTTGCATGCGTTCCCCATAAAATATGAGGTTACTGAGGATAATCCGGGCAGCAGATTTTTATGGGTTATTTAGAGCTTGTTTTCTAATTTATATTTATGATTATGTTTCGTGAAGGTTTTTAATCTTTGGGAAGTGGATATGTAGCGTTGTTAGGGAGTACTTTTTATGCCTTTACATTTAAGCCTAAAAATGTCTCTACAGAGATCCTGGCCTGACCCAAAAATGTTGGCCAAGCGTTATGCTTTAGACTTGGGGTAGGCACCTACAATTTTTTTTGGAAAACTACAGAGAAGATTGGAAAAAGTGTACCTATAAGCAGTTACATTGTAAACTTTTTTTCTGATTATGGCAGGATAAAACTGTTGTAACTAGGCTCACAAAAAAACACACATCATTATTATCATTAGCCTACAGCAGTCCACTGCTGGATATAGGCCTCTCCAATTGTACGCCATTCAGCTCGAATCTCATCAACTCTCATCCAGCTGCTACCAGCCACTGCGAAGATCGTCGCTCCACCTAACCTGAGAGATCCTACCTTACGTTTGCACATTCGCGGTCTCCACTTAAGAATACCTCTACCCCAAAGGTCATCGGTTATATACCTAATATGGCCGGCCCATTGCCGCTTCAGCTAGCTTATTCTGTGAGTTATGTCGACAACTTTGGTTGTCTGCCGGATTACCTCATTCCGGATTTTAAAAACACACAAGTGTGTTTTGTTTAATAGGCCTACGATATGGCTAATCAAAACTGCATTAGTATCATCACCTACTAATTAAATAAAACAACCGTACTAAAACGAAGTACATTATCAACGTAGGTACTTAATTTCGGTAGTTTTACATGGATAAAAAACATGATGTGTGGAGGTATGTACGTCCAATTTTCATTAAATTTATTATTACTACCCGACCTTTATTGCAAAAGGCCTGATTAATTTGAACAAAGTCTAAAATTTTAAAGGTATGGCTATGGTAACGTATAAAGAACTCGGCTTGTCACTCGAGACACACTTGTCCGCTGTTTTTTCTAAACAAAGTTTCAATAGACGCTACGGTGATCCAACATTTAACCAACTTTTTTCTGACCTCCTTATAAGAGAAAGTGGTTAAGTCTTAGCAATAAATTTTGGCTGACTAATGTTGAAACAGACGGAGAGTCGACACCTTTCTCTATTAACAATTAAGAATAATTTTTTCTGTTTACTCGAAAACAACACTTATGTGTGATAAAATACGAATGTGACAGATTATAAACTTGTTGAAAGGTATATTTTAGTCATGAAGTTTGAACAAAAACTGTACTTAGATCAAAATGTAACGGTGGATTAACACTACGCACTTTCATTTTAAAGCTTGGTACCTACACAATTAAACGAAGAGGTTCTCTGCTTGTGCTGGTGCTTAGTAAGTGTGAAATCACTGATAAACTACCTAGTTTTATGATTTTTTATAATGTATACCTCTAGTTTCTTCAACTTGTGTGATTGGCTATTATTTTTTCGGCCTATTGATTTGACATTACAATTAAGTGAAGTAAGCCGTCAAAGTGGACATGGATTTAAAGTTACAATGATGATGAACTTCCTGACATTTTTTTTTGTGTCTGGCTTTTTTAATGCGTCATGTTAAGTGCAAATAAATGTATTTCTTTCACAGACAGCAGTGAGCAATCCAACTAACTCGTTGGCCACTACCACAAACTATGTCAAACATGAAGGGTCTTACCACAAAAACTTAGACACACGTGTTCAGCACGTGTTTTATATCAGACTATCATCAAACTCTAGAGAAAAATATAATGTTTAACAGCGGTTTAACAATTGATAAACATGAATTTGTGGCACATTGCTAAGTCTGCAATAGACCCAACAGACTAACAAATCCTTCGAAGCGATATCCATAGTATCCCTGCATTCATAGTCACAGCCTACCTCTCTATGACACACTCCATTATCAGGCACCGCCGATGGGCTCCGGGAAATATTTCCCTTTCACCCTTTTGGACGCCGAACGTTTTTAGGAACCCCTTTGTCATTGTCAATCGTATTGATTTTCACAGGCCGGCGATTAAAAAAGTGACCGAAAATTGAATCGTGTTGTGTACGCCTGTGAAAGCTGGGGGTATCAAAATATGTGTGAGAACTGTTAATATTTTATGAAAGCGTGTTTGTGTACTGATATTTTAAAAGTTTTTTTTAACTAGACGACACTATAACTAGAGTCCAGCCGTCAACAGAATGCGTTCCTGACACATGTCAGTTGGACAATTTCTAGTAACTTTATGGATCAAATTCGCAAAACATATTTATTAGTATGAAACTGACAGGTGTTAATAACACATTCTCTCGACGGCTGGACTCTAGCTTGAGAAAGCAATAGGATGATAGTTTAGCAATAATTACCGCTACAGTTTTAACACTTTGCGGGAAACGAAACGCCCCAACGAACAATAAAACTTCTGTTGTGTCTCATTCAATGTACAACCTATTCATATTTTACCAAGACGTCTCTAGAAAAGTTGTCATGTGACAATTAAATACTTTGTTTCTTTTGGATTGTTTTTTGGCGTGTTATTTATAGGTGCACCTTGCGTAACACACTTTAAACCACAATCTGAATGATGTTGATGGATATTGCTAATCCATTGCTTCATATGTTTGAAAAATTTGTCTGCACAGCAACGTAAATAACGTAATGAATGTCGCTGAACTGTCAAAATGAAAGCCATTGCTACTGTAGGTAAATGTGTTATGCAATTACCACGCGGTTAAACAATCGCGGTACTCTAACGTGCATTCTTTTTGGTCACCTCTGGCTAGGATTCTTCTGCAATGAAGCAAGATTCCACTTATCAGTAAACACTTATTATAATAAAAATAATTAACATCATCTTGTCTTGCTATGGTCATGCATATGCATCAAAATAATAAAACTCAAGACATTATTTATTCTGTATTTCATTGTATTCATGCAAACTATAAATTGTATTTTAATATGACATATTATATTATCTTATAAAAGGTTATTAAAAATAAATGAATAAATAGCCAATCTTACCACTATTAGTACCTAGAACCTACTTGAGCTTGAAATTGAAAAATAAGAATATAAAAGTAAATAATAAAATAAATCTGGACACCAGGTATAAATTACGGAATTCTAGGGAAGCATCTTTTGTAGGTACGTTAGAACACGGTACAAAAATAACTACCTATGTACCTTTTTTTTTTTTTGGGTGGGAAATTATAAAATAACTTCTCCCGCTCTGGGCGGAGCGGAAGGGCGTGTCTTACTGACTAAAACCCACCCGTGTTCCTTCGGTTGCCCTGTTGCCGGGGGCCACGATCTCCCTTTCGGTTTTCTTCGCACCCCCGGCAGGCATCGGCCCTAGCGGACCCCGTCCATTCTCTATGTACCTAGTGAGCCTTTTTGTCATACCTAATACCTTCTTATTCTAATTTGTCATTCTAAAGAGATAAATAACATAACATCACGCCTGTAATCCCCAAAGGGTTAGGCAGAGGTGTACCTATAGTACACTTACATTTTTCAATAAATAACTTAATTTAAAATATTTTTCACTAATATTATGTACCACCTTTCTCTGACTTCATAATTATTTATTTATGATAAATAATGGACGTCTGAGATTGGGTGCCAATCGAATATAATACGAGTATATCTACTATTATAATTATTTTACCTTTGTGTTCCCACTGTAGGGCAAAGGAATCCCCTATACTTTTCCAATATTACATAATTGTTATTCTAGAAAATCAGTAAAGGTAAACAATGAGAGGAAACTTGAGCAAGCGTGGTGATCAATGCTCGTGCCTTCTCTGGAAGAGAAGAGACTTTTGCCTTGCAGTGGGACTATAATAGGCTGGTGTTATTAATTATAATTATAGGTACTCATTCACTTTCTTAACTTAAACTCGTGCTTTAAACCTTAGCCAAATATCCCGGTCTACGACTCTCCCAAAGTTATGGTCAACCATGGTCAACTTCGACGGCGTTTTGGCACATGGTTCGATTTCATACTTCTTCAATAACGTCTTGCTTATATTTTTTATTATTTTCAACGCCAGCTGTTCTCCTGAAACAATAAAAGTATATTTTTAGTTTATAAGTATTCGTTTTGTTACATAATAGTACCTGGTCGACCGAGCTCTGCTCGGGTGAAAATAGATAAACATATTGTCCAGGTATACCAGCGTGCTATCATATTCCCGAGGCTGTGAAAATAGAGAAAACGATTTTTCCCAAATATTAGACCTAGATAGATCGGTTTTTCGTCCCCGTAAACCAAATTGCAACTTTTATCGAAATCGTTAGAGCCGATTTAAATATATATATATATATACATATATTTATCATATTAGATTTGTTACAGCTGTAGTGGCAATCATGTCATTTGGTTTAATGGTCATTATTTTTATTATTTTGTTAATCTTTTATATAGATTATCTTCTTTTAGATTTTATGAATGTGAGAACGTTGTAGGCTGTAGACTGACTTGTGGACCATTTTCTATTTTACTAAGTACCTGGTACTTGTTGATAGGCCTACACTGTCCTCTTATACCTATTAACACTGTAATTTGAAAACATTGTAGAACCCTTTATTTTTAAAAGAGTAACCGTGGTGTTTCTTACCGGTTCTTCTCCATAGGAAACGACCATTTGGAACCGTGCACCTAGCTTCTGACGTTTCATAAGTGCCCTTGTAGGTTTATGTGAAATAAAATATTTTGAATTTTGAATAAATTATACATAAGTACAAATATTGTTCGTTTAATAGTATAGGATTACCTATGGTTGAGTGACTGCACTAAATAATCAAAAACCAACTGTGTTGTTTTTCACTAACTTTTTTGACTGACTTAAAAACGTTCAGCTTGGCTAAATAAACAAATAAATCAACAATAATGCGTTCCCAAAAATAGACAAGGTTAAGGGGCCGTGCACTGAAATTTACTGATTTTGATCAATTTTGTTCATTGTTTGTGAGAAAAGGAAAAATTTAAACAAAATTATTTGTGATTGGAAAAGTAGAGTTCTTTGTTTCGCATGTAGCTCGAAGGGATTTTTCAAATAAATTTAGTATTCAAGGAAAATCATTATAATTGCAACAGGTTTTCCGAAAAATGACGCGGGCCTGACATTTGATCATGTTTTACAAGAATTTTGTTTTGATTTTGAACATTAAAAATATTATGAAATCAATCCATTAAAAAAAAAAATCTACAAAGCGAAAAATAACTTTAATTTCAGAAGTCGGTGGCATAAAATTAAAATTCCAAACAAAACACCGACTTTCAAAATTAAAGTTATTTTTCGCTTTTTTATAGTCACACATACTTAATGTTTCAATTATTTCAAGCTTTCTCACTATTAGATAAGAAATTGATAAAAGAGGGTTTTTTTTTTCGTGCACGGAGCTTTAAGAAAAAAGTTTAATTTGCATAAACATTTTTATCGAAAGCATATGTTGCGGAACTAGTTTAATTTTGCTTTCGTAGAAGTCATTTACTTTTACGAAAGCAAAAACAAACTAGTTTGTGATCCATAGTTTTAATATTTATATACGAGGTTTCTCGTCAAAATTATGCATGTGATTGAGGATACAAAATATTCACACAACATCAACATTGTGTATAAATCAATCATTAGTAGATAACAATATGAAATGAACTATAAATAGCAACAATAAGATAGTAAAATTAATAATGTTACTAATTAAATAATTACAAAAACTAACAAGACAGAGCATGAAAACCTGCATATTTATTTTACTTTAATGTATATTATTTTACTTTTTTTTTTCTTTTTTCAGTTTTTTAGGTCTTACAAAAGAAAATTTATAATAATAATAGAATTGTAAGTACCTTACCCCAGTGTCGTAAGAACATGCAAGTATGTATATGTAATTAATCAGTCTACGTAATTAGTAATACAGTACCTGGGCGACCGAGCTCTGCTCTGGTGAACATTGAGAATGCTCATTTAATAGTATAGGAAGATACATACTGATTCCATGCTGCCATGTCATTATGATAAGGTAGCCATCTTGTTCTAAACTTTGAGCGACCGAGCTCTACTCGGGATAAAAAACGGAGAATAGCAATAATGTAATTGCGTTTAATTAAAAGAGGTTTTTATTTTTATTAATTTATATATCTTTTGTATAGATTATTTTCTATGGCATTTTGTGAATGTGAGAACAGTGTAGGCTTAGTGGACTGTAGATTTGTTGACCATTTTCTATTTTCTTAAGTACCTGGTACTTATTAAAAGACCTACACTGTCCTTCCATACCTAGTCACGCTGTTATTTGAAAGCATTGTAAAAGCCAATTATTTTTAAAAGAGTAACCGTGGAGTTTCTTGCCGGCTCTTCTCCATAGGAAACGACGAATGGGAACCGTGTGCCTAGCTTTTGACGTTTTGTAAGTGCCCATGTAGGAAATAGTTAAACTACCCAGCGAACAAACTGATCAACTAGGCTCCCAGAAACAGTGTAAGCCCTCGTACTCACGGGCGATTTTTTTTCGCGCACTGTATTTTCAACGCTCTGCATTGGAAATCAGCAGTGGTGGCCCAGTGGTACCGGCCGCGACTTACGAATTGTAGGCCGTATGTTCGAACCCTGACAGGTGCTTTACTTTGTGTAAATTATTTCAACATCACTGTTCCCAAAACGGTGAACGAAACCATCGTGAGGAAACCGGCACGTCCTAGAACCAAAAATTTGAAGAGATGTGACATCGACCCAACCGCACTGGGCCCGCGTGGTGGATAACGGCCACTCCCTCTCACCGAGAGGAGGCCTGTGTCCCAGCAGTGGGAACATTATAGGCTGATTATGCATTGGAAATCCGACAGTGTGTTTTTTTTAGATGTACTCTGTTGGATTCTAAATGCTCGGCTCAAAACCGAGAGATGAACAGCGCGCAATAAAACCATCGCGTAAAAAATCGCCAGAGCAAACAACCCTAATAAGTACTGATGAAAATACCAACACCACACTTCGATTTCTACCCACCTGAACCCACAGAAAACGGGGTTAAAGTCTGCCACAGTCAACAAACTTTCTAAATCATTCACAACTTCAAGTAATGTCGGGAAGTAAACACTTGCAATATCATTGTGCTATTAAATGCAATAACTTCTGTGGCCTCGATAACTATGTAAGTGGAGAAAGCTTGCTAACGTGAAAATGTATATTTTATAACTAGCTTTTGCCCACGACTTCGTTCGCGTGGAAGTCGTAAGACACCACAATAATACATAATTGCTCATCTCCCATAGCTTTTTTTTTTAACATGGGAACTCGCAGTTTTGGCCACTAAGGTCTTGGCTGCTTGACCGGACTTTCCTGTGAGTGCCTTAAGCTGCTACACTTAGAGCCTCCAGCCAGAAGCAAGTAAACTATTCTAAATTAAAGATAGGCGAACGCTCGCTAAGGGCACCCCCTGTGGGGTACGAACCTCGGCTTAGGGCGTCGCTGGGGGGAGGACAGCAAGAAGGGACAGGCTGGATCAAAATTTGGTTAATATCATGATTATTAGGCGGGGTAAAGCTACGTGCTCAGCTGCAACAACTGCTGGCACCTCGTTTTCGAGCAAGGGTCGGGGAGGAGTATCATTTACTCGGGGACGTGGTCGCGATCGCAAAGGACCTCGGCGGCGAGGTCGGAATGACGGGAGGGGTCTGTTTTTGTGTACTGTACTGGTGGCCCTATTCTTCTCCTGGAGGAGTGTGATGGGGTCATCTGGGTCGGAAAGAATCTCCCATAGCAAATAGCGTGATAATTTATAGCCGACAGACTGATCAGAACAGAATCTATCCAGTAGTATTTATGTATTGATTTTGATGGCACGGTTGGCGCAGTGGTTAAGCGATTGACTGCTGCGCTGCGGGTCGCGGTTTCGAATCCCGCACGGAACAAATATTTGTATGACCTAAAAGTAGTTGTTCTGGGTCTGGCTGTTTGTGTATATAAGTTTAAATGTTAGTAAACGCACCCACAATATAGGAGAACTAGGAATTTCTCCTGTATTGTGGGTGCGTTTAAAAAAAAAATACTGAGACATACATTCATATAAACAGACAAAAATAACAAAAACTATATTTTCGGCTCTATTTAATGCTCCTGCAGACAGGCGTGACGTGACACTACTTCATAACCATTTTTCCACCAGAATCGCGTGGCGCCGTCACATCGCACCTGACTGCGGGAGCCCTTAAAGACCAAAGAAATATGAAACTAGTCGCCCATTCCAAAGCGTAGTAGGTAGAAGAACGGGCAAGAAACTCCACGAATAATCTTTTAAATAAAAAATTCTTAAACAAAATATTGATAACATTATTCATGTGAGAACAATGTAGAAAGACGTGCACGTTAGAAGCGTCCATGGCAACTAAGAGATGACCAGTCCCAACTGACGGCGCCCGTTCACGAACATGACGCATGGATTAGCACCATTCAGCTCAACCATTTTGAAGGGAGCTAAAGGATCCAACACAGGCGCGTGTGTCATCAGCGAAACATCTGAGTGAGCATGACATACTCACAGCTGCCATACCACATTCAAGTCAATGCAAGATATATTACCCGGTAAATGGTAACTCTTTAGCAAATAGTGCTCACACCTGTGCTATACAATTATAAAATACCAAGGCCATTTGAGTTTATACAATGCAAAGATGGTCTTACAATCTTTAGCAGCTCCAACAGTATTTGCCAATGTTAATCAATTAGTTGTGGTTGTGGAGCAGAACCAACATTAACAATGTAAGCGCGAATGGTTATTCTATCACTACTCAAATTCTGTTTATGTAAACAGTAACAGATAATTATTTCGTTGTTATATGCTAAGGCGCCATCTCAACGTGCAAGAAAATCGCGGCGATAGTGTCGCTGTGCCATCAAATTCAATAGAAACTCTATGAATCAATCGTCACACGGCAATATCATTGTGACGATAATTTGAAAGCTCAGCGGGACTATGGCCGCGAGTGTCATCCGTGTAGATGGCACCTAAAATTTTAAGAATATCGAGACAATTATATTAATTCTCTTATGTTCGTTTGGTCTAAACCCATCATATTTGTTTCGTGTGTTGATGGTTAATGGATCTTCTATGAAGAATGATCTAACTCTATGCCTTATGAAAATTATTACAGTACGACACAACTTAGATGTAGCATAAATTTGGTTATATGACTTTACAATTTATTGCGTTTGCGTAAAGATGATTTTTCACCTTAAACGCAGTAATAAAGATTGATGATTTTGAAGGCGCACTCAGTTCGGAAGGTGATCGGTTGTACGAATTTTGCCGATGCTACATCTAAGTTGTGTCTTACTGTACAATAATCAACAAAAATGGACAACAAGAAGAAAATAAAAACGAAAACGTTGCGCTAATCCCAAGTAACATGAAACAAGTGCAGGAATATGATAATGACGAATCAACAATGGACCTACTACTTTGTAATTACTTTTGAAATATTATTTACCGTTGCTTGCGTATTCATACTCATTTATCCATACGGTACAACACTAATTGCTTTGGCACTCAAAGCCACAGAGCAGTGAATGCGTTGCTAAATATTACCACAGAATAGTACAGAAGGTACACTGCGCATTTGAGGAGTGTCTATTCAAAGGGAGATATTTTCACGTGCCAAAGTTTTTTTTTAGTCTGTAGTCTGAGTTGGTTTACATCATCTGTGCTTTTAGACTGCTTCAGAAAGCGTTATTTCCATTGCAAAATAAATATTTTATGTGATTGTTTTTTCAAAGAGAGATATTTCAACATTCAAAATAGATCAATCAAAAAGAGATAAAATTCGTAGTTTTCATTTCAAACTGACATTTTCATTCTCATTATTGTGTGTTGTTGCAAAAATGAGTAGCACTAGCAATATTAAGAACCAAAATTGTGGAGTACGAGAATCCCAAACAGGAGTTATTTTTTTAAATCTCATTCAAAAGTGGTTATTTCCAAACTTCAATCATTATTACAAATGAAATTATTAACTTAAAAACAAAAATCGCCATTCGAGTGAATGACCTTTCATCAATATTTTACTGAAAAAATATTTAAAAAAAATATCTAAGATGACTTAATCAGACGTTATTTACATTTATCAAAATTTTTGTTATCGTGGAAATATCTCCCTTTGAACACACTCTTCATTTCAGGTTTGAAGCTACAAGTACGCAGAGGCCTCGCCTTGTCGAGCCAATTCAGTCAGCGTAACATAGTCAGAACATATTAGAGTTACGCGATAGAAAGAGCGGAACTTCTCGGTAAATATAACTGTAGGTAATTAGCGCTGTTCGACCTGAATTGCACCTTATTGTGTCGTTGCAAGAGTCGCTTTTTATTTAAATGATTTTGCGGAGTGAACCTTCTGCATGAATCTGTGTTATTACTAAGAACGCAAGCACTTGCACTGGTTACTAAACAATTCTTCTTCCCTCGTAATGAAAATATATCAGGTATTTATGAGAATTGGTCGTAGGTACAGTGGTTAAAATACATGTCCCGGAATTAACGCACACCACTAAACTCCCCAATTAGAATATTACGTTATAATCGTAATGCATACACTGAGTTTTTAATATAATGTATGAAACATTTTTTATTTACATTTAAACATTTTTTAAATTAGTTAAACTTATCGTGGGTGAAAATTGAAGTCACATTACAAATTTACGTACGCACACAGTCGCATATACAGGCGCCACACGACACCAGTTGAACAATTTCCGTGAAGTTTTCATAGAAATTGTTCCAACAGAGTCGCGTCGCGCCTGTCTGCGGCAGCCTTTAGGGTCTAGTGTTGTAGGTACTTCGCCCATTTTGATTTGTTTTGACTGTACAGTGGAAGTGTGACTGTAATTTACATAGTTTTGATTATTTTAGGGATTAAAAAAAACTTGTATTAACACGCAATCCAAAAAATGCCAGTGCCAGATTTCTCGGACTTCACGTGGATAGATAGTAATCTATGCTGTAAATGTCATGAAATGGCAAATCGATTCAGTAAAAGATTCTGAACCAACAACTTTCATAAATTCAAATTCAAAAGTCATTTATCCAAAGCAGACTGAGAATCAGTACTTTTCGTACATAAAATTACATAAGACAGTCCCCAAAAACGCCCACCTTTCACCACTTCCTAGTGCTTTAGCTGGGAAGAAAAAGTCGCGCAACAAACTCCCTAGGAGGACAGCCGTCTGTTCAGTTAGAAGAACTTGATTCGTAATGTGAATTAATTCAGTTAAATATTGTATAGGCTAGTCAGCTGGGTAACCTAAGGCTTATCGCCGCTCGTGGGAGGCTAGATTTGGTCGCTAACTTTTATATTTTTACAGCTTGTTATTATACCTAAGATTGACCTGTCTGCAAGCAACTATTTTTGTAATAATACAAATATATTGGTTAATTATCTTGGAAAAAATATATTTGTTTAGTACTGTAGTCATTTGAGAATAATTCCGATTAAAAAGACAAGTGTCACGTTTTCCAATATTCATAAATTCCTTTTAAAAATCTGCCACTACAGCGTTAAGACATACGTGACATAATTAGATTTAAGCATAAAATTAATAATTACTTTTTTTAGAGAACTGAGGTTTCCGAGAATGCTAACATATTTCACTCGTGTGTATTTTTTTATACTAGTACCTACATACATCCATATACAAAGGTTAAAAATCGTGTGAACGTAATTACAATGACAACAGCTGCAATGATATATCTAACCTTAAAGAACATATTCAGAAAGCGACAATGCATATTATACCTATTTATTGACGGTATAGTGTTAATATTGCTTTAATATATAAATTACATAAAACAAAAATCTTACCTATGCATTTCCTAGGCCCGGCTCCAAATGGTAGATACGCATAACAATGTTTAGACGCTCCCTCATCATCCAAAAATCTATCAGGATTAAAAGTGTCTGCTTTCACATAATGCTCTTCATCCCTATGCAAAGCCATTACTGGAACATTGATTGTTATTTTTTTATCAATCAACAAACCACCTTCGGGATGATAAGTCTTCGTACATTCTCTTGCTATAATTGAATATGGAGGATGAAGTCTCAATGCTTCTTTTATAGCAACGTCCAAATATTCGTCCCTATTGTGTTTCGAAACTGAATTCCTGGATTTGTCTTGCACCTCTGGATTCAATGCTAGTTCATAGATCAATGCTGTTAACGCATTCAGACAAGGTATATACCCCTCGGTTATGAATGACGATATTATTGAATAGGCGAATTCGACGTCCGAATGACGCTTTCTATTTTTTTCTTTGATTCCAATTTGATAAACGTTTCCTAAATTCTTGATTTGAGACAACAGTTTTGATTTCTCAATTTCACTCTTCGTTTTTGCAGATGGCTCTCCAAAAATAGTCGCCAATCCAAACATAATGTACAAAGACGGGAAAATATCCTTCAAGTAACTCTTAAATCTCTCTATCAATGAACGATTTTGTATTGCTGATCTCACTCCCTTTACAATTGACCCTCCGCCGCTACCGAGAAGCAAATCCTCGAAGACTTTGTCCAATACCTTCGACAAAATCTCTTGTACGTTAGCATCACCATTTGTTCCCGGCAAACAGTCACTCAAACTCTCCAATTCACAGTCCATGCTACTCAATAAAGATTCGTACCCTTCGCGTAATAAGGTCCACTTTTCTCCGTCGGCGTAAAACAAATTGTCTCGTAAACAAACATCCTGAGATTTGTCCAAGCAGAGACCTCGGCTATGGAAATTCGCAAAATCCGTTGACAACATCCGTTTTACCGTGTCGGGATCTTTCACTATCAGGTCTGGAATCCTGCATTTCACGCGGCCGACATACTTGTCTTTAGGATATTTGAAGTAAAGTGTGTTGACATCTTCTGTGCTGCTCCTGATCCCAAGGACTCGGTGGTAGTCGCCTCCGAAGAACGGCATCGATGACTTATAGGGCACATGGCGGACATACCAGTAGCTGAAGAACTTGGTCACATAGTCGATGATTAAAGCGATAATAAGCACGACGATTATGGCGAGATTTAGCAGGAAACTTTCGAAAAACATGTTGCGTTCGGCCGCGTTGAGCTGTCGTTGGAGACTGTAAGCTTGTTGCAAGAGGCTCGCAAAGTGGGTCGCCTACGGTACTATGAGTGATCTAAGAAGCATTGCGTTCATCTTCGTGGCATTGAACTTAACATTGTGATGCTGTAATTGAACTCACTTGTATTTTATGGCAGTTAAGTTAATTATAATAATTGCTTTGTACCTATGCACTGTTTTAATAATTAAGTTGTTATAATATTAATCTAGGTTCTAGAAATAATTAAGGTGCTCTGCGTGCTGCGATGACAAATCACTTAAAACAAACCGGTTTACTAGTCTTAGATTCATTAACTTTTTCATTAGAAAACCTAGGTAACTTCATTAAGTTTCTACTTAGTTCTTGCGGAGTCCACTCTAAATTAAGCTAGGATAATAGCATGAAATCTCTATTTGGCCTGGTATTACACGGCGTTGCATTTTGATTAACGTCTACCATTATCTTATTTAAAGTATATTGAATTTACCGTTTTCATCATTTTGAAATGTTTTGTGGAAAATAACAATAAAGGTGCTGACCGCAGGCATGGTGTCGCCGCGACTGGTTTCTGTGTATTAACCCGACTGCCCCAGAAAGAGGCTAATGTTTTTCGAGGGTATGTATGTATGTATGTTTCTATGTAGGTATGTCTATTTGTTTGGCAAGCTCTATAGCCTAAACGGCTTGATGGATTTTAACATATGAGGTGTCGTTATATTTGTCTTAATTGTGGAACTGACATAAGCTATATAATATCTATGAATTGCATCTGCAAATACAAAAAGGGAGGGGTAGGTTTAAAAAAAAAAACAATAATATTGGTATCTAATGAAAGCTAATAATGAGTGAATTCCAAACGTATATATACTAACAACTAAAAAGTTTGACACAACCAATAAACCTGAAATTATCATGTTACTTTTGTTTGTAATGCCAATAGCCTGTAATACCAAAATTCTATAGATGATAATGCTTGTTTTTCTCTTTTCAATTATGTATTTTTGCAGCCGGGATTTTTTTTTTTTTATAATTTGCTTTTTATGAAGGCGACGTTTACGTGACGTGAGCTACGGAAGGTATTTCATAGAAATTCATAGAAACCAGTTGTGTCGCGGCGACACGGTCGCCTGCAGTTGCCGCCTGCGTTCGGCTACGGAATGGTTCTTTAACTCGCAAAATGCCTTTTTGGTTTCAGTTCTTGACGACCTCAATTGTAAAACTCGCTACGGTGTGTAGGGTCACAGTGAAAGTAGGTAGGGTCATGGATTCAATATCTGTATTGTTACTAACAGCATCAGATTTCTACAGATAACGCCAAGAGATAGTTATATACTTACATTCGTTTTTTAACCTTATCGTAATTTTTTATTTAGTTGCATTATGAAGTTGTGTAACTATTACATACCAGTATTTTACATGGTGTGACCTCTACAACCTAATAACTGGTAATACGATACCCCTTAGTAAGACTGGTTGTCAGACTGTCGGGCTTCTGACGACCCGTAAAGACTGTCAAAGATTCACGAATGACAGCTGGGACCAACGGCTTAAGACCAGGCACACCAAAGACAATTTCCACGCAAACTCCGCCATCATGCATCCCACCACTCCACTTTGTGAAAACGCTAACACATCAGTAATAAAGTTGAATATCGCGTACTCATTTTGGTGAGTTCGAGCACGGAACTAAATGTCGTAAGTCTTAATTCTTATTTCGTTTATAACTAAAGCAATAATTGATCTAGAGAAAAAATATCTTATATCTGGATAATAAACTATATTTTACTGTCAATAATTATTTAAGACATAGAAGCCGAGTAATATTATTTTTGTTTCAAATTAATAATCTTTAAAAAGACATAATATTCGAATAAAAAATGAATCAAGCGAAAATGTTCCAATTAAGTAACTGTTTTAAATATGGAAAGACAAGGACTTTGGGCGTGACTTTTTCAGAATAATAATGCAAATTAACATATAATTTAGGGAGTCTCCTCTTAACGTGCTTTCCAACGCACGGCGGAATCTCAGTATGTGAATCTTCACATACCGAGATGGAGACCAGCTAGTACACACCATGTATTCCTGTTATTAAGTTTGATGAAAGATTATATCAAATTGTCGATAACTGCCTGCAGTTATCGACAAAACAAATATGACAGATAGGTGTCTCTCATTTTACGAAGGTCTTGCATCACAAAACATAATACTTACCTATTAAGTACTTTATACTCCATTTGAAATAAGATTAGACATTTAAACAAACCTTTTTTATAGTCCAATCAACCGATTCTCACTTCTATACCGTAGGCATAAGGATGGCATTAAAAGCAAAAAAGTGAATACAATACCAAATGCTTACTGCAGCTGCCATTTGTCATGCCACCAACGCAATAGAAGTCAAAATTGGTTGAACGGACTGCAAAAAGGTTTATTTAAATGTCTAATCTTATTACAAATGGAGTATAGTTAGTTATACATTTTTGTTTTAATAATAAAAACATCATGACTTGTTTCCCCGAAACGTTGGGCAGAGGTGTACCTAAAGTACACCCACATTTCGCCAGTTATGTTTAAGTCCCATGTTATAGGGGGCGACCCTACTGCCATCAACCGGGCACAAATCCAAACTCCGGGCTGATACCGAGAAATTCCTTATAGAAAAAACACAATAACACTTTGCCCAACCTGGGAATCGAACCCAGGACCTCATGCTCAGCAGTAGCGCTTGCGACTTAAATAATAAATACAGCTTCAAGTTTAACTTCCATCAGTTTTGCTCTAAAACACAATGAAAATTATTTTTAGGTACTTTTGAAGAAGATAAATTTATTGCATCTGTGAACATTCGTTCATAATTTAACAGTCTTAAGCTCAACAATCTACCCATGAAAAGATTACTTTACTTGGCAAATACGATAATTTAAAAATAAAGAGCTAACATTGACGTTAAAATAAACATAAAATTACAATAATCAATGGCATAAAATGAGGCCATTTACAGTTTACTGCTACCGATTTACCGACTTATGAATTTTAATAACTCAATCAGTACTTTGATTTAACGCCATCTAGCTTTTATACACCGAACTTTTTCGTTCAAAGAAAGCTTAATGCAATCCCGCGTTATGACAGCACCATCTATGTAATTGTTAACGCACTTTAAAACTTGTCACTGAACTCTCATTGGAAGATGATAGAAACTGCTTGCTATGTAACTGGTTCATAAGGTTTTATCTAGGTGGCGCTACGAGTTTCAAATAATTTTACGTTACCTTGTTGTGGAGATGCTGTGTATTATTTTAAAGTAAAACTTACTTATCCCTAGTAACCCTTTTCAAAGATTACGTAAGCTATGGATGGCGTATAGAAAAATGCCTTTTTATTTTATCTTATATTCGGGATGAAAAAAAGATGCGTACGATCTATGTGTAATTTAAAACTAACAGACGGCTGCGTTCCCTACTTTAAGAAATTTAAGATTCTAACGTTACCAGCTATATATGTACTGGAAGCTGCATTGTTTGTAAAAATCTAATCCGCATTTATTTACTAAATTGTGAGCAGTTAAGAAGACCCCAATCTGTACTCAATATAAAAATCAATTATGTACCCCAAAATGCAATACATCATTAATAAAAAAGAGCTTGTTTGGTGTTGCCCCCAAAATTTATAATAAAATGTCCGATTTCATGAGAAGTATGTCATTAAAAAAAAAAAACAGTGGCAATCCGGGAGTGCCGACAGAAGTAAAAGTAAAAAAAAAAATCGGCACCGCGGTAATCAACGCGTTGATGTCTTTTTAATGGTCAAAAGCTGGTGTCATCACGGTGTCGCGAAATCATTTTTTTTAGTCCCATCTCAAAAATGCTCAACGCGCTTAAAGAAGTTTTCACTTCAAAAATTCAAAAAGTATTTTCATAAATTATTAGTTGCGAAATGTTACTATGCCCTAAATGATTACCCAGATGATAAAACACTGTAACTACTCTACCTACCTAATAATAATGCAATGTATTGCATGCATGTATTTTGTAATGTTTGATATTTTTTGTTTGTTTTCTATGGTAAATTTTGTTTTTCTTTATTTTGTATAATCCTCACTAATATTTTTATGTCATCAATGACAAAACATAGCGTAACATACAATTATTTAATATTTTACCAATGTTTTACAAATAAATAATTATATTCTATTCCTATTAGATAATCTGCTTTCAGGCACTACGAAATCATACATCTCCTGCTCTCTGTATGAAACTTAAAAAAAAAAAAACGACTGCAAAAACACATAACTGAATGAGAAAAACAAGCATTGGACTTTGTTTTATTAGTTTCAATCGGATTTTTTGTTTATTTAAATAATTTGTATTGCTTCAAGCTTTTTAGCTTTTTTAATATATATAATATTTTTTTTTGGAATTGACTCATTACTAGCTTTTATTTGATACCAATATTGTAGTAATTTATTTTTAAAAAAACCTTCTCTTTTTTGTATTTGCAGATGCAATATATAAATATTATAATAGCCTATGTAACTCCCACACTTAAGACAAATCTTATCACACCTCATAAATATGTTAAAATCCATCAATCAAGCTGTTTAAAGGCTACAGAGTGCGCCAAAGAAATAGACAAACATACTCTCGAAAAACATTACCCTCCTTCTGGAGCAGTCGGACAAAAAACTTATAATCACAACCTAATCCAACCCATGCATCATCAATAAAGCATTTAATCTGTGTTCGCAATTTATTTGCCAAACGTAAACAAACACGAATTTTTAGAAAAACAACTATAATGCCTACACATAAAGTTATTTTTCACTTTGTAGTGTTTTTTTAAAAGTCGGTTTTTGGAAAACGTTTTTTTTTTCTTTTTGTTGTGGTACCTACCCCACACAAATTTGAATACCACTACCTGCTATGTAAATAACAGTCACAGGAACTTACTTATCATGTCATCCACATACTAAGTGGGAAAAAATACGTATTATTGAAGCTAACTCAAAAACCATCCAAGCAAATTTAATACAATTTATATGAGACTACCTTGAGAGCATATCCTTTTAAACAAAAAAATAATTTTCAAAATCGGTCTACGATTGACGGAGAAATGGGCAGTGATATAAAAAATAACATACGCTATGAACATATAACCTCCTCCTTTTTGGAAGTCGGTTAAAAATACGTAAGCAGACTAATAAATAAATGACCAGTAAAAATGATGGAATGCCGAACTATTTATCTAACTGCCGTTAGATAAATAGTTCGGCAGTTCACAGGCAGCAGATACAGCCGAACCCGAACCGAATAAAATTCTCTACTCTTGGTGACTCTATTGGTGAATCAGTTGGGTTAGGTTAGAACTGTGACCATTCAAGCGCGAAGGCGAGCGAGCGAAGCGAGCGTGCCGCGGAAACGGCCGCCGAGCGCAAGATCCCCTATATTTATGAGATTTCTTACCGACTAATTCCAATTTGTCAACTGCCCACTCGTAACTGCCAATTTAGTTATTTCAATGCTCAGTATTTATTTAATGATCCATTTTATTATTTTTTCGACTCATTTTTGTATACTTTACTGCTAAATTTTAACTGCTGAACTTGTTAATAAAAATGCATTTTGTAATTTTTTACTTAACAAAACTGCCATATAGGTACAACTGCCGCTTTAAATCAGTGCCGTACTAAAATCAATCACTTGTATAAAGTTGATGTTTGTTTTAGTGGAAATAACATCAATAGGAAACAAGGTTATATTAATAGGCTCTACCTACTTAGTTAATATATAATTATCTACCTACCTATGCTATGTACTATAGTCATTATTTATGGGGCAGTCCCACACAGTAGTCCTGTTACTACGGCACAGGTAGGACATATTAATCTGAGACAAAATGTAGGGACACCCTAAGGGGATAGCCCGGTACAGGTATTGTGGTGCTTGGTCCTTCGGTACGGAGAGATATCGTAGAGCATTGATATCTTCGACACCATTAATACAGGGTGGCAGGGACATTGACGCGAAAACTGTTACCATGGATTCAGTACATGACACTAAACCCTGCGTTGAAATTATTCATCGGTTATTTTAAAAAAAATCAGCTGTTACATAGAAAAGTGCGATACCTACGCGGTCAAAATGTATGGAACAGGAACTCTTCTATATAAATCGGTTCAGACTCATGTTAGGTTATGTTACCTCATATTAACTTACATTATTTTGTTCATCATATTATTATTCTGCATTCAATAATTAATTACATTAGATAGACGGACGCGAAAAAAAAAATTGCATAATTTTTGGTCATTGGCTGAATCGTTCATTTTCACGGATTTACAATTACCTACCATTGCTATAATTATACCATGTTAGCTAACCGTCATTTTATTACACAGATGAACTGCGGTTGTTTATCCTCGTAGGTAATTAGCACAGTGGAAGAACCATTTTTATTGGCTTATTTATTATTCGCCCGAATTTACATTTTATTATTTCTGAAGGCAATTCACACGAATCGAAAACTCCAGAAATCGAGTAAATTCGGGCGAATCACCAATAAGCCTTTTTTAATTCGTGTCTCAGTTCTTGAATCGGGTTACACTGACGTATTAATCAGTTCCATACGCGAGGCTCCGAGCAACGCTGATCAGTAATCATAAGGAGCGGAGCAGCATACATTGCTATGCAGACCTATCTGTCGTCTCTAGCCCCAAGGGATACATACAGATGCAGAGAAACCTTTATAACTACCTTTAGTCATGTAGGGGGTCATAAAATTGTTCATTCGAAATTGCTTTAATAAATAGAAAGGTAGAAATAAAGCGGCAATTTCGTATTCGCTAAGGAGCCGCTTTAAGTTCTTAAGACAGAGTACGTGATCTCAGAACTTGGCTCGTTGCACTACTAATGTGAATCTTATCCCAAATGGTAGTTGGTAATGGTAATGGTAGTTCATATTTCTAGTAATTTAAAAAAACAATGTTTAACATTGTGCATGAGGCAACGCCGCTATGCTGATGTAAACGCCGATAGGTATCATAATACCCACTAAGCTATTTATTTTTTGGGGAAGTTATTTAAAAAATAATGTTGAATTTTAGAAGTGAAAACTTCTTTAGGCGCGTTGGGCATTTTTGAGATGGGGAAAAAATAATTGAACTCGCGTCACCGTTATTTATTATATTACCGATCAATGTTATAAGCAAGTATTTTTACTTTAAAGGTTTTGGAAGTATTTTTTTTTTAGTTTTCATTTCTGTCGTCTCTCCCGGATTGCCACTGTTTTTTTTTTTCTAAGGCAACGCTGATGTAAGAGCCAGTACTCCAGTAGGCACTAAAATACTACAACAATATAATCAGCTTATAATGTTCCCACTGCTGTGACACAGGCCTCCTCTCGGTGAAAAGGAATGGGCTGCAATCCACCACGCGGGCCCAGTGCCAAGTTGGTAGATGTCACATGTCTTCGAATTTTTGGTTCTAGGACATGCTGGTTTCCTGAGGCCTTTTTTTTCACCGTTTTGAGAGCAATCGTGATGAAATAATTTACACAAAGTAAAGCGTCTGCCTGGGTTTGAACCTACGATCTATAAATCGTAAGTAGCGATCGTTACCACTGGGCCACCACTGACTGCTCTTGTAATACCGCAATATTTTAACCCATTTATTTTTGATGTTGCATATATATTGTCCAGCTATTTTCCATTTTTAATCGACTTCAAAAAGGAGGAGGTTCTCAATTCGATACTGCATGCTCTTTTTTGTATATTTGTCAAGCGATTACTCCGCCAATTACGAATTGATTTTGATGATTCTTTTTTGTTTGGCAGGTCATATTTCAGAGGTAGTCCCATATAAATTGTATTAACTTTGCTTGGGTAGTTATTGAGTTAGCTTCAATAAAACGTATTTTTTCCCACTTAGTATGTGGATGATATGATAAGTTCCTGTCATTGTTATTTATATAGCAGGTAGTGGTATTTGAATTTTGTGTGAAGTAGGTACTGTGGTACTTACCCCAACCAAATTCGAGTTGTGACTAAAAAGTGAAAAATAAAATCATTTTACAATAAAAAAAATACACAAACGACTTAAAAAACACAAATACAAAGTGAAAATAACTTTAATTTCGGAAGTCTTTGGTTTTGATTTTTTTTTTTTGCCACCGACTTCCGAAACTAGTCATTTTTAGTCAACGCGTTGATGTCTTTTACTCCACACACCGCGGTAATAAACGCGTTGATATCTTTTCTATCTGTCATCCAACAAGTTAAGACTTACAACCATCAAATTGCTTACTACGACTGCAAGGTAGCCACAGTCATAATGTATGCATGCAACTGTCCTGTCCCAATGCAGCGGCCATATGCAATTTATTTCCCACTAAATGAAGATGTAGTACCTCGTATCTAAAAATAGATTACATGCTACCTACAAATAGAGTAGCACGCAATAGTTGGCTGTCCCCCGAGGCTGTCATATGGATGGGAGATATTAATCTATAGATTACTTCTATCTAATATCGATATCTTTATCATCTATGATGATTTGCAGTGATGGTAGATTTCTAAGTGGTAATCTTTCATGTTGGTCAATTTTCAGGAGGCACAACTATTTTAAGTGCTAATTATCTATATTAATGTATAAGAGGACGTATGTATGTACTTAAAATTAGCTCAAGTTGTATATTGTAAGAGTAAAATCTTGTTACGTAACACCTACAATGCAATGGCTTTCATTTTGACAGTTCAACAACATTAATTGCATTATTTACGTCGTTGAACATCCAAACTTTTCGAACATAATTATGAAGCAATGAATTCGCGGTATCCTTCAAAATCATTCAGATTGTGATTGAAGAAAGTGAGTTACGTAATTAGTGTGCAGGTATACAAGTTACGTTGATGAGCAAGAGGAATTCGAGCTCGTCTGTTTCAAATTGAGAAATTCTGAGTCCCTTACTACAAAACCAAATTAAAATAGTCACAAAGTTACACATATCACTTCTATCATCGATCGATGCGCATGCGCATGATTCGTCGTTCTGTAGGGTTGTCACTAAAATTATCTGAAAAGTAGAAGTTATTTGCGCTGTCATTTCTCAATAAGTTTTTTATTAATTTTCCTATAATAGTGCAATTTTATTTAATATTTCTCACTTTAGGATTACCTTTATGTTAAATCGTTTCGTGATTCTAATCAAAGACAGTCCAAAATGAGAAGTTTTCTCGACGCAGTATTCTATTCTATTCCTTAATATGGCAAGCAAAGCAGATGTCGGATATTCTGCCAATGTATAAAGTGAAATCAGATAGGCTGACGTGACAGCGCGTCCTCTAGTAGAACAATTTCTATGAAAACATCATGGAAATTATTCTACTAGAATCGCGTTGCACTATCGAGTCGCACATTCATCATATCAGAGGTTCTAAGACCTTAATGACTTTTTTTGGAAAACACAAACTTCACAACGAAGGATAGTGAAACAGATGACAGTGATCTTATGATACTTAATTTATTACCTGCCATAAGCCAACCCTAATGCCGCATGACATCAACCACAAATCTTGATAAACCAAGCTTGCAAGGTCGATCATTACTCACTGCATTCTATGATGAAACAAATGTTCTATGACAACTTTAATTGTTCTATAGACTTTATTAATTGTTGTTAACTTTATCTGTTCGTGGAACTTATGAATCACTTGGAATTCTTGCGCTTACATTAGTGCTTGAGACTATTGATAAAGGTATATACTCAGGAATGTATGGGGTTTGTTAGTAGTTTGGCTTAAATATCTGGAGCACCGGTATCTAGGTATGGGCGTTATTTTTCGTCACTAGTGACAATAACTGGATGCGGGGCATATAGCCGAATAGCTAGTGTCGAGTCAAACTGTAAACACGTTATTTTGTAAGTAGTTATACTTTCGATGCATTCAGTCCTAAGCCTGAATAAAATATGAAGGGAAGTTTATTTGTGTTAGTATTACGTAACTGCATATGTAGCTATAAAAACTTATTCGTTCCAAAAACTTAAAATCGTAACGTATTACGTAGGTAATAATTTATATTTTTATTTCGCAAATAACTGTAATACTTCGATATAATAACCATATTGAATCACCGAATAGAACTTGAAAAAATTACTAGTTACTAAAATCACGTGTTTTCGAAACAGATGACGCCATTGAAGTCGCTAGTTACGTCACGTTTCGCGAAAATAACGTAACGGCCCACCCCTACTGGTATCTAATGACTTATTGTATCTTCTGGTTGTCTGCTCTTTAGGGCAATCCCTGGCTAATGTCCAGCAGTAGCCGTCTTTCAGCTGGAATGATGATAAATGATGAAACTGCAGGTCGCCAGAGTTAACCTGCTTAAGGGAGTCGTGGTAGTTGTACAGATCAAATTGTAGAAGCATTACTTAGGTACAAGTATTCTATTCTTTGTTTAATTAAAATATTTTAGGACGAAAGAATTCAATATTTAAATTAAATTTATATTTTTGAATTTTATTAAATTTATATTGTATAATAAAAATAAAATCTTGAAAAAAAATACAGTCAAAAGCTTGCCAAAGCTCAAATTCAATACACTTATCTTCTTTTTTTATAGATATTTACAAGTAAATATTTATATTCGAGAGCAATTCTATCGATTGATGATATCAAATTCTTGTGTGGGAAATGTCAAACATTTTACACGAAGCCGTTACCTATAAGCTTTCAACAGACCCAACCGTCCAGGGAGCCACATGTTTATGTCGGAACATAGCCTCAAACACATTGACAAAAATTCCAAAAAACATAATAGGATCCTTTGATGGACCTCTGGATTCCAAAAAGTCTGGATTCCAAAAAAATCCAATCAGACACTCAGTGACCCCAAGAACGATAAAAAATCACATCTATAGTCGTTGTGACCGTTTCATTTGCGACGTAATCAAAAATCGAGATCGATTCCATTCAACAAAAGATCTATAGATCACTGATCGATCTCTCACTGTGCTCGGGAAAGTGATCTATTTGAGTGTATTATTGATTTTAAATCGGCCGTGGAGGTTCCATCACAAAGGGTTTTTGATGGCACGTGAGACCTAATATTTTTTGCAATTGCGTGATGCATCAAAATATGAACTTGTTTTTAACTGACTTTCAAAAAGGAGGAAGTTTAAGAAATCGACTTCGTTTTTTTTTATGAATCTTTTCCTAATACTTGGTTCCTATGTCTAATAACGAATAGTTTTGTAGCGGGTACACCGCCACATACGACCTGCGCATTAAAAAGTCATGACGTCCCACAAATCCTGCATCTCGCAATTAGAGTTTACCGCACGAACGAAATAAATAAGACTATCCGACATCAACCGTTGGGCAGTTGCCCGTCAGACACGACACCCGTCTGATCGGAGGATCCTCTCTTTTCTATAGTGGATGAGTAAACTTTACACCCTGTTCCTCATACCTCTTAAGTTTCATATTATTTTCATATTCAGTTACTCCGGGTTCTTTGAACCGCCTCTCAAATTTCCTTGAAAATTAATCCTCGCAATCTGCCTAGCCTTTTTCCAACTATGCTGGGGTCGGCCTTCAGTCTAACTCGATGCAGCTGAATACCAGTATTTTACATAGAGCGACTGCCTAGCTGACCTCCACAACCCAGTTACTGGGTAACACGATACCCCTTGGTCAGCCTGGTTGTCAAACTTTCGGGCTTCTGGCAACCCGTTATGACTGTCAAAAATCCGTAACACCCGGGTCCAACGGCTTAACGTGCTTTCCGAGGCACGGAGGGGTCTCGATATGTAACGAAGTCCAAGGACCGACCGCGGCAAGCGTAGCTGAACCTGTTCGGTTTTAATGTTAGTCTTCTGCTAAAAACTCTCCTATTATGGTGATAAAGTTGAGCTTAGATTTTTTTACAAAATAGACTCCATCGTATTAAACTTGATTATAGCACCATAATTTTTTGCCATATCGCTCCATCTACAAAATTATAGTTTTCAAATCATTAATAAAACAAGAATATGAGGCGACACAATGTCGGTGATCCTGCGCATTACCCTAATGACCACAGCATTATGGTACCTGACCATACCCTCGTTTATTACCCTTAATAAAGGTAACGAGTTTTTTATAAGCTCATATTAGCTGTTTTTGGACATAAGTGTGGTACAAATTATATGTCTAGGATTAGGATTTTGGACTGCTATGGTATGGTCAATGATCCTAATATTATGATAATCGATTGACAATAGATGGTAAGAATTTCACGCATGATTCACTTTTTAGTAGACCAATTTTTGGTCTTCGCCCAGCACTGGGTTGAACTATACTTTTGACTAATCAACACTTGCCCATTTAGTATTCGTTGGTAATTAAAAATTATGTCGTTTATGACTCATCAATACTCATTATTCTCCTGCCCATGTTCTAATTTATATGGGGTTGGCACAACTTGTCTTTTTTTCGACTTTAACAGAAGTATTTAATGGAAGACCATACAATATGTAAAAAAAATGTCCGATCCGAAAGGTGCACATAGGTACTGTAATAACATTAACAAAAAGTATTTTAATTTTTATTGAAAGTAAAAAAAAGTTATTGCTATTTAAAATTCAAATTTTTAGTACCAAAATGATCTTAAATCCAATAATATAAGAAAATTTCCAACAGGAGTCAAAAGTCATGACTTGTAGACACCCGCTGTATGACGGCCGCCCACGTCACATGTAATAAACCCGGAAAAATTCCCCATTGAAAAAAAGGTGCCATTTTTTTTCTTTTTTTGAAAATCTCCACATAAATAGACTCTCAGTAAGGCAGTACGATACCTAACAACACCCTCACGGATCGCACATGGTTTTTTTAAATGTTGTACATCTCTTTTAGTAGTCATCTCAGAAGTCAATCTTTATCTTGCCCTAATCTTCTTTCACACAGTCTGTCCATCGTTTCTTTGATCTAGTGTCAGCGTGTGACTTCTGGTGTCAGTTTGCGAATAAAACACATTAACGTTTCCACTCCACAAGCTACGTATAGTGTAGCTATATTGATCTCATACATCAAAGACCGATCCTATCGCCAATAATTGGACAACATTCAAATCTTACATACTAGTCACGGGAACCCTGGAATTTTCGGCCTTTCCGAAAAAACAGGCACTAGGGTATCAAGCTCAATAAGACCCTTGTCCAAAGAGGGTCAAAAATGTAGATCACGAAATCAAAAACGACGTTCAACAAGATACAAAATCACTTTACCAAACCAATGAAGCGGTACCAGGGCACCAGTTATAAAAAGAGATCAAATGAACACGCGATAGATACGTCACAGGCGATAGCATTAGATTGACGGCGCCAGTAATTTCGTAAGCTGTGTGGCGAAGCGCACGAGATCACCGCGCATGCGTAGTAGGGATTGAATGAAGACTTGATCTTATAAGGAAGGTGTTTGGGATTGCGTTTACAGTTGCAATGTAAGTGGTGTTAAAATTAAATCAATAGGTAGGTAGGTCTTTAATTCATGACATTTACCGGTACAGGACTTGGCTTGTCATAGAGATTCTCTTGCCCTTTTTGTAATAAACTCTTTTCAAATGGGCAAGTTTCTTCATATTCTTTTACTTTTAAAAGTTCTTTAAGTTATATCTACGTAAAATATGTGGGTAGATAGAAAAAGAGAAATGGGATTTTTTTTTTTTTTTGTTTAATGTCCAAGTAATACAGTAAGCGGGTTCAGAGGTTAACACTAGTTGAGACTATTAAAATATTACCTAAAAATAGATTTAAAAGTATTGTTTTCCAGTAAGCCCTAAACTCGACTGTTAGTATAACTTGTGGCTCGAAAAACGATTCCGATATGAATTATGATACTGTTCTAAAATGTAAGAAAATAACTATTGACTTAATACAGCAAAATCTTTTCAGAACAAAACTCATTTACTACCAGCTTTTTGGTGATTCAGGTGAATTTAATCGCCCGGCGAATCGACAACTCTAGAAATCGATTCGCCTACAAATAAATTAAATTCGTGCGAATCGCCTCGAGAATAAAAAAAAAATATTTGAAAGTGTCGATTCGCTCGTTTCGGGTGAGTAAATAAGGGCGATACAATTATTTACTAAAAAGATTCACTGAACACCTTACAAATACAAGTTTTCCAAAAAAATCCAAAAAGACCAACTATTTATAACTATATTACCGGCGAACCGAAGGACCAAATAAAAATGCAAAAATTGTTAGGAGCTGACCTTGCGGTCTTTGGGACCGTTATACCGATCCCTTTTTTTGCCGCAAAACCATGGGGCGCAGCTATTCCTCTGATCTTTTTAAACGTAAAAGGAGCGAATGATATAAACATTATAGGGAACGGATACACTGGGGTTAAGGGTTTATTCGATTTGGGTAATCTTGTAAATGAAAATGAAGAGCATTTAAAATAATTTTGTAATAAAGAAAGAAAGAAAATAAAATTTTAGAGG
Organism: Omphaloscelis lunosa; assembly: GCA_916610215.1. Classification (NCBI taxonomy): domain Eukaryota; kingdom Metazoa; phylum Arthropoda; class Insecta; order Lepidoptera; family Noctuidae; genus Omphaloscelis; species Omphaloscelis lunosa. The sequence continues at coordinate 5,184,489 of OU744247.1, forward strand.
TAATTCCGAGTTTGAATCAATAATGGCCCGATGTAAGTTTTGATAGTTTTTTAAAATAAATTGGGAACTCATTATAATTTGTATAATGTTTTAGGATATTTTTGGTATATCCTACAGGGATTGTTCGAAATTCATATCCAGCCGTAATATAATGTTTCTAGGTTTCATTTTTTTACTGCCTTCAAAGCAAAAGGAGCGAATGATAAAAAACATAATAGGGAACGAATACACTGGGGTAAAGAGTTGATTCGATTTAGGTAATGTTGTAAATGAAAATGAAAATAGTACCGATTTTATTTCTTATTTTAGAGGTTTTTCCGAGTTTGAAACAATAAGGGGCCCGATATAAGATTTGATTGTTTTTTTAAAATAAATTGCGATTTCATTAATTTGTCTGGTTTTGTTCTAAATTTACACCCAGCAGTAATATTGTAACAGTGTTACTTGCCTTTTTACTGCTTTCAACACAGAACCATTGATTACAAGCAAGCCTTATCTATAAGGACCACATATCATTATCATTGTGTGATTCAATAACTGAAGCATATCTATTTTAGATCAATAGTCTGCATTCCATATTTGAGAAACAAATAACATTTACCAACTTTTTACACACGACGACCGAATAAAACTTTCCTTTTTATGCCGATCCAGTGTACACTCCTCCCAACAGGTTTCGCCGGGACGCTATGGCGAAGACAGTTTTGACTATAAATAAGTGTTGTATTGTATTCAATGTTGCTACTGTTTGCCTGGGCGGCAGACCACAAAAGAATTTGGAATCTTTTCACAATAACTAGCCGTGCCAGCCGGTTTTGTTCGCATAATCGAATAGGTGAATGGTTTTTAGTTTAATTTTTTCTTGTTGCCCATTGAAATGATTGTTGGTTACATTGTTGTTATTATAATTTAATTTGTATGTATTTTATTTAAATTGTGGTTGTTATTTTTGCGTTCTGTGTTATGTAAAAAGTTAGAATGGGCGCAGGCAGCTGCATTGCCACGATTCCAGAGAAATACTTGTTTTAAAATTCCGTTTATAGGCAATTCCTAAAGAGGATTTTCCTACAAAAATGTCGTCTATTTTATCCATCCTATCACTCTTGAGACTGAGGGCTTTCAATGAAAAAACCTTAAACATAAAAATCCCCAAAAATATCACCAAAAACACATACATGCACACATTTTTTTCACAAACTTAATATAACTGTGGGACCGGGTCCGACGTTTTTTTGCTTAGAAGCCGCTACAGTTATCGTGCCACAAGATTTGGGCCGTATTAGCGACGCACACGCATCGATGCGTCATTATCAAGGTGATATGCGCGTGATGTGTGCTGTAAAAAAACCGGCCAAGTGCATGTCGGACCACGCACAATGAAGGGTTCCGAAGTTGGGATGAATTTATTCCAAGTACAAACTTAACTTAGTATTTAAGAAAAATGTTCTCACGTACACTGATATACGTCACAGTCAATTTTCCAACTGCAAATGTAAGATCGTAATTACACAAAAAAAAAAAACTTTAGACCTAAAAATGATAAATTTTCGGACCTTTCCCGTTACTTATGCTGTAAGACCTTGCTTCCTGCCTTCATGATTCTGGTCAACGGGAAGTACCCTGTAGGTTTTGATTTATTTGCAAGTATCAAAATGGGTCACAAAAATGGCCGAATTTTTTTATTGCGTCGACTTAGAAGCTTGATTTTTTTAGAGCTTCAAGGCAACATAGATCTACGTATTTGATATTAATTTGAACCTGATACCTCCATGCGTTCTTGAGAAAATGGGTCTTGATAGACTGACAGATGGACAACGAAGTGATCCTATAGGGTTCAGTTTTTTCCTTTTGAGGTACGGAACCCTAAAAAGATTTAAGAAGTCAGGTGTAAGTTGGTAGGATGGTATTTATTATTCATACTGGTTACCTGACTACTGTTGGGTGGTAAACGGAGATGTGGTCTGTATGCGTCAGCAAGATAGTGTAGTAAATCAAGCATGTTTCAGAAATGCACTAGGGCCATCTCACACTGGCGATTTGTGAGCGTGTTTCCAGAGAGAGGATTATTTAACGTGCTTGCTACGTGTGCGTAACGAGTTCCACTACTCCGCTGTTTCGTAAAGGTGTGTCCAAACATTGAGCAGCAATATTGATGCGGCAGGCGCGCGCGGCCAGCCGCGCTGTGTTTGGACGACTGCCGCACGCGAACGCTTCTGTCTACCTGCCGCGCACAAACATTTTTAGGAAACATTCGTCACTAATTGTGTCTGGACGTATTTCTGCGGACGTATCAAAGGCTTGGCAGATTGATATTGCCAACTGAAACGCTCGGCATGTCTTGGATGTATCGCGCAATACTGCCGCGCAAAAATTCGGCAGAAGTGTCCTGCAAACGCCGCGTATTTCTGCCGCGCTCTTGCCGCTCAAAGTTTGGACATACCTTAACGAGAGCGATTGACGTGAGTATTCAGGAAAGAGCGTGACAAACGAGTGTATAAAATTATGAAAACGCCGAGAACACGTCGCGTAGTCGCGGCTACTTCACTTCGCATCCATGGAGAGCATGTTCACAATTCGTCGCTGAAAACACGCTGGTAAATCGTCGGTGTGATAACGCTCTATGAATGACGAAAACCTTTTACAAAGGAACAAAGGAGGGAGATGCCTAAATAGCTGCGAGTGTGGCTGTGTACCTTAAAGTTACCAATCACCTATTCTTTGCACAGTCAATGTATCTCCATAGCAATCTTAATAAAAATAGGCCATAGAATAAAAAAAGTTTTGATGACCCCCATTGGTCGATCAAATATAGGTAAAAGCCATAATGGTCGAAGGTCATCCAACCAACATTATTACCTATCGAAATCAAAGCTGGCATAACAAGACTTGATGTTGGAGGGCGAAGTTGCAACTTTGATAAAGGATCACTCATCAATTACCAGATAAACCTATAAAAACCAATATGTTTTGTCATTAAAAAAAACTAATTAACTTCCAAGCATACTCCACGTCAAAACGGGACATCTATTTCAGTCTATAGTTAAAATCTTATTAAAACCTTCCCAATTTGGTCACTTCCAATATAGTCTGTCCATAAATCTAGTGCCCATCAGACGTATGAATGGGGTTGGGCACTCAAGTTAATAAATTAATCGTTCGTGATACAATTATTATTGTAATGATCGGCTCCCGTCTGCAAGAGTAAAATAAAACGGATAGTATCGTAATTGAATCTCTTGTGGAACGCGTTTTGAAAGAACTGCTTGTAAAACTGCTATTTTTCACTGTTATTTTTTTATAGCTGCTAATTATAACGTTGGTTCAGTTATATAAGTAACGCCACTCCCCCTAATCAATGTGAAGACGTTGGTCTTACCTCTTTCAATTAACCAGCCTCTAACTGTGATCTACCGAAAAAGCCAATTATTAAAAACACCTATTAAATTATGCAAATGGAGTTACTGATGTTCAATTAACAGCTTTAAATTATGTTCCGACTGTGCAATAAGGTATTGACCATTAAATTGCCTTTGACGTTCACAGTTAATTTAGTCATTAACATTTTTGGTTAATTTAGGGTTAAATCCATCTCCGGCTGTAGCTTCTTGTTTCCGTTGGCCATCTATAATTTGATTATTAACGACTTTTAAGTACTTCCTATTCATAGATACTTTCACTGATAGAATTAGATAAGAATTTTCTCATTTGTCACTTTTGTACATATTTTCTTTGACTTTCCAGTTTCCATTTACATTTTATTCAGGAACATTCTCAAAATAGTATGTTAGTAACTGTTCCATTGTGCTTGCCCACCTCTATAGTGTAACCTCAGTCTTGTAGAGCTGCACCACATCCTCGCTAGCAAGTTTATGGTTTTTTGATCTAAATCTAAAATTGCTTTTGCGTCTCGATATCGCTTTCTTCAATTACATCAAAAATACAACGTCGTGTAACATTACACGGTTTATAGAGGCTTTAAAAGAGTTTAAAATTTTGTTTTTCCTTCATTAGTTTAAGAAAGTATGTTACGAAATGCGATTGTCACAGCCAATTTAAGTAACATCTTATTTAACAAAACATAATTGAGTAAGAGAGCTCACTTCTAAAAATCTTCGAAGTTTCGAAGTTGTGTCTCTCAATAGGACTGACGATAAATCCCAATAGTTGATAATCCTCTGCATACTTAATAATGCTAAAAAAATCACCCTGACATAGGCAGAAACCCAATGATACCAACCACAAAACAAATACTTATTATTTTTAATTAAACCTAAAAAAAAAACAGTCTTTTAACCTCCAAAAGAAGACCAATCTAAATCTTATAGTGACAAAACCGTATAATCAGGCGGCAAGTAAACTCAAAATTGGACGCAAGCAGACGGTAGCTGGATCGAGTCGCATTCATGATTATAGTAATTTCCACCACGTTCCGAGTAGCCATTTGCTCGATATTGCGTTGGTATCGATTTCATTAGATAGGCTCAGATTTTTATAATAAAACGTGCCGGATGGTATATGTAAACTTTTTGTAACTAGAGTAGTAATTACAATGAGTAGGTGGTGGTATCGATATTGATGTGGCATTAGAAATAGCGGGTGACAGCGATGTTTACGAAGTGATCTTCGTTGATCCAATTATAATGATCACTGCTTTGCTTATCTCTTGACAACACCAACTTTTCGTATCTACTTCTAGATCAGTACTGAGTTTAGTGTCAGCCAAAAATTCGGTTTTTTGCCATCATGCTACGCCAATTTTCATATTTTCATTTACATTATTTTATTTTATCTTGTTTCAATTTATTCTGAAGAATACAGGAATATTATGACTATTTTGTAGAATTCTCTAAGTGGCCGTTTTTTCAAAAAATATGATGGAAAGATTTGAAAAAATAAAATGAGCGTCTCAGGCAACAAATTCTCATTTCCGTGATCATCGTTCAAGGCAGTGTGAACTTAATAAGCTTAAGGACAGTCAGTATCGTTAACCAATGAATCTTAAATCAAATTCACCGCCAACTTCCTAGCCTGATCCAATACCCAAAGTACTAGCAACATTAATGATCCATGCGCAGACAGCGATTGATTGATAGAGCGTTTTATTGGCGTCAGGCGATGCGTCTCTATGTGATTATCAGAAGTTGGCTTTATTAGGGCACTATGTTCGTACGATGTAAAATGATCACCAATACTGTGTACGTGCTTGTACTTGTGAGATGGTTATTGCCCGCGACTCTAATTGTATATTAATTAAAGATTGAGTTTGATGGAATAATTATTTTTAGTAGTCGTTCGTATTGTGAGAGAGGAAGAGAGGAAAAGTTTCTTCCATCTGTTGTTACCAATAGTAAAACACTACTTACATTATTTCTTAATTCCTTACTTCTTCATCTACCAGTTCTACGCCCTTTTTATCAAGACAGCAAACATGCTAATAAAATTTAGGTTTCACAAATGTGACTGGCAATAAGGAACGCTACCACTTGAGATACAGGACATGTCCTACTTTGGGTGTCAGGAGTTTCACATAGCGAGCGTATACTTAGTCTTATTACTATAAGGACCTAAGTTATTTAACTAAAGCATTGTTAACCCTTTTGCTCTCCTTATTGTATCAGGCATTTGAAATAAATTATTCATTTAAAAATCTCTTGACATTTTTCGGGAGTCGAGACTCGGGAGTTTGAGACACCGGACTTTTGGAAGGAGTACGAGGCCGAAGCCAACACGCAGAGGCCCGTTAGACATTTGTAATGAAATCAGGCACCAAGCGAGCATTTTTTTAAAATTATGTTTTGTTATCCTCAATAATCTAAATACATACCTTATTTTTCCAGAGTGCAAAAGCTCTTGGTTGAAAACTATGGACTTTAATGAAGGCGGATTATCTACAGGCAAATACTGAATGCAGTATACAAAATATGGTTGATAATATTGATGATTATTTTTACTACCATGGATCGTTTATCTGTGAACAGTGCTGTGGGCAGCAATTTTCTCTAATATGTATAAAATATTTTTTTTTTTATACCTATTTCTTGTTTCGGTTTTATTTTATGATCATCAATCATGACAAAGGAAGAATTTCCGCATGAAAAAGGCATGGTGGTATTTGAAATCCACATGAAACAAGTTTCTTTTTGTTTATTTATTGAACTAATTAAAATTATTTCCATGATTTTTAAAACTAAGACAATAATAATAATATGTACAAGTATATAAAAAGGGGGGGGGGGAATAATCATAGGGCATCAAAAAATTCGTCCGCATCGCTATCAATAGGAAAAGTGCCCAAAGGACTGGCAGCATTGCCACGTTGTATGGCAATGCTGATTCTTTGGCCAAAGAATAGGCCAGCCTTCTGGTCACGTGAAGAGTCGACCAGTCGCTTGGCAATGTCTTGAAAAACGATGTGGGCACTCGGACCCCATGGCCCTAGTGTTTCAACCCCAAACGGCTCAAACATATAAGTCCCAATAAGATTGGAATATTTGCGCCGTTTGAGGTTTTCCGCACCTGCAGCAGCAGCCCCAGCACAGCCCGCCGTGCTAGGAAGATGGGATGGCGCAAGGGTGTCGACACACGTTGCATCCCACACCAAAGGCCTACCTACCTTCCAAGGCATCATGGTCATTCCGTCTGGTCTCTTACCATCGTCGCGTGCCAAGCCATTGGGCTCTAAAACAGCTGGCACTCCGGCGGTGACAAGAGCACGACGGATGATGTCATTGATGCTGGCGTGCCGTGCTATCCGACCTGCGCTCTTATTGCAGGATAGGCCATGGTGTCCGAGACAGTCGACACCTTCACCGTATTGGCAGAGATGCGGAGCCACACAAGGAGCGCCCAGACGCAGACAGGTAGCGAGCCGGAAGGTGGTATCACCCAGCATAGTGCCTATGTTGGGTGACGGTAGCGCCTGAAGCCAGAGGCCCGACTCCCACTCACCCACAGCCAGCAGGCGGGCACGCTCAGCAGTATTGGTGGACGTATTAATAAGATTATTCCGTACCAACCTGCAGAGCGGCTCATCCCACTGCCTCTGGGAAGATGGGTTCACTGGCCGATCTGTATTCGGGCAAGTCGCTTTCCAGGCGTTCTCCGCATCGGTCAAGCACGGCACTTCAGAGTTAACCAGGCAGGGGGCTAAAATTTTCCCGGTCAACTTTTCAGTGCTGTGGACAGAGGACAGGAACGCGGGTAAGCTAATACTGGTAATTTTGCGGACACCGAGGCCACCAAAACGGATGGGTAGAGTGGCTTGCAGCCACGCGCGGTCATCCAGGGCCACATTCAAAATGGATGATAATGTGCTGCGAATGATTTGGTCAATTTTGTTCAAGAGGTGTGACTGCTTCCATAAGGGGGAAGAGCGTAGAAAATATATAAAATTTGGACCAAAACAACAGTATCTAATCAGGGTGAATGCCGAATGTAAATTAATTTTGGAGAGTCTGTCCGAAACGTCATTGAAGTTTTTGATTTTTTCGTTGATGAAAGGAGAAAAACTGTCTTCTAAAATTGGGGAACCTAGGAGCTGAAGTGAACTTTTTTCTAAAATTTTGATTTGTGGGGCTATTTCATTAAATTTTTCAAGGGTCAATTGTCTGTCAGTAATGTCAGAAAGGAAAATTTCACATTTTGATGGGTTAAGGTCCAAGCCAATGGATTTAAATTGTTGTTTGAGGAGTTGTAGGTCTTTCAAAACGGTGTCTACATCACCTCCTAGCGTTCCATCATCCAAATACCACACGTTAAATTTTGAATTTAGTTTTTGGATAATTGGATGGATAGCCAAGCTGAAAATGACTGGCCCGAGAGGGTCACCTTGTTGGCATTCTTCATAGTTTCTTTTTGTAAAATATTAAATTGTCATTCTTTTAACAAATTATAACGGAATTTCATAAATAAATCAATGTAAATTACGACAGACAGCTCGCAAAGAGTGGCAACATTGTTCAAGAATTTTTAGAAGAAAATAATTTGCAACAATGTTTCACTTAATTATTTATAATGAAGCAATCGGTGTTATCTTAAGCGAAATAATATTGCAATGAAAACGCTTGATAAAAATTAAATACTTATTAAGTCACATTCCTAAAACGAGTCCTTTGGTCCTAATGATAAGCAAATGTGAGTAAATATTGTTTTAATTGCTCTCTTAGGAGTATGTGGGAGCCATCATACTTAGTTTAGAGAATTAAGCTATTCATTTCACATTAGCATATTTTATAATAGGTAATGTAGTGCTAGCTGAAGTGGTAATGGGCCGGCCATATTACCCGTAGAACCGATGACCGTTGAGGTAAATGTGTTCTTGAGCGGGGACCGCGTATCGGCAAACTTAAGGTAGCTCGCCCTGAGGCTAGGTGGACGATCTTCGCAGGGTGGCTCGTAGCAGCTGGATGAGAGTTGCTGAGAATCGAGCTGAATGGCGTGCAATTGGAGAGGCCTATGTCCAGCAGTGGACTGCTTTAAGCTGATGATGATCAATGTAAATTATAATAATAATAGCCCCACCGCCGTATCTCTACGTTGACACCGTGGCGGGGCTTACGCGTTCCGATCTCTAGGTCTGTGCTGGTAGAATTTACTTTTCCGGAACAGGTCTAGGATGAGGAGCCACACCAAGAAAGATAAAGAAACCCGCAGGGCAGCATGTGGTAAACTGTTGAGCAGTAGCGACCCCACGGACTCAACTCCCGGGAGAAGTATTATTCCTCATCTCTGGCTTACCTTTATTGAGTTCACCTTTGATGCGAACTCAGGTGACCTACATACCGATACAGTATTGAAAAAACCTTCACCACCACCGGTAAATCATCTAGTTTGCTAATTTATATGAATATTCTCTTACCTACTTTAGTAAATTCAAATTGAACTCATTGAATGGGAGACAATCGCTCAAAGATCACATAAAAGTTAACCATCTGAGTTATAAAATGGATTTTTACGAGAAAATGTATTCAAGATTTGACGGAAATGACACAGATCTAATTTTATGTAAAGTCAGGATTTTTTTTTAACCATATTGACACACTACGTAAATTTGCCGTGTTAAAGCCATTTCATGCAACTGTCAAAGAATGACAGCTGTCATTTGAATAAAATTATACAGATATAGTCAATAGTCAATTTTCTTAACAATTAATTGGCCGGAAAGGTAAAGTCTCTGTAAAGTTTAGTTTATAATGGGTGAAGATGCTATTGGTACAGGCTGAAATTTAATTCATTGACGATATTTTAACCCCGCATTCTAACCATGATACCTCTCAATTTAAGGCCAACAATTTTTATTTTATACACAAGAAAACAAATGACATTTAAATTTTAAATAATTATTATTTTTACCATATTTTCGATATTGTTGGCATAAATGAAGAAGTATCATGATTAGGATACGCGGTAAAAATATTGCCAAAGAATTAAATTTCAGCTCGTTTATCTGACGAAAAATATCTCTTTGAGAACTCTTAGCGCGCTCGAATTGTGTACTTTAAAAATGTAACTTGAGTTTTTCCGTAAGATGCACTTTTTAGAAGTTATAAGCAAAAAAAAAAACTTAAAAGGGTTCCAAAATTCGAGGTTTTTCAAACACCACGCAATTAGCACAGGTCTTTCGAAGCTGCAAATTTGGTTTTACAGTGTTGGTATCCTAACAACATCCCAAAAAATCAGTACAATGTAATGTAGGACCTACAATGTTATACATGACTAGACGACTAGATAATCTAACAATTATCTTCGTATTGCACATTCCTGAGTGGAGCTAGAAGTAAGACAAAAATATAGGTTGCATCAGGAAGCTCTTCCCGTTCAACATGTAAGAGTTAATTGAAGGAGAACAGGTTCCAACCTGTTGCTAATAGGCCATGGGCTAAACCTGTCACTATGAGTATAGGACTGCAGTTTTAGATATTAATTTACTAGCGTGTGTTAAACGGTATCAGAGCCATTTTGTATTACATTCCTTTCCATTAGAAGTAGATTTGAAATGTCGGTTTTGCTTTTAATTTTCTATGAACAAGTTCAGTTTAATAAAGGTTTGAATAAAAACTTATCTCTATTGCCTGCCTCGTTAGTCTAGTGGTTGCATGCGCTATTGCTGAGCATGAGGTCCTGGGTTCGATTCCCGGGTCGGGCAAAGTGTTATTGGATATTTCCATCTGGAATATCTCAGTAGCAGCCTGGACTCTGGATTTGTGCCCAGTTGATGCCTATAGACTCGCCCCATATTAATTGATTTTTGAGTTTTAAAGGTCTTTATTAACAGAAGAAAGGTTAATACAAGATTACAAAAAGATCTTATTCTAAATGTAAACTAACATAATCTGAACAATGTTAAATAGGCAAAATCACCTCTCTTAACATACAACATGTATGAATATTAGTGTGACTACTAATTTAATAGATACATAATATAACATTGTGCTGTTATGTAGGGTTTGCAGACCTACATTTTTAAATTTAAGTTACCCAAGCCCCCCATTTTAAATTATTTTGAAATGATTAAATTGTTACATTTTTAAGTAGGTATTGGTGGCGATTCTCTTGTACACCGAACTAAACTATCACTAAAATTCCTTACTTTTGGCTATGAGAATCTTAAAGGTATTCTGCAAAAATATTTCTCTAAATTTAAAATAATTTTTACACAGCTAAAATCGAATTTGTCAATAGCGACTCCATGAGTACCACGTGGAGTGGTATTCTGTGGTCTGTGGAGTGGTACTGTGGTAGGGCAAACAAGAATGTTAACGTCAAAATTACAGAAGACTATAGGATGAGTGTTTAGCGTATACCTATCTATTTATAAGGAATGGAATGGAATGCGTGTGAAAGAGAAGGAAAGAAAGTGACAGAAAGAGAGGAAAGAATGAAATGTCAGTTAGTTCTTGGTCGGAGTTAATGAAAAGTAGATGAGTAAAATTATTTAAGATTTTTTTTTTTTTTTCATTTTAACGGTTTCGGAAATAAAATAAAATAAACCACTTGTAACTGTTTTCAAAACATTTTACTTACCCTACAATCCCACATTCTACAAAACAGTCTCTCAAAACGCCCACCCTTCACCGCGGACGAAGTCGCTGGCATAAGCTAGTATTTTGAAATAATCACTTAAATGTTTTTTTATTACACACCATTACACGTACACACCCACATTTTGCACTAATCAATATTAATTACCGTCAGTTTGGACATGATTTTGGAAACAGGAAATTATCGAATTACCTCTTATTTCATGTTATGTCATAATATGACAAAAGTTCCATTTATAGTTTTTTGCCTTTTTTGTGGCCCACTGCTGGGCAAAAAGCCTTTCAAACCCAGAGGGGTTCGAAATAAAATTTCTAGAGATCGCACAAAATAGAGATTTGTGTGATCTCTAGAAACTTTATTTACCTTTACAAAAAAACAGTGGCATTCCGGGAGTGGCGAAAGAAGTGAAAACTTGAACAAGATACTTGCATAGAACATTGATCCGTAACGTAATATAAATTAAAGAGCACAATCGCGTTTACAAAAATGGGGTGTCGATAACGGTGTCTCGAGTTCAATTGTTTTTTCCCATCTCAAAAATGCCCAACTTGCCTAAAAAAGTTTTCACTTCAATTAATTACAATGCCAATCAATAAATAGTGTCTTACCTAATCTCCAATCAACAATCATCTCTAAAAACATTTACAAATAAATTACAAGATTCAATAAAACCAAATGCTATATGATTTCATCAAAATTAAACCATAAGTACGCTTGGCTTATAAAAGCGAAGTGATCTTTAAATTAGACGGTAACACAGGAAGTGGCTTCTTAGGCCGTCAGTGTAGCGGTGATTAGCGATTACCGATCACCGATCGCCTATCACATCTAGTGAGCAGTTGATCACTGACGGTTGAGTGCCCGTAAAAAGTTTTGCAAAGATTAAATGTTTGGTTTGTAGATATGACACAAAACTTCTTAACTGACCAACCTACCTATGGCCATTATGGACTCTGCCCGTTTTAGTATAATGTCCGAAATACTATTAAAATTATATTTGAAAAGCATCAATTATTATTTTATTTTTTTAAACCACCGACACGAACATTTTCTCAATTCGCTTTCCTAATCCATCACCAGACCCTGTTCACCATCTATTTATAACCTGTTCATTGAGACCATTCCAATGAGCCCAAATACTATACCTGTGCTGTAAGTTGGTAAGGGAGTTGGGTATCGTGCAAATTCCAGATGATGCTGTTGCATCAGTTCAAGGTTACTATGTTCTTCTAATATCTGCATTTGAAAATTACTTTAAGATCTGGATCTAATTAAGGATAATATTGGTCAATTTTAAAATAATGTATACATGTGAAGTGTGTGATATTTGTGATATAATTTCCACTACTAATCAAAGAACAATGGATGAATTCGTCCGATAATTAAATGATGCTTAATCACTTCCCCTGCAAAATCTAATTGTAAACACGTCCGAAACACGTCCGGCGCCATCTTTGAATAGCGTATTCACCACAGACTTTTTAAAACGATCATTTCGGCGCGAATCGTTTTCAGATGTTTAACATGTGGTGTTATATTACTTTCCTTATCTTTTCCCTATACTCTGTGTAAGTTAGAGCAAGAAGGTATAATTTAGATAGGCAACTTGGCGCGTTTTTTTCGACCGGAATTACTGCGCCTCAATGAGATTTTTGAACGACAAGGCCATTTTGACAGACGCCTCAATGAGGTCGCTTGACCGTCAAGGGAGGAGCATGGACGTCCATTTTTTTTTGTTGTGTTTTTAGCATCGACCACGATTAAAATGATGATTATCGAATTTACACAAAAGGATTTTATAAAGGTAAATTAATGTTGAGTGAGTTTTAACTTTAGGTAACACTCCTATGATTTGATGGGTAGCATACTAAACATTTACACAATCATTTCAATTTTAACTAATGAATTGTAATGTATTATATTTTAAAGATGTTATGAATTGAATGAATTGTATATATTTGTGATAAGTATATTGGGACTTGATGCCTTAGTAAATAAATAAATAATCAATTTAGGATTACGTACGAGTATGTCGTCATTCTGGTGCCCAAATGGACCCACTACCAAACAGGCCCGGCGGAGATTCGTGTGTAACGGTCCAATTGGGGGCGCTTCCAAACTAAATCGATATCTATACTTAATATTATAAAGAGGTAAAATTTGTTTGTTTGTATGTTTGTTTGTTTGTATGTATGTAGGGGGTAATCTCCGGAACTACCAAACGGATTTGAAAAATTCTTGTTGCATTGAATAAGCCCAATTCTTAAGGAAGGTTATAGGCTTGCGGACAAAGTCGCGTACAGAAGCTAGTTAACAATAAGGCTGTAATTATAATTATGTTTCAGGGCGTCTGTACACCAGCCGAACAAATCTCTCCGTGGAAACTTAGATGAAGTGTCATTCTACCAGATTGACACTATTGACAGCTTATTTCAAGCTACACTTGAGATTACTGAATAAAATCGGCTGTCCATAGTTTGATAGCGAACCACACACTTCGCGTCAAACGAGTTTATCGAATATGTGAGTGAATTGAAAAGGAATATACCCTCTGCAACTAATTTACTCTATGCAAAACCAGTAAGCTCGCGGTGTGCTTAAGTATGGCACGATAATTGAAGATATGCTCGTATCATACTGCGGAGCTACTTCCAAAGACCTGACGCCTGATTACTTTGTAGCTTGCTGAATGAGATTACTGTTTCGGCCATAAAGTATGTGGGTAGTTTTTTACTTATATTAAAAAAATCGTGTTTTTTGTTGTAATATTTAAATTGGTCGTTGGTTTAGTGGTCGTAATCATTCCTGGGTTCGATTCCCAGGTCGGGCAAAGTGTTATTGGGTTTTTTCCATCAGGAATTTGTCAGTAGCAGACCGGAGTTTGGATTTGTGCCCGGTTGATGGCAATAGGCTCGCCCTCTATTACATGGGACTTAAACATAACTGGTGAAATGTGGGTGTGCTTGTTTTTAGTTGTTAATACTGTTTGTATTTCCTGTGCCTGTTCAAAATAAAATATTTTTCTTTCTTTATTTCTTTCTTTACTAATCCAAACCCCAAACCCCTCGGCCAAACTCTTCTCTGCCAAACCCTTCGGGGATTACAGTCGTGATGTTATGTTGTATGTTGTTTAAATTAATGCGTGAATAGTTAATTGATTTATTTCTGATGGTTTAAGTACCTATGAAAGACCTCCCACCGAGGCTAATGCTCACGTTGACTTAGCTAAGTTCTTTTCCAAACTATGTGGAATTATCGAAGAAGAAGATGCACCTAACTAGCTACCTGGATGCTTAATAATACCTAAGTAAGTACTTAATTATTTTTCTTAACGTAATCCAACATTTCTAACAGTCCATCTAATCCAGTTGATGTCCTAAGATCTGAGATACTGTGATTTATTTTATTTTAATTTGTTTTTTTAGAAAACGAAAACAGCGATACTTATGAAATATTAAGATAGTTAATTGATTCAGTCGTGAACTTGCGGAAATCCATTATAAAATATAATAGAAAAATACAACTCAAGTCAAGTCGGGTTAGCGACAAGTCAATCGTCATCCTGAGGATGCCTCGGAGAGGTGGAATACGTGTCGATTTCTTACAGGGTTTATTAAGACTCTTTAGGAATAGTTAAGCGGAATAGGTTACTAAATATATCTACGTCTATTGTATTTCTTTAGGTAATATTCTCAAATAGGTACTCATAAATAATAATTTAGATATTATCTACTTGTTGTGTACGTACCTTTAATAATTATAGATATCCATACTTCAGAAATACGAACTGACTTTAAAATCTTGTTTCGGGGCCACAAAGCCCACAAAGTTATCACATATTTTATCCTATCGCAGGTAATCAAGCTTTACTGACAGTATTTCAGGTTGATGATTTTTAAAAGGACTATAATCTGATATTGATTCGATACCTTGAAACTTGAAGGTCATTATGGATACTGCTTGTCAATAATGACCTCGTGTCCCGAGATTAATAATTCTTGTGAGCCAAGATTTTAATCGATTTTTTTTCCGATATTTTCTTTCTGCTTCTTGTGTTGGGAATATTGGTATACGAACACAGAAGAATCTGGCCTAATTCCTTGATGTCAGACTAAATAAATCAGAATCCATAAAGAACACATTCTATAATTTAAACTTTAAAATGCACCTGCATTACGCAAAAAAGCTTTT
Organism: Omphaloscelis lunosa; assembly: GCA_916610215.1. Lineage (NCBI taxonomy): Eukaryota > Metazoa > Arthropoda > Insecta > Lepidoptera > Noctuidae > Omphaloscelis > Omphaloscelis lunosa. The sequence goes on from OU744247.1 coordinate 5,199,720, forward strand.
AAATGAACTGAGGATCGCGATTAACGAACATATCGAATGGAATTAACAATATCATCCTGCGCCTGAGTTGTGAAGTAATCAAAGAAACAACATTCATTTTTTTACGCTCGGTTCCCGGTATAATCATAATGTACGCTCCTTGTGTTGGCCAGGATTCTGTGGTAACCAGGACAATACCTACATTAAACATATAGAACAAAATACAGTTTTTGATGTATTTGATGAATGATATTTTGTTTCAATAAATTGGTTGACAAAACCAATACGTCAAAATAAAAAAAAAATAAAAAAAAACTAGACGAGGTTATTGTTTCCTTATTAATCGTTTCTTTAAATACCGTTTTTTTATTTGGAACGAAGTTCTTTAACGCACCTTGTTCTTTAACCACCAAAAGAGTAAAGTGATTAGTGTGACCACTGAAAATCAGCGCTGTGCTGTGGGCTCCCCATAGCACTGCATCATGCTGAGTGGAAGCCTTCTTGTCATAGTCATGTCGTGCAGCTGCCGACTAATTTCTGTTTTATGCTCGTGATTTATTATGTACTTTTTGTTGTTTTCGTTTACTCTTGTCTTTGATGTATGCACGTGTCTCTGTGACAAATAAACCTATTTATCTTTCTTTCTTTCTTCTTTCTTTCGTGGTATAAAATTGTACACGCCGACTTTTTCAAAATGCAAATCCAAGATGGCCGCTGCGAAAGTTTTCGTCATGATTGTCGTTTTCATAATTTTCGAGGGTGCTAAAGCCGATATGAGGTCAAAATATGGCCATAAGCCAAGGTGGCGGCTGCAAAACTTTTGTTTTTGTTTTAAATCATACGTGAGAAAGAATTTCGTTTCTGATTAACTCATAAACCAGCCATACTTTTAATTTTTTCAGAAGCTTCTAATGTATCAGAGTTATCTGGGGCAAATAGCATAACTTATGCTAATGAACATATTATTATAGAAATTAAATGTTAAGCAACGGTACAAAAAAAAAACTGAACATCGGACTGTCTTTAAAGAATCTTAAGCCCCAGGCAGAGCAAATAAAATGATGAAACCACCTTCGGCTAAGCCTATGAGGTTATGGAACAGAGAAAGGAGGAAAACCAAAGTATGCAATAATAGATACAAGGTATATAATTTGCAGGTAATAATTTTGTTACAAAACTCATAACTGAGAATAACGTGACCAAATATAACCACACATCAAGAATAGTGATTACTTAAAAAAAGCTTAAAAGAACCAACCTTTCTCCTTAGCAACACATTTTTTATTTACTTCAAAATACTTATTTGTTGACCATATTCGTACCGACATCCTACAAAGGGCGACAAAATTTGAGAAGTTGCGTGTTGCATTTAAAAAATATATATATAAAAACTAAAACTCAAACATACACAGATTTGGCGAATGTTTAGTAAGTTAAATACGAGTGTGTCGTAGTACTAGAAGAGGAACATTATCATATCCTATGTAATCCCAAACCGATAGTCACACTGTCACTTTGATTGTAATAACTGGGAGCGAGATGGGCCGCGCTAATGTCGCGCCCCGGGCACGCTCGCTATCGGTAGCCATCCAATGCTTCCAGCGACGTGCCATTACACGCAACCAAAGTTCTCTCTTCGTAGTTGTTAGTGATCTGTGGTATTTCTTAATCCTGCACAGTTTCAAGTTTTTCAAAACCGTATTCGAATCATATTACCATTATTTCAGCCGAAAGACGTCCACTGCTGGACACAGGCCTCCCTCAAGGACCGTCACTACCACCAATTCTGTCACGCCACTACCACCATCCAGCGGATTTCTGCGGCCTTCACCAGGTCATCAGTATACGTTGTGGGGGGGCTTCCAACGCTACGTCTTCCAGTACGCGGTCGCCACTCCAAAACCTTTCGGCCCCACCAGACATCTATTCAGCGAGCAATGTGTCTTGCCCTCTGCCACTTTAGTATTCTATTAGTTATATTCGAGTATCCATGGATAATTTGATTGACAGTTTGTTCCTGGAATTCTGTTCTGACGGAGTTATCCCTGGGGCAACAGATACAAGGCAGCTAATGATGTCGATCAGGTCAAACTAACAGTTTACAGTTGGCTATGGTACATAATTGCACGATTCTACAATTTTCGCCTAATATTGACCCGTCATAAGAGTGTATAGTAGGTAATCTCATTATTCTGGCTCATTTAGAAACTTTGAGTTTTTGTTTTCTACTGCATGAAAAACATTGTCAAGTTTATAAATTATGAAGACCAGAATACTGCCAACATTGATACAGCTACTGGGTCAGAGGATATTGCACTTACTGAATATATTTCAGAAAGTAATGACGACTATCAACAATTAAAATTCTTCCTTTTTCGTGTGGTTAGTGATTAACCTGGTATTAGAGTTCTTATGCAGTCCATGGGTCTCTGACTTGGCTTCACATGCCGTCGAGAAATATCTCTCAGGTATGCCAGTTTCTTCACGATGTTTTCTTCACCGTTTTTGAAGCAAGTGATAATTATACAATACGCACATGAATCCGAAAAGTCAGAGGTGCGTGCCTTGGGTTCATACTCGACACCTATGACTTGGCAGTCCGACGGTCACACCACTAGGCTCTCACTGTTGTAAACGATAATAAAGATCGCAGAAAAGACCCTACTAGTATATAATATGAAGTTAAACGGTATATTGAAGCAATGATCAACATGCATTACATGCTCGTTTTCACACTACCGTCATAATGTGTCCGTATTAATGTAAGTAAATGTATACTAAGTCGAGTCATTCACTTAATAGCTGGCTCGAGATCGCTCACACTTATGAGATCTTGTATTCAATCCATGATCAAGTGTGTTAAATGTGATTAGATTTTCTGTTTAATAATTAAGGAGATTTAAGAGGGGCTTGTGGATAAGTAATAATAGCCGCACGGGTCGCTACGCTTGCCGCGGTTGGTCCGTGGATGGGTGACCATCTTTACATACCAAGACCCTCCGTGCCTCGGAAAGCACGTTAAGCCATTGATCCCGGCTGTCATTTGTAGATCTTTGACAGTTGATACGGGTCGTCAGAAGCCTGAAAGTCTGACAACTAGTCATACCAAGGGGTATTGTATTATCCAGTAAATAGGTTGTGGACGTCAGATAGGTAGTCGCTTCATGTGAAATACAGGTATTCGGCTGCATCCGGTTAGACTGAAAGCCGACTCCAACATAGTTGGGAAAAGGCTAGGCAGATTGATCTAAGTTTAATATTATTATTATTTAATACTTCAAGCACAGAAGGCTGGGCAGGCTTAATGCCATAGGCATTTTCTACCAGTCAACCTTTGGGTGTGAATATTGATGTATCGTATCACAAACGAGAGTGGAGGCCCAGTGGTAACAGCCGCGACTTATGAGTTGTTCGTCGTGGGTTCGAACCCATGCATGCGCTTTACTTTGTGTAAATAATTTCATCACCACTGCTCTCAAAACCAAAATTTCGATAACATGTGATATCTCTTAACCCGCACTGAGCCCGCTTGGTGGATTATAGCCCACTCCTCTCGAAGAAAGGATTTCTGTGTCCCAGCAGTGGGAACATTATAGGCTGATTATGCTATACATACAGTTTAGAAGAACAACGCGGTCGCACAGACAGACACGAGAAGCTACTTTAATAAATAATATATATAGAATCTAATTTTGACATTATTGTTTCGGTTGCCATATTGTTTCGTAACAAAAACAAATTGCCCACTTCACGCAAGCAAGCTAAAAATTCGAGAATTCCTTCTGGCCCTGTATTTACGTTGTAACAAAATATGACAGTCGATTTGAAGACATTGTATAAAAGTAAAAAAGCTATTATTCCATACAGTAGCCCTTACGTTCGCCCTGCGGAGGAGAACACTGCAGCATTTTACTGGCGGAGAGAAAAGTGTTCTGATTTATTTGTCAGTAATACATACATACACATACATAAACTCACGCCTTCTTCCCATGGGGGTAGGCAGAAACTACAGAACGCCACCTGCTACGATCCTTACATACTCCTTTTGCCTCGTTTACGTTCATACATCTGGTCATACACTCCCGCCGATTACGAGTACTACGCACTTGGCCTTTCTGAAGAACATCACCAATAAGGTCAGTATATGTCCTTCTAGGGCGTCCCCGACCGGCCTTTCCTTTCACATCAGCCTTGTAAATACGTTTTTTTAGTCGCCTTTCATTCATCCTCTCAACATGCCCAAACCATCTCAGTCAGTAATATAGTAGACAGTGGTGTGGTGGTGGTGGTGTAGTCAGTGGTATAGTGTGTAGTGTATTTGTCAGTAATATCAAAGTATTTTGAATTAGCTTCAGCCAGCAGCTTCATTTGCGTGATATCTTTTTAAATTATAGCCCATGTTACTCACCGATAATGTAGCGTTCTATCGGTGGAAGAATTTTTATAATCGGTCCATTAGTTTTTGAGTTTATTCGTTACAAACAATTTTTTTTTTATTTTTTATAATGTGAGTGTAGATGACAAGACAAAAGACATGCTTTTTGTACAGCCATCTGATAGCCTCCTCCAAAATTATAATAAAAATGGAAGTAAGGACTAGCCATTGTCGCTTCAAATGGTGAGTTGATGACTGCAACTCACAAGTAAGTACAAGACGACACGTCACATAAATTAGTAGACACTTCCTTGCTGAACTAAGGCTATCCTATGTTCTTTTATGACAGGCAATAAAACTCTTCTTATTGCTAACCTTTTGAAGCAATACTCTTTACGACAAGCCAATAAACCTTTCAATAATTTAATATAACCTCAACCGGATCCAATCAACGGTTACGATAATAATGTCCACACCTTCCTCAATCTTTTTAACTAGTCAAAAACATATTAATAGTCGCGTCAAATTGCAAAGCCTAAACTGGAGCATATTATTAAAATCTATTAGACTCAATAACACTTTAGTGTGCGCCTGTACCGCTGTACTGTGATTATTACCAGTTTTTGTGGAGTCCACAGACACGTGGGGCGATGAAATTATGATAATCACAGCTGGTACCAATGGAAGCCACCGGTTTTTAGGGTACCTTTGGTGTAAATTCTGTAGGAAATTGTTATTGGTACGCGATCGCGCGGCAAAGCATACCGGCCTTTCGATAAAATTCGAATTTGTGTTCTATACATATTAAGGGTAGAGTTTTTAAAGTCAACTTACATAAAAATATTACATACCTACTTCATAAAAAAAAGTGCTTCAAGGACCATTTATTCCTTATAATTTTTAAAATTTCGTAGGAACTGTTTTCTAAGGAAAAATTTCATAATTCCAGGGTACAAAACAATATACTTCACAATCATTCCTTACGGAACCCAACCACAACAAACGAAAACAGTGGCACAATGTAATAGTAGTTTTTTCAAAACAATAATTGTCGCCGGCATTCATCAACATCTGGTCTATTTGGCCCATCAACATCACGCATACGTTTCAGTATCACCAACTTACAATGAGGGAAATTTGAGACCAAAGTGAGGTAGAAAAAGCGATTGTAGAAAGCGGAAAAGCGGTTCATAAGTGTCCGAAAATACTGAGAAGAAAAATTGATAGATAATGGATGACAATAGACCATTCCCCCATTTAATAGACCGTTCCATTTCCTTGAACTACGTAAAGCTATCCTACGTATTGAACTACGTATAGCTATATATATGTTCTTTTCTGTCAGGCAACAAAACTTTTCATAATGCTAAGGGGTGGAATGGTCTACTTTCATTTATTTTCATAAATAACTTTGAAAATATTTATTTAAAAATTTTATAACAAAATATTTAAGATCCTCATAATAAGTCTTTTCATTTGATATGACACACTGTATTATTTATTTGCTTTGTATTATTTCACTTGTATTTATTTATTTACGTTACACGTCCGTGTTTGGGTTACAGAAATTTATATGGGTTGCCGGTCCAGTAGAGAAAGAGGAAATTGGCTGTGACAGACGGACATACAGACACACGAGTGATCCAATATGGGATCCATTTTTTCATTCGGATGTACGAAACCCTAAAAGAAGTGTTACTTACACTTTTTTTACTCGGCAAAACGTTCTAAATCTTGACGTTTTTCGCGTACAAGAAAATTGACATTTCACACTACAAGAATTTTACAAGTTTTACAGAAGTAATGTATTTATTTTTACATAAATAAATCCAAGACTTGGCAAACCCACATTAAGTAACAAGTAGTATTATGATGAACTGGTATTATTTTAAAACTTGATGAAACAAACATAATTAACAATTTTGTTCCATAAAATACTTGTCGTTTTGTTTTTGCGAAGATTGAATATAAAATCTTATTAGCACCCATTATGCATCTTTATTGAGGTTTTTTGATTTGACTTGATAATCTGGCTATCAAATTGAATAAAAATGTTTTATGGTCTAGTTGGACTGCAATACTTTTAGGCAAGGATAATGCCGAGTACAGTTTAAAACGTAACATGAAATGTAACGCAACAACTATTATGTAATGCAATGTGAAATGTAACGCAACAACTATTATGCAACATGAAATGTAACGCAACAACTGTTTATGCAATAATAAATGTAACGCAACAATTTACGATGCAAATCAATATGAAATGTAACGCAACAACTAATTATGCAATGCAACATGAAATATAACACAACAACTATTTATGCATTGCAACATGTAATATAACGCAACAACTAACGGGTGTTACATTTCATGTTATGTTACGCCAATCTATACCCGACATTAGGTAAATTCAAGACAAAACAACACCAATCTTAGACTGAAGTCTAATTGCATTATCTAACCAAATATATTTTATAGCCATTATCTTTTTGCCAATTCAATTTTGATCTATCTATACAAATAAAGTAAATTGAAGTATCTGTTTGTAATGTCAAAATAACAGCTTTTTACATAATGCTTATGAAAGTATATAACGGTACCTATAATAGAAAATACAATTTAAAAATAAATGTCTGGCCTTTCTATCTTTCTGTTTGTTCCAGCTAATCTCCGAATTTTCACTGGCAGATTGCTGGTGATATAAGGAGTAACTTAGGCTACTTTTATTTTAGGAAAATTATTAGGGGCTAAAGTCGCAGGCACGAAAATAGTTTTTTATCACACCTGCTCTGAAAATACATACTAATTATACCAATTAGAGGGAAGAAACGCCTTTATCCCGCCCTTCAAATCCTTTCATCCCAAGGTATGGAAGTTTGTATGAAAATCCTTCCGACCCAAGGGTGGGAAGTATGTATGAAATTCCATTACATACCCGGTTTTTCTTTTTTTTTAATTTGTCAGCAGTCATACTGCCAAGAGACTTTAACTGTCTACTAATTAAATTTCAAGTAAATTGTTACTGGCCACATACAGTTTTTTTTTTACCAGTTACCAACCTCCTTGGTGCATACAGAAAATTAAAAACGAAATTATTTTTGTATATAAAAACGCGCGGAATCACGGAAGAAGTGGCTGCATGACCTTATGATCTTAGTGATTCCTCGTAGGTCATCACCGCAGCCTTCTTCAAGCCTTCAACTAACTCAAGATGTAAACATGTCTCAAAATATCAAGATACCCGGACAAAATGTAACATCTTATAATAGCTGCACTTTTAATAATTGTACTTTTAACTAAATATAAACATTTCTATGCATTTATGTCCATAATTTTCCTCGTAGGTGTAATAAAAAGCACTATACATCCCTCAGGATAAAGTACAGTTCCATACCTCAAATGGTTTGCGCCCCTCGCAAGCTCGTGGCGCAAATGCCATAATCTCGGTATGGAACTGTCACTTTCTTCCCTCTGAAGTAATGTACTATTACAGCTCTGAATTCAAAAAATTATACACGATAAATCTAATAATTGATGGACATGCAAATTTGTATTCGGAAATGCGATGATTCCCGACGGACATTGAAAATAGTCAGCCTGTACCTACGTATACCTATGTTGCTTATATTATCGCTATCACTTATGACAGTAACCGCTCCATTACTTTAAAAGCACCGATACAAAGTCACACCGTCGCCATTACACGTATGGTATAATTAAGAAAGATATGCACTATTCGTGTTTTTTAACTCGAAACAAAATGTTTTGTCGCGAGAATTATTATTTGTGCGACACAAAGGTGGGAAAGAATATTCCAATTTCATATGATTTTTAGAATAAAAGTCATTTTGGTAATGACTTACCTACTTGTGTTATGTTCTTTAATGTACAAAAGTAACTGTTTTTAATAAGATGTTAGCAATTTTTAGTCGTTTTGCTGTATTCTTGTCGATCTAGAAAATGGTGAACTTATTTTTTTATTTTCTTCTATTTAATTGCAGTGTCATTTTTGCTATATTGTCTGAATGAGCTTTTCCTTGGGGTATCTATAATATGGAATACATTGTAAGACAGATCTGCACTTTTAACCGTGATGGTAGATCAATATCAATCTGCCTAGCCTTTTTCCAACTATATTGGGGTCGACTTCCAATCTAACCGGATGCAGCTGAATACCAGAATTTTACATGGAGCGACTGCGTATCTGACCTTCACAGCCCAGTTACTGGGTAACACGAAACCCCTTGGTAAGACTGGTTGTCAGACTTTCGGGCTTCTGATGACCCGTAACGACTGTCAAAGAACTACAAATGACAGCCAGAACCAACGGCTTAACGTGCTTTCTGAGGCACGGAGGAGTATATAAAAATGGTCATCATTCACGGACCAACCCTGGCAAAGTAACTTAACCTGATGGATCGACCCGTGCCGCTGTCATTACTTAGTCACGAGAAGCTACCAATATAGTAGATAAACCTACATTTTGCCAGTTATGTTTTTAAGTCCCTTGTAATAGGGAGCGAACCTATTGCCATCAACCGTCCACATATCCAGACTCAGAGCTGCTAATGAAAAATTCCTGATAGAAAAACCCAATAACAGTTTGGCGGACCTGGGAATCGAACCCAGGACCTCGTGCTCATCAGTATCACTTGCGACCACTAGACGAACGAGGCAAATTAAATTAATTAATTTAATATTGAGTCAAGGACCTCAAAGTGCAAGCGGTCATCTACAAGAATAATGAGGCAATCTATCAAATTCAGTCATTCCCATAAAATAAAAAATCAATTCAACATTGTCGCTCAACTTAAAAGGCGGTATCTCAGGATTATCTTAAGAGTAATTAAAAAGTATTGGAACATAAAATCGAAAAGCTTTTTAAATTTTAATAGAACAAGTCAAAATGCTACTGTTTGTCAACCATCAATCATTGTGCTTTCAATGAACTAGCTTTTAGCCGTGACGTTGAGTGGATTTTATTTTACAGACATATACTTAATTATAAATATCAAAATGTGGTTAAAATAATTAAAATCACAATAAATAAATGATGTAGGTATAAAGGTGTTATCAGTACGACAATGCTTTGCTTACTCACGATTTTCTGGTGACTTCAAACACTTACTAAACAAGGTTATCTTTTGCCAATGGAAAAGTATTTTTAAGCATACAAAGGAATGCAACCACCTTCCGAATTGGTTAGATAAATGAATTTCAATATTGATTATATTATTAATTATTAAGAGCAAACTTGAAAAATCCGAATTGTTCACCATTTCCTCAAAAAAAACTAGTAAGTTTGATTAGTTCTCCAATGGGGTTGGCAACTGTAAAAGTGGCGCTAACATAGCTTAAACCAAAATAGAAGAATTATATAAGGAACATTTGATTTGACATTGATTTAAATAAACGTATTTTCTTTCTTTTCTTTTTTATTTGACATTTGATTTCATTTGAAAAGCTCTGCTTTCTTTTGTCATAAAGATGCACCTCATTTCTTCAATTTAGCTTTTAACTTACTTCTCTGCTATGTCGAATACATTATTTTTTCACAACATATCTTTCAATATTATTAAAAAAAAAAAAAAAACGCAGTCAACAAGGAAAGCCAAAATACAACACAAACTTGACAGGTGAAAGCTATGCTAGCGCCATCTATCTGAAGTTATCTGAACGACGGCTAACCCCATTGGCAGCACATATTGTTTCGTCACTTGTTTAAGCCACGCTCGTTGTGACAATTTCGATGCTTATCACATCACAAGATCCAATAATGGACTGATCAAAGGATTTTGCGAAGAAGGAACGCAATTAATTCCTTACGCACTAGATACCAACAATTTAAATATTTGTACAAAACTCCATAAAACAGCTAATTCCAAGTAATTGTAGGAAGTACATTTACTCACAATTTCCTGGCCCTAATATCGCCCACATCACAATCAAGCCGTTTATATATTTACTTAGCTAATTGGTAGTAAATCCGACTCGGATTGTTCAAAATGGTCGGCAACGATTTTGTGTAGTAAAACTCATAAACCTCCCTACGCGTCCGTTGTCGGTTAATGGGTTCATGATAAGGCCTTTATGGTCTAATTGGGGATTCAAATGTAGTTCTCGGAACATTTTTTGTCTCAATCATTATTAATTTGAACGCCAATTAGTCAGATGAGGATCTGTTTTGCTGGTTGTTTTTTTTTATATTGATAGTGAGATTTGGATGCTGCAATTGGGGTTGTAACTCGGGTTTGAGTTTTCAAATAAAATTACATATACCTACATTTTTCTCTCTAAAACTCACGCCCAAATACCAAGCCCGCATGCGGTTGACTGCCCGCAAAATTGGCAAACAATCGCAAGCTATGTTTATTTGCGGCGATTATTCGCAAGGGAGTTGTGTCCCTGATGCGCCGCATACGCATGGAGGATGGATCTGGATCTGGATTGCCCAATGATGCGGTCTTGGGCCAGGCTGCATGTTGAACATTCCGGATCCAAACCTAAATTTAGACTAAGATGAAACATATTGTATTTTAATCTTTTTAATGTTTTTATTAATGACTTTTGTAATGTTTATCTAATTGTAATCTTTTAATTAATTATTATTGTATCTAATATTTTAAATTTCACATGTATGCTTATGGACAAGTTTTGAAATAAATGATTTTATTATTATAATTATTATGTCAGTAGTTTGTTAAAAAAAAAACAATTCAATGGTGATTAGATGTAGCTTCAAAATCCAGAAGGCTATATCTATATTCTTTATAAGTTTACTACCACTCTAATAGAGAGGACATTTGGTTGCTTTGTAGTAATAGTGAGATATGGATGGTGCAGTTGGAGAGGCCTTAACTTGACATTAAGTGATTAAAATAAGAGATGAGGCAGACATCTCTAGAAGTATGAGGAACAGGGTGTGAAGTTCACTCATTCTCTATAGAAAGGGGAGCCTCTGACCAGACTGGGGTCGTGTCTGTTGGGCAACTGCCCCACGATTGATGATTCGTTGCGTGGTAAACTCTGCTAGCGAATGTGATGCAGGATTTGTGTGACGTCAGGGGGAGTAAAACGACCGCTTTGGCAGAATCATAATGTTGCTGCTGTTTGTGTATGTGAGTTTAAATGTTTGTAAACACACCCACAATACAGGAGAAATTCCTAGTGTGGGGCAATATTTTAAGAAAACAAAAAAAAAAAATGGTTTCTTATTCTACATGTTTACATAATATAAAATTATTATGAATCACACAAACTGTCACAAATTGACAATTCATAATATTATCTACGTTCAATTCATATTACGCAATTCATCTGTTTAACAGTTTTATATTATAGTGAATAATATTTAAACTGTAGAAATAAAAATAATAAATCTCATTTGTTTAATAAAAACTGTAAAGAAAAATTATCCAGTAAAATTACAGTCTTAATTTTTTCAAGCGGCAATATTTACAAATATGATTCTGTTAAGAATTAAATTGAATATGATTCAGCTAAAATATGTGTCACCGTAGAGGAATTGCTGGGAATTCAGAAAATGAATTGCTTTTAGAGGAATTACTTAATGTAGCCGTTTTAGACCCGCTGGTCTTTTGATGCGTAGTTCGCCACACATCCTAAAGTTACGATTTCCTACAACAACGGTGGCCGCACATAGCTTCTGCAATTTACCGGCGAATGACGTCACTGAAACATTTGGTAGGAAAGTAAGCTGGTGTATTTTCCATAAAGTCAATCCACGTTGCCATCTTTTTCATGACAGCTGTCACTCTGGCCATTGTGTGGCAGCCACCGCTCTTCTAGGAACCCGTAGCTTAAGCTCGCACGCGGTTGGCTCCCCGCAAAGTTGGCAACAAGTGCAATTTTAACTGTTAAAATTTAAAAAACCCCCGACTCAAACATTTCCTCATTTCCCTTTTCTACACCAGACACTGTTCACCATCTATCTATAACCTATTCATTCAGACCATTCCAATGAGCCCAAACACGATATCTGTGCTATAAGTTGGTACGGGAGTTGATAATCCTGCAAATTCCAGGTGATACTGCAGCATCAGTTCAAGGTTCCTATGTTCTTCTAATATCATTGAAGTAACAGAATACCAAATTTTAAATCGTTCAGACCTGTGGAAAATACTCACATCCGTTCATCAACTAGAAAAGAGCTGATAATCTTAAACGACTAAACCGATTATGAAAAAAAACATACCTATAAAACCATTGTTAAAAAACCTGCTTTCAAATAAAGAAAACTGCATTCAAATCGGTTCACCCGTTTAAGAGCTACTGTGCCACAAACAGATACAAATAGCGGGCAAACTTATAAAATCCCTCTTTTTACGTTGGGGGTTAGAAAATCGCAAGCTACACAGTTTGATAAATAAACGGATGAACGGTGATCGAATGTAGCTCTAAAACCCAAAAGGCTATACCTATATTGTTTATTAGTTTAACTCCCACTCTAAGAGTGCAAGGACCTCTTCAGTCAACTTCAACACCGCACTCTGCGACGTATTATTACTTCGGTAGAATCACTCACCAATAAAAAGGATCCTTACTCGTCCCAAAACATAATTTTTCATAACCTAAAGCATTTTGGTTACAAATTTATGGGCCACGGGACCAATTTACCATTGGACAAGGGTATAGTAAATCGTCAGCGCATTATTACGTCATTACCATAATGCAACCGAATTTTAGTTGTATGGTATGCATAATATGACCATTTGTATGTATGAGTTTGTTACATACAACCTAACTTAATAGTTTAAAATTCTGCGCACGATTAGCTTTTTTAACAAGTTTTTTGAAAATGTCTTGTGGTATAATACAAGACATTTTCAAAAAACTTGTTAAAAAAGCTAATCGTGCGTATGTAGTTTGTAGAATGGAATCGACAATGATTTCGGAATCCTTGATACAAAAAATAGGTTTTTTGTCTAAAGCCGAGACCTTAATGTTACTTAACTCGACCTTTGACTTACATAAGTTCCTCTTTTTTGCACTTTTAGTTTCGACAGTTGTGCGACAGTGACAAGAATACCGCTTGGCCAAAGTACGTTTATAGACCTGTGGTAATCTGAAGACAATCTAAAGTTTTTGATTAATAAATCTAAGATAAAATGCAAGTGACACTTATATATACTTGCAATATTTCTGATCAACATGACATGAACCAATTAGGTACCATCCAAAAATATTTTGTGAAATGAAAAGAAATTGTTTATTCTGTAAATGGGATATCGGAATTACTTTTACACGTAATATTAAAAAAAAAAAAATAAGCTAGATGAGTTCGGCGTTTCCTATCTGACTACTCGGAGAATAAAGGCCGAAACAAACGTCGCAGTCTCTTTTAAAGTCCAGATATAATCTTGGTCAGGCCATATGAGGACCATGTAGATTAGTGTCTGAAATGGTCTTTTGAGGAAAGAACCACACAGATTTGAGTGGACCTGTCCAGTCAGCGCAAGCATTTGTCAGTAATCGTGGAGCTCAACTCAGAATTAAGGAGCTCAACTCGACGAACAATACCAAAGAAAGGACATTTGGGTAGGCCGCATAAACTACTCAAACTACCAGACCATTATTAAAACTAGCAGAGAAATAAAATTAATAATAATATCCACACAGCTCTCACATTCACAATAATTAAAATAATATAATATTTTACAAAGTAATCATGCCATTTTGAATATAATTTTCAACAATGTCAATGTGTAGATACATAAAACTGGTATATTTTGATAATTTTACATGTAACAGTGCTTCTGGAAATCAAATCAGGTATACCAGTCCTTCTGGACCGGTAGATTCAATATCAGTGTCACAGAATTTTAGTAACTGTGTTACTACATTACGTGTAGTAACACAGTTACTAAAATTCTGTAACAGACGCTCTAAAACTTCAGTTGTTTATGGTCGAACCCAAGTATTCAGTGAATAGATACAGTACGTGGCAACCTAAGAAAACTTTCTGCTTTCAAATAAGTTGATTCGATCTCTTTGCCAAGCCTTTTCTCAAATATGTTAGTTCGGTTTCCAGTCTAACTAGATGCAGGTAAATACCATTATTTCACATGGAGCGCTGCCCATCTGACCTGAACCCACGCTATACCCCTTGATAAATAAAGACGGCTAAAGATTTATGAATGAGAAGCAGGGACTACCGGCTGAACGTGCTTTCTGAGGCACGGAGGGGTTGCGATATGTAATAGATGGTCATTCATTCACGGACCAACCGCGACAAACGTGGCTTAACCTTCGATCGAATTGTGCGGCTGCTATGATTTAGCCACGACGTGTGTTGAAAATTAGATCCTCCAGTATAAAGGGAATCATGAATAGATCTCATCGGTACGAACTATTCAATAAGCGAGAACGTTATCAGTCTTATTTGAATGGGTAGCAATATGACTGAACAGGTTTTCGTTCAGTAGCAAGGGATGAATCTGGGAATCCTAATTTTAATTCCCATTCAAAGTCAAATAATGTTTACTTTTATTTGATTACTTACACTACTACTACCACCACTTTTTGTATTACTTCATTTTTATTTTTTGGACTTTCTGAACGTAAAAAGTTACAAAAAAAAATTGAATGAATTCTAGCCGCCTCTTCCAAAAGGTCGTTTTCGTATGTAGAAGAATGGGCGAGAAACTCCACCGTTAGTTACTCTTTTAACATGTTTTACAATATATTTTGTATACATTATTTATACAAATTTTACATTCGTCAGGTTCATTTATTTGTACCATATCTTAAACCAAGCCCGTCTGTAACTAGATAGAGAGTTTAAATACCTACATTAATGCTCGCAATTACTAATCAAGCCTGGATCACTATTTGAAATCTAAATTGATATTTCACACCTATTTTTGGTGAAGCTATAATCATTAACCAATCAATGGAATAAGTTCGATATTTTTAACCTTGTGAGGGCGAGATACAAGTAGCAGCAAATTTGCTACATAGGAATTGAGATACATTATTAATTTCGGGTGTGATTAAGTGAGGACAAATTAGAGAGACAGTGCTTTAAGGTTTTTTTTTTTACTGAAAGATAATAAATTGATGTCGTTAGAGCTTCAAGCACTGAATCACAAACATTACAGTACGTATCAACAACCAATCTCAGTGACCATCCCCGGTCCATCCCTGTACAGGATATTACCTGACTGTAATTATTGGGAGGGATTCATTATGACGTTACGTGACAGACACTGAGATTCATTTCATCATCGTATGCAATTTGCTGGGAACATTAAATTACAAGATAGGAGGCCGAAGACCATATGACTCTCGGCTCTGATCGGAGGCAATACAGTCGATATTGACAATCAATTTTGACGAATCCTGTCATTACTTCCCTGCGGCTTCTGTAGACTGTTACTGTAATGAAATGTTTGTTGTCGCAATGATAGAGATAATGTAGAATGTAATGATGATTTTGATTTTTATTCTGTTTTAGTTTGGTACGTGAGGGAATGTAATTTGTGTCTGCAACAAGAATAAAAATGCTAGTATTATTTTTTCTGAAACTACTTTATTAACAAGTGATTATTTTTAACGAACAATTGCAAATAACAATACCATCGGAAACTTTTATGGCACGAGGTACATAGGTGAGTAGAACATCATTAATACAACGTGATCCTTTTGATGTCCCATAACTCTAAGGTTATTATGCTGTAAGTAAAAATAATACAAAAGTCCTAGATATTAATAAAGTCCTGTTACAAAAATATTCAGGGTTATCGATCACACGTCGGCAATCTGCCAAACCAATAACCCTGTATATTTTCAAAGATAACATAAAACTATCACTAGATTCTCGATATGAGTATCTAAGTTTCATTGATAAGTGCGAGTAAGTCGATTTCATTCAAACCAATCAGTCATATTTAAAGCTAAGAAAATGCGACGTTGTCATATTTTTATATGGACAAAAATTGTAGATTTTTTTTTTTATATTTCAAGGGTGTATCACACAAATAATCGTGACTTTGTCGAATTATTTTGTATGAAAATGAACAAAAAAAAATTCAACGCCGGTAGATTCTTTGACATGGTCTCATTAATATCATAGAGATATGGGATATCAAAAGACACAAGTTGTATATTATCTGCTTATATTAAAATTTCATTGGACACGGCAAAGATCTAGTCTTCCCAAAAAAAAAAAAACTGAGCAGCAATCCTTTAAGATTCCTAGAACCACAAAGCAAGGATTCAACGGTGACATTACAATCTAGACTGTAATGTAAGAGAATAAAAATAAAAAGTAAGTCTGTTACAATAACACTCCAATTCTTCCATACCAAAACAATTACACCCAAGAAATAAAATCCTGTCGACCAGAAAAAGTTCAGTTAATCACGCAAATAAATTCGCGGCGATCTTAAACACGGTCTAACGATGTCAAAACATTTAACAGCTAATGCAGTTATGCTAAGTTCTGGACTAGTCATAAAAAAGAACATAATAAAATATAGAGAGGAAGTATCTAATAATGCCCAAGAAGCAGTAAGCTCGAGGCGAAATTGTTATAGCTCTTATTCATCGGAAACTGCCTTAATTTTGGTCAATGATTTTGAGAATGCAAATGCTACTGGTAGTCTCAATCAATGTTCTACCTTATTTGATTACATTGAAGGTTTGCTTTCGGTTGGTTCAGAGTTTTAAGGCACGTTATCCGGTCACCGAGTTTTGCTAGAGGCAGTAATTTATAAATGTTCGTATGGCTGCTTTGATGGCACAAATTAGACAAAGGTACATGGAGGCATCGCTACAGACTTCATTCTTTACTGAATTATGACGGTATTGAAATGTGGCAGGCTTTTTCTGGTAACGGAAAATTGATGATTAATAGTTTCTATAGAGAAAGGGGCTTGTGGCTAAGTAATAACAGCCACACGGGTCGATCGATCAGGTTAAGCTACGCTTGCCGCTGTTGATCCGTGGATGGGTGATCATCTTTACGTACCAAGACCCCTCCGTGCCTCTGAAAGTACGTTAAGCCGTTGGTCCTGGCTGTCATTTGTATATCTTTGACAGTTGTTACGGGTCGTCAAAAGCCCGAATGTCTGACAACCAGTTTTTCCAAGGGGTATCGTGCTGCCCAGTAACTGGGTTGTGGAGGTCAAATAGGCAACCGCTCCATGTATAATACTGGTATTTAGCTGCATCCGGTTAGAATGGAAGCCGACCCCAAAATTGTTGAGAAAAGGCTATGAAGATGTAGAATCATTTCTATAAAAATGTAAACATTATGATTATGAAGTTTGGAAAATGTTCCTTTACTATTTTCTTTCCGTAGAATATTGAAGTACCTTAAAATCTTTGATGTTACCTATTACTTAGGTCAGAATTATATTAAAAAAACTAGCTTCTTCCCGCGACTTCGCTCGCGAGCCTATAATCTTCCACAAGAACTGGGCTATCAAAGACAAATAAAATTTTTCATATCCAACTGGTAGTTCCGGAGATTACCTCCTACATACAAACTTACAAACAAAGTTTAACTGTTTATAATATTATATATGTATATATCTATATCGATGGTGGAAATTTCAAATGTCGTAAGGGACATTGTAATCCCTGTCCCTTACGACATTTGAAATTTATTATTATTTATTATTATTAGTAGGTATATTAGTATAAATATTTCTGGGACAACAGTGAATTCTTTTTGTTTATTTCTTAGTAATCATCAAGAATCACTCATTCATTTCAGATTATAAAATGTTTTATTCACATTATTGTGCTAATAACACTGCAAATAATGGTTTAAATGAAACCTTAAAACCATTATTGCCATTATGGGTTTAACTTACTCTTTATTTGCTGTCATTATAAGAAATAATACTAAAAATGTTTAAGAGATTCCTTTTTTTATGCAATGTTAATTCCCGCCATGTTATTTTAGTTTCGAGTGATATATCAATCAACTCAGCCTATTGCAGTCCACTGCTGGACATAGTCCATGCGCTACAATACCCTACCCTCCGCCTTCCACATCTAGTCTGTCCCAGCAACCTTTTTAAGCTCCCAGCTAGAATGACTGACCATCTAGGCTAGGGGGCGTCCCCACACTCCTGGTATATAGTAGGTACCAACTGCGTAAGATGAGTGAAGTGCCAAATCTCCTCTTAAGATATTCTCATGACAATGATCATACTTATCGACAGGCGGTATCATCCCAGAGCTAGCTTATTTTTAACCGACTTCCAAAAATAAGAAGGTTATATGTTCGTAGGGTATGTATGTTTTTTTTATTTATGTATGTCCACCGATTTCTCCGTCAATTATGTAGCGATTTTGAAAAATATTTTTTTGTTTGAAAAGGCTTCCAAGCTAGTCCCATATAAATTTTATTAACTTTGCTTGGATAGTTTTTGAGTTGGCTTCAATAATACGTATTTTTTTCCCTCTTAGTATGTGGATGATATGTTAAGTTCATGTCACTGTTTTTTACATATGACGTAGTGGTATTCGAATTTGTGTAGGGTAGATACTACAACTAAAAAGTGAAAAATAAAAACATTTTTGCAAAAAAAAAAACAACCGACTTCCAAAAAAAAACACTACAAAGCGAGAAATAACTTTAATTTCGGAAGTCGGTAGCAAAAAACGAAAATTCAAAACCAAAGACACCGACTTCCGGATAGGATCATTTCGTTGTTTCTGTTTGTTATGACCCTTTTGTCAGGGATGCGTAAAGGTATCAAGTTGAAATTAATATCAACTAGCTGCCCGGCCCGGTTTCGCACGGGTAGCATTAAGAACTTATCTACGGCGCATCTAACTACCTACCCTACTTACCTACCTACCTACCTACCTACCTACCTACCTACCTACCTACCTACCTACCTACCTACCTACCTACCTACCTACCCTACCCACCCCTACCTACCTACCCTACCTACCCCTACCTACCTACCCTACATACCCTACCTATCCTACCTACCTACCCTACCTACCAACCAACGTACATACCTATCAATATAACCCGAGATATCAAAATTCATGCAAGCCTAGTAATTTGTGTTAGGATTTATGGCATATATACTGGGATATCATAAATAAAAAATTTATAAAATGCATGCCGTTTATGTCACGTCCTACAGGAACGACGGGAACGGGATAAAAAGTATCCTATGTCCTTCTCCTGGTTCTTAACTACCTCCCTACCAATTTTCAGCCAAATCGGTTCAGCCGTTCTTGAGTTATAAATAGTGTAACAAACACGACTTTCTTTTATATAAATATATAGATTAGTAATTACGTAGGTTTATGGTCCCTTAAAGTTTAAAAAAAGTCAAACTTGTAAGTCAACGCAATAAAAAATATGGCCGCGACATATTTTGATATTCGCAAATAAATTAAAATTTACAGGGTACTTCCCGTTGGACTAGAATCATGAAATTTGGCAGAAAGCAAGGTCTCACAGCACATATAAAGGAAAATGTCCGAAAATTGTTTATTAATAGAATTTGTAGTTTTATCACACAACTGTTTTTTTTGTGATTACAAACTTACATTTGCAGTAGGAGAATTCACAGTGATGTACATTGATGTATGGGCAACAAGTTTTTCAACTACAATGTTAAGTTTGTTTTTAGAATAAATTCATTCCAACTACGGAATCCTTCATTGTGCGTAGTCCGACATGCACTTGGCCGGTTTTTTTTTACTAGGAGGGCAACACAGACCATATACCTAGTAGGTATTAATTATTATGGCCTACCTTATCCCATCTCCATCTTAATAGACAGGATAAAACTCTCAAGACAAAAGCCAACACTTATCCGCCTACGTACATCGAAAACAACCATATGGTCAAACCTATAGTTACTAAAAAAAGAAAACTAATAAATAGACGCCGAATCAGCTCCCAGCTATTACGGTAAAGCAGTACTTAATGTGGAGATACGATTTTTTTTATGAACTCACAATGAGTGGTTATTACTGTGAGATGAAAGCCGATACTTGGGCACGCGCCGAGACTTAGAATTATTTCGGAACGTACGCAGAACAGATGTTATCGCGTACGGTCTTTAGAATTATCGTTTTTGTTTTAATGTATGGTACGGTATTGGGATCAATAATTTGAGTCAAGGTAGGAGTGGTTCGATTTTAGGGAGAGTTTTGGTTTAGGTATGTAAAGTAAAAAGCGAATGTTTTTCCTTTTGAAAGGAATGAGGAAAGTTTTAATTTCCCAATTAAATCTTTTGAGAGGATCATAATGATCATGTGTAAAACCGGGCAGGTGCGTATCGGACTACGCACAATAAGGGGTTCCGTAGTTGGGATGAATTTATTCCAAATGTAAACTTAACATTGTAATTGAAATACATGTTCTCCCATACATTTCAACAGCAAATAGAGCAGTATATGTGCCATTCTTCAGATAGTACTTCAATAGATTCGTTATCATTCTATTTCTGAGCCAGATGGATTCGGGCATACAGCACTAAATTAAGTCTCACAGTTCTTTATAGACTATAATTTTTAAAAACAAAATACCCTTACAAAACCGCAGTTTATTAATATTATCATCAATTTGTATATACAACTACAACAAGTTTGCTAAACTTATGCCAACTATCCACCATTCGCTTATACCTTGCGTGACTTGCCCGCAGTCTTACAATTCTACAGAAATACACAATAAAAAATGTCAATAGGAATGGCGTATAAACAATGTTGGTAGTACAAGTATTATTTAAACTAAAACACTATTGCAAGTAACAATTTGGCCCGCAGTACCGTTGTGGCTATAGATCAGCTCAGGTGTTGTCGGCCTGCGGGCTTTTTGTGTGGTGCAAGTGAGGAGAGCTGTCATTCCTCGTAAAAATGTAATCGTGAAAACTTATATAAGGTGAGCTTGAAGCGAACTGTCATTATTTCTTCATATAAAGGAAGAAGAAGAAAGAAAGAAAGAAAGAAAATACATTTCTTTTGCACAGAGCGTGCGATGTAAGAAATTAGCAGGGGAGTGTGCCAAAAAGGCCCAGTTCAGCAAAAATGCCAGACAGCAATAAGTGTCTGACGCTGGTTTTCAACTGGACCAGAAAGTGTCATGTGACGGATATAAATCAGTTTTATAATGTAACGTGTGTATGCATACCTAAATAAAATAAATTTGTGTCAGATGAAAAAATAAAATAAAATAACGAATATGTAGGTACAAAAATAGTGTGACTGCATAAAATTGCAAAATAAAACAAACAAAGAGCAACAGAATAAATGAGTAAATGAGACGGGCGCATGAAATAAAAGAAAGAAAGAAAGAAAGAAAAAATATGATAGACCATTATTAAATATGTAAATGAAGACATCCTTCCAAAATAAGTCGAAACAAAAAAACCTGCTTTGAACGATGCCAGACTTCCATGTTTCAACACATTGTCATAATTTCGTGCAACGTTCACCTACAGAGATACTGATACATACATACTCAAGTGGGCAGGTACATACATCATATAATTGAGACATTTAGTGTGACCATATCCAGCTTCCGTTGCGCTTCTATAATAGATTTTAAATGGTGGTGGCAAGTTATTCCATACTTTGGAAGCCGCATAACGATAGTTGTCACTGAAAGCGGCTACGGCGTTTACTTTTTTTTTGGGTGAGACATTATCAAATAACTTCTACCGCTCTGGGCGGAGCGGGAGGGCGTGTCAGGCTCTTATTGACTAAAACCCACCCGTGTTCCTTCGG
Organism: Omphaloscelis lunosa; assembly: GCA_916610215.1. Classification (NCBI taxonomy): domain Eukaryota; kingdom Metazoa; phylum Arthropoda; class Insecta; order Lepidoptera; family Noctuidae; genus Omphaloscelis; species Omphaloscelis lunosa. The sequence continues at coordinate 5,221,807 of OU744247.1, forward strand.
TTGCCCTGTTGCCGGGGGCCACGATCTCCCTTTCGGTTTTCTTCTTACCCCCGGCAGGCATCGGCCCTATTGGACCCCGACAATTCTGCTGACATCTCTTTGAGGCGCGCGTGGAACACAACGCGCCGTCGACTCGGGCCTAGTCCTTATCGGACGGTGAGCTACTCATTACTCACCGTCCGCAAGCCCGCGCCTACCATGACGAATTTTGACGTACAAAAGTGCCCATTTGAAATAAATGGTTTGACTTTGACTTTGTCTGATACTAGGGATTGACACTATTGATAGGTCACTTCACCTAAGTTCAAGATGACATTTTTACAGAATAGTTCGGCAGAAGTGAGACGTTGCTTATGCTGGGGCTGCATCTGCGTCTATCGTGACGAAGCTTCGCACAGTGATACGATACACGCAGATGTGACCAACTTTATCGGTTATCGTCGCGATTCTTCGAGCTGCGTAGCACTTATTGCGCGGGTGGCGGTACTTAATGAACATGGCGCGTAGTCAGACTATCGCTGGTCATTTCGACTGTTGTTTCCGGACTGCGTTGACGCTCTGTCGAAATAATGGAGAGCTATCTTGGATTATAGCACGATAATTTGTTAAATTGACCACCGCATTAGCCCGGTAACTTTTTAGCGACCAAACATACGAAGCTTCGGCACGCATTGCTTTGTCACGACAGACGATACACATTTTTGAGTAGTAGTTTCTTCCTCAGATCACAGCAGCTATGAGAGCATTGATAAGTGAAATTATTTCAGGGAATGATGCTTGTTTTATAACACGTAAATCTGGAAAGAACTATTTTTACTAGGATTATTATAATAATATTAAACACAAGTTTCCGCGAGCGGCTTTGCCCACGTATCTTCTTTATTTATAACTTATGTTACTCAGCGATAAAATAGCACTCTACGTACATAAAGGTGATAGAATTTTTAAAATCGGTTCATTCTTTTTGAGTTTATTCATTGCAAACAAAAGTACGAATCTCTTTATTAAATCTCTTCTCTTTATAATATTACTGTAGATAATTATTACTTTATTTTGACTCGTCACACGAATGTGGGCACTCAACGATAGTAAGCCCAAGTAGGCACGGGCGATTTTGTCCTGCGGCATTTTTTTTTCGCATACTGAATTTTCAACGCTCTGCTTAGCGCCGAGAGTTTAAAATCCAACAGTGTGTCTTTTTTACGTGCTGGGATCCACTTTGTTAGATTTTCAACGCTCGGCTCAACACTGAGAGTTGAAAATCCAGTGCGCGATATAATCCCGCCGCGATGTTTTTGCGTCCGTGCGGACGTGGGCTAACACAGCTTGTCTGCAAATAAACCTGTCTGCACTAAATAAAGCCGAGTTAAGGAAGCATTTTATTGATATCGTAAACGTAGAGTGTAGTTTAAGAGCCTCCACGAGTGACCAAGTCTTCCGGCTTATCTACCCTAGGTTATCAGCTATGCAATCAAACTGGCGACTTATTTCTACGACCAGAGCTTACATTTTCCAAACTAATAGCTTTCCTACTAGAAAGAAAGAAAGAAAAATATTTTATTTGGGACCTGCATAGGAAATACAAACGGTAATAAAAAATGAGAAACAAGCATTTTAAATTAACAAACAAACAAAAATAGTAACGAACTGTGCAAGGCCAAAAAGGCTCCTATCTCAGCATAATGCTGCGATATTTAAAAAATAAATACCGCAGTGCTGGTATTCTAATTGGGCCCGCTGTAATGCCAACGACACACCTACGGACATATGAATCCCACTAGGGCATTACAAAATAAAAATAAAAAACGTGTGCGGTCGGGGGACCCCCGTCAGAAACGAAGTTCTTTCTCACGTATGATTTAAAACAAAACCAAAATTATTGTAGCCGCCTTCTTGGATTTACATTTTGACCTCATAACGGCTTTAGTACCCTCGAAAACTAAGAAACCGAAACCAATGACGGAAAAAATTGAAAATTCTCACGGCTGCCATCTTGAATTTACATTTTGATCTCACTACCGACTTTAGCAGCCTCGAAAACTATGAAAATGACACCCATGACGAAAATTTTGAAAACTTTCGCACCCGCCATCTTAGATCTACATTTCGACCCCACTATCGGCTTTTCCACTCTTGTAAACCATGAAACCGATACCCATGATGAAAAATTTGAAAATTTTCAGAGCCGCCATCTTGGATTTTCATTATGACTAAATTCACACTTTCTCTCTCTCTCTCTCTGGCATTCAGTGTACTTGGGGCGATGTGTACAATTTTATCTCACGATACTGTAATCACTTTACTCTTTTCTTTTTTTCTGCCGGCGTTCTCTTTCTCTCTTTTTTCTCTTTGAATTAGAAGAAGACAATCGCAAGTAGTAACACTTTTTAGCGTGACGATTTCTGAAAGTTTACAAGCCGCGTTAAAGAACTATATTCCAATAAAATAATAATAAAAAAATATATAAAATAAAATAATAAAAATCAAAACTATTGTATAAATTATAAGAATCGACGCACGCCTGAAGCGACGTTCCAACATCACTTGTCACATACCCAACTTTTCGAATAAGTACACTTTCCAAAACTGCTTTTCGTGTATACCTTGGACCACTTCTTAACCAAATGGCAGGTGAGATCCTACCTTATACTAACCACCACGCCCGTCCATATGGAAGAATAAATTTGTAGTTGTTGGCTAAAATATTGGTATTTACGGTTTACGATGCCCACACTGTCAACAGATTTATGTATAGACATGTATTTATGAGGTGTATGTCTGTATATTAATAGTCTAACCTTAAAAACGTAGGCCAAATTTTAAGCCTATATTGTATTACTAGCTTTTAGTTTCACTCACGTGGAAGTTGGAAACTATCCCACGGGAACGTACCACCGGGATTAAAAGTATCTTATATACTAACCCAGGTTATGGTCTACGTGAGCCGAATTACATCCAAATCCATTCAGCCGTTTATGCGTGAAAACGTAACAAAAAAAAAAACTGGCACTCCGGGAGTGCCGACAGAAGTGAAAACTTGAAAAAAAATCGGCACCACGGTAATCAACGCGTTGATGTCTTTGTCTTTTACTCCACGCACCGCGGCAATCAACGCGTTAATGTATTTTACTCCATGGTGTTGGTAAATTGCGTTAGAGTGTCGCGAAATTAATGGTTTAGTCCCATGTCAAAAATGCCCAATGCGCCTAAAGAAGTTTTCACTTAAAAAACAAACAAAGTCACTTTCGCATTTTTAATGTTAACTGGGATATAGTTAGGATTCGTGCATCGCAAACGGATCCCTATATCCAAAAATGGTTTCACAGATTCACAATTTTTTTGAAGGGGATAGAAAGGAAAAAAAATCCCCACTTTACGTGTAGGGACCTCCCCTACCAAAAAAAAATGCTCTGATAGGATGCTGAGATAGGAGCCTTTTTGGCCTCGCACAGGTCGTATTTTCCTTTTTTTTTTTGTTAGTCTAGAATGCTCCTTTTTTATTTTTGTTAATGTTTGTGCCTTTTTTTTATTATGTTTTGTATTTCCTGTGCGTGTCCCAAATAAAATATTTTCTTTCTTTCTCTTTTCTTTCTTCATAATTTTATTTTACCACTTTGTCGGCGTGATTAATATGTATACCCATGCCAAATTACAGCTTTCTAGGCAGTCTCGGAGCTAGACCGCGGACAGACAGACAAAAAAAACTAAAAGGGTTCCTTGTTGACTACGGATTCCTAAAAACTATATTCACCAAGCACGATCCTCATTAAAAATATTAATTAGGTACCTACTTGCAAAGTAAGTAATTAATATCAATAACGAATTTGACTTTTAAATAAGGATGCCATTGCAGTTTTAAGCTGACTACTCCCGGTCCGGACGGACAGCATCCGTTCACGAGTTTGATGCATGAGTCAGCATTGTTAAACTCAACCAACCATATTGGTTTTATGATGCTGATGTGCCTTATGATTTTTTGTTTTATGTGGGCACTCTGATGTATTAGCATTTTTGTTGACCGGTATAAAATTATGTTTAGGACCAAGGACCAACGACCAAACTTCGATCAGATTTTAAGTTTCATATTTCTATTGACTAGGAAAGGGGTTCCGAAACTATTTCAGTTCGCGACGCACTTGCAGGTTTAATATTTTGTCTCGGTGCCCTAGCTAGTCGAAATAGGGGACAAAAATTTAAACGTCCACAACGTCAAAATGAAGCCGAGTTTGACACAAGAATACATTCATTATCCATCAGGTTAAACTACGCTTGGCGGGGTTGGTCTGTGACTGAGTGACCATCTTTACATACCAAGACTTCTCCGTGCCTCGAAAAGCACGTTAAGCCGTTGGTCCCGGCTGCCATTCGTGGATCTTTGACAGTCGTCAGAAGCCCGACAGTCTGACAACCAGTTCTACCAAGGCGTATTATAACCCAGTTACTGGATTTTGGAGGTCAGATAGGCAGTCGCTCTATGTAAAATGCTGATATTCAGCTGCATCTGGTTAGGCTGAAGCCGACCCCAGCGTAGTTGGGAAAAGGTAAGGTAGATTTGGCAACTTAGTCAATGTGAGGCGTGAGCTTGATGATGTCCACACATTTATTAATTTTTCATCGCCTCCCGGCGCCCCTCTTTACTCTCTACAGCGCTCCAAGGCATCATGACGCACAGTTTGGGAACCCCTGGACTTTTGAATTTTGGTAAATATTCTACATTATTATCAACAAAATGTCCATTATTCTTTTTATATCAATACACACGAATTATGGACATTTTTTTAATAACTATGTAGATGTAGGTAAATGTTGATGGCAATAGGTTCGCCCCCTATTACATTGGACTTAAAACATAACTGGCGAAATGTGGGTGAACCTGCTACAGGGACACCTCTGCCTAATCCTTCGGGGAAACAAGGCGTGATGTTATGTTATGTATGTAGGTAAATAAAGTCTTCAGTAGGAGGCGCCTACAAAATTAATTAGATGATACCATCATAAAAATACCCCAAATTGTTTATAAATTAATAGGCCCCAATATTAATTAATAGATCTATATGTTACGATCAAACATTCAAATAATTGAACAAAAAAAGTTTTAATTGATTCAATACCGGCGCACATCTTTGATGATGAACATTAGAAATCAATTAATTGAATGAAATAATTCGCGTAAAATCATTATAACTGATCGTTTCAATTAAAAAGAGAGTGATTCAATTCTATGTTACATGAAAATAGATTCCACTTTCGTTTATTTATAGAATAATATCTTTTAAATTCTCAAGCTCATATTGATCAGAAACTCTTGGTTGATTATACCACCTTTTTGTGGCCACCTACGTAGGATTTAATCTTTTATATATTTCCGAATTTGGTAAAGAGATTCTATCTTATCACCGTACCGTTCAACTATAATATTTGATTTGTTACGATGCTGTTGAGGATCTTCATTACAGATAGGCATCGTCTAAACTGTAATTTCTCACTGAAATTAGATGTGTTCTTATTGCAATTTGATGTATTTGAAATAAAACAGGAAAGTCCGGTTCGGCATCGCACAACCTCCTAGGAGGTCCTGCGAGATGGCAATCACAAAACAAAAATGCGTTACAGAGCTACGGCGGCGCGCTGGTTTTCAGCGATAGCCGGCGTTGACGTAATAACATCAACCGGTGCAGTATAGAAACAGATACCTAGAACTAATTTAAAATACACAGTAAAAGTAGATGAATTTCAATATTTTTTTCTGCTTGGCGTCTTATTGAGAAATTTTACGATGACTAAAAAATGGTGAAAAACATGTTTATTTTCAATTGAGGGTAGTTTTTTCCACAACTATTATTTTATGAGGACGCCTAATTACTTCCAATCATTATGGATTTTTTTTCATCGCGATAGATTATTTAGTTTTAAAGTTACACCGTTTTAGTTTTAAAGTTACCATTTTTTTTAATTCCATAAAAAATATATAAAAATATTCAGATTAGTTAGAGTTTTTTTTTTCTGTCGATAAAATTATGCATAGATTCCCTCATTTCGATATGTGCACATTATAAAGATGTGAGTCTGTACAAACACAATATTTTTATTTGAGCACCTCTTGCTTTAATAATAACATAACATAACATCACGCCAATAATCCCCGAAGGCAGAGGCAGAGGTGTACCTATATTACACCTACATTTCGCCAGTTATGTTTAAGTCCCATGTATTAGGGGGCAAGCCTATTGCCATCAACCGGGCACAAATCCAGACTCCGAGCTACTACTGAGAAATTACTGATGAAAAAATGAATGAAAAAACACATTGCCCGACTTGAGAATCAAACCCAGGACCTCATGCTCAGCAGTAGCGCATGTGACTACTTGACTAACGAGGCAGTCTAATATTAAGTCTGAGTTTAGTCTTAATATTAAGCATCGCACAATTAAAAGTTGACAAGTATGATGGTGATAAGTCTCCGAGGCTGAAATGGGACTTGGCGGGTCACACCTATAGGATGCATCAAAACAAATGTGCCAGGGTCGCTACGACCTGGACTCATACCTGACCGACTGGCCGTAGAAAGCACAACATAAGGAAGACTGTAAAAGTTTGGGGGAGACCTTTGCCCAGCAGTGGGACAAAATAGGTTAGCAAAAAAAAGTATGAGGTTAGTGCACAGAAATTCGGAATAATGCGAAAATCAGTCAAAAGTAGGCTACTTTAGAAAAAGCATTAGAGTAAAGGTGCTGATAAACTTGAGACTGGTAATGAGCATTTTAGTAAATGTTACATTACAGAAAAATAAACGGGAGCGTTTTAGCGAGCATTGTAGCGAGCGTTCTATCGAGCATTCTAGCGCAAGGACAGTAAATTAGCTTCTAGCTTTATGCCGAGCCGAGCCATTCTGACATCTTCGCGAAGAATATTTTTTTGACAAGCATTGACTAGAGCATTCGCTAGAATTATCGTGAAAATATTCGTTGCGATGTTTGGCTCTATGCTTGGCTCTGTTCGTTGTTCAGTTCGACAAATTTAAAAACGGCGAACGCTCGATGTTTTGTTACAAGTGATTTATCAGCACCTTATTAGGAACCGCAACCAGAGTCTATGCTTGTGTTTAGCTACCGACAAAAGTCAACGTGTTTAACATTAACGGTTCCTGAAATTACATAAACGAAAGCACACAAACACAAGTAACTTAGTCGCTAACGTTTTTATTATACCACTTTTAATGCAAAGTAATAAATCAATACATTCTCTAAGATAATCGGAGCGGTAAAATTCCGGTTGTGTTGCGTAGGCAGCCCGTAATTAAAGAAAACGTTACCAATATGAAATCGATCACGGTGACGCCGCGCCGTGTGCTTGTTTTATGTGTTTACTTTTATTATCATTTCTTTGACGGTGATTAGGAAGTGTATTTACTCTTATAGAATGTAGGTGCCGACTAAGATCGGTCGCTTTTCGTCTTGTGCAAGTTACAAGGGGAAAAATGTTTTCGAATGCAGCTTAATCACTTCTGTAGAAGACTTAAAAAAAATGTAAACTTGATATTTTATGATATTCCTTATTTGTTAATCATATTGTGCGGATTTCTTTATTCCGAATGCATTTATTAAAATTTACGTATCAATCAATTATGACTGGACGACATAGAAAAAAAATGCATAAATACAACGACGCGGCATTTTAGTAGTCCATTTACTAATTGAAATCATTGATTAGACATAATTACAGTTTACGTCAAATGATTTACAACTGTCTTACATTCCAAATATCTGTACCTAATACGCTCATAAAATCGGCATAATTAAAAAATCTAGACCGAAAAAAACAGTAATCAGAAATAACGACCAACAAATCGTTTTAAAGATATTAATTATAAATAAACAGTAAATCATTTGAGGGAAATAGGTGAAAAGGTGTTGTATACTAATAAAATAATTATCCTCTACCTACCATTGCTTGAAGTATGTATCATTTGGCAGGCGTGGTCAGTTCACACGAATGTACGATTTATGTTACTCTTAAAACTATTAAGAAACTTCAAAAATCATGCTAATACGACCCAAAGAATGACTGCAAAATACACCGCTGGCTCACAAAAATACAACATGAAAACTCCTGAACAAAACCGGCAACGGATTATGAAAAGCTCTCAAGGAAAAGTATCGTTTCATAGCGACAGTGTTAAGGTAGCTTTTGAGTTGGTAGCACACAAATGTTGTTCTGATATTATTTTTTGCTAAGAAACCATTTCCTGTCGGAATCAGAGAAAAGGATCGTAAATTATATTCGTTTGTACAATATCGATATTTTTATGTAGCTTGACAACAACTTTAAAATTTTATTTTGCAACATGTTTTGATGGAGTGTGTACGGAATGAGGCTTTACGATTTAATTTACTTGGTCCAACAAATAAGTACGACATGGGAGACTGTAACGCTGTCCTGGCTTTTTCTTCGTCGGAACAAGCTAGTACAATGTACAAGTTGGCATTTTTTGTTTTAAAATAAGTAGGTAGTAAGAACAGTAATGTTAGAAATAAAAAGTGTCTTTAGGTTTAGTTATTTTGCTGATGTTACAGGGCGATGTTATCGCTCAGCGATAAAGCCCTTAAAATAAAGATTAAAGAAAAAAAAAAAACTACTAACTATTTATTTTTGGTATGATTTTCTGGAATAGTACACTATAATTAAGATAAATGTAATAGTACTATAATTTATTATTAAGATAAATGCAAGGATTTCGTCGAAAATCACATCATCATTCTACACATTAAGGAAATTCCATTTATTTAGATTTTTTTTTTTCATTGAATTGTCTACACACTGCCACCACCATCACTAAATGGGACTGGTCCACGAAAATTTGTTTCTAGGCACGTGGGGTTCCCGCCGCAGCTGCAGTCACCGCTGGCTCGCTACTGTACCAGCAGGGCCAAAAGCTCACCAACTATTTGGGGAATCACTAACAGTAATCGCCTAACTCTGGTATATGGGATGATATTTTTTCACTCCTCAACATTAAAACATAAGCTAACTCAAATCTCCTTTAGGTCGTGGTCCGATAAGGACCAGGCTCGGGTCGACGACGCATTGTGTTCCACGTGCGCCTCAAAAAGATGTCAGCACAACTGAAGGGGTCCGCTAGGGCCGATGTCTGCCGGGGTTGCGGGAAAGTCCGAAAGGGTTACCGTGGCCCCTGGCAGCATACAGGCAACTGAAGGAACTTCAGGTGAGTTTTAGTCAGTAAGAGTAGGAGAGAGGAGAGGAGCAGGAGAGAGTCTGACTTGCTCTCCTGAGCATGTCAGACTCTCTCCTGCTCCGCCCAGAGCGGGAGATGTTATTTCATAATTTCCCAAACAAAAAAAACAAAAAAAAAATACATCATAATGCGTACATTACCACACAAATTATCAACACACTTGTCCATCACTTCGACAGGTTACAAACTCCATTCATATCTAAAACTCAACAAAAAGCCGAACTAATCCATCTTTCCTCACAATAGGTCTAATTGAACCACACTGTTCCATTGGACCACTGTACAATTTGGACCACTGTTCGCTACCATTCCGAATAAAAGGGTGAAGGAATAAAAAACGGGACAAAAGGTGTTATAGAGTAAAAATTACCAGGCTGTTATGAATATGTATGTATCATTATGGTACGGAACATATGCGCGACACATGTTCAATGGACCATAAGGTCTTATTGATACGAATATTTTATTTATTCATCGCCTGATAAAAATCGTAGGTGAGTTTTTGCTGCAGATAAATTATTAGATATTTTTTTAATGTTTGGCAGGTACCATGTTGCTACTATGTTTGTTTAAGAATCTACCAATCTTGGGTAAAGTCAAGAATAACAACGTATTTTTGCTTGTGTCATTATTATTGTCATTCGATGTTACAAATAACTATGGCAAAATCAAACTGGTTGCTAATTTAATTGTCTAATTAATTATTATAACATTGATTTTACATTCTGTGATTATTTGAACTCACACAATGACTTATTAGTATTACTTGTAATTTTTTAGGAATATCGTTTAGGTACTTTTACAATGCTTGTAAAATGTGAACACCATGTATCCATCACATTATTATTTTTCTGTCATTGCTTCATTTTTAATTATTTTTACCTATTGTGATATAGTAATCTTATTCCAGGTGCATCGTCTTCACGTAGAATTATATAATTAATGTATACAAAATATTATTAAACATTTTAAAAGAGTAACGGTGGAGTTACTTGCCCATTCTTCTCCATACGAAAACTACCTTTTGGAAGGGGCGATTAGAATCAATTCTATTTTTTTGTAAATTTTGACGTTCAAAAGTGCCTTTTATGTGCCTAATTGAAATAAATTATTTGACTTTGACTTTGTGGAGTACAAATCTTGAGTTCAAACGTATTTGATGATGTGCTTATAAATAAGATGACCCTACTAATGTTGGGAATTGGCAATTCTGTCTCATTGGTTACATTAACAATGAATGTTGGCACCCAAAAGTGTGATATTCATGTTAAAACATTGTTTTCCATACATATAACAAAATAGTAACAAAGTCAAAACTGTACATAGAATATTTTTGAAAAAAAAAAGTAATTGCTACGAACGTGTGGGAACGTGTCTGATGCCGAATATATGTTTTTTAGAGTTTTTGTCCGTTTCTCCGTTTGTCTGGATGTATGTTCTGTATTAGCACAAAAACGGCTGAACGGATTTGGATGAAATTTGGCAGACCTAGTTCCTGGATTAACACATAGGGTACTTTAAATCCCGGTAGTACGTTCCCGTGGGATATATGTCATGTATGTCTGTTTTGTGTTTTCGGATGTGTTAACCGCGGACCATAGGACCAAAAATCCTCTAACATTTAAGCAGAAAATTTGATCCTAAGATGCGGCTATTTAACGTTCGTTGCAACAACCACAAAACTATTTCAGTATCGGATGGTACTTTACTTTTTACTCCATGGTTGGTTGGATGCTGGAAGCGTGCGCACCCCGGCTTAGGGCCGTCACGCAGCCGCGTGCCCAACACCGCACCTTGCTGTGTTTCGCGTTTTTTGTTCTATAGATAATAGTGTCGGTTTTTGGAGTGGTTCCGTGGATAAACTTGTACAGAAGAAAATAACAAGCTTCCTTCTTTGAATTGGTTTTAAGCTCCAGTACTATCGCTGTTCCTACAAACGTGAAATTATTTTTATTTAGTGACAAGTCATGACATTTATACAAGCATATTTTTTTTGCCTTTTCAGTGGTATCCACTTCCCCTAATTGTCCCTTTAGCTTAAGATCTCTGAGCCATATTAAATTATTTTTTGTGATTAATTCGTACTGCAAACACACATGGGCTAAATTCGTTGGTATATTTCATGATCACTATTTCACTACCATTGTATTCATAAAAATGGTGCTTTCACCAATGAATTACGGAACACCAAAGATCACCCATTGAACGGTGACGAACGGAAATTTTGTGGTCCTGGCACGAGCGGCGTAAATGACTCGGAAAAAAATCGTTACGCCGTATTCCGGACACCAAAAAGATCGTGGTTACGATTTAATTTGATTTTTGTTGAATTCATCGCTTTGTCGTAGGTCTTTGGTTGAAAAAACTATGACTATATCCGATCGGTTCGGTATAGTATCGATACCAAGGTGCACTTTTTTATGTTTAACTAGTTTCTGCCCGCGACTTAATCTGCGTGACAAAGTTTTGCTCGGCTCCTAAGAGTCGTAGCGTGATGTTATATAACCTTCCTCAAGAATTGGGCTATCCAATGCAAAAATATTTTTTCAAATCGACTGGAAGTTTCGGAGAGTTGTTTGTTTCTAAGTTTCTACGTAGGGGGTATCCCTACATTCAAACTTAAAAACAAGCAAATCAATTTTATCTTTTTATAATATTGTAAAAAAAACCTGTATAATGTATAATATACATTATACAGGTTTTTTTTGTCTTGGAATTTACTCATCATTATGAACAACTTTTACTATGGGACAGGCGATAGAAATATCAGTTTTCAACAATAAGCAAGAGATTCGAAGCTCTAGTTTTATAAAAAAAACATTCATTACCTTTTTTCTAAAAACTATATTTTAGCTCAAATTGAATAACTAAAACAATGACTCGATCAAAGAAAGGAGGGCCAGAAAAATAAGGTTTGAGGTTTTGGACAGTTGGTGCATCCGTTAGGCCAGAGGAAGTTTGCTTCTAATAAATTATCGAGTGTGCAACTTGTTCCACCCCATTGTAATACACTGAATTAGCCGGGATGTGGCTCGCGTATTTTTAGTTTCGAAGTACTTCCTGTATCTACCGGTTATTATATTGGTCCCAATTGCAACCTCCATTATAAATATTATCCTTTCAACGATCCGTTTCAGATGTTGTCTCATGTCTCAATGTCAGATATTTTTCTTTATTTGTAACATGTCTCTGCATGTCTGATCAATTCATAAACCAAATATTTAGAATATATTGCATTCATTTATTCAGTGAATGTAGCTTTGAACTAGTAAAATAATTTACATACAGTAATTGCAAATAAAACATGAAAACTTAACCATTACAAGAAGCCAAGACTTACTCGTAATGACAGAGTGCTTCAAATGACAGGTAGCGAATATTTGCACACGAAAATATCATTTTAATTTCAATACACGACTCCGTTGCAATACACGATTCAGAAGTTTAGAATCTAGAGCAGTCATTATAGGAATGTACAGAGATGACGAATGCTAGAATCAGTTTGGAGTTTTGAACCTATTCTTGAACGAAACTTTTAATTTATTTATAGCCACGTATTTACATAATTTAACTAACAGACTTAAAATAATAATAATGTACAAGTATATCACATAAAATGTTTTGATTTAATTTTGCGACTTGGGAACTTATTCGGCGCCATTAATTCAAGTTACTCTAATTTTTAATAGGATAGCGCGTTTTGGACACATCTCTCCACTATTTAAAGGACATGTCATAATTCTGGTAGTCACAAGAAAATAAAAATAAAATCTGGGTTTGTGGTTGCCACCAGTAACTCGTCTAAAAGCCGGTCAAATCTTCTACTTCTGGTCAGGGTTGCAGCGATAGGAAGGCAATTATTGCACGCGTAACCGTCACAAACAACCATTCCAGTTTAGACTGAAAAATAAAAACATAAAGCTATAAATTATGAGCTAATAATGTGCTACAATCGATTCAATGATTACTCTTGTTTACTGCCGAGCCCTGTGACAGTAACAGTAACTACCAATACTCAAATCTTGACTTCATAGAATGAAATAGAATAGGTTTTTGTTCACTATATGAATTACAGATGATACAATAGGGACAACAACACATGGGTCATACTCTTCTTGTCAATGATGATAGCTCAGGAACCAGACATGTCGCCTCTACAAGTACTACCAATTTAATCTCTCTAGCGTCATAATGCTAGTAGCATTAACGACTGCTCCACATTTGCATTGGGCAGGTAGAAAAAACGCGAAGGCGTGCAGTTAAGTAGATAAAACAACAGTGCCCGTCAAATTTCCTCCAGACATTAATCACACTAGTGAGTTCGGTAAGCCGGTAGTGTGGCCATGGATTTAGATTTGATGAGACTTCAAATAATTGAAGTTATTGGTATTAAGTCTGCCTTTGTACCTTCGTGGATAAAGTTTAATCAATAAAAAAATACCTCAATTGAATAATAAACGAAGTGAAAAATAAAATGAAATGCCCTAGCTTTACATCAGTGTTAACACGAGCAGTTGATAAAAAAAAATCACAAACATTTAATTTTATAACACTTCATCCTATACTATTAAACGAGCAATATTTGTATATTTGATGTATGTAGGTTTGTACTCACGTTCTCGAAATCGGCTCTAACGATTTCGATGAGTTACAATATAGAGGTTTATGGGGGTGAAAAATCGATCTAGCTAGGTCTTTTATCTGGGAAAATTAGTTTTCTCCGTATTTTCATCCGAGCAGAGCTCGGTCACCCAAAGTTTACTACAAGATAATAAATAATGACATGACAATAATGACATTAGAATAATGATCATGGCAGCATGGAATAAGTAGTAGTACTATACATGGATAAGTATACTATTAAATGAGCATTTTCTATTCTGACTAGAGGAGAGCTTAGTCGACCAGGTACTTATTTTTGATACTGCGTAATATTATCGCCTTGATAAACCAGTCATAATCGTAGTCAAATCTTAGTTATTGCATGGCCTTGCATACCGTAAATCATGCGGGAACTCAAGTGAATCAGCACGTGACCGATTAGGCTTGCGGGCCCCCTCACCCCTTTCACCAACCCTAATAAGGAAAGATTCCTTGACAAGGACGTTATGGGTCGTTGGTTCCGGCTCACGTGCTCTAGTTAATATTCATGCAGTACATAGAATAGATATATTGTCAAAATTTAGCAGCATCTTAAAAACAAAATCTATTCCAAATAAAAAATAAAAAAATGATATTCTACTTTTTCGTCTTAAGCTGTTTGAACTCTATCCATATGTGAATTGCCTTATAAAAACTAAAACTTATTGAAAAGATAAAAGCGTAAAATATGCAGTAAGAATCTAAATGAATTAACTAAAGCAGCTTTCTTCATTAACAACTTTCATTATCGAAAAGAACATCAAACAAAATATCTATATTTTAATTGTAACATCGTAGTCACAGTATTCGCGTGCCGGCGCGGTCGCGCACTTTCTACTGCTAACGGTCGGCGCGTGCGCAAAGCACCTGTCCCGCGACCCCAGCCCGTGTGGTTAACATTATGTTGTTTCATTACATTCGTATTCGAGTCTTGTAGTTGGTTTTTGTTAGAAATGTATCTAGCCTTTGTTAGGACTTCTGTTTTTTAATAAATGATTGGGTATTAGGAAATTCTTTGGCCTTTATAATAACTGTAGCTGTTAGGACGCGTGTCATATACACAAGCGTAGTTGCGCAATAAAAAACAATTAATTGCGTCAGATTGCTGAATAAACCTTTCCATGTTCAGTGATATAGTACCTATACAAACTATTGTAAAATATTTTAAAAGAGTAACGGTGGAGTTTCTTGCCTATTCTTCTCCATACGAAAACTACCTTTTGGAAGGGGCGACTAGAATCAATTATATTATTTTGTAAATTTTGACGTTCTAAAGTGCCATACATAGGCCTATTTGACATAAATGATTTGACTTCGACTTTGACTTAGTTATTTTGTGTGATGCTATGAACAGTGTTGGCCTAGTAGTAACGGCCCCGATTTACGAGTCATACCTAGTGAGTTCAAATCTAGTCATTCGCGTTACTTTGTGTAATTTATTTGATCGCCACTGTTCCTAAAATGGTAAAAGAAAATATCATGAGGAAATCGCCGTGTCCTAGAACCAAAAATTCGAAGACATATGACATCTACCGACCATCAATGGGTCCGCGTAGTGTATTACGGCCCGCTCCCTCTCAACAAGAGAAGAGACCATGCTGTGCCTGTGTCCCAGCAGTCGGAACAATATAGGCTGATTTTATATGTATGTAGATTCAGTGAATGACACTTCGGTTCTTTAAACGGGTTCAGAACTAAATCAATCCTAATAATAAAGTGAAAGAGCCTGAAGAAATCAGCTGGAGAAATGGATTTTGTGTTTTTTTGGAAGAGGTTTAAGTCGATCAATATAATACGAAAGATTAGAAATACAAATTGATTCATCTGGAACAGCCTATCAAATTCAAATGACGCCTAAAAAAGAGGAAAGCAGCAACAAAGAGTATACACGCACATTTGCAACAAATATAAGTCGATACTTCATGAAATAGTTACACAATATCAATTCAAGTATACGTATACATTAAATAAATAATTGTGTTTATTATAGAAGATAATTCCACAGCATCCGGGTTTTTCATATAGCTCAAACGAATCCAAAAATACGGAAAGACTAATCGAGTTTCTAACACGAAAAAATATTCGATCAAAATGGTGTATTGATACCGAAATTAAAATGACCTTTGACACATTCAGTTAACGTAATTTTTTTAATCCAATTTACAGTTTAACCGTTATTTCACGGAACTATTTTTGAGATTGATTACAAAGTCGAATGGATTCGAACGGGCAATGGAGCCTTTCAGAATCTCTGAAAGCCTAAAATTTGGTTTTTTATTGCATCAAATTCAATTTAAAAGAGAAACCATCTGGACATTGATTCGATTTTACAGTTCGCGTTGTTAGAAAGCTCTAAGTCGTGATAGATATTTTAAGGTAGCTGTATCTACTGTTTTGGAAATAGAACCTTTTTTGTTTGGTCATTTTGAAGACTATTGTAACTAAATGCTTTACTAAAACCTTTTGTTAGACTTTAATACTTGGACACGAAGTTAATAAAGATCGTGTACCGTCATTACCGTGTGGTCTGTGACTCAGAATAGGCCACGCCCTGTTTTATTGTCGATGTTTTGACGAGTGCGCAAGCGTCACCTGTCAAGCGGGATCATTATTGCTTTAGAATTTCAGTTAATAGTACCTGCAGTGCCATTTTTGGCAGCTTAGATAATTACATGTAGTTTTTTACATAAGATAGTGAAAGACATATTGAAAATGCCGATTTTAAACGCATTTTGTAGCACCGAGAACAAGTTTGGCTAATTATCACAATATTTATATAAATAAATTACTGCCTGAAGGCAACCTATTGGACAGATCAATAAAGTACTCGTATGTCCCTCATTGCCGTCACCATAGCTAGGTGCCGAGAGGTAACACGAGGCACTCTTCCCGCGTATCGTCCTGTTTCGAACGTGAGCTCTATGCCACATACAAAAGACTTCAACGCAAAGGTTAATCGTTAAAAATAAGAAGTGCTAGATATTAATAATAATTATGAAGAACATCGTTTAGTTGAAAGCTTAACTGATTTTCATGTTCTAGTATCGGTTTTTGTACTAATCTTGTAGACTGACGTTTCCGTAGCATTTGTTTTAAAACCTTGTTTATTCTCCTCAGTTAACAGTTAGAAATCATTGAAGGGCGAGCGAAACATCATCATCTGCCTAGTCTTTTACCGATCATGTTGAGGTCGGCTTCCAGTCTAACCTGATGCAGCTGAATACTAGTATTTTACATGGAGAGACTGCCTGACCTCCACAACGCAGTTACTGGGTAACACGATACACATTTGGTAAGACTGAAGACTTGGACTTGGTAAGGGCGAGCGAAACGCACCTTACTATTTTTGGCTCTCATTCTAATAAGCCTGTATCTAAATACTTACTGGTTTTATTTTTATACTTCTATTATAATCTGAATGTGTTAACATAAAAGAGTTTGACTACAAATATAAAAAAGCGTGACATCTGCAACAACCCGAAAAATATCCTCATTTTAACCTCTAAACAAAAATCATTACCATCTTTTCCGGTCACCCTTTCATTGATAATGAGACGTTACGTCAATGTATCCGAATTACTTAACGGTCGCGGGGGTGCGGAGGTGGCGCGGGCGCAGGCGGGGGGATGGAACAGGTGACTACGCACCTGCCAACGGTCGGTCGCTTCCTTTATGCGACTGACATTACGATGGGTAGATTAGACTTATGGATCTGTATAGCTAAATAGTGGGGGAATGCTCTTTTTTCTAATTGATTGGTTGGCAGTGTAAATTCCGATTGCGTTTCTCTGTATGTTTTTTTGTGAAAGTATTAGTTAGATATTGTTTGGTAATTGGAGTAAATAGGTTAATTGGTTGTTAATAAAGAATTTTAATAACGTTATAAATATTTTACTCAACAGGTTATTATTTTATTAATTACGAACTTATATTTACTTGCGTTTACATCATATAATATACAAACTACCAGTCGATAAAATCATAAAATTAGGTTAAATTATATACAATTATAATAGACAAATATTGATGAAACTAAACAAAACTAGATCGAATATTCTTGGCCCTTCATACACAGTAGTTTCTCAAAGCTTTGGTTCATCATTCATAAACCTACATGCTCAATTTGCCCTTACTAATGATTACAGGCATCACACATAATTTTCTCTCAATAGAGACCTATGTGAATGTCCATCAAAACAATGGCGAATATTTTTTCAGGAATTGCAGCATGCAAATAAATGCGGAAGTGAAAACAAAACACATCCAATACCAGTATCCTCCAATTTCTACAACATAAACCAGAACACATGATCGAAGGTACACAAAGAAAATAAAAGGCTGCAACAAACACCACTTGTAAAATAATCAGCACTACAAACAACGATTCGAACGTGAGCTATCTCCTCGACAATCCATCGAAAAACCTGTCAAAGAAAACTGAACTTTAGTTTCTTGTGATAAGGATTACGGAAGTGCAATTATATCGTGGTGTTTTCCTCCAGCGAAATTGTTTTTGCTCTGGCACGCGTCTTCTTGCCTAGCCTACTTCAGGGTGATCAGTTGATAGGGCTGTGCTTTCTTTGCTATCGAGTTTTTTTTTATAGTAATGTCGTGCCTGTCTGTTTTTATGTCTTATGTCAGCACGTTTTCAAGATGGTCTTCGGTCTGATTGGTGTAATAAAAGTAGGGTATTTGAATATACGGAAATGTGTATGAACATGGTAAATCGAACCCTTATTGAAATGTGGATAGCAAAACAGATGCAGGTAACGGTCAAGAGGTTGCTGATCAAGCTGCGTTGGCTTATATGAATGAGGGTGTATTAAAAACCTCCGTAAATGACAAGACTTAAGTACTTCCGGCGCAACCCGGAGTTATAACGTTGCCCATTTTGCTGACTATGACGTTACTTTTCTACCAAAATATGAATTACTCTAACTGTTGTCTACCTAACTGAATTCAAATAGTTGACTATGACCTGACGCAGTTGATCTAAAAAGATTTAAAAAAAATGTTAAATTAAATATCCATATTAAAGTAGAAGATTCAATGTTAAAATCTTTAAGAAAACTGCCAAATAAGTGCAGAACAAGCTTTTATCTAGCTACAACAGAAAATATAAAAATGACTATATAAAATGAAATGAAATGAAATTTATTTGCAAGATTTGTAGTACATTTTTACAGTTTCTAAAAAAATTCGATAAACTGCAAAAGTATTGATTACATGAATTAAAAAACTGAAACTAATCAAATTGGTACTTAAAATTGTATGCACAAAGGCATTCTAGTGCATAACATAAAAAAAAATGCGAAATTTCACGGATTTATATATACATTTTTTAGATTTTTAATTCATATTCTTTATGGCACCTCTTTAGGTAATGAACTATCCGAATATCAAAAAATATTTGGTCTAGGTCTTAAGGAGGCGTGAAAATTTATTCGCTGTTACAATGTATAGTAGAATAATTTATCAAATTATAATAGTAAAATGTCAGTCTGAATCTTTATTTTTTCTTTCTTTATCTTTTTTCTTTTTCTGTTTTTCTTTCTTTCTTTTCTTCCTTTTCTTTCTTTACTCAATCACAGAATAAAATGGTTTAGGTATAAGTTATTTGAATAAAGCTGTTTTAAAACGATTGATTGCAAAATAATTACATATAATGCATTTCCAATTTAAAATGTTTCATCGGACTGCTAACATCCCTATTGCAATGGTTCTGGAATGATTGGCGCGATGTGGCGATGGTCAATCGTAATAGTTTTTGTTTCAGCATTAGATGAAATTACACCTCTATCGTATTTGCTTGTGGTTCAAATAATATTGATCTGCCTGTCAATAATACCTCGTATTGTTCTCGGTTTTATTTGTTTAGCGTTAATATTTGGATCGGAAGCAATTTCGTTTGAAATTGATTTCTTCTTTACCTCCGTAAAAAAGGGAAATAAAAATTCCGTGAAATAGTGTTAGTACAACGAAGTACGTGGTTTAGGGCGTTGTATAAATATTTGTCATTGAAACCTGATCATGAACGAAAAATAATATGAATAAGAGTTGATGTGGGTAGAAGGCATTAGAGGAACTTTTCAAAAACTCTGATTATTAAATCTATATAAAAAACATAACGAAAACAGAACAGAACGTAATTATCACTTTCCTGACTACCATGAGACTTGAATACTGCTATTGTAATACAATCCGTCTCCAAAAGTTCACTCTTTTTATATAGTTCGAGACGATAAAACTGATATTATCTTTAAAATTAATGATAGATCGCCCGATGACTTGTCCTGCTGGAAGCTCTTCCGGAAGGACGGGTTTGTGTCCTGCCGGAAGACTTCCGTGAGTCCTGCTAGGAGTACACAGATTGTATGAAAATTTGTCTGGTCCTTACAGCAGTACGGTGACCTTGATTTTGAACTTGCGCTCGGCAGAAGTTTTAAACATTTGGCTAGTACGTGAATTAAAATAAAACCCATGTTTAAATACTTTAATATTTTTTTATAATAATGATAATAATATATATGTATTCGTAGTTGATAAATTACCAATTATTATTATTGGAGCGCATTCATCTAATATTATTTATAGAAAATAACCTATTTAAGGAACTATAAATCTGTGACTTTGGTTTTATTAAGCACTTAAAAATTGCGCCTGTATAGTCAAAAATAAATAAAAAAAGGAGCTTGTGACGATGTACCTACTCACAAAAAATTAAAATCGGAAAGTAAAAAAACTTGTCAACGCTGGCATACCGAAATTTTAACGACTCCATGCGTTTTCGGTACCGGGGCGTCGAAAGAAGTCGCGCGAGCGCGAGCCCACTACCCCTGTACGCCATCGCGTGCTGATGGAAGGTCAATTGTGTTTAGAAACCGTTTCTTGTACAAAGTAAAATAGACAAAAGTAGTCTATATTTTCGTGCAAATTTGAAATTTGTGTTGTATACCATTACGGTACTGTGACCGAAAAAAGTTGCGTACTTCCGGAAGTACATAAAATCCTACTGGCAGGACTCCGGGCGATCTATCATTAAAATTCAATCGAGATGAAAAAGAAACTGGCATGATTTTTCTTCTACTCCTACATCAAACTAAGCCTGACAGTTATAACAAAACAGTAACGAAGATACTACTTAGCTACTAGCACGCCTCAACGCATGAATAAGTCACACAATTAGGTCCCAATAGCCTCCCAAGCCCGGTTCTCGCACCAACATCATAAACAAAGATTGCAGCTCATTCCCAACTTATGTTCCTTTAGCACGCTATCCTCCATATTATTCTCGAACGATAAATTTATATCTTCGCACCCTGATGCTGCTTTGTGCAAATCGAACACCGATGATTTATGAACAATTATCGATTAATTCAAGCAGCGGTCGTAAGTTTAATCGGGATTATTAAGGACTCGATCCGAGTGAGCAAAACGACGGCGTTTAAATCATCTGATGACTCCAAAGCTTCCTCAATTAACACTCCGCTAATCGTTTTATGGAGATTTGAATATGGATTTTGTTTTTTTTTTATGTTGGAGGTTTACCGATTTTCCACTTGATGAAAAGTAGTTGCTTCTGCTTATACCTAGACACCTGAATAACTAAGGATGCACTGAAATATTGTTGCTCACGAAAACATAATTGAAGATTATCTGGCTGTTTTGTAGTTCTACGTGGATTCTTAATTTTCAAACCATGTTTTCTATAATCTCTTGCTCAGCACAGCTCCAACTGTCTTTACAGTACTATGCACACATAGCATAATCAGCCTTTAAGTTTCCCAGTGCTGGGACACAGGCCTCCTCTCTGTGAGATCACAGAGGAAGTGGGCCGCAATCCACCACGCGAGCCCAGTGCGTGTGTTGGTAGATGTCTTCGAAATTTTGGTTCTAGGACATGCCGACTGCCTTACGATATTTTCCCTCACCGTTTTGAGAGCAATGGTGATAAAACAATTTACACAAAGTAAAGCGCATGTCTGAGTTTTCGAACCTACAACCAACAAGTCGTAAGTCGCGGCCGATAAGGTGGTACCTGGCCAAAATAAGTTCGAAATTATCTAATAGTTGTCTACTATTAGGCTGCATGATTTTGGAATTGTTCATGATAAAAGCGTGTAGTATCTATAAATGTTCTGAATTACTGCACCGTCGGTTTAGCAAACGATACTGCACCACTTTTTACCAAGAACTGCGGGTGTTACAATTTATGATTCGATTCTCTTACTGTTTTAATGCAGGATGTTGTTACGAGAACAAGTTTTTCTGAAGACCCGAAAACCACACAACAGCGCACTACTGTATCTGTACCCACTCATAGTTGGTGCATATACCTCATCGATTGTTGCGGCGACCGATCGGTTTTTTGTCGACCAAAATGGGAGCAATACTCATCAGATAGCGTTACAAAAACCCGATGACGGCCGAGCACAAAGCCGCCACCGTCTCACCTCGATTATGGTCTATGACAACGCAGTTTGTTCGGAACAACACTCCATATTGATCCAAACATCTCTTCTATTTTGCTTTAGCTTTATTAGATTTTTTGTTCAGGCGATAGGACTGTGTAAACGTCTAGTGTTTCTTGAACTATCATTGTTCATATTCAGTTCGTAAGTACAGGTCATTTTATGCTTGGCTGTGAAGTAGTGGGTACACCGACTCCCGTCGCGCGATCTATGGCATTGTGCGGCCGCGCCTATCTCAATTGTTAGTTTAATCGAGCTTTTTGTAATCACCGTTTGGATAGTGAATGCAATACTTCTAATGACCGTCGTAAGTTCAATAAAAAGTGAAATGGAATTTGAGGAAAAAATTGTCTCTACTTGCACAAGTTCGCGACTTGATTTTAACTAAAAAAATTATGAATCAGAAGATAGAAGTCCTCCGGTGCCGTTCGGAAAGTGGAACGCTGTATAAAACTACCCAAGATTTTTGTAAATTTTATGATAAATGATAGAAAATAATTATTGTGGCTAAAACCTAGTGAAAATCCGAAAGAAAAATTACCTGATGTAGCAAAGAAAAAGCACATCGTCAACACAACCTCCGTTTTATAAATTATACATTGTATAAGGTTAACTGAAGTTCATATTTCCAAGGTAAATTTTTCATTGCATCATAGTTTTAAAACGAGTTCGAAACAAAATTCTAGCTCTTTCATGTGCAGTTTGAACATAATATTATGTACAAAAATAAAAAAAGAATCAATGCTTTTAAACTTCATCAAATTAATAAGCCAACCCACACAAAATGAGGCCTAGTTTCAAATTATATTGTACTAATAGTTAATGAGAAAGAGTTTAATAAAACATCGTGATCGTTTACTGGTTCCAAGCATATTGGTGGTCTAATGGGTCCAAAAAGTAATGGACCACCCGGTTGGTTTAAGTTAATAATTGTATCATCATACAAGATTTATAATGTTACTGATTGACGTGTCTTGTTGGATCTATCGCCGGCTATATGGTATATAGTACTAAACTTAAAGTTTTATTATACAAATTTTGATATAAAGTAGGCTATTACTATGTCGAAAGCATGGGAGCATGTTAAGCAGCAGTTCCCGGTGACCATAGGAATACTTATGACAACAAAATTGAAATCAGAAGGATAAAACGATGTATAAGCGATCTAACTCCGCGAACATCAGTAGGTATAATTAATCCTCAAATTAATTTAAAAAATAGGATCATCGATCCGAGCCCAGTATAACTACCTAAGTAGTTAGAAAAGAAACAGCAAGACAAGATTTTGAAAATTCTTTACGCTGTAGTAGAAGCTTGATTTGCAAATGACCAGATTTGCATGACAGATACTTACAATACCAATTTTGTACAAGTACTTTTTCCAGTTCTGATTACCATGATCAACCCCAGGATCTTCAACAAGTAATTAAGGTCTTCTAAAAAAATCTGTTATAGCACGGGATTGCAGATTCAAATGGGCAATGGGCTCGCCCACTATCACATTGAAAGCTAATACTGATTCAACGAAGGGTGGGCGTACAAAACTGCCTCCACATTCATAATGCCCACATTAGCATGCACATTAACTATCTATGGAAAGGTACCATAGATACACATCTGATTTACAACAAAGTAATCTACAATAAAATAAAAAAAACGAATTTAGTTATAAGTTGAATGGCATGTTCTAGAATCAAAAATTCGAAGACATGTGATATCTATCAACCCGCACTGGGCACTCGTGGTGGATAACGGGCCACTCCCTTTCACCTAGAGGAAGCCTGTGTCCCAGCAGTGGGAACATTATATGATTATGTTATGTTATAAATTGAGGCAAATACGAACTACATAATGCCTGCATTTGACATTCTATAATTTCAAATTATTTTGGAATTATAGAATAGGCATAATGACAATTTTTTTGTCTGTCAGGTAGACTATTAAAAAATATTGGACACGTATTTTTTCTTTTTTTATGTATCAAAAGATTACGGCGATACATTGAATTAAAATGTGCCATGACGTCACCAGTATGTACATTTTATACTTCTGACGTAGCGACCCCATTCCTCAACTTTAATACGTTTTATTAAAATATTTTTTTTATTAATATTATAAAGCAAAAAATCTCGTCTAATATTTTTTTTATTATGTGACTAACGGACTATTCTTTTTTTTGACCCAGGCATCATCCCAATTAGTATTACAATTTTATTTTATTTCAAACACACAATTACACCAAATCTTGTAAAATAAGACAGCCTTCACAAGTGACGTCCTAAGTGTTCGTCCATTACACCTTGGGTAGGGAGCCACTCTACCAACCTGGGGGTCTACTCCTTAAGCCGAAGGCCCTGGATAAGATTAGTTCAAGGCCCGAACTAAGAATGAATGACAACACGATTTGACAGTTGTCCCTAATTCCGGTGTGTTTTCACCCGTTAAAAAAGAAAATGGCTCTGGGTTTGATGAAAACTACTTTTGGACGGGACCGTATGTTTGTTGACGGATTTAGATCGACTCAAGTCTCAGATTTTCAGCTGCACAGCAGCTGTAAATCTGGTTACCACTGCAAGCAGTACAAATTTTCTGACACAAGAGAAAAATATATTGTAAATAAATTAAAGTATCTTCCAAAAAATATACACGCTGTATAAATTCACGAAAACATAGCTGCTCAAGTCAATAGCATTTATCATCTTCATTAGAGAATCGTTATAAATAAATCATTAAGTTTAATTTATGGGTTTTGACTTAGTGAAAGTTAAATGATTATGTCAGCCACTATTTACTAGAAGGAGTTATGTAAAGCATTTTATATTACGTCCAATTTATATAATTAATTGAAATTCCGCTACTTGTGCAATTAGTTTTTTATTAGCAAATACCTTAGGATTCTAAGATTAATGTGTTCCATACACCGGAAATCTAAAGAGGTGTTAAGAAATTAATAGTAACAAAATTAAAAAAAAAATAATAATAATTAGCAAATTAATCTTTTAAAGAAAAGTTTTTATGGAACAAATCTAACTTAGAAAAATGTATTAATGATTCTAACGATTATAATTCTGTAAATACAGATATGTAATGAATCATTTTTTGATCAAGGTACAACCTGTGGGGTCAGTATCTGCAAATTGCAAAAAAGAACGTAAGATAATTTGAATTTCGCGACCAAGTCATTCGTTCATAAAAGTTTTAATTCACGTTTAAGAAATTTATGGACCTTTGCTTTAAGCTTTTACTATTTTTTAACTAATTTCTCTAGATTTTTTTCAACCTGATTCGCAAGAAAAAATGGGCCCTCAGTCCAGATGCACATCTACTGCAGATCCTCCTTAATTTCAAAGACTGCAATAAACATAAGGATAACTCGAACAGTTATGTCTTGCCATTTATATTTGCAGATGATGATTCCCAGTATTTTACATGGAGCGACTGCCTATCTGACCTCCACTACCCAGTTACTGGGTAACACGAAACCCCATGGTAAGACTGGTTGTCAGACTTTCGGGCTTCTGACGACTCAAAGATCTACAAATGACAGCCGGGACCAACGGCTTAACGTGCTTTCCGAGGCACGGAGGGTCTTGGTATGTAAAGATGGCCACCCATCCACGGACCAACCACGGCGAGCGTAGCTTAACCTGATCGGTCTACCCGTGCGGCTGTTATTACTTAGCCACAAGCCCCTCGAGTTATAGCCCCTCGACTTTGAGTTACATGGAGTGCTAGCAAATAACAAAAAACCTTATTGTGGTAAGAAAAACTTGAATTTAATGGTTTTATTGTATTTTTTTAAAGTATTTACGTCAAGGTGAACCCATTTTTTTAAATGAAGTATGCAGTAGGTACCTACTTCATTCGTTTTAATTTATTAAATACATCACTACTGAATAACGATATCCTGCAACCAACTTTACTGAATTCATTTTTTTACCCCAGCACGAGTTACTCTAGTGAAGTTCTTGTCAACTCCAGTATACATTGTTCGTCATTTTTAGGAAGAATTTGTATATAGAGGCATGAGGAAATAGTTCATTCATCCTCCTTAGAAAAGGGAGGATTCTCCAACCAGACGGGTATCGTGTCTAGTGGGCAACTACCCAATAATTGAATTCCGGAAGTTATATATATGCTGATCGCGTGGTAAACACTGCATGTGCGATGCAAGATTTCGCGTGCCGTCTGTGTGATGCGTAGTTCGTATGTGGCGATGTAGATGGCGCTACATATATAATAATTTTATTAATATTCACATCCGTCATTAAGGCCCGCTTGCACCACAAATCACACATGTAGTGCTTTAAGTTTAGCGCTAAACAACTTTAAAACATCATTTTATCTCTGTCATCATCAAACGATTAACCGAAACGGAATGAAGTTTTAAATTCGTTAAACGCTAATTTGTGCTGCAAGTGGGCCTCAAAGTCCGTCATTAAAATTATCTAAATCGAAATTCAACCAAAACATATCCTGTTTAATTGGTGTTCGTTAAATTCCTGACTCACACCTCAAGATCCAACACCTTGCCCCAAAGCATGAATCACAATACACAATCGCAAAATCAAATAAAATCAAAGTAATAATAAAATCTAACAATAAATAACGTTTAACATTGAATTTCCTCGCCAATGAAATGTTGGTATGGCTTTTATCGAGACCACGGTTCATGTAGCATCCCACAAGGCACGGACACTCCACGGCAGCAACAATTAAGTCTTAATACACTCCACTGGAGTTGTTTTATGCAAATCAGTTGAGGGCTTGCGTGTACAACGCCTACTCGCTTCGAGAAACTTCTAAATATAAAGCAGATAGTTTTAAATTGCGATTAGTTTTGCCGGTTTCACGCTGGTTGACATGGCCCCCTCCACCATATGAACAAGTAATGATGTTATTAAGTCATATTTTATTGGATTCTGTGTATTGGATGTCGTCAATGGAGACAGTTTATTGTGTTGTCTAGAGCGATTGATAAGCTACCTGTCGTTTATGGGACCCTGTTACGCCTCTTCGATACTCTGACCAATGCGTGTTCATGTCTTGGACTATCAATCTGTAGATAGATACACTAGATATATAACAGACGTCATTTGGTCGTAACTGATGGCCACTTTTGGTTTATTGATCCTTGGTTAGGTTCTGATACCCAGCTTATAAGATTCTTTCTACTAAAATATTCTTTCTTCTGTCTTTGGTTCGTTGTTACTGTGGCATCGTATTTTTGTTGTATTTACAGCTTGATGTCACAAGTATGAACTAGGTTTTGGATATGTACGGAGTCATTTTTGTAACAAAAATGAAAGGATTGATTCTGGTATCATGGTGATAACATTAACTTTTAAGTCCCTAACTTTTATGTTTCTACTTTCAATAATTTTACTTCCAATTCAAATACAAGGTACTTAAGTTGTGGGCACTCACTGTTCTATAGTTAGTTACCTATAGATTTGCAAAGGATGAAGAGCGAGGCTTCTGGCATATAATATGACTAGGGTTATCATCCAGTTTTAATTTTCTGAGTCACTGTATTTAGCAAAATATGTTAATATTATAGTTACTTAGTCAAGATTTTCTCTTGGGATAGGAATTTGATCATTATTATTCTGAAGGATGCCTTTTTAACCAACTTGGATTATTGAGATTAATTGTTTTGTGTGAAGAAATAAAATGCAGTTTAATTTATAGTAATTTATTTACTGAAATACGTATCTAAAAATATAAATAATATTCATAATTTAATAATTCGTTGCATGTAAGCACCCTTATACTATATTTACAATAAAATGGACGGACACGTAAATCACAACACACCTACTCAATGTAGATATATCATAAGCTCTTATAATTAATATTTACAATTACATCTAATTCTACATAAATCTATGTAGTAAATTCTGACACTTTGTTAACTACTACGTAGTCAAAGAAATATTTCCTGTTTGACAATGATTAAGGATTATCTTTTAATCCGATAAAATGATTGCCCACATAAAATTTTCCCTCCGCTTAACTGTTCATCAACAAATCATTTTGTGTGTATTTAGCACTATATTTTCAGAGAGATGAAACGAATTATCGGAATGTAATTTAATCGGAATTATTTTATAATCTATTAACATAAAACAATTGTAGGTAATAAATAAATAATTTTGACTTTAAAAAATATTTTTCTTTATAAATAGCAATAGTTTATCCTAGAGATACAACCGCTATTCTACAGACGTTTTTATATATTGATTTTGCTTATTTAATTCTTCCAAAACACTAACATAAATTAATTTAAAAATACTTTACACCCCAAAATTAAGTCCATAAAACCGTATAATAAAGTTGAATTTATATACACGTACAAAAAATCTTAAAAATTACAAAAAAAGCCCCAAAAAACATCAATTTTAGTCAATCCCTTATTTTTTAAATACTAAGTAAAATAAGCAAATCATAAATACAAATTAAATAGATAACACTTAGAACTAATTAGTCTAATATCACACTTTTATATTTTGTAAGACGTATAAAGTCTTAAATGTAAAAAATAATGTAACTTTACATCAATTTTGATGTAAATGTAAACATAAACTATATTTTTTGAAATTCAAGTGGCATCCCTGGCACTGTTCCTTTGATGTTTAGCTGTAACAAAAGAAGAAAAAATATTAAAAAATATTCATAAATATTTGGATTAGGTAATTCGAGTCAGAAAGCCAATTCAGCTAAAATATATTACATTTTTGACATTTTAATCGAAACTACGTAAACTGAAAAAAAAAATTGTATGGGTATTGGCCTTCCTCTTACTTTAAGAATATCTTTCTGAACAGTTTTTCATAGAAACTTGATTTTGCTACGCTGTTATATGACCGCATTATTCATTCAGTGCTAGAATAAATCATTCAAGAACCCTAGAATCTACACAAGTAACATCCTTTCTTCATTCATCTACGTAGCAATATCTTAATAATTCACAGGTCATGTGGAAAAGATGGTAGCATAACCTGCCTATAACTTTCCCACTGCCGGGAACCAGGCCTCCTTTCTGCGAGAGAAAAAAAAAAGTAAATAGATGTAAATATAAAATTTACCAGTATGCAAGAACAGATGGTTTTTCAGGTTGGTGTGTTTGGAGAACCCTCGGGAGCAGATGTGACACTTGTAAGGCCAGGATCCACTGTGGACGTACATGTGCGATTTGAGGTCCCCTGGAGTTGGGAACGACTTGGAGCAAAGACTGCATTTGTGAGGTTTCTCCTGTGAAAGAAAATTTGAGGTTAGATTTGACATAATTGCATTTTTGATGTGGTTTGTTGGATTATTGTGTGACATGATAGCTTAAATTATAGTACTGTTATGTTTTTGTCACAGTTAAATACATTAAATTGTTTTATAAAGATATGGCAATCTTAAACATAAAAAAATGGTAACACTGACGTTGTCTATGATTTAACTTACACAGTGATCATGACTAAGGGGGTGAGGATACTAATTTAAATATTTTCATACCTAGGAACCGTTTCAGGTTTCCAGAAACATTTATTTATTCGTCAGTTTTGCAAAGATAAAAGCAAAATTGACATATCAATAAATGTGTGACGGATCAAACATTGTAAAGTAAATATTGAAGGTAAAAATAAGCACGTAAAAACAAACACTGTGTGTGCCCTAAACATTCATCAAAGATAGACATAGATAAGTCAATACACGTACATCTCCAGTCGATATAGAATGACTGCTAAGAAACACGCATGTCTTAGAACGGGCTACGTCCTTCAAACGTCCAGGAAAGCCATTAAATGAAACGCAAGTCATAGGTATGGGTAATGTCGGAAAGGATTCACAGGAAGTAATGTTAAAAGATACTGACCGTGACAGTCCTGGAATGGAAATTAATAAGTAGAAAAGAAAGAATATAAATAAACCGAAATTGAATACGTCTGGCAAGAAGGATGCTAATATAATTTATCCTGATCAAAGTTCAGTATCTTAAAGTTGTGCGCTTATACAGGCAATTAATTGCGTTATTTTTGGCAACTGTTTTATTTTGACTGCCTCGTTGGTCTAGTGGTCGCAAATCGCTACTGCTGAGTAAGAGGTTCTGAGTTCGATTCCCGGGTCGGGCAAGGTGTTATTGGGGTTTTCCATCTGGAATTTCTCAGTAGCAGCCCGGAGTCTGGATTTGTGCCCGGTTGATGGCAATAGGCTCGCCCCCTATTACATGGGACTTAAACATAACTGGCGAAATGTGGGTGTAGTATAGGTACACCTCTGCCTAACCCTTCGGGGAATACAGGCGTGATGTTACGTTATGTTTTATATATTAAGTTTTAGCAATACCAAGCAATTTGCAATACTGAGATTGCACAGAAATTGCTTAGAATTTCACCCATGTAGGCACACGATCAGAACTGAATTGTCCCAAGAGTTTTGTCCACTAAAATATCAACTTTGTTTTCAATGGCATATACTACTGTATTAATTCCATATCAATAGTTCTATTTCTGCCTCTGAAATAGTGACCCAAAAAAAAAGAAAACCAATACATTTAAACAATAAAAGGCCTAATAACACTCATCACGGGCAATAATCAAAGTCATGACATCGCACATTGCGCGCAAATGAATTTATAATGAAGGATGCTGTCTCAAACCTGTTGGGTTCAGCCAATGCGGTACAATGAGTCTTGATATTTGATGGGCATTTAATGAAACATGTCTATCCAAAGGTACTTAGGAAGATTTTGGCATGGAAAGGTAATTACATTTTGGTATGAAAAAAATATGACCAAGGCCTCTCTGAAAAAGGAAGCCACATTATAGAACATCTATAGGCTACGTTTGTACGCATAGCATAGCATAATTAACCTATAATTTTCCCACTTCTGGGACATAGGCCTCTTCGAGTGGGAGTTGGCTGTAATCTACAAAGCTGGCCCAGTGCAGGTTGGTAGATGTCACATGTCTTTGCATTTCTGGTTCTATGACATGCCGGTTTCCTCACGATGTTTTCCTTCGCCGTTTTGAGAGCAGTGGTGATGAAATTATTTACAAAAACATTTCACAAAAAAAAACAACTTAAAAAAAAAACACTACAAAATGAAACACCACAAACAGATACAGATACAGACATATAACCTTTTTGGAAGTCGGTAAAAAAATAAGCGAATCCACGACTTGACTCGTAAGTTGGTCGTGGTGACCAACTCGTGTTTGTACGAGTTTATTTAAATATCGTAAAAAACTGAATTTTCTCAGGTTCTATGCTGTTGTAGCTACAATAACGACCAACGAAACCCTCGAACTTGTTTCTGTATTAAGTACCTATGTAAGAAGATTTGAGCCAAATCTATCATTGTAACAGCGAATAAATTTTCGCGCCTCCTTTTCAGACCTAAGCCAATTTTTTTTTTTATATTCGGCTAGCACATGACATAAAGAGGTTCCTTATAGAATACGAATTAAAAATATCGGCTAATTGAAAAAATATGCAACAACGCGAAATTTCGCGGGTATTCTCGTGGATAACAAAATAACTGGATTCTATTAAAACATAAAGCCTAAAACATTACCTAAAGATTCCAAAACCACTACTAAAACTTCAGCTCACAACACCGCTACCATAAAACCTAATTTTTTTTTGTCGCACTCATAATGAGCCCGTCACTAACCGCGGTGGCATTAGTCGCCAGTATGCGCGCAGCCTAACACGCGTTACGAAGCATTCATTACGTGACATTAGGCTCGGTGGTAATGTGCGCACGAGCGACTCGATTATCACCACATGACATTCGTAAAAGAAATGTAAGGATGTGGGTTCTTCTTTATGAGGTGCTGAGGATTTCCTATCTTCTATCTTCTATTTATGTAAAAATCAATTGCCGTCTGTTAGTATCGCAAATGGCTCAACTGATTGTGATGAAACTTTGGTAAGTTGTTGTGTGCGTGCCGGTAGATTTCTAAGAAACAAAAAAGAACAGTGGTACTCCGGGCGTGCCGACAGAAGTGAAAACTTGAACAATTTTATTGTGCAGGAAATAATGTATCGCGCGTTGATGTCTTTTTAATGGTCAAAACCTGGTGTCGTAACAGTGTCGCGAAATCAATGGTTTAGTTCCATTTCAAAAATGCCCAACGCGCCTATATAATGTTTCACTTAAAAAAAATAAAAGGGCATTGCAACGCGGCATGCGTTGAAATACCCTTTTTTTAAATTATTATAATTTTTTGTTAAAGCATTTGATAGCATAATATAGTTCTTGTCGCGATTTTGACGATATACTGTTATGAATATTGTAAATATTTAAGAAACTTGAGTAAAATAAGCCTTTTTCCTACCTATTTGAGAGTGGTGTTATTCTTAACTCTACAAACCATGGTTTGTTGACTGGTGAAGTACCTATTACTAATTCAACGTTATTATCATTTGCAACCTTTTTGTCAAGTATTAGTAAGCAAACTAGCGTTTGGACAAAATTAGGCTAAAGAAACCAGAACCGTCCAAAAGCGCGTTGAAATCGTCAAAGTCATGAAAAACAACTGTATGAACCATGCACCAGTATTTGGTGTCATGGGCATTCTATCCATGCTAACATTTACACTTATGACCTCGTCAAAGAGCGGAGTTCGCGTTGCTGAATTTAGGGCCAAACATACTTCTTTTTGCCATCGATATAATATGCAGAAGGGTAAATTAAACAACAGTAAAGATCCAGTCATTAACACGAAATTACCAGTTGTATATGTACTCTAGACAAAAACACCACGAAAATATAATAACCCCTTTCAACTTAGCCGCAACAAAATAAAAAGATTTCAAACCAAATCACACAGCTGATGATCCGTTAAACAGTGAGCGTGAAGAATAAATTGAATACCATATCGTCATTCCATGCTTCCCATGCTACTAAATGACCATTTGTTTTTATGGAAGGAACGGTCAAAATAATTTGTGGTCACCAAAACATTCAATTTGTACGTTCAAAATACTTTTAGTCGTGGATTTCTGAACGGCTTTAATTTTGTGGTCAGACTGTTTAATGCTTGGATTCGGGAACAGCATGACGAAACATGTCCAAAGGATTTTTATCTCATCCGGCACGGTAGTAGAAAGAAGATTATCGTCATTGCCCTTCAAATCGCGTAGTTATAAAAACAATAACATAAACATCACACCTGTATTCCCCGAAGGGTTAGGCAGAGGTATACCTATAGTACACCCACATTTCGCCAGTTATGTTTAAGTCCAATGTAATAGGGGGCGAGCCTATTACCATCAACAGGGCACAAATCCAGACTCCGGGCTACTACTAAGAAATTCCAGATGGAAAAACCCAATAACACTTTGCTCGACCTGGGATTCGAACCCAGGACCTCATGCTCAGCAGTAGCGCTTACGTCCACTAGACCGACGAGGCAGTCATCAGTGGAAACCAAATAATTAATAACACAATCATGATTTCGGAATTAGTATAAAATCTTCAAGATTAAAACTACTTCTTTCCTAATTTGCCACTTTATCTCCCTCATCAATTGCTTCAACATGTTGTAATGTATCGTTTTAGAGCATTTGTCACGACATTTAAAGGGAAAGTAGATATCGATATAACTTTATGTAACAATTTTTTAAGTATCTAATCGTATTTAAAAATCGATCAATTAATTTAAACATTTGAAACAGTTTTATGACGGAAGCTTTATTACTTATTACTTTATACTTTGTAGAAAATAAATCATTATAAAATTCAATGTTCGCACGACATTCAAATGATCGTGACTAAACAATATCGCTCTAGATCGGTCAGAAGTCGTGAAATGTAGTTTGTTTACGCTTGTGTTTGTTGGCAGGGTAAACCGGGTAATTAATTATTTATGTAAAACTAGAATATTTAATGTTATTTTGGCAATAGAAATTCAGTATCGACTTCAACAAAAATTGGTCAATTTGATTGATGTAATTGTGAAAGTCTATATTTTTTAATCGTGCTAAAACACCGCCATTTTCTTGTCTCACCTTAATCGCTATTATGTGCCGTAAAACACAGCCACCACGCTATCAAATCGTTTTGTTCCAAACTTTATTATCGTCTTTCGAAAACACTATATCAAAAAATTTAATTAAATCTAAAATAATTTCCTGTACGCTAACCTCAAAAAAAAACTTAATAAAGATATATCCTAGAAGCGTTCCCATTAAATTTTTACTCACTAATTCACACCAATCTATGAACCCTATAATTTTGGTTACGCGTCTAAATTAAAAAGGCTACGATGGGTTGAGCTGTGAGCGGACGAAATAGCCATTTTCTCGTGGGCGTGTTATGCAGTAGCTCAATCAGGCGGGGAAAAAAACGAGTACCGATATTATACCGACCCTTCTCGCTACCGAATATTGCAACATATAAATCAATAAACAAAGAGCCATTAGTTGTCTGACAATTTCCTTTGGATAAATCACGATGTTGGCAAAAAACCGGCCGTCTCATCTGAACTCCGATAATGAAGGAGCGGGGATTATTTATGACAAACGATATTGGTACGATATTGTAAAATATTCAGTTTTTTTGACGGAACATTCTCTACTTTTTTGTGCTATTTTATATGGATAAGTTTTTTGTTTACCCTTTCCAATTATTTTGCTGATTATCTCAATAACCTGTCATTCAGGCTAAAGTGTAGTAAAAGTGATCGCACTTCTTTTTCTTAGCGTGTCGATGGCAATGTATATAGATTCGACCCAGGATTCAGTCACGTGTTTGGCACCATCACTAGCATCCATCAGTTCCTGTAACGTGCAGCTGACAGACACGCAGGACACGACATTAAGTGTCCCATTTGTTTATGGGACAGCACCGCATTTACACTCCAAGGCGGAGTTGTCTATGAATCTTCACCTGAACAGATATTCCTTGGTTCGGCCAGTGAACGCACTGTGTAAGTTAAAGATCACAGTGTTGAACTTATGTACTGTCAAATCTAACATTTTATGAAATTACAACTTTATTTCATCATGTTGTTATCTGTCACTTTGAAGATGTCATACGAAAACCACTATGGCAAAACTAGTTGTAATTTATAATAACCATGAAAATGACAAATTATTTCCAATCATTCTTAAAAACAAATATAATTACAAACCATATTTAAACACCGCCTCAACCGTAACAAAATTAAATTAACAACGTTTCAATACCGTAAAATTCTCGATGTCCGAATCACACAATCGATCAAGCAGTACGTACGGGTTATATCTTGCGGTTACAGTGACGTATGGCCCTTCGATACGCCTGTGCCACGTTATGGAAATCGAATGCAAATACGATGTGCTTCGGTTAATTTAGCTAAATAAATTGTTGCAAAATAACCCGAGAAGGTATTTCGGTATTGATCTCGTTAACGTTTATTTCTCGGTAGTCGGGATATACGTGGGTGCAGAAAAAAGTACACAACGGGCTGTTACCTATTAATATTGTCAAAGTGGATTTTAATAGCATAGAATGGAATAGAAAGATACATGGGCTAAAGCTAAAGTCTGACAGTCTTAACATGGGGTATCGTGTTACCCAGTAACTGGGTTGTGGAGGTCAGATAGGTAGTCGCTCCATGTAAAATACTGGTATTCAGCTGTATCCGGTTAGAAGGGAAAACCGACTTCAACATAGTTGGGAAGAGGCTAGGTAGATTTGGCAATTTAGTCAATATGAGGCGTGAGCTTGATGATGTGCACACATTTTTTTTAAGTTTTCAAACAAACTCCATCTATGGAGTTACTCCATTTAACTTTTATTTCAAATAAAGTCCATTTATGGCTTAAGCACGCACAGTTTCCCTAATAGAGATTAATCCCACATTTGTCAAAATAACAAAAAGCGAAAAGCGCAATTGCTAACCATTTAGTTTAATTTGAAACTCTTAAATAATTTTATTTTAATAAAAATTGGTCGTTCCCAGCCAATATATCTCACTTATTTTCAACCCGATGCGATGCACAGAAGCTATACCGGTCTCGCATGATTTACCACTAGATGATCAATTCCCTAATCGAATAACCCAAAGCAGAACCCGTTTCAAACATGAATTAACAGAGTTATGATGTCGGTACTATCACTAAATTACTTATAAATATTAATATATTCAAAGGGGAACTAATTAATAACCACATAGCCAATTATCTGGAGCTTCAGTTAATCAATATTGTGGTGTCGGCCAATCCGTTTTCAAGACAAGAAGTTAACTAATTGGTAGATAGTATATCTTAGAGGGCTCTGTTATTATGACTCCCTTATTTGTGATTCGAAACGAGCTCACTTGGTTTATTGCTGGCATTTTTGGGTTCCGCAAGTGCTTGGGACTTGGATTTGAATGGTGGAGAAGATATAAAAGATGATGAAGATGATTAAAGTAAAAGAAAATTTGACAAGTGACAAGCTGTCAGTCACACTCATATGATACAATTTATGCAGGATTGTTTCTATTCTAAAAATAATTATCCTAACTAATTTTATGGTGTTCCCTTGTTTCGCAGACAGAAATTTCATAGAATTTCGTTTCGCAGAAAATGTTTCATTTAATATTTGGTCTTTGTATATTTATTTCGAATATTATTGTTTTAAAGACTATTTACTTTTATGAAACATATTTCACAGGAACACAATTCAATGAATTTAACAGTCACATTTTTTATTTATCAAACTTATCAAATAGTAGAATTATTTTTAACGAATATTGTTTGTTCGGTGTATTTTACCATGGTATTTTATTGGAACGAAAATATAAAAATAGATGTTACGCTATCCATAATTTTATAAGGGTACATATTTGAACGTCGAAAATTAAGTGTCGAATTATAGTCGAATGAGGCTTAGGCTGAAAGAGCGAGCGAAGCGAGCTCGGGACTTGGGGCACCCCGACTTGAACAGGTTAGGGTACAATTTTTTTTCATTTTAACCAGACAGAATTAGGAGCCCCGCTAAGCGGGGCTCCGTCGACTGCGCTTACTAAACAAATTATATTTACCCTATGAACGCTGAACGGATTTGGATGAAATTTGGGTCATGGGTAGACTATGAACTGGAGAAGGATATAGGCTACTTTTCATCCTTCTATACTTCTTCTTATTTTCGTTTTGACGGTCAATCTGTGTATCTTGTATTATTTGAGCCCATTAGATGGCCTAATTTATTGTGCTGTCAAGGGCGTTGTTCACGCCATGGGATCTTGAGGCAAAGGCCTCGCGCACATGTGGGAGTTGCGCGAGGAGGCGAAACGCCGGGGCTTAACTCCGCTGCCGCGAGAAATCACGGCACAGCGGACAGAGCTCCGGCGGGATCTCATGGCGTCATGGAGAGTGCGATTGTCGCAACCCAGCGCTGGGCACGCCACGATTACGGCGATAAGACCCCTCTTTGAGGAGTGGCTAGAGAGGCGCTACGGCGTCCTCACCTTCCACCTGACGCAGGTCCTCACCGGACACGGCTGTTTCGGGAGGTTCCTGCACAGGATAAGGCGGGAGGAAACGCCCGGGTGTCATCATTGTGTGGATCACCCGGAGGACACGGTGGAGCATACGGTGGAGGTCTGCCCAGCTTGGGCGGAGCATCGCCGTGTCCTCGTGGAGGCGATCGGCGGCGGTGATCTCTCGCGTCCGGCCCTGGTTCAGGCCATGGTACGGAGCGAGAGGAAATGGGAGGCCGTCACCTCCTTCTGCGAAGCGGTAATGCTCGCGAAGGAGGAGGCGGAACGCGTGAGGGAGAGGCAAATTTCGCGCCCTCACGCCCCTAACCGCCGCAGGAGGAGACGCCCAGGGCGTCGGGAGTCGCAAGCCGATTTCCGGCCACCGTAGGCGCAGGCTTGCGGACTGTGAGCAATGGGTAGCTCATCGTCCGATAAGGACCAGGCCCGGGTCGACGGCGCGTTGTGTTCCACGCGCGCCTCAAAGAGATTTCAGCAGAATTGACGGGGTCCGCTAGGGCCGATGCCTGCCGGGGTTGCGAAGAAAACCGAAAGGGAGATCGTGGCCCCCGGCAACAGGGCAACCGAAGGAACACGGGTGGGTTTTAGTCAGTAAGAGTCTGACACGCCCTCCCGCTCCGCCCAGAGCGGGAGAAGTTATTCGATGATTTCCCACCCAAAAAAAAAAAAAAAAGGGGCGTTGTTCAGATCGTAAAGAGTATTTACTGAAAATCACTTTACTTCGTATCAGAATCGGTGCAATATTGTAGAGTAAGGATTAAGATAAATACAGATTGATTGTATATTTATTTTATTTCATATCTTATTTATATCTTATTTTATGCTGCACCGGTCGACGCCATAACGTCAACGCCGGCTGTCGCTGGGGCTCTGTTTCGCATAGGATCGCAGCATTATGCTGAGTGATAGCCGTTTTGCGTGGATGTGGCGCATATTTTTCCCTTACTTGTTCTTTTTTGTTTTATGTTCTTTGTTTACGTCATGTTTACCGCAAATAAACGTATTTTCTTTATTTCGACAGATTATGTCTGTATAGAATACAGACATAATCTGTCTGTGAATTCCTTTTGTTTTCTTCTAAAAAGCCTGGTATAAATGTCGAAGCACAAAAATTAACTGGTTGTATTTATCGCATAATGGCTCACCCTATAAAAAAACACAATTCACGAAAGATTTTATCATCTTCACTTAAAAACTTATCAATCTCAAACAGGTGCAGAACCCTTTAATCCTTTAACCGTTTCATTTCTAAATAGCAAGCGGCCATTAATTTAATATAGGCTATTAATTGACAATGTATGCATATTTATTGGCCGTGCCGCCATGATGTGCGATGTTGCAGTTTGCACAATTGTGTCTTTGCGTGTTCATAACTTGACGTAATAAGGTACATTGTAGGCCATGATTTGTGACTAAAGCAATGCTACTATTTATTAAGTTTACTGTTAGATTTAGTACACAAGGTGATTTAGGCTGTTTATGAATTAATGGGGTGTATGAATGGTCATGGATTGTGTGTCAGTCAGTGTTTGTTTATACTGGACTGGTGCTGTTATCGACTTTGGTGTACTATATTTTTAACTACAATGTGACAAAGTGTAAATCAATTTATTTCAGATAATTATCAGATTGAGACTAGAGTAGATAGTTCAATATGGCTCCATTTTAGACGCTATCGTAAATTTTTAGCCATATTGCAAAATAGCCGTTTTTTTAAGTTAATGCACTCGTAAGCAACTTGGGAAATAGCGTATCTTTATAGCGCCCTAGTCACGATTGTGAGTATCAGCGACCGCAGTGTGAATCCTCCCTAAACAGGCTATTTCATTAAGTCACCTCGTGGAATAATTTAATCAGTACAGTCCACGGCAAAAGAACGATAAAGAATGATTGATAGTGCAGACGGTCCACAGATGCAATCTGCCGCTGTGCTGGTCCTGCGTTATTTTTCTTTTTAAACATGAACGTTTAATCTCTGGAATGAATGGACTTGTTTATGTACGTGTATGGCGCATGGGGTAGGCAGAAATGAAGGTGGAACTAGTTTTGATCGATCTGCGGTGAAGCCAAAAGGGTTTTGACAGGTATGGATGAAAGTAATCTCTGAATTACTGAAGTTGTTTTGAGAAATATCTATTGATTTTTGTGCCTGATAGTCGCCTTGTAAGGCATTTTGTGCAGTTCTGCGGTATTCTTTTTTTTTAAGAAATTGTATTAATTTTACCATCTCTAATTACTTATTAATTTATTCTGCGTTATTTCAAGCAAAAAAAAACTTTTTTTTTTGTTAAAATGATTAATGTAAACCGGTAGCTCAAAAATAATTTGAACACGCACCTCCTAATAAATTAATATCATACAGACTCCATAATTACGACATCAAATTAAAAAAAGATCGAATCATGCGTGGGCGACTGATAAGGGCTGTTTACTAAATGTTCACCAGTGAAATTGAACCTTCCGTTTTCTAATTTAGAGTTGGATTTTGATCAGCACGTAGGCTTATATAAATCATTTTAGGCACATTGACTGGCAGCTAAAGGTATTAACAAGTTCTTGAATATTCATTTTCGAGTTGTCGCGTGTTATCTGAAGGCGAGACATACTACTCGTGGTATTATTAATTATTAGCTTTTTATTAATAATGTTTGTCACAGAACTGGTCCTTGCACTGCTCTTGTGTTTCAAAATCTTATATTGGAAGAATGTGTTTTACACCGTGTTAAAGTTACAATATTTAATTTATGACAATAGTATAATCAGCCTTTAATGTTCCCACTGCTGGGACACAGGCCTCCTCTCTTCGACTCTCTTCGTCGGGAGTGGGCTGTTATTTACCACGCGGGTCCAGGTCGGGTTGGTAGATGTCACATGTCTTCGAATTTTTGGTTCTAGGATATACCGGTTTCCTCACGATGTTTTTCTTCACCGTTTTGAGAGCTGTGGTGATGAAATTATTTACACAAAGTAAAGCGTCTGTCTAGGATCAAATTTTCGACCTACACCTGCTAAGTCACGGCCGTTACCACTGCTTCTCCCATTTATGACAATAAATAGCGGAAGAGAGTTCAACCTTTCAGTGGTTGAACTTTAATGCTTATGGTTATAGAAAGCAAGTGATCGGCAGAGATCAAAGATAATGCAGAAACCTAAATCTGCCTCGTTGGTCTAGTGGTCGCAAGCGCTACTGCTAAGCATGAGGTCCTGGGTTCGATTCTCGGGTCGGGCAAAGTGTTATTGGGTTTTTCTATCTGAAAATTCTCAGTAGCAGCCTGGATTTGTGCCCGGTTGATGGCAATAGGCTCGCCCCCTATTACATGGGACTTAAAACATAACTGGAGAAATGTGGGTGAACCTGCTACAGGGACACCTCTGCACAACCCTTCGGGAAAACAAGGCGTGATGTTATGTTGTGTATGCTAAATAAAAATTAAAAAAAACATATTTTACAACTTTTCTGAAAATGTCATAATTTCATTACGAAGATTAAATGCTTGTTGTAACATAGAACATAACAGAACATCACGACTGTATTCCCCAAAGAGTCAGGCGCAGGTGTACCTATAGTATACCCAGCACATTTTGCCATTTATACATTTTCTACTGAGAATTCTAGATGGAAAAACCCAATAACACTGCCCGACCCGGGAATCGAACCCCTGACCTCGTGCTCAACAGTAGCGCTTGTTACCATTAGACCAACGCAACGAGGCGGTTAGGTCTTGTTGTGTTGCTCAAAAGCTTGAAAACAAACTAGTAGCTAATAATTACTTGACTAATACAGATCCGGATGTAATGAATATCATGACGTAACCTTATCTGATCATGTACTTACTTCACATTAAACAGTAGCAATTATACTAGCAACACTCAAGTATATACTGCATAAGTTAATGTCAATTTACCGTGACAAAATACCATAACAATAGCCCATAATCACTAAATGACATTACAAGGAAAATCATCACCATAATTGACACATCTGCAAAAGGTTTTTTTACACACAACAGTCAACTGAAGCGGAAAATATTAGCTGCACGCATTTCTTTACACTATAAAAAACTTATACAAATCCAAGATGGCGCACGCGTCTGTGGTTGATTAAAATGAATTATGATTGTTCGTTACAACATTGGGTCAATTATTTGTAAATCAAGTGTATTGCTGCCTGACAATTGTCACGCGATGTACGACGGTTAACATGTACAGTGTAGTTCAGAAAAAATGCACCCGGATTGTTTGTGCAATTATAATGTAAATGAAATGAGCTACTGATGATCGTAAGGTGAAATTGTTTGAACATCTGTTATTTCATTTGTTTTTTTTTTATTTGGATTATGCCATGTGCCACTTTATGTTGAAGGTGTATAATTTGGATTCAGTTTTTGCTGTACCACTAACTAATCTGTTGCCAATTTATGTCAGATAAGAATCGAAATTATACGAAGCGTTGAATAAACCTCAATATCATAAATTGCG
The DNA here is from genome assembly GCA_916610215.1 of Omphaloscelis lunosa. Classification (NCBI taxonomy): domain Eukaryota; kingdom Metazoa; phylum Arthropoda; class Insecta; order Lepidoptera; family Noctuidae; genus Omphaloscelis; species Omphaloscelis lunosa. The sequence goes on from OU744247.1 coordinate 5,264,118, forward strand.
AACCCTTTCCTCATCCTACCAAAAGTTTTAGAAGTTTGAAAAAAAAAAATACCTCTCGTCTACACATACATATGTAGTCCGGCCATATGTTCTGTTACAAATGAAAATGCATTTATTTTTTATGAAGTAATGTAATCTTAATAAAACATATATGTAAGTATATATTTTTTTAAGTCTTAGAAAAAAAAAAAATCTATTCGAAATGGCCAACTTTGGCTCTTTAATATGTCTCGCCACGAATCTATGAATTTACGCAATGTTTCCGAGAGAAATTTTGCCACTGCTTGCTCGAGAGATTTCTTAAGAGACACAATGTTCGCGTGTCGTTCAACTTATAGCCAGACTAGTTAAATAAATTTATTTTTCGATGCTAAGTGCATCATTACTTGAGAACGGCCGAACTGATTTAGTAATTTTTTTATAATGTTCGATAATGCCCGAATAAGGTTTTTATGAAAAGAAAATGTTTAAAAGTTTCCCGAATTAAATATAAATTCGGGAAAAAATGCACGTCCTTTTTGTATAGGATTTTCGTATGAACTATTGAAATCTTGGCAGAACAACTTATGACGGGTCAGCTAGTAAAACATAATATAGGTAAAAAGTTAAATCTGCATCTTAAGAGGCATTAACTCGACACTTAAGAAGGATCTTTTTAATGAGATCCATTTATTAAAACGGTATTCCTAGCGGTACATAAACAGAACTACGATCATAGAATCGCGATAAAACCCTTGTAATACATAAAACCATGCAAGTTTCCTTTGACATCAAAAGGGCCGATTCTACAAATAATGCTACAAATACTCAGTTGCTCATAAATTGGTTCATTCTCATACATTTCCTATCAGACCGTAAACAATCCCATACAAACGTGTGCGTCTTTCATTTCGTAAAACATTAAAATGTATAAGTTAGCGATTCTGTGATTACAACGGTTTTACAATTGAACTATAACTTCAGTGATCTTTTGACAAGATAATGCTGAGACGGATGTTGTTGCAGAAATATGGGACCGTCGTGTGAAAGGGTTTGAAATCCACGGTGGTACATTTTGATCAAGATACCTTTTTTTTAAAGGGTAAACTTTAGGCGCGTTGGGCTTTTTTGAAATGGGACTAAACCATTGATTTCGCGACACCATGACGACACCTCATTTTTGTAAATGCGATTGTGCTCATTATTTATATTACGTTACGGATCAATGTTCTTTGCAAGTATTTTTACTGTAAAGGTTTTGGAAGTGTTTTTTTTTTTTTGTAAACGCGATTGTGCTCTTTATTTAGATAAGGTTACGGACAAATGATCTATATGAGTATTTTTCTTCATCCAAAGCGATCTTGTTCAAGTATTCACTTCTGTCGGCACTCTCGGAGTGCCACCACTTTTTTTTTGTGTGTGAAATTATTCAAATACTGCAAAACAACCCTAAGAAAATATGAATTTCGCGGGCTATCACTGCGAATCCACCTTAAAAAAGTCCTGTAATCATTTTGCTTATTTTTTTTTTAATAAAATAATTGTGATGCCCTACCGATACTTTAGAAATCATCATTCTGTTTTATTTAAGTCCAAAATTATCTTTTCACATACACATATATCTACTTTATCAGAAACAGCGATTCCTAAACTATCAGAAAATCACAACTAGGTACCACTATAAAAAGCTAATAAATTAATATTAGTTTAGAAAAAACAATCAAACACATTGCAATTATGTGAAACTTCTTTCACTGATTATTTCTAAGAAAACGAATAAATCCAATCGATACACATCGGTTTTAATGTAGATCAACATCAATTAGCGATAAAACCTGTTAGTTTACATCGTTCTCACAAACTTATCCAAAGAATTGTGTCAATAAAAACACTCTTCTATACTTCTTTGATACCGACAACGAATAAATAGGGATTAGAAAAAAAGTACCGATACCCGAGTATCGATATTGTTATACCTAATTCTAATATAGAGTCAATTTTCACGCCTCCCCATTAAGATCTAGGCCAAATATGTTTTAATATTCGGATAGCTCATGGCCTAAAGAGGTGCCTTAAAAAATATGAATTAAAAATATCGACTAATAAAAAGTTATGAAACAACGCGAAATTTCGCGTGTATTCTGGTATCTTACAAACTGTGCAGCTGCAAAGCAGTTACATTACATTTACTTTGAATTGCCAAGGAGTCGGTAAGTCAGAAAGATGAACCAAAAAGCTAGCTAGCGCTTAGGTCCTGTTTTGCCACCTAGAAAAGTTCCGTTTAACTTATTTGGCATATAATTTCATACAAATTAGATTGCATTCCTGAATTTATTTCAGAGCGATAAAGACTTTAGCCGCATACTTTGAAACAGGCTCAGTATTTGCGCTCGTGATACCTTATCGACTCGAGAAGTATCTACTTGATTCAATATTCGATAGCTAAAATTAGATTGAATAGAAAATTTGTTCTAACTTTTTAGATTTCACAACAGGAGATTTTATAAATAAAAAAAAAATATGCGTCGATTTATGCTTGGTTTCTATAAACAAAAACGAATCGTTTTGCTTACCAATGATAACTGTTTTTATTGCCAAACTGGGCATACAATTAGATTCGTAGGCAAATGTTTCCTCCAGCCCTTGCTTGATGTCGTCCCTCCAGTTGACGCCCCAAGCTGAGGTTCGTACCCCTTAGCGAGCGTTCACCTAGTTTTAATTAGCATAGTTGAATAACCCTTGGCTGGAGGTTTTAAGTGTAGTAGCTTAAGGCACCCACAGGAAAGCCCGGTTAAGTAGTCATGATCTCAGGGGTCAACTATGAGATGCTCTACATAAAATAAAATAAATAATAACCTGTGATAGCCACTTCTACAAAAGAGACTACTATGTAAAACTTTGAGGTCTTGGCTTTAATGCAAGAGTCTTAAATTTAACCAATAATGGTCCGTAAATTATAGGAAGCAGCTATTAAGAACTCCTTCTTTTTTTTGTCGATTAAAAATACTCGATACCTCGATATCGATACTTTTCCCTACAAATAAAGCCTCAATATGATAGAATTACAACATAAGTACAATATTTATTAAGACGTTTTACTCTAACGGTGCGATCCGAAGCTTGTTTTATATGCATACAGACAAACGATTGGTGATTGGACCCCAATTTCGAAACTATATAAAAAAAAAAACTGTACCAGTTTAAATTGTCAACTTGCTGCCTTGTTAATTACTTGAGTAGGCTCGGAGACGGTTAGATGAAAAAACGTGTTATCGGTATAATCCGTCAAAGATTATTAGGTGTGTCTTTTGGAGTATAAAGATTTTAAAGAGACACGCTTTAAAATAGGTGTAGGTACCTCATAGATGTTTCACTTATTATAAATAGCAATAATTATTCAATTCTATATTTAAAATTTATGTTAATTTTGAATTTGTTGAAATGTGTTTCTTGCATTTTATAGTACTGTGATAAATACACATTATTCTTTCTTTTTTTCTTTCAACCCTACTGTTTAGAATTTGAGAACTAATAAGTAATTGAAAAATCCATTACAAAAATAAGCAGCATATTTTTTGTTGTAATTACATGGTAAAGCTACTATTAGGCACCAATCAACTTTGCAGGCGTGGTGATTATGGCGAAAATTACCTTTTTAATTTAATTTCATTGGCAGAGTCCCCGTTTAAACGCATTAAAAATCCTATTAAATAAAAACATTTATCACGTGTTTAACGTCGTAATTTCTGACGCCCCTGTCTCTTGGTCTATAATATATTCAACCGAAATGGACGGCGGACGTCAAATTGGACAGATATAGACATAAACTAGTCGTCATATAACGCCCAGATTTCATTATTCGAAAGTCTTCGGTAACCAATAAAAATTCATTAAACCGACTTCCTGTTAAAACAAGTGGAATTAAGGCTACCGTAGACAGGCGCGACGCGACAGCTCAACTCAACTCAACTCAAAGCATTCATTTCAATTAAACCATTTACAGGCACTTTTGAATTGTCAAAGAATCGGTCAGTCAGAAATATAAAGGTAGTTGCCCATTCCAAAGCATAGTAGGTAAGTACCTATGGAGAAGATCGGACAAGAATCCACGGACACTCTTTTAAATAAAAAAAAATGTTTCAAAATATTGGTTACATCATTCATGTTGAAATTATACATGTGAGAACAATGTAGGAAGACGTGCACGTTCGAAGCGTCCGTAACAAAAAGACAAAACAAAGAACAATTCAAAAATAAAAATAAATTAAAGCCATAGCAACTAAGAGATAACCAGTCCCAATTGACGGCCCCCGTTCACGAACATGACGCATGAATTACCACCATTCAGCTCAACCATTTTGGAGGGAGCTAAATGATCCAACACACGCGCCCCCATCAGCGAAACATCTGAGTGAGCATGACATTCAAGTAAGACATTCAATGCAAGACATATTACCCGTTAAATGGTAAAGTAGACTACGCGCGACGCGACTCTAGTAGAACATTTTATCTGGAAATTATTCTACCAAAATCGAGTCGCGCCTGTCTGCAGGAGCGTTCATGATTTTGATATTTGTGTATTATGTGGGCCTCATTATTTTGGTCGGAATATTCCTCTCGCCAACCTAATGTGGTTTGTTTTCATTTCAATTAAGTAAATCATATTTTTTACCGCACGATTTTGATTTCTGATGTGTCAAGTTATGATTATGATTTAAGTGTCATCTTTCACTAGGAATGTTTAGTTTGTATCGTCAAATAATCATAAAATAGATTTTAAGAGAATTCTTTACACAAGCAATTTATACTTTTAACTAGCGACCTGTTTCTGCTTGGCACAGTGTTTTACGACTTTACAGAACATTGTGATTTCTTTATTATATGTACCTGAGTTAAATAATATTGTATTGTATACATAAACCTTCCGGAATAAATTCTCTATCAAAATCCGTTGCGCAGTTTAGAAAAACAACGCGATCATACAGACAGACACTAAAAGAGACTTTGATTTATAAGTATTATTTCGACTTTTATACAATCATGCGAAAGCATGTCGCCTCCCTGATGCGGCGGGTGCGAGGCAGTGCAAATAGCCTCTTGGTGACTGTGGCTGATAGGGTGGAAGGTCTAATACTCAAGCATTGGACCAGGACACGGGTATTACCATCAAATCGTGCCTTGAAATGATGTTAAAGTAATTAATGCATATTTGGTTGTCTTATTGGTGATTTTGACGTTGTTAATGGTGATTTTGACATTATAGTTGTGATTTTGACATTATATTTATGATTTTGACATTATAGTTATGATTTTGACATTATAGTTGTGATTTTGACATTATAGTTGTGATTTTGACATTATTATTGATTGTGTTGACATTACTAGTAATTATGACCAAAATTTGCCAAATATTATCATGTACTAACACTAGTGTTTAAGATGTGTATGTAATTACTAATAAATTGGATTGTATGATCTGACAATAAAATTATTTGATTGATTGATTATATAGATGTAAAAAAATCCTGCTCTATTTATTATCAAGATCATCCATCAGCGGTAAGCAATAATACCCGCATGTAATGAATAGTCATTGCGTGTTGTTGAAGTAATCTAACAGATGCCACGACGTCACAATAATTTGCAAAAAAACTAACTAAACAAGAAAAGAAAAAAATATTTCGAAAAAAACATAACATAACATAACATAACATCATGCCTGTAATCCCCGAAGGGTTAGGCAGAGGTGTACCTATAGTACACCCACATTTCGCCAGTTATGTTTAAGTCCCATGTAATAGGGGGCGAGCCTATTGCCATCAACCGGGCACAAATCCAGACTCCGGGCTGCTACTGAGAAATTCCAGATGGAAAAACCCAATAACACTTTGCACGACCCGGGAATCGAACCCAGGACCTCAAACTCAGCAGTAGCGCTTGCGACCACTAGACCAACGAGGCAGTCGAAAAAAAATTGCATAAAAAGCTTGAATTGCTAAAAAAAATATGACTATATTTTTCGGACTTTCTATCACAGTTTTAAATTATGGAGGTCTCCCATTTTGAAAGATCACTCCGCAAGGGGAATAGCGCCCGCGCAGACCTATGAACAAAGCGACATTAAAGCACCACAAAAATAAATAAATTAACACTGAAATGACTACTATCGAAATGTCTTTCACTATCTAACCCGTAATTGCACACGAAGACCGTTTTTAACCGATTTTGAAAAACCTTTATTAAGGCAGGTGCTTACGACAGGCGCGCACACGCACCGGCCACCAATAAGTTTTTTAATGAGATTATAAAAGCAATATGGTATCGTAAAAGCTTGTATCAATTTATTCCGGATAAATACATTTTATTCGACGATAACACATTATGTCGTATTGTTAGAATAATTTATTAGGACTTAGACAGGATGCCTGCGTAGTTAAAGAATGGCTTAAAAAATTAACAGCTTTATTTGATACAATTCAGCAACATTTTTATGACAGATATTAATCTTAATCCTTATTATTCTTAATTATTTAATTTGATTAACTAAATTTAAAAGATTTAAAAACTTGCCGGTCTCCTAGATCCGTTTGTTGACCAGTTTCTTCCATTGTTTATGTTCTAAGATATATTGCAGTTATTATGTGTACAGTTGAAGTTTCTTTTTCACCAGATCCAATTAATCTATATTATTTATTTCGTATCATTAGGTTCACACGGTAACATTAAACTTTTTTACGAAATAACTACAAGGATTAAGTAGATATAATTTCTCAAATTGTGACAACATAAAAATCTCTACGGATCGTATACATGAAAGAATAACATCTAAGATTGTGTATCTGCAGTATCAGCTGCTTCTATTCCCATGTCGTAAATATCTAAGGTCTAATGGATACATGCAATGAATTCGCCACCTGTCTCCATTACGACTTTATGGCACTGAGTTGCTCTGTTTTTCTAATTGCCATTGTTGACAGACTTCGGCTAGTAACTTATAATCTAAAAACTATTATTAGAAAAGTGTTAACAAGATTAATAAAATTCTGCAACTTTAATATTTTTTTAAACATTTTGAATAGCAAAAATAAGATAGAATAGAAATAAAAAATAAAAAATCTAAAAAAATTTAGAAAGAATAAAATGTATTTGGACAGTTCGTGAAACACAAAATACAAAATGAAAATTGAAAATGATTAAAAGAAATATCAGCATTAAAAAATAGTTTAGAATGTGATCAGTATGTTTGGGAATTATGTTAAAATACGAAATTCACATTGTTAAAGGCTATGACAATATAATAATATTTATTTATTTAAACAAGCCATATTTAAGATATTAAAGAATGATACAGTATTAACAGTATTAAAGTAGCCAAAGTTTTTCGCCTTAAATATAAATTGTATGACAATGTGAAAAATCATATTCAGTTTTCAACTATTTCTGAAGCACAATTAAACGTATTTCCATTATAGCAAGTGTACAATGGCTGACCAAGTGTCAGTCGGTGGTGGTATTGACAAACGCAAATCACATTCTGATTTGAGACAACCACCAATCTTGTTGGCTCCTTGTTACTCAAATTGTGTGGTTCAAGTTATAAACCCAGGCGGCAGCTCCTTGTTGGTCCTTAGGTCCGGGAAATCTTAACTATGGAAAATGTTTTTGTACATCATTTGAGCTTTTTTTTTATTTTAATTAATTACTTAGGAAATGTTTTCAAGATAAAATAAAAACGTTTCGCAATCTTTTTAGCGGTAAAAATGTTTGAATTGCAGCTAACGGTTTGCTCGACCACGCGATACTAAAATAATGATGTTAGAATTAATTTAGCTTAATTTGTATTTACTCAAGTAATTGTATATTTTACTAAATTACACAGCGATAACCATGCTTGACAACAAATCTAAATCAATTAATAATTTTGTGTCTTCGTGAAAATTGGCCAAATAATTGCAGAATTATAATATTTGCACTAGTTCGCTTAAGGACCATCAAATGGGCCACAATTCGTCGCTTTGTGCGGCGACCAATTGTAGGGACGCAACACTGTGACACACGAACAGACAGACTGACAACAAACAAATAACGAACCTCTAACGAGTGGAAAAGTGTCAAGCGCACGCGCAGATTACCGCTGGTTGTAAGGAAGGACCGTTTTACCCAACTGCGCTAAAGAAAGGGTTAGGTAGGTATGTTTTGAAGAGTACACGAAAATGTCGTATGATAATTTGATATTGTGCTGTAAAAGGCAATAAGTCACCCTGGCAAGAATTCGGAAACCGTATTTTCAAATTATTGTCCTTTGTCAGTAATATTTAAAAGCCGGCCAAGTGCGAGTCGGACACGCGCACGAAGGGTTCCGTACCATTATCTATACAAACGAGCAAAAAAATCACGTTTGTTTTATGGGAGCCCCCTTAAACATTTATTGTACCTATTTTGTTTTTTAGTACTTGTTGTTATAGTGGCAACAGAAATACATCATCTGTGAAAATTTCAATTATCACGGTTCATGAGATACAGCCTGGTGACGGACGGACAGTCAGATGGACGGACGGACAGCCCAGTCTTAGTAATAGGGTCCTGTTTTACCCTTTGGGTACGGAACCGTAAAAAGTACCTCCATTTTTTTCTTTATCCTAAAATGGACAACATTTTTCGCCCAACTAATGGATATGATACTATCTCTTATTATATATTTCAATCACAGGTAATCATTATGTGACTAGAATAAAGTTCCTTATTTTTTTGTCTTCACTGTGTTTAGAAACCGTTTCTAAACCCTCGAAGCCTGTATATCACAGCTTGTAAACCAATGAGGCGACAACCTCAAAGTTTTTTTAGTTAAAAAGGTGACGTCGGTTACGGCTTGTCGGTTGTTGGGATATTCGTGTGTCTTCCGTGACAGGTGATACGAGTTGCCGACATTCTGACGACATCACACACCTTTAATAATTTAATGTGAGGGTTACTCCGTTTAAGCCGACGTTTGCATGGACGTAATAAAATAGTAGCGGGATTTTTTCACGCACTGGATTTTCAACTCTCTGTGTTAAGCCGAGCGTTGAGAATCCAACGCGCTGGGACGCACGTCTCAGCGCGTTGTAAAAGCATACTGTTGGATTTTCATCTCTCGGTGTTAAGCAGAGCGTTGAAAATCAAGTGCACAAAAAACAATCGCCGTGATTTTATTACGTCCGTGCAAACGTCGGCTTACTGTCGCCTATTCCTTTATAAACGGAACTTTCTTGACTAATATTAACCGCGCAGCCGTATCAGGAGCAGGAGCAGTGGTGGCCTAGTGGTAACAGCCGTGACTTACAAGTCGGTCGTAGATTCGAACCGACGCTTCACTTTGTGTAAATTATTTCATCACCACTGCTCTCAAAAATGGTGAAGGAAAACATCGCAAGAAATCATGATATTCTAGAATATAAAATTCAAAGAGAAGTGACATCTACCAACCCGCACTGGACCCGCGTGGTGAATTACGGCCCACTTCGTCTCACCGAGAGGAGGCCTGTGTCCCAGCAGTGGGAACATTATAGGTTGATTATGCTGCCGTATCAACAAAGAAACTTCGGTTACATTAAATAGCTTTCAATACACCAACTAGGGAACCTGGCACTTCAATTTCATACAGTAAGATATAAACAAAATCCTAAAAGGCCCATACATAACATCCCATAACTAGCCCATAAAATATACCTACCAAACTCCTCGCTATTGTGTATCACTCGATTCCATCAAGCTATTGTGAAGGCTGCATTATTATTTAGCTTTCCTATACTTAACTAGCCTTCCATACTGTCCAGTTTAATTCTGCGGCTCAGCACTGTGACAGCTGAAAAGATCCATTTTACGAGGTAGAATGGCCGATCGATCAAAGACGATCGAATAAAGGATAGTCTATCAATTTTCTTTACTTGCAGATGTTCAAATACACAGTTAATCTAGATTTTGATTCAAATTTATGGTCTGGGAATCTAGTTTTATTCAGAGCAATTAAATAAATTAGTGTTAATCGGCTCGTAATTATCTATTTATTGATATTGGAAATGATTAAGGCGAATTCGTTTTTTAAATGGACAAATTAGCGACTCTTTTATGGAAATTGTTTGAAATTGTAATGTATATTTTTTTTTATGGGTCCTATTCTTGATAGTAATTATCCACCATAAAATTGACTAAAAGTGACTTTGTTTTTATGTCATTATTTAATTAAATGCTACTGCAATTTGAGTTAGGGTTGTCACACTAATAAAATTTACAATTAAATACGTTACAAAATTATACGTTACTGGGGTCGTAGAAAAACGTTTTTAACAGACATCCAAAATTCATGTTCCCATGAGTTCACGGACCGTATCGTAAGCAAAAGACGTTGCCGAAGACGCCACGAGCACCAGACCGTGGACATATGGTTCACACGATCGTATGTGAACCTATAAAACACTACCGTGTCAAAAGAACGTAAGTGCGGTACCAAAAATTGGATATGAAAATGAATATTGTCAAATAAAAATAATTAAATAAATAAAACAAAAAGAGAACTTTTTTAAATTCTGAAATTTAAATCTATTTTTTGTGTATTTTTTTCCGTAGGAATTTTAGGCCCACTTGCACCACAAATAATTAAATGCGTTAAGTGCTAAACGAATTTCAAATATCGTTCTGTTTTTGTCAATCGCCTAAAGTTGACAGAGACAGAAGATCAAAGATGTTTAGCCCTAAATACATTAAATTTTGTAATTATTTAGTGGTGCAACTGGGCTTTATAGTTTTGATTTCCAAATAACAGTAAAAGGACTTACGCCCTTTTGGATAACAACAGCGGTTTACGTTCGAACACTACCAGTCTTTTGTTTGCGGACGCACGTATGATTTTATTACGAGATCTTTATCTCACATCAAGTTAATTATTGTGTTATTTTCACGAAATCTCCGGAAAAACATATTTTCAGGTGTACCTATTAAAAACAAGAATACGTTTTCACGTACTCTTGTTTTACTTGTTGTTTAACTTTAATATGTATTTTACAAAAATAATTATAAACTGGCACTTTAACGATATTTTTTATTCAAATATTTTATGTTGTCGTCGGACTTACAGCCGAAAACAGCTTTTGTATTCATAATAAAAACGTCAATCGACTCTAAAATGATAATAAAAAAAACGAAAAACAAAACAAATCAAAGAAAGTATGCCATTCAGTACAATTTATCCGATTGCCTTTAATGATTTCAGCATTGTCTCATATCCTCGATACGTCTATATGCGTCACAGTCGATGACTATAGGAGTTTCCCACGTTGACCTGCAATTTATTGCCCCTAACTTAACTGTAACTACCTGTGACCGCAGGTGCGTCTTAAGAAATAAGGGATGTATGTTGATCACATCAGTTGCTTTTTTTAGTTCTATTTTTATTCATTTTGGTGTATGGTTTTTTTAAACATTTTTTATTGTTTGTGACCGTATTTTATGCATTTAAGATTTAATTTAAGTGACTTAAAATTTATTTTTGCAAAAACCTAAGACCGGCTGTCCTGATAAAAACGACACCGGATGAGATTGTTGCAGGACGACTCTTCATTGACACTTGATTAAAAATTATGATTCGTTTAGTATACTTTCTTTATCTTTATCGATAAATACAACAGTGAGAGATTTTATTATCCTAAAAGTTTTAAGTAGGTATTTTAAAATCATAGTTTTTATTTCAACAATCATTTTGATTTCCTATATATATATATATATTTTTTTTTTTTAATATTTTTTTTTTTATCATAGCCCACTTTTCTACCCTCATTCCGTTCGCGACAGCCCTGTGCCCAGTGACCGTATACACTTGTGTGATTTTCTTAAGTCGCGGACACATGAGGTCATAGTTAAATAAGTAAAAACTTAAGGTGGGGCGTTATGGGAACTGAGCACGGTAACTCCACAGTATAATGTAAGGCTTTACCGAACCGTATAGTATAGCACTTTTGTGTGTTATCATCACTTAGAAGTATACTTAATTACTTTGAAGAAGCAAGAATGTTTTCTTTGTGTAATTAGATTTTTTTATTTACTGTGCAAATGTTTTGATTCGTAATTAAAAATGGAAAAAAAAAAATTACGACATGAAAGCTCCATTCCAAAAAATAAAAAAAACTTAAGTTATTCCTCAATCGGAAGAAGAAATGGTTGCAAAAATCATTTTTAATAGCTTTTGGTCCATTTTGTTAAGGCCAAGCCAGCCGTAGCGTGGTGTACATATTTTCATCCATTGCTCCATGGCAAGCAACCGCTGCCACATTTTCGAGTAAAAAAAAAAACTGACTCAGATACTTTTCTTTTTTACCCTCAACCGGGAAGCCAAGAGCCTGCATCTCACCTGATATAAGTGATGATCAGACCGAAATACTCAACCACAGAGGAACAGGCTATCTTACCTTTAACTGTCGAAACACAAAAATGCCGTTAACATTGTTGTTATGACGACATACTTAGAGAAGATGTTGGTAGCTAGCCAGGCGGACCCCCCCACTGGGAATTCAACCCGGGGTCTGAGACAGGTGGTCTTACCACTAGACCACAGAGGCGGTTAAAATCTTTCATCGTCCTTTACCTGTTTCCTAGATTCTGAACCAATTTCATAGCTTGAAATCGACTACACTGACTCTAATTTACCGTACCTACAATATCTACACTTACCCCATAGTCTCAACGTCACTTATTTAGAAATACAGCCTCAAGTCAACTTAGTGTCCTGCCGGGGTTGCGAAGAAGTCCGAAAGGGATATCGTGGCCCCGGCAACATGGCAACTGAATTAACACGGGTGGGTTTTAGTCAGTAAGAGTCTGACACGCCCGCCCGCTCCGCCCAGAGCGGGAGAAGTTATTTGATAATTTCCCACCCAACAAAAATAAGTCTACTTAGTGCAGTCAACTAAACTACGTTCCGTTACTTAGCTGTCCCCTAAGTTCCACAAACAATACAAAAGGCTAAATCCTGCTTATCATAACATAAGATGAATGATTAAAATACATGCACAACCAAGTAGCTACCGTTGTTACCACAATTACGGAAACCTACATCGATTGCAGAGCATTTGCGAAATCGAATAAAAACACTTTTTATCCTTGAAATCTAGACAATGAGGTCCATTACAGTTTTTCTTAAGATAATTCACATGAACGCATCCTTTTTCATTACGCTGTATATCAGTGATCATTTTAATTGCTAGTTTTTTTTTTTTTTTTTTCAAATTGTGTAACTTGCATGCAATGTAGGTGTTCTGGTACCATCGTTGATAGTTCCGTGATGTGATATTAAGTGGTGTAATGCACAATATGTGCAATAAGTTATTTATATCTAATTATCCGTGTGCTCATTGAGTATTTCAGGACATCGCCAAGCGGTTGGGTCGACTCTTCACGTAACCAAGAGCTGGCCAATTTTTAGGTCAATGAATCAGCATTGTCATCCAACGTGGCAACGCTGCCAGCGTTTTGAGCACTTTTGCAACTGACAGCGATGCGGACGAATGTTTTTATGCCCAATGAGCTCTTTCATTTTTTTACTTTATATGCTTGTATATATGAATAATATAAGTTTTATAGTGTTAGATTGTACATAATATTTAAGATTTGTCAAGTATATATATCTAATTGTTAATATAAAAATAAAAGAATATATGCTAGTTTCTTTTATCTTACTTCAAAAGTATTGTCTTAGAATTTCACCATCCTTGTGTACCGACTCCTACCTCCTCCTCCTCCTTGTGTTAACTAGCATAAGTATTAGCATAGTACCTACAGATGATGCTATTTAATGTTAACATAGTTTTTTTTTTCTTTTTCTGGTTTATTCTTTTTGCAATCAGTCGTCGCACCATAAGCGAATTCGTTTCATGACAAATGAAAAAATAATAATAAAAACTAAATAACTTTAATTTTGGAAGTCGGTATCAAAAATCGAAAATTCAAAACCAACGACTTCCGAAGTTAAAGTTATTTTTTCACTTTGTATTGTTTTTTTTTTTTGAAGTCGGTTGTTGTGTTTTTTGTAAAAGATTAATTTTTTTAGCTTTTCACTTGTGGTACCTACCCCGTACAAATTCGAATACTACCTGCTACCAGTGATAGGAACTTATCATTAAATCCACATACTAAGTGGGAAAAAAATACGTATTATTGAAGCTAATTCAAAAACTATGGAGCAAAGTTAATAAAATTTATATGGGACCACCTAGAGAGCATTTCAAAAAATAAAATCATAATTGGTCCACAAATGACGGAGAAATTGGCGCACATACAAAAAAAAAAACAAACATACGGTACGAACATATAACCTCCTCCTTTTTGGAAGTCGGTAAGTAAAATTATTATTAGGTATTACCGAAGGATCAAATCTTTTTTCAACTTGGTCTTTTTGTGTTTGTGTTCCTTGCGTCATGTTAACCGCAAACGAACGTATTTTCTTTCTTATTTTTCTTTCTTTTGTTGCTTTGTTTGCAACAAAAGAAGATTTAATTGGCCGTAGATGACCTTTTTCGATTTTATATCGGTTCTACTTACTACAAAAAAAAAAGTTTTGTATCGTCTACTCTAATATTGTACTTGATTTAAACATTTTTGTACTAAGTGATTAGGATGTATGCGTATCTATTAATATAATTATGTCCTTCGAAATTCTGTAAACCTGTCCAATTCAGACTTTGAAGCAAACAATACCATTTGACGTCAATACAAATAAAAAATATGTTAATTTTAATATAAATAGCTCCATTGTTAAGATCAAATTTAAGTGATTATAAATGATCATATCAGTTACATAAATATCACGAAGTATTAAATCTGTGAATGGTGGAATTATTGTGTTTAAGTTTAAATATACTTAAACACGATAATTCTAACATTCACTGATTTACAACATTGTTAGCATGGTTATAGTAACTTTTAATTACTTAGAAAATCAATTAAAATATATTTTATTAACAAAGTTATTACGATACGGTAGGTAAGTTTTTGACTAGGTCCAAACATCATCTCATTTAAAAGAAATGAAAGACACCAATTACTTTTAAAACTTTTATAATAAGCACTCAAATTTTTATTGATTTTTTTTAAAACTTTCATGACTTTTTACTCTGATTCTAAAAAAAAATCTTGTCTAGTTTTGCAGGCAAGACAGGATCTTAATTAAGACCGATGTTTGATTTTTTCTTCTTTTTCTTATCAAATTAAAATCTTTGAACTGTATCTACTACGTTTGTTGTTTATGGACTATTGCAGCATTTCAAAAAGTAACGAACCCGGGATCAGAACGCAAAAACAATGTACCACAATAAACACTACTAAACGAAGCACCAACTCATAGAGCAAATTACCATGATTTAGCACTAATTTCTTAGCGAAATCGAGCGTGCAATCATATAAAAAATGGAGTGATTTTCATGCAGTGAATCAACGCAACCTCCGACCTGTTCCCACGGGTATGGTCCGGTGGGCATGAATTCTACGGACCAATGCCTACACGCACAGAATGGAGCTGTGTGTGAACTATATAACATGAGACCATAACAAAGGATGGGGTATACTGATCTGGGAATAATTAATGTCTTACAGTTCCCATACGCAATACCGAAGCGCCAGATTTGAAGAAAACGAGAAGCCAGTTTGTAACAAGTTTTTCTGAAAATAATTTCAAGCTTTTCGGCTTATGCAATACTTATTCATTGTTTGTCTTTTTTTATAAGAAAGGCGTTCTTTGCGTATGGTGCCGTACCTACTTGCTAATGAAAACTTACAATACGTGCCACGAAAGATGAGACTAGACGGCGCCTCCCGCGCTCTTTCCGCCGCCCCGATGACGCCCTGGCGCAGACCTTATATCGGTAAAGAGACCTATAATAAATCATCTACTGCGCAAGTGCAACCACGTGGTGTGTCCAGTCTCATCTTAAGTGGCACGCACTGTACCTAATAGTAAAATTGTTGTGAAATTGTTTAGAATATTTTCAAAATTTCATCTTTTTTCATCTGGATTATGGTCGAAAACTGTCATTAGTATCTGTTTAAAAGGATATACGAAGAAAAAATTCTTACCTTTATATGCGTCATTCGATGGTAGTAAAGGTTAGAGCTGGCGGTGAACCTCTTCCCACAATGTTGGCATTGGTGAGGCTTCTCACCTGAATGGATTCTTCTATGGGTGTTCAGACTGCTCGATGTACTGAAGCCTTTGTTGCAGACCATACACACGTGAGGTTTTTCACCTAGAATTATGAGACATGTTTAGTTGTTTTGCCACTGAAGCTATTATGCTAATATAATAAAGTTATACTCTAATCTTTGGAACTACCAGTCAGATTTAAAAAATCTATTCTCCATTTGATAGACCAATTCTCGAGGAAGGTTTTCGGCTATTTAACATCACGCTATCGCTATCCTTAGGACTGGAGCAAAAATTTAGAAAGAACGCTTAGCGAAAACGAAGTAATAGTGCGGGGGGCAATGCGATGCGACGCGTTGGGTCAGGGAACAAGAAATTTCACGCAGACAAAATCGCGGGTAGAAGCTGATGAGAAGATTTTCATAACGCTTTTGATAAACAACATGTTAAGTTTGTTATGCTTAAGACATTATGACACTCCGAATAAGCATAGAGAAATTTGTATACGGGAATAGATATTTGAAAAAGTTCTATAGCATGTTTTTATTATATCCTATACTATTAAAAATCAATATTTTTATATACGTGTATATTTTTTTGTAAATTTGTAATCACGTTCTCGAAAACGGCTGTAACGATTTCGATGCAAGTTGCAATATATGGGTTTAAGGGGGCGAAAAATCGCTCTAGCTAGGTCTCATTTGTGGAAAAATTCGTTTTCTTTATTTTCACAGCCTCGGGGAATGTGATATATATATTTATCTATTTTCACCCGAGCAGAGCTCGGTCGACCAGGTACTAGTCGAAGTGTGAGAAAAGACACTATGGAGAGAACATTCGCTATGATTTTTTTTGTGTCAAAAAAGAATACAAAAAAATTGCCTGTATGAGACGTTTTCACATTGTTCTGATTGGTTATTTATATGGATGCGAAATTTTGCTACTTAACTGTAAAAATCATCTTAAATAAAAATACCTGAGAGACCGAGCTCTGCTCAGGTGAAAATAGAGAATGCTCATTTAATGGTATACTAATCCTTACATACTACCTAATTATTCCATGCTGCCAGGATCATTATTCTTCATTATCTCGTTCTAAACTTTGGGTGACTGAGCTCTGCTCGGGTGAAAATACGGAAAAACAAATTTTCCCAGATAAGAGACCTAGTTAGATCGATATTTCACCCCCGTAAACCCCTGTATTGCAACTATACCAATCTATATACAAACAAATATATACACAAATATTGCTCGTTTAATAGTATAGGATATTTAATTGATTCGGGCGTGACCTTGCCGAAATCCATTATAAAATGAAATTGAAGTGGATATATTTAGTAACCTGTTCCGTTTAGCTATTTCTAAAGAGTCTTAAAAATACTCTGAAAGAAATCGACACGTGTTTCACCTCTAAACGAGGCATCCTCAGGATGACGATTGACTTGTCGCGAACTCGAACACGGCGTGTTGCCACACCGATATTAAAATATGCTACTAAAATAATATGATTTTAAGCGCACAATTTTATTTTCCAGAAGTAACTACTTTGATATCTAATGATTAGAGCAAATGGGCAATGATTTTGGCTCTGTATTCCAATACTGTCAATGAAGTAATTTAAATCAAATGACTTACCAGTATGTGTTCTCATATGACGTTTCAATAGCGAGGGCCTATCAAAAGCCTTCCCACAGACTTCACAAGGTAGCAACGCTCTTTCAGACTTGGCTGGTCTTCTTTGGATTTTTGGAGTCATATCCAGGAGTTCATTGGAGGAACCGGCTGATGATGACGTGAGGGAGTCTCCTGATACAGATTTATGTTCATCTTCTGCACCTGAAGGAGGGGAGATTGGTAAAAGGACTCTTGAGAGGAGGGACGTGGAAAGGTCTAGCGGTGAATCTGTGAAAGATAAGTGTTATTGAGTAACAGTTAAGCAAAAATCAATATTCTTTTAAATATACATCTGCCTATCATTTTCCCAACTAGGTCGGGGTCGGCTTGCAATCTAACCGGATACAGCTGAATACCAGTATTTTACATGGAGCGACTGCCTATCTGACCTCCACAATCCAGTAACTGGGTAATACGATACCCCTTGGTAAGACTGGTTTTCAGACTTTCGGGCTTCTGACGACCCCAATATAGCTGGGAAACGACTGACAAAGTTTCACGAATGACAGCCGGGACCAACGTGCTTTCCGAGGTGCGAAGGAGTCTCGGTATATAAATATGGTAACCCATCCACGGACCAACTATACCACGGACCATCTAATGGATTAATCCGTGCGGCTGTTATTACTTAGCCAATGTAAAAAGTTTTATTAGATAGATTCATAACGTTTAATGAGAGCAATTCAAACTAACGATCTCGAGCAATTTTGATTCAAATAAAAAGAATAACGCACTAATACTTTCTTCAAACTATATTTATCGACGCACATCAGTGAAATTGAAAATTATTCTAATGAACAGACAGACACGATTGCCGTTTTATTTATAGATCTATATTTTTCTCACGAAGGGTGTAGGCATAAAACAGATTGATGCGTCAACAATAATCAATTTTATAGATATTACTCAATCAGGCTTCATTTTCAGATATCATAATATATTTTTATGCTCACAAGCAACAAATCTTATAAACTTGGCTTCCTTAAGATATTTCACGTCACATTTCATAAATTCTTCATCGTCTATAACATCATAATTATCATTCTTCAAAATTGAATATTTTCTCTTTATTGATATTAGTTTCTCAAAAAACTGCCATCGATAAAAATCCAAACGAATTTTACGGTGATTAGTCAGCAGTGGGCACTTTTTCTAATTCAGATCAAATGTTTTTATATAATTCCAATCAAGCAAAATGTTTTAATGAACCAATTTTATTGACAACTGTAAATTTCGCTATGGACCTTTGGACAGTTTATATGATTATTGAGACCTGTCTTTAAATTTCTTAGATACTTTATAATTGGCGTCCCCAATTCCGACTTTTACTATTGAAGGTTGATCTTCAGTTGTTCGCATTGAAGTTTCCGCAGAATTATAGTGGAATGAATTGCAATAAATCTCGGATAGTGACGTCGAATGGCATGGATTAATTAGCGGCATGTTTGTGTTCTAGATCAAGGATAGGTTGTTTCTTTATCCGTTGTAAGGGTAGGTGTATTTCAAGATGAGAGGATAGAAAATGCTAGATATGGAGCGGCGACTGGACAGATGGGGGGACGATAATATCTCTCGCTGGTCGACTGTCTACGCTTCGTTTTACCTACTTTATTTGCGTAGTGATGTATAGCCTTATAGGATTTTAATTTATTTATTCAATTACGTGGTCTGCGATAAAAAATTGTGGGTTTTTTATAGAATACGATAAGGTGTGAATACAAAACGAGGTCTCTGGACTTGTAGATAAGTTAACTGGGTGTGTTAAATGGGAAATAAAATTAACTGAATTGTTTTGCAGCTGTTTATGAAAATTGAGGCAGATGTGCTTATTTTTGTTATACAAGAGACTAGTTCATATTTTTGAAAAAAAAAAATGTACTATGATTATGACACATCATTCTTTATAGGTAATAATGTAGCTATTTCCTACAATGTGCTATTTATTATAGTGAAAATTGAAGGAAATGTTTATTTTCGCATGAATCTCGCAGGCCCCAGTAAATTTGTTATGATTTTTTTTTAACGGATACCAAACGACCTAAATTTAAAGATAACAAAAAAAAAAAAACTCAAATATAACTCAAAGATTTTATTTAGATCAGTATTCATAATACGGTCTTGTGCAATCAGATCAATAGAGGGACAAACGAAGCCGCCGCGTTATCAAACTGTATGTAACTTAACTGGTCTTAGGCTACGTTCATATTGAGAATATTCATGAAAATTTATAAGGTATTTGTGTAAATAATGAAAGTGGGTTGTTATTTCTTGATTTTGATAACTGCTTGATTTCTTCTCAGGGGTAGTCAGATATAGGTAATGTCGACTCCATCAAGTTTTTTTTAGGGTTCCGTACCTCAAAAGGAAAAACTGAACCCTTATAGGATCACTCGTTTGTCTGTCTGTCTGTCCGTCTGTCACGGCTAATTTGCTCCGAATCTAATGGACTGGACCGATTAAATTGAAATTTAAACACGGACGTGTAACGTAAATAAATGAATTTTGATTAAGGTGAGCCCCTTAATCAAAATTCATTTAAGGAGGGAAATAAGAAAATTTAAAAAAAAAGTTTTACAAACTGTACTGTGTGATATATCAAATTAAAGGGCTTGTTGCGAGGATTTCAAATACATTTTTTTTTCAATAAATACTTTTAAAGGTATTTAAGAAAATAAATGAAAATTGACCATCCCCCCCCTTATCTCCGAAACTACTAAGCCTAAAATTTTGAAAAAAAAAATGCAGAGAATGGTTCTATGCTTATAAATTACAGGAAAACCTATAGAAAGTATATGGTCTTAAAATAACATGGTAAATCACTGAATATTGACAATCTTACAGTTGCAGTTGAAATTTATGGGGAACATGTTTTTTTTATCTACAATGTTAAGTTTGTTCTTGGCATAAATTCATCTCAAGTACAGAATCCTTCATTGTGCGTAGTTCAACAAGGACGGGTAAAACCGATTCCGATATCCTATTTACAGAATAAACAATTTAATTTCATTTTGGGCTGTATTTTAGGTGTCATGATGAGAAGTGGTAAGTGACAAATGTACCTTTGTACATAATATAGTAAGCATAATAATAGTGAAGAACAGAACTACCCTTACTACTCCTTTAATCGAAAAAAAAACAGTGGCATTCCGGGAGTGCCGACAGAAGTGAAAACTTGAAAAAAATCGACACACCGATAATCAACGCGTTGATGTCTTTTACTCCACGGTGTCGGTAAATTGCGTTACAGTATCGCGAAATCATTGGTTTAGTCCCATCTCAAAAATGCTGAACGCGCATAAAGAAGTTTTCACATAAAAAAAAACCTACTTACAATAAAATTAAACTTGGGTGAAGTATACATATTATTTAAAAACTATAAATGGCGGTTTGGAATCTTATAGCCCCTTTTAAGATCGCGTAATTTATTCTCCAACATTCGTTTAGGTATCAATTTGCATACAACTTGTCATAGTAGTTAGGGTAGGTACCATGCATCGCATATACGCCAGCATTGGCCCTACAACTTAACCCTCAAATACCGCGTAACTTTTATACGAAAGCAACTTATTTCAGCACAATGTGCACAGCTTAACTATAAAAAAGCGATCAGGAGTGCCACTACCGAACCGCGACGCGATCCAAGTAGGAATTCTCTTTGATGTGCCGACTGTATCGCGCTTTGGAATAATGTCGCGATATCGTGTTTGTGAGTCTGTGTGTGTGTGTGTTTTATGGAACAGTTTTAGTATAATGTTTGAGTGTGTTCGGTTATGTAGTGATTATTGAAATATTTTTGAGATTACTTATTTCAATTACGTGCGATCGCTCTAGGTACATTTCCTCAGAACGATTATGAAATAACTGTAAAGGTTCTCATCTATATATTTATCTATCTTATTCTTATGTACTTACATAGATAACAACTTATCTTTCCTTTTTTTTCTTATAAACCTATCGTTCTTTCTTTCTTTCTCTTTTATTCCTAATTAATTATTTAATTAAGGTTCTTATATTTTAAAACCTATTATGTACCTACTATATTACATAATTAAATATTTTGTGCTAGAACAACAACAACTAATATGTAATAACACACTTAATACGACATTTAGCAATAAGTGACCAACGCTCTGCATCGATACAACTCTTAATTTTATTACATAAATAAAATAATTTCGTAAAATCTAACGAGACGCGTTAATTTACAATCGTGTGAAAATAACCACTTATGTGACTTAGTACTGTTTTTTAATTAAGTTAGAACTGAGCATTTCACTTTGACGTGTTTCTGTGAAGTTTGCTGATAGATTTAAAATGTGTGAGTATTGATTTATTAGTTTGATAGGTCGCACGGTTGTAACGTCAGTGGAGCGACGACCTAACAATCTATGCATCATATTATTAGACACCTGTCTGTAAAGTGTAGGCTAACGGGTTTGGCAAATTGCAATTAATGGTAAAGCACTGTTTGCAAAATAACGGTAAACTAAGCAAGTTAGGGTTGAAAATAAACACATCATAAAATAGTGACAGAATTTAACAAGAAAGAAAATATTACGAATGATAAAAGAGATTTGAGCACAGACAGGTTACATCACTCCGTGAATTTTATTGGATACGCGATACGTCCAGCAGTGGATATATTATATATTATTATTTAATATTAAAAAAAAAATATTATGGTTTTCTCTACAATACTTATGTGTTTTACTGTACTAAAATTGTATGGATTGAAATATTCTGAAATAAAAAGTTTTTTTTTCTTTATTGACTACTTCGATTAGTTTTTAATTATTAAAACGATTTTTAGTGCACAATATGAATGTGACATTCAATATAATAATGTATTTAATAAGGCGATATCAATAGTGAAACCAAACGAAGTAAGCTTTTATAATAAGACCACCAGAAGCGCTAAAACTTCCAACTAACCAAGAAAATCTATTAAAATTCAAGAAATCCAATATCAGTTCAAACGAATTAATATCTGTATCGAGTTTATGCAATAATAAACTAGTTCAGTATCGTAATTACGAGCAGTATGAAAATTTTATTCATAAATACAGCAATTTATACGTTTTATTATTGAATATTACCATAGCTTAGAACTTTAGAAGCTAGATGTATAATTATAAAATGGTAGTATAATCAGCCAATAATGTTCCCTGGGACATAGGTCTCCTGTCTATGAGTGGGCCTTAATCCATCACGCGGGCCCAGAGCCAGTTGGTAGATGTAATTTGGTGGCACGGTTGGTGCAGTGGTTAAGCGATTGACTGCTGCGCTGCGTGTCGCGGGTTCGATTCCCGCACGGAACAAATGTTTGTATGACCTACAAGCAGTTGTTCCGGGTCTGGCTGTTTTTGTATGTGAGTTTAAATGTTTGTAAATGCACCCACAATACAGGAGAAATTCCTAGTGTGGGGCATCGTTTAAAAAAAACAAATAACTTAAAAATAAAATTGTTATTTTAACTGTAATTTGTAGTAATAAATAGAGTTTTAAATAAAGACGTAAACGCTTGGTTTATAGATTATTGTAAGATAGTTAAAATTACTTTTATGGGGTGACCATGATTGTTATAAAATGGATATTTTTGATTACTTGTGAGTTTTGTAGATATTTTTCATGAAACGGCTTTTGGGACGAAGTTCTTTAACGCGGCTTGTAAACTTTCAAAAACCGTCACGCTAAAAAGTGTTAATACTTGCGACTGTCTTCTTCTAATTCAAAGAAAAAGAAAGAGAGAGAAAGAGAGAGAACGCCAGCAGAAAAATCAAAAGAAAACAGTAAGGTGATAGTGTCGTGGGATAAAATTAAACATCGGCCCGAGTACGCTGCATGCCACATAGAGAGAGAAACTGTGAATTTGGTCATAATAAATATCCAAGATAATACATATACTGAGCTGTCCCCCTCCTGGACAAAGGCCTCCCTCCACTCTTTCCTTATTTACTTAAAGAAAGAAGATTCATAATTAAGCGCTAAATCTTGATACCAATAAAAAAAAAACAGGTTGAAAAAAATTATAGTGTTCACAATAATTTGACAATATTCAACAGTTATTTTCCATATGGACATTTTTTTCTCACATCATGGTAAGCCTACATAAAATTAACGAGTTTGCTAAATCGGAGTTCGTCCACTATAACATCGGACTAAGTACAAAATTGAGTCCTAGACCATAAAATACGTGTTACGAAATGCAATTATATTTTACTATTTATCGATGTGATAACATTATCGTATCTATATTGGCAGTTCAGTTTTATGTGAATTTAATGGTGAACTATAATAATTGTCATAAAAACTTAGTAACTATCATTATCATTGAAGGGTTAATCTGAATAACGTTTATATTAAAAAAGTGATAAGAATTAAAACTAGGGCCGGTTTAACGACTGCCTGATAAGTGAAACGGTTCATTCTGGACGCATTCTATCGTCTAGATTGTGTAGATAATTTTCACATTTCATAGATGAGATGTAGATTGTTACATTACAAAGTACGTAGGTAGTTGTAGAATAAATTATTTTTATCTTTGACATAATTTTTATTTGATTAAATTAGGTATTATCAATTTTGTCATATTATGAACATTTTTTATGAGTTAAACTGTCTTCCTAGAGAGAAAAATACAAAACAAAAAAAAAATGTTTTGTTTCTTTATTGAGATTTGCAAGAAAACTTTGTTTATTTCTATAAATAGGTTTATACAAACACTTTTATATTCAAAAAACCAGATGATGACTACTAATTTATGTGGGTAGTTACTACGAATTATGTCATACCCATTATATTTTTGAAAACCTCCACAGTTTTACCAGTCTGACCATACCACGCTTTGGTGAGAAAAAAATATTGTATTAATTTAATATTTTGTGCTGTGTGCGTCATAATAACTGTCTCGCCATGATTTATGGTTCCCAAGATATGTGGCACAGGCTCACTTTCAATTTCATTTGAATTAAGGTAGTTAGGTACTTTTTAATCGAGAATGATTACATCTTTCGCAAATAAAACGTAACGTACCAGAATACCCTCGAAATTTCGCGTTGTTGCATACATATTTAATTAGTCGAGATTTTTTATTTATATTCTTTATGGCACCTCTTTAAGTCATAATCTATCCGAATATTAAAAATATTTGGCCTAGGTCAAAAATAATTGAAACTGGAATTCCGTTCTTCGCTTTTTAAAAGCAAACCTTTTTATCTGGAAGTTAATAAGTAAACATTTCGAAACTACAGAATATGAAGGTCTATTTCAGATAGTTTTACCTACTAATTATTATGCGTCGTGTTAAATTGAAGTTATATTGCATTAGAATAAGTAGGGAAGGGTCATTTTGGGGGCTGGGTAATTTTTCGACGTTCAGAAAGTGCTGATTTACAGCATAGTTTGAAAATAAACGATTTGAGAGTTTTGTTGTGATTATTCACTTTTACTATAAGCTAAATGGCGCTGCGCACGCCACACCGCTCAGCTCACAGATGCGCTCCACTACGTAGTGGTGAAGTAGGTGCAAATGAATGCACGTGCATTCATTTGTACCGACTTCTATACGTTGTTCATGTAGTCCCGATTGAGCCCATTCAATGGTTCTTCAAGCCAGATCATTGAATGGGCTCAATCGGTACTTTATAATAAAAGATTAGTGGACTGTATTAAAATAGGTGTAATACCATAATCTACATGAAACACGTATATAAGTAAGTACAAATGAATGCCCGTAGTTTCCTGGTTGGAGGCTCTAAGTTTAGTAGCTTAAGGCACCCACAGGAAAGTCCGGTTAAGCAGCCAAGACCTTAGTGGTCAAAACTGCGAGTTTCCATTTAAAAAAAAAAATGCCCGTAGTGGAGCGCGTCTGTGAGCTGAGTGGTGTGGCGCGCGCAACGGGCGTTGGTAGCGGGTTCGGTACCCCGAGACCCCACGCTTTCCCCGCAGTGAATCATGCGCATATGTGATGCGCTGACACTAAACTTAATTGGTATTAAAACAAAGCTTGGTGACAATACTTCAGTAAGCCGACGTACGTACGGACGTAATAAAATCACCGCGATTTTATTATGTGCACTTGATTTTCAATGCTCTGCTTAGCACCGAGAGTTGAAAATCTAACAGTGTGTTTTTTCAACGTGCTGGGACGAGAGTGCGTCCCAGCGCGTGGGATTCTCAACGCTCGGCTTAACACCGAGAGTTGAAAATCCAGTGCGCGATAAAATCCTGCCGCGATTTTATTACGTCCGTGCGGACGTCGGCTAACTGTAACGCTAACATACCCTTAATTTCACCACGACAATAAATGCTTGTTATACTGGCAGAATTATGTGCTACCTGGCGAAATGTGGGTGTACTATAGGTACACCTCTGCCTAACCCTTCGGGGATTACAGGCGTGATGTTATGTTATGAAATTATGTGCTACCTTATATTCAAGTTACCTTCTAATATAGAGTCCATCGTTTGTCTATAGAGGTTGTTCCTCATCTTCACAAAGAACATCTCCTCCGGTCTTTCAGGGAGGTAGTAGACCACTAGTTCTGTGTGTGCAGACACTGGCTTCACCGCTTCATAGACCGGCTCTCCCTTGACCTTTGTGCAGACTAGGTTTACCTGGAGAAATTACACTGGAGTTAAGATCTTGCCATGAGTACTGAGTAGTCATAATTAAGATGATTGAGGATGTGTTCCCTAAGAATAATCTTTGCCTGGTCTATTTTTGTACTTCCTGATAATTTTTGGGTATCCGGCTGATTATTTTAAATAAATTCTGCTCCAGTTATAAATTAATCTGGTAGATTGTGCCTATCCGGACACTGCTGAGAAGAAGAAATCAATTCCAAGTTTCATAGTGGTAGTTTTTTTGTTTGTTTTGCTTTTTCATTTATTTCAGAACTATCTGTACAAAATGATGATGTGGATATATTTAGTAACCTGTTCCGCTTAGCTATTTCTAAAGAGTCTTAAAAAGACCCTGGAAGAAATCGACACGTGTTTCTCCTCTCAACGAGCATCCTCCACGATGACGATTGTTGCCACACCAAGCACCGAGCGCAGACTGACTGCACTCGGTGCTTGGTGTGGCAACACGCCATGCTCGAGATCGCGACAAGTCAATCGTCATCCTGAGGATGCCTCGTTGAGAGGTGAAACACGTGTCGATTTCTTTCAGGATCTTTTTAAGACTCTTTAGAAATAGCTAAGCGGAACAGGTTACTAAATATATCCACTTCATCATTTTATAACGGATTTCCGCAAGGTCACGCCTGAATCAATTAACTACTATCTATACAAGAATTATTTCTGCTCACTTACTTGTGGTCCGTAGTTATCAGACACCCGCAGGAATCGGACCCAGTTGCAGTGACGGACTTGCACTCCACCAGATGTGCACACTTCATCGAAAAGCCCGAAACGGTGCCGGATCTGATGACAAAGAACAACTAAGGTTATTGAAAATTACTATTGCATAAAAATCAGATTAATGATAAAATGTAACCGTTTTAAAATTTACTCTTTTTTTTTTTTAATATGTCTTTTCTAATTCCTACATAATTATACAACAGTAGATATTATTACGCGTGATCGCGAGCTGTTACTATTTTTAATGTGTTGTTATTAAATATTAATATAATGCTGTTTTTATGATTATGATACTAATCAATGTGTAATGTATTGACACAGAACAGTCCCTAATGTCACATCAATGTAACCCTTTTTGCAAACGTTCTAAATAATCAGTAGGACCCACATTTTTAAACCTTAGCCCGCACTGCAAATTTTATTTTACATAAGAAATCTTGTGTTAATGTGAATTGCGATAAAAAATTCGCGCGATTTTTTGTCGCAGTGCGGGCTAGGCCAAGTCCTACTTAAATCCATTCTTCATAATTCAAACAAGCGTATAACACAAACTCAATCAAACCAAGGTACCATAAGCAAAAAAAGCTAGAACACTAAATTAAACTTTCTTCGCATCTAGCCCGGATTTCAATTTAAGATAACAGTCATCCATATCAGAAGAAGGCATTAGTAGTTAAATGTTCTGTGCGCAATACTCGTAACCACATTATCATAAAAGCGATGAAAATAGACCGTGCATTTCTCTAATCCTGTGTGTCAAAGATTAAAACTTGTTGCCGCAGATAGGACTGCAGTTAAAGACCTGATGTGGAGCTGTTTAAGATTACTGTTGGTATTATCTTCGGAGCTAGATACCCTTGTGGGTGTACTGGATACTTTGATAGTTTAATGAAACCTGTTGGCAATCCTGTTTAGACGATTTGATAAAAAAAAAAAACAATGCGTGAAAATTAAGGTTTAGTACAAGCATTTTTGAAAACGGCATCCAATTTTCTATTTTAAACTGTTTTATGTGTCAATAATTTTTTTAAGTCTGAAGTAATATTTAAAAATATATATATATATATTAAGCGAAGCCGTTATGTCATTTCCAGTTTGTCTTTTCAGATTAAAATACTGTCAGATAAAGAAATGATATCATCAAATACAGAGAACATACATACATACATACATAAACTCACGCCTTCTTCCCATGGGGGTAGGCAGAAACTACAGAACGCCACCTGCTACGATCCTTACATACTCCTTTTGCCTCGTCTACGTTCATACATCTGGTCATACACTCCCGCCGGTTGCGAGTACTACGCACTTGGCCTTTCTGAAGAACATCACCAATAAAGTCAGTATATGTCCTTCTAGGGCGTCGCCGCCGGCCTTTCCCTTCACATCAGCCTTGTAAATACGTTTTGTTAGTCGCCTTTCATTCATCCTCTCAACATGCCCAAACCATCTCAGCATACCCATTTCAATTTTTGTCACAACATCTTCTTTTAAATCACACCGCTGTCTTATCACATCATTCCTCAGCCTATCATTCATAGACAAACCACACATGCTTCGCAAGGAACGCATTTCCACAGCATTTATACTACTTTCATGCTTGTTTTGCCACACCCAACATTCAGACAGAGAAATATATGATTAATAACTGAACTAAACATTTGATAAATGATTATAAGTTCAATCGTGACCAAATTAATTAAGTTTGCGGCCTAAAATAGTTATTTATAATCTGTGACTTAATTAAAGCTTGTGTATCATTTTGATAGGCAGTGTCATATTCTATTTTGTATATGACTGCCTCAGAAGGAGGGTAATGTTTTTCGTGAGTATGTATGTATGTATGTGTATTTCTTTGGCACACTCTGTAGCCTTAACGGCTTGACGAATTTTAACATAATATGAGGTGTTTTTAAGATTCCTAATTGTGGGAGTGACATAGGCTATAGGTAATTATAATATTTATATATAAAAAAGGGAGGGGAAGGTTTAAAAAAAATAAGTTATAAAAATATTGTTATCAAATAAAAGCTAGTAATGAGTCAATCCCAAATATATAAAAACCCAATTGCAAAAATACGTAACTGAAAAGAGAAAAACAAGCATTATAATCTATAGAATTTTGGTATCGCAGGTGGGGACAAACCAATAACCTGAAATATGGTGTAACTTCTGTTTATATTAGTTAGTTATGTGTTTTTGCAGTTGGATTTTTGTTTTTT
Organism: Omphaloscelis lunosa; assembly: GCA_916610215.1. Lineage (NCBI taxonomy): Eukaryota > Metazoa > Arthropoda > Insecta > Lepidoptera > Noctuidae > Omphaloscelis > Omphaloscelis lunosa. Next base: position 5,293,523 of record OU744247.1, read on the forward strand.
TTTTAGCTGATTGGAGTAAATTCCTAATGCTTACTGTATGTAAAAAAAATCTATATAAATAAATAAAAATTAATCCCTATTTCGTGGCAGTTGCGCGAAAAGTTAGAAAATTTAAGAAAAATTAACGACCACATTAAATTTTGTTAATGTGGTAGTTAATGTTACCTTAGCGCTTTTGACATAATGTCAGTCGTTTGACAGTTGGCGCGATTGTCAGAATGCGCGCTAGTTGGAAATATTAATAAGTACCTATAAAGTGCAAAATTTTCTCACTTTTACGACTTCACATCAACTTGTGTAACTGCCAACATCGCAAAACATGCGTGCAGACATAATCTTAAATCAAATATCAACACGAAGATAATCGTGCGCAGACAACAACTACTTTCACACTGTCGTATCTGCTCCATTTGTTCTGTGTTCGCTTTCAACAAACCGCCAACGTTAGGTTATGCGTAATGACGTGAAAATTACAACAAATATGAACGCCGGCGCATGCTCCGAGCCGCAAGATTCAATCCGCCATGTTGCAATTAACGGCCCTGATACAGCCAATGAGATAAAGTACAGCTAGCTGCGCAAAATTTGTTAATTGGAGAAGTATTTTGTGTGATGTCCATTTTTGTTAATTTTTTGTGATGTGCGATGTCTATTTTTGTATTTATGTCGTAGTATTTTTTTAGTATTTTTTTCTGATAGTATATTTTATATGGATAAAATATACTATCAGAAAAAAATACTATATATATATGATATAGATACCATTATCTTAAGGACTTAAAGGACCTCGAAAAATGTTAATAAACTAACTAATTATGGTTGAAAGGATTTTTATGCCAAAATGAATTTCTGTCTAAAGTTGAAAGAAATTTAATCTTAACTTTTCTCTTTTATTTATTTCATTTTATCCTAACTTTCAAGCTGTTTACTCGTTTGACTAAGGAGTAAAATTGGTACATTTCAAGACGTCTCGGCCAGTCAACAGCAAAGTATAATTTTAAAAATTTAAATAAAACTTAAATAAACGTAAATTTTGCTGTGCACTAAAATACAACTTTAAACGAAACTGACTTTTATTTACAATCCCTAACGACATGGTAAAAATATAAATGACACGTAAACAACATCGTTTTATATTTATTTAGCCGCAATTTATTTAACTGTGATAAGCTTTTATGATGCTAATAAGTATGAATATTCAACAGGTAGTACTTAAATTAGATATGGCAACAAAATAATTATGCTAAAGTACAATAAATATGTAAATTTATGCTGATATTGTACTCAGATCGGTCTATTAATTTTTAATATATGATTTTATATATAAATCTCATCAGAACGAACGACAACTGTTGGTTTTTAATAATGTTTATTAAAAAAATTGATTGGTGTTGATTTTTTTATGGTAAAATCATGATAAATCAATTTATGGGATTTTTATTATTTCTTTGCCGACCTGGGAATAGACAAGCAAACATAAAAAATGTTTATGATCCCTTACGGTGTAAGCAACCGTTTCAATAAGCGCAAAACCACTGCGAAAACGAATTAGGCACTAACAAGATAGATTAACTCACTTTTTTTTTTGTAAATAATTGATTTCATTTACTTCTGATACCTACTTTTAACTACCTAGGTTTTAGACATTGATAATCATAAATTCATAAATTGTAACAAAAAAACAAGAAAAGAGGAAAACAAAAAAGAAAAACAAATGGAACAGAGACAGAGGAACCTCAAGGACATAGGTAGCTAATGGTTTAAAATCTATTTGGTTCAATTAGGTAATAAGTTTTTTTTTTGTGTGTTTATTTACTTTAGTTTTTTTTTTGTATTTTTACAACCACAGCAAACGAAAAAACCAACTTATTAAACACCGGATTACAAGTTCGAAAACAAAACGTCAATCGTCCGGTTTTTTGTCTCAGATTCGCATAGTGGTCCCCATAAATCTGTGATCCCGTTATTTAGAATAAATTGCAACCGTCTGCAGTCCTTTGTGACGTCGGGTTTTTGTCCATATGATGCACGCTTAACCACTGGGTATGGGAACCAAATAAATACAGGGTGACATTTTGGCCACACTCTTTCAGTGTGACTCACTGTGCATGTTGATTCTGAAAGAAGGGACACTATAAAATAAAATATATAGAGGAAATCAAACTTCTCATCAGATAGGCAGTCGCTCCATGTAAGATTCTGGTATTCAGCTGCATCTGGTTAGACTGGAAGCTGACCCCAACGTGGGAAAAGACTGGGGAGATTAATTGATTTTTTATTTCTCATCGATTAAAAAACGTGATTTACAGAGAAAATGAGACTGAAAAATGAAAGAAAAAGATGAGTAAATAAACTATCTAATCACCTAATTAAGTATGTAGCTATTTACAAAGAAGACGTGTTAATCGGTTTACTAATTTATGTAAAAAATCGTATGAATATTTATCAAAGTCAGATGCAATGCATTTATCAATAAGAAATATTGCTTCCAACTCTGGAAAGTAAAAAGGGCTTGAATAGTAATAGAAATCACCGTTAAGTCACTCCAATTCAAGTATTTGGTACAAATATCAAACTCAATCAACTAAAATAAAACAAGGTTACTATTTCAATCGATTTCTTTGCCATAACAATTAGTGAAGAACAATTTCATTTCAACATTTGTGAATTATGATAAATGCTGTTAGTTACCCCGCACTATGAACCTTCGTTATGGCTATGAAATAAACTTTATTAATAAACTACGCCCTACGAGTCGTTATAGAGCAACTTAAAATTCCGTACGTCTCGTCGTCAGTCGATCCGAATTCATTACCGATTGCCGCAATCGATTTCTGTATCGATTTTTAATCAATCTCCTAAATGGTCTCTATCAAATTTAATTGACGTCAATCGTGAGGGAGTTAAAAAGCGTTCGTATATTGATCGACCTGGAATGGTCATTGGGAAAGTAATGAAAGTACCGATTATTATGTCTCGGTGACATCTCGTATCGATTGTAACCGCTAATACAATCGATTCTTTTTTTTTTATAGAAACGGTTTTGATTGGAACCCTGTTTGATTTAGGTATTTAATCCAGTCGACCTTAGTGTAATCGATTCGAATTCCGTCAGATTTCTTCAAGTGTCAAAATTAATCATAACCTAAAAATTTTCATATTATTTGCCAATTTTTTTTTTTCTTTTTAATTCTATTCACTTCCAATCTAAACACAGAAAAGGATTCATTTTTTTATATCTAAACACCCTAATCCTCAATAAACAATATCATAATTTCGCTGTCACATTACCGCGCTGCTATTCTCACCTCGCACTCGGCAGCGCAGGCGCACCGCGAGCGATCACGATCGGATCTACAGAAGCGGCTGCGCCTGAGGCGTCAAATCGTTCGCCGTTTGCGCACGCTCCGTATGACGTACCTTTCACATTGAACGGACGGTAGCTACGATTTTATCGGCGGGATGAATTTTAAATGGGATTGGTTTTGTCGTGTTGTGTTTCTCAAATTAGTTTCTAAATCGTTTTTGTAACAATGAGTTTGGCAAGATTTTGTCTGAAATATTGTGTTCATAAAATGTATCTTAATAATGTGTATGACAGTGTTTTGGGTACGGTAAAATACTTTACCAGGTAAGTATTAAAATAAGTTGCTAGTTTTCTATTTTCAAACCGAACTACAAGACATATTTATATCCACAAAAAAAATATTGGTTGTAGTTCAAAGGTGTCGCCTGAGCATGATGCTCAGGCGATACCTTGCTACTACGATTAATTCTACAAGCAAACATTTTCTTCCACAATGTTAGATATCATTTATCACATTACCAATACGACCTAATTCATAGTTAAATTACCTTCACCCACTGGTCTTCGCTCAATGGTCCACCTTACGGACTAAGTGCGGAAAGCAAACCCTATAACATAGAACCTTCATCCATTGACTTAATAACACCACTACACAGTAGGTTCCTACAGAAAAATTCATTCTACAAGTCCCTTAACAAATAAATAGTATAACAGATGTGTAACGTCAGTAATGTCAGCCATCCCGACTGGTTGCACTGAATTCTTATCTCAGTAACGACTTTCATTCACTACTGTTTTAAATTTCAAATTCAAAGTGCTTTTGCTAACCGTGAACCTTTTAACTAATAATTGCTCCGTAGTTTTGTGGCTATGAATATCACGACTTTCTGTTCGATAGTATTTTGTTTTTATTAAGGAGGATTTGAAACAAGTGAAGAATGTAATAAATAATATTGAAGTGGAAACTTCTTTAGGCGCGTTGGGTATTTTTGAGATGGGAAAAAACAATTGAATTCGCGACACTGTTACCGTTACCACTTCACTTCACTGTTAAAGTTTTCACTCCTCAAGCAGTCCCGGAGTGCCACTGTTTTTATTGTGATACTTTTGAAAATCGAACTATTGAGAGATGGATGTAACTGGCAGCTTACATTTTGACAGTTTTTCAAGCTGTTGTGAAGATGATTTCAAGACATATGGTGCAATGTGTGTTGAACTGGGAAATAAAAGCTATTACAATTGTGTGTGTAATAAGAGACTTAAAGTTTAGTGTCGAAATGCTCAAGAGTATTTATTAAAAAATGCTTAGTAGATCAATTTCCTGTCCTGATTAATTTGCCTTTCCTGTTTAATTTTCTGTCTTTTAAGACAGAAAATTCATCTGATTAAAACTAACTTATTTTCTTGTTTCATAAGCTCGAAAAATTTTGAAAACTAAAATAAAATTGTTTATTATTCATGGACTCTTCGTGCAAGGGAATCCTTTCGACATTTAGTTTCCTCTCAATCAATCAGTAATTACTTTCAGTAGCTCACGGCATTTTTTGTTATTGGTAAGCCACTCCAATATAAAACTATGCATGAACTGCATATATCAAAAATAATACGCTAATTTTAAAAGAGTTCTTAAACAGAAGCCAAAACGCGCGTCCGTGCCTCGGGCGCGCATTTCTGACAGCACATGTTGGGCACTTGGGGATAGGGTTGGGTTCCACTAACCAAGTAGATTGTGTGGCTACGGACCACGAAAAAACAATTGCTTGCGCACGACAAATTCCAGATGGAAAAACCCAATAACACCTTGCCCGACCCGGAAATCGAACCCAGGGCCACCTTCACCACCTCCTTCTGCGAAGCAGTAATGCTCGCGAAGGCCGAACGCGTGAGGGAGAGGCAAAATTCGCGCCCCCACGCCCCTAACCGCCGCAGGAGGAGACGCCCTGGGCGTCGCGAATCGCGAGCCGATTTCCGGCCACCGTAGGCGCGGGCTTGCAGACAGTGAGCAATGGGTAGCTCGCCGTCCGATAAGGACCAGGCTCGGGTCGACGGCGCGTCGTGTTCCACGCGCGCCTCAAAGAGATGTCAGCAAAATTGACGGGCTCCGCTAGGGCCGATGCCCGCCGCGGTTGCGAAGAAAACCGAAATGGAGATCGTGGCCCCCGGCAACAGGGCACCTTAAGGAACACGGGTGGGTATTATTCAGTAAGAGTCTGACACACTCTCGCTCCACCCAGAGCGAGAGAAGTAATTTTATAATGTCCCACCAAAAAAAAAAAATAGGGCCTCATACTCAGCAGTAGCGCTTTGCGACCACTAGACCAACGAAGCAGTTTATATTCTGTTATTTAGATTTGCGTAGCCTCTTAACTTTTGTATAATCAATTATGTATAATTTTAGTATATCTACTACTGTGTTCTATATGTACTACTATGTATTATGTTGGATAAATAAACATTTATTCATTCATTATTATTATATTGAAGACAAGATTTTTTGCATTCTAGTAAAGCTGAATACAATAAATTTTATTTCATCGATTAGTTGAGCCAGACAAAAAAAAAAAATTAAGGTTTAAAACAGTTTTTTTGAAAAAAGACGTAAAGACATAATTATTTTGTAAACACAAAGCAGATATCAGTCATATCTGCTTTGCGTTTAGTCAAATCACTAAGTCTAAAAAATAAAGGAAAAAAATGTGGATGAGGAAGTTTTCAAATAACAGTGGGATAAAATCTGACGTTTGCCAGCTGGACAGTGCGTTATGAAAGCCATGAAAGCCACATTTTCATTTAAATTATACCCATAAATATAAAGATCGAATTTATTACCCAAACGCTCAGTAAGAACCAACCTTAAATAAAGGCATGATTACACGCGCGGTCGCCCGTAGCGATTATTTGCCGCACGCCGACAAAATTGCACGCCAATGCGTTCGTGCGCGCAAGTCATTATATCTAAAGAAAGCATGTAAAAAAGCTCGTAGACTATCATATGATTTGAATTTCAAAATTTTCGAAGGACATTGGAACATTTAGGATTGCGTTCACGCGTTTTTCGTCGACGTAGGTAGGATTCTAGTGGGTTCTGTAATGAATTTGGGATTTTGTTTGAAAACTAATAACAAAAATATATTTAGGTGTAAACAAATGTGATTAAGATTTTAATAAAGTGGCCTAAATGTTCCATTATTAAATAGGTATCGAAAAAAATAAAATAAAAGAAAGATGGTCGATGACTACTATAATAACTTTTTTTTGTGCGTAGTCACCTACATGTATCGCTTAATTATATTTCAATACTTATATGGGTACTTACAAAAAAGGCAAGTTACTGTTCCTATTATCTGTTATTACATAGCCCATTCATTGTACAATTTGTGTTTTTTGCAGAATGTATTCAGAGATAGGCTCTGAATACAGTCTGCAAAAAACACAAATTGCTATCCGAATTGAAACTTAGACAAACTTTTGTTACTTAATAGCAATGTAGGACTCAAATTATTTAGAGCTTGTTTTTCACTATAACTTTAGCCAAATAGCCTTTTGTCGTCCACTTAGCACGTGTCTATGCATAGTTTTTATAGACAATTAGGTGTTAAAAAATAGGTGTTAAATAAAAAGGTTACTAAAAAATAGGCGTCTATTAAGTGTTTCAGGTTAGTCGTGTCCTCAATTGCAAAAAAAAGAGTGTTTCTGAGAAATTTTACATACCTAAACCAAACTCACGCGCAGGTTTGTATATAACATGAGATTGCTCTGAAATAAACTTTACTGTTTTCATGCTTTTTGAAGTGGAATCATCTTTAGGCGCGTTGATTTTTGAGATGGGACTAAACCATTGATTTCGCAACACTGTGACGACACCTCATTTTTGTAAACGTGATTGTGCTCTTTACTTAAAATACGTTACGGATCAATGTTCTATGCAAGAATTTTTACTTTAAAGGTTCCGGAAGTTTTTTTTTTTTTTTTGTAAACTCGATTGTGCTCTTTATTTAGATAAGGTTATGGACCAATGTTCTATCTTGTACAAGTTTTCACTTCTGTCGGCACTCCCGGAATTGCCATTGCTTTTTAAAATTTAGTTTTGTCTCTTAAGCATCCGGACCGATCTGACCATAAGTCATTATAAACGGCATACGCTGGGCAACCAACAGCGACACCTACTTTACTGAACTGTATAACGTGTCGCCACTCTTATACTCACTTCAATATAAGAACGACGAGCAAGAATAGAGAGAGTAGAGTTGCCAACTTGACCTAGTGGGCAACTTTTCTGATAAAGAAAGAAAGAAAAAGAAAAAGTATTTGTTGAGACTCGCACAGGTAATCACAAATTAAACTAAAACATACTCATAAAAACATAAATAATAAAAAACAAAGTAAAATAAAAGCAGAAAGTCCTGTACGAGGCCAAAAGGCTCCTATCTCAGCATGATGCTACAACATTTGAATATAAATGTCGCAGCTGTGTAATGTGTGTGTCTGATCGTGGCTGTGATGTTCAAATAAACCATTTATTAATTATCTTTGTTTTCCAGTAATTAAAGAAACCGAACCCGAGCCAGACCCAAAGCTTGAGCCACAGCCAGAACCAAAGCTTGAGCTACAGCCAAAACCAAAGCCAGAGCCAAAGCCAGAACCAAAGCCAAAGCCAAAGCCAGAACCAAAGCCAGAGCCAACGCCAGAGCCAAAACTAGAACCAAAACCAGAGCCAAAGCCAGAGCCAAAGCCAGAGCCAAAGGCAGACCCAAAGCCAGAGCCAATGCCAGAGGCAAAGTTAAAGCCCAAACCAAAGCCAAAGCCGCAACCCAAACCAGAACCCGAACATATACCAAATCCTGTCTCTACGAGATAATTTATTCTTGCATCGAGTGCCAACACTATTGAAAAATGTATGGATGCCTGATGAAATGTGTGCTTTATTCCAACTCAGAAATTACAAAAACTTCGGAACTATAAAGTTCAAACAATTCTAATGCACAGATTCAAGGAAAACTACAATTTAAGAGCGGATAGAGCACGTGCCTAGACAAGAACTGGAAACAATTTGCGAAAATGGTACAAGTTCGTGAAGGCCGCGGGTGCACTGTAATAACATCGTATTACTGCAACTGGACATAGGGTCTGGGTGTGGTCTAAGTTACAAGAGGTAGTAGTAGGAGTAATCTTTACTATGTTTTAGCAACTGACAATTTTTTTCTTTGAACCATTAATGAAAACATCCGAATAATACAACGTGTTCCTTTTGATATCCCATAACTCTAAGGTAAGTAAAAATAATACAAAAAGTCCTAGAGCAAGTGTTCCAAAAATACATAGTTCCGAAGATAACGTAACATTAGACCCTTGATCTAAGTTTCATTGATATGTACAACGATTAAATCATCAATAATCATATAATCGTAGTAATAATTTTCATTCAAATCAGTCATTCATACAAAAATAGTCTGAATTATTATTTTTGTATGAAAAAAAAAGGAAAAATGTTTCGCCAGCACACGAATTATTTTTCGTTTTTTTTTTCCCTCTACCCAACCCTAGAATTATCGGATATCAAAACAACCTTGTATAGATAGATAAAACATTTATTCAGTGCACACAAAAGATAGTACAATACACAAAAACACAATTAAATACCAGTATTTTACATAGAGCGACTGCCTATCTAACCTCCACAACCCAGTAACTGGGTAATACGATACCCCTTGGTAATACCTACTAGTTGTCAGATTTTCGAGACCAACGGGTCTCGGCTGTCATTCGTGGATCTTTGACAGTCGTTACGAGCCGTTGCTTAATGTACCTTCCGAGGTACGGAGGAATCTCGGAATGTAAACATGGTCACCCATCCACGGACGAACTCCGGCAAGCGTAGCTTAACCTGATATAAAACATGGTGCCAAACTGCCAATATACAAAAAATCGTCTCAAGGTTGCAGCAAATGGGAAAATATAATTATGAAAATACAATCAAACATTTTTGCAGGTTCTATTAGAAATGGTATTAGGAACGTGTAGTAGGGAGTTAAGTAAAATCTCATATCAATTCTCACTACAAGCAAGTAAGTGGCAGTAAAAATTAATTTGACCGTCGAAACTTGCAAACATTTTAAATCGTATTTTTTTTTAAAATCTATTTTTATATATTTTGTTGCTCTTGACACGATATTTTGAATTCTTATTCTCGCCAGCTTTTTATAACTCGTCCCGCGGATAGCCTAAAGGCTAACACTGAGGTCCCAAATGTTACAGTCATGGTCTCAAATTGCATCTCATTTCGTCAGTACCACCGCACCGGTTGCAATGATTGTGAGCTTGCCACTTTGTACCACTTTCGACAGTTTTAAAATGACCTGTCTCCGATATGAATGATACCACTATTTGCGGAAAGTGGTATGCAAGACAGGGATGCAAGATAAAGATTGATAGTAGCGATTATGTTGGTGCTGTGTAATCTTCTTAGTAAAATAATCATCTACACATGATTCTGGTAATATCTAGGGGTAATAAAAGGTTAGTAAATGGCTGTGTTTGATGCATTTGAGACTAGTAATGGCTGAATCTATGCACCTACATATGCAGTAGCATTTACTAGATTAACCAAGAGGTACGTTAAGTTTAGTATAATTAGACTATAATGTTCCCACTGCTGGGACACAGGCCTGATCTCTTCGAGACGGCGCTGGGCACTCTACCACGTGGGCACAGTACGAGTTAGTAGATGTCACATGTCTTCGAATCATTGGTTCTAAGACATGCCGGTTTACTTACGAAGTTTTCTTTTAGTGTTTTGGGAGCAGTAGATCATGAAATCCTGACTGGGTTCGAACCCACGACCGTTCAAATTTAGGCAAATCTGGATATTTTTAGGGAAGACTGCGCTTTTTTTTTTTGAGAATATCACGTACATACAGAAAAATGCTTCAATAATTCCATAGCAGAATGAATGAGTACTCTTGCTACTTGCTTAAAACTTACAGAAGCATGAAAAATATAATTCCCTTACACCAAAAAAACCAAACGCCGTATCAAAAAGTCAATAATTCAATTAAATTACTATAAAACATGCAATTTGCTTGTTAACACGCGTTACAGGCGTTTACACGGTAATTGCGTGCAGTACTGACCATGACGGAGGGGTATTGCACGCGTGACGGAACGGTATCGTTGCGGTATGCTGCTGGGGTGGGCGGCAGACCATGTCATTGCTGTCATCGTTAACGATTAGCGTGGTGTTTAGTGATTAATGTGAAGTTTAGCGTGATAATTTAATTACAGGTGATTTACTGGTGTTGTTCTTTTGAATTAATTTTGATGAAAAAAGTGTGTAAAAGTAGCCCATTTGCAACTTTTTTTTTTCTGCAATAGAAACTGGGTTCCTTTGCCATACCTTTTGTCATAAAAGAATACTATGTTCTACTGGGTTACAAATTATAAGGTATTATTCGCTTAAGCTTACGGAACGGAAACATAGTGCTAGTCTTCAAAGCCAAAGTATTCCAGTATTATATTAAATGGTTCCAAACAGTTATAAATAGTACTAGATCTTCTTCTTTTCGTGTGGTTAGTGACTAACCTGGTGTCTGAGTTTTAAAGCCGCCTTTTATACCCTTGGGCCTCTGACTTGGCTTCACAAGCCGTCGAGAACTATCGCTCAGGCATGCCGGTTTGTTTCCTCACGATGTTTTCCCTCATCGTTTTTGAAGCAAGTGATAATAATACAATACGCACATGAATAAGAAAAGTCAGAGGTGTGTGCTTTGGGTTCGAACTTACTTTCGGGACCTATGAATTGGCAGTCCGACGGTCACACCACTAGGCTACCACTGCTATAATTAGATAATAGATTGCGGACTAGATAATAGATTTTGTATTCTACGCTGATGTTAATATAGCTCTAAGATGCTCACAACTGTTGCTAACACAATAAGTATCACTGACTGCAGCACAGCAGTACACCTATACCTACAAACTACAACCATAAATTAGCTCTTTATCAACTTATCATATAAATTGCGTGGTATACCGAGCCGTGACGAAGGGGCACTCATATGTCACGCTTCGGTATACCACGTGCAGTATTGTACTGGGGTAAGCAGCAGACCACGTCGCACCTGTTAGTGTAAAGGACGTCCAAGGGTCGGTCAAAGACACCCCTTTTAATCCAGATTTAGATATGAAGCGTTGGAGAAAATAAAATTAAATAGTCTTTGGATGAGAACACCGCAAACCCACCTACAACTCTACTCACTTTTCGTATATTAGGCAGTTTAGTGAAATTTCGCAAGCATATTTTCGGTCCATCACAGGCTGGGAGTTTAAAAATATTCGGAAAATTCCATATCTGTGCAGAAAACATGGCTGTATTTGAAAATTAGAAGTTCTCTGCATAATTTAACTTCTGCTTTTTAGATAAGATTGTCTATTCTTCTCGAAAATCTAACGGAACAAAAGCAATACTGGACTACGTCAAACGAAAAAAAGCTGACCAAACACCACCGGCTTACCTACATGATAATTATAAATACCATAATACACCATTAAAATACTGGCAATAAAAGCCAAGCGTGACGAAAACAATCATATTTCACGGTCGAGTATACCACGTGTGTTAGTGTAGAGGGGTAAGCAGCAGACCATGTCTTACCTGTCAACACCTTTTTATTTAACAAACAGTGTTTAAATTGATGCCACTGTTTGTAAAACTATGCAAAGGGGGAATGATAAATTGATTGACGTAAAGAGGTTGCAGATGTAAACAATTTCATTTAAATGAATTAATTTTGACGAAACATCGAAAACTAAATGCGTCTCATCATAAATGTACAAGTCCGTAGCCGATTGCAGGCAGCAGCAGCAGATGACGTGTCATCGTGACAGTACTGTAGGCTACGGACTCGTATAATGAATAAACCGAGAGATTTGAAAGACTGTCGACCGAAATGGATATAAGGATTTATAATGACGATATCGCTGTGTGGAATCTAAATTGAGTCTTCCAAGAATTTAGCTAAGCGTTTGGTACCACCAATAGCGGCCATCAGATCCTATAACGTGCAGGTAATCCAGCCACTGATGACAGTCAATACACTTTGTATAGAAAATCAAGCACAGAAATTAACAAATTTTCTGACAAAGCCACCTTAGTTTTTATTCCACCCCCTACAGCTTGCAGGAAACTTAATCTCTTGAAGACCGTTAAAATTGTATTACAAGTAAATCTATTTGTGAGCTCACGTTTCGATCGCCATCGAGTCGTGATTCTGTCTGGGTGCGCATTCACAAAAACGATATAAAGGCTTGTTGGAATTTAATTAAATATAGCTGTCATTTGAAACGGTTCTAGTTATTGGGTATTAGCTACGATTGTTGAGAGGTGTGACTATGTCGTAGTGGGTTGAATATGGGCAAGAGCATGTCGCATGACTGTTCTTTGGTCAATGAACTGCATCGTTGGTAACAATAATATGCATTTGAAGAAATAAAACTGTCTGTCACATAATTTTCTAATAATCAATTTTCAATCTCCAATGTTATCCATGTTTTTCTTCTTAAGAAATAACAGTATTTAATTAAGAAAATGTAATATAATATGTTTGTGCTTGATGCTAGAATCTACGCGGCTCAACTAAACTATTTCTTAATAAAATCCTTCCACACACTTCAATATAATTTTTAAATCCCCTCACAATATGCTCCAGTTTAATTCTAAGGCTCATCCCGTGATATATCTGCTACCGGCCTGTCCAGCCCACCAATTACGCGATAATTACAAAGCTTACGACTTCGGCCGGAATTAAAATACTCAACCGCTGTATACTTTTTGCAGTTGCATATTTAACGATTTCGCATTCTTTACAATCATGTAACACGGGAGAAAGAAAGGTCTGTAGTGTTAACCTTCATTCATTGTTTTTGTCTGATGCACTTTGTGATTGTCAATTTTGTTTTCTAATAAACCTTCGCATTCTCATAGTTCTGCGCTCTCGTGCAGAACCTATAGATATTTTTAACAGATGAGGTGCTTTATCTACAGCATGGTTTTATTAGCTAGGTTTTAGATATAGTTCATCAATAAAAAAGACGTGACAATGCGAAAATAAATTTACTCGAGAGGATTTATTGTAGCTGACATTAATAACTAATGTCAATCGCTGTCATTTGCAGACCTTTGACAATTGTTACGGATCGTCAGAAGCGTGAAAGTCTGACAACCAGTCTTATAACGGGGTATCGTGTTGCACAGTAACTGTGTTGTGGAGGACTGCATCCAGTTAGACTGTAAGCCGACCCTAACATAGTTGGGAAAAGGCTAGGCAGATGATGATAATACATCTGATCCCATCTTATCTTCCCCTAAAGTTGTTCTATCCACAAAACAAACTGCTATGCAGCAGTTTGTTTAATCGTTTTTTTGGTTTTAAGGGATGCCCCTTAAAACCAAAAAAACGATTCAAATATAATAGACAGTACTATATAAGGTTACACACACGAACAGCATCCCAAGCCAGTGATTTGGCGCAATTATTACGTCGCGAGGGAATCCAAAAGTGAAAAAAGCGATAGAATTCGCCGGGGCTCTGATTAAAATTGTGACAGCTTGATTGTTCGGCTTCTGCGTTCCCTTTTTTGGGTGAAATGCTTCCAGTAGTTGAGATAAGATCAAATTGGACCATATATTACTGATTTGGACCTGGAACTTTATGATTGCGGACGTTTTTTTTGGATTATGGTACCTGTTTGGAGTTTGCGGCTTCGTTAAGGGATGTTGTTTCAAATTAACTGTGCTATATAAGTCGAGTCGCCGAGGGGCATATTGAGCTACCAAAAATCTTTATCGGCGAAAGCATGGTTTGAAAGGCATTTAAAGGAAGAAAGATTATTACGACAGAAATCTGCACCCTAATTGCGTAACACACGATCAATCACAATCTGTTTTATTTTGACAATATTCATTGCGTACAACGCATATTTACGTTATTGAGCAGACAAATTTTTCGAATATTTATGTAGCAATGGATTAGTAATTTACTTCAAAATTATTCAGATTACGATTGATTGTGTGTTAACCAAGTTTAACCTAGATTCTTTATGATTTCAGGTCACTATACAATAATATTTAGGTAGGTACGTACAAGTATTGCCTAACCTACATTTTCAAGCTTAAGATGGTTTAAAAACCTACTCTTACAATAACTGTACTTAAACTGTTCATAAAAAATAATGACTACCATACATTGTGTTAAAAAAAAAGCTGAACGTGATATATGTTAAATAGGAAACGATTTTTTAAAACATTATCGCCCATCAAAAATTCATGTGAGCGTGTAAAAAATATGCCAGTTAGTCCAAAAGCCGTTAGTTTTTAATAAACAATATAGACATTACATGAAGTAATTACATGTCGGATAGCTGACGTTAGCTCTTTGCTTATTAGACGATCGACTATAAGTCTTGTAGTTCTTTTGAATAAATTGAGTTTTTGAAAGATAATTTCACTAAAAATGATCTAACTGCAGAGTTCTCAACGCTTTTTGTCCCACAAGGTTTTCAATTGAATTTTTCCTAGTTAAAGGAAAAAATAAACCTTGGACGATTCATATTATTGAAAAAGAGAAATGTGTTTTATAGATCAGAAAACTAAAATCTTGTTGAAAGTTCCTTTAAATTCGACATCATTTTATTTATCAAACATAGGAGTGATAACTTAAAACTGGTATTAGCGCCATCTATATTCTATAGTACAGCACTACGAGAATCCACAATTTTGCCCTCTATTAAAAATCGCTCAGCGCATCTAAAGAAGTTTCACAAAAAAAAAAGACTTTTTTTGTAAAACAAGGCCTTTATTTGTAATTCAAAGTTTATTGAAACAATATTTTCTGCTGAAAACACAAGAATTTACGACCAATTTAGTACTAAACATCCTTGTAATGCTAAGAACAGTCGTTAGATTGCATAAAGGACAGAGAACATGGTCCAAATCTGGTGCACACACAATTAAACCGGGTCTTTATTGGTTTATCCCTTTGTTTAGATAGAAGGCCATGTAAAGAGGTATATTTAGTTAAAATATTGCTGTTTTGTGTGATAAAGTGAAATTAAATATTGTAATACTAGCGCTTTGCAAACGACTTTGTCTGCGAGGATTTCAGATTTTCTCGACAAACTTCCACTCCCAACTTATTTATAGTATGCCTATATAGTTTCTCAGAGTTTAAGCTTTTTCTACACAAACACATTTGTATCCAACATTAATTTAGTATACATTAGTTATTTTTGTATTTTTTTATTAGAGAACCATTTGACTGCCTCGTTGGTCTAGTGGTCGCAAACGCTACTGCTGAGCATGAGGTCCTGGGTTCTAGTCCCAAGTCGGGCAAAGTGTTATTGGGTTTTTCTATCTGAAATTTCTCAGTAGCAGCCTGGAGTCTGGATTTGTGCTCGATTGATGGCAATAGGCTCGTCCCTTATTACATGGGACTTAAAAACATAACTGGCGAAATGTGGGTGAACCTGCTACAGGGACACCTGTGCTCAACCCTTGGGGGAAACAAGGCGTGATGTAATGTTATGTTATAAAATAACTTATATTTTATTAGAATGTGTTTGAGGTTTTTTTTAAAGGTACAATTCCATAGCCGACCGCAAGCGGCAATTGCAGGCGTCATATCGCCGTGACACGACTAGTTTTTATGTATTCTTATGTATTTCTACGAAGGCGACGATGTGACGCTAGTCGAAAGGATTTCATAGTAACTTGTCGTAGAGCGGTGACACGTCGCCTGCAGTTGTCGCCTGCGGTCGGCTGCGGAATGGTACCTTAAGACTTAAATTTAAAAGATTCATAATTTAGGTTACAAAAAATAACGAATGGAATGAGTGTTTCGATCAGCCCCAATTGACATAATTTGTAGCTACCAGCATCTAGCAAAGTAGTTACAGAAGCAACCCTTACAAAAAAAGCGATAAATAACCAAAACCCGTTTAAAAACCAATTTTAACTTTGATAGAATAAATCTTAATATTATGCTACCGTACCGAAAATTAATGGTCAATGATACTCACAAAAAATTAAGGTGTTGATTTAATAAACCTAGTATATTGTGTCGCCTCACAGAGGCGAAATATCACAAAAAGTTGGCAAAAATCCAAATTGCAGTTTTTTGGACGAGTTTTACAATAATTATTAATGAATGTTATTTATACATTTAAAAAATACTTATATCATGGTTATTAACTAAACAGGATTGTAAATGAAATGCAAAATTAAAAAAAAAAACATTTATTAATTTAATCATCATGGATTAAATATATTTCATTGGCACTTAAAGTTACACGCTTTTTTGGCGGTAATTTCCTTAACCCAGTAATGTATGGGTCTGAAGATACCATTAATCTATGAAAAGTGTCTTCCATTGTTATTTTTCTCGAAAATTTTCTTGAATAATATTGTCTATATTTTCTGAGATCTTTGTTCCTACTTTCTTGAGCATCTTCACTCAAAAGACCTATTGCAATGCCAATATTATCTACAATGAGGGGGCCATGGACTAAAATTTTGTGCACCGTAGTTGGCATGTTGAACCATGGGTAATTGTAAACAAAAGCTGACGCAGTCCGTAGGCAAAACATATTAAATCTTACAAAATTAATTTTATAACCACTTGATATTATTTTCAAGATAGTGTGGAATCTATTTACAATATTTAAAGTCACTCCTGTTATTTGTGCAGTTACATCTGCATGCTGAAAAAGTATTCGAGCAGTGTTTCCATCTGTCGATGTCCCTCCTCCCTGGCGAGGCTTGTCTACGTGTAGCCCTAGTTTTTGCCAAAACTCTTTTTGTATTCTTCTTTTTTCACTGGCAACAATTTTTTTGTCATCACCTCTTGCTTGCCACTTTCCTAATTTTAATTTGTATCCCAAATGCAAGATACACTCGGCAAATCTTATCCAGGCATGTAGCGAAGAAAGCCCATATTCAAAATTTTCTTCAGTCACTTGTTTATTGATGCACTTTCTAATATGATTGAAGTCTTTAGAGGTAAGCCCGCAAAGATAACACCGCATGGCTGAGCTTGTATCTGTGAGCGCATTTATCATTTTGCCATCAACCATCGTCAATTTCAGATCATGTTTGACACACCACTCAGCAGTTGTAGTAGGAACCAAATCTGTTACTTGGTATTTCACATTTGCAACTTCCAATTTGGACAATTCTACTGTCTCGTGAGCCATCTGAAGTCTCAAAGGTCGGCAGTATCTCGGCGATGACGGGCGAGGATTTTGCCAGACAATATTTTCCCCTTGATTCAAACTGACAAGGCGTAATGGTACTATTGATGTTATTAACATATATTCATCTGTTGATTCGACATCTTGAAATTTTTGTTTATATTGAGAATGACTTCCAGAACCATCACATCCCCACTTTGAGATCAAGCAAAGATGTTGACGTTCGCTTTCATTAAGACTTTGAATTACTTCACTTAATGATAGTAATAGTCTTTGAGCCGTATGATCCATAAGAGTTTGCAGAGATACTTCTGCTCGTGTTTCTGTAGTGCAAACACCAAAAGGGTAACACTTTTTTTTAGCTTGGGTTATTGCTTCGTAATTTGGATATAAATTACAATTCACTTCTGTGGCACTTTTTCTTAATATATTATATTGGTACTTCGTAAGCTGCCCTTCAATAACAATAGATAAAGCTTTATCAGGACAAAGAGTGGCATGGTTTTTATCCATTCTTGGAATAACGTCTTGAGAAACATCTTTTATTAATTTAGATTTTTCTGTCTGTCCACACTCTCTATATTTCATTTGCGTGGCATACGCTAGTTCTGCGGGTGTCACTTGTTGTCGTAAATTTTCAGTTCTGTGCCGTTTAGCTCGTTCACTTAACTCTTCAAAATCCTTAGAGGGTCGACCAACCGATATTTTTCTTTTCTGAGATTGCGAGACGTTAAAACAAACATATTGGTCAAACCAATCTTTATGCGCATTAAGACATCTTTCAAAATGTCTTTGATATTTCTCAAGTTTTGATTTATATTGATGTATTAGTTTTTGCAATAAACTTTTAGCATCACTTGAAATTTGAGTCTGTTTTAGAGCATTTTCCACTTTTTTATAAAGAAACTGCATTTTTTCCGAGTCCTTTCTTGAAGTAGACTCTCTATAATACTCAATAAGAATACGTCTACTAATATAAATCTCTTCAGAGTTAGATCCTGGTAAAATAGAAAATAAATGTTTAATTATTAAAATTCTACCTTAGCACTAAAATTTATAAAGTTTGTTCAAGGTGCGCAAAAACGAGCATATCATTGTAAGTGTTTATAAAAGAGGAATGTGTAATGCTCATTTTAAAGCACATTTGAGGGCTTGACTCCAGTGGATATGGTACTTTTATTCTAAGAGAAGTTTAATCACACTTAAAATTGCGACCTCTTTTACAAGAAATTCGAAAAACCATAGAAATACTACTAAAATAGAATTCTTTAACAGATATAATAATAGTTCCTTACCTCCAGGAATAGAATCCATCATTGAAATACTTAAATCCACCGAACAACGTAATAAAATTTACAGTTGAATTTTAAGAATAAATGAAACAAAACACATCCGCTGCTTAACAAGTTAAACTTTGGACTGAGGTACTACGTACACGGGGATCAAGGGGGCGCGGGGCGCTTACGCAGGTAGCTAATCCGTTTTACTGAGAATGTTGTTTGAACAATAAAAACCAGTTAGCGTGCAATTTGTAAATTTTAGTTTTTGCCAACTTTTAGTGATATTTCGCCTGTGTGCGCCTGCACTAAATGATGTTTTTGTTATTATTCTATAGTAGCATAAATTAGGTACCTATTTGTGGTAAAAGCACTATATTTTTATGTTAAGCAATTTAAAAAACAAAAAAAAACCTGTTTTGCCCGCAATTCTTTTTGTGAAAATGAAATATGTATGGGCTTGTACCCACTGCCCTTAATACAAGTTATTTTATAACACAGTAAGGGTGCCGATTGCAACACCTACCTGTTTTGTTAACTAGCAAAAGTCAAGTGTACCTACAGATGATACTATTTATTGTTAACACTGTTATTTGATTAAAAATAAATAATTATTATCTTGAATAATTATATAATAATTATAATTATATATTTCGAATAATTATAATTATATAATTCATAAGAATCGCAAAAAATTTGCAGTCATGGGGACTGCCGACAGAAGAGAAAACTTATAACTGGTATTAGCGCCATCTATATTCTATAGCCGAGCAGTACGTGAATCCATAAGTTTCCCCCTACAAAAATCGCTCAACGGGCCTAAAGAAGTTTTCACTTCAAGAAAATATGTTTGATTGAAAGCAATTTTAATTATGTTCAAAATGGCGTAAATTATTAATTCATTACACCACTTCAGTCAAAACTATAGGAAATAACGTTTACATTTTTATTAATAATAATATTAGTTTCACACTGTATTAGTTAAAGAAAACAGTACCTATTTCGACATAAAACGCTCAGTAAAATTACTTTTATAAAATAACTAGCTGCGCTCTGCGGCTTCACCTGCACAAGTCTCGATCCCGTAGAAATATGGGGATAAAAAGTATTTTACGTCCTAATTCACACGTTTTACAACAAATATACAAACACAAAAAAAAAAATAAAAAAAATTATAATGTCACTTTAATATTTTGCACTACAAGTACACAGAAACCTTCCGGAATAAATTTTCTAAATAATGGAGGAAGCCGCATCATAATCCGTTGAGTAGTTTAGAAGAACAACGCGGTCACACAGACAGACACAAAACGCGACTTTAAAGGCTTCGCGGAAGATCAGGTAGAAGATGGCGAGACGAGTTGGACAAAAACACGATGGGTAGTCCACATTAGCATTGGATCGCAAGCACTAGAGGTCATGGGGAGAGGCCTTTGAGCAGCAGTGGCATGATACAGGCTGACATCATCTGCCTAGCCTTTTCCCAACTATGTTAGGGTCTACTTCCAGTTTAAACGGATACAGCTGAATATCAGTATTTTACATGGAGCGACTGCCTATCTGACCTCTAAAACCCAGTGACTGGGTAATACGATACCCCTTGGTGAGACTGGTTGTCAGACTGTTGGGTTTCTGACGACCCGGTACGACTGTCAAAGATCCAAGAATGACAGCCGGGACCAACGGTTTAACGTGCTTTTCAAGGCACAGTAGGGACTCGGTATTTAAAGATGGTCACCCATCTACGGACTGACCACGGCAAGCGTAGCTTAACCTGATCGAGCGACTCGAGCGGCTGTTATTACTTAGCCACGAGCTTTTCAGTAAAAATATAATAGCTAACACACTAGAAATATTTTCTTGCTTTTCTCATCCCATCCACAGCTTTCCTTCTTGCTCCTATTACGTCAACACTCAAAGAAGGCATGCAAGATAAAAGCAGACGCAAGTACAGCGACGAGTTTCAAAGATTTGCTTATTAATAAGACCGACAAAGAATTCGTAACGGATAACGGTATTATATATGCTAATCCGATCGGTACATCGGGCAAGCTTTATCTGGATGTAGGGTTGACACTTGTACGGATTAGTGATGGTAGCACATTCCGAAAATTTCATTTTGTGTTGTCGAGAATTTTGTTAGAGTCGATCAATGATGACATTTTTCAAGCTTAATTTTTTTTTCGTTTCTTAAAATCAACTGTGACTCATTCTAGTCATATAGTGCGTACTGATCCTGACAAATAGACAGAGATATTAGAATGAAAGAAAGGCAAGGTTTTTCAACATAATTACATAGTAATGCTTTTACAGCTGCGATGAGAGAGCTTTTAGTTATCAGACAACAAAATATAAGCACGCATTATCATGATTTACTTATTAAGTTCAGTTTTCTTGAGTGTGACAACCCTATTTTCCAGCAGACGCATGCCTAAACAAGTGGTGCATGCCTTAATACGTTGTCTGTTTATGCGTTCATAATTAACACGGAATGTAAATCAATTGCGATCGATTTTCATATTAGTTTCTCTTTGTAAGTCTGACTCAATCTAGTTCGGTTTTTGTTGAGAGACTAACATAAGATTAAAAGATTATAAGTCTTAGTATTGCATTTTTTTTAATACTAGGTTAGGAAGTTAGTAACCAGGTTCCTATAAGACATAAAAGAGTGAGATATATTTCGTTTGAGAGATTTATGAATGCTATTTAAATCTTTAAAAAAAATATCCGTGGCAATATAGCTCTGAAACTAGTATTCCTAAAAAGCAAGACATTTTTTAAAGTTCTTATTTATTTTAAGGATATTATCAACAAATCAAGTCATTGACAAATCACAGCAAATTTTTCACAAATTCCTTGTTTAGAATCTACTAAAAACACTCCTGCGCACACCGACAAAAAACACCAATAAAATATAAACAAAACAAGTTTAATTGCATCCTTATCAGTGAAACTTCACCCAAGGAGCATAAATGATAGACTTTTAGACAAAAATAAGAATTTAAATAAACAAGGTGACTCGAATGAAGTCATAAATATAGAAGAGCGGCACTTTTAGTCTCGGATCTAACAAATTAACAGTCGATTAAGCTACCGATTCAGTTAATACTTTGTGACATTGACATAATGTGAAACAACAAATAACTTTGATAGTGGTATTACTGGTGGCGACAGAACTGTAATGATGGAAAGAATTAAGAGTTGAAAATATGTTACAGTACCCAAAAATGCCTTTTACATTGACAATTTGACAATGTAAAAGGCATTTTTGCATAAGACATGCGCTTGGATCAAAAATTTAGAAAATTGAACGACGAAGTTTGTAAAGGGTCCACAGGGATCATGCCATTGTAACGGTATTCGCGTTGCTGAGTTTTGGGCCTATAACAAAAACCAAAAACATATATTTTTTCATGTTATTTTTTCCATTGACACGCTAAGAAGACGTCTTTGTAAAACTTACTACCTAAATTTACATTGTGGCATGCAAATAAATATCGATTATTGAGTTTTGAAATAGATTTCACAGAACTATTAATCACACCCCCTTATATATAAAAAATGTCATGGATTCATTACACTTTGTAGCAAAAAATTGGCGTTGATTACTATAAATTGTTCATAATTTGCTCTGTTTTCGATATAACGCACAATAATTTATAACAAGTCACACAGTTTTTTTTTATAATTTACAAATAATCAAAAAACAATTATGAAAAGCAATAAAAGATAGCCGCAGGCGCAATCCAGTTTGCAAATATAACCAATTTTTTGTAAAAATTTAACATTTAGAACGAAATACGAGTCAATTTCGTTATTGAATAAAAAAAAGTGATTTATAAATAAGAAAGTGGGCTTGTGTTGGCGACTGTACCAATAAATTGTTAAGGCTAATGCAGTTACGCGGTTCCTTAGATGTCGGTAACAGATAAATGAAATCCAAATACCGTCAAAATAGTAATCAATTTTATCAGACTATTTACTTAATGGTCGTTTTTGTTGGGTTAAATTCCGAAACTACTGTTTGAATTGCTTGATTCTATCTTCGGGAGAAAAATCACGCTAGTTGTCGCTCATAATTCAAATAGGGCGATATTTGATGTTCAAAAAATGCTAAGGAATGTTTTTTTCTTAACTTATAATTAAAATCAAATAGTTTTTTTTAGTTCAAGGCAAAGAGCCATCTTACTTCAAGGCATGGCCGTTGGGAGTCAACAAAGTGTGTTGGTTTCACAAATTTAAGTGGTTAATTTTTTTGACATGTAAATATAAGTTACCTACTCTTAGAAAGATATTAATATGTCCTCAAGACTGTAAACGTGTTAATATGAGAGTATTTTTATCTACACCAATATTATAGAGCGAAAAGATTGAGATAGTATAATTAATAAACTCAAAAACGACTGGACCGATTAAAAAAATTCTTTCACCGGTAGAATGCTATATTATCTATGAGTAATATAAACTATAATTACTAATGATATCACACGGGCGAAACCACTGCCAGAAGCTAGTCTTTACTAAAGAGATGCAGTGCTAAATTATGACCTGGATGCGACACACTAAAAACACTATGATGTCGTAATTTGGCTAAATTAAGTTATACCAATGACTTGGTCAATATTTTGCTTGTTTTTCATTAATATCAGGAAGCTAATTAGCAGATGTGAATCTTAAAAATTTAAAACTATCAAATTAGTATACATTCGTTAGGAGTATGTGAACAGAAGCCTGTTTTTAAGATATTAATATTATTGTGAGGTATAGCCCGGTGACGTATACATTTTAATGCTTTCTCACGCCTCTGTGAAACTTTAGAATCATAGTAATAAATCTGTTTCTAAATGCTGACTTGTTTTTTAATTACTTATGTTGTTAAAAAAACATTTTTTTTTATTTTGTAAAGTATCAAACATCTATTGAAAAAGCATTCTGTTTTTATTTTAACACAACACAATTTATAATATTTAAATAAAGGTACACAAAGTATTAACATTATATTATTGCATTAGACAATTTAAAAAAAAAGTGCATTGTCACGGTTCAACTCAAGGCTCCAGAGACATTTTATGAATAAAAGCAGAACAAGAAAAAATTAAAATTCTGGTTTCGCGATTATTTTATAGATGTTTCCTGTATAAAAGATAACACTAATTTGATAGATTTTTTTATCTTTGTTTTCTTTAACAATCAAATATTTAAATTAATTACCCAATCAAGTGGTTTAGACCTCTTGTTGAATAACTAACGAGGCAAATGAAGTAAAAAAAAAAAGTTTAAATCATCTTACTAATCACTAAGGAAACCACCATTTTGAAAAACTCAAAGAGCGGGCATTAGTCTACTCCCAACAATAAAAACGACTAAAACACTGGTTTGTAATCAAGAAAATCATACAACTTTATTGAAACTAACACCAATTCTCAGACACCCATTTATAATAGAAAATCTATATATTTGTAAAACCGACTAACACATTATAATATCAATAATCACCTTTCACACAAAATTTCGTCATTCCGATTCATTATATCAAATCCAAGAACAGACAATCTGTGTCAATAATTCATTAAACGACAAAAGCTTTTTCTAGCGCCGAATCTAAACTAGAAAATAATTAATAAAAACTTGTTAAAGACCCACCGACTTACACTACGATAAAACACAGAGGAAATTGATAAATTATTTTATCTACATCGTCGCCCACTACAGTGGCTATAAAGCAGTAAGTCAACTCTTTAAAGTTCTGAAACGAAGTGATAAATTTTGAATAGATTATTTTTTTATCTGTGTCCCACACCATCCGAATATTTCTGTTTATCTGTAAGCTGTCAGGTATGATTTTCAATGAGTAAGTGTGATATGGGGGTACACCTATTGCCTTAAACTTTTGCAGATAGCAGTGTACCTACAAGTTTGTGGCGTAATATTGCTAAATTAATGAATTCTGTTTGGCTTAGTCTATGATGTTACTTTTTGGTTTATATAGTTTCAATTATTTTTATTGATATCGCTAAAACATTGTATTAATTATAATTTATTTTTATATTATGATTGTACAAAATAACTACAAATTAACTATTGTTCTAAATTTTATTTATGAAATTTACGCACTCCAAGGAGGTCCGATTATATTTGAAGAAACCATTGTTTGAAAATGGAAAAGAATATTGATTTTAGAAACGAGCTGAAGGGTATAAAAGCAGAGGCCGTCAGAAGTAACGGGCCATTCTATCTCGGATTCTATCGCCCATTCTATCTCCGACTTTACTATAATAAAAGGGTCTGACTCTCTTACAGTCCATCTTGGCCTGCCCTGGCCATTCCGGGGCTCACCCACTCCCTGCCGGAGCCTCCATCTCCCGAAGACCACCTCCCGCTGCAGACCACCTCTGAGGTCTAACCTCCTAAGCGTGCAGTGCCGATCAGTAGTGTTAAACTGTGTTTTTGTACTCCCCTTGTATTTTTAATTATATTATAATATTCAATTATATTATTATATTTTCCCTTACATTTTCCCCTTCTGGGAAAATGTAACGTTACAATATCCGACGAAATATATCAACGCATGGTTCAGAATCATGTACTGAATCCATGGTATCAATTTTCGCATCGATGTCCCAGCCACCCTGTATTAAGCATACGAAACGGCCAATTTTTATCTTACAGTGCTTGTTTGTTACAAAATCGATGACTTTCTACGGTTGCAAATTAACAAAAATCCCTGTATCCTTAGAAAACAACATAAAACTTAATTTCTTTATTATGGAGACGAAGCTAAGCTAGACTTCTAGGTCTCACCTGTATAAAACTAAATTATTTCTTTTAATGTCACCGCCAATATAAGACTCCAGCTTATTTATGGCAAAATTTATGAGTTCGAAATTTATTTCGACAAATGGCTATATTGCCGAATTGGATATGTATTTTATATAAGCTGGTTTGTACAATCGTTTTACTGTTAACCAATGAAATATCGTTCTTTCGTATAATAAGTGTCGATACAATATTAATGTGTCTACATATTTGATGCTAAAGACATAAAAGAGGTGTTGATTGTTTTGAAGTTTTAATTGGGAAAAGAGAAAACGATTAGATGTAGAAGGAAACGTTTAAAAAGCTAATAGCTTGAAGGTTATGTAAGTGTGACATCTAAGTTCCGGAGAGATTATTTATCGTTGTAGATGAAGTTATAATTGCCCAAAACTCGTAATTTTATTGAGGTTGCTTATCATTTTGTTTCCATACATTCTTTAGCTGTTTGACGTTAATTTCTAGCACTCTTTTCTGAAAAACGCTAAAAGTAACACTAATGTAGCTTATAGCTTTTTTCAGAGAAGAGTTAGAAGATTGATTATTGGCTACTTAAGTACCTACTTAGGTAGGTACGAGTCTGAAATTTCTATTGCACATTGACTTATACCACTAAGTGGGGAACTTGTGGTAAAGTAATAACAGTCAATCCATCAGGTTAAGCTACGCTTGCGGGGGTTGGTCCGTGGATGGGTGACCATCTTTACAAATCAAGACTCCTCCGTGCCTCATAAAGCACGTTAAACTGTTGGTTTGGCTGTCATTCGTGAATCTTTGACAGTCGTTACGGGTCGTCATAAGCCCGAAGGTATGACAACCAGTCTTACCGAGGGGTACTGGGTTGTGGAGATCAGATAGGCAGTCGCTCTATTTACAATACTGGTATTCAGCTGCATCCAGATAGATTGGAAGCCGATCCCAACATAGTTAGGAAAAGGCTAGCCAGATTGATTGATTGACTCGTACCCACTCAATATGTACGTACGAGTCAATATTCAATATTCTAATGTAAATTAATTTAATTGACCTCTCAAGGTCAGGCCTGACTTTTTTATTTTGGGGTGAGAAATTATCAAATAACTTCTCCCGCTCTGTGTGGAGCGAGAGGGTGTGTCAGACTCTTACTGACTAAAACCCACCCGTGTTCCTTCAGGTGCCTTGTTGCCGGGCCCTGTTGTTGTTGACTGAAGGCGCAAAAGTGGAGGCATTCCTTGGGGAAGGCCTAAGTCTAACGATGTACGTCTTTCTGCTGAAATGATGATCTTACACTTAAGACAAAACATATTTTTTTGGCATCTCCTAGTTTTCTTTCTCATAGACTTTAAAATTAATATTTTAAACTGGATCATTGTTTTTCTTCCCTCAAAACCAATTAATAGAAAAAAGGTGTTTGCTTCCATTGGAAATTCTTATCAGAACTAATGCGGCACGGAGCGTATTACATTAACCGGTAGTTAGATGCGTTCGGACCCAGGTTCGATTACCGGCCGCAATATTTACGGGCAGACACGTCACGACCTGGTGTCTATTGAAAATTACTAGTTTTTAAAAGCTATTTTATTGCTGGTTGAATATTCAGATAGCCGTTATTTTAAACGGTTTGTGGATTGTGAATTTAGTTTCGTTATAATGTAACGTGTATGAAGTGCTTATGCTACCACCCAATTATAATAAGGTTTTGAAAAACTTGAAGCTTTCGGTGTCTAAAAGATATATATAAGAGAAAAATATGTTAGCTACATTTTCAATTTTCAGATTTGGAAATCTGAAAATGTAGGCTGACCTTCTGTTTTCAAACTAAAAATATTTGGGAATAATGGAGTCGTCATTCTTGTTTGATTATAAAACAAACAAGATAAGTTTAAGTATTATATACACCAAGTTTAGTTTATTCAGGAATAAAATGAACATGCTGTAGGTACCAATAATTCGTGAAGAAGCGCCGCGTGCTTCGAGATCAAAAACACGAACATAAATAAAACAATGTTCAAGCTACTTACTAAAATTGATTTCAGCTGTCAATGTTATACCATGTTTACAGTTTTTAGTTAAGACAAAAAAGCTGTTATGAAACCGTTTAGGAGATGAACAAAAACACTGACAGGCAGATGAACTTCTTACTTTTGTTACGTGTTCCAATAATAGAACATTATGCTATTATTAGACTGGCCATTTTTGCGGTTAATGCCTCAAAAGTTTTGGATTGCCAAATTTTTCTTGAAGAGTTCGCACATGAATACAATTTTTTTCTTAAGATTTTTAAAATTCACCTGTTAAACTCAGATGTAGTGAACTGTCAATAGTGTTAATCTCTAGCATCATGTGGAATGACAGCTCACTTCAAAGTTAAAGTCAAAGTCACATAATTTATTTCAATTAGGCACATAAAAGGCACTTTTGAACGTATTTTTTTGTTACAAAGTTATTTTTTGCTTTGTAGTGTTTTTTTAGAAGTCGGTTGATTTTTTTTTTGTAAAAAGTTTTTATTTTTCACATTTTAGTTGAGGAGCGTCGGAACAAAAACCGATATGTCGCATTTATGCCATTATTTTTTTTATTTTTTTTCCGTTGCAAAATGTTGTATTACATACCCTTCAGGAAAGAAATCTATTCAAAAACAGACATTTCCAGCTTTAAAAAAATATCACAAAACAGTGGTCCAATCAAAACCCGACACATACATATCTAAGGAGGTTCAGTTTCTAGTTGTCGTATCAAAAACCGATAATTCCTTAAGAAGTTTAACATAATTTAATAGTGGTCGGTTCAAATGCCGAGAAATACATGTTTTCAAATAAGCTTAATCTTTATTTCCATTCTTTTTAAAAATCGATTCCCTGTACGTATCTTAACACTCTCCGTAAACACCCCTCTTACGCTGACGTGATTGGCTACCTGTCAATATCTCTTGTCATCTCGCTGTCAGTATTTTTCATGTTCGATTCTGTCTGATGTTTTTTTACGTGTGCTTTGTATTTTTCAAAAACAAAAATGAGTGAATCTCCGTCGATTTTAGAGGATACAGTACAAGACAAATCTCGAATATTGTTTAAGAATTTTAGTTAATTACGATTTTGTATAATAATAAAAATTATAATATCTACCTATCTGTTTTTATTTAAGTACCTACTTTACATAAAACAAGGCTAATTTACTGTAATTCTCAAATTTATACCATGTAGGTACATAATTTGAAAACTAAATTGCAGTTAATATGATCTGGTTTTACCAAAACCCGATAAATCTATTTTAATCATTTCAATAACCGACATATCCAAATGATCGCGTCAAGAACCGATATATCCAAACGTGTTCACCCAATATCTCGCCAAATTATGTATCTACCTTCCGTTTCGTTTCACAAATCAATCTGGGTCCCTTTTAACTGCATATTGACATAATTTATTTTTCCACAGCTGTAACATTGAAAAAGTTACAAACTTTTTTCTAATTTGTGTAAAATACGGTAACTTGGATATATCGTTCTTTGTTCCAATGCTCCTCAGTTGTGGTACCTACTCCACACAAATTCGAGTACCACTACCCGCTTATGTAAATAACAGTGACATGAACATATGATTCATCTACATCTAAGTGGGGAAAAAATACGTATTATTGAAGCCAACTCAAAAACTATCCAAGCAAATTTAATCTTATTATTATGGGAGCACCTTGAGAGTATACCCAAAATACATACCCAAATTCAGACAAAAAAATAATTTTCAAAATCGGTCCATAATTGACGGAGAAATCGGTGGACATACATAAAAAAAACAAACATACGCTACGAACATATAACCTTCTCCTTTTTGGAAGTCGGTTAAAAATAGAATTGATTCTAGTCACTTCACCAGTTCACGGTGAGACTTTTACAGAATTAACTGACTGGTCTGGTGCTCGCATGGACTAAATCGGTGTCTACTTGTATTTTATTTTTATATTAAGGATAACATAATATTGACTAGGTCAACGTTCGATTATGAAGTTCGAACCACGATCACGCTTGATGTGAAGCGGTCAAAAATTAAACAAATTAGGGGGCGTCTACGTCAAAGTGCAGGAGTTTTTTAAGTTTCTTACGGACAAGCTGACTTGAGTGATTTATAAGTCTAGGATACATAGTCATGGACAGCTAGGTAAATATTCTGACGCGCAAACTGTGACCATGAATCTATCCAGTACATGATTCTAGCGTAGATTTTTTTCTAAAAAAAACAGTTGCTTCATAGAAAACTGCAATATCGACGCGATCAAAATGTATGGAATGTATGAACTTTTTTTTAAATCACCTACGAAAAATTTCAACGCTAGGGGTTCAGGTCGCGGGAAAGTCCGAAAGGGATACCGTGGCCCCTGGCAACATGGCAACTGAAGGAACACGGGTGGGGTTTAGTCAGTAAGCCCTCCCGCTCCGCCCAGAGCGGGAGAAGTTATTTACTAATTTCCCAACCAAAAAAAGGGGGTTCAGAATCATGTACTGAATCCATGGTAACAGATTGCGCATCGACGTCCCTGACAACCTGTATTTAAAATGAGTGTTTCCAGTTGAGGTGACGCTAGTTGTAAATGTCGGGTTTTTCCTTAAACCGGGACGAAATACGTCTAAACAATTATTTTCTTGGAAATTCTGTATCTGAGGATTCTGCTTCTACTCCTGATAAAATCATGTAACAATTCTAATTAAAATAACAACTATAAAAAATATTCTTCCAACAGAAATAAACAAATATTGTCCATGCACAAAGCAGATGTTCATCGCAAGTGATTACGAAGGAGTCTCGAATGTCGTTAGTATAGTTCTGCGGTGTAATTCGAGTGATGCATGCGGTGGGATATGAAAACGAGAAGGTTACCCGCGAGGATGAGCAGCCAAGAGGATAAGATCGTGTTTTACTTGATTCTGAACAAAAAGTATGGAATAAATTAGGTTTTTTTATTGGTTACATGTTTGATTAAGAATTCCAGGACTTAAAAATTAGAACAAATATCTACAAATCACGAAAGTTGACAAGGAGAAATTAGGTGGCCCTCGTAACGAGAGACACATGAGATAGAAATTTAAATTTAAAAAAAAAAAACTAAAAGTTGGTTTCTACTTTTTCGCGTATCAACAAACGCCGATTAAATACGAAGCAGAAATAACTAGATTGTAAGACTTGTCTAAGCAAGAAAACTCAGATATGTAAGTGGTATGTGCACTGTACAGCACAGACCACTTACGCACAAATCTAAACCCCTATGAACATTTATTCAACTAACCATCTATTTGCTCGAACCATTCATCGAATAGAAATAACCGACCGATAACCAACGACTAATTGGTCTTAATAACCTTGTTACTACTCGTAAGATTTCTCTTAATTGCCAAAACTAGTCATAACTCGTAAAACAAACGTTTTGGCACCGGGCTTACATTTGGAACATGGAGGGCGCGACGCAACGAGTTTATCAATAAATTCCGATGCCTATTGGCGTTGTTGATCGTAAGTGAGGATGTGAGTGGGCAATAAAAGCAGAACTGGATAGAGTACTGGTCGTAATCGTCGTCCGGTTGACTTCCGTTCATAGAGTTAGGTGCTTTTTGCTCTCGATTTGAGCTGGTTTGATTTGGTTTTTAGAAATTATGGCTTGATGATTAGGGTGTTTGTTTTGAAGTTGGCCTAAATAGTGGCTATTGGTAGGTGGATAGCTAAGTCGGTACGGTCAATCGCACATCTACAAGTAACAATTTGACATTCACAAAACCTTCATGTCGCAGCAGTAAGGGCGTCGTTCGTAGCTCAAAAGTCTCACCATTAATAACCATCTCTAAAAGACATGTTTTGACTCTTACAGTTAGGTACCAGTGCTTACTGGAACATCAAATTAATAATAATTAATGAAAAAAAAAGATGCCTACCTGATCATTAAATAGGTACATATTACAAGCATTTAAATTCAAAATATTAATTAATCTAATTTATTAACGAACACAGCTATAATTTTCTCTCAGAGAAACAAAAACTTGTATATTTGACAACCCATGCTAATTAGTATGTTTACCAGTTCGATAACATGTGAAACAGAGGCCATTAATTTATGGGATCCCATGCTGTCATTTAACACTTATCTATTACGGTAAAATGCTAAAACTCACACATTTATCAATTTTTAACGAGTTTTCAGCTTCCGACGTACGAAAATTACCTATAAGGAAAGTAATTAATTTAATGGTACATAAAAAGTAAAAGTTTGTTATATTTTAGGCATTTTTAATGGCGACAAAGTAACGTTTTCATCCAATTTTTATTTTAATTTGCCGATTAATATTTTCTGGTTGTGCTTCTATTCCATTTTAATGGACCATTAAATAGTTAATAATTGTTTTTTTGATATCTTGTTTACGTATACAAGACGCTAATTTACATCATCTTAATTAAAATAATATTAAGTAGCTACAAAAACTTTTAATCTAGCTCAATTTCAAAAGTAGTCAAATATCATCTCTAATCAAAATATTTACACTTAATACTAAATCTCTCTTCAGAAAAATGCTACCAACAACAAATCTCAAGCTACCAAAAGTCGGCCAACAAACACCTATAAATTTGATTAATAAAGGTTTACACAAATGTACTCATACCCGCTAGGTGGCTAATGTATTTGACCTCACATGTACCCGTGTTAGCATTTGAACTCCTAATGCTCAACCACAAATCACCTAAGAACCTTTTCCCATCACCTATCCACCCGACAGTCACGACAAATCGTATTAGAATTAACAGCTATCTATCAATTGACACATACATTTCTCTTTAGCACAACATCCATTACCGTTTTTGTTTGCCCAACGAAAGATTCAAGCAGTTACAACATGTTATTGGTTACAAATTTTATAGGAATACTCGTTATCGTGATTGATATGTGGTCGAGGCGCCCGTGATGTATACGCAGCTGTCTATAAAATCGTTCGTTGTTTCACAATTAACAGGCTATATTTGAATATATTTGCGTCAATTTTATATAGAAACAACATAAATCTAATTATCAAATTGATTATAAAACGCTTTTTTATATATGATGGTGCTAATATTATAAATGGCAGATTTGTTGAAGATGATGCATCAAATATGAAAGTTAATGGTTGTGAATCTTCTGAAAGCAACTGTGGCCTAATTTTTGTGCTAGTTGCTGACGAATGGTAGTTGGATTATAAATCATGCACATCATAAAATTCATATTTGGCAAGTCTATGGTTTAATTAACTTTAAAATCATTACTTTTTTTCAAGATATTCACTTAATAGCGTTTTTTCAGATGGTTGAATATTATTACCTCCTATTAATTGAATACCCACATAAAAAGACTTTAAATATTTTTATTTATCGATAATGTCTTGATTAAGTTTTTTTTTTCTTTGCTAGTTCTTTCGACTTCAAGCTTAGGTATATTATATTAATAAATTATTTATGATTATCTTGTATATTACTAAATATAACAATGTAGCATAACTGATACCTTGCCATTGTCTTCGAGAACAGCTTCACTAACAGTTACTCCTTTGATCATCGCATCTAATGTGATGAGAAAGAGAAGTTTCTATATTTTTTCTCACTCCCTTACTAACTTAAATCACCCATTAATTTCTATTTTAAAATTACACTACTTCCGATGGAAGCTTACCGTAAGCAAAATTACACTAATAAAATACCTTTAAATAGTTTGATTTGATTCGATAAAGACGGGCCCAAATTCACATCAGAATCTTCCCATAGCATTTAGAAACTTGGCTCCAGTTGATATAGAATCATTGGAACGGACGTCCTCTATTAGTTCACAAGGGATATTAGCATAAATTACTAAATATATAATTTATATGAATATATTTGCATTTTTTATGTTGCCTATTATAGACAAGTTGGTGAGTTAGTTAAATCAGTATCAGATTCTTTTGATATGAAGAGACCCGCTCATATTTTGGAGCAATCTTTAATGACGTTGGTAGTAATAAAGTTGATTCTCATTTGTTTTTAGAAACATCTCTTTTAATGCGTCGTAGTTAGAGATATATAAATATTTGATTTTCATAATAAAGAACTAGATTGGCATTTAGTTGGAAAATGTTTGATAATAAAGTGTCATGTACGTCTAAGTAAATTGGTTCGATCATTTATCAAAAAGTTATCGATACACTTCACCATTAAATAAATCAGGTAGTTAATAATATGTTATATTTCATAACTATAGTTAGCATCGTTAACAAACACATTTGTGTAACTGCATTCTTTATTATACTAAATGTGCGCATAATAATAAATTATTGTTCATAAACAATCAAACACGTTGATAAAATATTGATGATCTTAAAATCATTTCGTAAACAGAAGTGAAATAAAGGAAATAATATCATCGCATCGCAATTTGGAACAGATACCATTAATGGATATTAATTATCTGTCGCAATCTATTTTACGTTGAGAAATAATTATGAATAAGATATCCTCCGCCTTGACGAAGATTTAGGACGAATTTCATAAATGAGTTGAATACTTCGGCAACAATGATGACGCTGACAGCTCTCGACCGCGGCTTAGATACGCGTTCAGTTTTATTAGAGAAACCATCATTATTAGAGTGAACTCGATATCATGCCAGTTATAATCATGATAAATCTAATCGCACCTTTTTAGTATCCCTACCATCTATGCATACAAATAAATAACAACTTTTTACTAAATGCATAAGAAAGTATATACAGTACTTATATACATCAACATCTCACACATACACAAAACACACATGCATATACACATCACACACATACACACACATATCACATACATCTCTTACATTACATCACCTCGATTATAACTTAACTGTTAATAGCGCGTTGATCAAATCTCAGGCCATGTCATGCTAAGATAGAGGCCCAGAGGCCCAGAGGCCTAATTGTGTGCTTTGTTAATTTAAAAAATAAGTAAAAATAAATAAAATACAATAAAAAAACAATTTTTGCATTTTTTTGTTTGTCTGTTTGTTTCGGTTAATCTCCGAAACGGTTGGACTGATTTTGATGTCTATCTGTTTGTTCCAGTTAATCTCCGAAACGGTTGGACCGATTTTGACGAGACTTTCACTGGCATATAGCTAATTTTCTAAGTAATAACTTGCTAGGCTATTTTAGAAAATAATTAGGGTCCACGCGGGCGAAGCTCCGAACAGCAGCTAGTTAGGTTATAGGAGGAGGGGATAGGATTCATCTTGAAGAAATTCCGTTTTCTGCGTTATTACATTACTAAAATTCGAAGGCTTTAACTGATAAACATTATACAATATTTTATGTTAAAAAAACCCTGTCCAATCCGAAAGGGGCACATAGGTAGGTACTACAATAACATTACCTAAAATTAATAAAAAAATCTTAATAATATTGAAAATGAAAAGTTATTGCTATTTAAAAATCACATTTTCGGTACCAAAATTACCCCAAATCCATAAAAAAATTAGCAAATTTTCACAAGGGTCATAAGTTATGACTTTTAGACACCTCGCTAAACGACATGACAGCCGCCCGCGCCCCACGTCAGCAGCCGGTAAAATTCGACAATGAAAAAAATGGGACGATTTTTTATTTTCTTTTCTTCTGAGAATTTCCACATAAATAGATTCTTAGTACGATACCTAACAATACTCTCACGGATCAGATATAGGGTTTTTTTTTGATGTTGTAGAAACTGCCTCCTACTACCGCATTATTTTTTCACATAGACTATCCTCCCATACTAAAGATATGAGACTTGATAGCCACGAGATCGTAACATAACCCGTCACGGTCAGCCTCCCATAGCTTTCCCATCAAGGGTATCAATATATACAGTCAGATGCACGGATCATATTGCCGAGTGAATGAAATTGTAAGAATTGTGATACGTTTTGAAGTGTGATGTGTTAAAAAAATATGGGTCAATGGTCTCGACTGTGTGTTTGTATTTTTATACTCTGTGAGTTTGAGGGCTGAATATAAATAAGATAGATAACTGGTTTATTAATTGTTTTTTTATTTGTTGTCACTAAAGCATGATTGAATAACGATTAAAAATATTTTATGAGCTTCTGAAAGAAGCAAAGTTAAAATTAAATGTTTTTCTATTGAATTATGATATAAGCAAGCCATTAATTAATTTAAATTTAAAGTCTTTTTGAAATACTGTTTTGTTATTTTCGATCTATCTGATGTCCCGTTTATGTACCAAAATAACTTTAAATACTTGGAAGTACTACTAAATTAGAAACACTATCTACGTAGCGCGGTGAAATCAGCTAAAATTTCACGGGTATCATAGGTAATAAATAGCTAAATTATTAGCTACTCTACTTCGTGATTAATTAGAGAGAAGTTCGTTCTTAGTAACTGAAATTATTCACGATAATTTAGCACAAAAAATTGTTATCATTTGGAATAAATTTCTACTAATTACTCTTCCTTTCTTTAGGCTTGTATAAAAAGACTGTACATTGTTCCGAATGCTTTTTTTTCAAGACAAAAAAGCAGCGGCCCCAATATCGCGCATTAGGAAGTTTTTTTTTTTATCCACATGTCAATTCGTTCACCATTGATATATTTTTTTGCCCAGTAAGCAGGTAATTCTTGAGGTAACTTTTTTCAAATTTGCACCTTCACATAATGCATCTTTTTTATGGTTTTAACGCAATTCCACTAACGATGCGTTTGATTGTACACTTCCGGGCACCTTTATGAAACCTGTTCAATATGTTTTTTTGGCTCCATATGTTATAAAGCAACAAGGATAATAATCGGTGGAATAGATATTTTTTAAAAATTATTATCGATTCGATATTTCGATTATATTTGCACGTAAAATAGCTGTAATAAGCTATTCAATTATGGAGCTTAATAACTTCTTTTACAAACGTTAAAAAAAAGCATTATTGATAATGTGATTCCTAATAAATGTTTGCATACTTAATTTAATTTTTATTTTGCTACTCATCACAAGTTCATTGAAAAACCTACTTTAGCACCTCAAAATAAAAGCTGAATTAGTTTGTTCAGCTCTCAACATTAAACATTTATAACAGTGCTCCGGTACGCCGTTTCTGATGACCACAAATCACAATTTCAATAGTGCAAAGAACAAATTGGTTTCCAGCAAATAATTATATTTTATTGCAAACATTTCTACCGATAGCAGCGCGGACATAACTCTGCGGAACTAACTAACTAGTGTAACGAGTAAACTGTACGTGTGAGGTATGTCTTTGCGTTTGTTGTTAAATTTATAATAAATAAGTTGTTGAAATTGTAAGAATAGGGAGAGTTCTTGGAAATTGTACATTATTTATACAGATAGTAGCAAAGTGAATAGAGGCTTTCTTCAGAAATTGTTTTGTTCTGACATCTGTAATTCATCTGTAATTATTACACCAATACATATTAACCAATATGTCAAAACGTCAAGCAAATAGTTTTATGACAGCTGCGCACACAGATTGCAATAAGTCTGCGGCGCGTGAGTCGCCGACGGAATGAAATGCTGCCATTTGAAATATTATATTTGTATAAAAATTTAGGACTGAGTATTGTATTTATTTTATTTTTGATTTATTATTTCACTATATGCTGCACCGGTTACATCATCACGTGAGTGCCGGCTGTCACTAAAAAACCAGCGCTGATAGAGATCTCGCATGGGGTCGCAGCATTATGCAGTGCGATGGCCGTTTTGCGTAGATGTGACGCATATTTACCCTCAATTTGTCATTTAGGTGTTTTTTTTTATCTTTCTTTGCGACATGATTACCGCAAATAAACGTATTTTATTTCTTCTTCTTTCATCAGATGTTTTGGTTTTTATTTGGTCTGAGGTTCTGACTTCTCACTCACCTGCCTTTATGCCAATTTATTTGGGGTCGACACAACATGTCTGTACTTCCCTATTAGTCGTCATCTCGGGAGTCACTCCCTTTCTAGCCATACCGTATTTCACAGTACATTCATCGTTTATTTGGTCTTCTCCAATTTTGTTCTGAATACCATTTATAAATATATGAGTATTTTTTCTAAAGCATGTCAAAAACGGAACTATCGTCGCTCTTATAAAAATTGAATCAATTAATATAATTAATAAAATATGCAAATCTTTTCATACCATAGAAATTGGCTAGGTTTTGCTTGTCATGTAACTAATATGACTGGTAATATATCACTAATGAAGCATTCACTGCAATGACCGAGCTGTAATTTAATTTTATGCTAACTTACTAAGGCTTAAAGCCTGTTTTCTTTCGACGATTTTCTGTGAGGCTTTTTTTTTTAAACAATTAGTTTAGTCCTACTGACCAGCATTATTTTTTAATCCCTGATATTAAATACTTTACTAAAAGTGGATTAAAACAAATATATGCTTGATGTAACTCCCACCCTGCGAATAAATTTTGAACTTTTGACAGTTTTCCTAAAAAAAAACCATCAGAGGTATTTTTTTTTTCACAGAGTAATACTTATACTATGCATAAAAGTTTGTTCGAATTCGCTTTTAATTAAACAAATATAACGATAAAACGACATATTCTGACAAAAAACACTCCACTATAAACTAGAAGACATATTAACATCAACTGATTGATGACGTGATAATTTCTAAATTCAACCGCGCCTAAGCGGGATTTAATTTACAATACAACAAAACATTCCAAGTTTTTGGCTATAAATAAGGTATAATGGAACACTGTGTTTAGCTTCGAGCGACTTGCCCAATATCCGTGTTAAACTGTATCATGTTCCCACGCGTCTTAATCTGTTATTTTTACTGCTTTCTCATTAATAATAGAAACAAGTTATTTGCAATAGATAGAAAAAATCGCCATAAAGCATTATTATACGAGTTTTCTAACGATATTTTACTTCATTGGTCGCCATCTGTCTTTGAGCCCGCCTTTTTGTGAATTTCATTAAGAAATAGCTGTTACCATGATCCAGTTTTTTATTTTTATTTTATTGGACTTTAAAATTATCCTCATAATTATTTATTAATTTGACAACTATTTCCCGTCTGTTCTCACCGTAATATTTTTCGAAGCTCTTCACTTATCAGCGTAATTTAGTATTTTGCATCAGCATTTGATTAACCTACGGCCTTGTTAAAATGCTTAGCATTTACAAACTAAAGCTTTGTTACATAATTAAACCAATAAAATCAAAGGCTTCCATAAATATTTATAAACATAAAAACCACCAATAAATCATCTAAACTAACATTAGTGAACAATCCATGACTACCGCACAGAAATTTTTCTACTTTATAAGCCTCCATGGGCCGACTCTAATAGCTCATAATAATTATTAGTAAATCAATAAAAAAAGCACTGTAATCTTCGGTAATGAAATTCGAATCGTGATCTAATCGTTCTGAGAACTTCGAAAAATGAGACATAATGACTAAAATTTATATGATTCCAATGAATTTTCATATGGAATTTACGCTATAAAGAGTTGGTTCTTTCATTCGCTTATTTACGATATTTGATGGGTCAATCGCGAAATTGCTTTGTTTTTATGGCACCTGAATTAAAGGGGATATGAAATACTATCAATAAATGTCAGATTTCATTAATTTTTTTCTAGTGTTTTTGCTTGTTTGAGCAGTGGGAATTGGATTAATAAAGTGTTCGCAAACAGTTATGGTGCGTGGTTGATTTATGACTTTTGGATATCTGCCTCGACTTTTCTCACCGGTAAGAGCTAAAGTGATAATTTTACTAATGAGGTCGCCTTAATCCGTCATAATCAGGATATAATGTTCCCACTGCTGGGACACAGGCCTCCTCTCGGTGAGAGGGAGTAGGCCGTAATCCACCACGCAGACCCAGTGCGGTTTATTAGATGTCACATGTCTGCGAATTTTTGGTTCTAGGGCATCCCGGTTTCCTCACGACTTAGTTGGCTTAATCCTTAATTCAAGAAAATTAAAAAGTGAGGATCCCTAAGTCTAGTACTAATCAGGCGTTAAAGGGTATGCATTAGGTTAATCTTCCCTCTCAGCGAGAGGAGGCCTGTGTCTCAGCAGTGGGAACATTATAAGCTGATAATGGTATGGTATGACATTAGGTTAATGCGCAATAAGTAGCCAGACTATGGACTATGATCTCATTCGGTTTTGAAGGTTAGACAGTAATAGTTTTGGTAAGTAATCACTTAACAAAAAAAAAATCAAGAGTAAAGCACACCATAAATTCTCTTTTCCCTTCATATCTTTTTTAAATCTCTTATTTTTCTACTTTCTCATTATTATTACGAAAGCGAATTATAACTTTATATTAACACATGATGCTTGCAAGGTTTTTAATTGTCCTTATTTGTGACTTTACGAACAATAGGTGATTATGGCATTGTAGAAAGCGGTGGGCACCACGGGGCGATCATTGTATTTGTTCGACGAAGCCGAGTTATCGATGGATTCACTATCTTTTCAATTAAAGATATCGATACTGTATTATACGCAGGCTAACAAGGAACCATCTGTTTTCAATTAATTAAAGCACGAATAAAAGGAGATCATTGCAAGTCAATCGTTAAGTGTTTTTGTAATTGAATGTAGAGGCTGGGTAGACGATTATTAAAACTGTTTTGTGCAACTGTCATTTGGTGAGCGACGGATTAATTGAGTGTCGAGTTTGAAGCTGTTGATTTACATTTATGAATACTTACATTGTTAATAAAATCACGTTAGTAATGTTTCAGACAGAGCACATGCGCGATTTTACTTAAGGTTCCACTAGTCAACGGCTCGAACTCGTTGGTGGCGTGGCTAATATGCATGCTATTTAGTTAAATTATTTATCTATTCAGTATTTATTTATCTATTTTTTTTTTATTATTTTATTTAGTGGCATAGACGATGATTTATAAGGAAAACGAGCGCGTAAAATTTCATGAACAGACCTTTGGGCGTATAGGTATTATGGAAAATCTAGTTAAAGTATCTACTCAAAATAAAATTATTTTAACTTTTGAATAGATTATCTATCCTTGTACGGTTTTTTTTTGCCATTTTCATACTTCATAAGTTATTTATTTACGCCCAAAGATGAGTTAAAATTAGTGTTGAAATATGGAAGTTGCGACGCTCAAAACTTCCAAACCAATATTTCTTTTCCAATTCTGCTTCCATACAAGGCTAGATAATGACAAAACAAATTGATATAATTTTTAGTTTTGAACATACATTGTCAAAGAATGGTCGATTAGCTTAACCTTAATTTTAAAATAGATGTAACATTTCAGTGTGCTGATTTACTTTTTTGTAGATCCGTGGTTTGATGGGTACTAAAGATTTATACATATCTACTGATATGTATAAATCTTTAGCCCTTTCCATGACGAATATTTTTTTAGATCACTGACTCGTCGGTCAAGTTGTCACATGTGCTTTTGCTGAATTATACTCGGTGCATCGCGATAGGCTTCACCCTTATTACATGGGACTCAAATATAACTGGCGGAATGTGGGTATACTGCACCTTTGCTTTGCTTTGGTTAAAACAGGCGTGATATTTTGATAAATGCAAATTTTTAGATCATTAGTATTTCAATGTCCACAGTGCAGTTTGTGCAATCAACTGTTATGTGTAGGTACCCACAATTCCGCAGTCTAATATCTAATCTACGTACGTTATGCAGACAACCGAGTAAACTGAATATGAAAACGCAGATATAAACAGGCGAACGTATTGGATCGTAAACATAAAATGATAATGTCGTCCAGTACAAGTGGATGGACATGCTTACTCTACGACATTACGCGAAACTTGAAAACCACAGAATGCGGTTAAAATAATATATACCTATAAATGAATCATTATTTTACGAAAAGGCTTTTGTCCTAATTAACAAAAAATGGGTTCAAAAGCAAGTACAAAAAAGCAACAAAATCTTTGTTATAATACAAGCTTGAAACCTTCTAGATTCATAAAGCATTTGCAATTCAATCACATCAGCTTAGTGAGGGATTCGGTAGCATATTTAGCACTGATAGCCTAGTGAAGTGGCCGTCGGACAGCCAAGTCATAGGTCTCGAGTTCGATCCCACGGCACGCTCTGACTTTTCGGATTCATGTGCGTATTATACGTATATCATTATCATCATATTATATCAATAAATAAATCATTAAAGATTAGACGCAGGATCAGACTTTCTGAAACATCCTGTTAGTAATTATGGGTTACAAGTGTGAGTAATAGCAAAACTACTGTTATTTGTAGTACACACAGCTATACACTTCCAGTTTATGCTGATCTCGCATTGTGTAAGATTTCCGTATTATGAGAGGTCAGCTTATACTGGAAATGTATAGCTTAATGTGTAGCCGTGTGTACCAATTAATACAAACCCTCAGGGGTTGCACATTTCTATCACGATTCATATTTTTCAAGGCAATAAATCCATTACCTTTATTTATTTATATACTAGTTTATGAATATTTTAAAAATTGTGTAGAATTGCATAAATCTAAAAATAAATAAAATATTTATTTTATAAAATATTTTTTTTATTTTATTTTTTTTATTATTTTTTTTTTTTTTTTTTTTTTTTTTTTTTTTTTTTATTTTTTAATTTTAAATAATTACTTAAAAATGCAATAGATGATTTAAAATACCAACCAAGAAAAAAGAAATACACGGTTAATTGAACTTCATCAAAATCACTTTTATATTTATTCTCATTTCAAAAACTCTTTACCAGCAGTGTAAACAAACCATACCAGTATTTCATCTAGCTAGTTATTACGCAAGCCTATAAAATATGTGATAACAACAGCGTTATGGCCATAGACACCTATCAGCAAACATCTAATCACCGCGTCTCGACAACGATTGGTTATTCAAATGTTTGAATATCCTGCGGGGATGGAATTGCTTCATGCGTAAGCAAATCAATAATAAATTGTGAACTTTGAATATTATGAATTTTAGTATAAAAGAATAAGTGTTAATTTACAATGAGCAGTAGTTTTGTAGAAAAATATATTATGGTTCATAAATGTTTTTTTTTTCTCTAATATACGTGAAATTTTGTTTTCACGTATAATAAAATTTCGTCGAAATTTTT
Source organism: Omphaloscelis lunosa (assembly GCA_916610215.1). Lineage (NCBI taxonomy): Eukaryota > Metazoa > Arthropoda > Insecta > Lepidoptera > Noctuidae > Omphaloscelis > Omphaloscelis lunosa. Next base: position 5,336,269 of record OU744247.1, read on the forward strand.
TATTAAAAAAAAAGCAGCTGTTTCATAGAAAAGTGCAATACCTATGCGGTCAAATGTATGGAACACCTGTTTTTTTTTTTAAACGCCAAAAAAATACGCACTGGTGTTCAGAATCATGTACTGAATCCATGGTAACAGTTTTCGCGTGGATGTCCCTGCCACCCTGTATAATAATGACAGAAATTAACCGCATGATTTTTAAATTATTGATTTGTTTATGGATACTGAATGCTCATTTTTTAAATTGCATGAGACTGATTCAAATGATTCGATGATAAATCGAACAGTTAGGTATCGGTTACCTGCGTCAAACCGATCTTGATAGCGTGACACTGTTATTTAGAACGTCATCAGTTTACCGGGAAGGTAGTTTCCGATCAGCCTTCCGAAACAAATAAAATTTGGACGATCGCCCTCGTGACTTATGAATATATTAAAATAAATTAACATCCAAGAATAAACTGACAAGATTTACGATATGACAAGCATGTTAATTGCAATCTAAACGACAATTCCCACGTTTAATAATGGAATTTATCCAAATTCTATTTGATAAACATATCCGATTTTCTTTCTTCGATAGCGTTTTATCGAACTATGAATATGCAGGCTTCCGTATTAATTTGAATTTTATTCATCTCGCGTGATCTAAATGTTAATGGTTATGTTCAGCATAACGCCATCCTCATGAATACTAAGAAGTGGACACTTGTACCGCTCCTGGCTTCTTTTCGCATAACGCTTTCCATTCTGAACGCTCGTACCATAAACTCACTTTGATCTGTTATTGTATTATGCAAAACCGAGTTGTTTATGGATAGATGTTTATGGATTTCGATATAACATTACAATTTTAAACACTAGACTGGTAGTTGATTTTTTAATTAAATTTTATAGTTACCTGCGGCTTGGAAACGTTGAATAACTTTGAAATCTTATAAAATAACTCTAAGTTTTATTGGTATGTAATATTTTGCGTTGTAAGTGCTTTCCGTAATTGGGATCAATATTGAACTAAATAATGAACGTCGGCAGTAACAATTTAGTATTGATTTTTAACTGCGTTAGTTCATAAATTGTGATTGAAATGGGATAACCACCTGCAATTTAGAAGATTCGGACAAAAACCATACGAGAGATATTGTGAATCATTGAAAATTTTGTAAGGCAATGATAAAATCAAAAAAATATATAACCTTTTGCACGATTTATTGAGAGACGAGAAAAATAAGACTAAAATTTATTTAAGGCCTAGATCAATCGTACCTGCTCATCAACGAGAGACCTACCGTGAAGACATGTATATTCAAAAGGACAAACGTCTAGTAGTGAAGGGTATGTAGTCTCATTGTAATATTGAAATTTCACCAAGACAACGTAAATCCTCAAGAGACATTTAAATAAATGTGAATGAAATGAATCTTGTACCTGCATAAATCAGTCATAGCTTGACAATGGGGCAAGCTGAAGACTTAGTCACAAGACGCAGTGGTGACCGGCATCTGTCAGTGATCAACATACGACTATACACTTTATTTTTATAGCTGTAAGTAATATTCTAGCTTGGAATCCAGGTTGGAGTTGAACATGTTTATTTTTTATTTTTACAAAATTGTAATACCTAAATAGTAAAAGGTGGTCACTATTTTAATGAAATTGAAGGAGTCTTTCTAGAAATTGCTGTGATAATAAATACATATTAATTGTTTGTCAAAAGGAGCGCAATGTGTTTGAAATACAAAGTCTTGGAAATGTCAGTGATGCGTCGAAGCAAAACGAGTGGATCGAAACTTTGTAACATGTTTAAAAAAAAATGCAAAGAATGTGTTTATTCATAATGGCTAAAAAATAGGAAATAGATCGTAAAATCAGAAATGAGACAGCAAGATGAGCTTATTCCAAAAGATGTAGGAAGACAAAATATACGGCTTCTGCTACGCATCAGACATATAGAACTCGAATTTATATGTATGCTTGATCTTATTTGGCCTGTCCTAAATGAGACTATCCATATCGCCTTTCTTACTAAGCACACAGTTAATTAAAACTCCCATAATCATTTCACAAGCTTCAAACTCTCACTCCATTACCGAAAGAAACCGTATCGCCAAATGTGATAGGTACCAACCTACTCATAAGTTACACATCAAAATTGATTGGCTTCAGCCATGCACGAAGTACCTTCTATTTGTTTGGTGTTCTCTTGACCAGGGATAGTAAACCTACGTATGTATAAATAGCAAGCATTCTACCGGGGTACGTAATATGCAATTTGGGCATGTCATCAAAAATATTTACTTCTTCTTTACTATTATTCTGATCATAAAACCTACCTAATGTCATATGACTTTTTAATCATACATCCATTTCTGTCCTCAATATGGTATTAGCCTTACATTTCTCAGATATCGGTGGCACGTTCAGTTTTTTTTTTTTTTTAATTACTATGTCACGCAGTTGTGAAAAGGTTCGCCATCCCCGGTCTACATCATTCTAAATACATCCATACATTTCAAACAAATCACTTTTTCGTGGTCTATCAATTAGGTGTACGTCAATAATTATATGGCTGTGTTTATGGGCACTTTTAATTATAATATGAATATGAATTTCTAATGGGAACAGTTGAATGATGTTCATATTAGTAAAACTTATTTTGTGTGTATAATATATCATTTAAGCGTGATTGACGGCTGATAAGGATTTTTTTCGTGGTTTATTAGTTAAAACTAATAAACGTCTTTATTTATTTCTTGTGTAGTTTTAGTATTTACATTTTTAATTAATTATGTCGAAATTATTTTGAGAACCTTCTTCTTCTGTACGTCTATGCGAAGGTTTGCCTGTATCTTAATTAAATTCATGCTTATCTCTAACGCAACTAGGTTGTCTACTTTTTCTTTTTTTTCTGTCGGTCTGTGAATTCTGCAATTGCCTCCAACAAAAATAACAAAACATGAGTTTAGGAAATTGAAATCTTTAGTGTCATTTTCCAGATGATGTACAATTTTAGATATAACCAATCTTTTGAACACCACCAAAAAGTCATGCGTTCAAAAATTCAAATTCCCATCATCCCACGCAACTTATTAGCTGACCTTACACGGAAATTAAGGAAAGACAATTGCCTATTGCAAACTATGTTTTATCATATACCTTCATACACATAATACGAGGTAAAAACAACATTACCACACTAGAAGAGAGTGTTGAGCTCATTGTTCGAACACAAAAGCGAAAGTTCATTCATTCGCTATGAGATAATTAGGTGTTTCACATTATTGCGTCACACGACGATTTTTCACCGATTGTTTGGACACTGAACTTATGTGTATGGAAAAAATTGCCACGCGTGCCATTGTTGTGTGATCTGTCGGAAGTTTTTTTTTTCTAATGGTGCTGCCGTTGATGTGTGTATTGACGGTACGATAAGGGAACTGTCATTGTGACAGCTGTCAAAATTGCAGCTTTGCACATGGATGTTTCTGAGCTTTTAGATGTTTAATTTGGTATTAGCCGGCTGAAATTTGCTTGTATCAAGATTTGTGATGAACCATTTGTTCTAATGTAGTCTTGTTCACAGTCATCTTGAGTTCACTTCACTTCACTTAAAAATGTTAGGAAAGTTTCATTTTTTGAGCTTTTCAATCTTGTCCTGTCAGAAGAATAACGCTCAAATTTTTACCAACCTGAAACTCATAACCACTTTTTTCGTTACCATCCGGTATTACACCCGACGAGCAACAATGTAAGGATTCATTATAACAACTCTGTTACCTCAACTGCCTTGGTAAGAAGTCATAAGGTTACCCTTGCAATGTCAACGTCCGCAGAGGTAATTGCTTCATTTTTGTCACTGCCTGAATACAGACGTTGTTCCCACGGCGCGCTCGTCTTTTGTCTTATTTCATTGTTGCAATAATGAAGCGAATCAAATTCGTTTCCTTATGTGTGTGTTATGATTCAAGCAGATTTTTCTTTGTCTGGAATTTTAAGATGTCTTGATTTCCAAAAATATAAAAATTTATAAATTAGTAATCTTTGAAATTGTTCTTCAGTATTTTTATCGATAAAGTATAATATTTACTTAATTTAAAAAATAAACTCAGTTTCAAAATAATAATATGTAAAAGTATATAAAAAACGGGAGGGGAAAAAATCATAGGGCATCAAAAAAAATTTGAATGAATAATTTTTTTTACTGGATTTGTAATCTGAAAAACAAGTACTTAGTTAGAACTTCAAAAATGTTGGTTTTCAACTATTTTTTTTGTTTTTTATAACTACTCTTGTTTACTTCACTATACCATTATTATCACTTCACACACAAGCATTTCATCATAGAACTTTCATGGTTATTACTACTATTTTATCCTTATAAAGAACGCACTTCGCCATAATCCGCCGGGCATATCGAGCCTCCAATCAAGATGAATCAGCAACCAGCTTTCAGCTTTAATTATACCGTTGACCACTTTACAATTAAGAAGACCATCGTACAAGCAATCACACCACCTAACTATACACTTATTAGAACTCGATTTGGAATAATTTAGAAGTTTCACGCTCCAATAACTTTAGTATAAACGCTGTTATAAATTGGTGTTGTCAAAATATAAGAAACAGTCGTAATTAGGCTCTTGTAACGAACAAAAGTGGTATAGTTAATAAAGGCGCGTGCGTTGAAAGACACAAAAAGCTACTAGTTTGTGTGGTGTAAGTTAGGAGCGGAGATATATATATTTTTAATGAAGTAGAAAAAGTTGTGAATCAATCGTAGCTTGTAGAAGCACATAATGACGGACAATTTAAAGAATAGACGAATGATGAAGACGAATTTAAAAAAAGCTGGAACTAAATACGGAACCTGAACTATATATTACATTTATTTATCACGAAAACCTCTCAGGGTTAATCTGTTTGCGGCGAGCCGTTCAAATAAATTTTACAAAAATATTATTTACATACTACAATGATACAATAATTTTAAAATTATAATATTAATTTGTGAGTCCATTAATACGTACATACATTAGGAGAATTTTGTGTAAGGAAACGTTTTGATTTGTACTAGATTTGTTTTGTTGTATTAAGTCAACGAAAATGAAATATGTCGTCATAACTTCAAAAGAGCTAGATTGTATAACTCTTAAGACAATATATAGCTCACAATTAAAGATTTAGAAACATATAGAATATTACTGAAGGAACTTCGCTCTTTGTTTAAACCATATAGGTACTTTTCGAGTAAGCTCAATGAACGCTAACGAAGTTAAATTAATTATAAACATAATGGTTTTATCAATACTAACATCTGCGGTTATACTCGATATTGATACTATTGGGAATACTTAATACATGCTTCCTTGTGTTTTCCTAGCTGTCCGCTTTCCTTAAAGAGATTGTGCTTGTACTTTAATTATATCTTCAACTACAGCTTCTGTAGCTATTCCTTCTTCCTGAACTTTCCAAATGAGATGCTCATGTATAACATTTTCTATACCTAACAAAGTTAGTAGACTGACAAGAAATATATTTTCTTATGTATGCCCCGGTAGCATATAAGCAGAATCCACCAACGAGTGACGAATCATACAATCTGCTGCAGAAATGTTTTCACCATTGTCTAAGCGAGCGAGCCGAGCGAGCGAAGCGAGCGGGATGGCGGCAGCGGCCGGCGATTGCTACTTCCAAGTTGCTCGCAGAAATGTTTTCACCATTGTCTAATTATCCGTGTTTTCGCAATATCTCAGGAGGATTTTGTAGACAAAGGCTACTTTGGGAGTTTAACGACCAATCAGAAGTAACATGCAAAACACGGTTGGTGGACTTTGCTCATATGCGCCTCGGTATCGACATAGCCAAAAAGAACCTTACAGATAATATGTAGATTTATAAGTCTGTTAAACTAAAACTGTGGTATTTCCACATAATAACTGTCTTTATGGATACTAAATCTTCGCTTTATTCTGTGCTATCGCAAATTCTTTAAGACTTTCCGTAAATTGAAACGGATAACTGAGACATTTTTTTCTATCTTTGAAAGCTTTGCTGTCATGTAGTTAGCGCTTGTTCTTAGACACTTAATTCTGTTTTATAGACCACAGCGTACATATTAACAGCTTACAGACAACAAACACTGCAATTGCTTTTTTACAATACCCAGCACGGACCCGACTCCAAACCTGTTCAGAGTGAAAGTTATATTTGTGCATTCTAACACCTGAACCAAGTGCGAAAGCTTCCGGTCGAAGCCTCAAGGTATTTTTCTATATCATTACTAATATGAAATAATTTTCTATTAAGTAGATGCTTAATGCCGGAATCGCCGAATGTAATGCGATAAATTATGTCGTTAATCGATCTAGTTTGGTTTGGGTTTCTTTAAAGGGCGTGGTTGGGTAACTTCCCGGATTTGGATTTAGGTCTACAAGTAATCTTACTTTATCTAAAGGAATATGTCATTAGATGGTGAGTTTATGTAACTAGCTATGTGCGGCGATTTGCTTAGATATGAATCTACTATTTGTATCTAATACTAGCTGCGTCCCGCGGTTTCACCTGCATAAGTCTTGATCCCGTATGGTAATATCGGGATAAAAAGTATCTTGTGTTATGACGCAAGTCATGGTCTACCCATGTGCTAAATTTCATCCATATCCGTTTGGCTGTTTTAGCGTGAAAGTGTAACAAACAAACAAAAAATCAAATTCTTGTTCTTTATCATATTAGTTTAAATTAGGGAACAGCAAATATCTTGCGGAGAGCTTTTGGTGCTTTGGAAACTATTTAGTTTATATTTCGGAATGAGTTTTCTTCTAAAATGCTGAAAACAGTTCGTAAAGTGTTGATAACTGACTGTAGGAATTCAACAGTTTTCGAAATTATTGTATCAGCTTTTATTCAGGTAGTAAAAAATAATTACATAACGTCACATAACGCCTGTTATGTCCGAAGGGTTATATATAGTACACCCACATTTCGCCAGTTATGTTTAAGTACCATGTAATAGGGGGCGAGCCTATTGCCATCAACCGGGCACAAATGCTGACTCCGGGCTGCCACTGAGAAATGTCTGACAAAAAACCCTATAACACTTTGCCCGACCTGAAAATCTAACACAGGACCTCATGGTCAGTAGTAGCGCTTGCGACCACTGGACCAATGAGACAGTAAAAAAAATTGAATTAAATCGTTCAAAACTGATCAAGAATTAGATTTTGACAATATCCACTACAGTAACACAATATAATTATTACTAGTCACCATATATTTTTCAGTCTAAAATTTGAACTTATGCAAACCTAGGATATGGTGTCAATAACTCGACCACACTAGCGACCAACCAATGACGCAACAAACAAGGTAATTCAAAATCCAAACCCCAGAACTGTTTGTAACTGCGAATACTTCCTCACGTACCGGCCGGCCCTACAATAGGGAAAGCGTACAATCATGCGGTTTATATTATGATACAGTTTTTGTACAATTGTTTATAAAAACCATCATCTAGTAACCGACGGTGTTCGTGACTGTCCAGTATTGCTTCTAACAGGATACCTGGTGGTTTTGCATAGCTATGTTCGTAGATAATATAGTTATTTTTGTTTTTGTCTATGGTGTCGGGTTTTTTCGGTAGCTTGTTTGATTTTCATTACTTCATTTGATAGATAGATAAAACATTTATTCAGTGCAAATAAAAGATCTACATAAGCACAATAAATGATAAAAAATTACATGAATATATAAAAACAAGATGCTAAAATAGAAAAAAGAAAAAAAAAACAAACGTATAGAAATGGACTGACATTATGACATACTTCGAAATAATCAAATATACAAGGTGCGGTGTGCGTCTTAAGGTGGCACCAAATTGAAGTCCAGCTCAGCATGCATCGGGAAATGTGCGTCTTAAGGTTGCACCAAATTGAAGTCCAGCTCAGCATGCATCGGGAAAATATACCTGACGCTGATATTCCGCTGGATCCCTGCAGTGACATACGGACGTCGAGCAGACGAGATAAATTGATAGGATTGATAGAGAAAAGGTGTCCTGAATTATTGAAGAAAATAACACAATCTATACGTCCACTTTTGATAATTATTGGCAAATTATACTATATCGTTTGGTAACCGACGCGACGGTATTCGGTACGGGTTAGTAATTGTAACCAAATACATTTTCCTTAGGGTTTTCCTTGTTACTACAAATTTTATTTCAGATATTTTACACTTCACATAATTATTATCTGGTTAATTCGATCCATATTTTTAACGTCTTCGAAAATCAAACATTTGAAATTGTTGGAAAAACACAATTGTATAAAAACGTTACCTACAAGATTTTGTGCTTAGCTTTTGGTATGGAAAACCAGCAATTACGTCAATTACAGTTTTAAAACTAGATTGTTAGTCATCATGGGAAATAAGTGATGGTTTCAATGATGATATCATCATGCACATGGCCTATCAGACCGGTATTACAAAGGTATGGTTCTGAATCCTATTAATTTCCTTGTATTTTCCCACTAAATACTCATTGGTCGAGCCCCTTAATAACGCAACTAATTGCAAGAGCTTATGTTAGTAGTAGGAAGAAAAATTAAAATAATCTATACTTACATTATAAAGAAGTAAAATTTGTTTGTTTGTAAGTATGTATGTAAGGGGAATCTCCGGAACTACCAGTCGGATTTGAAAACGAAGGTTTTAAGCTCATAGACGAAGTCGCGGGCAGAAGCAAATATTAAATAAAAGGTTGACGAAACCTAAAGTCCCGACAGGACTTGAGCCAGAGTATGGTACTTATTCAAAGAAAACAGATATTAGTTATCTAGACTAGAAGCATCCCAATGTCATACATAGGTATAATAATAGTTATTATTTTAATAACAAAACTTTTTGTAAATGTAATTTATGACGAAAAATTTAATCGAATCTTATGTTTTATTCTTTTATTTTTTAATGTAATTTTTATTAAAATTTTATTTTTTATTACATTTAAATTTTATATTAATTGAATTTTAATTTTATAATATTTTATTTCAAAATAATTTAAATTTTATTTGTAAATGTGTGGTACATATTTTAAGTCTATGTTACTCGACTGAAATGATTTGAATTTTGGACAAGCACGGTGGTTTCAACAAGTTTAAAGCTTTGTAGCCTCAAAACACCTAATAACATTTTTTTTTTCCAACAAGAAAACAACAACAGTAGCAATTCGAAGTGCGTTTGCGCCGTTCAGTAAAAACGTGCTGGGTTAAAGATCGACTGTTGAAAGAACTGTGAAAGCAATCGCCAGATTGTTGAGTTGCTTGCCCATTGCCCATGCCCAGCAACCTACTCAATAGCTTCAGTTGTTGTAGTCAATGAATAGCACCGACTACCCCACTTTTTTTTTCTTCTCATTTAAATACTTCAGTCTAGGACTACCTGGTCGGCCTAGTGGTCGCAAACGCAACTGCTAAGCATGAGGTCCTGGATTCGATTCCCGGGTCGGGCAAAGTCTTATTGGGTTTTTTCGTCAGGAATTTCTCAGCCCGGAGTCTGGATTTGTGTCCGGTTGATGGCAATAGGTTCGCCCCCTATTACATGGGACTTAGACATAACTGGCGAAATGTGGGTGTACTATTATTAAGTACATCGTACACCTCTGCCTAACCCTTCGGAGAAATAAGCGTGATATTATGTTAAGTTAAAGTAAATCAATGTTTAGATTCTTTCAAAACTATAGTACGGAAGTAGTGAGGAAGGGTACTGACCATCGCAAATTTTTGAACATAAAATGCTCAATAGTAATCTGTTTTCTCTACATACACCAATAATTGCAGTCTGATATTGTTAATAAATAGGTCCTTAATACAAATTGAATAGGCAAATTTACTTAAGGTTTTATGCACAATTTACCTTAAGTACCTGGGCGACCGAGCTCTGCTTCGGTGAAAATAGAGAATGCTCATTTAATAGTAAATGAAAGTATATACTAATTCCACGCTGCCATAATAGTAGACATTTATTAATTTTATGATGTCTTGTCATTATTCTAGGCAGCCATTTTATCCTTAACTTTGGGCGAATGAGCTCTGGTCTGATGAAAATACGGACAAAACGAGTTTTCCCAGATATAAGACGTAACTAGATCGATTTTTCGCCCCCAAAAATCCCGAAAATGCAACTTTTATCGAAATCGTTAGAGCCGTTTTCGAGAATGTGATAACAAATTTTATATATATATATATACAAATATTGCTCATTTAATAATATAGGATAGGATAAGAGCACTGATGGCCCAATGGTAACGGCCCCAACTTACGAGTGGTCGTGGATTCGAACCCAGGCAGGCTTATTTACTTTGTTTTAATAACTTCATCACCACTGCTCTCAAAACAAACGCTGAAGGTACATCGTGAGGAAAACGGCATGTCCTAGAACCAAAAATTCTAAAACTATGTGACATCTACCAACCCGCACTGGGCCCGCGTGAGATTACAGCCCACTCCCTCTCGAAGAGAGGAGGCCTGTGTCCCAGCAGTGGGAATGTTATAAGCTGATTATGCTTACCTTAGTTAATTCTCAAGCTATGCACAGATTAATAAAATTAATTCGCAAAATTATTTCCACGATTTTCTACAAGATTAGCCGGCAGGTTATTTTATCTTTCTAATTTAAATTAAAGTATTTAAGAATTCCCCTTGCCTTTATGATCTTCTAAAGAGCCTTAGTAGAGATTATTTCCATATGGATCAGATGGTTATCTACATTTTAATATGCAAAGCTTTTATGGTAATTGAACTAAATAGTTAACAGATGCAATTTCAAATTATAAAATGTCATTTACGAGTAGTTAAGATAAAAGTTTTAAAAGGTAACTTAGCTAAGTTCATGTTGCCAACTTATTTGAGGGTGAAAATAATAGTCTGGCCACTCTAAGTCTGCATAGGTAAAAAAAATGGTGGAATTTGAAAATTTATAGACGGCAACATCGACCTGTCCTACGAAAAAAGAATTTGATACTTTGTTTGTCTTTTTGTTTTTGATAGGTTATTTTGTTTATATTCTGGTTTATTCCTGGTAAAGAAAGTATAGTCACTTTAGCACTATCTAGTGTGGATTTCATAGTTTTGTCATCGTATGGACGTAGAGCATATGTACGACTTAGTCTATTATGCAAAAATCAAAAGGCAAAATATCAAAATCACTGGATCTACCTACAAACCCGTAATTGACATAACTGACTGATGTAAAAGTATGCCATATATCAAACTTTTTGGGGTTGCTCATTTATTCCATTGCAGACTTAGCGTGGCATAAAGGAGAACATAAAATGATACTCACTTTTTAATTTGTGATTATCAGTCGAGAACCAATCAATAAATAAGGAATTATTTGTTTTGTTGTGTTAATGACTTTTCCAAATGATTCCATCAGCTCATGTATGCTTTTGCCAGTAGTCCGACCTATCTATTCCTTGATCATTCCGGTTACAGATTAATATTATCATTAATTGTTCAACTTAACTATAGATACCTATTTGATTACAAGATTATCAACGTCCTCTTCTTATTTCTAGTACGTTAACATCAACGCGACGTTTTTCATTCTTCCATTTCTAACAGCCATCTTTTCAGTATTTACTTCTTTAATCAGCTTTAAAATAATGCAATCCACTTTTCTCTTATTTATAATAATAAATCTTAGATGTTAACGCGAATATATAAGTTACATAACTCCAAGAAAAACGGAACGCCAACCACAGTACAGAGCTGAACAAAATTCATACCTCACTAATTTTTCTCAGCATAAAAAATATGTGATATTAGCATAACAATGGACGTGAAACTTATATCTTATCCAATTATATTATATTCATAAGATGAGAAGACGTCATCATAATCTATTATATTTTTACATTTATTTGTTTTGTTGTATTTTCCCATAAGTTTTATTATAATAATATCTTAGTAATAAATAATATTCAAGCCGCCGTGACGAATTTAAGTATTTGTGTTGATCAGTTTGATTTGCATAAGTTTCATCAAAAATAAATGCCTTATAATTTATATGAAATGCCTACATCTATTTTATTACGCGGCTGTTATGTCAAATTATGTGTTTCATGGAGTTTTAAAGTCTTAAATTAATTTAGTTCTACGAATTAAGAATTCAAATCTTAAATTTATTTAAATACCCATTAAATGGGTAAACGGCTTATTTGAAAAATCATGTCGTTCTTCTGAGCACCTGTTATGATGATATTAATTTAAAGTGTAGCTGACTTAATTAAGTTCATTATTTAAATGCCTACACATTATTATGAGGAAGTAGATTTTTATTTAAAAATAATACCTAAGATACAAGTCTTGTGTAGGAAAAGGATATTTTTTTTCGATTAATTACTTACATTATCAAGAATAAATGTTATACTTCTAAAGCATTTAGTAAATTAATTACAGAAACTCTTTTTTCTCCATAACATTACACACTTAATTTATTAACCGATTAAAGGTTTTTTTTTATTGTTGGCCGGTTGAAACCAGTAAATTCGAATTCTAAGATCCTAATATGAAAAAACATTCAGTCTGCAAAAAAACTACAGACAAGATTGAATATAGCAACAATTTGCAATGAAGTTCATCATTTTAGTTGTAGGCAGAATTAATAGTGTTAAATTATCTTTTGATTCGATTTGCAATCATTGTAGGGTAGTTAACCCTTGCTTCCATCATTGCATGTAAGTTGTTAACCCATTACATGCAATCAACCCCTTACATAACCACTAATCGTGTAATAAGTTTACAAACACTAGTTGACACGGGTATAATCTTTACTTTTCAAGCCAGTCAGCGATACAACGCAATTAATTTGTTTCCAAAACTATTAAAGAAAGGAGTTAAATTGTCTTGGAAAATAACTCAAAGACTGTGAGATAAATATCTTAAAAATATTACTTACGTCATGATCCGGAACGTATGTGTAAACATGCAGCTTATCGATCCTTATCGTACCCTGGAATGGATACAGCAGTGACCCTCGTTGAAGCTCAGCAGAGGTCCACACGCTGACGGAAGCCTCGCGCCCCCTCGCACCACCAGGCCTCAAGGCCAGGCTCAGGTCTTGCGGAATCAACACCAAAGTCTCCATCTTCAAAACACTTCAGTCTCTCTCCAAAGTTCCACCCACAGTCACCACATAAATGAGTTATATTTAAAAATGTGACCGGTCTCGTCCATCACACTTAATGAGAACAAATAAATTAGTATACGAAAAAAAATGTCGGGACGTCGGTTCGATTATCGGTCGGCGATGTCGCCAACGAAATATCGGCGGTGCGTGATCGATCGCCCGGTGAAATGTCGTTATGTATTAATCACTGCACGTGAGTTTGTATAGTGTAGCACACACTTGGAAAAAAAAATGTTCTTGGTTCAAAAAAATGCGCGAACGAATCGAAGAATCTGTAATGTAAGTCCGGTAATTCGGTACAATATTACATTACGGCTCTGGGCGGGTAGTGTTCGGCGCATGCGCGGTAGGATGCGCACGCGCTCTTCTCTGAACGTGCACTGAAGGAAGCGCTAACATTGACCTTAGCCGCGGCCGTGATCGCGTTTACAGTTCATTTTTTGTTCGATAAAAAGGAGAGGAGTAGAGCCCTACAACAAGTAAGTGATCGAAGCTACGCTACTTTGTACCTTATTCTTAGTGGCGTAAGATATGTGGAAATGTAAATGTAAGTTTGTAAGGTGTATAGTAAGGTGCTCCCCTCCAAAGGCGGCACCTGCTTGACCGTGCGCCGCCCGTCAGAGTGCCGTAGAGCGCGGTGCGGCGCGCGCGCACCTGATTCACCTGTACATTATAGACAAACCTTTTTTTGGGACCAATTAATTTTTTTTTTCTTCACAAAAGTCCGCGTTAGATGCGGCACTAATTTTAGTAGCATTTATTTTTAGTATGCGTAGTAATTTTTTGCTGAAATAAAAACTTAACGGTTTTGAAATTTTAGCTGAACCCATAAATCATTAAATAAATGCATAAATTACCAATTAGTCTGATCATGTTGGTACAGATAGTTGCTTTAGTTCGGTTTGCAGTTTTTAAGACATGCAATTATTACTTGATTCGGTTTTTAGTTTACTAACAGGTAACCCTTAACAGGTTAATTCATTTACAGTGTAGGTAACATATTAATCGGGTAGAATAATAAAACTCTTTTGTTTTTATCGAACATTTTCAATTAAATAATTTACACAGGATTTGTCGCAAAAAAATTATTCAAAAGAAAGCTGTTGAAAATAAATAAAACTACCTAACTTTATTACCTAAATAAATAAGGGATTGCCACGAAAAAAACCTTTTTTTTGTCTTCTCAGAAAACAGCTTAATTATCTACACATACCAACTGAAACAATTTTCTTTTCTGCTTGTACGTAATGAAAAACATCGATCTTTTTGGATGTATCTAATTATTAACAGAAACCCGGAATTGAACGCAATTATTCGTCGGCACCCACGTTTGTGTTCGTGACTTTTCTATATGACATGTCAGTGTATTAAAACAAAAACCTCGTACACATGGCTACACATCAAGCTATACAGTTCCAGAATAAGCTGACCTCGCATTGTACGGAAATCCTATACAATGCGAGATCAGCATAAACTGGAAGTGTATAGCTTGATGTGTAACCGTGTGTACCTACTGCTTTATGCCTTTCGCACGCTTACCTAAGGCATTGTTCAATCTCGTCTTCAAGTTCAAATGTCTTCATTGTGTATTATAAGTACGGAAAAAATGTACGCAAACATCAATGTATTATTTTTATGGCAACTGAAAGTCGAATAAATTGGATTAATTAAGACTGGTTATGTAAGAACCTTTTTGGAGAGCGAACCTACCATTTAAATTCAGTTTGTTGGTTAGAACTAGTACCAGAATTATGTCTGGAAGTTCAAATGAATTTATACCAGATACTTACCAATAATTCCTACCAGTTGCGGTTAATAGTATAAGTTCAGAAGCTCAATAAATGTTATGTTTCTTTAATAAGGTTATACCTAGTAGCCTAGTAGCTGTATTTAAAAGTTTTTTAATTTTATGAAAATGGAGTCATGCAGCCGCCATATATTGTTTTTTTTTTTTTTTGTCAAAAGAATGTCATAGCTAGTGTCACTCGGGGTTATGTAAGGATTTTAACGATACCTCCCATACATCCAAATCTGTTCAGGCATTTAAAAGTTCAGGTGGTATAAAAAAATTTACATACATACTTACATGAACCCGGAAAACATTACACTCATCATTACATTTTTTTTTTTTGTACAACTTCCTTGACATAATCTTTCATTATTTCACATTATATACCTAAAATTTTCTATATATGTATATTTAAAAAAAAAAAAACATTTTATATTTGTTACAGCTGTAGTGGCAATCATGGCACTTGGTTTAAATAAGTCCTTATTTTTTTATTATTTGATTGATCTATTATATAGATTATTTTCTTTTAGATTTTGTGAATGTGAGAACGTTGTAGGCTGTAGACTGACTTGTGGACCATTTTCTATTTTACTAAGTACCTGGTACTTGTTGATAGGCCTACACTGTCGTCTCATACCTATTAACACTGTAATTTGAAAACATTGTAGAAACCATTTATTTTTAAAAGAGTAACCGTGGAGTTTCTTACTGACTCTTCTCCATAGGAAACCACCAATTGGAACCGTGCACCTAGATTCTCTGTCGTTTCATAAGTGCCCTTGTAGGTTATGTGAAATAAAATATTTTGAATATTGAGTCCTTTTTTAGGCACTCATTTAAAAAGTACTGTGTTCGACCTCTCTAGCCAAAATATTTTTAACTTAACCTAAACAAAAACATTATTTCACCAACTTCTACTTGACACATCAGATTTAGAAACCGTCAGTTACATTTAATTATATCGACGCACTCGCAGTGGTATTTTTGGAAAATAATCAAATGAAATTGATCGATATTGCCCACAACCGTGGTGTTATGATATTGGATCCTCCTCATGGTAGACCGCAGGTTAAACACTGAAACTGGGTCCTTACCGTGGGAATTTCAACTTTGGCTTTAAAGTTATAGAGTTGCTTTTAGCGGTTGTCTAATAACCACACATGATACGAAATGTCGACGACCTGCACACACCTGCCGCCAACCGCAATCCCACTTGAACTATATTAGGTATGATATAGGAATTTAAAAACGTGTTACTTACCAGCATGTAACGTGACTCCTGGGCATTTGGCATTTTTGTAATAAGGGTTGTTTTTAGAATGGCCAATGTATCGACGTTTTGACAGATGTAAATTAAACTAGTGAAAGGGTAAGACGACTTCGTATATTTTGTTAATGAATACCAAAAAAAAAAAACAAAAAGAAAAATCTTGTTTGCATTTTTGTAGACCTCTCTTTTATTTATTTAAAGTTATTACAGTTATGTTGCGGCCAATTAAAAGTAATGAAAAGATAAAGAACTTAGAAGCTTCGAAAAAACAAACTAGGAAAGTAATTAATTTATGATGTCGATTGTATCTATTTTTAAATTCATATATTGAGTGAGTTTATTACTTGTAAAAAGAATATTATGACAAAATAAAATATTATTATGTAGCCACTTAAAACAGGTAAACGATACGTTATGATCATTCATAATTTATGTACTTTTTTTTGTAAAATAGAAAATACTCAGGTACTTAAAAAAATAACTTGGAATAAAACATGTAACCCTAAAAATCATAATTATAATATTAAAATAATAATTAAATGTGCATAAAAATCAGGTACACACTCACAAAAATCGTATCAAAAATTTAATATCCGAATAAGTTGCGCGTGCGCAGTGGGGCGGGGTTTGGGGCGTGGCGTCCAAAGGCCCGCCTCGCACCGTGCGTTACCGGTGCGCAAGACCTATTGTTAGCGCGACGGACGATTTTTATTTGTCAGTCGGACTTCTGTTTATTTTAAAAGCTTTTTGACGTTTCGACTGTATAAGTACTTATGTACGCCTACTGGATGTGATTGGGTTTTAGATTTTATTTGTTTGATTTGTAAATGGGGATAAATTTCCCTTTTATTATATATACCCCACTGTTAATGATCGTAATAAAAAATGAATTGAATTTACTTTTTTTATTTTCAAACTAACTTTGTTTAACTTATTATGTAAAGAAATTGAAATATAACCTTTATTTATAATGCCAAAATACCAAACAATCATGTAACGCCTTTCTATATATTTATTATACCACTTGGTATTTTATTTACATTATAACTTGTAGGTACTTGCAGTCATTCATAACGAAGAATTTACTTATTCGTCATTTTGTTATAAAACCCGTCAAACGTCTTTAAAAAGCATACGACAGCTTATTCGTCACTATCGCAGAGCCGTGTAGAGCGTGCTAGAAACTATATTATGTAACTTGATCGTGTAGTGTAACACGGTCTTCATAAAATTTTAATGTTATCAGTTTTTAATTTTTGTATTTTAAAACCTGGATTTTCCAGCATCTTTTAAAGGGTTAGCCGATTATTTGGTAATCCTTATAAAACCATGAAGAGGTTAACCAACCTAATCATAAGCATGATAACACATTAAAAGAGTTACCCTTTTTGTTCAAGTGAGCGATTGAACAGGTAACCCTTTAAAAGAATATTATAATCATTAAGTTAGAAATTAGAATTACATTTTATGAAGCTATGGGGATGGTTCAGTACGTACCTAATCATCTTCATACTTTTTATCAGAATTTACAGTCGTGCACTCACGTCCTAACTCCCGCCCCGTATATTCCAAATCGATGATCCCACAACGAACAGACACTAAGCGGGCTCAACCCGTCACGCGTCCATGTGGCTTAATTGTCATTAAATTCAACTCAATTTGTGTTCCAAACCCAGATAAGTTGGTGTAACAAGTCGCCTTCGATGCGGTATTGTACGATGTTATTATAGCCTTTTTATTCTCTTTATATTCGGCTTAAAGAATTTATTTTATAATATCGGAGAGGTGGGTCGGTAAAATTGACGGGCGTTTTTGATCGAGCCACCCGCTTTGGAGGGTTAAGTGAGTGAAAGAATTAATTTTAAAGTTATCTTATTTACTTTTATGTACAAACTAGTTTGTGCCCGCGACTTAGTTCGCGTGGAAGTTGATAAAATACAGCCCATGTTATTTGTCGATAATGTGGCTTTGTGGTGATTTTTTTTTTTTTAAATCGGTTAAGTATTTTCTGAGTTTATCTATTACAAACAAACATACAAAAAATCAAATCTTTCATTTTTATAATATTATTATATTTTAGAAACAACCAGATTCTTGTTTTTAGACCGAGGATCAGTTGTTTACAACATAATTATTTGGTAGGTAGGTACTTAAGAAAATCCATAGATTTTACCGTACATTATAGGTTACACATTACGATAAGAAATGGAATGCTTGTGACAAAATTAAAGTTTTGCATAGGTATTTACTGAACTTAGCTAAGGACTACACATGCAGTTGCACAGAGGTTATTGCGCAAACAGTTGCATAATTATTTCTTTCAATATTTTATTAAATAAATAACATACATTTACAGAACATATTTAATTTCGATAAATATATCAACATTAAGCTCACACATTTCCCGAAAAAAAAAAAATACTTCAAAGCATAACGTCCAAACAGGGAACGCCGAAATCGGATTGTCTCTAATCTGTATCAAAGGTCCGGTGACAAGCCGACGTGTCCCGAATACTCCCGAGTCTCTCCGATTTTTATTTTAATACATCAAAAGATAAATATCTTAATTTTTTGACGTATTCACTGAGCTGTCTGTGGTTTACAATTGACGTTCTGTCGGTAATAGAACCTAGTTATAATTTGATTTTGAGTAATGCGCAAGCGCAGGTGTCGTGTTTCTTTGGTAGGTAATGCTCACGTCTTGTTTCGTGGGATTAATTTGTTGTTAATTTAGTGAGTCATATTTGAACTTGCTAATATTAAATAACTACTAATGCTTGACAAGATGCAAATAATTGGCACCGGTGACTGAAAAGTTGTAAAGAAATTGGTTGGTATGGTATGAATATGTGATGCGAAAAAATGAGAAAAATGTCGGCTGAAAAGTTTTGAGTATGAATGTGGATGGCTATAAAAGTGGAGGAAGGTGGGTGTGTAAAGGTGACATGGCTAGAAAGGGGATGACTCCCAAGATGACGGCTAATCGAGAAGTATGCAGGAAAAAGACATCAACTGAATGAGACGAAATTCAAATCTTGTATAAAACGAACACTATGCAGGCAGGAATATGATAAATTAGGAGATTACATCGCTGATAAAAATGCTTGGCTCAATGCTGGTCCTGCTCCACAACCACAACTAATTGATTAACATTTGCAAATACTGTTGGAGTTGCTGAAGATTGTAAGACCATCTTTGCATTGTATAAACTCAAATCTCCTTGGTATTATATAATTGTATAGCACAGGTGTGAGCACTATGTACTAAAGAGTTACCATTTACCGGGTAATATGTCTTGCATTGGCTTGAATGTGCTATGGTGGCTGTGAGTATGTCATGCTCACTCAGATGTTTCGCTGAAGGTGGCGCGTGTGTTGGATCATTTAGCTTCCTTCAAAATGTTTTAGCTCAACGGTGCTAATCCATGCGTCATGTTCGTGAACGGGCACCATCAGTTGGGACTGGTCATCTCTTAGTTGCCATGGCTTATTTTTAATTTATTTAAATTTTTGAATTGTTCTTTGTTTTGTCTTTTTATTACGGACGCTTCTAATGTGCACGTCTTTCTTCATTGTTCTTACATGTATAATTTCAACATGAATTATGTAACTCATATTTCGTAACAATTTTTCATTTAAAAGAGTGTCTGTGGAGTTTCTTGCCCGTTCTTCTCCATAGGTACCTACCTACTACGCTTTGGAATGGGCAACTAGCTTCATATTTCTGACTGACCGATTCCTTGACAATTCAAAAGTGCCTGTATATGGTTTAATTGAAATAAATGCTTTGAATTTGAGTTTGGCATGTTACGTCGACCCTAAATAAATTGGCATAAGGGTATTATATTTATGATGAAGGTGCAATAGGACTTATTTTTAGATTTATTGAAAGCAGAAACTCTGACCATATTTTTTGGTAATACAATTTAATGGTAATATTAATTCCAATTTCACTAATCAATATTTTAGCTTTGAAAATAAAACTAGTGCATGAAGCAAGAGCTCCACAGTGCACAGAGCCCATAATTCTTAATCTTTGAACACTTACGGCTAAATTCTCAAACACAATTTTTAGTCGCGGTAAAGTCTCATTCAATCTTCAACATTTTCAAGCTATTATACAGGGTAGCAGGGATAACTTTTTCGTCGGTTATTTATAAAAAAATCAGCTGTTCCATACATTTTGACCGCGTTGGTATAGCACTTTTCTATTAAACAGAAGATAAAAAAAACCGATGAAAAATTTTAATTCTGGTTCAGAATAACAGTTTTCACCCCGACGTCCCTCCACCCTGTATAGCGACAAATAGACTTTCGAGAACATTGTTGTTGTGTTGTTGAAAATAATTATTGGGGTTAATTTCAATCTGATCCTGGAGATTCAAATAAATGGCATTCTGCTGTCCATCATCAATATTTGTTACAATCAACGTCGTCCAGATGACGGACAGGTCCGTTCAAATCTATATGGTTCTTTCCTCAAAAGACCTCAAACCATCTCAGGCCTGCATGATGCTCATATTATTATGGCGTGACGAAGATTATGTCAGGACTTTAAAAGAGACTCAGACCTCTGAGTTTGTTTCGGCCTTTCTTCTCAGTGTAGTCAGATAGGAAACGCCGACCTCATCTAGTTTTAAAAACATAATTTAATTTAGACGTGTGAAAGTATTTTTTTGAATCAATTTACAGAAATCAATATCAGTACCTTAGGCGACCGAGCTCTGCTCTGGTGAAAATATAGAATGCTCATTTAATTAATAGTATAGGAAAGTACATATTAATTCCATGCTGCTATGATAGCAGGTACTTATTAATTCCATGTTGCGATGATAGTAAGTGCTTACTAATTCCGTGCTGCCATGTCATTATTATAAGGTAGCCATCTTGTTCCAAACTTTGGGTGACGGAGCTCTGCTCGGGTGAAAAAAAGGGAGAAAACGAGTTTTCCCAGTTATGAGACTTAGCTAGATCGATTTGCCGCCCCCGTAAACCCCTATATTGCAACTTTCATCGGAATCGTTAGAGCCGTCTTAAGGAACGTGATTACAAATAGGCAAAAGTAAAAAAAAAACTTAGAAATTACTGTCTACCTTACTTTAGACTGCACCACTGACCTGTCTACTCTAGCGTGAAGACTCCACAACAAAAGAAAGGCGACGGGACAGCTCCTGCCATTACGCATACCTACATTTGCATGCAACGATCGACTCCCAGTTAATTTGGAGTTTTCTTCCGGGCCCGAGGCGTAGTCTCGACGCATTCCTACACGCTATATTTCGTTTAGCGGTTGAAAAGCGAATTTTGGGATAATGGTTGCTAGATGTTTATCGGTTAGAAAGTTGTTATCTAATATTACTTACAAAGTATGAAAATAGTTCAGGGCACGGTCTGCATTCGGAGTGCAAGACAACTACATGTTAACTTTGGGACATTCAACCTGCTTTTTTGTAGTTGGCTTGCAGTCCAACTAATTTTTCTGTATAAGCCCTTGAAATCTTCTAAATAATCACAGGCTCACAGAATATTAAAGATTTGGTAGGCATCAGGTAAATTTTTCAATAATTGGTGATTGACAGATTCGGAAGACCTCGGGAAAAATTTTCAATGACCATTGGCTTGTAATATTCAATTGCTTACTTATTTCTGAACTTCTGGAGCCTGTTATTATTTAAAAGATTCTAAAGACCTATGCAGCTTTTCAACAGTTGCACTGCAAGAAAACTAACTAATTAAAAGCAGTTTGGATGCCCCAACGCTATTTTGTAGATGGTTTGCAGACCGTCTGCTATAGACTATTAACAATTTTCATATTTAGTATGCAAGCAACTTATAACAGTAAAAATAGTCGATGATTCACGGGTACTGTATCACTTCCAGAAAATTGTATGCAGGTTGTTTCTGTTCTAAGGCTGGGTAAATATCGACATAATTTCCCACTCATACATACCTACCACTCATGCAAACAGGGCAATTCGTATCGCCATATGGCCAATACATTGCTCGCGAAGGGAAATGTCCCACATGCCGTCTCCTTGCAACATTAGCATAAAGACACTTAACTGAATGGCAAGCTGTTGAGTACTTTGCCATTTTGTATAGTTTTTAGGAAAGTTTTCTATAGATATGAGGCAGTTTGAGTTTATCTTGGATATGACTGATATCGGTGAAGGAAAACATAGTAAAGAAACCAATATGCTATAGTTTTAAATGACCAATATTTCTAAACTAACTGCGCCCCGCGGTTTCACCCGCATAAGTCTCAATCCCGTGGGAATATCAGGATAAAAAATCCTATGTATTAATCCAGATTATAAACTATCTGTGTGCCAAATTTCATCTAAATCTATCCAGCCATTTGAGCGTGAAGAAGAGACAAACATACACACACACTCACAAACTTTCACCTTTATAATATTAGTGTGATGATATATATTATATAAATATATATTTGTAATCAATCACGTTCTCGAAAACGGCTCTAACAATTTCGATGAAAGTTGCATTATAGGGGTTTACGGGGGTGAAAAATCGAACTAGCGAATTTTCCCATGAGACCTAGCTAGATCGATTTTTCATCCTTACGGGGGTGGAAATTCGGATCGCGGGAAAATTCGTTTTCTCTATTTTCACAGCCCCAGGAATGTGATACAACGTTGGTATTCCTGGACGATATGTTTATCTATTTTCACCCGAGCAAAGCTCGGTCGACCAGTCTGAAATCACCAACCCATCTCGAGCAAATGTGGTGATCACTGCTCGTGCTTTCTTTGTATGAGAAGAGTCCTTTGTGCTGCAGTAGGACAAGAAAAAACTGGTATTATTATGAGGCAGTTCTAATATGATTTCATATTGGTAAAATTGAGGGAAGCTGTAAGTAGTTACAACCTTTAAAAATTAGATGTAAAAAGAGTGATGAAATCATAAATGTTCACTACAAACAGTTTTCAACTGTCATCTACATACAGTTTTCAAATCATTATATATAATTGATTATTATCATAATGTCATGAACCAAATTACAATTTTTAAAGTGAAAACTTCTTTAGGCGCGTTGGGCATTTTTGAGATGGGACTAAACGATTCATTTCGCGACACCGTGATGACACCTCATTTTTGTAAACGTGATTGTGCTCTTTATTTATATTTCGTTACGGATCAATGTTCTATGCAAGTATTTTTACTTTAAAGGTTTTGGTTTTTTTTTTGTAAACGCGATTGTCCTCTTTATTTAGATAAGGTTACGGACCAAGTATTTTTCTTCCACCAAGGCGATCTTGTTCAAGTATTCACTTCTGTCGATACTCCCGGAGTGCCACCACTTTTTTTTTTATTAAGAAATATGTACATAAGTTGCAAAGGCATACTTCTAATGTAAAATTAAACTATTCTCTTTTTCATCTAATAGTAATTGACAGGACTTACTAAACAACATTCTACTAACTACTTAATTGCCGGAAGGGAACAGACATTAAGACCGTCAATGTACCAGCATTATTCTAAATGGTCTTCTCACAAAAAATCCATAGCGGCCGATGGGTTGTTCTGAACGATGACGGTAGATTTAACATTTAAATTTGTTCCCGAGGCGATGCAGAAGTCTAATTGTTCGGTCGGCGCAAATTATAAATTCATTAATGGGAAGCTTGGACTGGCGGCCATGAAGATTTTTCATGTCTGTAGCGTGTAGTTAAGCACGTACTTTTGTAAAAGTGTGGGTGGATACTAGTGTACACTTGGTAAATGAATGTGTGTGGTGTATGTGGGCGAATGTCAAAGTGGTTCAATAATAAACTGTCAAAATATGCGATTTGTTTAAGCTGTAATAAATTTCAGAAGTTGGTTTAGATTTCGAATGGGTTTTTAAATTGAATTTGAAGTAGTTTAGAATAATAGAGCTACAACAGTTAATGATATATTAACACCTAAAAACTGCAATTTTGACACTTTAAGAGTTTCGTTATAATAATGTAGGTAAAGATAATGTTCTTTGATGTACGGAGCATATAGATACGTACCTATCAGGTTGTGACGGCATCTACACCGCCATCTACGCGAACTACGCATGAAAGACATGACGTCACACAAAAATCCCGCATCGCGCAAGCAGAGTTTACCGCGCGACTAGCATATATACAACGTCTCGACATCAATCGTCAGGGCGTAGCCCATCAGACACAACACTCGTCTGGTCGGGGAATCCTCCCTTTTCTATGGTGGACGAGTGTACTTTAGACCCTGTTCCTCATGCCTCTATCTGTGGTACCTACCTACACATGCTGCACTAAATATCCTCTGCAAGCAATTCTACTACATATTTCTATTGTTACTAAAAATATTTCCTATAAAAGACATCAACGACTTTTTTCTTTTGATATTTTTTGCCGTTTTAAACTTCTACACTTCTACAAAAACCTATGATACTCGCACGCTCACACACTCTCTTATATAATAGAAAGAGACAGGGAGTGAGAAAAAGTCGCATAGGCATAACACGTTTTCCTTACGTGACGACTTCTACCAGTCAAATACGTCACGGGCACTTCGTTAAAAAAATTATCCGCTTATAACATTCAATTCTGTCTCTAAGATAATAAAGAAAAACAAAATTAATGATTACTTTCCACAAGTCATAAGCGCAGGCGTTAAAGCAAAAACAAGTGACGATCTACTAACAATATAACGTAACCCGATACACTGATTTCACGCCTCCTTATTCCAATTCATCATCGCATACAGAAATCAATTGTTTGTTGTTCAACAAGTCACTGACCTTACGGTAGCAAGAATATTTCTAACAAGTTATTAATTGTTCAGCTGACGCCTACGGCACTCTTGTTAAGATAATTGTCGGTCTACTTCTATCTATTTTTCAAACCATAGTGTACGGGTATTGCTCATTAAAATCGTATAGACGATGGTGATTAGATTTGTAGGAATGGTGTACTGGCACGCGTTCCTTGTATTTTTTAATGAATGGGTGTTGTTTGTAATAAATGTAGGATTGGTGGGCGATCAGAGATGATGACTCGTTGACTAGTGAGGAGGCTTTTGCCTGCAGTGGAATGAAAAAGGCTGCGGACAATAATGACGATGTTTACTAGAGAATGTGTGCTCTGGGTTTTTAGATTAAGGGATCTTTGGTTAATCCTATAAATTATAAAGGATTATTTTTTGTTATGGTTGTGACGGCATCTATATCGCCACATGCAAACTACCCATCAAATACATGACGTCACACAAAATCTTGACGTCACAGAAATCTTGCATTTAGAGTTTACCGCGCGAATGACATATACGTATATGTCAATCCGACATCAATCGTTGGCCAGTTGCCCGCCAAACACGACACCCGTGTGGTCGAAGAATCCTACCTTTTTAATAGAGGATGCGTGAACTTTACACCCTTTATACGTCTAAATGGTAAGACGAACGAGATTTTTAATTATGTTGAGTTATTAAAGGGCCTTATCATTGTTCAGAAGTGGATGTCTCCGGACTAAAAAGGTACTAAGTAGATATACTTACACAAGAAGCAGTCAGTTGGTTATAACCAATTGAGTCAATTGGTTATACCCAACTTACTGCCTCATGTGTATCCATTGTTCCTATTTTTACCGGACTGCGGCGAAGAAAAAAAGTAACACTCCGGGAATGCCGACAGAAGTAAAAACTTTAATAAGAAAATACTTGTATAGAACATTTATCCGTACCGTAATATAAATAAAGAGCACAATCGCGTTTACAAAAATGAGGTGTCGGTAACGGTGTCGCGAGTTCAATTGTTTATGCCCAACTCGCCTAAATAAGTTTTCAATTAAAAAAAAAAAAAACTAAAATAAAGACTGAACCTTGATGAACTATTTCTGTCTCCAATCCCACTTAATTATATAAAAAATCTAATGCAATTGGAGGCCAATTGCAATTGGTTGGTCTTTATTGTTAAAGAAGAAGATGCCTCCGACTGCATGAGATTGTTTGTAGTATTAAGTGGGATTGGAGACAGAAATAGTTCAGCTTGTTACCATCTTTTTTAAAGTAAATTTTTCGCAGCCGGTATTTTGATTTTTTAAATTTACTTTTTTTACATTTGTTGGTTTAGAAGCATGGGGAACAGGGTGTAAAGTTCACTCATCGTCTATACAAAAGGGGAGATAATCCGACCAGCCGGGTGTCGTGTCTGGACTTCTGGAGCGCAACTGCCCAATAGTGGAAATTGGAAAGTTGTCGCTCGCGCGATAAATTCAAACTGCGCGATGCAGGATTTTGTGTGACGTCAGGTCTTTGATGCGTAGTTTACATGTGGTAATATAGATGCCGCCACTTTGTGAATTAGAAACCTCATAAATCTAAACTGAATATAAAACTCATTAATAGTTTCTTGGTGAGCCATAACATTATGGTTTCAAAGTATCATCGAAGATTACAGGATACCACATTTCAATCGGCTAAGTCGTGACTAACAAATAAAACTTATATCTCAAAATGTGAATATGATTGTAAGTTAACATCCCCTCATATAAAATTAGATCTCTGATTCCCTCAAAATGGTCGGAAGCCAAAGGAAAGGATACAATTTAGTGTGTAGGTAATTAATAATTCTTCGAAACAGACGTAAACGTTTTGAGCCCAGAAGGGGCAGAATTCTAAATATTTATGCTAGAGGCTAGGTCCTAAGATTAGTTTTTAATATTTATGTAAAAAGATGATGTTCCGTCTACGGCATAGATAAAAAATAACCGATTTTATGTCTTCAGAATAGATCTAGTCCGGCCGTCCGTCGAGAGAATGCGATCTTGACACCTGTCAGTTTCATACCAAAGAATATGTCTTTTGCGAATTTGACCCTTATTATTACTAGAAATTGTCCAACGGACATAGACAACGACATAGAAATAGAGAAAGTGTGTCCGTTGTTACTAACCCTACAAGATCGACATTAAGTTCAACTATATTATCGAAAAAAATTATCATTCATTTTTTTTTTCTTTCTATACACATTTGCTTTTCAAACTCACTTTAGAAATTGGCAAGATGATCGACATTGGCTTTGCTTACCATATTAAAGAATAGAACACTTACCACTTACTACGTTTTGGATAAACAAACTAGCTTCATCCTTATGACTGCCCGATCTCTTGACAATTCCAGAGTGGTTTATTTGGTTTCCAAGAATTTCAACAAGTTAGTGCCTAATTTGGGGTGAGAACTAAGAAGTGTAAGTTGTTGTTGTTGCAATGTTGCTGAATAAGTAAGTTACTGCAGTTTTCGGTGAATTTTGGTTAAACATGGTTTTGGAAAAAAATATTTCTTTACATTTTTCTTACGGACCTGACCTATAAAACATTACCTATATTTATATTCCATTAAACGTAAGAGGGTGCGATTCACAATGAAATACAATCATGTTCTAATATTGCCTTTCACTTTTAGCAATTTTAAATTCCAAACTTCTTAACGATCTCCAAAACCTTCAAACGAGAGCTATCATTCGAACGTTTACAGAATTCCATTTTGCGTTTCCAGACGAATATTAAGTTTGTATGCAATTTGAATACCGCCTGCGGATAAGGAATGGCAGCTATCATTTAGAAGCAGTACCATGATGACTACTGTTGTGCGTATTCGTAATCGACTGCATTTGGAGGAAAAATAGAGATGGGAATAAAGATGACTGCCATGGAATCGATTTTGATGCAATGCTGACTAAAGATCATAGCACACATATCCACTCGGAAAGGGATCGTCACCGTATCGCCGCGGTTCGTGATCTTGTCCCGAGGCGAGGCGATTACGTTACGATTCCAATTAGTGTGCATTGCAGTAGGGCGTTTCATACAAAGAATACTGAATTGCTCGAGTTGATACGGTGACGATCCTTTTCCGAGTTGATATGTGTGCTATTTCCTTTAGTCGACCGACACAATACGTCCTGTGTAAAGTTTTGGAGGTTTAGTCATTTGTTTTTTTTTTTTTTCAGATGAACCTTTTGGCATCGACTGAAGAAATGTGACCAATACTACTGTGGTGCCCAGATGTCAGTGACATTGTGATTACGTGTGGTTCCAGTTATCCACTTATGGATTTCCAAGAAGATTAGGATATAAAAGAAACACACGACAGTAAGTACCCGCGGATTTCTAATTAAAATACCTCCCTAAACGTTAACCATAAATAATACCCATCAATGAAAAATTATTTTAGGTAGGTAAATGCTTCTGTTATTACTTTTTATGCAACTAACCTACAGCCTAAAAACGGTTAACATAGTTTGTAGTAATTCATAACAACACAAATCGACTAATAGTAGGCATATCGAATGGAATTAAAATCAACTAGTTTAACTAAATTGGCCACCTCTATTCGTAATGGGCAATCAGATTCGAAAAAGGAATGAATTTGATATGCGAAGTTTTTTTAAAATAAAAAGGCAATGTTTTAGTATTGGGCGTTGCAAATAAATTGATATGCGTGAAACGGAACGGTAAGCAGGACGCAATTTTGGAATTTATGTTTGTTTTTTTAATGGTTTATAGGTATTGGCAGTATTGTTTTAAATCGTTGTTTTGTTTGTGAATGGATATATATTTCCACCTGGAATTTCTCAGTAGCAGCCTTTTTTTTTTTTTTTTTGTTGGTGGGAAATCATCAAATAACTTCTCCCGCTCTGGGCGGAGCGGGAGAGCGTGTCAGACTCTTACTGACTAAAACCCACCCGTGTTCCTTCCGTTGCCCTGTTGCCGGGGGCCACGATCTCCCTCTCGGTTTTCTTCGCAACCCCGGCAGGCATTGGCCCTAGCGGACCCCGTCGATTCTGCTGACATCTCTTTGAGGCGCGCGTGGAACACAACGCGCCGTCGACCCGGGCCTGGTCCTTATCGGACGGTGAGCTACCCATTGCTCACCGCCCGCAAACCCGCGCCTACGGTGGCCGGAAATCGCCTCGCGATTCCCGAAGCCCTGGGCGTCTCCTCCTGCGGCGGTTAGGGGCGTGAGGGCGCGAAATTTGCCTCTCCCTCACGCGCTCCGCCTCCTCCTTCGCGAGCATTACTGCTTCGCAGAAGGAGGTGACGGCCTCCCATTTCCTCTCGCTCCGTACCATGGCCTGAACCAGGGCCGGAAGCGAGAGATCACCGCCGCCGATCGCCTCCACTAGGACACGGCGATGCTCCGCCCAAGCTGGGCAGACCTCCACCGTATGCTCCACCGTGTCCTCCGGCCGATCCACACAATGATGACACCCGGGCGTGTCCTCCCGCCTTATCCTGTGCAGGAACCTCCCGAAACAGCCGTGTCCGGTGAGGACCTGCGTCAGGCGGAAGGTGAGGACGCCGTGGCGCCTCTCTAGCCACTCCTCAAAGAGGGGTCTTATCGCCGCAATTGTGGCGTGCCCAGCGCTGGGTTGCGACAATCGCACTCTCCATGACGCCATGAGATCCCGCCGGAGCTCTGTCCGCTGTGCCGCGATTTCTCGCGGCAGCGGAGTTAAGCCCCGGCGTTTCGCCTCCTCGCGCCACTCCCAGATGTGCGCGAGGACCTTTGCCTCCAGATCCCATGGCGGTACTCAGTAGCAGCCTAGAGTCTGGATTTATGCCCGGTTGATGGCAAAAGGCCCTTTGTCGCCCCTTGCCACATGAAACTTAAACAAAACTGGCGAAATGTGGGTGTACTATAGGTACATCTCTGCCTAACCCTTTGGGATAAGCAGGTATGATAAGATGTTGTAGATATATTTATATTAGTTTTTTTTTTGTATATTTGACACTTGCTTCAAACATGGCGAAGGAAAACATCGTGAGGAAAGCAGCATGCCTGAGATATATTTCTTGACGGCATGAGAAGCCAAGTCAGAGGTCCATGGGTGGCTTTAATACTCTGACACCAGTTTAGTCACTAACCACACGTTAAGGATGGATTTAATAAATTATTTTTCTTTAAGTACGCTGTACTGGTACACCGGCTAAATATTTGTTTGCTGCAGCGATTGACGTCATTACGTCGGCGCCGGCTGTCGCTGAAAACCAGCGCTGTGGCTCTGTCTTGTAGGGTCGTAGCATAATGCTAAGCTACAGTCGATTTGCGTAGATGTGATGCATGCTTCCCCCAGCCTTTTCTCATTTTTGTATTTTAAACTTTTTTTTTGCATCATGTTTACCGCAAATAAACGTTTTTTCTTTCTTTTATTAAAATACAATGACTGGATTGTCCGATCGCCTGTTAGTTTAAAGATAGCAACCAGTCGCTTCAAGTTATGTAACTATAACAATAACACAATACGATAGAAAATAAGAAAATACAAACGAAACAAATAGTCAAACTCAACCCATTCTAACTTCATCTAATTAATCTAGTTCATTGACAATTGGTACCTTTGTAGCGATCTCATCCATGCTAGGAACTTAATGAATACATCGATATATTTCCCTCCAATTATCTGAATTATTCAATGTTCAATTATTAAGATTTATAAGCAGAGGATAGCACTGATTGGGGCTGGAAACTTGGTCCTCGTTTATGGTCAGTTGGGAAGTTGTTTATATTATGTTGATCGCACGGTAAACTCTGCTTGGGCAATGCAGGATTCCGCGTAACGTTAATGTGATGCATAGTTGGTTCAAATAATTTATTTAATGTTCACTTCAATAGTGCAGGGGCACGTGGCTAAATTATAACAGCTGCACGGGTCGATCTTCAAGTTTAAGTAACGTTTACCGAGGATGGTCCGTTGATATTCATAACATCCATGGTCCCGGCCGTCATTCACAGATTTTGAAGATTTTGAGCTTTTAACTAGAAGTCCAAAGGTCTGGCTACCAGAGAACCAGCCTTTCCAAGAGGTATCGTATTGCCCAGTTATTGTGTTGAGGAGGTCCGATAGGCAGTCTCAGTGCTGCATCCGGTTAGACCGGAGGCCGGAGGCGAAATGCATAATTATGAAAGTATATAAGGTACTTTAAAAAAAAAGTTTTTGTCTGTCTATCTGTCTGTTTGTCCCGGCTAATCTCCAAAATGGCTGGACTGATTTTGACGGGACTTCCACTGTCACATACCTGATGTTATAAGGAGTAACTTAAGCTACTTTTATTTTAGAAAAATAAATTATGGTCCACGCGGGCGAAGACGTAGGTAACAGCTAGACTAATCTAATATTATAAAGAGAAAACATTTGATTTTTTGTATGATTGTTTGTAATGAATAAACTCAAAAACTGATGGTACGATTTAAAAAAAAATCATCAGTTGTATGTTATATTATCAATGAGTAACATAGGCTATAATTTATAAAGATATATTACGCGGGCGAAACCTTTGACGTAAGCTGTAATAATAAATAGGATATCAGAAACCTTTTACACGCCAAATAGAAAAAAAAAAAAAACAGTGGCACTCCGGGACTCCAGTACAGAAATGAAAACTTGAAAAAATCGGCACCGCGGTAATCAACGCTTTGATGTCTTTTTTATGGTCAAAAGCTGGTGTCATCACGGTGTCGCGAAATCAATGGTTTACTCCCATTTTAAAAATGTCTAATGCGCCTAAAGAAAACATTTTCACTTCAAAAAAATTTTGCTGATGAAACGAAGATGGAGTCGATATTTCCTATCTGACTACCCCTGACAAGAAATAGCGAAATAAACTCAGGGGTCAAAGAATCGTTTTAAAGTACAGACATAATCTTGATCAGATCATGTGAGGACCATGTTTATCAGTGTTCGTATTACTCTTTTGAGGAATAATCCACACATTTGAGCGGACCTGTCCAGTCAGTGCAAGCATTTGCCAGTAATCGTGTAGCTCAACTCAGATCTTAAGGTTAAACTAGTCGCGGGCTCGAACTCACTAGTGGTACTAGTATATTATCTGTGCTAGTGGGCATGGCCGAAAAGCACGCTGTCTCACCTGGCATCGTGTCCGACAGAGATAGTGTCAGTGATGAGCATTAGACGCTGGTCTACATGCACAACGTCTAGTTCGCACGCACACAAACACCGTTCCGAACTATTTTAGTAAAACGAGCGCGTAAAAAATTACGAAAAGTCTTTTGGAAATTCGAGTTTTATGAAAAAACCACTGCATAAATCAATTACAAATAAAGTTTATTGAACTCTTCGATAATTAAGCTTTGTCGGTGCTGACTTTGTTTTGGAGATTTTACACTTCTTTTATTGCTTATTTACCCCCAAAGTTGCGTTAAAATTTGCAAGAAAAAGGAGTCTTTGTGGGCTCCTAACTTTTTAACGGCTCATTATTTTACTATTCTGTTTCCGCACAGACAAAATTAATAATGAAACAAAACGATATCATGTTTAACTTTGGATGTACCCTGTCAAACAGTGGAGTAAAACCCCCCTGAAATTTGTATGGAAAAAATTTCAACTAGTTCCACCTTAAGGAGCTCAACGGAGTTGTTCAAGTCTCGTACCTAGTACACAGGTTGCAATAAGTACTAGGCTATCAAGAACCACAGGAAGTACAACCAAAGGTTCTGTAAGGTCACTCCCTATAAAACCTTTTTACATAATTACCAACACAATAGCCGTACTTAAGCCACTGACTTAAGTCGTTTATCAGCCTTTTGTAATACCGATATTCTTTAGAATTTCACTTGCTACATGGGGTGCTAATTGCAAGCAGAATGAACAGATAACGATGCCCATTCATAGGACGACTCGACCGTATAAAATTGTATCGGCCATTAATTTTCCTTATAAGTAATTATGAATGTGTAGGAAGCCTTTGGACAATATTGGCATTTCGGCTGTGACTTGAGAGTATTGAATCTATCTTTTAACTAATATAATATAGCTGAAGAGTTTGTTTTTTTTTTTGTTCGAACGCGCTAATCTCTGGAACTACCGATCGGATTAAAAATATATTTTTGCATTAAATAGCCCAATTATTGAGGAAGGTTACAGACTAACATTACGCTATTAACCTTATGTGCCAAATTAAAAAAAAAATCAGATATCGAGTAAGCGAAAACGCAGTTATAGCGCGGGCGGACGATGTGATGCGATGAATTACTCGAAAATGGTTGACATTGGCATAGGGGTCATCAGGAGTAATTTGGTTGTAAATGACCTCTCCTACATCCCCTTAACGGATTGCCAACGTATTACCAATAACCCTGTATAACTACCGTCACTCACTGACACAATTCCACCAAACATCTACCAACCTAAATATTAAACAGCCCACGACAAACCATCCGAAACCTGAACAGGCCGCCTTACAAGAAGCGAGCCCTCTCACAGAGATAACGCGGACAGGAGCCAAGACTAAAGAGATCCGCCAAAGATATACCTCGGCTAACAATTAACAATGAGACATTATATTCACGAGTAATGCTGCCGATAATTACCAGGCTGGACGATTTGCACAACCAAGTTAAATTATAGCTTCTTGTTCTATCGTATTAAATGATGGCGCTTTTTGAGAGTATGTTTTTTCTTCTCGTCCTTTTAATATAAGTTCTTATAGATATGTAGGTACTTGTATACAACGTGGAGACAACAATACAACAATAAATGAAAACGCTGATAATACGAGTACTATACAATAATTTAAAAATATGTATACTGTCCGATCCGAAAGGGGCACATAGTTACTGCAATAATATTACCTAAAAGTATTTTTTTTTATTATTATAGGGTCTATAACATTTCTCGGGACCTTGGGGTCCCGGACCTTTGGAAGGCGTACGAGGGACCGAAGTCAACTCGCAGTGGCCTGTTAGACGTTTTGAATGAAATGAGGCACCAACCGACGATTATCCCCGTTCGCGCTATGCAAGTGCACCCAAGGACAACCCCCGGTTGGTGCAAGACTATTGTAGGATATGGAAGCAAAGATATTTGATTATGGGTTTGGGTGGCTAAGTGAACTGGTTACCTAGAGTTGTGGAGGTATGGCCCCTGCCTGACCAATATTTTATATAAAATACACAGTTAAAATGGCAGGGGGTGACTGGCACACTCAATAATGAGCCACACACATAGTGACGTAGCGACAAGGGGGCAACATGTCCTGAGGTACTTGAGGAGTGGAGAGGTATTCCACGGCTTTCAGAACAATCTCAGAGCCCGGAAGATGGTCAAGATCCCTACGAGCACTTACTGGAATACTTCCTTCCTCTGAGCACGTTTACTCTTGCGAATCTCCACTCAAGCCGGCCAATTAAGGCAAGAATGAGGTGGGAGCTCCGTTCCTCGTCAGTGTTCACTCCAGCCGGCCAATAAAGGCAAGCAAGAGGCGAGGAACAAGACTTATCCCGGGAGATAGGGTCCGTGGGGTCGCTACTGTCCAACAGCTCGCCACATGCTGCCCTGCGGGTTTTTGTATCTCTCTTGGTCTGGCTCCTCATCGCAAACCCGTACCGGCAAAGTAAGCTCTACCGGCACAGACCTAGAGTTCGGAGCGCGCAAGCCCCACCACGACGTCAACGTAGAGATACGGCGGTGAGGTTATTATTATTATTATTATTGAAAAAAAATATTGCTATTTAAAAATTACATTTTAGTACCAAAATTACCCCAAATCCGTAAAAATTTGCAAATTTTCAACAGGGGTCACAAGTTATGACTTGCAGACACCCGCTAAACGATGGCCGCCCGCGCCCCATATAATGACCCATTAAAAGCAAATATTTATAGATATTATGATTAAAGACTCTCAGTACGATAACTAGCAACATCCTTACAAAAAAACGGGTTTTTTTTTTTCATGTTGTATGCATAAGAATTTTGAAACAATCAAATCCTAGCATCGAAATTAAAATGTGATTTTTTTTACACAAACAAAGTTAGTAGGGTTGAACCGACTCTGGATTATGCCAATCAGCCGACTGGATAGTGACTTATACTTTTGAATATATTTGATTGAATTTTGGTACTGACGTCATTATACGCAGATTAATTGATTATCGTATTATCGTCTCCAACTTGTATAGTTACTTAATAGTAGTTCGATTGGCCGTACTGTAGGATAATTACGACGATTACAGGGCCTTATGTACGTGCGGTGTGACTATACGTCAAAGTCTTGAAACGTGGTCAACTTTTATGATGTACCTACTTGTAGATAATGTAAAAGTAAGTTGAATACATACACTATACAAATCTGGTCCATTCAAATTCTATAAGTGAATTTGATTGAATGACTTACGTGTTGACCATTTAATACCTTTTATACCTCATTCATCATTCATCGACTATTTACGCGAATTTCATTCATGAAATAAAATGGTACAAATAATTTTACGCATCATTTAACTTCTTGAATCGCTGTAAATTGGTTGAATACTTTTCCTTATGTTGTCAATATACTGATCGATCAGTAGACAAGCTCATTATTATTTAGAAAATCTGAGCTCACATTTTTAGGGTTCCGAACCTCAAAAGGAAAAACGGAACCCTTATAAGGATCACTTCGTTGTTCGTCCGTCAGTCTGTCAAGACCCTTTTTCTCAGGAACGCGTGGAGGTATCGAGTTGAAATTAATATCAAATACGTAAGTCTACGGATCCTTGGAGTTAAAAGATAAACAAGCTTCTAAGTCAAAGCAATACGGCCATTATTTATGCGACATAATTTGATACTCGCAAATAAATCAAAACCTACAGGATACTTCCCGTTAACCTAAAATCATGAAAGGTAAGAAGCAAGGTCTCATAGTACAAGTAAAGGAAATAAAGAGCGAAAATCGTTAATTTGTATTTTTATCACATAATTTATTTTTTGTGATTTGACCCTGACGTATATCGATGTATGGGAGAACATGTTTCTCAACTAAAAAGTTAAGTTTGTTTTTGGGATAAATTCATCCCAACTACGGAACCCTTCTTTGTGCGTGGTATGACACGCACTTGGTCGGTTTTTTAGGGTTCCGTAACAAAAAAGAAAAAACAGAACTCTCATAGGATCACTCGTGTGTCCGTCTGTCTGTCCGTTTGTCCGTCTGTCACAGCCAATTTGCTCCGAATCTAATGGACGGATTAAATTCAAATTTGGTACACATATGCATTTCTGTGACCTTAATACGAACGTGTAACGTAAATAAATTAATTTTGAATATATGGTTCACTTTTGGGGTTCTAACAAGAAAATTAAAAAATAACCTTTTGCTAATAGTACCGTGTGGCATATGAAATGAAAGTGCTTGTTGCGAGGATCTTAAACGTATTTTTTAAGTATATAATTTTAAAATAAATACTTTTAAAGATATTTAATAAATACGATGAAAATTTATCATTCCCCTCTTATCTCCGAAACTACTGGACCTAAAATTTTGAAAAAAATATTATACAATGGCTCTTTACTCATAGATTACAAGAAACCTATAAGAAGTCTATGGTTTTAAAATAACACGGTAAATCTCTCAATATTGTGCGTACAAACTTACATTTGCAGTTGGAATGTATGGGAGAACATGTATTTCAACTACAATGTTAAGTTTGTATTTGTAATAAATTCATCCCAACTAAGGAACCCTTCATTGTACGTAGTCCAACACGCACTTGGCCGGTTTTTAGAGCTCCGTACCTCAAGAGAAAAAAAACGGAACCCTTATAGGATCACTAGTCTGTCTGTCTCTCTGTCTGCCTGTCTGTCTGTCACAGCCAATTTCCTCCGAATCTAATGGCCCGATTAAGTTGAGAGTTGGTACATATATGTATTTCTGTGACCCAAACACGGACATGTAACGTAAATAAATAAGTTTTTCATTGCATCTATTCGAAAAAGATGACTTGGTTCACCTTTATTTGCACCCAAAGGTGGTGTTTTCTATAAGAAACTTTTAACGGGCACTGCCCACTAAAAGTTTTTAATCCTCTTTATAAGTACGCCGCAATTATCTTTGCCGCGCACTTTTTGAATTTGGAACATCTTAGTGTTCAGCGCCAAATAAATCGAACGCAAATATTGTTTGAATAAAGACTGGCTGGTACGAGCGACGGCTCAAAGTCGCGCCGCTGCCGGCTGAATAAAAAAAAAGAAACCAAATTAAAAACGCGCGAACTACAGCCCGCGTTTTCGTCAAATTTCACGGATTGTTAGAAATTCATGGTATTGTTTTGAAAAAATGAATTCTTCAAGTGACAGTGAAAGTATAGAATTAACTCCTGAAAGTATTAGAACTGACGCAAGAAATGTGATGGATAATCTATTACCTGCAAAATCGCGGGAGAATTAATATATGAAAGGTAATTATATTGAATGGAGAAATGCAAGAGGCGCCAAGAATTTTCCAGAATCTGTGTTTTTGGCCTACTTCCAGTACTAAGCCAAAACTAAACAACCTTCCACACACTTCCACTCTTTGGAGTACCTACACAATCAACAGCCAGTTCTAATAACGACGTAAAACTGGACACATTTGAAATCCAACAGACATCCTCTTCAGATACGCTATTGCGTATCTGAAGAGGATGTCTGATGGATTTAAACCTAAAAAATCCAAAGTGTTCTCATTCAAAAACGTGGAGACTTAATGAGGCACCCGACAGTCTTTCTTGCCGTAAAATTAGTAACTATGTATATGGTGGATTAATAAAGTATGACCATAGTGTTTTAAAATGCGCATTTAATTGTAACCTGTACTTCGATAGATATTTGTCTTATTCGCATTCTGTTTTGTTACAGGCTGCTTTAATTTTCTGGGTACATGGAGCTTGTCGTGGCAATGAACTTTTAAAAATAACTTTTTATGATGTCGAAAATCACTCGGATGATTTACTGTAAAGCTGACAGACACAAAAACAAAAATTGACCGATCCTTCGTAATCCGAGGAGAATACAAAGCTATTGTACAGAAATAACTGGACTAGCGTCCTGCTGATATGAAGACCAATCGGTTTTTCATCCGTTATCAAAATGGCAAGTGCTTCAAACAAGTTATGGGAAAAAATAAAATTTCTAACATGCCGCAAGAAATCGCTACTTATTTGAAGTTACCAGATATCAAACTGTATACAGGACATTGTTTTCATCGTATTTCTGCTACCCTTTTGACAGATTCTGGAGCGGACTTACCTGTTCTCAAGCGACATGGAGGATGGAAGTCGAGTGCTTTAGCAGAGGGGTATATTGGAGATTCCATTGAGAACAAGACGAAAACATGTGAACGCATCGTGGAAAACATTAAATTGCAACCTTCAATTAATCCATCCAAGCCAGTCGCTGCGCCCATCTACATCCAAACAACGAGATTCACCGTCACATTTTCCTCAAAATGAGCCAGATTTGGACATTATTTCAAACACGCAGAATATAAAATCTACAACAATCTCTATTCCTAATAAAACTGTAACAATAAATTGTCATAATTGCGAAAATGTCTCAAATGTAAATATAAGTTTTTAGTTGTTTGCTCGGGCGACGTACTTTGAATCCCTCGCTACGTTCAGGATTCTACTAAAGAATCCCTCGCTACGCTCGAGATTCTACTCTAGAATCCCTCACTTCGCTCTGGATTCAAAAAAGTGCCGTCGCCGTAAAATATTTTTTTGTTCCCTTATGATACAATCTACTATTGAATATGAGGGTCACTTTTGGGGGCAAACAAGAAAATAAAAATAAAAGTTTTTCAAACTGTATCGTGGGACATATCAAATGAAAGAGGTTATTGCTAGAATTTCAAATATGTATTTTTTTGTATAATTTTAAAATAATTTAAAGATATTTAAGAAAATATATGAAAATTGACCTTTCCCCTCTCTTATCTCCGAAACTACGGAGCGTAAAGAAAAAAAAAAATACAGAGAATAGTTCTTTACCCATAAATTACAGGAAAACATATAAGAAGTCTATGGTCTTAAAATAACATGGTAAATCTGTCAATATTGTGCGTTCATGAGACCAGCGTGGGCCACGTGCATAAATAATTATGGTGGGGGTGTGTTTTTTAGAGCAACAGTATTAATATCATCATTAATATAACTTATGTTATAATACTTAGACATTTATTAATTTCCGAGTAATTTGACCTGAAAATGTGATATCGTCTGCGCGCGACTGCTAGTCACCGCCTGCATGCATAGCATGAGAACCATAGAAACGACTTTTCTACGGGTTTTGTTAACGGAAGGATAGACAAAATGACAGATAAACAATCACAATCTGCCATTTTGTCTATTCTTCCGTAGACAAAACCGTTTCTATAGTGTTGTCAATTTAAACGTGCATAGGTATGTTAGCGGTGAGACGAGGGAAGAAGAGACCACTGACAAAATTGGCAGGCTGAGTTTGCTTGGCCTTTGTCTACTTCCCCCGTCTCACCGCTCACAAACCTCAAGCGGTGACAAACAGTCGCGCTCGGACTTTTACATTATTGATAAAAACTGATTGTTTCCATGCCCTATCAACTGGGTGCCATCTCTACGAATGTGGAAGGTTGGAAGTCGTCTGTCATACGCGATGTACTTGGTTCACTACCCCATGATGTTCGTCGTCAATTCAATGCCAATCGCCCCTAAATATTTTACATTTCAATTTGCTGTAAGTAACTAGGTTAATAACCATAAAATAATTGTTGAAAGTGAAAATAATGTGTTTTCCAAAAGCTTAGTAACATCATCATCTTCGTTTTATCCTTTTTTCTAATTTATCGCACACGGTTTTATTTTACCATACCTACTTAAATCAACTGTAGTCTAAATGGGTAGGTATTCATAGTTATCAACCCCTTTCTTTATTTTTCGTCTTCTACTTTCTTGTTGGCATCCACATTAGTAAACTTAAAACTTTCCATAGAAATCCTTCCCTGTCTATTTGGGGAAGTTGAAGTTTATAAGATACAAGGTTAGAAATTTTGTATTTTCACTTCAAATGGTGAATAGCGCAAAAAAAACATCTTACTTAAATTAGCGCACTCTCTCGAGTTTACTCAAAACAACTATAGAAACAAGTTATCGTCGCAACAAAAATACTGCTATCACTTGCTCTCCTGTTCTTTGAATAGTTCGGCTCCTATGAAATAGATGTCACTGTTCAAAGTTTTGTCATAACTGAGAGTAAAATAATGATGTATTTTATATTATTGTTTGTGTTTCAGATATTCCATTTCCTTGCTGATTTTTCACTGGCCATACTAGTAGCGTTTCTAGTGACTGCTATGATTGACTCACCGTGTTCTGTTATCATAAAACATTTCATGGGTGGAGGTAAGTTTTGCTCAAGTTGCACGAACTAATATTCCTCCTCATCTGTAATTACATAGCCTAAAGTAGTATTGGTATATCTTCCAATTATTTTTCAAATTTATATTGGACTATGTTTTATGTCTAATTATAATGAATAATCACAATCATAATTTATGAAAAAGTTGAGGAACATGATTTAATTTTTATAAAAATGTATATTTACTTATTTGTTAAAGGAGTAAAGAAGCCAGAAGACAAAAAGTAATACGGGCATAAATAATTTAAAAAAATAACTAGCTGATATTCAAGCGCAAAAGTGTATCATGACACCTATGAGTATATTTCTATAGACACAAGAAAAAATGAATGATGAGACTACATTGGTATTTGATTAATAATAATCATTCAGCCCACCGCAGTGGTATTTAATTAATAATTAACATAATTTTATGAAGTAAAGACAAATATTCTCGTGCAATGGACGTGATTTGGATTAAAAGACCAAAGACCATTGCCGTGATAAATAAATAATTAAGAGTATTTTCAAGTTACTTGACATGTGAATTTTATTTCTGGCGATTTTTTTATTTCTCGAAACCCCCAATGCGTGAAATCATGCCCAATTTTGGAATCCTTGGATTTGGGTTTGCTTGCTTGAAAAAGGGTAATTGGGCTGAAATTTGGCACACAGGTAGTTATTATGACGTAGGCATCCACTAAGAAAAGGTTTTTAGAAATTCGACCTTTATGGGGGTGAAAAGGGGGGTTTTGTTTGTATGAAAAATCTTATTCCTTGAGTTAATAAACTTGAAACTTGGCACGAATACTTATCTATGTAAATTATGAAGTTTGCCATGTTTTGTTTTTTAAACTACCCCCTAAAGGAGGAATGCGTACAAAGTTTGTATGGAAGAACTTTATCACGCGGTCTGATTAACTCGAAACTCAGTAGGTATTTGTACTTAATTATGACTGAAAATAAATAAAAACGTATATAAGGCTTTTTCGAAAATCTACCCCTAACGGCGTAAAAAGGGTATTCATTTTTACATGGGAGGATTTTACTGTATGGTTAATTAAATTTTGGATTAACTTGAAAATTGGTATAAATAATCTGTAAGTCAAATAATACAAACGTAACAATACACTTTTTAATCGTTATCACGCTATTTGCTATAGGGGATCAACAATATTGCATTATGTTCGTATTCTTCTATAGTTTACGGCAAATTATAAAAAGACTAGCCAAAAGGTTAAAATATTGCAGATAGTTACGGATTTGACCTTTTAAAAGATTATCATCTCGATATACCTTTATGGAGCTAAGCAGTCAATCATAACATATACGGGGTGGATTTTGAGATTGGGCAATAACGGCAGGTACCTTAACCGTTGTCGCTACAAGAAAACGGTCTTGGGAGACTGTCCTTAACTTTTTGAAACATTTTGATCTGTTATCACAGATATTGAAAAAGTAAAACACAGTCTGCAAGAAAATTGCCAATTTTCGCAAAAATTTTTTGGTGGCAGTCGACCCTATTTTTATTACTGGGGTCAAAACTTATATCGGGTCAACTGAGGTTTGAGTACGAGAAAAGTCGAGTACGAGTGAAGTCAGTTGTGAAGTTTCGAGACCTCTTCTGTTATCTTTGGTTATAACAGAAATAAATATTTAGAATATTTAGGATAAATGGTTGAGGTCACTGGGGTATTGAGAAATCCCGTGTGTTTTCAATGTACTGTTATAATATTTTACTGATAGCCGTTCGTCAGGAAAAATCTTTAAGAATGTATCAGTCATTCATTGTCTAA
This sequence comes from Omphaloscelis lunosa, assembly GCA_916610215.1. Classification (NCBI taxonomy): domain Eukaryota; kingdom Metazoa; phylum Arthropoda; class Insecta; order Lepidoptera; family Noctuidae; genus Omphaloscelis; species Omphaloscelis lunosa. The sequence goes on from OU744247.1 coordinate 5,378,465, forward strand.
GTGCCTACCTAATATGCCATTAGGTAGTAGATATATGCAGGAATACAGGAGCTCATTCATTCACAAAAAGCGAAAAACTTCGCAAGTAATGGGATATTGTTACTGAATTCTGCGGGTGTCGACCTGCAGGACGAGCTGCTGCAAAATGTGACTGTTGTTTTATATATTGTGTTGTCTTACGACTTCCACGTGAACGAAGTCGCAGGCACAAGCTAGTTATAAATAAAATCAGCACAAAAAAACAATATAAAACATACTGTATCATTTAGAATGACTTTGACACATTGAATCATTGACATTATTTTATAATCTTTTTATATAACTTAATTAATTAATCCTTTAATTTATTTCATTCAGTTTTGTCCAACATGTGATATCGAAAAATATTTTTAAAGATTACAACTATTAAAATATAATTCATTCACAAGCTAATTTTTTTGGAAAAAAAATATTTACCTAAACCCATAAATTATCTTTTTTTTTTTAATGAATGTATTTTAATTAAAGGAATGTATAACATGGAATGAAAAGAAAAGAAGTGTATAATAATAATATTGTTATTTTTCTATCACTAAGACTAAAAAATTACAGTAAGACAATTTTATTTCAATGATGAAGATTTACAGGTTGAACAAAGAATGAAAGAAATGTAAAAAGCACAAAGTTATTTCTTATTAATTTATGATTTAGCAGAAAATCAAGCAAATCGATTTTCAATCCTAATTAAAATTACGAAATAATCATTATTATCTCTATTGACATTTAAAATTTTGATAAATCTGTAGTATGTAATAATATTTTTATCAAGGGACTAGGCTAATGACATTGATTACTGCAATCTAATCAAAATTATTTACTAATTAGTTACAATCAATAGAAATTAAACCATTGAAATCTTAAAGTAATCACTCAGTGATGAAGACGAGGTCTTCGGTTACAGTTAAAACTATTATGTGACATTTTTCCAAAATGAAGTTGATATATTTATTTGTTTTTATTTCCATATACGGGAATGTAGTGAGTGGCCATTTTGATATGGTCGTTCCTGATTATAAAAATGTTTTTGATTTGAATCTCTATGAATCTGTGCTAGATGAAGAATTATGTGAAGAACAAATTAGTTTTATCATGCAAAATGAAACTGAACTATTGATTGAATGTAAGTAGAAAAATTAAACTGCTTGGTTAGTTAACCATAAGTTATGTCATGTTTTTGGTCCCAGGCTGTATAACAACTATGTTGATCAATTGATTGACAAGAAAAAGCTGCATTAGGCATAATCACTAAATGGATCCGTGACCATATTTATATATTTACTAGCCTACCCGACAGACGTGGTCCTGTCCAAATTTCAATAATTCATACAAAATCCAGAGAAAAAAGACTTTCTGTATTTCCCGAATTTCAAATTTTCCGGGCTTCTTTTCCAATTTTTCTTTCCAAAAAACCTAATTCGGATAATTAATTAATTACAAAAAAAATAAAAATAGCCAAATCAGCCGTTCTCAAGTGATACACTTACCAACGTACAGCATTTAATTTTTATTATTTATCCTATACTATTAAACGTGCAATATTTGTGTAAATGTATATTAGAAATCACGTTCTCGAAAACGGCTCTAGCGATTTCGATGAAAGTTGTGGTCGTTAGTTGCGGTTTGGTGGGGTCTATGGGAGCGAAAAATCGATCTAGTTAGGTCTCATAACTGGGAAAATTCGTTTTCTCCGTGTTTTCACCCGAGCAGAGCTTGGTCGCCCAAAATTTAGAACAAGATGGCTACCTTAGAATAATGACATGGCAACATGGAATTAGTAAGTACCTACTATCATGGCAGCATGTAATTAGTATTTACTATACATGGAACTAGTATGAGCTATCCTACACTATTAAACGAACATTCTCTATTTTCACCCGAGCAGAGCTTGGTCGACCAGGTACTATACATTTAATAAAGAACACCAACAGCATATACATTCAGCATTGGCTTACAATTGTAGTTAGGAAACGTACTAGTGCTAATGTTAAATTATAGGCGTACATAACTTTGAAAGAGAAAAGATATTGGACAGAAGGTTATTTTAAACTAGAAGTAAAATTTAACCTATTGAGTTCCCTCTGGGTCTCGAAAAACACGTACCTAGGTAAATCAATCAGTTGCAATACAATACAAATACACACATATGTAGGTATTAATCAATCATAATCGATATTATCGATCATAATCCTTGGTATCTGTAGGCATTACACTAAGTCGTAATGGTCAGATAACGGTTGTTGACTCTAAACTTATACGGATGAACAGGGATACAGTAGACTGGTGATAATAATTTTCACGAGTGTCACAATCAATATCAATGTACTTCATACTTTTAGTTTCATAGGCGTCACTCCCGATTAAACTTTTATTCGAGAACAATTAAGCTGTGTGCCCGTTATGACTTCCCATCGGCAAAAATTAACTTCCGTACAAACTTTCATCCCCTATTTAACAGCTCATCTGATTTATATATAGAATTCTTGTGCAAAATTTAATGCTTCTAGACCCTTCGGTTTAGGCTGTACAATACGCGCTACGAAAGATGAGACTTGACCGCGCCTCCCGCCGCTCCTTCCGCCGCCCCGATGACGCCCCGGCGCAATCTTCATACCGCTAAAGAGACCCATAAATCGTCTACTGCGCAAGTCAAATCACGTGGTGTGTCAAGTCTCATCTTTAGTGGCACGCACTGTACTTACATTGTTAGTGAGTTTAAGATTTTTATTTAGTATATTTTTATACTGCTTCATATCTACATAGCACAACCTTTTTTAAACCCTTTTTAACCAATAGCCTGATATCCAGTGATTGATTTGGGGTCAATGAACTGGCACGTATATATTAATATGGATATGACTCCGGGATTTCGGGGATTTTGAAATTATTAAGATTTTTTTAAGGAATTTCAAATGTGTAGAATAAAGAATACATCAATATGAATAAGAAATGTTTAACCCTTTTGCTGTTATTGCATTGACTACGAAAAAATATTAAGAAGTATAAAAATATTTCTTTTTTTATTTATTCAAGAATAGTAACAATTACAAGCAGCAAATAATATACTTACAAGAAATAACTACTAAATTAGTCATATTATATAAGTCTCTACTGGACACAACAGTTTCACTTTATTATTTGATAAATAAGAAAGAAGAAAATTTTTTTTTAAATATTTATCTATCGCATTCTATAAATTTCTAATGTAGTAGTTTAAAAATCCTTACTTTTACAATATTCGATTCAATCCCGTAAGTACCAAAATGAAATCCCGAAAAAAAGGCTTATCCATGTTATGATTTCTATGACTATTCATGATGCGAGTACGTAAAATCAATCTACCTACTAATCACTGCTATCACATTCTGGGCATTATCGTCTACCTAGTCTTTATTCAAATTCCAATATATCGTATGATTCCTATCTTCATATATATGATTTGTGGAGAAAACCTACATAATTATGTTCAGCGAATGAGATACAAATTTATTTTTGTGTTCCGCCTTGATAGGATTATAACTTCTATGTAAATATCTCGGAAACCGTTATCGCATTAATCTCAGTTTAACTAGTCCTCTAATTAGAACTGTCCTTCGCGCCTACTAGTTTAAAAATGACATTTTGATTAAATATATTTTACCATCGTGGAATGCTTCTGGTATCTGATCATACAATGTTACCCATATTTTGCCTTTTTTACCCGACTACGGCGAAGCAAAAAGGTAGGTTATGATTTTGACCGGTATGTATATTATGTTCATCTGTTGCCTCATAACTTCTAAACTACCTATCATAATTTGACAAATGAAATATCATTGGAAGCGTCATGATCGTTCGTTGGTCATGGGCTACGTGATGTCACATTAAATGCAATATGGCGCCCTCTAGAGGACATAATCATGAACTAAAAAAAAATATGATTGTGCCATGTTGGGTATCAAATGCAAGGGCTTGACGACCAAATTACAATTATATATGTATATATATAATATTGACTAAGTAAATAAATATGTTTAAATTGGTAAAAATAAGGAAAAGTGAGACTGTGCTACGTACGGCGCGGTTGTAAATTTAATACCTATTATACAATAAAACGCCAACAAAAAAAAATTAAGCTGCTCTGCAAATAATTTATCACGAAATTACAACCTCAAAATAATTTAAATAAAAAGTAAGTTCAAAAACTAAAACCCGACTACTGACAAAATGGTCTAGGTAAAGCCGTGGCCAGCCCGTCCCATCCTTGATGTCTTACCTCCAGTTGACGCCCTAAGCTGAGGTTCGTACCCCTTAGCGAGCGTTCACCTAGTTTTAATTAGCATAGTTGAATAACCCCTGGCTGGAGGTTTTAAGTGTAGTAGCTTAAGGCACCCACAGGAAAGCCCGGTTAAGTTCATGATCTCAGAGGTCAACTACGAGAGGCCTACATATAAAAAATAAAAGTAAAGCCGTGGTCGCATACCATTATAATTTTGTAGGTGAACAGGCATGCGACCACGGCTTTATCTTGACCATTTTTGTACCTATGTCTTGATTTCTGTCTGAAATATCTTCTTGTTTCATACTTTTTAGAGCGTGATTTTTCAAGAGTCGGGTTTTTGTTTTTGAACTTTCTTTTTTTCATCTTCTGTTTTTCTCCGTTCTCATATTAAGTGATATCGATTATTGACCTTACGCAGCCATATAATAGTTTCCCATGATATTATGAAGGCAACTTTCAACTGCCGTTGACGTTTTTGTTCATATATAAGTATACATTTTCTGTGCCCTTCAATTCTGCAAAAGAATTTGGTAACTGTTTCACAACTTTTGTTCCTCGTTCCACTCCAACTACATTCTCATTTTCATGCCTTTGATCTATAGAATAGCATTGAATTTCTTCATCGCTCGATGATGCTCTGTTAAATGCATAAACGTAGCTTAGCGAGTTATGCCTATCAATTCTGTGAACAAATTTCCTATATCTACCATAAATACTGGATTCACAAATTATTAAAAAAAAAATCTATAAAATTTTATGCATAATGCTTGTTTTTGTGTTTTCAGTTATGTGTCTTTGCAGTCGGGTTTTTGTTTTTTTTTTTTTTAATAATTTGCTTTGTTTCAAGCTTTTTAGTTTTATTAATATTGTATATTTGATTGACCCATTACTAGCTTTTATCTGATACTAAACCAATCATGTACCCAGCTAGCCAAATTCGGTTTTATAAGTATCCTAAGACCATATTTTTTTACTCTTAAAAGACCCTTACTGCCGTCTGTAAGTGTCGAATTAGGCGCACTTTATAAGAATAATAGCCCTTATAGTTGTTGTATCTTGGTCTCATTAAGTGTATATTTAATCTTATATTAATCTTGATAAAGCTACTGTAAGTAACAAATGATTTATATGTGTCTTACACTGGTATGCTATAAGGTCAGTATAAGTTTTTAGTGGTCTTACTAATGCCGTTAAAAGAGTAATTCCCCTTATATTGCTCTCTGTGATGCCAGAGTAAGCGTATAACACAACTTGTCGAAAAAGCAAAAAGTGTGTGGTGGGCGGTGTGTAAAAAAATAAAATTGGAGTAACAAATGTACCTTTATTTTCATACTTTATATTTACTATGTATTTTTGGCAGTGTATCTTGCTATTATAGATAAACAACTTGCGCAATACATTTCATCGATAGTTTTATAATATAAATAACAATATTTTTACGAGCCCCTTCTGAAATGAGTCTAGAATATTGATAATTTATTTAATTATTTTTCCAATATAAATGTGAATCTTAGGACATATTTTGTGAAAAGGTATTAAGTCTAATTGCTCTTCTGTAAGATAAGCGTAAGACGATTAAGTCTTATGTCACACTCGATAAGTGAACTATAAGCTTTTCGCTCTTGTTAAACACTGATCTAAGGCAATTTGATTGTAGCCATGTTTATATCATTTAGGGTTCCATAAGAAAGAACAAAATCATACATTTTAGTATGAGTACCTATGTAATTAGGTTAGTAAAGATAATTATTAATTGTTTTAGACTAACCTGAGCCTATCAAGATGGTTGTCGTAATGGATGTCGACTGCTTTATTGATAAGAAAAAAATCCAAATGCTTAAAAAAGAAAAGTGGCCTTGGAATACAACACACTTTATACGCTCTGACAAATGTATCGCTTGTGGATATGCTACATCATACAACGCTGACGTCTCTCAAAAGCCTTCTCATTTTATAATTGCTCAAAAAAACCTTATAAAATTATTGGATTCAAATTTCTTCTGGTGTCAAAACTGTCATAAATTTTCAATTTACGACCACTATCCATATGACGAATGTGAAGTGTGTAACTAACAATATGACCTAAAGTTAACCACCTAAAATTAAAAACATCTTGAGTAGGTATAAGCTAATGTACTTAGAAATAATTTAGAAATATGGTTTAGGTCTTCCTAAAAACACAACATCACTTTTATTAAATGAAATGACTAATGCTGGTTTATGATAATACTAGCAGTTCCCGGCGGTTTCACCCGCGTCTGTGGTTACTGCTCCACTTCCCATCAGTCGTAGCTTGATGTTATATTGCTTAACCTAGTCTTCATAAGTCTGGCTCTCTTATATAAAATGATTCCAATCGGACTGGTAGTTCCAGAGGTTAGCGCGTATAAACAAACGAAAAAAAATGGCTGTGTCATGAACACGGCCGTTTATTGTACGTGAATACCTCTTGTTCTAGCTTCCATTATCCCCTGTCAAATTAATAAATTCTTCAACAACCCAACCTACCTGTGGTTTTTTAATTTTGCAAAATTTGAGTAGAGTACACACGGCTACACATCAAGCTATACATTTCTTGCTTAAAAATAAAAATCCACATTTGTGGTAAATTCTAAAATCCACCAAATCTCTAAGCATTTGTATCTGATAAGGTTTTCTTTACAGTTCTCGATGCTGGCTTCCGAACACCAAGAGGTGTGCTGACTGGAAACGTATTAGATCTTGGCAACTACTATCAATGTTTGGGCATACATCAGCAAATAACAAACTCAGTTGTTGAAGGAAAATATTGCATGGTAGACGTGCCATTGGATCAAAACTGGCCAAGCTTGCCAAGTACACCAACATGGCCTGATGAGTGGCCTGATGTAACTTGGCCTGACGAATGGCCTGATATCAGTTGGCCTGGGCAGAACCCAAAGAGATTTAGGGTGAAAGAAGACGTTGTAGAACGTTCAAGACAGTACCAGTTGGCGACCGCAGAGTTCGGAGCTTTTAATGGAGCTCCAAATAATGATAAAAGGTAAAGTACCTAAATATTTTTTTTCTTTTATCATACAAAAAATTGCGGTATCAAAGTCAAAATCAAATCATTTATATCAAATAGGGCCATTTATGGCACTTTTGAACGTCAAAATTTACAAAATAATTGAATTGATTCTAGTCACCCCTTCCAAAAGGTAGTTTTCGTATGGAGAAGAATGGGCAAGAAACTCCACCGGTACGCCTAGATCTGTATATAGTATACAACATGTAAAAAAAAACCTGTCCGATACGTGAGAGTGTTGTTAGGGATCATACTGAGAGTCTATATTGTGGTAATTTTCAGGAAAAAGGAAAAAAAAAAATTGTAACATTTTTTTTCAATGGGGAATTTTACTGGTTGACATGGGGCGCAGACGGCCCTCGTTTAGCGGGTGTCTACAAGTCATAACTTATGACGCCTGTTGAAAATTTGCTCATTTTTAATAGATTTGGGGTAATTTTATTACTAAAAAAATAATTTTTAAATAGCATAACTTTTTTACTATCAATAATATTAAGATTTTTAATCCTTTTACGTAATATTGATACTAAAAATGTGATTTTTAAATAGCAATAACTTTTTATTTTCAATAATATTAAGATTTTTTTTATTACTTTTAGGTAATATTGGTATTAACAATGTGATTTTTATATAGCAATAACTTTTTATTTTCAATAATATTAAGATTTTTTATTACTTTTAGGTAATGTTATTGCAGTACCTGTGTACCCTTTTCGGATCGGAGAGGGTTTTTTTTTTACATATTGTAGAAGTAGGTATTCCTGAAAGTTTAGCTACTGATTCACATATTTAATGTCTTATCTATCCTTGCCTGTATCGAATTTACTAATAAGTTCGCACGGATATTACACAAAGTACTACTTATGATTTCAATTTAATTTATGTTTTTAATTAGTCAATCCTAATCAGGTACGTTGAATCATGTTTAATAGTCACGTATAGTAAGATAAGCATGGATATGACTGACACTTTACCAATGTACAAAGTCCGTAACGAGTTATTATCAGTTTATCAGTGTTCAAAATCATTATTTTTTCAGAATTCATCAGCTACTAAAATTAATAATGTCAGCGAGATTTGATCTCATTAAGTGTCATAAAGGCCATTTCTTCGTACCAAAACTATACTTAGACAATGTTTAAAGTAATTTAATTTAAAAAATATGCATACCAGCACACTCTCAATACAGTATGAATAATTTTGAAGGATATTGCTGATCCATTACTTCATAATTATGTTCGAAAAAAAATTTGCCTGCTCAACAACGTTAATAACTTTATTCCGGAAGATGGTGTTTGGTTTTGAATTTTCGTTTTTTGCCACCGTCTAGGCGACTTCCGAAATAAAGATATTTTTTATGGATGTAGTGATTTTAAAAAAAAAATTGAATGTAATGGGGAACCCTTTAAAAAAAATGTTTTTTTTTTCTTTTGTAAATCATTTTTTATTTTTCATATTTTAGTTGTGGTACCTACCCCACACAAATTGGAATACCACTATCTGCTATGTTAATAACAGTGACAAGAAGTTATTATAACGTCATCCATACTCCTTAAATACTAAGTGGGAAAAATATGTATTATTGAAGCTAACTCAAAAAGTACCCAAGCAAAAATAATAAAATTTATATGGGACCACCTCGAGAGCAAACCTCTCAAACAAAGAATTTTGCAAATCCGTCTAAATTTATGACGGAGTTATGCCCGAACATACGTAAAAAAAAAAATTACACATCCAAATTAAGGACTTCCTCCTTTTTTGAAATCGGTTAAAAACTGGTGTTTACTTTCAAGATCTTACAGAATACATAGACGTATATATATTTAGTAACCTATTTTGCTTAAGTATTCCTAAAGAATCATGAAAAACCCTGTAAAAAATCGACATGTGTTTCATCTCTCAACAAGGCATCCTCAGGATAACGATTGACTTGTCGCGAACCCGTACATGACGTGTTGCCACGCCGAGCGCCGGACGCACAATCTACGTTTATTGTATTTTATAGTGGATTTCCGCAAGGTGACGCCTGAATCAATTAACTATCTTCTTACAGAGTCGCAGACACACCTCTCGCTGCTCTCACCTTCCGTCTTGGTACTTGCATACCCAAATCATGTACCCCTCGAACTGCACTGAAGGCTATCTTCAATACCTCGGAGATCACAGCAATTCAGTTTGATGAGGCCTACTGCCGTCTGCCTAATGATAAGCTTTGGGTACCAGGAGAATATGTTGCTTTGTAAGTATCTTCATGCAATATTTGTAGTTCCAGAGATCAGCGCGTTCAAACAAACAAAAAACAAACTCTTCAGCTTTATTATTAGCATTATAATAAACTAGCTTTTGCCCGCGGCTTCGCCCGCGTGGATGTCAAACATATAAATTATACACCAAAACCATCCCCAAGAATCACTTCATCCATTGGTGAAAACAGTTTGAAAATCCGTTCAGTAGTTTTTAAAATCGCGTTCAGACAGACAGACGCAGCGGGGGACTTTGTTTTATAATATGTAAGGATATGGTACATCGAGTACTTAGTGGGAGACAGTCACAGGCATGTGTGAGGGCGTTCTACAAAACTGAAGTTTTTCTAAAACTGGAAGAGTCGTTTTAAAGACTGTCATGTAATTCCCACTTTTAAAGTCAGGGAAATTAATTATTTAGCAAACAAATTAATTACCAACTTAAATTGTCCATAATATTCAAATCATATCATTCTCGGACAATTGTATGAAATGGCAATCATGTCATTTGGTTTAAATAGGTTTTTATTTTTATTATTTTATTTATCTTTTTTATAGCTTCTTTTCTATTTTGTGAATGTGAGAATGTTGTAGGCTTAGTAGACTGTAGATTTGTTGACCATTTTCTATTTTATTAAGTGCAAAACCTACACTACAAAAGCTTTATACCTGGTACTTGTTCAAAGACCTACGTTATCCTCCATACCTATTAACATTGTTATTTAAAATCATTTTAAAAGCCCGTTATTTTTTATAGAGTAACAGTAGTTTCTTTCCAGCTCTTCTCCATAAGAAACCACCAGTTGGATCCGTGCACCTAGCCTTCTAACATGTCATAAGTGCCCATGTAGGGTTATGTGAAATAAAGTATTTCGATTTTGATTTTGAAATTGCTATAACACGGCAAATTGAGGTAGATAATAATTAATTTTCAGCTAACACATTCAGGCCTTATGCCTGAATGTATTAGCATTGGTACATTCAGGGTGTGAAAGTCAACGTCGTTTCGTTTCCGAGATTTTGTGTGCAACAGCAGCTCATTAATCATCGATTATAAACTGTTTCGATAACTGTGTAATACTGGAAAATACAAGACTTGCTTTTCTTTTCAGTTCAATATTTGGCTTCTTTCTTCTCCTCGTCGTATTGAGTACAGGATATGATATTCGCTACAATCTGTACCAAAAAAATGGTAAGAATAGTTTTAATGATCATTTATAATTATGTTGACGATTAATGCTTTAGGCCCGGACTCCACCAAAGTGGAGCTGTGTGAAGACGTCCGAAACGGAGACGAGAAGAGATGTTTTTTCAGATAGGGTGTATCAACCGAAACTGTGCGGAGATGCATACAGGCTATAGTGGAATTGAGCCGTACGCCAAGTGTTGGATGTTGACCGCTCACTGCACGCCGCTCACATCTCTTCTCTTCTCCGCTGCGTGCCGTCACACTGTGGATCGAAAAAAGGCTCTCGAAGACATAGGAGCTTAAATTTTAAAGCGTCAGTTTTTTGCTTGAAATGGCTTCTAATAGATATTACAATTATCCCCCCGTTACAGAGATATAAGCATTATCTCCATACATTTTTTTTTTTGCAAAAAAATATAAGTTGCTAGTTTACGTACCAGATTGTATCCTATGATATATCTATACATGATACTGGCTATTAGAAGCAATTTCAAGCAAAAACTGACACTTGAAAATCTAAGCTCCTATGTCTTTGAGAGCCTTTCTTCGATCCACAATGCGGCGCCAGCTCATATCTCCGCTTTGTACCGCCACCCAGCTCAATCTCAACGAGGCACAGCTCACATCTAGTACACAAAGTAATTAGATAACCGAACTAATTTAGTGATTGCCTTTGCTTAGAATTTCTGTGGATTCTCCAAGCAAATAATCATTAAGACTTCCTGCTGGCCGTCACGTGTATTATCTAACCACCTGATAATAATAATCTCGTGGGTATTAATCTGTGAAACGATAACATTGTTGTTTTAATCAAATCGAATCGAATATTCCTTTTGGCATAGCAGCTTCTCGCCATTTTCGCTAAATTTCGTTTCAATCCAAAAGTATTGAAACGCAAAGAGGGTAAGTCTTAAATAATGCAGCCTAAGGTTCTCTTTCTTAAACTCTTTTTAGGGTTCCGTAGTCAACCACGTCGTCGCCATGGTCACCATGGTCTTGGGGAGTTTCGCAGTGTCCGTCCGTCTGTCCGCGGCTTAGCTCAGAGACTGTTAGTATAAGAAAGCTGTGTTTTGGCATGGGTATTAATCACGCCGACCAAGTAAAAAAAAAGAGCCTGGTCCTTATCGGACGGTGAGCTACCCATTGCTCACTATCCGCAAGCCCGCGCCTACGGTGGCCGGAAATCGCCTTGCGATTCCCGACGCCCTGGGCGTCTCCTCCTGCGGCGGTTAGGAGCATGAGGGCGAGAAATTTGCCTCTCCCTCACGCGCTCCGCTTCCTCCTTCGCGAGCATTACCGCTTCGCAGAAGGAGGTGACGGCCTCCCATTTCCTCTCGCTCCGTACCATGGCCTGAACCAGGGCCGGACGCGAGAGATCACCGCCGCCAATCGCCTCCACGAGGACACGGCGATGCTCCGCCCAAGCTGGGCAGACCTCCACCGTATGCTCCACCGTGTAAGTGTCCGCCCCCTGCCACCTAAATGGTTGGTTTTGGATAACTATGTGAAAAAATTCACAGCAGTAGTATATATAACGAAATTAAAAGGAAAACTAGCACAGCTAAGTTGGCTCTACAAATTGACGAGTAATAATCGACTAACTTACATTTTCAATTGAAAAAACATGTTCTATGACGTTAAGTTTGTTCTTGGGATAAATTCATCCCAACTACTTCCGTAGTTTGTACCCGCCACCCAGCTCAATCTCAACGAGGCACAGCTCACATCTAGTACACAAAGTAATAAGATAACCGAACTAATTTAGTGATTGCCTTTGCTTAGAATTTCTGTGGATTCTCCAAGCAAATAATCATTAAGACTTCCTGCTGGCCGTCACGTGTATTATCTAACCACCTGATGATAATAATCTCGTGGGTATTAATCTGTGAAACGATAACATTGTTGTTTTAATCAAATCGAATCGAATATTCCTTTTGGCATGGCAGTTTCTCGCCATTTTCGCTAAATTTCGTTTCAATCCAAAAGTATTGAAACGCAAAGAGGGGAAGTCTTAAATAATGCAGCCTAAGATTCTCTTTCTTAAACTCTTTTTAGGGTTCCGTAGTCAACCACGTCGTCGCCATGGTCGCCATGGTCTTGGGGAGTTTCGCAATGTCCGTCCGTCTGTCCGCGGCTTAGCTCAGAGACTGTTAGTATAAGAAAGCTGTGTTTTGGCATGGGTATTAATCACGCCGACCAAGTAAAAAAAAAAAGAGCCTGGTCCTTATCGGACGGTGAGCTACCCATTGCTCACTATCCGCAAGCCCGCGCCTACGATGGCCGGAAATCGCCTTGCGATTCCCGATGCCCTGGGCGTCTCCTCCTGCGGCGGTTAGGAGCGTGAGGGCGAGAAATTTGCCTCTCCCTCACGCGCTCCGCTTCCTCCTTCGCGAGCATTACCGCTTCGCAGAAGGAGGTGACGGCCTCCCATTTCCTCTCGCTCCGTACCATGGCCTGAACCAGGGCCGGACGCGAGAGATCACCGCCGCCAATCGCCTCCACGAGGACACGGCGATGCTCCGCCCAAGCTGGGCAGACCTCCACCGTATGCTCCACCGTGTAAGTGTCCGCCCCCTGCCACCTAAATGGTTGGTTTTGGATAACTATGTGAAAAAATTCACAGCAGTAGTATATATAACGAAATTAAAAGGAAAACTAGCACAGCTAAGTTGGCTCTACAAATTGACGAGTAATAATCGACTAACTTACATTTTCAATTGAAAAAACATGTTTTATGACGTTAAGTTTGTTCTTGGGATAAATTCATCCCAACTACGGAACCCTTTATTGTGCGTGGTCCAACTCACACTTGGCCGGTTTTTTCCATATAACTCTAGTCACATAAAACTACTTCTAGTAAGTAGCATTCCACAATAATACCTACTTAGCTAGATAACAGTGATTGAAAACCTATATCAATGAATTACGTTTAGTTTTCATAATCTTATCATAGAAAAACAATTTGAGTTTTGTTTTTCCCAATGAATCCTATTAAATGACTGGTAGGTATTTTCATAATTGATTGCAATTTTCAACCTTAACACGTAAATGATAAACTAATAACATCTCATCAACATTACACACATTATAATAATCCCAAGTACCTAGGCGACCTAGCTCTGCTCTGGTGAAAATAGAGAATGCTCATTTAATAGTAGAGGATAGTTCATACTAGTCCCATGTATAGTACATACTAATTCCATGCTGCCATGCCATTATTCTCATGTCATTATTCATTGTCTTGTTCTAAACTTTGGGCGATCGAGCTCTGTTCGGCAGAAAATAAGGAGAAAACGAATTCTACTAGATATGAGACCTAGCTAGATCGATTTTTCGCTCCCGTAAACCCCTATATTGTAACTTTCATCGAAATCGTTAGAGCCGTTTTCGAGAACGTGATACCTAGATAACATGATAACTAGATAGAATTGTCCTGTTTGACAATTATAAAGGTATGATTCTGCTTTCACTATTAAGAAGATGAAAAATATTACAGAGATAGATTCATAAACCAAAAATAATTTTTCAATTCACAGACCCAAAGAAAATCAACAAGTTGCTCATATCCTTCTCTGCTTTCACCAACACTCGTCGCCTCGTCACATATACTCCGGTTCCTGGAGCCTTGGAATGTCTGGACGGCATCAGAGCCTTCGCCATGATGTGGGTCATCATTGGACATACGTTCATTAATCAGACCGCAAGCCAGATTATGGCTAATCCTGCTGATGCTTTGACTGTAAGTAACTTAACAATACCTACAAGTTTATTGGTTATACGGTGGCAAAATATTATGGGAATGTAGGAGAGGTCATTTACAACCACATGACGCCTTTTTTCTCCTCCTCCTCCTTTTGTCAACAATTTTCGAGTCGTTATTCAAATTACTCGACAATGGCTGACATTGGCATAGGGGTCATCAGAGGTAATTTGGTTGCAAATAACTTCTCCTATATCTCCTTGACGGGTTGCCGACGTATTACCAATAACCCTGTATTTTTTAAATATATTGACTTTAGAGGAACCTTCCCACAATACATCATTGAAAATCTCTCTCGCACCAATGGCATTGACATCTTCCCCAACACCCTGGCTCAATTTCGCAATTATCTTTTACAAAAGTTGTAGATTGTTATATTAATTGATACTGACTTGTATCTATTCCATCATTCATTTCTTGTTTTGCATTTCGTTTTTTTTTTTTGTGAATAATAATCGTTGGAGTGCTAATGTGCCATAATAAATAGATACAAACTCTGTCAAAGGATTCAGCATCAAGCCAAACTATCTAACGAGAGTCACTCATAAAACGGTTCACTAAATCATCTTAAATACAGTATGTCTCTTTGTTTCCAAGGTCTGCATTATTAAAAACGATCCACATTCATTGTAATTTTCATGTCACACGAGCTCATTGTTATCCATCACATATTCATACTTCAACAATCAGCTATTAAATAGTTCACTAACCAAAGTTATTTACTTCTTTCCAGTGGATTATGTCATTACAATCTGTATGGATTACTGCTGGTCCAATCACAGTGGACACATTCTTCATGCTGAGTGGTCTTCTACTAGTATATACTACAGCTGGAAAAATTTCTAGCAGTAAGTAAATTCTTACCTCAAGTTTATATCAAATTTAAAAAAAGTAGATTGTTTGCCTTTTTTTTTTTTTTTTTTTTTGAGGGTGGGAAATCATCAAATAACTTCTCCCGCTCTGGGCGGAGCGGGAGGGCGTGTCAGACTCTTACTGACTAAAACCCACCCGTGTTCCTTCGGCTGCCCTGTTGCCGGGGGCCACGATCTCCCTTTCGGTTTTCTTCGCAACCCCGGCAGGCATCGGCCCTAGTGGACCCCTTCGAATCTGCTGACATCTCTTTGAGGCGCGCGTGGAACACAACGCGCCGTCGACCCGGGCCTGGTCCTTATCGGACGGTGAGCCACCCATTGCTCACCGCCCGCAAGCCCGCGCCTACGGTGCTGGAAATCGCCTCGCGATTCCCGACGCCCTGGGCGTCTCCTCCTGCGGCGGTTAGGGGCATGAGGGCGCGAAATTTGCCTCTCCCTCACGCGTTCCGCCTCCTCCTTCGCGAGCATTACCGCTTCGCAGAAGGAGGTGACGGCCTCCCATTTCCTCTCGCTCCGTACCATGGCCTGAACCAGGGCCGGACGCGAGAGATCACCGCCGCCGATCGCCTCCACGAGGACACGGCGATGCTCCGCCCAAGCTGGGCAGACCTCCACCGTATGCTCCACCGTGTCCTCCGGGCGATCCACACAATGGTGACACCCGGGCGTTTCCTCCCGCCTAGATTGTTTGCCTGGGGAGCAAACAACTATTTTAAAGGCGAGAGTTTTTCTTTGAATCCAGAGCGAAGCAAAGAATTATATTAATAATTCTTTAAATAATTTAGAATAAATTAATAAACGACGCAGCGAGACATTCAGAGTAGGTACGTCACTCGAGCTTAAAATAGTGTTGCTCCCAAGGTGGACCCTAGGGATTAAAGAGCTATTTTAGTCCCTTTTACGAAGACTAAAATAATTCTTTTTGAATAGATGTGATACATAAAAAAAGGATTTCTAACTCTCGAAATGTGTTGAGATGACCAGCGTAAGTATTCTTCTTTGCGCCAGTAAAAATATATTGAACATTATCATGATCATCAATACCTATATTTATGTAGATGATGATAAAGCATAATAATGATACCCAGAGATAAAATAATTACAGACAGATACACGATGATGATGATTTTCACAACGTAATTTTTTCCAGTGAAACTCGTCAAGAGTCTCCATCTATTCTACCTCAACCGCCTTCTCCGAATGTTCCCTACGCTGGCTGCAGTGATTCTTCTACAAATCTCAATATTGAGTCGAGTTTCTGATGGCCCATATTGGGCAGTTGCGGCAAGACATACGCATAGATGCAGAGTGTACTGGTGGTCCACGCTGTTGCATATACAGAATTTTATTAATCCTAGCCATATGGTAAGTGTTTAAGTTCTAAAAACTTTTCGAACGAAGTTAAATATAGAATCTGTCTTTGACTAAATATTCATAAAACAATCTCAAGCTACCACAGTAATAAATCTTACGACACCCAGATTTCTTTACCTAGTCTTTTAACATGCCTTTACACAATATGAAATCATGCATTTGAAAAAGGGACCAATTATGTCATATTGCAACTTTATTTCTTTTTAATTCTTGAGTTGTATCCTTCTAAAAGTTTTTCTTCCATTTTACTCTAATTTTCATCGTTCAAGCATATCAATGTTTTTTTTTTTCGTTTTCTTTCCAGTGTCTTGCTCATTCCTGGTACCTCGCTATAGACGTACAGCTCCACATCCTATCGCCTCTCGTGCTAGTGTGGGTGCTGACAGGCAAACGACGACTTGCTTGGTCAGCGCTCGTAGGTGCCTTGATTGCTATACTGGCTGCTTCTACTACTTACAACTTTATCAAGAAGTTCCCGCCTGGTCCTGTTATACCTTCGTGAGTATTAAAACAGAAATTACTTTAAGAAATTATCAAAGTTATTTCAGATATTATTTTTTGCGTTCGCATTTAATGGCGTACATGAAGCTATATCCAAGTGCTTAAAAGGTTTCCAAATAAAGTGTTATATTTTAAGTCTCAAATAAGCCAAAGAAAAATCCAATACGCTAATTTTTTTTTTTAGTCGCCCACAAGATGCAGAGGATTACCTATTTCACTACTATGTGAACACGCTGACCAGAGCCTCACCGTTCTTCGTAGGATTAATATTTGGATATATTCTACATCTCAACCGCGGAAAGAAAGTTTCTATAAATCTAGTAAGTAATACTTATCTTCTTACACTAATGCTGTTGTAAGAATCTATCCAGTTATTTTTGAATGGATGCAAAGTGAATTATGTCTGATGCATGCCTATATCGAACAAGAACGCCCCAATATCTAACTCATTATTAAAATGGACGCTATTTGGAACTCCGGGCACAAACTTCACCTTCAAAAATGAATGATGCGTCTTTGTCAAAATTGTTTTGAAATTTTATTATTATTTTCTAGATCTCAGCATCGATCCTATGGATCTGTGCGATAGTAATCGCTCTCCTCATCATATATTCGTCCTACCCTATCATGCAGTTAGATTGGGACAACCAATTCGCTGACAGTATGATTAACTCGTTCATGAGACCAGCGTGGGCCATGTTTGTTGGGTGGCTCATATTTGCCTGTGTACATGGATATGGCGGTATGTATAATTTTGAATATCATAATTGAACGAATAAAAGTTTTATTTTATTTTTATAAACGGGTCAAGACGGACGGACCGGACGGTTGATGTTGTTGGTTCAAAGGCAGTTGTGGCCACCTTAGAACACTTCACTACTAATCCTACTTACAAGGGCTGGCTTTTACCTTGGCCAGCGGCTAAGCATTGCTATACAACGTGGCAATGCCGCCAGTCTCTTGGGTACATTACCAGTCGACAGCGACGCGGAGGAATTTTTCGACGCCATATTTTAGTTTAATTTTAGTTTAGTTTTAGTCTAATAGTTTTAGTTAGGTTAGGATATTATTATAATTTTGTCATAACTTAAGTAAATAATAAATAGTAAATAAATAAAAAACTTATATATAATATAATAATCCTATTCCTACTATAATATATTTATATCATACATAATAATATAATAATAATTATATTATAATTATTAATATTATAAACGCGAAAGTTTGTGAGGATGGACGGATGTTTGTTACTCTTCCACGCAAAAACTACTAAACAGATTTGAATAAAATTTAGCACACAGATAGCTTATAACACATCGAATACTTTTTATCCCGGTAGTAAGTGAGATAATTTCCGACATCTACGCGGGCAAAGCCGCGGGCGAAAGCTAGTAATATAATAATAATAATATTTTATTTAATAATAATATTATAAACACGAAAGTTTGTGAGGATGGATGGATGTTTGTTACTCTCTCACGTAAAAACTACTTATCGGATTAGGTCGAAATTTGGCACATAGGATACGTTTTATCCCGATATTCCTACAAGATCGAGACTTATGCGAGTGCAACCGCGGGGCGCTGCTAGTATTACATATTTAACTTCTGTAGCTTGGCTCTATGACCAAATAATTTAAAAAAAACTGAACAACCTATATGATTGTATGATACTCATGTTTCCATTAAATATCTTGAGTCTTCAATCTCGTAGGCAAAATTTATCAATCTGCAAAGGTCAAGCGACGAGTTATGAGACTTTAATTATTAACTCATTTAATTAATAATTAAAGTCCCATATTTCGCCAGTTATGTTTAAGTCCCATGTAATAGGAGGTGAGCCTATTACCATCTACAGGGCACAAATTCAGACTCCGGGCTGCTGCTGAGAAATTCCTGATAGAAAAACTCAATAACACTGCTCAACCTGGGAATCGAACCCAGGACAACATGCTCAGCAGTAGCGTTTGCGACCAATAGACCAAGAAGGCAGTCACTCTGCCTAAAAGTTATGTTATTATGTTATATAAATCTTTCTATTCAGTTAACGAATTTTTAAATATAATATTATTTATTTGTTAGAATTTACAGTTTAAAAAAAGGTATGCCTAATGTGACTAAAATAATTAAATTATAAAACTATTCACAAACTAAAATGAAGCATCGAAACATTCATCCGTATCGCTGTCAACTAGTAACCTACCCCAGAGACTGGCGACATTGCCACGTTGTATGGCATGCTTAGCCTCTGGCCAAGGTAAAACCAGCCTTTGGGTCACGGGAAGAGTGTGTGTGTGTGTGTGCGTGTGTATGTGTGTGTAATTATGTTCTTAATTTTTCAGGCCCTGTCAACTGGATTCTGTCGCTACGAGCATGGAAGGTGCTGAGTCGCCTGTCATATGCAATGTATCTAGTGCATTACCCTATGACATTCGTCATTAATGCTATGCCGATTGCACCTGTCTACTTCAACGTACGATTCTCGGTAAGTTATTGTATTTCTAAGCAATTTTCAAATAAGAGAAAGTTCGTCTGTATGTATTTTTTTCATCAATTGTGAACTGTAAAATTTATTTTTTCATTTGGTAGACGAAGCTTGCGCGGTGATTCTACAATATATAAATTTTATTAACTTTGCTTGCGGAGTTTTTGAGTTAGTTTCAATAATGTCCATGTGGATGATGTTATAATAATATCCTAATACTGTTATTTACATAGCAGGTAGGTACCTATTCGAATTTGTGTAGGTTAGGTACCACCACTAAAAGAACCACAAAAATACAATAGAAAGAGACACATTTTAGAAAAAAAAACTACCTTAATTTTTTACCACCGACTTCCAAAATTAAAATAATTTTACACTTTGAAGAATTTTTTTAGAAGTCGTTTTATGAAGTAAAAACTTATTTAGGCGCATTGGGCATTTATCACGACTTTATTACCGACAGCTCATTTTTGTAAACGCGATTGTGCTCTTTATTTATATATTGTTACTGATCAATGTTCTATGCAAGTTTTTTTACTCGCCAGCAGACGATCTGTGGAGTAAAAGACATCAACACGTTGATTACCGCGGTGCCGATGCAGGGTGATGTTATGATACCTACATAGGAACATGTTTTTTTAGTTTGCAGTTCTGTCGGCACTCCCGGAGTGCCACTATTTTTTTTGTTTTGTAAAAAGTTTCAGTGTTTTTTTGTAGTTCTGGCACCAATAATATATCAACCTCAGACTGCATGGTGAAACAGATGCAAAACAAAAGTTAATCACTATTGTGCATGTGCGTGTTGCAACAAGGAATGCGTAGCTCTAAATCTGTCTATTCATGGTTAAGTCTGATGTTATACTACTGAGCAAGTTTTTTACATTTGTAATATTTAGTTTCAGGTCTCTTCTCATCAACATTAATCGAGAAATATTTATATTCAAAAGCTCTAGTTTTTAGCGATAAGACCGCCCATTGTGTCATTATAAAGAGAATTCTGTTCTATTATCAACTTCATTAAGCTCCCTCTAACAGATGCTTAGGAAACAAACACAATGCTGGCGTTCAGAAGCAGAGACGAGTCCTGACTGACCCTACTTAGTTCACCCACTTTACCGTAGATGTCGCTGTTGTAAAATTCCTTTTTCAAAACTGTTTTCTTTTTCCAGTTGTTCCAGTTCTTAGCCGACTTCTCACTGGCAGTAATAGTTGCATTCTTGATAACTATTGTGATTGATGCACCGTGTTCCGTTCTAATCAAACATTTTATGGGTGGAGGTGAGTTTTTTTTTATCTTCACTACTTCGATAATGCGTATTGTTCGCTCTTTGTTGGTAAGGATGTATCTGAGACCTGTTAGCCGTTTGAGCTTTTGTTTCTCGGTAAGACACCATAAGGCTGCCTGTCTACTGGAGCGGATCAAGGTAGTGGACCGGAGAAATGTGCCAATATTAACCAGTAGGAGCGGAGCTCTGAAGCGGAGTTTAGGTTCTATTGATTAATATTGGCACATTTCTCCGCTCCGCTGCCTCACAAGCCTTACAAGGCATTAATTACGATTAAAATAGGCAGAAGTATACCTACCTATATCGTACACCTACATTTCACTAATTCAAGTCCCATGTAAAAGGGGGCGCCTATTGACATCAATCGGACACAATTCCAGATTCTGGGCTGATACTGAGACATTTAGTATTATCGTATTATCTATAATCGTATTTCTAGTATTATCGTTATTTTCGGGCCCTATCAGTATACTAGCGCTGAGATAGGAGCCTTTTGGCCTCGTACAGGACTTTCTGCTTTTATTTAAATTTTACTTTGTTTTTTTTTATTTATGTTTTTATGAGTGTGTTATAGTTTAATTTGTGATTTCCTTTGCAAGTCTCAGAAAATACTTTTTCTTTATTTATTTCTTTCTTTGTTATTAAAGTTACTTTTATAATTTCAGGACCAAAGAGGAGACCTCCGCCAATAATTGTGGAACCGGAAAATACCGAAGAAAAGAAATCCCGTTTATAGAATTATAAATGGAGTATTTGATATAAGACAATGCGATTGGGTTACTTAAGTCTTTATAATTTAGTTTTAGTTAAAGTCTGATCATAAAAAAAATAAATAATAAAGCTGTTAAAAGCTATTTACACATAAATAGTAATTTCAATTCACTTATTTAAAATATAATTTTATACGACTGCAGACGCACTTCAATGCATTCTGTAATTTCTCGCGTCAAGATAGATGCGCTAAGGTAGCACAGAAAATTTAAATTTCCTTAAGTTTTTTTTGCAATTTCCGGGTCAGTGGCAGGTTTTGTGTTGATTAAAATAAGATTTGCGACAGTAACAAATATGTATTTACAGAATTATAATAAATATAATCATCAACATACTGTTCTTTGATTCAGATTCCATGATTTCATGAAATAGTCATTCAGTAGCGGAATTTGAACTTAAATAGTTAGTTGTATGGATGTTTTCAATAATTGACGGCACGGTTGGCGCAGTGTTTAAGCGTTTGAAAGAAAAGAAAGAAAGAAAGAAAATATGTTTATTTGCGGTAAACATGACGCAAAGAAAGATAAAATAAAAAACACGTAAATAACAAACTGCTAACTTGACTGCTGCGCTGCGTGTCGCGAGTTCAATTTCTGCATGAATCAAATATTCGTATGATCTACAAGTAGTTGTTCTGGGTCTGGCTGTAGTTGTATGTGAGTTTAAATGTTTGTAAACACACCCACAAAACAGGAGAAATTCGTAGTGAAACGTTTAAAAAAAAAATATAATTCTGAAAATAAGTATTTGTGCGGGTTACCCTCTCATCTTAATTGGAAGCAATATTCTTCTCATAAAACTACGTGTATAATCTAGGATAAATAACATTATTATAGATAATAATAATTTATGATTTTTTTATGTAATATTAAACAAAGTTTTGTGTAAAAATCTTTATTATATAACCCCAGCCACGAATACATACTTCTTCTCACATCTTATTAAATAAGTTTCATATTTAAATACGTAAGTTTCTTAATATAATTAAGTACCTAGATAATAATTTTTCATATTTTATTTACTTATAGTTTCATTTCTCTTAAAATAATGGTTAGTTTACAAAACCATTTTCCATACAATTAAATTGATTCATTTCAGTATTTTTTACTTTTAAATCTATTTGAGCAATGTTAAAAAATGCAAAAAGTAATAAAAACGTTTAACAAAATGTCACACATACAAAATACGTATATGTGCAGTAGAATCTGAGTTCTACAACTAAAAACAATAATTAAAATGTTACGATTATTTTTAACTATCACAGATACCTCAATACGTCTTTATAACGTAGATAAAAGTTAAGATCTATGTAACATATCTAAGTCTTTCGAGGAAAAAAGTAAAAACGTTTTTTATATTAAGTACCTGGGCGACCGAGCTCTGCTCGGGTGGAAATAATATATGAGATATGAGACCTAGCTAGATTGATTTTTCGCCTCCGTAAACCCCCATTTTGCAACTTTCATCGGAATCGTTAGAGCCGTTTTCGAGAACGTGATTACAAATACATATTATTATACAAATATTATTCATTTAATAGTACCTATAGGATATAATTTGACCTTTTTTATAGGACACTATCAATTTATTCCTTTACACATATTTTTTCAATTGAATAAATATTGAGATTTATTTTTGCACGTATTTTAATAGTAATGTACATATATAGTAATGTTTAATAGTAATTGTAATTGTAATTGTATACATGTAAATGTACATATAATAGTTTATAAGAAATAAGCGATCACGCAGATAGACACGGAAAGCACTTTTATATTTATAATATTTATAGATTATAATATTGTGGTATCTCAGTCAAGTTTCTTAGACTACCTCTGAACTAATTAAAATTATTATAATAGGGATGATGACTAAATAAATATTTTTGTCCATCATATAGATTATTAAACAATATTAGACACGCATTTTTTCTTTTTTTCAATAATCCAAAGATGACGGCGATACATTGAAATAAAATATGCCATGGGGTCACGAGTATGTAGATTTTATACTTACTTGTGACATAGCGACCCCTACTCCCCAACTTTAATGCGTTTTATCCAAATCATTTTTTATTAATATGATAAAGCAAAAAATACGTGTCTAATTTTTTTTTTTATTATCCAACTGAAGGACAAAAGAGAATTTGGTTTTTTGGACCCAGGCATCATCCCTATTAAGCTAGTTAAAAATGTATCACCTGTTATTGTTGCTACCTACAATACTGTCTCATCAAGTGCTCATTACTTTAAACTATGTAAGATCCTACCCCATTTCAAAAATATTGTGGCAAGATATCGTCGGTTTAGTAGATCTAAATATAATAATGCATAATCAGCCTATAATGTTCCCACTGCTGGGTCGCAGGACTTCGAGAGGTAAAATAACCTCGCAGACCCAGTGCGGGTTGGTAGATGTCACATGTCTTTGATTTTTTTTAGTTTTAGAACATGCCGGTTTCTTCACGATGTTTTTCTTCACCGTTTTGAAAGCAGTGGTGATGAAATTATTTAAACAATTAAAGCGCCTGCCTGGGTTTGAATCCACGACCTAGAACTTTTAAATCGGAGCCGTTACTACTGAGCCACCACTGCTTCCTTCATATAATAATGATCATATCATAAATAATAAAAAATACGCAGCCGTATTTTTATATAAAATAATTAAAGACATAAATAATTTACAATCTTTATCTATGCTTCAAAAATTTACTCATATAACACATAAATTTATTCGAAAATTCAGCAGTCAGACGATATCTTAACGCTAAATAAGCCAAAATCCTGTGAAGAAGCGTAAAAGCCAGAAGGCCGGCTATCTGAATACTATAACTCTCATCTTCCATTCCCAAATCTCTTAATATTAATTTAGGATCTGAGTAGAGACAGAAGTCTTCTTTACATTCCATTAAATTCCTGTTTTGGTAGAGGGCTATTGAGAATCCTGTGACTCCGAAACGGAGAAAAGAGGCTGACATGAGTGCTCTCATAGTTCCTTCGATGTAGGCACCGAAACCCATGCCGTAGCAGGATAATGCAAGAAGAGGTGCAGCAGTTGCTGGAGCTACTATGGAGCCGTTCTGTAAATTAAATTTAATTAAATTAAAATCTTTATTTCGAGCCAAGACTCATAGAGGGTTAGTAACAATATCCTTAAAACTACGTTTTAGTAAACAACACAATACGGTGACAGATGTAACTGACAGCAGTGAATTATTTAAGGACAGTCCACTCTGTCAACTATCATTTTTAGAACCGTGTTGGGGCTGGCCATGACTCTTGCCACCATTGATGCAGTGCGCTTGCGCATTAGAGTATAAAACAATCTTCACGCGCTGCCGCAAACATCCCTGACGCACTGCAACACCAAGGCAACCCCATCAGTTTTCTGAACGCATTATTAATTGGACACGAAGGGCTCCATACGATGCTCGCGAATACTTATCGAATCCATATCGCGCAGATAACGTTCCGAGCCGAGGTGGGGCGAGCAGTATATAAATGAGTTGGACGGGCGATAAAGCTCAGTCTTCCAGCATCCCGGCGCGCGTCAAGCTGAGCGTGTACAAGATGTACATCCGCCCAGTCTTGACGTACGCCGCCCCCGCTTGGTTCGCCCTCACGAGTGAGTTGAGCCGAAAGCTGCTCCGCGCGCAACAGCATATTGCGCTGCGGACCATTGTTGACGCTCCTCACTTCGTGAGGAATGACGTCATCCAGCGGGATCTCGGAATCGAGAGCCTGGATGAGTTTGTGCGGCGACTCGCGAAGGCCATGTTCGCGCGTGCCGACGCTTCTGCCTGGCCCCATGTCAGGCAGATAGCGCCCTTGCACGCGCGGCCGCCTGACGCGAGACCCCTGCCCCGCGACCTGGTAGCGGACCCTTGACCCCATCGCACCGGATATGACGCCTCGAGTAAGCAGCACCCAGGTTACACGCAGCTTACTCGATATAATAAGACTCTACAGATGTACACATACATCTGTTGTGCGGCGTGTTCTAAGTTAATATAGGCATGCCGCGCAACTGCATACAGACAACCATATCTATACATGCATCTATACACAACACGTGCGGGCGCGACGCGGGCCGCGACGCACGTAATACACTGAGCGGTGTTACTCTACAACACTAGCCGCTCATACATACGAGACTGCCTGCCTCTCAATCCGCAAACGGCTCGATCTGTGAACGGGGCGAGAGGTAGACTACATATTAACATGTAGGTGTGTCGAGTCGGCATCCTCGTCGCTGGTCGTCTTCGCTGGGCCTCCCCCAGGTAACTGGGGGTCTCACCTGGCGGGGATTGACCGCCGGGATGTCGTGAAGAAAGCGGCGCTACAGGAGTTAGCGCCGTGGCGCGCCTACAATAATATTCAGAGCAACCAAACACACAGACGCATCTTGCTCGCAAGATGCGTCAATTTCTACGACGCCGTCCGAGGCGCACAAAATTGAGGGGCCCATATTAATGGGCCACTGTATGGCTCCCGCGGGCGAGGGGCGATGCCCCGACCCCGCTCGCCACGTCCCCTTGCGGGGACGTCGCGACGACTCAGTATAAAGCTCAGTCTGCGCTCGGTGCCTGGTGTGGCAACACGCCGTGTTCGAGTTCACGACAAGTTAATCGTCATCCTGAGGATGCCTCGTTGAGAGGTGAAACACGTGTCGATTTCTTGCAGGGTCTTTTCAAGACTCTTTAGAAATAGCTAAGCGGAAAAGGTTACTAAATATATCCACATCATCATTTCATTTTTGACCTAGGTATTTAAATTGTTCTACTCGCTCAAGAGGAACACCGTTTAGCCGTATGAGACGCACATCAAGATCGTACTTGTAAAGAAGAGCAGATTGCTGTTAAAACTATTGCCTTTCTAACAACAAGAGCAGGCACCTTATATACCACAAATCTAACCAATATTCAGACACCAATCTACATGGTCTTCACATGATCTGACTAAGATTATGTCTAGACTTTAAAAGAGACTGTGACCTCTGAGTTTGTTTCGGCCTTTCTTCTCAGAGTAGTCCGATAGAAAACGCCGACCTCATCTAGTTTAAAAATATGATTGACATGTAATAGTGTTTGTACAAACCTACTTACAGAAATAAAATTATTTATCATTTATAATTTGATGATATAGACTTTGTATACGTCAGATAATCTAAATAACATTTTTCTTAAAGAGATGTCAGCAGAACTGATGGGGTCCGCTAGGGTCGATGCCTGCTGGGGTTGCGAAGAAGTCCGAAAGGGATATCGTGACCCCAGCAATATGGCAATTGAAGGAACACGGGTGAGTTTAAGTCAGTAAGAGTGTGACACGCCCTCCCGCTCCACCCAGAGCGGGAGAAGTTATTTGATAATTTCCCACCCAAAAAAGGATCAAGTGAAAGTAAGTGCCTTGCCGCTTCATTCAGTTTAAGTGCCGGATGCCACGTGTAAATAAATTTGCATTTAAAAATTAAGGAATTAGTTAAATAGGTTAGTTTTTTTATGTAAAACATCTATAGCGACAGGTCAGACCGAATGTTGGCGTTGCGACGAGTCGCCACGCCAACATTCGCCACATTTATTTCCTGTCGTATTAAATATCCTTTTATGCATATTACCTGTACATAATAATTTCGATATTTCACATTTGCCAGGCGTTCCGCGACAGCTAATTTTTTTAAAGTGTATACTTCTTTAGATGCGTTGGGCATTTTTGAGATGGGATTAAACCATTAATTTCGAGACACTATTACGACACCAGCTTTTGACCATTAAAAAGACATCAACGCGTGATACATTATTTCCTGCACAATACAATTGTTCAAGTTTTCACTTTACTTGGCACTCCAGGAGTGCCACTGTTTTATTTTTTTACACATTAAGTAACAAAAACATTATTCTTCAGGCAGTGAGAGTAATGATCACTTCGAGTGAAGTCCTGTCTAACCTACAAGAAATTAGATTTTAAAAAAATATAAAGAAATACTTACAGTTACACTAAAAGCAGAGCCAACAGCTAAGCCAAGTCCTTCAGAACACATAGCTATTAAAAACCCGCTAACCGCGAACAACAGGAATCGATTCCATTCCAACATCTGTCCAGACATCAGGTATGCGATAACCATGAATAGCAATCCAAGAATGAACTGTAACAAATCAAAATAAGGGTTAAAAAGTTGCAACTCCAGGTACCTTATAAACTCGTATCGGCATGATTTAAACAAAGAGTAACTGTCATGGTAAAGAAATTAGCTGACAAAAGAGATGACTGCCTAGAATGCACCGAAAGTAATTCTTGAATGTTCTTTTTATGAACTACTGAGCCCTATAATAAACTCCCGCACTCCTAAATCGAGCCACCGTGCGTTTTTATGTTTAAAGACCTAAAACATCAAAATAATTATATGTCAGAGAAAAAGTTTATACGCAGTTTTGAAGCTGACATACTGGCCATCATTTGGTTTCAGCAATATTCCAAATTGAATTCACGAATTTGAAAAAGAGAATAAAATTGGAGTTTGGTCGCTCAAGAAGCAACAAACTATGATTACAGCATCTATAACTCAATACATTAAGAAAAAAAAAGATCTATCGAAATTGTTTTTCCTTTTTTTTAATACATTCTGACGTTCAAATTATGGATACTGCAACTGAAGTTGCCAGCAGTTCTTCAGTCTGGGCTTAGTCAGCGAAACGTAAATGCACAACTTCATGTAATTCGTTCTGCCGTTCAAAGAATTTACCATCGATACCTGGAGACTGGCGGCTTCGTGTGCCGTCCAGGAGGACCACAATACTCTACCATTGGACAAATTATCAAAAAGCTGTTGAGCCGCGATGATAAAAGGCTTACCATGCTAGGTATACTGGAGATAGTTAGAGCTGCGTAATAGGCTTTCAAACTATACCACCGGTTGAAATATTCTCTCCGAAGTACACGTACTTGGAACGGAACTGTAATGAGAAAAAACATTTGTAAATTATTACACAGGTAAGTGTCATTTGACGTTATACCCCAAGAAACCTCTATAAATATGGGGAACAAAATTATAGAAAAAAGGATGGGATAAGTGAGGTTTCGATTAGACAATTCCAATCCTGGACCCTCATAATTTTCTGTGATTTTTATTGAATTTTTTGATAGATTTTAACTACTGAACTGGGCACAGTCACAGTATAAAAGGACAATACAGAAACTACATAGTAAACGTTTGAAACGGCACACACCACGGAAACCGCGCTCATTGACGAGACCCCAAGCAATTGTCGCGGTGCTGTCAGTTGCGGGTGCCGTGTTGAGATGAGTGAATGCCGCGATCTTTTTAAAAATGGAGCGTTGGTCCATATTTTGACAAATATGCTTAGTTTCCATACAGTCCATATTTATACAGGGTGGCTGGGACATCAACGAGAAAACTGTTACCATGGATTCAGTACAAGATTTTGAAAACCTATGCGTTGAAATATTTTGTCGGTTATTTTAATAAAATCTGTTGTTCCATACATTTTGACCACGTAGGTACTGCACTTTTCTATGAAACAGCAGATAATAAAAAAAATAACCGACGAAAAATTTCAATGCATTCAGAATTATGAACTGAATCCATGGTAATAGTTTTCGCGTCGATGTCCCTGCCACCCTGTATTGTGGCACAGTCGACCGCATACTAGTGGTAACTCTTTGCTAGCTCTGGTGCTAGCCTTGACTAGTACCAGGTATTTTATTTACATGGAGCCTATCTGAGTTCCAATACCCAGTTAAGACTAGTTCTCAGACTTTCGGGCTTCTGTCTACCCGTAACGACTGTCAAAGATCTACAAATGACAACCGGGACCAACGGCTTAAAGTACTTTCTGAGACACGGTTCGGTCTCGATATGTAATGGATGGTCGGTCACCCATCTACGGACAGACCTCAGCAAGCGTAGCTTAACCATTGATCGACCCGTGTGGCTATTTACTATTTAGCCTCGAATATCTAAAAGACAATAATTCTGGGCTATTACCACAAATTAATATATATAGATTATTTACTCTGCATTTTTGGTATGAAGATGAAGCTACAAGTACGCGGTAGGCTCGTCTTGTCGGGTCAATTCATTGAGCGTAACGTAGTCAGAAGATATAAAATTACACGATAGAAAGAGAGGCAACTTCTAGGTGAATTACAACTGTAGGCAATTAGCGCTGTGCGACCTGAATTGCACTTTATTGTGTCGTAACAGGAGTCGCTTTTTATTAAAATTATTTTTGGAGTGAACCACCAGTTGTATTAATCTGTGGCTATACTTACATAACAGTACAGGTATCATAGTATATGTATACATGAAGAACACGAGACAGCTGAGACAGAATTTGAAGTTGACCACAGGAATGGCAGCATTATTGCCCACATTGAAGAATATGCTGCCCAGAAGCACAGCCGATAATAAATGGTGGATGAACTGGATCCAGATAGATACCTGAAATAGAATATTACTATTAAAGAGTCGTAGGTACGTGGGTAAGGCTACACTAATATTAAAATTTATCCAGATACTGGAATACTTTCTTTGTTTTTTTTTTTCCTCACTTAGAAGCTCTTGTCGATGGTAAGTGATGATCAGGCCCAAGGTCGAAGTGAGCTTCACCCGGAATCCTGAACCGCAAAGGAACACTGACTTTCCTCTAACTGCCGAAACACAACAATGCTGTGAACATTGCGACAGTAGTTATAAAATTCGCGACAAGTTAATCGTCATCCTGAGGATGCCTCGTTGAGAGGTGAAACAAATGTCCATTTCTTCCAGGGTCTTTTTAAGACTCTATAGAAATAGCTAAGCGGAACAGGTTACTAAATATATCCACATCATCATTTTATAATGGATTTCCGCAAGGTCACGCCTGAATCAATTAACTATCTTGACAGCAGTTATGGCGAAAGACTTAGATAAGATTAGGTAAGAGGCCCTAACATTAACCAAACCGTGCATAAAATTTGTCCCCACTGGGAATTCAACCCGGGACCTCTGGGTCTGAGACAGGTCTAAACACTAGACCACAGAGGCGATTAGTCGGTGTTTTTTGGGGAAGTTCTTTGCCCTTCTTTTTCTTCTCAGCTAAAATACTAGGAAGTGATAATGGCGGGCATTTTGGGGGATCATTTTGAGTCATTTTGACGTTCAACAAGTGCTAACTCTCCATCTATATTGAATAAAATGATTTTAGATTTGATTCACTGAGATTAAACCCCAGTAAAAATTTGCCCGATAAAACTAAAGCTCAAAGCTAAACCTAAAAAAAGTTGGATAAGTATTTTTTTGAATAAACATAATTTATCATGATTATTACTTGTCTTTTTTTAAAATCATGTATTTTAGTAATTAATTTAATAACTATTTTAATGATCAATCTACTAAAATATTTTGCTATTTAAATTATAATTTTTTGTTTGTCTAGTAAATTCAAATGATGTTATTGCATAAATCCAGAACTCACTGATTGGGAGAAGACACTGGCTCCCGTAACACAGGTGTTCTTACCTAGCGCAGGCCTCACTTTATTTGTACACATTTTTGATGCCAATAAAGAATTTAATTATTTCTTTTATAATATTATATTGTGGTGACCTACCGAGTTCCTCCTGTTCTGCATAAACATTCGACTGCTCAGAATAAGGAATTGCGACCAGAATGTTGTGGGGAACTCCCCTATAAACGATTGGTCTTTGGCAACGTGTTCTGTAAATATTCTCTGTACTGACTCGTCTGAATGTAGCACCGGTTTCCTGTAATTACGAAATGAAAGTTAGTTTTTGTATGATTTGGGGTTGAATTTTAATAACAAATATTATATCAATCTCTGTCAAAATCTATGGTTTGTATAAGTAGGTTCTTCGGCCAAAAAAATGTTTTCACTTCAATTACTTTACTCTGTTAGACAAATATTATTTTATTAGAAAAATCTGACAATGCAGGAAATGTAAATGAAAATATTTGTCAAAATTAATACAGCATGTAAGAAATAGCAGCACATAAATTATAAGGTAGCTACTAACCTTCCACCTCTAGCCGTCATTCTGTCCAGCCTTCTGCAAAGTTTTCCATTCTGGCATAGTTCTGACAACGGAGCAACTGTTTCCATATCAGTGACAAGAGTTTCCAGCACAAAGTCTGCAGGGTTATGGGTCTTGGGACATATATGGCCAGCTTCGACCAAATATGGCACTAGGAGTTGAGGCGCACCCTGGAAAGGTATTTTCATTAAATATGTTAGAAATGGATGGAACTTATACGTAGTTACTGGAAACATGAGAAAAAAATTGAGGTATAAAAAAAAATTACATCATGTTTGTTTTTAGTCCAAACACAGGCTTTCTATAAAAGCTTTTAAGCCTGAACCGGGAAATCCGGCAGCCCACACAAAGTCTCACGGCATGGTAATGCACAGATTTGGACTGCAGATTTTATCCCTCGCGTTTTGTTTTTTTTTTTATATAGAAAGAAAGAAAGAAAGAAAAAGTATTTATTGGGACTCGCACAGGACATTACAAATTAAACTAAAACACACTCATTAAAACATTATAAAAAATTAAAAAAACAAATTAAAAAAATAATAATAACAGTAAGTCCTGTACGAGGCCAAAAGGCTCCTATCTCAGTATATGTTGCGACATTAAAAAAAAAATGTAATGTTTATCTATAAGAAATAGATGGATATAATTTCAGTAATAACGAGAAGCGTTCCTAATCTATTATATGCTAATATTAAAGCTGAAGAATTTATTTTTTTGTTTGTTTTTAGGGTTCCGTACCTCTAAAGGAAAAAAAACGGAACCCTTATAGGATCACTCGTGTGTCTGTTTGTCTGTCTGTCCATCTGTCACAGCCAATTTGCTCCGATCTAATGGACAGATTAAGTTGAAATTTGGTACACATATGTATTTCTGTGACCCAAACACGAACATTTAACGTAAATAAATGAATTTTGAATATAGGGGTCACTTTTGGGGGGCAAACAAGAAAATTAATACAAAAAGTTTTGCTAACAGTATCGTGTGACATATCAAATGAAAGGGCTTGTTGCGATCTTAAACATATTTTTTTTATAATTTTAAAATAAACACTTTTAAAAATATTTAAGAAATTCGATGAAATTAATTGACCATTCCCCTTCTTATCTCCGAAACTACTGGACCTAAAATTTTGAAAAAAATACATAGTATGGATCTTTACTCATAGATTACAGGAAATATATGGTCTTAAAATAACTTAGTAAATCTCTCAATATTGTGCGTACAAACTTACATTTGCAGTTGGAATGTATGGGAGAACATGTATTTCAACTACAATATTAAGTTTGTATTTGGGATAAATTCATCCCAACTACGGAATCCTTCATTCTACGTAGTATAACACGCACCTCGCCGTTTATTTTTTTGAATGCGCTAATCTCTGGAAGTACCAGTTGGATCTGAAAAATTATTTTTACTTTTGATAGTCTCTTAAGAAAGGTTACAAGCTTAGACTCTTAGGAAACGAGCAAAAAGAAAAAGGAATTAGCGCAGGCGGGCGATGCCATACGACGAGGTGGGACGGGGGAACAACAAATTTTACACGGACGAAGTCTCAGGCAGAAGCTAGTCTTAAATATATTTTTAATAGTTTTTGAAATGAAAACTTATTTAGGCTCGTTGGGCATTTTTGATATAGGAAAAAACAATTGGACTCGCGACACCGTTACCGACACCTCATTTTTGTAAACGCAATTGTGCTCTTTATTTATATTAAGTTACGGATTAAGGTTCTATGCAAGTATTTTTACTTTAAAGATTTTGGAAGTATTTTTTTTTTTGTAAGACACGTACAATTATAAGATAATTTAAAGTAATGCCTCGATCCGATTTTAGACTAATATTTTCTTTTATTTTAAAAAACCTTTTCCTTGCAGTCGAAAAATAATAGGCTTTATTAATGAGAATTATACATTATTTACTTGCATTTGTTGGTGTTTGCACTCTATTAAATATCCTATCCTATACTCAATTCTTTATTGCATTCCATATGTATTACTTTTATGGTTCAACAAAGTACAAGATCAATATGGACCCTGTCGGGCACAGTAAAATTAGGAGAGAGGAAGAGGGCTAAGTAGCAATTTAATATAAATTATTAGATGTGTTTAATTGGGTGTATAATTATGTATATATTGTATATTATTAGGTTTATGTATATAGGTATAGTATAGTAGTTATTTTAACGTTAATATTAAATGAGCAATATTTGTATATTCGTAATCATGTTCTCGAAAACGGCTCTAACGATTTCGATGAAAGTTGCAATATCCCGGGTTTATGGGGGCAAAAATCGATCTAGCTAGGTCTCATATCTGGTAAAATTTGTTTTCTATATTTCCACCCGAGCAGAGATCGGTCGCTCAGGTACTTAATATTTTATAAGTGTTTTAACTTTTTTTCTCGAAATACTTACATATTCTACATAGATCTTAATTTTTATCTGCGTTAGAATGAGGTTTTGAGGTATCTGTGATAGTTAAAAGTTATCGTAAAATGTTAATAATAGTTTTTAGTCATAGAACAACATTATATTTAGTTTTAACCGCCTCTGTGGTCTAGTGGTTAGACCACCTGCCTCAGACCCAGAGGCCTCGGGGTCCGATTCCCAGTGAGGGTCAACCAGGTAGTATGAATTAATATAATAAACAGAACAGCGATAACCAATCAGTCATCGTGACCTTTCGTAGAGATTGTTACCCTTTTGACCGGTCGTTAGGCCCCATGTTTAGAAGAGTACGAACCCTTGAGACATAGTTTGTGAAAAGGGTCTATAATCTTCTACCTGAAGGTACCTTAAGGGCTAGCGCGAATTAAGTAAGCGACAACGGAAGTATTTAAAAATAACTTTATTCCGACAGAGTTACAGCGAAACAGTAATTAATTAAATCTAACAAAATATTGATCTTATATACTAACTTAATTGCTAACGTAGTACATGCACAGCGTGATCAGATTGACGCATGTTCTAGATAATTATAAATGCTGATCGCGCAGTGGGGAAATTGGGAAATAATAATCTAGTAAATACTTATTGTCTGACAAAGCTAATATTGGTAGGTTGGGGTTCCTTAACTCCTCCCTCCCTAAGAGAGAAATTATCCGAAGGTGTCGCAGACGGTTTCGGAGAATTTCGACAAAAGTTTATGAACTGAAATTTATACATTATAAAGATAGCTATTGCTATTACAATAACCACATACTCTAAGATGGTCCATATACTAATTTCTATTGTCACTGTTTGTGTCGTATCGTCTATTTCACTAAATTTTGCACTTTGTAACACTTCTTTCACATCACTGAAGTCCACATTTCTTAAATCCACTTTCTTTGATCTTCTCTGAATGTCCTGTTGTAGGTCTGGCATCTGGATCAATGGCAGCTGGAGACTGGAAACTGTAGTGTTTGTGGTGGCGGCAACGATGACTTCGCCTATTTGTGTCTCGCATTGTTGGCCAGGTGTCACGATGTAGGTCCCAAGAATAGTGTACTTCAGGATTTCTGTATTGCAATTCTCGGTGATGATGAGATTTTCCTCTGAGTAAACCAACCATTGGTTGTCGGTTATTTTCTGTATCTTAGTTTTTTCTATTTCAATATGGTTCTGTATGCAGTTTTTGTAGTTGTTCTTCATCAGCATTATTTGTTCAATGCAGGTCTCGGTTGGAAACTGGGCTAAATTAGTTTCAGCGCAAAGAAATTTTCCATTTTCAATCTCAGTACATGGGCTTACCACGGGCATGTATTTCAATCTATTCACCATCAGGTAAGGATATTTGGGTATTATTGTAAAGGTATTTGGAGAATGGAATATAGGGATGGGTATAACCTTGTAATAATTATATGTTTCGTTATTTATTAGGGGAACTTCTAAAACAAAAACTAACTTGTTGTTATTTATATATGATTTAAGTATGATATTACGTTCTAATTTTATTAAATTATGTTTGCTTACTGGGTATATTGTTCTAGCATGTTTAGCAATGACTTCTAACGTATTATATAATTCTGTACTATTTATAATGGATTGATGCAATGTATTCAGTTTGCTAAAGGCTATTGCCGTTTCAATCTCTTGTATGTTTTCGTAACAGGTCCGAAAGTTATTTAAAATTTGATACATAGTATTTAATATTTGGAAAAGTTTGTTAAACCTGAACTCATGTTCAACTAATTTTTCCATTTCATTGGTATGTAAACCCAAGTTTTTAATATTTGAATTTATTATTTCAGAGTCATTTACTAATTTATCAAAAGCTTTTTGCATTGATGATACTTTACGTTCGACCACATGCTCTTTGTTCTGTATCATTTGGATTTCTCTATCATATTTAATTGCATCGTCTTCATCTAAATTTCCTGTGATAGCTTTTACAAGTGAGCCTAATGGATTAAACAGAGCTCTTTTATTTCTATAATGGAAAGGTAAGATTTGAAAGAATCTATCCTTAGTTAGTTTAATAAGATATTCTATTTGGCTTTCTATTCCTATAGTTTCGTTACTAAGACTATTTTCCTTAATTTTAATTTTCAAGTTAATAAAATCCCGAATATTATTATCTATTTGTAAGTGTAATGATTCTAAATCTCCACTTTTGTATATTGTCCAATAACTATTCCTCTTCACTGCTACTCCCCGCTTTATCGCTGCTATCCCCGGATTCTGACCGAGGTTTTGGAGGTCCAGCGTGAGTGTTGGCACCACTAGTACCAGAAGTACCAGGCACGATCTGTGGAGGACGTTTTACATTTTTTAAGGCTACTCTAGTTTTCCTTTTCTTTACTTCTACTGGGACTATATTTCTTTCAACTTCACCTATTACTTTCGCTTTTTCATATCGAGGTTTTTCTTTAGCTTTTCTAGTCCTAGTGTCTTTCATGTAAATATTATCGTCTGGTTCGAGTACCGGTGTCGTTTCGCCACCTTTTTTATTAATTATTTTAATTTTATCTGATTCTAATTTTTCTGTTATGAATTCATAGAGTATTTTAAGGCGTTTTCTATGATCTAACAATAATTTCTGAGTTAAGTTCTTCTCTCTATCCAAGTTAAATACATTATCGGAATAAGTGTGGCCAAATACTAGTTCAAAAGGCGTAAAATCTGTTGTTGAATGTATGGTGTTGTTATAAGCCATGATGGCATAAGTCATAACTGATGCTGCATCTAAATCGCTTTTATCGTATTTTGCTATACGATAAATCTCAATAATGGTAGAATGAAACCTTTCTACTATTGCCATTGAACTGGGATTATTTGGCGTCCCAATATGAAGTTCAATTTTGTAAAAGCTTAACATTTCTTTAATCAAAGTATTGTTGAATTCTGTACCGGAATCGCAACTAATTTTCCTAGGCAGACCATACATGCTGAAATATTTAATCAATGCCCTAACTATCTCTGGTGTACTCCTATTCGGTATCTCTATGGCTTGTGCTATCTTACTAAATGCATCCACTATAGTTAAATAATATTTCCCTTCAATATATAATAAATCCATAAAAGCTTCCTGAAAAGGGGCATCCTGGGTTTGTGTTAACTGAATGTGGGGTTTAATCGGCTTTCTATCATATTTCATGCGTTTACATGTTTCGCAAGCATTTATGATTGCCGTGACTGTCTCTTTCATGTTTGCCCACCAATAATGTCTTTTAAGTTTGGTTAAAGTTTCTTTAATACCTCTATGGCATGTTTTCCCGTCGTGGTATTTTAAAATAACTTCTTTTTGATCTTCTTCAGATCCTGTCAAATTTATAACTCTTTCTGTACACTCGGTTAACTTAACTGAATCCTTTTTAAATAACTTAATTACCATGTTTGAAAAAGTTTTTCTAAAAGATGTGTGTTCGAAGTATATAAAGTACTTATGTTTTGGATCAATATACTCTTTCAAAAAGTCTTTAACTAATATATCGTTATTTGTCGGTAAGTGAACTTCGAGAATTTTTTGTTTATTATTTGAAATATCTTTTACGTCTAATTTATTTTTAAACCATGAATGAATTAAAATCTGTTTTGGTTTAGTATCGACAGCTTCGTTTAAACTAGGAATGCCTTCGTGTTCTCTATTTGAAACTGAGTTGGCAGTGACCCCATCATCAGAATCCGAAAGTTCTATCGTTTCTATTGGAGTTTCGAGGTCTTGCAATTCGTTTTCTATAATTTTTTGTATACGTTCCTGCCTATCTCCTATATTTACGAATATTGAATCTAAATCGTCGTCAATTGCATTAATCTTAATCCTAGATAAAGCATCTGCATTCGTGTTTTGAGGGCCTTTCTTATATTTTATTTCGAAATCGTATTCTTCTAACCTTAACCGCCATCGCGTGAGTTTACTATTGGGCTCTTTCAATGAATACAGCCAAGCTAATGGTCTATGGTCTGTAAATATGGTAAACTTATTACCATACAAATACGGTCGAAAGTGCTTAACTGCCCATATTATGGCTAAAAGTTCCTTCTCGATAGTGCTATATTTTACTTCTGTGTCGCTCAAGGTTCTACTAGCATAGGCTACAGGCTTATCTGAGCCTATCGTTCCTTGTGACAATACAGCCCCGATCGCAAAATTGGATGCATCCGTGGTTAAAATAAAAGTTTTACTAAAGTCAGGAAATTGTAACAAAGGTGCATTTGTTAAAAGCTTTTTACATGTCTCAAAACATTCTTTATATTCCCCATTAATTACAATTTTGCGACCTTTCTTTAAACAAGCTGTTAATGGTCTAGTTATTTTGGCAAAATCTTTGATAAATTTCCTATAATAACCGATTAGTCCTAAAAAGCTTTTAATCTGTGTAACCGTTTCCGGTATAGGATACCTAAGAATAGCGTCTATTTTATCATTATTTGGTTTCAAACCTTCACTTGTAATAGTATGCCCTAGGTAGAGTACTTCCTTTCTAAGAAAATGAGACTTATCTAATTGAACTTTTAAATTTGTTTGACGGAAGCGGTCAAAAACTGCTCTAAGTTTTTCTACATGTTCAGGCAAGCTTTTAGAAAAAATAATGACGTCATCGAGATATATTAAGCAATGTAAGCCTTGAAGGCCTCGTAAGACGTTATCCATCGCTCGCTGAAAAGTTGCGGGTGCGGTCTTTAACCCAAACGGCATTCTGTTAAATTCATAATGACCTGAAGGTGTGCTAAACGCAGTTTTAGCTCTATCTTTCTCCTGAACCTCTAATTGATGGTACCCGCTAGCTAAGTCGAGAGTTGTAAAGTATGTACTATTACCTAGCATGTCAAATAAATCGTTAATGTTGGGCAAAGGGTATTTATCATCAATTGTGATTTCATTGAGCCGTCTATAGTCAACTACCATCCTCCATTTTTGTTGGCCTGACGCGTCTAATTTTTTCGGCACTAAATGTACGGGAGCACTCCAGGGGGAATGAGATTCCTGGATAATGTTATCCCTTAACATTTTCTCGACTTGACTACTGATCTCTTTTGTTTGAATAGGTGGCAATCTATGTGC
The DNA here is from genome assembly GCA_916610215.1 of Omphaloscelis lunosa. Classification (NCBI taxonomy): domain Eukaryota; kingdom Metazoa; phylum Arthropoda; class Insecta; order Lepidoptera; family Noctuidae; genus Omphaloscelis; species Omphaloscelis lunosa. Next base: position 5,417,824 of record OU744247.1, read on the forward strand.
CTTAATGTTTATTGGGTCTTCATTTTTTGTTCTTATTCTATGTTTAACCTGATTTGTGAAGGTTAACGGAATATTTTCACAATAAAATATATCTTTGTATTCTTTACAAAGTCCCTCAATAACCGTTCGTTCTTCTGAATTCATATGATCTAACTGTAATTTGTCTAAATTCTTTGTTAGCAAGCTGTCCACTTCTATATTATTATCTATGAAATTAACACTAACAGATGGGTCCTGTATGTATGGTTCCACTTGAAAAGGTCCCGTAACTACTAATTTTCTATTTTCATGGCTATAATTCTGAATAACAGTTGTTGCATAGCCTTCAATACACGTAACTAATGCGGCGGGCATTCGAATCCCTTCCGTAAATTGCTTAAAATCTAACACAGCTTCCCCGTTCAGTAAGTTGACTGGGAGTCTTACTCTAAGTTCACTACGAGATGGTAGATTATATATCTCTCTCATAGGCGGTGAATATATGATAGGAATATCAGTATTTTTTAAATGTAATATCTGATTTTCCATATTAATCTTTGCCTGTAATTGCTTCAGCAAATTGCTACCTATTAACCCATCATACCTATCGTCGACACTATAGACATAAAACTTATGGAACTCTTGACTTCCAAAGGTAACCGGTAATGGAATAATAGCCGTTTCACCATGAACACTCGATGCGTGAGTGCTAACAACTTCGAAGGGTTCATACTGTAAATAATTTTTAAAATATTTATTCGCTATATACGGGCTTATAAACGATCTAACACTCCCCGTATCTATCATAAAAACTGCCTTTAATTCTGGTATAACTATATGTGGTAAATTTAAGCGTTTATTACAATTTATTTTTATTCGTTCTCTAGGGTAGAGGCCGTTATGCAAAAATTTCCCGCCCCGGGTTCTTCAGGAGAAAATTCTTGGCACTCATTGTACGAATAACTTGAACTCTGTTCATTATTATTAGAATTATTTATGTAATTAACACGTCGCGAACTTGCAGTACGCATGGTGACATCAGTATTCGCACCCGACGTAGATGCTTGCGCTGCAAAAGACGGCGTGCTCGGTGCATGTGCCGCGAACTGTTGGTTCGGTTGTGCAATCGGAACAAATGACCTACTTGACTGCGGTGACGCATTATTGTTGTTTGTACGATTAAAATTGTCTTGATTTCTTTGAATATTATTATGTTGTTTATAATGTCTGGGCTGATGCGAATTGTTCGGTGTAGATGTGCTGTTTGTAGCACTATTCGGTACATGTGTACTTGATATGCTATGTGAATCTTTCTTTTGATTATTAGATTCAATTGCATTTTGGTTATTAGGCAAATTGGGTCTGTTATTTCTGCTAAAATTACGTCTGTCGTTTGTTTTCGACTCATAGACTGCCTGGAAGTTTTGTTCTTCTAAAACTATTTTTAATGCATCCTCTAACGTTGTGACGTCGCGCAAACGAACTAATCTAACTAAAAATGGCGGTAAATTAAACAAGAAAGCATTCATTGCTCTGTTACTATAAATGATTTGCTTTGCCTTACGTAGAGATTCATCAATGATAGTTTCTGATATTTTAGCAAATAAAACACTTCTCATCCGCTGTATTCTATGGCAAAAATCTAAATAACTTTCACCCTTATTTATTCTACACGATTCTAACTCCATTGCTAAACAATCCTCTGTGCGTGGATCACCGAAGTGTTGGTTTAACAACTTCTTCAGCTCGTCCCACGTACCTATAGCTTCTCTTTCGCCTACCAAACTGGCTGCTTCGCCTGATAACCTACTTGTTACTACATGAAATAAATATTCATTTTGGGCTGCGGTTCCTAAGAACGTAGACAAAATGTATTCACATTTTTTTATAAATAAAGGCAACATTCTAGTGTCGCCGCTGAATATTGGTATGATGTTAACCAATTCCTGTGGGACACGGGTTACGTTTTCCATTGTGAAAAGTTATGAAAGAAACAAACGCGGAGAAAAAAAAATCACACTAATGTGCTACTAAACTATCACTACTCTAAAATATTAGTACAATTAAAATCTATGCAAATATTATCACGGCGTTGTCCAATCCCTAATAATACACAAACACATAGACTATTACAAGGTTGGGATATAGATGGAAGAGCTGAGAGGAAGGTGAAAAAGATTTACTCACAATTCCGCAGCTAGCTCCATGCTCCCTGAATTACTGCTGTGGCTGGTCCTCTTCCGTAACTCGAAGTGGCTTCTTAATGAATTTATTTGTTCGGCGATCTCTGCTAAACCGTAGACACGGACGTCGGCTACTCCACGTAGAATTGTATACACGGCAAACTGACTACAGAGATCCTACCGGCTGCGCCAATTAAGTAAGCGACAACGGAAGTATTTAAAAATAACTTTATTCCGACAGAGTTACAGCGAAACAGTAATTAATTAAATCTAACAAAATATTGATCTTATATACTAACTTAATTGCTAACGTAGTACATGCACAGCGTGATCAGATTGACGCATGTTCTAGATAATTATAAATGCTGATCGCGCAGTGGGGAAATTGGGAAATAATAATCTAGTAAATACTTATTGTCTGACAAAGCTAATATTGGTAGGTTGGGGTTCCTTAACTCGCGCATTGTAGTGCGGTGGAACGCGGTGCGATATTTCTGCCGTACGGTATAACAAACGCAGTTACGGGTTCGTGAATATGGCGGTGACCAAAACGCATGTTATTTAAAAAAATAAAAAGAGTACCCAAGCAATTTTGAGTGCATTCCTTGACATCCTTAAAGCTTATTAAGGTCTAATATTTCGTAAGATATAATGATTTACGGGCATATCCAAAAACCAATTTTTATATTACAGCTTGGTCGGTGTCTCGATACGTTTTTTTCACTGCAGTGCTCGGTACTTCATGTCTATGCGATACAAAATACGTGGGGCCTGGTGGACTCACTGTAAATTTGCAGCGGGACGCCCACTGTGAATAAATAACCGCATGCGTTTTTTTTCATTCCCATGCGCGCTAAGGCTAAGTACTAATATATCTCAGTATTATTAAGTTTGTTTAACAATGTAAGTTTTTATGTCAGAATCAAACTTAAGTCGTGAACATTATGGCAGGTACTTAAATACTCGTATAAGCCACTAAATACTTTAAGCTGCAGATTTTAACCCTTCAATGTCGATATAAGTTTTGAAGTAAATGTCTTACTTAAACGTTAGTCGGTGACTTCATTTACCGACTGTACCTAGGTGTTTGGTAGACTTTTGAATTAGTTATCTACTTGATTTTTAAGGTTCAGTACCTCAGAAAAAACGGAACCCTTAAAGGATTACTCGTGTTTCTGTCTGTCTGTCCGTCCGTAAGTTGAAATTAGGTACGCATATACACGAACGTGTAACGTAAATAAATAATTTTTTTATATAGGGGTCACTTTTGGGGGCAAACAAGAAAATTTAAAAAAAAGTTTTGCTCACTGTATCGTGTGACATATCAAATGAAAATGCTTGTTGCGAGGATTTTAACCATATTTTTATATAAGTAATTTTAAAATAAACACTTTTTAAGATATTTAAGAAATTCGATAAAAATTGTCCATTCATCCCCTTTTAATTTTGAAAAAAAAAATTATATAGTATGGCTCTTTACTCGTAGATTATAAGAAAACTTATAAAAAGTCTATAACTTGCTAAATCTCTCAATATTGTGCGTGCAAACTTACATTTGCAGTTGGAATGTATTTCAACCAATGTTAAGTTTGTGTTTGGGATAAATTCATCCCAACTACGGAACCCTTTATTGTGCATAGTCCGATACGCATTTGGCTGGTGTTTATTTGATACACATTAGTTACAAATTGGATACGCGGATTTTATTTATCATTACACCAATATTATTATTTTCCACACGGATCGATTTAAAAGTGTGTTTAAACCATATAAAATATAATATCACAAGATTTTATACTTGGAGAGTGTTATGTGCAGAATGGTGCAATTTGTTTATTTTTTCAGTTAAACCATAAAAGGCTTTAAAAGATTGATTCTAGTTGCAAGGTGTAATAAATCTGAAGACAAAAATAAAGATACTAAACTATTCATATACCAAAAATATGAATCATTTATCTCAAATTATGTGACAAAATCACAAAATCTAATAGAGTTTAATGTAATCGCCGTAAAAGCGTTTTATATCTGAGCCATTACTCACGCGAGGGGTTAAGTGAAACACTCCGAAGTTATGACAGACTATTATCGAGACATCATTTTAGGGTTAAACACGTATCTTCGCTACAAAGTTTATATCATCGCCGCCCTTACCAAAAACTTATTATGTTACCTAAGTAAATATATTTTAGTCGTAAGATTTGCATGAGATCTTGACCTTTTGGTGGTATTGGCAGTTTATTTATCCAATCTAAGCCCTGTATACAGCGGTTGGGAGGTTGGTACACTAGACATACGGCTATTTGAATTTGGTAACTGTTCAAAACTTTCTTCTACGTATCTTTCTAACGGTATAGAACATGACGAAAAGAAAGAGCACAAATCAGAAAAGAACCAGTTGAGGGAAAATATGCATCACATCCACGCAAAACGGACAGCGCTCATCATAATGCTGCGACCCTATACGAGATAGACCCCCAGGGCTGGTTTTCAGCGACAACCGGCGGCGGCGTCGACGTTATGACATCGACCGGTGCAGCATACAATGAGATATAAATAAGTTATAATAATAAAATTAATATACAATAATTAATTCTACATCTATATATATAAAAATTAATCCCTATTTCCCTTGGTCACGGCATCACGCTAAAACGGCTGAACGGATTTGGATGAAATTTGGGATATGGATAGACCTTGACCCGGGGAAGGACATAGGATACTTTTTATCCCGATATTCTCACGGGATCGAGACTTATGCGGGTGAAACCGCGGGGCGCAGCTAGTGTTTATATAAAACATAATATTTAAAATGGTAACATTCCGATAAGTCGGCATCGACTCGTGCGCCGCCGGCTGAGTAATCTGTGTGCGCAGCTGATATAGAAAGAGGATTTAAAAAAACCGGCTAAATGCGTGTCGCACTACGCACAACGAAGGGTGCCGTAGTTGGACTGAATTTATCCCAAATACAAACTTAATATTGTAGTTGAAAAACATGTTCTCCGATACATTCGAACTGCAAATATAAGTATGTACGCACAATATTGATACATTTACCATGTTATTTTAAGACCATAGACTTCTTATATTCCCTGTAATCTATGAGTGAAGAACCATTCTCTGTAATTTTTTCAAAATTTTAGGCTCAGTAGTTTCGGAGATAAGTGGGAGAATGGTAAATTTTCATGTATTTTCTTAAATATCTTTAAATGTATTTATTTTAAAATTATAAAAAAAAAATATTTGAGATCGTCATAGTAAGCCCTTTTATTTTATATATCATACGATACAGTTTGAGAAACTTTTTTTTTTTAATTTTCATATTTGCCCACCAAAATTGACCGTCATATTCAAAATTCATTTATTTACGTTACACGCCCGTGTTTGGATCACAAAATACATATGTGTATCAAATTTCAACTTAATCGGTCCATTAGATTCGGAACAAATTAGCTGTGACAGACGGACAGACAGACACACGAGTGATCCTATAAGGGTTCCGTTTTTTTTTTTCCTTCTGAGGTACGGAACCCTAAATAACAATAAGGACAAGGAAATATTCATGAATTGATTTTAACGCTTAACCCTGCGTCCTATTTAAAAGCGATCGTCATACCTACACGATAGTTGGAACCTTTTTTTTCAGTGAACTTGAACCCGTGGTCGCACTAACAGAGAGCGCTTTCCGGTTTTCCGAACAAAAAGTGACATATACACGTGACCGATCGCGTTAGGGTTGCAAAATTACGTAATTTTACGGAAAACGCCGCTAAAATTTTTCATTTTTCGGTCATTTATATAAATTATGGTAAAATTACCGGAGACTTATGAAGTTTTAATTTTTAATTTGTGCTGTCCTCTGTTCTGCCTCTGCACATAGGTGATATTATTATAATCCATGACATGGTGTGATTCATATCTTGAATTGTTAATTTGAGAATTAAGTTTTAGGGATTTTTAGTACGCATGAGTCGCACGAGCTCAGTTTTCTGTTTTTTTTTTTAAGTTTCAATACTGCTTATATCTCTGGCGAATTTCATTTAAATCCATTTATCCGTTAATAGTGAAGTAGTCACAAACACAATTCGTAGCATACACATGATACACACAAACATATTCACTTCCATATTTGTAGTGCTTTAGTGGGTATGACTATATGAGTACGTGTAACACGTTTTTTACCGTAATTAATAATGATTTTACCGTTTACATCTCTAATCGCGCATCCGCGCGACGTCTGTTTTTAAATAGGACACGGCCTTAGAGTAAACCTATTTTTGACAAAAAGGTACTAATTGAAAACAAGTAAAGCTCTAATGTAGCTCATATTTACAGACTAGCTAATTTAATAACTTATCAAGTCTGTACTTATGCATTCTTGTCTTGCTCGACGTGTTTCATGTCAAGGGCTACCTATGTGCCAAATTTCATCCAAATCCGTTCAGCCGTTTTAACGTGTAAGCGTAACAAATAAACAAACTCACTTTTGCATTTATAATATTATAGGATTAGAATTATAATAAGTTAAGATTTAGATTAAGACAAAGTTCGATATAATAACGCGCTGAGGGCGCTGCTGCGGTTGCCTCGCTTCTGCAGCGCATCGGGAATGTTCGTGAGGGTCCGCATTGACTGTTTTTATGCCAGCATGCGCAAGAGGGCGACCTCGATGGCGAGTAGAGTGCGGGGCAGTGGCAACAGTCTTCTTACCGTTGTTGCCAACAGGTTGGATGGGCCTTTCATGCAGCACTGGCAGGCCTTACATGCACCCGTCTATCGGGCTTGTTGCAGGTAAAAATGTAAAATGATATGATTTCTTGTAATTTGTTTATTTTTATATTTCTAAGTATTTTGTTTAAACGAATATTATATCTACATTCTTATAAAATTTCACTCCTTGTCAATTTTATAGGTATTTGGCACTTTATTTTAATTTTTTCAATCTGACATGTTTATAATATTTTGACAATTTTTTTTAATGAATATTTTCAAAATTATTGTATTTTGGATTTTTATCTGTGAGTTTTATAATTTAAATCTAACTATGGACTAGATTATGTCTGAAATAAATAAATAAATAAATTAAAGGCTTATTTATAACGTCTGGATCAGTTACCTACCAGTTCCATTACTCCGAAAAAAAAAAAACAATTTATAATGAGCCAGATGTTCCAATATGAAGATTATGGTGTCCCCTTATTTCGCAGACAGAAAGTTCATAGATTCGAAGAAAATGTTTGGTCTTTGTATTAATATTTCGAATATTATTGTTTGTTTGTTGAAACATATTTCACAGAAACACAATTCAATTAATTTTATAATCACTTTTTTTTAATTTTAACAAACTTATGAAACAGTAGAATCATTTTTTAACGAATTTTGTTTATTCGGTGTATTTTTCCATTGTAAAATATAAACTATTATAGAATATTATGTCAAAGGTATGATTTGATACATTTAGAAACTGTCTCTCGGTGATTTTTTTTTCTTGGTAATAAGTTTTATAATAAAGAAAAGAAAAAAATGAAAAAAAAATGAAATAGATATATATTGGTATTAGTTCGTTGGTGGCTGGTTGGTGGTTTGGTTTATTGGTTTCGTTGTTATATTGGTTTTGGTATTATTTTTTTGGTTATTGATATTGTTGGGTTGGTATTGTTGGATATTGTTGGATTGTTGGTTGGGTTGTTGGATAAAGAATATTGGATTTGTTATTCTATGAAATTGATATCGAAACAAAATTTATTTGAAACAAAAATCAATTATTTATATTTATTCAAAGTAAGTATTCTTCGTTTTAATTATTATTCTATGAAATGATAATATGAGAAAAAAATAATATGTGAAACGAAATTCTATGAAAATGAAAACTATAAAACAACGTACAACCGAAAATTGTACGTTACCATCTAAAATCCTGTCATCCAGTTCAACGCAAGAACTGTTTACAGCAATTTAGGACATCCACCGTTTGACTCAAAAACCTTTGTACAAACCCCGAACGATGTCAATTACAGCTTTGATCCTCGTCATTAACTTTACAGTCGAGACAGTTTGTCAAACGATTTACGACGAAATGGAATACCGTGTAGTGAAAAGGCACGTCAAGTGTTTAAATATTAGGTATTTGATTTGAAATGATTTGAATTGGTCAATAATTCAAAAGGGATGATGAATGGGTAAAAAAAAAACTGTTTAGTCCATCGGCCAGATAATAAAAATATTAGACACGTATTTTTTGTTATAACATGTTAATAAAAAAATATTTAGTTAAAACGCATTAAAGTTAGGGAGCGGGGGGGGGGTCCTACGTCACAATTCAGTATAAAATCTAGATTTTTTTCATTTAAGCTCAATGTATCGCCGTTATCTTTTGATTACGTAAAAAAGAAAAAATACATGTCCAATATTTTTTAATAATCTACCTGACAGACAAACAAAAATTATTTTTTCTTCATCACCATTCAACATGCCTTTTAAAATATTTTATCTAGTACCTACTTAAAGTAATGCGTAAAAATTGGGTTTTTCAAATCCAGGAACTCTGCACCCTAATTGCGTAACACTTTCTTTAACAATCCGAAGAGACAGAGAGGACCGTCCGTATGTAATTCCCTGCTGTCAGTTCCATGTGTCATGGTGTTGTTTACTAAGTTTTCAGGACAATGTTACTAACCCTATACGAGTCTTTGCTCGAATTTAGATATTATCATTTTTAGATTTAGATATTGAATTAATATTGCCTGTCTCGTTGGTCTAGTTGTCGCAAGCGCTCCTGCTGAGCGCGAAACGGAATCGAATTCAGGACCTCATGTCCTGAATTCGATTCCATTTTGTGTTATTTGATTTTTCTATTTGGAATTCTCAGTATCAGCCTTTTTTTTTTTAGTTAATTATCAAATAACTTCTCCCACTCTGGGCGGAGTGGGAGGGCGTGACAGTCTCTTACTGACTAAAACCCACCCGTGTTCCTTCAGTTACCTGTATTGCCGGGGGCCACGGTATACCTTTCGGACTTTCCCGCGACCTCGGCAGGCATCGGCCCTAGCGGACCCCGTCAGTTCTGCTGACATCTCATTGAGGTGCGCGTGGAACACAACGCGCCGTCGACCCGGGCCTAGTCCTTATCGGACGGCGAGCTACCCATTGCTCACCGTCGTCAAGCCCGCGTCTACGCTGACCGGGAATTGGCCTGCGACTCCCGACTCAGTAGCAGTCAGGATTCTGGATTTGTACCCGGTGAATGGCAAAAGACGCGCCCCCTTTTATATGGGAGAAATTTGAGTGTACTATATACCTCTGTCTAACCCTTCAGAGAAAAGGGCGTAATGTTATGTTAAATAATATTAACCTACATTCTGCACGTATTTTATAAAGTGAATAAATCCAATATTCAAACAGTAGGCCTACCTAAATAATATAAAAAATAACTGCACACGTACGTATTTATCAATAACTTTGAAAAAGAAGCCGGTATCTCATAAACTGCTTATAAACTTCACGAGAAAAATATAACAAGACGTGTTTACCAAAGTTTTACCTCTTAAATATCGGTCGTGAATAGATATATCAGTTCTTCAAGAAAGATCCTTTGAAACTTTTTAAACTTTTATGTAGTAATATTCATATTTTATTTCGTTATCGATAGTGAAAGTATGTCAATAGTTTTAGTTAGTTTCGTCTTTGTTTGATACTGAGTGTTTTGCAAAAGTGTATCAAGGGAGGCTTTTCTTAATAGGAAATAGGCTAGGGATGATGACAAAAAATTTTTGAGGTGAAAACTTCTTTAGGCACGCTGGGCATATTTGAAATGGGACTAAACCATTGATTTCGCGACACCGTGATGACACCACCTTTTTACCATTAAAAAGACATCAACGCGTTGATTACCGTGGTGCCAATTTTTTTAAAGTTTTCACTTCTGTCGGCACTCCCAGAGTGGTACTGTTTTTTTTTGTCCATTATTGATACATTGAGGTAAAATATGCCATGACATCACGAGTATGTAGATTTTATACTTACTTGTTACGTAGCGACCCCCACTCCCCAACTTTAATGCGTTTTATCTAAGTCATTTTTATTAATATGATAAGGCAAAAAATACGTGTCTATTTTTTTTTAATGTCTTACTGACGGACTAAATAGAATTTTTGTTTTTTTTTTTACCGAGACATCATCCATATTGTTGGGACTTTTTATCACCTTAAGAAAGCTCCAAAAACTGTTTCCAAACGGACAATTAATATTTTATACTTTTTTGTTGTTGATTAATGATTTATTTATCGTTTTTTTTTACAATCATTGTTCTTCTAACCGAACAGACAGCTGAGCTGCTGGGGAGTTTGTTGCGCCACTTCTTCCTCCCAGCTAAAGAACTTAAGGGCGGGCGTTTTGGGGGACTGTCTAATGTAATTTTGAAGTTCAAAAAGTGCTGATTCTCAGCCCAGTTTGAATAAATGACTTTTGATTTTGTATGCACGGATACGTGAAATTGAAATCATAAGAAGAAATTACCAAGTAAAATAATAATTTCCATGACGCACAGACTTCGAAATCATCTGAATTAAAACGACCAAGATGTAATACCTACTACATCCATCTGAAGATAAATCCAATCAGCAAAGAGATTAAAACTAAAAGTAAGTAGTAAAAATATTAATCTAATAAAAAACTATTGGGCTTTAAATTTACAAAATGGTTGGCATCAGGTGTGTACCAAGCTCTCCTGTGAATTCTAATGATTACAATGAAAATTTTAATTAAGTAATTTAAGAATTTTTGCCTAAAAATATTCAGACTATCTAAGCTTAAGCACAGTATTAAATAAGTAACAGTATTATATTCTCATTGAAAACCGGGCGAAACGATGCGCTTCAAAATCTCAGTACAGTATAGAGTGGGCGGCAGAGTACGCACGGACGCAGCAGGTTTACCTATCAAGCAGCCGTAAGTAATTAGTTCAAGGTCACTGCCGAGCTATAATACTGTTACTTTATTATACTGTGGTATAAGCTAGTGTATTAATGTTAGATTTTAAATAAAGTTTCAGTAAGAAATGTTTTTCAAGTCAATTTATTGTTTAATGGATTGAAGGGGTGGGGGGTAAGGTCGTGGCTAATCGAATCATTAGGTTAAGCTACGCTTGCCGGGGTTGGTCCAAGGATGGATGGATACCTAAAGATGGTCATAGTATGTAAACATACCGAGACTCCTCCGTACCTCGGAAAGCACTTTAAGCCGTTAGTTCCGGCTGTCATTCGTAGATGTTTGACAATCGTTACGGGTCGTCAGAAGCCCGAAAGTCTGATAATCAGTCTATACCAAAGGGGTATTGCATTACCCAGTTACTGGGTTGTGGAGGACAGATTGGCAGTTGCTCCATGTCAAATACTGGTATTCAGCTGCATCCGGTTAGACTGGAAGCCGACTCCAACATAGTTGGAAAAAGGCTAGGCAGATTGATTTATAATTACGAACGTTCAAAATCGATCATTTATTTTTTACAACTAAAAACGTGTTAATTATTCTTCTAAGCGTGTCGATGGTGATTTAAATCGACTCGGCCCTGAAATCGGCTAGGTGTTTGGCGTTATCGGTTCCTAAAAATTGCAGACGACAGGACACGCACGACACGATATGTGTTCATTGTTTCGCATGTTTTAAAACTAAAATATTCTCAATAACTAAATAAATTAACGCAATTATTATGACGTAATTTAAATATTGCTGGGCTGTCAAAATGAATACTTTGACGATTACCAGTCATTCGATCTGCCAAGCCTTTTCCCAATTATATTGGGCTCAGCTTCCAATCAAACCGGATGCGGCTGAATACGAGTAAGTATTTTATATGGATTTGACCTCCACAACCCAGTAACTGGGTAATATGATACCCCTTGGTAAGACTGGTTGTCAGACTTTCGGGCTTCTGACGACCCGTAATGACTTATCGAGCTTTCCAGGCACGGAGGAGTCTCGGTATGTAAAGATGATCACCCATCCACGGACCAACCCCGGCAAGCGTAGCTTAACCTGATGGATCGACCCATGCGGCTATTTATTACCTACTTAGCCATGAGCTCCTTTTGACAATTACGAGTGTATTACAAAATAAATTAGGATGCCATTTACTAAGCAAGTACTTACTGCAAACTCAACAAGTCTCAAGAAATATCACAAAACTCAAATATAAGCGTTTTGAAAGTGAAGACAAACCAATTAAATTGGTGACGTAAATCAAAACGCGACGACTTTAATGAATAAACCATTTGATTTGGGTTTCGCGAAACTTTGGAGTGATTGACATAATTCCTGATAGGAAGTTAGATATAATTAGTTTGTGAGACAATCTAAGTTTGGTTCTGGTACGGCTATTTGTAAGTAAATCGTACGCGTAATAAAAATACTGTAATTTTTGTGTTCGGTGCTCTAATAAGACTATCATTACATTACAACAGTATTCATTACATCCTATTGAGCGGCCGTAAATAATTAGTTCAAGGTCACTACCGAGCTATAATACTGTTACTTTATTATACTGTGGTATAAGCTAGTGTATTAATGTTAGATTTTAAATAAAGGTTCAGTAAGAAATGTTTTTCAAGTCAATTTATTGTTTAATGGATTGAAGGGGTAGGGAGGGGGGGGGGGGTAAGCGTCGCTCCATGTAAAATACTGGTATGCAGCTTCATCTGTTTAGTTTGGCCGACCCCACCGTAGTTAGGAAAAGACTAAGTAGATTGATTGACGTTGAATCAGTAAAAATTTGCCAGTGAGAGTATCAATTTCAGTAGATAGAAAAAGAAAGAAAAATGCATTTATTGGCATTACAGCAAAGAAAATACACCTTAAACTATTAAAAAAAAAACAGAAAACAATGATTGTAATGCCAAAAGGGCTTCAGTTCACCATATTGGTTGGATAGGTAAGTTAATATTTTAATTTTGTGTGCTGAGATTATATTTTATTTTCCAGATAAAACGTGTGGAAGAAAAAAACGAACGAGCCTTACAGTAGTTGCATATGATGTGTAACGTCTGACATCTCACATTGGTAATAAGAAACATTAAAGGGGCGGGGCCTCCTCAAGGTCGTTTCCTCAGAAACGACCTTGACGAGACTAACTCAAACACCGCGCGCGATCATTAATCAAATCAAAAAGCGCGCGCTTCCCCGACTTCCTGGAACACACTTCCGTCCCTTTTTATGAAATTACTCCCACAGATTTGATAAAAAAAATAGATTTTGAATTTGATTTTTCAGGAAAGTGAAAGGAAAGATGTTACACATCTAAAACTTTGAAAACAAAAGTATACTTTTAAACTGACATTTACGTTCTTAATGTAATACGAATAAAGTTAAAATTCGAAAAAGCCCGTCTCCTTGTCTACGCTGTCATTATGTGCCTCAGAGTTTTATTCGCTGCGTTCTACCTGGAATGTTTGGGTATAGGTCCAAGTTTCAATACCGATAGGGCAGTGTTATTAGGTTTTTTCCATCAGGAATTTCTCAGTAGCAGCGCGAAGTTTGTTTATGTGCCTGGTTGATAGCAATAGGCTCGCTATTACATAGGACTTAAACATAACTGGCGAAATGATAGAGGTTTGCTAAGGTACACCTCTGGTTAACCCTTCGAAGTTTACAGGCATGATGTTATATGGTGACATGTTATCTTTGGGTGTATTAAGAACTAGAAAGCTTAAGGCATTAAAGTTAATTTTCTTTGACCTTAAAGTTAAGTTAGTTGTACTAACCGATTTTTCAAAGGCTCCAATGAGAAGTTTATAAAGGATGCCTACTTCAAAAAAATCCAAATCTTTAATCTTCTTCTTCTTTTAGTGTGGTTGGTGACTAACTTGGTGTCAGAGTTTTAAAGCCGCCCATGGGCCTATGACTTGGCTTCACATGCGAGAAATATATCTCAGGCATGCCGGTTTCCTCACGATGTTCTCCTTCACCGTTTTTAAGCAAGTAAAAATTGTATAATACGCACATGAATGCGAAAAGTCAGAGGTGCGTGCCTTGGGTTTGAACTCGAGACCTATGACTTGGCAGTCTGACGGTCACACCACTAGGCTATTACTGCTAAAACTTAAACCTAATTGTATAAGGTTAATTACCTGATAACAGCACATTCCTCTTGCCAATACGAATATCCTGTCGAAGAGTGTGAAAAGTGACGCTGATGGTTGGTGGACCGTACACACGATAGTCCTCCCTTGACGAGACAGGAGACGAAGTAGGACTACCAGCTGGCGAATGGAGACGACGTCAAGACCACTGGAATAAATGAATAAGTAGTCATAGATATTTTTACATGTATCTTAGCTTCCGAACATTCATTACGCATATCATGTGGATCTGCAAAAAAAGAAAGTAAACATATTTACTGGAACTCACACCGGAGATCACAAATTAAACTAAACACACACATATTTAGAAACATAAATAAAAAAATTAGAACAAAATTAGAAAGAAATAGAATAGAATAGAAATAGATAGAAGATGGAATAGATTGAAATCAAACAGAAGCCATTTATTTTGCGGAAACTGTGTGACGCTGTGGATTAAATAAATACCTACTGCAGTTTTTCTATACCTAATTATTTTGTTAAGGTACAGAAAACCTGCATAGGTTGTACTTCTTAGTAAAAAAAACGTACAGACGTTACTTTTTTTATAACCTACGTTACATTTTGCTATATTTAAAAAAATGGCTTTTTTGGTTACTTTTTTTTAATCATCCACTTGGTAGCTCTTGGCCTGCATCTCACCTAATAGTAAGTGATGATCTGGCCGAAGGTGAAGCGAGCTTCACCCGGACTCCTGCACTACAGAAGTACTGGCTATCTTACCTCTAACTGTTAATATTGCTGTTATGGTAACAGAATTAGAAAAGATGGTGGTAGCTAGCCAGGCCGTTCAACCAAACCGAGCAAATTTTTTTTGCCCCCACTGGGAATCGAACCCCCGGACCTCTGGGTCTGAGACAGGTGGTCTAACAACTAGACCACAGAAGCAGTTTCGTAATCTACGTTACATTTTTGATAGAAAGTAAATAGGTAGTCACTGTTACCTACATATAACATGGTACAATATAAGTACCAACTTACGACGAACTTTATGAACAATTAGGCAGAATAGCAGATCCTTACACTAATAAATGACCATTGTTTAATTACCATAAAATTTTATGGTTTGTTGACGGTCCTAAACAAATAAAATTGAGTTATGACCCTATAAAGTTAAATACCGTTAAAATTAAAGCCCTTTACAAAATTTAATGAGACCCGGAATGGGAGAGAAAAGTAATTTTTGAGTTTCAGAATTTAAAAGCGGTGTAAAATCTATGAAATTGGTTTACTTAATATTGTAAACACAAGGCCAACTGAACTTGCTCGCAAAGCAAGTTCAGTTGGCAGGTCCTGGTTCCGATTCTTGGATTTTTTCAATTTTTGTAAATGTGTTTATTATGTTATTAAGATGTATGTTGTTTTGAAAGCTGCCATGCTGGCAGTTGAGAGTATGTCATGCTCACTTAAATGTCTCGCTGATGGTGGCGAATGTGTTGGATCATTCGGTTCCCTACAAAATGGTCAAGCTGGATGGTGCTGATCCACGCGTCATGTTCGTGAACGGGCGCTATCAGTTGAGACTGGTCGTCTCTTGTCTACCTGGGCTTATATTTTCAATTGATTTTGATATTTTTTTGTACATTGTTCTCACATATATACCTATAGAAGCAACAAGAATAATGTGCCCAGGATTTTGTAATATCTATATTTAAAAGAGTGTCCTTGGCGTTTCTTGCCCGTTCTTCTCCATAGAGATGTACGTTTTTGAATAAGCAACTAGCTTCAACTTTCTGACTAACTGACCAACTCTTTAAAAATTCAAAAGTGCCTATAAATGGTTTAATTGAAATAAATGAGTTGAGTTTTAGTCGGGCAAAGTGTTATTAGGTTTTTCATCTGGAATTTCTCAGTAGCAGCCCGGAGTCGGAATTTGTGCCCATTTAAGGGCAATTGGCTCGCCCCCTATTATATGGGACTTAAACATAACTGGCGAAATGTGGGTATATAATAGGTACACCTCTGCCCAAGCCTTCGGTTAAACAAGACGTGATGTTATGTTATGTTATATTCAGTGGACAGTTCAGTCTTGAGACTAGCATACGTTTTAAGAGAGTGCATTCTGAAAGTTGGCAACGTCGCGTCGTTTTTATTTCGCTGATCCACTTTGCTTATATTTATTTGATCAACTTAATCCAGTGTCATTATTGCAATTCATAATCAATATTTTAGTGTAACACAGAGCGATATTTCATAATTTAATTTGGTAGTATTTAATTAATTAATCAAAACTGCGAATTATTTGACAGCTATTTCCGACGTTGCCAAGTTTCAGAATGCCTTATGACACTTTAAAGCTCCCGCAGACAGGTGCGACGAGTCGAGTTCTTGCAAGACTAACGCACGACAATTGATTTTTATATATAGAAGATTAGTAACAGGGATGTAAGTAAGAGTAACAAATATCTGAACTAAACCTCAATATCACTGCATTTATTTTGTAAAATTTCAACCTCCAGAGGAAATACAGTGATCTTGATTTAACGCTGATTATTATCCAAAAGATAATTTAATTTATTAACTTATGATCCCTTTTTTTGGTAGTTAAAAATAAAATTTATAAGTAACCAACGGAAACCAGTCCGTTTGTAAATATTTTTGCAAGACGGTGTTCATTAATAATGAAATAAAATAAATAAAAACCGGTCAAGAGCGAGTCGGAGAATTTACGCATTAGTTTCATTTCATCAATTTTTTCAGTAATTTGAAATAATTGCGTTTTGCCGTAAAAAACCAAAGTTACAAATATGCAGAATGACTGAGTACGTGTCACAAAAGGATCATTTACGGCACACACGCAAGAAATACATACATTAAGTTAGAAGGATAATATTATACTAATTAGATTTCTAGCTAATCTCAGTCACATAACTGTAATTATTTTAACCGTGATCTTTGAAAGGCTATGTAATTTATAGTAGTAGCAGGCCATAGGTCGCCATGATTCAAATGTGAAGTTTGTACGAAATGATCCTTAGAAGCGAGAACAGCCCTTAGATTGGTAAAAAAATGGTAATGAATCTTGTTCAACGTTACCACTATTTTAATTGACTAAGGGCTGATTTTCCCAACGTCAGATATCTTTTATAAAAACATACATAAACCCACGCCTTCCCATGGGGGTAGGTAGAAAATACAGAACGCCACCTGCTACGATCCTTACATACTCCTTTTGCCTCGTTTACGTCCATACATCTGGTTATACACGCACGCCGGTTGCGAGTACCTACTCACCTGACCTTTCAGAAGAACATTACCAATAAGATCAGTATAATTATATGTATGTAAGGCGACCCTTCCCTGCCTTTCAGTCACATCTGCCTTGTAAATACCTTTTGTTAGTCGCCTTTCATTCATCCTCTCAACGTGACCAAACCATCTAAGCATAAAAGTACTCTTAAATGTTGTTGTCAATACCTACACCTTCTTTTAAACCCCACCGTTGTATTATCATATCATTTCTCAGCCTATTCATTCATATACTTTTTTATGTATATAAAACTTTTTTTTTTTTGCGTCATGTTTACCGCAAATAAACGTTTTTTCTTTCTTTCTTTCTTTCTATATCTTTTATCTGTGGAATAAAATGGCCGTCCGTCTGATTTTGTATCGAAAATCTATCAACAATTCAAAATTATCAGTGGCATCATACAACCTTATATAGCGTTTGCCCTTATGAACTGACATTGTATTAATTTAATATATTGCTGTATATAGATACTTAAGTTTTACTGCTATTATGGTCATTCATTTTCTCAATTATTTAATTTTCTCATTACAGGATACAATAAAAAATAATTACAAAGGAAATCCAAGATGAAACATACCTACAATTACTTCAATGAAATACTTGAAACTTTCATTTTGTTTTATTGAACTCGGTCAAATGTGTGTCCTCAATCAAACAGGCCACCGTAAATCCCACGCGGTACCAACATAAAGAATAATTAGTGCATTTTCGATGAAGGCCTCAGAGTATAAAGGTGCATTAAAGAGCGCCATCTTGTTCTTCAAAAAATGACCTCTCTTCTGTCTTCGCACGGACTTTTTAATAATGACAAGTTGGGTAGGGCATTCCTCCGTAGCATAAGCATAATCAGCCTATAATATTCCCACTGCTGGAACACAGACCTCCTCTTTTCGAGAGGGAGTGGGCTGTAATCTACCACGCGGGCCCAGTTGGCGGGTTGGTAGATTACACATGTCTCAAAATTTTTGGATCTAATATATATATGTGTCCTCACGATGTTTTTCTTCACCGTTTTTAGAAAATTATTTTGATGAAATTATTTACACAAAGTAAAGCGATTGCTTAGTTTTGAACCCACGACCTTAGAACACGTAAGTTGGGGCCGTTAGCACTGGATCACCACTACTTCCTTCGTACGTAGTTTAAATGATTTGAATCTCCACCGCAAATTCTGCGTACTACGATACCAAATAATGATCGAACCAAATTAGCGTCGCCATTCACCACGTGCACCAGTGCACGCTTTAATTCTTTTAAAGTTGAAGTAATTACGAGCTCAGTTAAAAATCAAGGGAAATATTTAACTGATTCTCTAAAAAAAAATATTGAACATCTAATGATGCACGTTTAAAAAAAATCATGAACCTGTTGAATTTTCTGGTTTTCTGTAGCTATTTAGTATTGTAAGAACCCCAAAAAAGGAATTACCCTAGGTTTACAAAAAGAGGCGCAATAATTATATTTTATAAGGAATTATTTGAGGTTTAAATATGCCTAAAATGAATGGTACCTATGCGTTATTTTGTTCATACTCCAAAAGCTGTATCGAAGGACCAGGACCAAATTAATGCAACAGAAAAGGGATCACTTCCAAAAGGCCCCACAAATCAGTATCTAGGGTCCTACGGGCAATTTTTGTCAAAATAGCCTCTTTCAATGGATTAAGTACATGCCGTGATTCCGTAAACTCGCTTCAGGTTTAACGTCTAATAAAAGGTTATGGGGGGACCTAGTGATTAAGCCAATTACCTCGCATTGTGCTTATGTAATTCTGTTTAGCTTTCCGATTGGAACAGACTTTTTAGGCAATAGATATTAATGAATTGCTCCAAAGATTTCCTGCTTTCAAAAGATTGCTATTCAGCCCAAATTTGGGGAGAATACTGATTAGAAGAACTGTATTTAGTTAGTGAATTGTTTTCATAATAATAATAGGTTTTCTAGTTCTATAAAATATACGTAGATATAATTATTTAGTAACTTATTCCACTTAACTATTTCTAAAGAGTCCACGGCACCATGGCACGGCGCAGATGCGTGGCAACATGCCATGTTTGGGTTTGCAACAAGTCAATCGTCATCCTGACGATGCCTCGTTGAGAGGTGAAACACGTGTCGATTTTGTATAGGATTTTTTATGACACTTTAGGAATATTTAAGCAGAATAGGTTACTAAATATATCTACATCTTATGTATTTTTTCTAGGATATTGTCGTAACTACCTGTAGTTAGCTTACCAAAGTAGGTACGTAGTAGTTTTATTCGATGTGTGGGTGGGCAACTACCTGACATAATCATTTTATTGGATGATCAACAGTAAAAAAATAGAAAAGGGGTCCTGACCGGAAAACACGTTGGCTACCGGATATTTTTTTTAAACAATTCCATTTTTTTCACTCGACTTTTGTGTGAAGAAAACACGGTTCTGTCATTACAAGATTAGGGTTAAATTTAATAACGCCTTTTTCCTTCCTCAAAAGAAAGCAGAAAATTATTACACGAACACACGAGGGCAGCCATAATGACGCCAATTACTCATGTTTAATCCGGGGATTATTCTTTTCCTCAAACGTGCGGATTAATCCTGTTATGGCGCCTGTCTCTAATTGTTTTTTTAACCCGCCCCTTGTAATGAGACAAACGCCATCGTCGTAGAAAAACAGGGGATATTTTGGGTACCTTTTGTCTTAACACTGTTAATTAATAGAGGTGTTTTTATTCCTAAGGTTCTATGTTTTTTACGAGCGAAGTTGTAAATACGAATAGTACCCAGTAACTTGGTTGCGGAGGACACACAGCCAGTCGCTCCAAGTAATATACTGGTAATTAGCTGTATCCGATTAAACTGGAAGCCAACCCCAACTTTGACTTTGACTTTGACCAACATAGTTAGGGAAAGGCTAGGCAGATTGATTGGTGGAAATAGGATTTTTTTAAGACATATTTTTAATTTTAGGGGAACTTACTTGGGTAGGGTAGGTAGGTAGGGTAGGTAGGTAGGGTAGGTAGGTAGGGTATGTAGGTGTATGTAGGTACGTGTACGTAGGTATAGGTAGGTAGGTATATACCTACCTAAGTAGGATAGGTAGTGTAGGGTAGTATAGTGTAGGGTAGTGTAGGTATGTAGTGTAGGTAGGCAGGTAGATAGGTAGGTCCATCGTAGATAAGTACCGAGTACCCGTGCGAAACCGGGGCGGGCAGCTAATGTTACTATGAAAATTCATATCTGCCGTGTTTAGTAGCCAAATACATCACTATGAAAACTCATATCTTTCGTGTTATTTAAAAATGGAACGAGCTTTTTACTTCGACCCATGGCAAGTAAGGAGGTAATTTATCAAAGATTTTATTTAAATTTCGAATTGACTTAGCAAATAGAGCTGTTTAAAGTAAAGAAGAAACAAATGTACATATTGGCGCATGAAAACTTTTCTTTGTTCATTATTGATTCTGGATTTTATAATTAATTTACCTAATTTGAATTTCCGCGCATTGTTTGAGAAAAGTTCTATACAAGCGTTGGCCGCAACCAGGCATTGATGGACTCACGTATGCGATTAGTAAGGTAGATAACGGTTACTCACGTAGTAGGCTCATCCAGGAATATGATGGGTGGATTGTTGACCAGCTCCAAGGCAACAGACAGCCGCTTCAGTTGACCACCAGATAGACTTTCAGACATAGTGTTCCTGTGATCCCAGAGGCCAAGGGTTTGGAGAATTTCTTCCACCTGAAAGAACAAATTCACAACTTTAATGATAGGTCACTTCTATGGAGGGTGTAAGGAAAATGGTAAACAGTGTTCTCTTGCCTGCTAAGAAATAACAAGAAACTGCGATCAACAATAAAAGCAGGTCTATTTAGTAAAAATCTTTATTTAGTAAAATTATTTAGTGAAAACTTAGGGTATGAGCGTTTATTCTGAAATTGGGCAACGTCGGAAATAGCTGTCAAATATTTCGTGTTTTGATTAATTTGGGAATATTAAATACTTTATGGAAATATGAAATATGGCTAAGTAGTGGACTAAAATATTGATTATGAAATGCAATAATTAATATCGTAACACCGAATTAATATTCGGTGTTTAAGATGTAAAAAAGTACCTTTTTTACACCTGAAACGGTTACAACATCAAATTCAGTGCTCTAATTGCAATTTATTATTAATATTCTAGTTAACTAGTTAGCCATATTTCGTAATTCCATACAGTAATATTGCCAAATTAATTAAAACAGCGAAATATTTGACAGCTATTTGCCACGTTGCTCACTTTCTGTTTATATGCTCTTAAACTATAAGCCGTGTGCCCAATGAGATTTCTCTTAATGTTTCTAATCCATAAATGATGATGAATGAAAGATGAATTTCTTAATGATAATAATATTAATATAATTTGACTAAGTAATGAATGTGTATATTTTTTGTATTTTGTTTGATTTTTTTATTGAATTTAATTTTAATTAATATAAAAAAGCACTGTGAATTTGTAAACACTTAAATTTATAATTATTCTGAATTTATTTTAAATATTATTGTACCTACTGTAGCTATAAATTTGTACGCCATTGGCAAAATATAGAGAGTCAAGAGAGAGAGTCGTCTGTGTTTAACGAATAAATATTCATTCATTCATTCATTCAAAATTGACGATCTTTCATATACTATTTAACACCTTTAGAGGTAGAGTTTCAGAAACCCTCAGTACTAACCTTCGTCATGTAAGGAGCTCTCGTTTTTCAATAAAAATATATATAATAGTAAATATTTGACAGCTATTTGCGACGTTGCCAAATTTTAAAATGAACGCCATACCACCTGATGATATGAATTAACATTATCGACAGATAACTTCAAGCTTACTTCACTCGAGTTTTTACGTTGAGATTTTTCAAGTATATATCGGCTATAAGCAGGGCTTGTGTCTAAGTAATAACAGCCGCATAGGTCAATTGATCAGGTTAAGCTACGCTTGCCGCGGTTGATCCGTGGATGGATAACCATCTTTACATACCAAGACCCCTCCATGCAGGCTGTTATTTACAGATCTTTGACAGTTGTTATGGGTCGTCAGAAGCCCGAAAGTCTGACAACCAGTCTTACCAAGGGGTATCGTGTTACCCAGTAACTGGGTTGTGGAGGTCAGATGGGTAGTCGCTTCATGTAAAATACTGGTAGTCTGCTGTATCCAGTTAGACTGGAAGCCGACCTCAACATAGTTGGAAAAAGGCTAACCAGATCTTTTTCTTTTCGTGTGGTTAGTGACTAACCTGGTGTCAGAGTTTTAAAGCCGCCCATGGGCCTCTGACTTGACTTCACATGCCGTCGAGAAATATCTCCCAGGCTCAGGTTTCCTCACGATGTTTTCCTTCACCGTTTTTGAAGCAAGTGATAATTATACAATACGCACATGAATCCGAAAAGTCAGAGGTGCGTGCCTTGGGTTCGATTTTGAGACCTATGACTTGGCAGTCTGACGGTCACACTACTCGACTATCTCTGATTGCTAAGCAGATGATAATATCCGATAAAAGTGTAGTGAATATGAATTGTTTGACGGTTAATCCGTCAAACAATTCATATTCACTACACTTTTAAAGCAATGGCACGTAAAATTTATATTAGTTATATTAGTTAAAGCAATGGCACGTAAAATTTATCGGAGAGCCAACTGGATGGCGAGTGGTAATCTGGGTATTGAAGTGATACCGAACCCCCGCGTACCGTCCAAATGGACCCTAAATGGACGGGGCGGAGGTACGGGGGATGGGGGCAAAAATTTTTTTTTTAGTTGGCTTTCAAAATTTAAGCTCTATTATGTGCAAGGAATTTGTGTGTATCAATGCCATCCGGTTGCCACCTCCCAACATCGTTATAATTGAAATAATGTATATAATTCTTGAAACTCCTTACCGATGATTTATCACCGAAAATGAAGGTTAATTTTATCAAAACCAGAGGTCATTGATACACAAACTCCTTGCACATGCATTACAAAATTAGATACAAAAATCATGAAAAAATATTTTAAAATAAAATACTTATATTTTTGTTGATCGAATAAATACCTACTTTAACAGTCTGTATGATACATTTACTAGACACCTCTCAAGCCTTTGATTTATAAACACAGAGAGGGTTTTCATACGATAGGCTAAAGTAAACTTTGTTAAATAAATAAAGTCTTTAAGAATTTGTATTTCCTTGTGTAACGTTAATTCTAAACCTTATTCCGAAGGAATAAGAAACAAAATAACAATATATTTAATAAATGCTGTCTTTAGAGGAAAAATTGTTAAAAGTACGGATTTTTTTTTTTAATTTGTACTTCTACAAAGTTATTTTCATTTAATTACCTTTTACACATATCCTAACTAAATAATAAAAGCGATAGTAAGTTTGTTAGTTTGTTACGCTTTCACGCTAAAACGGCTTAACGAATTTGAATGAAATTTGGCGCATGGGTAGACCATGACCTGAATTGGGACATGGGGTAATTTTTAACCCGATATTCCCACGGGATCGAGACTTATGTGGGTGAAACCGCGGGTCGCAGCTAGTTAAAGATAGGTCTAGCCGAAGTCTAGCTAGTCTAAGTATTATATTTATTTTATTTTTGATTTGTTATTTCACTATATGCTGCACCGGTTGACTTCATCACGACAGCGCCGGCTGTCGCTGAAAACTAGCGCTGGGGCTCTGTTTGGCATGGGGTCGCAGCATTATGCTGAGCGATGGCCGTTTTGCGTGGATGTGACGCATATTTTCCCACAATTTGTTATTTACGTGTTTTTTTTTGTATCTTTCTTTGCGTCATGTTTACCGTAAATAAACGTTTTTCTTTCTTTCTTGCTATCACTGATTGGTCAAATTCAAGTAGCCAATCTAAAAGTTTTCATGGTCCAATATAAGGCAAACGTGACTTAATTTGATTTAAGAGGATCTTCAAAGAAAACTTAATTCAACTTAGAAAAAGTACTGATTCTTTAATTAGATAACAGTTTCATCTTATTATTTGACTTTAATTAGTTATTTATGCAAAAAAGGATTTCGTGGTTTAATAAAAAATCGGCCAAGTTCGTGTCGGACCACGCATAATGAAGGGTTCCGTAGTTGGGATAAATTTATTCCAAGAACAAACTTAATATTGTAGTTGAAATACATGTTCTCCCATATATCGACATACGCCACGGTCAATTCTCCAACTGCAAAAAATTTTAGTTTGCAATCACAATTGTTGAAGTTAAAACTTCTTGAGGCGCGTTGGGCATTTTTGAGATGGGAAAAACAATTGAACTCGCGACACCTAATTAAAAGAATTTCCTGCATAATAAAATTGTTCAAGTTTTCACTTCTGTCGGCACTCCCGGAGTGCCACAATTTTTGGTTTTCATGTGATAAAACTACAAATTAACAATTTTTTGTCGTTTTCCTTTACTTGTGCTGTAAGATCTTGCTTCTTGCCAAATTTCATGATTCTAGGTCAACGGGAAGTAACCTATTGGTTTTAATTTATTCGCGAGTATCAAAATATGTCGCATAAATGGCCCTATTTTTTTATTGCGTTGACTTAGAAGCTTGATTTTTTTTAGAGCACCATAGGACCGTAGATTTACGTACTTAACATTAATTTCGACTTGATATCCCTACGCGTTCCTGAGAAAAAATGTCTTGACAGACTGACAGACAGACAGACGGAGAACGAAACGATCCTATACGGGTTTTTCTTTTTGAGGTACGGAACCCTAAAAACTGCGTGAGGTTTCTTTAAATCAAACTGAGAACGCAGTGGCGGCTTCTTCTCAATCTTAAAATCTGACCACTCCGATGTAACATTTGACTAAAACGACTTCTGACTAATTATTTACCTATCATTAAATGGTTAATTGATTCAGGCGTGACCTTGTGGAAATCCGTTATGAAATACATTAGACGTGGATATATTTAGTAACCTGTTCCACTTTGCTATTTCTAAAAAGCCATAAAAAAACACTAAAACAAATTGACACGTGTTTCACCTCTCAACGAGGCATCCTCAGGATGACGAATAACTTGTTGCGAACCCGAACACGGCGTATTACCACAGCGAACGCAGAGTGAGTCTTTCGCCCGTCAAACGCACTTATATACTGCTACAGATGTTCTATGTCACGAAGTCCGTTTGGCTATGAATGTTGTCAAGCGTGCACATGCACATTGTTTTTGTGTGCGTAACCTCGAGAGCGCTCAGTGTCGATCGGGACACGGTCCGGATCAGTAGTGGTTTTTAGTTCGCGCCAAATTGTTTCACGGAGTAAGGTCAGCATGGCAACAAAACGAAGAAGAGTTGTCCATAGTGAGGTAATATTTATTTATACGTTTTCAATTAAAATGTTATACAAAGATACTTAATATAGCAATAGAAGTATTTATAAAATGAATGTTTTTTGTGTTATAAAATGTTTATATTACTTAATTATTTTGATTACATTTTGTTTTAGGGTCGAAACATGATAGCTAGCGTTTATCATTTTCTGCGAGAAGAATATGAATTTACAAAATCATTAATGGAACTCAACTGTGATTTGTCTCATTTACGAGACATTACACGCCGTACAGCTGAAGCTACGGGTGTGAGCCAAAAAACAGTTCAAAGAATATTAAAAGAAGAGAAGGAATTGCCATCCACTTCATCAAAATTCACTTCACCTATGAAGAAAAGGAGAGAGCGAGATAATAAAGTGGATATAGGTAATTTTACAGCCGATGTGGTTCGCAGTACTGTACAAGATTTCCATATTGTCCATAAAGAAATTCCAACATTAGCTAAGTTAAGAACAGCATTGAATGAAAAAATCGGATTCGAAGGTTGTTTAGAAACTGTTCGCATGTTACTGTTGAAATTAGGTTACAAGTGGCGCAAAACAGAGAACAACCGTAAAGTCTTGACGGAGCGTCATGATATACAAATGTGGCGTTTAAAATATTTAAAAAAAAAAACAGAGTACCGCTCTCAAAGTCGGCCCATTGTCTACACCGATGAGAGCTACGTCCTTTCGACACACGTGCGAAACAACACCTGGGCAAAAAAAAAGGAAAGAACTCCGTTTTTAAAAAAAATTTAGCACAGGCACTCGCTTTATTTTAGTGCACGCGGGAACCAAGGATGGTTTTATTGAAAATGCTTCCTTGGTTTATAAGGCCAACTCAACAACTGGTGATTATCATTCAAATATGAGCTATGATAACTATGTAAAATGGCTAAATGAAAAGTTGCTACCCAATTTACTTCCGCGCTCTGTCATTGTCTTAGACAATGCATCTTATCACAACACACGGGCTGAACGACTACCGACGCAATCTACAAAGAAAGCCGATATGCAGCAATGGCTCAGGGATAAGGGTATAGCATTTGATGAATCTCTTCTTAATTTGGAATTGTACGATACAATAAAGAAGTACAAAGCCCAACACGTAATCTACAAGATTGACGATTTTATAAAAAGCAAGGGTTTTGATGTCTTACGCCTTCCCCCTTATCACCCAGAATTAAATGCGATTGAAAATATTTGGGGGATCGTTAAAAATTATGTCGCATCTAAAAATATCGAGCAAAACATGACGAATACGGAAAGACTGATCAATGAAAGTTTGGGCCAAGTTAGCAGTGAAACGTGGCAAAAAACTTGTGCTCATGTTGAAAAAATTGAAAAAGACTACTTGAAGTATTTTGATCTCGATTTTGAATTTATAATCAATGTACAAGATGATTCTGACGACAGCAAAACGGAATCGGAAATCGAAAATTTATCTGATAGTGATTGAAAATACTGAATAGTCCTACTTGTTTCGTTTCCATTCTGTAACACCAATGCTTAATTAAATGCCTACATATTCTTAATATTTTTGTATTTATTGCAACCTAATCTAATTTATTTACAAAATGTATATACTTTTAAAACCAAAATTTTATTTAGATTATTAAATCTCGACTTGAATATATATCAGATTTTTTTGCTAACGTTACCTACTTTTACACACACAAGCGCGCTTGTCGGGATACGTCACTACTACAATCAAAGCCGAACGGACTTCGTGAAATAGAATATCTGTATCAATAAATACATACTCGTTGGTTTAGTGGTCGCAAGCGTTACTTCTGAACATGAGGTTCTGGGTTCGATTCTCGGGTAAGGCAAACTGTTTTTGGGTTATTTATCTGAAATTTCTCAGTGGCAGCCCGGAGTCTGGCTTTATGCCCGGTTGATGGCAATAGGCTCGCCCCGTCTTGGGACTTAACATAACTGGCGAAATAAGGGCGTAGGTACTATAGGTACACCTCTGCCTAACCCTGCGAGGAATACAGGCGTGATGTTATGTTATGATTAAGTACATAAAACGATAAAAAAAAAACAGAAGAAATTAAAGTTATTAACAAGCACCTAATAAAATAAAATAATTAATTAAGTAACTAAATAATTATTTACAAATAAAAATTGTTATTAAAATATAGAGTGTGTTTAGGTACATATCCTGTTTGAAATAATAAATTAATTATTATAACTTCCGCCTCATAAGGAAAATAAATAAAGGATATCAGAAATAATAATGACTGGAATGTAAGCGAAATTACTTTTTATCGATTATGTACTTCGAAAAGGGCAGTAGTTTTTAAAGGGAATGTATGGCTCTTCCTATATAATTTTCACGTACTTCTTCTGACATTCGATATGGCATTTAGAGAACTCTTACGATGCATCCGTGTTTCCATTCTTTACATATAGTACCTAAGTGACCGAGCTCTGCTTTGGTGAAAAAAGAAAATGCTCATTTAATAGTATAAGAATGTACGTACTAATTCCATGCTGAGATGTCATTAATTAGGTTATCTTTGTCCTAAACTTTGGGTGACTGAGTTCTCCTCTGGTGAAAATACGGAGAAAACGAATTTATGAGTCCTAGCTAGATCGATTTTTCGCTCCCGTAAACCCCTATAGTGCAACTTTCATAGAAATCGTTAGAGCCGTTTTTCAGAACGTACTTACAAATGTATGTATACTACAAATATTGCTCGTTTAATAGTATAGGATGAAAAAAAAATTCTCCACGGGTTAGCTCTTGGCCTAAATCTCACATGATGGTAAGTGAAGATGGTCAGGCCGAAGGTGGAAGCGAGCTTCAACCAGAATCCTCATGCACAGACGAACTATCTTACCTCTAACTGCCAAAACACAACAATGCTGTTAACATTGGTTTTATGGCGACAAACTTAAATAAGATGGTGGTAGCTAGCCACTTAGACCAAGCCCTACCACCAAACAAACCTAGCGGATTTTTTTTCTTTCACTGGGAATCGAACCCGGGGACTCTGGGTCTGAGACGGGTGGTCTAATCTCTAGACCACAGAGACGGTTATACCTATATCATTATAAATGACTACAATAAACAGTAGTTGATAAACAGTGACGTAATCACCATACCGTGACTGCATTGAATTGAAAACTCGATTAGCAAAATGGCAGCGATGCTTACTACTTAGATGGCATGTCAGGTACAATTTTTTTTTTTTGGACTTCCACGATAATATCGTCACGTTAAACCCTATAAAAGCTCACATTCTCTGCAAAAGGTAAATAATGACCGCAGTACCGGTCTATCATAGGTGTTAAGCGGGCCTATTGAAGGAAATACAGAAGAAGAAGATGTGTCGCGCTGACCCCAAATAAATAGGTATACTGGCAAGAAAATATCGATGATGTAACTTATTATTATTTTTGTAACAATACAGGGTGGCAAGGACATCGACGCGAAACTGTTACCATGGATTCAGTACATGATTCTGAGCACCCTTTTTTTTTTTTAGGGTGGGAAATCATCAAATAACTTCTCCCGCTCTGGGCGGAGCGGGAGGGCGTGTCAGACTCTTACTGACTAAAACCCACCCGTGTTCCTTCGGTTGCCCTGTCGCCGGGGGCCACGATCTCCCTTTCGGTTTTCTTCGCAACCCCGGCAGGCATCGGCCCTAGTGGACCCCTTCAATTCTGCTGACATCTCTTTGAGGCGCGCGTGGAACACAACGCGCCGTTGACCCGGGCCTGGTCCTTATCGGACGGTGAGCCACCCATTGCTCACCGCCCGCAAGCCCGCGATTCTGAGCCCCCTGCATTGAATTTCTTCGTAGATTATAAAAAGGTATTCGTCTGCGTACATATTGCACTTTTCTATGAAACAGCAGTTTTTTTTTTCTAATAACCGACGAAATATTTCAACGCAGGGGGATTCAGAATTATGTATTGAATCTTTGGTAACAGTTTTCGCGTCGATGTCCCTGTCACCCTGTATAATTTAAAAGAATGTCCATGGATTTTCTTGCCCGTTCTTCTCCATAAGATAAGATAAATCTGTATTTGCCTTAAACATGTTATAAAGTTGTTACAGTCTAGTTTGAATAATGTCCAGGAATACAGAATATTGTATCAGTTGAATGCAAAATAATTAATAATGAGTTATAGGAGAACTATAGAAAGTCGCAGATTAATCGGTAATGCAATAATAGTCGTTCAGATCATACATCACAAACATTTTCATTGATACCTGTACATACAAAGATGTCCAGCCATTTATATAGTTTGTTATTACTATGATGATGATAGATGATTCAGCCATTTATATAGTTTGTTATTAAATGAGTTAGAATTATTTAATAATTTTAGTTCTTTCGGTATTTTATTGTAGGTATATATATTCATTTCATATTTCTTGACAGTTCAAAAGTGCCTGTAAATGGTTTGAGTTTGAGATGTTCAGTGTCCTTATTAGTGCACATAAGATACATACTGGAACGCTCATCTTCCCAAAAAATCCTTTCATCTTTCCACATCCGGATGAAACAGAGTAACTTTGCTGAGATTCCCGCAGTACAATAATTACCCTTAGATATTCGCTTGATAAGATTTCTCTCTAAGCAGAAACTGACAAAAGGCTTCCAAAATCACTCCAATGAGTTTTAATGCTTATTGAAACCACAGTATAATAACAGTAATAGTATTATTTCTCGGCTGTGACCATGAAATAATTAGTTACGACTGCTCGGTAGATAAACCTTCGCATCCGTCATAACTGGCGCGCACTCAATACTGATGCGTACTGATATACACGAAGATTTCGAAGCCCGTCATTTCGGCCGTTTTCTATGAAGAGATAATACTGGTACTTATTTATACTGTGCCAAAATCAAACTTAAATATTGGACCATCAAAGTGATTAAGACGAATAATTTTCCTGCTTCAATCAATGTAATTGATTCCGTAGATACCTTTTCGTTTATTTTAACTCCTTTGTTGAACTTCCTGGTGTAAATTATCAACAAGTAATCTTTATTTATGAACTATTGAAGACAGGGGAAAGACCGCTTTAATTTTGTTTAAAGGCCTCAGATATTACTTTGGTGTAATTAAAATTGTATGATTTGCTTGAAATGTCTTAGCAAAAATGTATGTGAGAACCTTTTTTACTCACTCCGTTGAGGAAGCTTTGCTAAGAAAAGGGATTGTACATACATACATAAACTAATGTCTTCTTCCCATGGGGGTAAGCAGAATGCCTACCACGATCCTTACATACTCCTTTCGTTTCGTTTACACTGATGCATACGTCATACACGCACGCTGGTTGCGAGTACTACGCACCAGACCTTTCTAAAGAGTATCAAATACTCGTCACTATAATAATGTCCTTCTAGAACGTCCTCTCCTGGCGTTTCCACTCACATCTCCCTTGTAAATACCATTTTGTTAGTCGCCTTTTATTTATCCTCTCAACATAACCAAACCATCGAGCATATTCTTTTAAAAAAATTGTCACCACATCTTTCAAACAGCTGCGTTGCCTTATTATATATATTTAGAGTTATATATATATTTATATTATAATTATACAATATATATATAAAAATTAATCCCTATTTCCCTTGGTCACGGCATCACGCGTGAACGGCTGGACTGATTTCGCAAATTCTTTATTTTTTGTTTTTTTTTTTATTGTCAGGAGAAGGTTCTTATGAAAGAAAAAAAATAAGAAAGTTGTTAACTTTTCAAAAGTAACCTTAGCGCTTTTGACATTACTGTCAGTCGTTTGACAGTTGGCGCCATTGACAAAATGGGCGGTGCAAACACAGAGACAGGACAAAGTCTGTCGGGTCAGCTAGATTGCCTATGCATTATTAAAGGTTAAAGAGTGTGCTGCAATATTTTCTGACCTTCGTTGTACAAGTATTAAAAAAGTATGATTCATCTGACGTCATGTGTATTAGCAGTTTGGAATTTGAATTTGGATGAAAAGGAAACTTAATAATATATTGTTTTTTTTTTTTTAAGTAACCTATTACTCACAATAAGCTCTTTCTCAGCCTTCCCCAATTCCTTCCCAAGCTTCAGGTTGGCTGCGATCCTCATAGACTCTATAACAGTAAGCCTGGGCTGCAGCAGGTCATCCTGCATTATGTAGGTGCTCAGCTTCTTGAAGACTCTCATGTCGCGAGAGTGACCATTCACTGTTATCCTCCCGTTGACGCCGTTTGTACTGTGAAGGAGGAAAAAGTTAAATTTAAAACATTTTTTTGTGGTATTCCAGTTATCTGTGGTTGTAAAAGGAGTTCGGCAATAGTTCAACGGGTGGGATTGAATCCATTCATTTGAATGAATTCGGAATTAAAATCTTTTACAAGTAGTATTTTGCTTTTTAGCACTTTGTCTCTGTCTGCCCTCTATCAGAAAAGATATTAATTAAGGAGGTATGTATTTCAACTTTTCTAGACATAACAATAAAATGCCGCGAACATTGTGTTGCCTTATTAGATCATAGAATTCTCAGAAATCATTCGCTCGTAATCTTTCGATCACACCTTCCAAATAGATCTATAATAAGATAATATTAATTTCTGAGAATCTGAAAGATCGTTCGTCGTATCGTTCAGCGTTCGAATACCTAGTAGAAACCATGCAAATTCGACAGTTGCCTAATTTAACTATTTTAATAGTTATTTATACAACTGTTGTATAATAAGGGGTATTAAAACATGAATGTAGGTTTGATGATAGAATCACACAAGTGTTTTAATACCTAATTATAAACAGTTGCATACAAGACTTTATCTACACCCATGATATGAATTCTCTATAAAAGGTTCTGAAACTAAACGGTGTAATTCAAGATCAAGAATAAATAAAATCCCACGAAATTCAGCACAACTGCACGTATGAGTGTCGCCTGCAGCGGCACATTCCCGCGCATGCGTGCAGCGGGTGCTGCTATCCCCCGCTTCAACGTTCACTTAAGTTGATGGAAACAAGGACATGACAGAGTTCTTTTTTTGAAATTCGAGTTGCATAATGAAATTTAGTACAACATTATAACACTCATTTGGATGATATAATGGTTACTATGACACTGGCTGTTTTAATGTTGGCAATAAGCTTCCTAACTGTTTCAGAAACTTTTATAGAGGTTTTATAGCATAGGTGTTGTTACGAACCAAATCCCAGGCAGGATGGAATTGTTCGTGAGTCCGCGATACACGGAGTCAAATCAATGACCCTCAAGAAGGTCACCTGCCATCAACAAGTGGAAGACAAACTAGAAAATACACTTACCTGTCTTTCAGAGTTGAGAAGCTCCAACAGGCCAATGTCGGTTCTGTGTGTGTGTGTGGGATTAGTATTTATGTATTGTGATGTGTGTGCAGTTTGTGAACCGAATAATAATGATGCCTTCAAGACGGTCGGCGCCCGGTAGCCGGGCACGTGGTACCAGGTTTCAGCCAACTACTCCGCAATGATCTCCAACAGGACGCACGGGCCCACGAAGTTCACACAAGGGCACTCAAATATTGTTTTTCTAATAGTTTTAGCACTAAGGTCTGGGATCCCGGCCTCAAGTTCGAAAAGAATAAGCCGGCTACTTAACCTCGAAATTACTCGGGTCTCGCGACACAAACAGAGAGATGTGGTGATTTTCACCCAAATATCATAAAATTAACACGAAACAAGCAAGATTACATTGGATTAATATTATTCCAAAGCCTACAACAATATTTTCACGTGACTGCGTGACCAAAAACAAAACCAAAAATATCCTCGATTTTTCCAACAGGAGGCAACAAACAAAGTCAAATCAAAAGACAAAACGTCAAAACGAAGCACGTTTCGTTTCGCGTTTGGAACGCAACATCTACCCCCCTGCGGACGGGCCCCCGTCCGCTAATCAATTGGCAGTCTTGACAAAGTTGCGACCGCTCTCTTTATGACCGATCCGTCCACCAAAACCTCAGCAAATCGAAGAACCCTGTCGGTGCCAGCCACCATATTGAGAATGCGCCCCCGGCGCCAATACAAGGGCTTAAGGTTGGCATCCTTAATCAGGACGAGGTCTCCAACTTTGGGCGGATGAGTTTTATCAGTCCACTTGACGCGCTGCTGGAGAATGTGCAAATACTCTAAGCTCCAACGCTTCCAAAAGCTCTGAGAAAGCTGTTGCACCAACTGAAACCGGGAAAGCCGATTTTGGCTCACATCAACAAAAGGATACTCCGGCAGGGCGACCAGTGGCTGTCCAATCAAAAAATGGCCCGGGGTAAGGGCCTCCAAATCGTTCGGGTCTGAAGAGAGCGGGCACAATGGACGCGAGTTTAATACAGCTTCAATGCGGCAAAATACCGTAGCTAACTCCTCAATGGTGAGAACGGTGTCTCCCAACAATCTCCGCCAGAGTCCCTTTGCCGCCTTCACCGCGGCCTCAAAAATACCCCCCCAATGGGGGCAGGCTGGCGGGTCAAACAACCAAGTGATCCCTCGACGGGCCAATTTGTTACCAATGTCCACCTGGCTCTCATTAAGGAAGTCATATACTTCTTTCAAATAGTTACTTGTACCCTTGTAGTTGGTACCGCAATCAGACCTGATCAGAGAAGGTAACCCACGGCGAGACGTAAATCTATCCAAAGTCGCCACAAAGGCCTCCGTCGAGAGTGAGGATACCAGCTCCAAGTGCACTGCTTTAGTTGACAGGCAGACAAATACGCACAAATAAGCCTTGACAATTTTACTATTTCGCAGCGTAGAAGTCTTTATCGAAAAAGGACCAGTCCGTTCCGACGCCTGCAAAGGGCCTCGCCTCATTGACACGATCAGCAGGCAAGTCTCCTATCTGGGGCTGCATCGTTGAGGCCTTAGTCCGGTAGCACGGCATGCAACGGAAGACGATGCTACGAATGGTACGACGAGCCGACAAAATCCAAAACTCTCGCTGCAGAATGGCCAACAGCGCATTACAACCGGCATGCGAATTCTTTACGTGACGATCAGTCACCAACAATTTAATCAAATGGCCCTCCTTGGGCAACAAAAGGGGGTGACGGACGCCATAAGGAAGGCTAGAGTGCCTCAACCGTCCCCCAACACGTAAAAGACCCGTATTATCCAAGAAAGGGTTTAGTTTGCTAACGGCTCCCGACAACTTAGCCCTAACAGACTTCAAAGTCTCGATCTCCTTCTCAAAGTGAGCAGCCTGCACAGAGCGGACCCAAAGGAGGAGAGACTCCTGTCGCTCTTGAGGAGAGAGAACCGGTGACAGGCGCTTGACCCCTGGATTCCTAGAATTGTGAACAAAACGCCTGATCCACGAGGTAACGTTCAACAATTTGTCGAGGGAGCTGTATCGATTCAACAAAAGATCAGGATCAAACGGTGGGTCCTTCGTCCCAACAGCGAGCACCTTAAGCCCGGGCAAAGGATTCGACATCAAAACTGGCGTTCGAGGCCAATCATCCTCGGGGCGAGACAGCCAGTTCGGTCCCCACCAAAGGGGGTGAACAATCAAGCGGGGGGCCATGCACCCACGTGAGGCTACGTCGCCGGGGTTCAAGTCTCCAGGCACGTGCCTCCAAATCAAAGGTGTTTCAGAATTTTGTATCTGGGACACTCGGTTCGCAACAAAGACCTCCAAGGAGTGGACGGACGTCTTCAACCAACACAAAACAATTTGACTGTCCGTCCAGGCGTAAGAATTCCGAATGTCTACAGATCCACCCAAAATGCGAGCAACGTGGTTCAATAGACGCACAAGAAGCGCCGCCCCTGACAATTCTAACTTAGGGATGGTCAATGCCGTCCGGAGGGGGGCCACCTTGCTCTTGGCCATGACCAGTGACAACTTCACCTGGCCTGTCACGCTGACGGTGCGCAGATAAACAACAGCTGCATAACCGTGCGAAGACGCATCACAAAACCCATGAAGGGTAGCAGTATAGTTCCCAGGGGGAAGGATAGCGCGTGGTAACGCGACCTCGTTGACCGCAGGAAGTGCGGATACAAATTGGAGCCAATCTTCCAAAAGGGTTTCCCGAAGTGGCTCATCCCAATCAAGTTCCGCGGTCCAAAGGCGCTGGAGAAAGCATTTCGCCCAAAACAATACCGGGCATATCCAACCATTCGGGTCAAAGGTTCTCGCGACAGTAGACAATACCAGTCGTTTAGTCTAAGTGTGAGGTGACTCCAAATCGACATCATACGTAAAGGTGTCTTGGACTGGTCGGTACTGAACGCCGAGAACGGCCAACATAGCAGGGTTGTCAGCATTTTCAAACAAATGAGGATCCTGCTTGTGATCCTTTTGTACGTCTTCCAATAGTGCTGGCGAGTTGGACACCCATTTACGCAACTCATAGCCAGCGGAAGCCAGAATTTGGACCAACTCGTCACGCAGCAGGATAGCTTCCTCAACCGTGGAAGCCCCAGTGCAGACGTCATCAACATACAAGTCCGTTTTCAAAATGGCGGACGCCCGAGGGAACTTCAAGCGTTCTCGGTCAGCAAGCTCCCAAAGCGAACGAATAGCAACAAAAGGGCTCGATCGAAGGCCGTACGTATTCGTGTTGAGCTCGTAAACAATCATAGGGTCCCGCGGGTTCTCTCGCCACAGGATCAACTGATAACGTCTGTCATCCCGGTGAATAACCGTTTGCCGGAACATCATTTTGATGTCAGCCACAAAGACCACTTGATGGCGACGAAAAGACGTGATGATGTCACAAAGGTCCCTCAACAATTTGGGACCGGAGTGCAAGCAATCATTCAAAGAGACACCAGAGGAAGTCCGCGCAGATCCATCAAACACTGTGCGCAGCTTACCGGTGGATGCCTTGAGGACCGCGTGATGCGGCAGAAAGTAATGCTCAACTGAGCGCCACTCCAAATTTGACACTGACATGTGTCCCAAGTCTGCGTACTCACGCATGAAATCTAAATATTTCTGCCGCAGCACCGGGACCCTGGCCATACGGCGCTCCATCGCCAACAATCTCTTCTCGGCCATAGGTCTGGACTCGCCGAGAGGTGGTCGCACTGCAACAAAAGGCAACCGTGTCACGAGCCGACCGGAACGGAGTCGACCGATGTTCCGGGTTCAAGCGGGCCACTTGCGGGGGCTCCTCAACCTCCCAAAACCTCTGAACAGCGTCAGAAAGAGCGAAGCCGGATGCCAACGCAAAATCAGGCTCAGGTGGAGGGGCAGCCTTCAATACTGGGCCCATCACCGCAAAGCCAAAGATGGTCGAGACAACCACCAAACCGTTCGGCTGCAAGACTTTTATATTACCCAACATTATTCTCCCTAGTACATCGGAACCCAATAACAAATGCGCTGTACAGGGGGAATCAAACCGGGGGTCAGCCAAGTTCAGGCTTGACGTCAACCGGAGAGTATCCAAAGCCAACTGACGTGCAGGATGACTTCCTAAAATCTTAGTCAGAACAAGGGCCGGAGCACCAATTTTAGGGTAGACACAACTCACAGGAGTGAGCTCAAACCAAGTTTCTCCCTCAAGCACGTTTCGTTTCGCGTTTGGAACGCAACAGGTGTAGATAAAGTACTTAATAACATTAATAAAAAAACTTGAATTATTTTATTTATTTTACTTGACTCGGAAAAGTAATTTCTTCAAACAGAAAATAGTCTACGAATTTAGGTAAAATAAAAATTGGTTGATTCATGGTTCTTCTAAATTTGTGCTTGGGGTGACCAAGCACAAATGTAGAAGAACCATGAATCACAACAATAATAAATTCACTGATCACCATAATTTTGCATTATTATCTGCTCAATTAAAATATTATGACTGATCACCTCAAACTACGGTTATTAACTTTAATAATAGGCGAATAAGAAATAAATTAGATGGTTCTTATAACATGTTTTTTTATAAGATTATTCATAAAATTATTCAAAAAACCGCAAATTCGTCGTACCATAACCATAATCAGCCTATATTGTTGTGAGAGGGAGTGGGCTAAAATCCACCACGCGGGCCCAGTGCGAGTTGATAGATGTCACATGTCTTCGAATTTTTGGTTCTAAGACATGCCGGTTTCCTCATGATGTTTTCCTTCACTGTTTTGAGAGCAGTGGTGATGAAATAATTTACACAAAGTAAAGCGCCTTCCTGGGTTTGAACCTACGACCTACAACTCGTAAGTCGCGGCTGATACCACTGGGCCACCATTGCTCCTAAATGTGTCATATGTGGTTGATATTCTCACTCTAATTATTCAGGATTTAAAGTTCTAAGTCTAGATAGATTTATTTTTAAGACTGAATTTGTCAGATAAAACGGGCACAAAACTATTATTTTTGAGAATGAACTTAGTTTTTCGGTGATTTGACGATGTCTTAATTTTTGTGGAATGTAAATGGAATCTTAATCTTATAGTAATCTGTCGTCCTATGCGCCCGCTGTCCGATATTGCCAAATTAAAACAAAATGCATGTAAATGATTCATAATATTATTACTATGCGCGTTCATACCGAAACTGGGCAACGTTGCAAATAGCTGTCAAATATTTAACTGTTTTGATTAATTTGGCAATATTAGGTACTGTTTGGAAATAAGAAATATGGCCAGTCGTGTCGCGGCGACACGGCGCCTGCAGTGACCGCTTGCGGTCGGCTATGCCATATAAGCCGACCGCAAGCGACCGTACCATGGACATGGAAGGCCGTCACCTCCTTCTGCGAAGCAGTAATGCTCGTGAAGGAGGAGACGGAAAGCGTAAGGGAGATGCAAATTTCGCACCCTCACGCCCCTAACCGCCGTAGGAGACGCCCTAGGCGTCGGGAATCGTAGGTCGATTCCCAGCCATTGTAAGCGCGGGTTTGTGGACGGTGAGCAATGAGTAGCTCGCCGTCCGATAAGGACCGGGCCCAGGTCGACGGCGCGTTGTGTTCGACGCGCGCCTCAAAGAGATGTCAGCACAACTGAAGGGGTCCGTTAGGGCCGATGTCTGCCGGGGTTACGGGTTTATCTGAAAGGGTTACCGTGGTCCCTGGCAACATACAGGCAACTGAAGGAACACGGGTGGGTTTTAGTCAGTAAGAGTCTGACATGCCCTCCCACTCCGCCCAGAGCGGGAGAAGTTATTTAAAAAAAAAAATCGGCCATACCATTCCGTAGCCGCTACAGAATGGTAGGTACTTTAATAAACTTATCACACATTGGCGAAATAAAAACCCAAGCCAACCTGTTAATGCCAACTCAACCAAGAGATAACGACCTCGAAATAATACTAATTAAAAGATAAGCTTGTAATATAAACTCATTAATAAGCAATTAATTATTTTTTGTATGGCTGAATTTCGTATTTTATTATTTTTTTTGTCCATTTCATTTGCTGCTACGCAGTTTTAAAAAAACTTTGGCAGTGTCATGTGTACCACGTGCTTACTTACCTAACTTTTTGGTTTCGCACATTTTTAATAGTTTTGAGAGTTTTACTATAACTATGAAAGGGGGGGCAAAGGTAATTTCATAATGAATTTGAATTGGCTGCCATTTTATTGAAATGATTAAAGTTAGGCTCTTTTTTCACGGAAAGTTTATTTAGAGGTATAAAATTTATGACATTAAGTCGAAAAACCGGTCCAGTGCGAGTTGGACTTGCCCACGAAGGGTTCCGTACCATTATCTAAAAAAACGTGCAAAAATAAAGTAGTGGCGCTCCGGGAGTACCGACAGAAGTGAAAACTTGAACAAGATCGCCTTGGTGGGAGAAAAAACCCGTGTATAGAACATTGGTCCGTAACCTTATCTAAATAAAAAGCACAATCGCGTTTATAAAAAAAAGAAAAACTTCCGAAACCTTTAAAGTAAAAATACTTGCATAGAACATTGATCCGTAACAAAATATAAATAAAGAGCACAATCACGTTTACAAAAATTAGGTGTTGTCATGGTATCGCGAAATCTATGGTTTAGTCCCATCTCTACAATGCCCAACGCGCCTAAAGAAGTATTCACTTCAAAAATCACGTTTGTTGTGTGGCCCCCTTAAATATTTATTCTATTCTGTTTTTTAGTATTTGTATTAGCGGAAACAGAAATAAATCATCCGTGAAAATTTCAACTAACTATCACGGTTCATGAGAGACAGACGGATGGACAGCGGAGTCTTAGTAATAGGGTCCCGTTTTACCCTTTAGGTACGGAACCTTAAAAATGGTATTGGTAAAATTACCACCTCCTGAGTATGCACATTTGTGCTCATTGTATGGTATTTTTAAATTGTTGCTCGTAAAAAAACCTCCAAATTGGTGACTTTTTCTTCAATGTTGCCTTTTAAGACTTGCAAGGTTTGTGGTTTGCTGTGGTAAAATCAAGATTTCAAAGAGTCTGCAGGCGCCGTCATATCTTTTTTTTTTTTTTTTTTTTTTTTTTTTTTTGAGGGTGGGAAATCATCAAATAACTTCTCCCGCTCTGGGCGGAGCGGGAGGGCGTGTCAGACTCTTACTGACTAAAACCCACCCGTGTTCCTTCGGTTGCCCTGTCGCCGGGGGCCACGATCTCCCTTTCGGTTTTCTTCGCAACCCCGGCAGGGGCGCCGTCATATCTGGCGATCTGGCCGGCCAGTTCAAATCGCCAAAACGTGAGTTCACAAAGCCCGGAAATTGGTGTTACAAAAACTCCATCGTTGCCTGAGCTGTATTTCGCTCCATTGCATTGTCAACTAATTCTCTATCTGTCTACAACATTATGTATCAAATCACAATGATATTATACAACGCCATTAGTAAAAATTATACCAATTCACATTTTAAGCTGATATCAGTCGTTTCACTTTTTTTTTTCGTTTAGATAAATATGATTTGTCTATTTAGAGCCTAAGCAATGAAAAATACAAACTTCTCAGATGAGACTAAAATGTCACTTTTAGGAAATAATAATTAATATGTCCATCATAATGACTATCGTCTTCAATCTATTGGGACCTTTTTACCAGGTAGCGATACTCCAAAACTGAATGACTTTGAACAATTTTTGAAGTGAAAACTTCTTTAGGCGCGTTGGGCATTTTTGAGATGGGACTAAACCATTGTTTTCGCGACACCATGATGACACCAGCTTTTGACCATTAAAAAAACATCAACGCGTTGATTGCTGCGGTGCCGATTTTTTTAAGTTTTCACATCTGTCGGCACTCCCGGAGTGCCACTGGTTTTTTTTTTGCCAATGCATCTATCATGACATTAGTCATGCATTAATTAAAATAAATAATTACAGTGTTTTAAAACGTTTAATTACGCGACAGATATGTTTCTTCACAAGTCGATAGAATCATGGACATATTATTTTTAATAATACAATAAATAAGCAGCTATTATAAATAATTGTCAGTTTTTAACATTAAAATAATTGATTATAATAGATTTGACACGGAACACGAAAGGGTTATATCGTTGCTGTGTACCTATTATTTATCCCATCCTATTAAACGAGCAATATTTGTGTATATATATATTTGTGTATATATATACTCATACATATACATATATTTGTAATCACGTTCGCGAAAACGGCTCTAACGATTTCGATGAAAATTGCAATATAGGGTTTTACGGGGGCACAAAATCGATCTAGCTAGGTCGCATAATCTGGGAAAATTCGTTTTCTTTATTTTCACAGCCTCGACAATGTGATACAACGTTGGTATACCTGGACGATATGTTTATCTTTTTTCACCCGAGCAGAGCTCGGTCGATACTATGTTGAATTGACAAGTAATAATGGACTCAATATGTTAGTTTTATAACAACTTTACTATGTAATCCCTGCTACAAGCTCAAAATCGATGTGAAAAGCAGCAAGCAGTCCAGACTGCTTGCAAAATATTGCAGTATAATGTTGGGATTGGCCCGTACCCCTGCACCAAGGAGGAGCATCTTTTTCACATGGTAGCGTAGAAGCAATCGACATGAGCATCAGCAAATATCCCTGATGTGCTACAGAAGCGGAACAGCCCCATCAATACCCGGAACGCATTATTATATTGAATGCGAAGGGCATATTAAGGATGCAAGTCTGCTGTCAAAACAATTACTATTCTACAGTGCAACATTGAAATGAAAAGAAGTGAAATGAAATGAAATTGTTTATTCTGTAAATAGGATATCAGAATCACTTTTACACGTCATATTAAAAAAAAAAGTGTTGGGACTCCGGGAGTGCCGACAGAACTGAAAACTTGAACAAGATCGTCTTGGTGGAAGAAAAATACTTGTATAGAACATTGATTCGTAACCTTATCTGAATAAAGAGGACAATCGCGTTTACAAAAAAAAATACTTCCGAAACGTTTAAAGTAAAAATACTTGCATAGAACATTGATCCGTAACATAATATAAATAAAGAGCACAATCACGTTTACAAAAATGAGGTGTCATCACAGTGTCGCGAAATCAATGGATTAGTCCCATCTCAAAAATGTCCAATGCGCTTAAAGAAGTTTTCACTTCAAAAATAATTAAAAATAAGCTAGATGAGTTCGGCGTTTCCTATCTGACTACTCTGAGATGAAAGGCCGAAACAAACTCAAAGAGGTTGCAGTCTCTTTTAAAGTCCAGACATAATCTTGGTCAGGCTATATGAGTGAATGATCTTTTGGCACTCGAACAACATTCATAGGGGGCCGCTGTGTGCTTTCTACTATTTACTGGGTACGTTCATCTTTCATTGACTTGAATGTGCCCTGGCGGCTGAGAGTATGTCATGCTCACTTTAATGCCTCGCTGATGATGGAGCGTGTTTTGGATCATTTAGCTCTTATCAAAATGGTTGAGTTGAATGGTGTTAATCTATGCGTCAGGTTCGTGAACGAGCGCCGTCAGTAGGGACAATTCATCTCTCCGCTGCCGCAGCTTCTTAAAAATTTTAAATGTTTTTTTTTAATATTTTTATTACGGACGCTTTTAAAGTTCTGCATATGTATAATTTCAACATGAATGACGGTACTAATAGTTTGTAACCATATTTTGATTTAAAAAAGTGTCCGAGGAATTTCTTGCCCATTCTTCTCCTTAAGTACCTACTACGCTTTGAAATGGACAACTAGCTTCATCTTTCTGACTGACCGATTCAAAAGTGCCTGTACTTGGTTTATTTGAACTAAATGCTTTGAATTTGAGTTGGTAAACATTTATTTTGGGAAATTATTTTGTGAATAGATCCTTGTATAAAAATATTTTTGTCAAATGTTTTTTTTTTAAGAATGAATAAAATATATTTATTCAGCACATACGAGGGAGCGTTTTTATGTTCGCGGAATGGAGGATAAGGGGTGGAAATAAAAAAACTAAATTATTTTTCCTTTTCAATATATTCACCTGCAAGACGGATACATTTTTCAGATCTTTCAATTAATTTATTTATACCCTCGAAAAAAAATGTTTTCTCTTTATCTACAAAATACGCCGAAACTGCCTCCTTGACTTCATCATCGGTGGTAATTTTTTTACCCCGCAGCTCTTTTTTCATTTTTGGAAACAGGTAATAATCACTCGGGGCCAGGTCTGGACTGTAGGGTGGGTGATTCAAAATATCGAAGCCCACCTTATGCAGGGCAGCCAACGCAACGCGGCTCTTGTGGACGGGCGCGTTGTCGTGCAAAAGCAGCACACCTTTCGTCAATTTTCCCCGTCTTTTCTCGTTAATTGCTTCTTTTAGTCGCTCTAATATTGAAGCGTAGTATTCTCCGGTTATAAAAACCCCTTTATCTTTATAATCAATCAATAATATTCCTTCCGAGTCTCAAAAGACCGTTGCCATGAGTTTCCCAGGTGACTGTGACACCTTAAACTTCTTGGGAGGTGCTGTGCCCTTTTTATGCCACTGCATGGAGTCTTGTTTTGACTCAGATTCATAATGATGAACCCAAGTTTCGTCTCCAGTAACAATTCGACTCAATACAGCATCCTTGTCTTCATTACAGAGGTCCAAAAATGCACGTGAACACTCTACGCGTTGTTTTTTTGCGGCGGCGTGAGCATTCTTGGCACCCATCTTGCGCTGACCTTAGTCATGCCAAGATGATCGTGC
Organism: Omphaloscelis lunosa; assembly: GCA_916610215.1. NCBI lineage: Eukaryota > Metazoa > Arthropoda > Insecta > Lepidoptera > Noctuidae > Omphaloscelis > Omphaloscelis lunosa. The sequence goes on from OU744247.1 coordinate 5,461,764, forward strand.
AGGATTTTAAAAATGATTGTATCGGATACTCCAACCATTTCTGCGAGTTGTTTCTTCTTTAGTCGAGCATCGTCGAGTACAATTTTTTCGACTTTTTGGATAAGTTCTGGCGTGGTCACCTCGATGCTCCTGCCCGCTCTCGGGTCGTCTTCAAGGGATTCCCTTCCTTGTTTAAATAAACTGTGCCACTTGTACACCATGGTTTTTCCTGGACAAGAGTCGCCGTAAACCAATGACATCTCATTCAATATGGTCGCAACAGATTTTCCTTGCTTGGTAAGGAACTTTATGACGGCACGATATTCGATTTTTTCCATATTTCACTTTTCACTCCCGATTATGTTGCTTGGTTGACGATAGCTCAAAGACTAATTGTCTAATAACAATCAAACCTCGTATTTATACTAATTATGAGTCACTGAACACGTTACGATCCTTATGAGCCTAATCACCCCCCTCCAACCCTCTCATTCCGCGAACTTAAAAACGCACCCTCGTACTAAAAGGCACACAATGAAATAGATGATGTATTGTGTGATGTGTTAGAGTTTCATCTGATGCAATTTTATTTGATGTACCTATTTTCTTTTTTTGGGTGGCAAATTATCAAATAACTTCTCTCTTTCGGTTTTCTTCGCAACCCCGGCAGGCATCGGCCCTAACGGACCCCGTCAATTCTGCTGACATCTCTTTGAAGCGCGTGGCGTTTGAATTTAATTAGATACTTACTTATATCCAGCCAGTATGTTCAAGAGTGTGGATTTGCCAGCTCCTGAAGGGCCAAGTATGCAGGTCAGCTCTCCTGAACGAAACTCCCCGGAGACATTGTGGAGAATCTTGCGTTCACCTGGAAAAAATAAAACAATGCAATCTAATAAAGCTTGTTAATAAGGAGATATTTATACGTTACTGCCAGGGGTGTAATAGTCAGGTCTATGGCATCATGCTAACATAAAAAAGTTCAAACAGTAAGAAAGTGAAGAAAGAAAAAGAGAAAAAAGAAAGAAAGTAAGAAAGAAAAAGAAGAAGTGAAGAAAGAAAGAAAAGAAAAAAGAGAAAGAAAAAAATAAGAAAGAAAGTGAAGTGAGTGAGTAGAGTGAAGTGTGAAAGTTACATAACATTACGCCTTATTTCCCCGAAGGATTGGGTAGAGGTGTACCTATAATAGGCAGTTATGTTTAAGTCCCATGTCCCATGAGCCTATTGCTATCAATCGGGCACGAATCCAGGCTCCGGGCTGCTACTGAGAAATTCCATAAAGAAAAACCCAATAACACTTTTCCTAACCTGGGAATCGAACCCAGGACCTCATGCTCAGCAATAGCGCTTGCGACCAGTAGACCAACGAGGCAGGTGTTAGAGTTAGTCCATGATATATTATTTATCTGTTATTTTTTTTTTAATTTGTTTTTTTATTTTTTTATAATGTTTTAATGAGTGTGTTTTAGTTTAATTTGTAATGTCCTGTGCGAGTCCCAATAAATACTTTTTCTTTCTTTCTTTCTTTCTATTACAAAGTCAAACAAAACATTGGTATTTTCAGCCTAACTAGATTTGGGCAAAAAGTGACAGAAAAATTACGATGTATTTTTTAATCATTCTACCTGCCATGCATTTAAGTGGTAAGCAGCGCTGCCACTTTGCTAATCGAGTTATCGATTCAGTGCACATTGATGATATTGCTCTTTTAGATCGCGTGCGGATACCCTGATCAATTGTCGACGCAACTGAATCGCAACAAAAAAAAAACGCCTTGCTGATTGTCTTTATGATGGATGCAAATGTTGCATGGTGTTATGAGTACTATTTTTCTATAGAAAAATGAAATTATACACCCGCATACATAACAAGACAATTGTGTTTCTGCATTCAATTAACCGTGTGATTAATTTATTTATAAGCTATTTTATGGAAAATTGTGGACAAATGCGTCGGTGCTCCATGGACCAAGACCAATTGCTCTATGGGGAAAATTACATGTTTCCATAGTTCAAATACCAACTGAACTATGGGGAATTGAGAAATGTTTCGCTGCCCAGTTTAATAGTAGGTATAGTAAGGCCTCCGTGGATTAATCGTCTGCGTCACTACCGATTAAAATTGTCACACGCATTTTTTATATTATTTGAATGAAGCTTAAATTTATAATTTTTTTTCGGATACTAGTATGACGTAAACGTAACTTAATCGAACGATTTTTGAATCTAAAATACAACAATCTTTAGCTTTTTTTTTGCGAATAAAGCAATAAGTATTGCTCATAGATATGAATAAAGTCTTAAAACTATCTACGCCCTGCGGTTTCGCCCGCATACATCTCTATCCCGTAGGAATATGGGGATAAAAAGTATTCTATGTCATAACCTAGATGATAGTCTATCAATGGCCAAATTTCATCTAAATCCGTTCAGCCGTATTAGCGTGAAAGCGTAACAAACAAACTCACTTTCTCATTTTAATATTAGTTAGGATTATGCGCGAAATGAGTACTACCAATTTTAAAATCGTTCGAATTTACGTTACGTTTACTCCGCGCGTTTGTGCTAGGGCCAGAACGTCAGGATAGCACGCGAGCTCAAATTTTCTTACGTTTTTTTTGCAATTTGCACGTCAGAATCAGGTTGCATGTTAATTGAAATATGATTCCCGGCTGTACCAAACGTGGAATTATTAAATTATTATCATACAAATGATCAATACAACTCTTTAAATTCATATTACCCTATTGAACGACAATGTCATGAAATCATGACATTTGAGGCCAATTCTAACTCAATAAGGAGTTGTATTGTTGATTCTAATAATTTTAATTTTGTAAAGCCATAATTGTTACGGTCGCGAATGATATTTTAATCAACATAACCTGACACTGACCTGCAAATTACAAAAAAACGTAAGAAAATTTGAATTTTGCGGGCTACCTTAGCGCATCCCCCTTAAGGCGCCTGTCCAATTTCAGGGCTAGTTTGAGTAACTCCATCGACCGTACAGCCATTATAGTCATTGAGTAACTCATATAACTTACTTAGAAAAAATACTTACTCATAGATCTTTTTAATAGAAACAATATCAACTATAAAAACCGGCCAACTGCGTGTCGGACCACGCACAATGAAGGGTTCTGTAATTAGGATGAATTATCCCAAAAAACTATTTAACATTGTAGTTGAAGAACATCTTCTCCCTGCAAATGCAAGTTTGCAATTGCAAAAAAAAAATCCTGTGATGAAACTACTTTAGGATTTTGGTACTGTTTCCTTTGCTTGATTTTTTAGAGCTCCAAGAGACCTACGTATTTTTTAATTATTTCAACTTGATACCTCCACGCGTCCCTGAGATAAAAGGTCTTGACAGACTGACTGACAGACAGACGGATAGCGAAGTGATCCTATAAGGCAGGGATCGGCAAGTAATTCTAAGTAAGGTCCGGATACTGTTGAAATTTTTATCGAGATCCAGAAACAAACTCATAATACTTTCTAGTTGTTTTTTTTTTTTAAATTTTGTATGATAAAAGTACAGGATAATTATTCTAAGCAGTTTTACGCTCTCTCTTGCGCCACACAGCATAGCATAGCAACTGCAGCTGTATCTACCTACTACAGTTAAACTAACTAATAAAATTACATAATTATATTCTACGTGGCAGTTAAAATATTATATATTATTATTCTAATTGAATTGTAGGTATGTAATTTAATAATATTTGGCGGTCTAAGTTCCGAACTTTCCCAGTCCGGATACGGACCGCGGTCCACCTGTTACCGACCGTTGCTATAAGGATTTCGTTTTTTCCTTTTGAGGTACGGAACCCCAAAAACCACTGAACCAAACAGTTTAACGTGACTCAAGTGCATTACATACGTCAACAATTCAAACTATCTCACGATAAAAATAGAATTAAACTGAGGTCTAAATTACATGAACAACTTTAATTATTCTTCTAACCTGTTTTATAATGTGGTCTTACGAAGGTAAATTTAAAATAAGTTTTTCTTTCATAAAGTTCTATTAATAGTTGTCAAAGCAGTTTTTTATTATTATTTTTTGTCGAATACTAAGCTACTTTGAATAATAATAATAATGTGTTATAATTATAATGTCGTTGATGTTATAATTTAGATTTATGATGTGGGTTTTATTTTTGCATAACAATCATCGATCAACAATTTGTTTTTTTTTGTTCGTCTTTTGCCAAGAGTGTTTTACAACCGTTTTCATATCAACTCACAAAGGCAGTCTTGACTGGGTTTGCGCAACGTCTAAATGTAGAACAAAACAATTTATTTTCTTTATGTATTTTTATATAATGCCTTCTTCTTTCTTTCTTCTACCCATGGGGATAGGCAGAAACTACAGATTGCCACCTAGGCGAGTTGCTAGGAGTGAGGCGAGGCATGAGTTTATCTTATTATGTATTTAAAAAATCACGTATAAATTCAAACCTGTTTTAAAATACTTAATTGATTCAGGCGTGACCTTGCGGAAATCCATTATAAAATACTAGTTTTTGCCTGCGATTTCGCCCGCGTGGATGTCTGAAAATATACCACGGGAACGTACTGCTGGGCAGTACCGGGATTACATACCTAATAGTCCAGGAAAATATTTTTGACTCCTACCGCTGCGCTCCAAAAATAGTTATTTTGTCACGCGTAATTTTGAATCAGTGATATCTTTTAAACCATTAATTTAAATTATATGATGTAAAGGCATATTTTAATCTCAATTAAATGACCAATTTAAATAAAATATTTTATTGGATAAGGATTATTATGATACCGGTCAATATAGCTTCGGAAATAACAATAGAATTTTTATCAAATCCTGAAAGTTAAAAATGGTTACCCTTAATGGTCATCCTTAGAAGATAGACATATGCCATCGCGGACTTTTTTGAACTTTTTAAGATCTTCAATCCTGTAGAACATAAATTTGATGTTTCTGTAATGGTTTATGCGGCGCTACCAGAAAAGCTTCCAGTCGGTATATTTTTTTTTGACATCTTCGATAATAATCGTCATATTTCAGCCAATTTACACGAAAACTCAAAAATGAACTTTACTAAAACCTTCCGCAAAAATCAGTTCATCCATTGTTGAAAACCGTTTGAAAATTCGTTTGGTAGTTTTTGAGTTTATCGCGTTCAGACAGAGAGACAGACAGACGCGGCGGGGGACTTTGTTTTATAATATGTAAGGACAATACTTAAAATATTTAGTTACCTGTTCCGTGTTGCCACACCAAGCGCTGGTCAACACGCCGTTTTCGGGTTTGTGACAAGTCAATCGTCATCCTGAGGATGCCTTGTTGAGAGGTGAAACACGTGTCGATTTCTTACAGGGTTTTTTATGGCTCTTTAGGAATTGTTAATCGGAACAAGTTACTAAATATCAACGTCTATTGTATTTTAACCTGTTTTAAATTATATACATGATATTGTATTATGGTGGAATGTGTCCTGTACTAAAAAAAACTCACATAGGTAACTGAAAAGAGATACTGGTTTCTCCCGCATGCAATATAAAAAAAAAACTATAAAATTCTATACAGTCGGTGTTTTTTTTTTTTTTGTAATAATTTGCTTTAATTAAACCATTTTAGTTTTATTATTATACACATATATTTAAAAAAAGCTTTTATTAAATACCAATATTGTTGTAATTTATTAAAAAAAAACCTTTCCTTCCTGTTTTTGGATTTCCATCAGATCACTCCCACAATTAAAACGAATCTAACGACACCGCACAATTATGTCAAAAACCATTAAACCGCTTAGGCTATAGAACGCTCGCAATACTTCAGACATACTGACAAGATCTTCTTCCATTCATTCGTGAACACATCACAGTCAAGCTTAGCGTCCAAGAGAGCGTTGAACGCAGAGAGAGTGCAAGGCACGGGAGACTGCGCTCGAGCGACGTGACGGTTTGACTCCGAAGCACGGTGAACAATCTATGCCTCCTTCCACGGTTATAGTTTATCAGAGCAAAAAGATAGGACAGTTCATCGTGCAGTTCAGGAGCATCTGTTTTTCGTGCAGGATCTTACATATATTAATGATTTGGTCATTTTTTCTTCTAACCTCGAGAGTGTACCCTAAGCAGCCTTAAAGAAAATTCAAAGGGTACATAACGAACCATTCAAACGTTTATAAAGGTACCTTAGATAAGCTTTTTGTACTTTTTCTAAGAGTAAAGTGTATTTCTTTTCGTGCGGATTCCAGACGCATGCACTGGACTCCAGTTTACTACGAATAAGTACATTAGAAATAAATTTAATAGCGGCGATGTTGCTAAAATCTTATATGCAAAAAAATACTCCTTACTAACTTCTGTTTCGACGTAGATTTAATAAAACTCAACTACATAATCATTTCCGCACGGACTGATCACAATTTAGACCATGCCTATGTTAAAAGATCCTGCTGCTAAATACCATTCGCGTGCTTCTAATATTCTGCGCCAAAGTCTACGGGAAATCGTGAAGATGGCGTAAATGCGTTTATTAAAGACCTTACTCATGCTTATATATTTTTCTAGTATATAGCAAAATACCACTAGGGCAATTTACACTAATGACTAAGGCCTTAGTCCGCACGCAGGAGTCACCAAATGGCCAGTAATATTTATAACTAAAATATTTAAATAAAAATTTTGAGTAACACATTTAATTTAGCTCGCGCTTTGTCTTTTCTGCCGTCGACACTCCAGACTTCAGACAAATAGATCAAAGTAAAAAATGTAATTTTTCATATTAATATCAATTACCTACCTACTTACTTTATTATAATTTTCCATTATATACCTAATAATTAAAGTTTATAACTTATAAAAAATTGCTAGTAAATTTAATGGTCTGCCAAACGGGCCGGGACAGTCCTATTTTTTTTTTAAACGAAACCCCAATGAAGCTATAATTAGTGATCCCTGGCTAGGACATTAATAAGGAAAAACAAATGACGCCCTTTCTACCCATTAATTAACAAAATATTTACATTTTACCAGCACCTTATGATGCTAAGTTCACCGGGATTCCTTAGAATACCGTCGAATTATAAAAGCACGTAGGATCAGATTAGGTTGGGAAAGCAGGTCGGATATTGCAAAGATAATGTAAATATACGAAGTCGTAAACAGTCGAATTACGCGTGCCTATTGCACGCACGATAGAGTAGCGTGTTTGTTTAGAAGCGCCAGAATGATGATCAGTGATCGGAGTAGGTAGATTGAATTGGGGTCAATAATCTGGCACGAATAGATTAGTATGGATATGCTTCCGGGATTCCGGGATTTTTTTGAAATTATTCTGTTTTTTTAAAGGAATTTCAAATGTTGTAATGGGTAGAATAAAGCATACATCAGTATGAATAAGAAATGTTTAACCCTTTTGCTGTTATTGCATTGAATGCGAAAAAATATTAATAAGTATTAAAAGATATTTTTATTAATTTATTCAAGAATAGTAACAATTATAAGCAGCAGATAATATACTTACAAGAAATAACTACTAAATTATTCATATTATGTAAGTTTCGAATGGACACACAGCAGTAAGATTCACTTTAATACTTGATAAATAAGAAAAAAAACAATTTTAAATGTTTATCCATTTTATAAATTTCTAATGTAGTAGTTTACAACCTGTTTACCTTTACAATATTTGATTAATCCCATAAGTACCAAAATGAAATCCCGGAAGAAAGGCTTATCCAAGTTATGATTTCGATGACTATTCATGATGCGAGTACGTAAAATCAATCTACCTACTCCGATCACTGATGATGATGCAAGAAAGTCATTCCTGTTTCTAATTCATTTTCATTTTGGACCAAAACATGTTTTTTTCTTGTTTCTAAGAAATAGAGTAGAATTTTTCAGGTATAGATAGCAATGGTAAAATATTTTATTAATATCCTAACTAATATTATAAATGTGAAAATTAGTTGTTTGTTACGCTTTCACGCTAAAACTGTTGAACAGATCTGGATAAAATTTGGCACATGGGTACACCATGACCTGGGTTAAGACATAAAATACTTTTTTATATCCCGAGCTCGAGACTTATGCGGGTGAAACCGCGGGTCGCAGCTTGTTTATTATATTTTATTGTTATTAAAATATTTATATTAAATGTTAATAAAATAATTATATAAAATATTTATTTATTATGGCTCAATTTTCTTGGTTCATGTCAAGAGATAGAGGGAGAGATTTACGGACGTTCGCGAAGATATTTTTTAATGACTAAGAATAACTATTGCGAGTTTTGTGAGCCTTGGTATCATCGACACATTTAGATAGATAGAAAATGAGCCGTCGCGGAACGCCTGGCAGATGTGAAACATCGAATTATTATGTACACGTAATATGCATAAAAAGGATAGTTTACGACAGGAAATAAATATGGCGACTGGTGGCGTGGCGACGCGTCACCACGTCGCAACGCGTCGCCACGCCAACAGTCGGTCTGACCCGCAATTATAGATGTTTCATATAAAAAAATATTCAGTGCACACAAAAGACACATAAGCACAATTAAATGATAACAAATTACATGAATACATACACACACACACATTACATTTGAAACGTTTTTCTTCAAAATTCAACCAAGTATGTTTCCACCGTGAAAATTCATGTCTCACCTCACAAGGACTATGTTGTAAATGCATTCCGGTAAAGCAGCAGCATTTCACCACGGATAATATTCTGATTATACAGCTTGCATTAGCGGTAAATTACCTTACCGTGATAAATATAATTTAAATCCTGGGCTGAGTAGGTAATTTGTTTAGCATGAGAGGTGAATAAGTGTTGGTAGGTAATGTTTATAGGTAAGTACAGGTGAAGGTCTACTGTTAAACATGTATATATAATGTTTGTTTTCTTTGGGTATGGCAAAACATGGGTGAAAACGTATTATGACTCTGCAGATTTTGGTACGGTCAATAATGGGACAAGATGCTAAAAATATTTAAAACATACATCAATAATTACTCGACGAACAATATTATGAAAAACTGACTGATAGTGTTTGCATTGCATAATATAGGTACTTACGTTATAAAGTTCAAATATCTTAATAAGCTTGGCGCTAATTGTTTTGAATTGTGTTTTATGAAAATAGAACTATGTGTACCTACTTCTACCAAGATAAGTACAGTTTGTGCTATTAAAGATGCGACGATACACCACGAGGTCTGCGCCGGGGCGTCATCGGGGCGGTGGAAAGTGCGGCGGGAGGCGCGGTCAAGTCTCATCTTTCGTGGCGCGTATTAATGGTAGTATAAATGTACCCAAGATGACATCTTGCAACACACGAGAAGAGAGAACTTATCTCACCTCTTGACTAATAGCATCCGGATTGAATGCATATTATGCGATGTAATATTGTCAGTTTACAGATATTAAAAAAAATATGGGTAGGAGATACTCGAAATTTTGTTTAATAAATTATCAGATACCACATTTTGCATGGCATGTGGATTTTCAATACCACAGATTCGTGAATTCTGCTTGTTAAGAGCGTTTATTCTGAAAGTGGGCAACGTCGCAAATAGATGTCAAATATTTCGCTGTTTTGATCAATTTGGCAATAGTGCTATACAGTACTATTGCCAAATTTAGAATCATTATTCTAGTTCGCTAGTTAGCCACATTTCTTATTTCCATACAGAAATATTGCCAAATTAATCAAAACAGGTAAATTTTTGACAGCCATTTGCAACGTTCCCAACTTTTAGGATAAACGCTCCTAATGAAGCCGTTAAGGTGAAAATGGGCCTCGCCAATAAATATAAATTGTTGTGACATTCATCGTAAGTTTCCACCACTTTTTTTAATAGATTTTTACTATTAATAATCGTTTTTCCAACCTGTAACGCACCATATCCGTAATGTCAGTTTTACTTAAACAAATATCAAATATGGCTGACTCAACCATTCATAATCGAAAATGGCTCGCGATTCCAAATTCAAGTTCTTGAAACACCCTTTATGTATGTATATTAATGAAATAGAGGAGAATAATAATTAATCTGAAGTGCAGTTAAAAGTATACACTTACTTAGATAATATCTAGGGTTACAGTAATTAACCTCGTGGTTAATAACAGTGTTATAAAGAACAAAGTTTATAGAAATATAAATTTTAAAAATAATAGCGAAACGGTCTGTAACTTAATATTATGCTTTAATTAGTATCGCAGTAAAAAATTATAAAAAATTAAAAATAGAATTTTATGATAGGTAGATAGAACGTTTGTTGCAAGCTGTGAGTCATCATCTGCCTAGCCTTTTCCCATCTAAGTTGAGGTAGGTTTCCAGTCTAAACGGATGCAGCTGAGTACCAGTATTTTCATGGAGCGATTGCCTATCTGACCTCCATAACCCAGTTACTGGGTAAACGATACCCCTACTAAGATTGGTTGTCAGACTTTTGTGCTTGTGACTACCCATAACGACTGTCAAAGATCTACAAATGACAGCCGGGACCAACTGTTTAACGTGCTCTTCGAGGCACGGAGGGGTCTCGATCTTTAATTTATAGGTCACACATTCATGGACCGACCTTGGCTTAACCTTCGATTGACCCTTGTGGCTGCTATTCTATTTAGCACGATTGTGGTTTGTGTAGTTAATTAGCTCTGTCCTCTATTAGTTGTTTACTTTTTAGTTTTTATTTTCGCTTGAATATAGAGGTCGATGCTGTTTTGTTGATATAATGGCTTGTGCTAGCTGACATAATATGGCACAAAAAACAAAAATTGTGTTGCATAATGTAAATTATTTTGCATAAGTATAGAATCAAGTTTTTCTAACTGAACAGACAGCTGTGCTGCTGGGGAGTTTGTTGCAGTACTTTTTCTTCCCAGCTAAAGAACTAGGAAGTGGTGAAGGGGGTGGGCATTTTGCGGGACTGTCTTATGTAATTTTGACGTTCGAAAAGTGCTGATTCTCAGTCTAGTATGAATAAATGACTTTTGAATTTCGAATTTTATTATTTAGCCACAACAAGCCCCTCCTGTTGTAGACTGTGACTAAGCCTAATCAATTATTATGCTTATTCTTACAATGAAACTTTCCTTAACGTTGAATCACTGACTGATTCAATCAACGAAATCCCCAAACGACTAGTTGACAGTTCCTGTGACCCAAGGGCTGGCTTTTACCTTGGCCAGAGGCTAAGCATTGCCATACAACGTGACGATGCCGCTAGTCTCTTGGGTATATTACTAGTAGACAGCAATGCGGAGGAATTTTTCGACGCCATATTTTAAGATAGTTAATAGATTCAGGCGTGACCTTGCGGAAATCCATTATAAAATGATGATGTGGTTATATTTAGTAACCTGTTCCGCTTAGCTATTTCTAAAGAGTCTTAAAAAGACCCTGGAAGAAATCGACACGTGTTTCACCTCTCAACGAGGCATCCTCAGGATGACGATTAACTTGTCGGGAACTCGAACACGGCGGCCATATTTTAGTTCGGCTATGTTATTATGTGTGTTATAGCAAAATTAAACCCTGACTGATTGACATGCTATTATCCCATTTGAAATTTACTGTAGTTATATCTATAGCTTTTGTTGTTTAGGTACCTACATAATATTTTTTGAACATAGACGCAATAAAATGAATAGTCTGATGAAGCTTATGGTAATGGCTATTTTGGAAGAGGTTGAATGAAGAAATTTGTGTCATAAAGAAAACATTGCTATGGGTAATTAATAGAAGAGATGAACTAGGAGCTACGAATTGTCTTCTGAAGGAATTAAGTTTAGAAGGTCCCAAAGAATATTTCGTTAGTTTGAGAATATCCGAAAGTGAGCTAATGAACTCGAATAATTTCGACAGGTTCAGATTTGTTTAGCCGATTATCCAGTGAGCAGTGACGCAGGGTGGTGGACGTTACTTGCCCGAAAAAATAGAATAAAATTGACTCGCCTAAACCACTTCATAAACTACTCGACTAAATTTTTGTTGTTCAGACATCATTATTATTTAGTTCCCATTCCGTTGTTGTGCCTTTAATTGCCATCATGTACACTGAGCATCCACTTATACATAGGTGGCACGAAATTAAACGATGTTGATATGGTGGTCTTCTTCTTTTCGTGTTGATAGTATTTTTTTGAAAATATTATTTGAGCCCAGTAGGTGACATTGATTGAGACATCAGTGGCTTTCATTAGGTCTTCTTTAGTGCAAGTGAACAGGCACTTAGGACACTCCAGCAAGTGGGACATGGTCTGAACAGAAGCAACGTACTCACACTGGATATTGGATGGGTAAATAATCCCCCACTCCGACAGATTGTGTCTGCAATGGCCTACCGGGGTACGTAATCGATTGAGAGCTTTAATGTGGGTATACTTGTATAATTATCTCACAATTTAAAGTTTGTCACTGTTCAAGATGCCTTTCAAATGTCATCGACAAAGTCTATTTTTAGACAGAGATCTGCGATAAGCTCTTGTGAGGCAAGATTTCGAGAGCTTTGCAAATACAATTTATTTATGTAAAATATGGATACGAAGTAACAAATATTTATTCTATTGCAAAGACGGATAATTGGGAATCAAACGAGCTTACCTGTTAAGCGAAGTCTTGATTCTAATTTTACGAACGGCGATCTGAAATATAATTCATTTAACAAAGTAGTAATTCTTATGCGCAGCGTAGACATCGCGTTTGTTTAGATATATAATTTTTTTAAATAGAATTATCGTCCTTGGTGGCAACACATACAGGAATGTCACTAATTTTAGAGATCCTTATGATGGAGAACAAGCTCTGTTTTCTGTACAGAGTAGTTCCGCATACTTACATTCACTAGGTTTTCCTGGAAAGATAAGTGAATAAAGTAGGCTAATTATTGCAGCTTTGGGGCTATTAGCTGGTGGCGGGTGGGTAATTATATTTCAGATCGCCGTTCGTAAAATTAGAATCAAGACTTCGCTTAACAGGTAAGCTCGTTTGATTCCCAATTTTACTTCACGGCGATCTGAAATATAATTCATTTAACAAAGTAGACGTTCAGAGTTGTCTGCAATAATTTAGTTAGTTAATAAATTACGGCATATTCTGATTTATTAGGTACTTTTATCATTCTTTCTGAATACAATATTTTAGTTTTATGTAATTTAAGAAGGTTGCTTTGTTTTATGTGAATGTCATGTACATCTGTAATTGGTATGTATATAAGTCCATACTGTTAACATTTAATATTTAATGTTCAATATATATGCTGTTGACGTATCCATTTTAAATAAATTCTTAATAACGTTGCTTAATTAATAGTGTTTAACTATTTTTCATCAGTAATGAGGTATAATCATCAACACAATGTTGGTTGGCACTGTGTCTATTTCAATTGATGCCAGCACTAAGTTGAGCTACTGTATGTTTTGTGCTGTGGGAGGTGAATTATTAGTATCACTCTCACTTCCTACCACATTTAACCCAGCTTGTGTTTATACAAATTTTATAAAGTTGTTCTGAATTAATATACCAGGATGATATTATGATATGAATACTTTAAAAGTGTGAAACTGGGTGAACCTGCTACAGGGACACCTTGCCCAACCATTCGGGGAAACAAGGGGTAATGTTATGATGTTACTTTAAAAGTTTTCATGATTGAGAATAGCATTCTCAGATCTGTCTGTAAATAGTTAAATTATTTGGGATACTGTTGTGCTTAATGAGTGAGTATTGAATTGCACAATCATCTTGCTGTCAAGGTAAGTGTCGAGCTCAGTGGGTCTAGAAGATGAATTGTAAAGATTATCATTAGGGTATTTTAAAGAATGTCAGTTATCTAGTGATCTGAATAAGAGGCACCATGGCTGTGAAGTCCTTAGTTGTTAAACTTTCATAGGGTGTAACAGGATCTTTTAGCCCCTGAATGTTGTAAGCAGGGAGGTATTTTTGGTAAGCATTTGTGGAATTGTATTGTACCTAAATTGTACTGACAGACAAACTTAGTTTTTTTTTTTTTTTTTTTAAAATGTAGTAGGATTGTTTGGTCAAATTCTTGTGATCAGTTGATGTTATTTCTGCTTAGGTAAGTATATACTTTATGATATGGTTTCATTTCATTTTAGGATGGACTAGTTTTCCATAACTTTAGTTATTAAAGGTATTTTGGAAACTGAATTTCAAATACGGAATAGGCTTTTAACTTGTAAGCACCAATTAATAAGGGCAGTATATTATGCCCTGGATAGAAGAGAGGTTTGAACAAATTTGAGGTGAAAGGGTCTATTTCAGATGCTTAGGGTTTTTCCTCAACAATACTAATTTCCATATGAGTTTCACGTATTCTGCTAGCAGTCATTACTTGACGACTTTAGAGCTAATCGAAACTAGATTCATTTTAGAAGTATAATAAAGATATGAACTCTTTTCCTTGACCTCATAATATGTCCAAAATTGGGATTGTGTAATGAGTTGCATTTTTAAGTGAGGGAGTTGTATAATTGAACTTGTTATGATGTGCACTTGGTGAGCAGATGGAGAGTTTTAGAGTAAAGCAATTTGTAGATAATTCATTCATAGTACCTAAATTTATTGTATTATACCTTATCTTGTTCATGTTCTACTCACAATCCATCAATACCTACTTTGTCCTCACAATGTTCTCCCCCCCCCCTCCTTTATTTGTTTCCTTGATAATTTCACTTTAGTGCTGCAATTATCATTCAAATCTACTGTTAAATATGTAGACTAGTAGTTGGCAATCAAATGATTAATTAGGTATTTTGATTTTATAAGCTTTGAGTAAGATCACCCATTTCTGCCCAGCCCTTCGGGAAGTCCGGGCGTAATGTTAAATAATGCGACTAAGTTGACTACAACTTTTTTTTTTTTTTTTACTGTTATTTCAAGATTTGTTTAAAGTGAAAAAATAAAACTTAATAATCAAGCCTAAAAAATAGCATTGTTAGTTTTTAAGCCCAAACATTTAAACACAATTATAGTGGTATTTATTGGTATGTCTTATCACAGTCTCGATATTTTACCAAATAAACAGTCAAGTTAGATTGTAAGAAAACCTTGTTTTCTGTAAGTGGCACTCACTACTGGTAATTTAGTAGGTAAAACAGAGATAAGAGGCTATTCAAGTATGAAAACTATTAGTATATGTAAATGTAATTAACCCTTTATTGGTTATTTGGTAGGTAATGTTATCTTCCAGGTATTCCTAAGTGATACCCCTGTACCTATAGGATGAAATCATAATATGATTTCATAAAGGTAATATGGTATATTATACCTATCTATTTTGATATGCTAAGCTATGATTGATTAGTGTACAAGGTGTCAGTTTGTAACATACTTGTAGTTATTACTGGGATTTTTATTTTTATTTTCCTTCAGTATGATTGGGTTAGACAGTCTTGATGATTTTTTGTTCATAGTGAAACTGAATATTTTGTTTGGGACTGACTGAAATGTATTTTTCAGATAAATTCTTTGTAGATCTATCTTGTATTGTTTGTAAATGCATCTCAATATTTAACAAGTTCTTTGATGGTATTGAGAGGATCATCATCTGCCTGGCCTTTTCCCAACTATGTTGGGGTCAGCTTCCAGAGAATGGCTTTGAGAGGTTAAGATATTGAATTTGGTAGGTATCAAATATTTTCTTCTCTATCTATGTCCATAGCCAATAGCAGAATCAGAGGAAAATAACTGCTTTGCCAGCATTTATTCCAGTATTGGTCTTCTTGAATTGTTATTTTGGAATATAAGCCGGGTTGTTGTTAAGGTCAACCATAGATATTGATTTTTATTTTCAGTGACAAAAATAGTTCATTTATTTTTCAGACATAGTCCATTCCAACCGATTAGATTAAACCAAGACATCATAAGATATTGTGGTGGTGGTTTTCAATGGTGTGATTCCTGTTATTAACCCGGTAGAAGGATGTTTTATTTTGCTATTTACAAAAGTAAGTAAATCAACTAAGGTTGTGCTTGTTTTACATTTTCGCCATAGAACTGGTTTTCCTATTATCATGAGAATGTCTTGTGGTTTTAATATTTATTGAATAGTTGTTATTGTTTGTAGCTAAAACATTGTGTACTCAAGTTTGTGATTGTTTCAGTTTGTTTATCAAATAGGATGAATTGAAGTTAATGTCAATTAGAGATTATATAACTTTTGTTCTGGTTTTAGTTTGGTGGCAGTGGGCATTGCCAGCTGGTTTTGCTGCATCAGCCAAGTTAATCAACAATTTGTGTTTGTCTTATGTTCTTCATAAGCATAGGGTCAGTCACTGCTTTTCCTATGATAGGGGTAATAACCAGTATGGTTTGTTTCTGGAATATCTCAATCCCTTGTTTCCTCAGTTTAGAGGAATCTAAATGGGATGAATAAGTATGGGAGCATGTAATAATACTTTGTATTAGGTTTAGTCCATTGCACTTGTATCTGAAATCAAGAGTTTCCAGAGGTAGCATTTGTCGTCAGCCATTGTATCACAGAATCATGTTTACAAAGTATCTTGTGTATTTAAATGTATGCCTGTAAAAATTGCACAATTTTGCATTATTGTTTTAGTTTACAAAATAGATATCATTTATCAGTTTTTGGCAGGATAATTAAGCCACCTAGAGCTAGATAAGTCACTGAGTATCTCGTACACAGTGATATCTTTTAATTAGCTATATTTTGTTTGTTAAAAATGGCAATCCTCGATATGAAAGCTAGATCACGTAGTATTGAGATAACATGCTACAAGCATCTCGTGCTAAGCATGTGCACACCATGTCAGATATGTGCCAGTTAGCAACATAGAATCAATGTTGTTGAGAGTACCTTGTACTCGTTGATAACAATCTAGTTAGCGAGGCAGAATTCCACGCTCACTATAGGAAGTATAATGCTTTTGCAAGTTTATAACACACAGACAGTGTGCAGGGTTAAGTAAGGCTGTCTCGCAACCTTCATGCTTGTCAATTAAAAGTATATAGAACCACCTTTGACAATTCCTTAGCCAAGATCATAGAAATGTGACTTACCCCTGGTGACGAGTACATACCAGCGTTAGCTATGTAGAATAACATCGCTAAGTGCATCACGTGCTACATTGGTAGTTTCATATTCAGCTAGTAACGTAGAATTTGCGTTACTGAGAGCATCTCGTGCTTACTGGAGGGGTAATGCTGACAAGCGCGTACCAGCTAGCTATGTACAGTTACATCGCTAAGGGCATCACGTGCCTCTCTGGTAGCTTCTCATCCAGCTAGTAACGTGGAGATAACGTTACTAAAGACATCTCGTGTCCACTGGAGAGATAGGTAATGCTTTAACGAGTTGTGTTGTGTTAATGTCCACCATAGTGCTTGTAAAACACTGTCAGTATCACGTACAAAGTGGTCAGTTAAAGCCAGGCATTCTCGCGCATTAGGATTGTGGGAGGCCTCCGGATCTAAGTACATCTAATGTGGGTCAGGAACTCAAGGCTAAAGCTGCTTCTAGTTAGTTCTGATGTAGGTAATTTATCAGCTTTCTTGTTAATATCGTTGATGGACGCTTTGTCCGTCTCAGGTTTTCACTAACGATGCACTTATTGCACTTTCTATCACTTAACATAATTAACATTTGTTATTTTAGTAAAAAGTTCCGAAAACTTATTAAAAACTAAACAAACGCGATGTCTACGCTGCGCATAAGAATTACTACTTTGTTAAATGAATTATATTTCAGATCGCCGTGAAGTAAAATTAGTACATAGATGTTTTATTTTAAAAGTTCTTCATGTTCTATCGTCACATGGACACGCAAATCATATTTAATTTGCGCAAAAGAGATGTCTCTGATCTCGATGTAACGAGATGAAAATGGTGTGAATTTATACATTCAAACATATATTAGTTTATTGCAGTGACTTATTGCTACCCCATAATTTACACAGCGATCCATAGTTTCAACAATATCCAATCCGCAAAGCGGCAGTAAAATCCAAAATAACAATTCAAGTCAATCGTGTGAGCGATGTTCGGTGTTCAGTGTGAATACAAGGGTCGTACAAGGTAGACAGAATTAGAATCCGTAAAAAAATAAAGCAGAGGTCATTGAAAATGAAAAATAACGGGGATTGCACTCAAAACGTATCGGAAAACACGAAACAAGTGGCAGTTGCCTAGTAGGGGTGGGCGTTGCGTCGACGAACCGTTTACAAAGACCGTTTTGTGTTTTGTGATGATGAAACCGTTTTACGTACTGGGTTTAAATTCAAACAGTCTTCATTGCACAAATCAGTCTTCGAATTACTTGGTGCGATTTTTTATTTTACATCTAATAAAATACAGTCAGGTACAATGATTCAACTATCTATCACACTCGTAAAATAGTTCTTCTAATAAAAAGTGAACTCTTTGTCAATGAAATACGAACAATAATGTCAATAATGTATTACCAGTTGTCAATGCTGTCGTTCCTGATACGATAAAGCATTTCATACATTTCAAATCGTTGATAGTTGTAAGAAACTGCGCTCGACGAAAACGCAATTATATTCCATGTTGGATAAGTTTCGTCCTTTAACCGTTTTCTGCAACCGTTTTTGTCGTCAGGAAAACGGTTTCGTCCGTCAAAAATTCGACAACGACCCACCACTAATGTCTAGTGTCAATGTCAGTCAGCTTATGTCAGTACAAAACATGCAATGCCATAGACAAAAACTAAAAGACTGATTTTAATCGATATGAAATTGATAATCATTATTTTGGTTTTTCAGCAATGAATGATATTTTGTTTAAATTAAATGCACTATATTGTATAAAAGTATATAATTATAGTGCATTTAATTACTTTAGAGTTAATTATATTACCCAGTTTTTTTTTTTTTTTTCTGTTGGGCATCTCGTAGCTGACCTCTGAGTTCATGACTACTTAACCGGTCAATCCTGTGGTTGCCTTAAGCTGCTACACTCAAAGCCTCCAGCCAGGGGCATAATTTAAAAACTAAGCCAAAAAGCTAGGTGAACGCTCGCTAAGGGCACCCCCTGTGGGGTACGAGCCTCGGCTTAGGGCGTCACCGGAGGGAGGACATCAAAGATGGGACGGGCTGGATCAAGGTTTTGATCATTATTATTAATCGGGGAATTTAAAGCTACGTGCACAGCCTAAACCACTGCTGGCACCTCGTTATCGAGCAAGGCTCGGGGAGGAGTATCATTTACTCGGGGGCGCGGACGCGATCGTAAAGGATCTCGACGGCGAGGTCGGAATGACGGGAGGCGTCTGTATCTGTGTAGAGTTATATTACCTAGTGCTACCTGTTTCTTTTTGTAGTTGTGTAATCGATTACTTTAATCGATAACCTCACGAAAACTATCTTTATCATATTTCTCCGCTTCCAGATGGAGAACTAAGCTGATTTTTGATATTCAAGGATAAAAAAATATGTCAATTTTTTTAGATCATATCTCAGCTTATTACATTAAGGCCCACCGTTTCCCATCTCCTTTAAAGACATTATAATTATATAATAATAAGGAAATTATAATAATACAAAATATAAATAAATGTCAAATCGTTCTAATTAAGTAATAAAATTAATGCTAATAATAATTATATAATGCTAAAAGAAATCATCGTGTGCGAAAGTAGAAGAAGGCCGGCCATATACATACGGAAATCCGATACGGAATTCGGTTTCAAAATTCGATTCGGAATTTCGAAGGCAGGATGGATTAACTGCTTTCGAAATTCCCAATCGATATCTCGAAATGGGATTTCGTATGTACGTGGCAGGCCATAATTGTCTAAAGGTAAGCATAATGGTGATCAGTGGTCGTTTCTTCTGTGTATAAGAAAAGGCTTTTAGCGTGCTGTGGCCGAGCACAAAAAATGCTTTTGATGTGGAGTTGTGGATACGACGAGCCCGTATTAAGCCTCGTGCAGACTGGCGCGACGCGACGGCGCGTCGCAACACGACTCTAACAAAACAATTTCTAAGAAAACTGTACAGTAGAATAATTATCTGTGTCATGTCACACTGTAGCGTTGCGCCAGTTTGCCCAAGGTTTTTCTATTTTTTAATGTTTTTGTGAAAAAATATATGAGCCGCAAAAACCTTGCGATAATTCCTAATTCTTTGCAAAACGAAAAATTATTTCAAAAAGTCATTGTTTTATTACTTATCTGTCGTCAAATGTATCTTGTATCTTGCAAAAGATTATTTCAAAATTAATTAATTATTATGATTACGTATAAGTGTGTGAGAAACTTTTTTATTTTTAGTATTATTTCTTGCCAATTAAAATATTAATTGGCACGAAATGTCGAAATCATGATACGTCAACTGTGTATGTAAAAGATTTTTGTTTTTTACCAAGGAAGTCTCATTATGGTGTTATTTATATATTTAAATTGACATTCCAACTACTATCTCCAATAATTTGCAATTTCATCAACGATGTTGTGAGCGATTCCTTTGTTTTTGTCTACAAAAGATTCCGGGAAAAAGTACTTGTTTTATTTTTTTAATAAAAACAAGGTATTTTCCTCAGAGCTTCTGAATACTTTTAGTTACTGTTTTTAGTGTGTGTTTTCTTCTGATCAAAGAGGATCCCGGGAATAATTTGTTTAATTATTTTATTTTTGCAGGGCTTTTCTAGGAGACTCTTGAAAACTTATTTTCCTTTAGTTTATTTTATGAAGAAAACGTGTACTGCTAAGGTAGGTATTTATGTAATTAGAAGTAGCCTCGGGTGACACATGATACGTGAGTTTAGTGTATTATAACCACGCTAAAGAAATAGCACCCTAATTGTACGCAATTAGGGTGCTATTTCCTTACACACGATCAATCACAATCTGAATCATTTTGTAGGATATTCATCATTGCTTCATATGTTCGAAAAATTTGTCTGCTCAACAACGTGAATAACGCAATGAATGTTGTTGAACTGTCAAAATGAAACGGATTGTGTGTTACGCAATTAGGGTGCTTATTGGTGTTCGCAGGTTATGTTACTTAGCAGTTTAGTAACTAGGTAATACTTATAAAAAACAAATCCTTTAAGTTTTTTATAGGTTGTGGATTCACATCGCCAAATGCGAACACCGTATCAATGCCCTGACGTCACACAAAAATTCTGACGTCACAAAAATCCTACATCACGCAATCAGAGTCTACCGCGCGAACGACATATATGTGACTATCCGACATCAATCGTTGGGCCTGATTGATCCTCCCTTTTCCATAGAGGATGAGTTAACTTTGCACCCTGTTCTTCATGCCACTAAAAGCTATAAGTTAAAAAATAGAAATTAGGAAAATAAATACATCTGTGTGCAGCAGCACTCAAATGTATTTCTTTATTTCAATTAATAGTGCTCCCCGCCCTATCAATAAAATTAACCCTAAAATAAAATGACGCAGCATTCGAAGTTCGAAGAGCAAAGATTGAATTGTGCGTGTCGGACTACGCACAATGAAGGGTTCCGTAGTTGAGATGAATTAATTTATCCCAAGAACAAACTTAACATTGTCGATGAAAAACTTGTTCTCCCATACATTCCAACTGCAAATGTGAGTTTGTACGCATAATATTGAGAGATTTAGCATATAATTTTAGACCATAGACTTCTTATAATAAGTTTTCCTGTAATCTAAGAGCCGTACTATATACAGTATTTTTTTTCAAGATTTTAGGTCCAGTAGTTTCGGAGATAAGGGGGGAATGGTAAATTTTCATCGAATTTATTAAATATCTTTAAAAGCATTTATTTTAAAATTGTATAAAAAATATGTTTAAGATCTTCGCAACAACCCCTTTCATTTGATATATCACACAGTGCTTTTAGCAAACCTTTTTTAAATTTTCTTGTTAGCCCCCAAAAGTGACCCCTTTATTCAAAATGTATTTATTTACGCTACACGTTCGTGTTTGGGTCACAAAAATAAATATTTGTACCAAATTTCAACTTAATCGGTCCATAAGATTCGGAGCAAATTGGCTGTGACAGATAGACACACGAGCGATCCTATAAGGGTTCCATTTTTTCCTTTTGAGGTACGGAACCCTAAAAACGTACTCTTTATTTATTGCCCGACATTTTCATCCTCTTTAATAATGAATGGACTGAGTGAATATATATCTTAAGTTGGTTGAAGTTTTCGTTTAGTCACCTCGCAGTTTAGGATAGATTTCTAGAGAGTAGCCACTAATATTATTTTCTTTTAATTGTTTAACTAGCCGTCGCCTGGCTTTGTTTGTGCGGTATATAAATGCCAAGGTATAGTACAGGCACGGGTCGGTCGATGGTTAAGCTACGCTTGCAGAGGTCGGTCCGTAGATGACCATCAATTACATATCAAGAACCCTCCGTGCCTCGGAAGGCACGTTAAGCCGTTAGTCCCCGTTTTCATTTGTAAATCTTTGACAGTCGTTACGGGTAGTCAGAAGCTCGAAAGTCTGATAACCAGTCTTACCAAGGGTTATCATATTAACCAGTTACTGGGTTGTCAAGGTCAGATAGACAGTCGCTCCATGTAAAATACTGGTATTTTCGATTAGACTGGAAGCCGACTCTAACATAGTTCGGAAAAGGCTAGGCAGATGATGTAATATATAATTATAAAATAAAGTCCCTTTTGATGTCTGTATGTATCACCACGTTGTTCTTATAAAATACGCGACGGATTTTGAAAGTATGTCCCTATGCTAACAAATATAAGGTTATGCTCCGCCAGTGTTTATTTTTTTTTTGTATTTTGGTTCGGGTTGGAAAATCCTCCACCTCATAATCAAACTTAACCCAATCTAACTTTTTTTTTTGTTCCGGGGTGGAAAATCCTCATGGATGTCCTCCGCCCTGGGGTGGGCGAAGGCCTACTGACTAAAAACCACCTCGGTGTTCCCTTCCTACACTTGGACCGGGGATCATGAGATCTAGTGCGCGTTCTATGATCCCCAACTGGACATGGACCCGCTTTTGCGGGCCACTTCATGCCCGCGGAGGGATTGAGGTGTGAGACTCCCCTTGCGACGTCAAATAGGGGAACGCGTAGAAAACTACGCGACGCCACCTCGGGTCGTACTGGATGGGTGGCGGTGAACGTCCCCGGGTCAGCCGTCCCTCCGGACCTGTTTACTGGGGCTGGAAGAGGGCGTTCTCCACCCTCCGCCGATGCCCGGTCCATCTGCTATGGGTCAGGAGAGTGGTCTCAATCTCCCTCTCCCTTTCCGCAGCCTCCTACTGCGAAACTACAGTTTCACAGAAGGAGATACCGCATCCTACGACATGGCGCCCCGGACCATCGAACGAACGACAGCCGGCAGCGACAGGTCGGCTCTGACCTCCAATACGAGAGCACGTCGCGGCCCCTCCCATGTGGTATACTCTGCCAGTGTATGCCGCGCCGTGTCCTCGCGACAGTGGGTGCAGTAACCTAACATAACCTAAGATAGTCGGAACTGAATAACGCTAGAACAGATGCGCCTTGGCCTGAGTAAAGGGACAAGTAATGTCTTCAAAACTACAGTGGTTTTAACTGTGGCGGTAGTGGGACCAGCTCCCATATATTTTTGCCCACCATACTATTATTAGGTACACAAACAATTAATGAAACAACAACACTAATTAACCTTGAAAGAGTTTAAAAAAATGATACTGTCGAGGGTTTAACCTGAATGAATTTCTTATCGAACCTCCACGTATGTTTGATAAGACAATCACATTTAAAACGAGATAAACATACTAAGATTTCATATTAATATAGCATTTAAAACAATCGAGATTCAGCCCCGTTGGCTGACAGAAAGTATGTATTTTAATTATCATCATCTGTCTAACCTTTTCCCAACTATGTTGGGGTCAGTTTCCAGTCTAACCGGATGCAGCTGAATACGAGTATTTCACATGGTGTGACTGCCTATCTTACCTCCACAGCCCAATTACTGGGTAATACGATAATCCTTGGTGAGATAAACTAAGTAAATTAATTATAAATCCCAGAATCGATAAACAACGATAATTTTTCACGCGCCATTATGTTCATTTTTTTCTACTTTATGCAGCATTATTTGCAAAACAAATTGAAATTTAAATGAAATCTTTGATTAGTTACCTCCTTGGTTGCCATGTGTTGAAGTAAAAAGTTCGTTCCACCTTTACATAACACGACAGATGTGAGTTTCCATAGTAATTTATTTGGCCGCTAATTACAACAGATATGGATTATCATACATACGTACATTGCCAGCCGCCCGGGGCGCTCGCATGTATTCGACCAGTACAGCAATTTCAATTTATCTCAAAGAAGGTTGTCAAAATAATGCTCGAATTTCCAAGCATGTTTGAGAAATGTATTTAGAATACTAGTTTCAATCGATTGACTTGGTCAATGCTTGGATAGTCAATCATTTTAAATCCCACGAATATCAATGAGAGTCGTTTGAGGTAGTTTCGTCTGAAAAATGTGTAACAACTGCTCTCACGTTCCAATACCGGTATCTCCAATTTATCAGGATGCTAAGTTCAAATGTCCGTTGTTGGGGATAAAATGCTGCTAGAATTCCTGTTGCTCTCCTTTCAACTAGACTGAAACTTATCTTATTTCGATGCTTCAGAGCATAAATTGAAAGTCTTCTTTTGTGGAATGTTACAGATAGGTACATAGTGCAAAGCAGACTACTCAAAACTATACTAATATTATCCTTAAATTAAATATAGAATATTAATATTATAAATTCGAAAGTAACTCTGTCTGTCTGTATGTTAGTTACCTTTTCAAGGCTAAACCAGTGAACGGATTTCGATAAAATTTGGCAAGGAGATAAATGGCATCCTGGACAAGGACTTATGGTTCTTTTTGTCTCAAAAATAATCCTAAAGGGACATATAGGGGATGAAAGTTTGTATGGGAAACCCCTTTTTCCAAACTTTTTCTTAAGTTAGGGATATGAAAATTAAAATTATTTTTAAAATCATCCCCCAAAGGGTCAAATAGGCGATGATTTGAAAATCCATATGTAATATTGTTTTTATTTTTTGTCTTCTTTTCAAAACGTTTAAGGGATTTGAAATATAGTCATAGTTCATATCTTGAATTAACATTTAGTTTTTATTTAAATCAAATCGGCCCACTCTATCAAAAGTTATTTTAAGTTAAAGTGATAAACTAACCTTTCTAACATGTAGGAATTACGTGGCCAATGGCGGCATTAGTCTTTAGGTATAACAAATTAATGCTAATATTATGTTAATATTATAATAAAATGCATAATTAGTATTTTAAGACGTTTAAAATAATATAAATCTGTTTTACATTTTTTTAATTGGACAAGTTGGTGTTGCAGGATTTGTGGCTTAAAGGTTCCGTCTCAAAGCTGTGCTTGCTCGGCTGCCCGAATTTCCAAATCGGGATTAGAGGACAATGTTAATTTTTCAGTTGAAAAAAAACTTTTAATGAGTGGAGAGTACCGATTAGAATGAAATACTGACTAAATGTTACTTCAAGACACGGCCTATGAATTTTTGATTAGTTCATTATACAAAGCTATGCATTACGTTTTAGGATTTTCCTCTTTTCTTGACCTTGTTTCTCGTCACAATTCATGTTGCTGGGCCAACGGGGAGAACTAATAAATAGGCGTTGGTTTACTTGCGAGTGTCAAAATCTGCGGCATAAATGGCCGTATTTTTTATTGCGTTGACTTGGAAGTTTTTTTTTTACAGATCTAAGGGACCGTAGCTCTAAGTTTTTGATAATCATCTTTTTCAACTTGGTGCCCCCACGCGTTCCTGAGAAAAAGGGTCTTGACAGACAATGAAGTCTGCATCTTGTAAGGGTTTCAATTTTTCATTTTGAAGTACTTAACGCTAAAACAGATTACTATCTGTATGTTACCTTTTCATGCCGTAATGAATGAACGGATTAAGATGAATTGGCGATTGTCATTGCTAAGTGATAGGCTAGGACCTGGATTAGAACAAAGATACTCTGAATCCCAGCAGCACGTTCCTGTGGGATATTTTACGAGCTTTACGCGGGTGAAGCCACGGGCAAAAGCTAGTATAATAATATTATAAACGCGAAAGTTTGTGGGGACGGATTGATGGATGGATGTTTGTTACTCTTTCACGCAAAAACTACTAAATAGATTTGGATGAAATTTGGTACCCAGGTAAATTATAACCTGGATTTAACACATTGGATGATTAGATTGGACATTTTATCCTGATATTTCCACGGGATCGAGACTTATGCGGGTGAAACCGCGGGACGCTGCTAGTTTTTTATATTTTAAATACGAAAGTGATTCTGTCTGTCTGTGGGTCGCGCATTCACGCATTAACGGCTAAATGGATTTGAATGAAATTGGCCCACTGATAGACCATGACTTGGGTTAAGAAATAGGATACTTTTCATACAGGCAGTACATTGGCATGGGATGATTGCCGACCTCCTCCACGCGGGAAAGCCGTAGTTAAATTCTAGTCTACTCTAATATTATAAAGAGAGATACTTTTTGTATGTTTTTTTGTTACTCTTTCGCGGCTAAATTACCGATTCTGAGTTGAGCTCCACGATTACTGACAAATGCTTGTACTAACTGGACAGGTCCACTCAAATGTGTGTGGTTCTTTCCTCAAAAGACCATTTCAGACACTTATCTATATGGTCCTCATATGGCCTGACTAAGATTATGTCTGGAATTTAAAAGAGACTGTGACCTCTGAGTTTGTTTCGGCCTTTCTTCTCAAAGTAGTCAGATAGGAAACGCCGAACTCATCTAACCCATTTAAAATTTAAAAAAAATTAAAATATGATATGTAAAAGTGATTGCGATATCCTATTTACAGAATAAACAATTTCATTTCATTAAACGAACAAACCGATTTTGATGAAATTTGGTATGGGGGATACTTTATACCCTTGGCAAGGACATAGGTTACTTTTATCGACATACATAGCGGGTGAAACCGCGAGCAGAAAAAATATGGAATAATATGTTACGACAGGATAAATTGACTCGTTTCATAACTGTATTTAAAACATTGTATAAATTAAGCTCAACATGATACAAAACGTTAATTATTGGTTCATCACACCATAACCATAAGGTGCGCTGCAATCAGAGAAACCCCGCAGAAATTCACGAGTTAACATATTCATTGCTTTTTATAATAAAATAAATCACTCAATAAATAAAACTTAACATAAAAAGTACACTTCAAAAACCAGTTATAAGGATATTTATCCTTAATCAGGAAATGATTTAAAATGTCTTCGCATACAAGATAAATACCATAATCAGCTTACAGGGTGGCAGGGATATCGACGCGAAAACTATTAGCATGGATTCAGTACATGATTCTGAAACCCCCTGCGTTGAATTTGTCCGTAGGTTATTTTAAAAAAATCTGCTATTACATAGAAAAGTGCAATACCTACGCGGTCAAAATGTACGGAACAGCTGATTAAAAAAAAAATAACCGACAAAAATGTCAACGCATGGGGGTTCAGAATCTTGTACTGAATCCATGGTAACAGTTTTCGCGTCGATGCCCCTGCTACCCTGTATAATGTTTCCACTACAAAAGACACAGGCGTCCTCTCTGTGAATGGGAGTGAGCTGTAATCCACCACACGGGCCCAGAGCGGGTTGATGGATATCACATGTCTTTGACTTTTCGGTTCTAGGACATGCCGGTTTCCTCACGATGTTTTCCTTCACCGTTTTAAGAGTAGTGATGATGAAATAAATTACACAAAATAACGCGCCCGCTTGGGTCCACCCACGAACTACAACTCGTAAGTCGGGGCCGTTACCACAAGATAAATGCGCGAACGCAAACAAAAGAAATTGCGCTGTTCGCCTTGAGCCGGTCAACGACGTATGAAAGTGGTGTTTCAAGTCTGAATCGAAAGTGAAGCTGCACTCACTGTTACACCTACCGCGTAACTCGAGTGAATGCAGTTAGGTATTGAAGAGTTAAATGTGTATATAGATTACATCAGTTCAGTTTAATAATTATGCTCTGCTCATAGTAAAAAATTTCGTTTCACCAACAATCGTCTTCTACGATGTCCTTCTCACCGCTCTGGTTTCATTCACTCTTCTTTCTTTATCCAGGCTGTCTTTCTTTGGAATGCGCTCCATCTGAACATCAGGACGGCAACCAGTCGGTTATTTTTTAAAGTGAAGGCACGTGAACATATTCGTAAAAAATTGGCAGAATCATTGCAGCTTTGATTTGCTGGATTTATTTTCTCCTCTACCCATCGTTATTTCTTCTGACTAGTTTTTTTTATCTATATGTATGTATGTATCTATCTATGTATTAATATTTATTCTTTTTCGAGTTATTTATCAATTATGTTGCACCTACCATGTTTTGTCTCTTCGTCACCCTAAGGTTGACTGGTAAAAAATGCCTTAGGCATTAAGTCCGCCTTTGTATAAAAAGCTAGTTTTTCATAAAGTGTTTCGGCAACATTTCCGTTTAATCATATTTAGAACCATTACTACGAAAAAAACTACCCAGGGGTACTGGACTACCCTTAATAGAAAGTATGAAATAAAAGGTCATTACAACGAAGTTTATTAAAAACAACTTCCTTAAACTTTAGTGGCACTAACATCATCTTAACGAAATTTATAAAAAATATGGACAATTCTGGATTATCTGCTGCCATACGTTTTGTCGTTTCAGCAACTTGAAGTTTTTCGTCATCCTTTTTGGAGCAATATGGCTATGACAGACGGATAGATACACAAATTAGTGATCCTATAAGGGTTCCGTTTTTTCCTTTTGATGTACGAAACCCTAAAAATAGTTTAAAAAATAACTTTTTGGCGGTCAATGTATGCGTGTCTAAGGTTACACTAAAATTCACATTTCCCTACGCCAGTTTATCCGCAACACAGTGAAATATCGGCAAACTTCTTTTCTTTTATTCCGCAAGTAAGTACCAATACGGTAGTTGCCTAGGTAAAAAAAAGAAATTCTATTTAGTCCGTCTTTCAGATAATAAAAAAATATTAGACACGTATTTTTTGCTTAATCATATTAATAAAAAATAACTTAGAAAACACGCATTAAAGTTGGGGAGTGGGGGCTCGCAACGTCACAAATCAGTATAAAATCTAGCAAGCAGTGACGTCATGCCATATTTTAACTCAATGTATCGCCGTAATCTTTTGATTACGTTAAAATATAAAAAATACGTGTTCTATATTTTTTATTAATCTACCTTCCGGACTAAAAATTTTTTTTTATGAAACAAGCCTATTGTTACGCCACATAATTTTCAAATTCCCCTTTGTCAACTTCAATTAAGATATTGTTTATTCCGTTTACAATGTTACCTCATTTTGAAATCATCATTTTCTTCATGCTCTTGTTTCATGTTGTGTTGACGTAACCCATTTTCTTCTTCCATTCTCAACAGTCATGCTTATACTTATTGACTTCCTCATTTTGAAATATCAATAAAAATTACTTATCGCCATTAATCCTTGACAGAATGCAGTTTTTCCTCAAAGATCTCATGTTTTATTTGTAAACCACTTTATTGTTGATTTTTTATGCTGAGTTGTTACACTGATTTTATAATATAGTATAATTATTGGTATTGAAGATGTAATTAAAACTGGTCCAGAACGTGTTGAACGCATTATAAGGCCTAGCCCGCACTGCGAAAAAACCGCGCGAAATCTTTATCGCAATGCTGTACTGCCACTGCCACACACGAGCGGCATGAGAAGTAGCGAGGAACGTAGGCAGAAACGTAGTTTGGCAACGTTACTCGTCATGCTGTACGTCATGCTCCTCGCCCACTGCTCCCTCTTTTATCGATTTTTGGGCACGAGTTAAAGGATGTAGTGCAAAGCATCGCGATTAGCGTAGAGAGTGCAACATGGCGGCAGCGTGAGGAGCATAGTATGGCAGGGGAATAACAAATGGTATCTTATGTATCTACACGCGCTAGCGATTTAAAATTCGCGCTTGTTGCAATGCCGTACACTGAATATAAACCGCGCGAATAATAATCGCGCGAATAAAATTCGCAGTGCGGGCTAGGCCTTAAGAGTAGGTAAGATTCTTTCCGCTCGAGTGGGTTTGCCGTCTCATCGGATTATGAGAGTGAGGAAACAGAGTGTGCACCTGGGTCTTCAACAAAGTGTGACATGCCGATAATACCGTTATTTCTAAGTCAGTATAGTTAACTGAGGTGTCAAAATGCATGTTCTTCAATTTATGCATGTTCGTACAACATAGCTGTAGAGCTAATGCTACCTAGCATTAGTAATATTGAAACGTCCGTATTTTGTATAACAATTAAAATAAAATGTTTTGAAAAATAAATAATTATTCCTACATGTTTGTTTTCTTTTTCTATTACCGAAATTCATTTCCAATGCTAATTGAAGGGCATGCGGTGCATGCGACCTTATTTATTTTTTAATCTATAAGGTACGTTTATGTTTTATTATTATCTGATTTGCATGCACACAGCTTATTTGAATGATGATAAATATTAAAGTTACATAAACATAAATATGTAGATACAAAAATTTTACGATGCGAGTGTATTTATCGACCGGTTTAATTGTGC
Source organism: Omphaloscelis lunosa (assembly GCA_916610215.1). Lineage (NCBI taxonomy): Eukaryota > Metazoa > Arthropoda > Insecta > Lepidoptera > Noctuidae > Omphaloscelis > Omphaloscelis lunosa. Next base: position 5,492,358 of record OU744247.1, read on the forward strand.
ATTTAAACGTAGTTTTTTTTACCATTTTCGATAGATTATTGTTAATAGAAACTAGTGTAGCCTGTCATAGTGATAGGGATGGTCTTGTGGCTAAGTAATAACAGCCGCACGGGTCGATCGACCGGGTTAAGCTACGCTTGCCGCGATTGGTCCGTGGATGGGTGATCATCTTTACATACCAAGACCCTTCCGTGCCTCGGAAAGCACGTTAAGTTGTTGGTTCTCGGTTGTTATTCGTGGATATTTGACAGTCGTTACGGGTTGTCAGAAGCCCGAAAGTCTGACAACCAAGTCTTACCAAGGGGTATCGCAGTACCCAGTAACTGGAGAGATATTAGGGAAAGGCCAATGACCGGTTTTGCCATGCTAAAGCGTCTTGGGTATATGAGAAATCAGTACATAAATTTGTAAATTTTATAGATTTTGCATATATGCATTTGGTCTATAATCAAATTAATAAAAAACTAGCGGCGAAATATACACGTTTTCGGGTAGATTAAATTGTTTTTTTTTTTATTACTTCATTATTTATTATGCAAAATGACTGCAAATTATATAACAGACACAAACATTTGATTTTCCTCTACTGCCATTAAATAATAAGAATTTAAATATCACGAGAATTCATTAAAAGAATTGAATATTCTAATTTCAGTTAAGTTAATTAAATGCTAAGCTTTTTGACTTAACTACATTTCAGGAAATTCCTTTTAATAGGTAAGTTAAAATTGACGCAGAAAACGGTTTTCTAAGCATACGCAACTCGGGAGGTAAGAACAATCGCTTCCTAGATTTGTTAGGTAAGATGTCCACAGAAAGCTATATGATGTAAGCTCTTGCAAAGATTTACCCCCTTTATCATAGTTAGGCCGAGTTTACATATAAAAAAAATAAAATGTTACTTTTTAGGGTCCATACTACCTAAAGATATATTGATAAATTATTTTATTCTCTACATATACATAAACATATAGATATATCTCTAGAGATATTTTACCTGAGCTTTGTCCCTGGGATAGACCCTTCTTACGTTGGTCTATACATACAAAAATCTTAAGATTTAAAATTCAAAACCGAAACGAAGAACGGAAAACGAAGAACGGAAACGCCAAACGGAACTCTATTATCAAGCCTTCGCTGTCCGTCTGTCTGTCAACGAGTTTAATCTCATGAAAATTTCACAGAATAAGTATTTAAAAAAAAGTTAAAGACGGGGTTTCCATACAAGAAACTTTTGATTTCGAAAAAAAATCTAACGCTGGTATGTGGGTTATCATTGTCTAGAACTCGAGTAGAGAACAAATATATATTTTTTTTATTGTTATCTTCAAAAATGAAGAAAATGGGTGCCGTAAATGTTGCTAGTTTAAGACCATTTTTGTACGAGCTCTATCTTATCAGGTTAAGCTACGCTTGCCGGGGTTGGTCCGTGGATGGGTAACCATCTTTACATACCGAGACTCCTCCGGGCTTCGGAAAGCACGTTAAGCCGTTGGTCTCGGCTATCATTCGTGGATCTTTGACAGTCGTTACGAGTCGTCAGAAGCCCGAAAGTCTAACAACCAGTCTTACCAAGAGGTATCGTATTACCCAGTTACTGGGTCGTGGAGGTCAGAAGGTGGCCGCTCCATGTAAAATACTGGTATTCAGCTGCATTTAGTTAGACTGGAAGCTGACCTCAACATAGTTGCGAAAAGGCTAGGCAGGTTGATTGGATTAGACTGTTAATAATTGTAGAAGTTTGGTCAATGATAGCCTAGTATTGTGACCACTGCCAAGTCATAGGTCTCGAGTTCATACCCAAGGCACGCATCTCTGAGTTTTCGGATTCATGTGCATATTGTATTATTATCACTTGCTTCAAAAACGGTGAAGGAAAAAATTGTGAGGAAACCGGCATGCCTAAGAGATAGTTCTCGCCGGCATGTGAAACCAAATCAGAGGCCCATGGGCTGCTTTAAAACTCTGACACCAAGTTAGTCACTAACCACACGAAAAGAAGAAGATTGTAGAAGTAAAAACTATAGCCTGGTTTCAGTATAACATAACATGACGTAGGTAAATATGGTAGAAAAATTGTTTTTTTTTTTTTGCCAAATGCCTTGACAATGACAGGCTTTTATCTAAAACCGCGTGAAAACAAAAAATGCTTTGAGTGATAGCTTTGATGTATGCAGTTGGCGTAAACACTTTGTGTCGCATTTTTATGGTAAAAAATAAACCTAAAATTCCGTTGAGTAGGATTTTACGTTTAATTTATGAGGACACGTTTTTAAAACTGTTTTCAAAGTCAAATAAAATCTAATAATTATTAAAAGCATTTTGAACGTCAAAAAACGTTTCGTTTTTGTTTTCTTCGGCGCTTTTTATAGATACTGAAGAGCAGTGATAGCCTAGTGGTGTGACCGTCGAACTGCCAAGTCATATTAGATCTCGAATTGGAACCTAAGGCACGCACCTCTTATTTCCAAATTCATGTGCGTATTGTATAATTGTCACTTTCTTCAAAAACGGTGAAGGAAAACATCTTGAGGAAACCGGCATCCCTGAGAGATAATTCTCGACGCCATGTGAAGTCAAGTCAGAAGCCTATGGGCGGCTTTAAAACTCTCATACGATTTGAAGCGCTTGGGTCTCTTTTACTTACTTTGGCAATATACCACCTTTGCAAAATATTTCAAGCTTGTATACCCTTCGGTACCTTTTCTTTCTGCCGTATTTAAAAGTCGAGTCGAAATCGTGTCAAAGTTTACTAGTTTATTGATTGGCTTCAAATTAATTCTATCGCCTATCTCTATTTCAGCTGGGCGATGTGCACAAGCATTTACCAAAGAAAGCATATTATTTTCGGCAATGGTCGTCGAGATTCTGTAAGATATACGACCTACATTACCGGTGGTGCCTCTCCATAAGACGTATAGCTGGCTTCCTGATGCCTTCGAAGCATTTTGCAGTGGTCTCTAACAGGACTTTCGTTTTGTTTCATTCGGTACACTTTGTAAAAAACAAAATGTAGAACGATAATTTGATTGTTCTTTTTTTTGGGTGGGAAATTATCAAATAACTTCTCCCGCTCTGGGCGGAGAGAGGGGCGTGTCAGACTCTTACTGACTAAAAACCCACCCGTGTTCCTTCACTTGCCTGTATGTTGCCAGGAGCCACGGTCACCCTTTCGGACAAACCCGCAACCTTGGCAGGCATCGGCCCTAGTGGACCCCTTCAGTTGTTGATTGTTGTTGTTGTTGATTGATCCTGAGATCACTTCTGGTTTATGAATAAGTTCTATAATATATACGAATAATAATTACAGTCGCTTTTCGTGCTTGTTTGTGTGATCGCGTTATATCATATATATTGTATCTGGAATGTTTATATTTCAAACGTTTTTATAAAACTACATAATAATAAAGAAAAATGTATGATTTGTCAAGTTTTTTTTTTTTAACCTCAATACTGGGCTGCTCTTGGCCTGCATCTCACCTGATGGTAAGTGATGATCAGGCCGAAGGTGGAAGCGAGCTTCACCTGGAATCCTCATCAAGTCTTCTGTTCTTACAAACCGTGCCAAGTAGGGATGGGTCGCTAGTAATTGTATATTTTTCAAATACACGAAATCAAGAACAATGAACATTAAGCAATAATGACCTAAAACCTGTACCACTTCGTATGTAAAACAGACTTATTCTCATGTCCAAGAAAAACCGGATATGTTAAATTTGCCATTAGATTTTTTGCCAGTAGAGGTATCTGCCATTCAAATTCAATTATATTCCTCGGAATATTTAACAGATTATTTACCGAAAGTTTGCGGAAATTATGATACAAATAAAACTTAGCCTTTAATCATCGTACCGTTAAGACGGCTGCCATGGCCCACTCACCATGGTCCACCTGAAGAACTAAGTGTGAAAACCAAACCCTTACATATTATAACATAGAATCATTGTACGTCCATTGGTTTAGGTAATTAACTAAAGGTAAACAAATTAAAAAAGGGTTTTTTTATAAATGAGACTTTCTTGTTTAAAAATAACCAAAACAAACCAAATTTGTTTTGTTATAACCAAATTAAATTTATTTTCGATTTTAACGATAGTTTCCTCTTTTATTAATGTATGTTATACTTTATAATTTATTCTTAATCTACTATTCTTAGATATAACTACCTACTTAGGAAAAAAAAAATGTTAGATTTATAATAATTTCGCTTTGCGTTCTCACAGACTTTTTTCTTTCATTGCACGGCAACCTAGAGTCCTAGCATGATGTTAAATAGCCTATAGGCTTACTAAAGAATTGGATTATCAAATGCAAAAATATTTTTTTTCAAATCTGAGTGGTAGTTCTAGAGATTAGCGCCTTCAAACAAACAAAAAAACAAACTCATTAGCTTTATTATTAGAATTGACAGATATATATATATATATATATAGACGTGAAAAACACAACCCTTTTTTTCTTTTTTGGTTAGGAAATTATAAAATAACTTCTCCCGCTCTGGGCGGAGCGGGAGGGTGTGTCAGACTCTTACTGACTAAAACCCACCCGTGTTCTTTCGGTTGCCTTATTGCCGGGGGCCACGAAAAGACACAACCTTTTTTTTTTTGGGTGGGAAATTATCAAATAACTTCTCCCGCTCTGGGTGGAGCGAGAGGGTGTGTCAGACTCTTACTGACTAAAACCCACCCGTGTTCCTTCAGGTGCCCTGTTGCCGGGGGCCACGATCTCCCTTTCGGTTTTCTTCGCAACCCCGGCAGTCATCGGCCCTAGCGGACCCCGTCAATTCTGCTGACATCTCTTTAAGGCGCGCATGGAACACAACGCGCCGTCGACCGGAGCCTGGTCTTTATAGGACGGCAAGCTACCCATTGCTCACCGTCTGCAAGCCCAGGCCGCGGTGGCCGAAAATTGGCCTGCGATTCCCGACGCCCAGGGCGTCTCCACTCTGTGTTTTTTTCGCGCAGTCTGGTAAAAACCAATATATTATTAAGAGAAAAGACGGGTGTCATGTCGTGGATTATCAATTGAAAACCTAGTCTTGTTCTGGATAAGGATCATTAATACATCGTGCAGCAATCGTTGAGCTCCTTAAATTCTGAGTTGAGCTGCACGATTGCTGCGTGCACTGACTCGACAGGCCTACTTAATCTATGTGGTTCATACTTCAAAAGGTTCATCCATTTCAGACCCGAATCTACATGGTCTTCACATGTGCAGACTATGTAGATTCGTGTCTAAAATGGATGAATGGTCAGATCATGATCTGAAAAAGATTATGCCTGGACTTTGAAAGAGACTGTGACCTCTGAGTTTGTTTGGGCCTTTTTTCTCAGAGTAGTCAGATACGAAACGCTGACCTCATCTAGTTTTTAAAATATTATTGACGCGCGAAAGTGTTGGTACAAACCTATTTACAGAAAATAAAATCATTTCATTTCATTCACCTTCTACTATACTGATTTCTCTTTAATACTTCGACGGTTTGTGCTTTAAACTAGGCAAGAAAATTGTAGATACTTTCTACAAGATATTGTCATCTGCATCTGCGAACCGCAGAAAAACTCAGTTTCATGTCGGCTTTTACAATCTAACTGAGGCTGTTCTCACCCTCGCAACTTTCTTCCTAAATCAAACTAAATTAACCACAAACTTTTATCCCTACTCTATATCCAAGTCATGCTTTGTATACGAAATAGTTGCATAGTTATTGTGTTACCATACATTCAGCATTATAACGTGCCTATATCCACGAAGGTGTAGGCAGGGATATACAATGCCGTCCATGGGCATGTGACTGCCCATACTTTTCTGAATATTCATTTTTTTTTTCGAAAGTACTTCAAAAGGCCTACTAAAGGTCTATTTAATTATTTTTTCAGGTTTACTCGCTCCTGACGGTAAGACGTACTTAGTGGCTGTGTCGGTAAAAAAACAGATTGGCATAGTATTGGTTGGGGATCTACTGTATATTAAGGTAACCTATTAGTTTTATGGTAAATATTAGAATACTGATTAAATAGTGATATTATGTGGGGAATAGGAGATGTGATGGTATGGTATAGAATATTGAATTTGATGTTGCTAAAGAAATATAAATGAATGACAAAATATCTTGGTATTTCATATTATTTTCCTTATTCCTTAAATATTGTAAATATGTAGATTTATTAAACAGTTTTAGATTATGATATTGGGGTAACGACTATAAGATTCATTTGGGGATTAGTATTCATTTTGAGGTTAAATAATTATATTCGTAATTAAAAAGTTTTTGTCAAAATCACTACAATAATGTCACCACAACAATACAACACAATACTACTCACTATTGTCTGTCTACAATACTAGAGTCCGTGCCACCACTGAAGTCCTTTTGATGTGGCGCTAGTGTCTATCTCATTGCATCAGATTGCATTTAAAAAAAATTGTTCCTCAATTTTCCACCGGCCTTCTTTTGTGGCGCGCACTCTAAGCGACTAACTATTCCCATTACCTTTTTCCTACAGACAATCTCCAAGCCCTAGAACACAATTATAGGGATGATGCTTGGACTAAAAACACGAAATTCTATTTAGTCCGTCAGTTAGATATAAAAAAAAATATTAGACACATTTTTTGCTTTATCATATTATTAATAAAAAATGACTTAGATAAAACGCTTTTAAAGTTGGGGAGTGGGGCTTGCTACGTCACAAGCAAGAATAAAATCTACATACTCGTAACGTCATGGTACATTTTATCAATGTATCGCCATAATCTTTTGATAACGTAAAAAAAGAAAAAAATATGTGTCCAATATTTTGTAATAATCTGCCTGACGGACAAAAAAAATGAAGTTATCACCCTTATTATACTACAGTTTGTTATCAAAAACATGGAGCCGTCAACCCGTGGCCCAGATCTCAAAATGTAACTGACGCCATTTCATCAAATCCGGTACGAACAGAATAAAAAACAAACCCAAATCAATCAGTAAGTCCAAGATACGCATTTTATTACTCTTTATTAGATCTTTGCTTTCTTCCAGCGTTATTACATTCTTGGCTGTTTCATTTTAACTTTACGATGTCACCCAGATAAGGAGCGACCAGAAATTGAATTTAAGGGTTTTTTTTTCATTTCCATGGTCTTTAGAAACAAGAGAACAGGCTGCCTTTCCAGCAAGGAGTTAATTACTGAAACATGGGAGTGTATACTTTACTTAAAATTATAATTGGATATCCAAAACGATTGCTGCGTTAAAAAAAATACAAAGAAATACAAATCGAGATTTCAATTAGGTAGTTCCATTTCCTGCGGGCGGTGAACTGGGGGTGTGTCTTCGTCCGAAAAGTCAGGTCTAAAGAGGTGGCACGCAGTGTTCCATGCGCGCCTTTATAGGAAGATGTGTGGTCGTGGGATCGGCCGCACTTGGTGATGGGGCCCGCTAGGCATGGCGATACGAGGCTGGGGTGCGACGAATGTACAAGTATCTCCCGGGCCCCCAACTCATGGCAGTGGAAATTTAGTCGGTAGGAGTCCGACATAACCGTGAGCAATTCTCACAGAAAAAAACATGGGCAGTCGTGGGATCCCCGTCAAGAACGAAGACTTTCTCACGTATGATTTAAAACAAAAACAAAATGTTTGTAGCTGCCATCTTGGATTTACATTTTGACCTCATTATCGGCTTATCGGAAAACGATACCCATGATGAAAAATATGAAAGTTTTCAGAGCCGCCATCTTGGATTTTCATTTTGACCAAATTCACGCTTTTTTTCACTTTCTCCGGCATGCACTGTACTTGGACCAATATGTACAATTTTATCCCAAGACACTCTAATCACTTTACTCTTTTCTTTTGTTTCTTTCGGCCGGCGTTCTCTCTCCCTCTTTCTCTCTTCCTTTCTCTTTGAATTAGAAGAAGACAGTCGCAAGTATTAACACTATTTAGCGTGACGATTTCTGAAAGTTTACAAGCCGCGTTAAAACAGTTGTCCCATTTTCACATCAGATGGGATTTTCACATCAAAACCCATTCTTTTCCCTTATTTTTAAGAACGTTTTAATCTTAGTCTCCATCTACCAAAATACATTGGTAAATTAGATTATAATGCACGCCACGAAAGAAGCCCCGCGGAAAATTCTGAAACTACTTTTTTTTAATACAATGTGATGCAATGACATAGACACTAGCGCCGCGTCAAAGGGACTTCAGTGGTAGCGCGGACTCCACTTACGTTTTTGACAAGTTTTTAATATTAATTGTCGCCGAGATGAGAATGCGACTCCCCCTCGACCCTTGCTTGAAAACGAGGTGCCAGTAGTTGTTGCAGCTGAGCACGTAGCCCGATTCCTAAAATTTGAAATTCCCCGATTAATAATCATGACCTAAACTTTAACCCAGCCCGTCCTATCTTTGACGTCCTCCCCCAGCGACGCACTTTTTTTTTTTTTTGAGGGTGGGGAATCATCAAATAACTTCTCCCGCTCTGGGCGAAGCGGGAGGGCGTGTCAGACTCTTACTGACTAAAACCCACCCGTGTTCCTTCGGTTGCCCTGTTGCCGGGGGCCACGATCTCCCTTTCGGTTTTCTTCGCAACCCCGGCAGGCATCGGCCCTAGTGGACCCCTTCAAATCTGCTGACATCTCTTTGAGGCGCGCGTGGAACACAACGCGCCGTCGACCCGGGCCTGGTCCTTATCGGACGGTGAGCCACCCATTGCTCACCGTCCGCAAGCCCGCGCCTATGGTGGCCCCGCGATTCCCGACGCCCTGGGCGTCTCCTCCTGCGGCGGTTAGGGGCGTGAGGGCGCGAAATTTGCCTTTCACTCACGCGTTCCGCCTCCTCCTTCGCGAGCATTACAGCTTCGCAGAAGGAGGTGACGGCCTCCCATTTCCTCTCGCTCCGTACCATGGCCTGAACCAGGGCCGGACGCAAGAGATCACTGCCGCCGATCGCCTCCACGAGGACACGGCGATGCTCCGCCCAAGCTGGGCAGACCTCCACCGTATGCTCCACCGTGTCCTCCGGGCGATCCACACAATGGTGACACCCGGGCGTTTCCTCCCGCCTTATCCTGTGCAGGAACCTCCCGAAACAGCCGTGTCCGGTGAGGACCTGCGTCAGGCGGAAGGTGAGGACGCCGTGGCGCCTCTCTAGCCACTCCTCAAAGAGGGGTCTTATCGCCGCAATTTTGGCGTGCCCAGCGCTGGGTTGCGACAATCGCACTCTTCATGACGCCATGGGATCGCGGCAGCGGAGTTAAGCCCCGGCGTTTCGCCTCCTCGCGCAACTCCCAAATGTGCGCGAGGACCTTTGCCTCCAGATCCCATGGCGGTAATCCGGCAAGGAGGCTCGCCGCCTCGCAGGAGACCGTGCGGTATCCTCGGGCCAGCCGGATGGCCATGACCCTCTGGGACGCGTTCAACCGGCGGGCTGGCCGCAGCCTTAGTGAACGCCCCAGCGACGCCCTAATCCGAGGTTCGTACCCCACAGGGGGTGCCCTTAGCGAGCGCTCGCCTAGTTTTAATTAGCATAGTTTTTCGCCCCTGGCTGGAGGCTTTGAATGTAGTGGCTTAAGGCAGCCACAACACTCCGTGAGTGCCGACAGAAGTGAAAACTTCAAAAAATATCGACACCGAGGTAATCAACGCGTTGATATCTTAATAATGGTCAAAAGCTGGTGTCATTACGGTGTCTCGAAATCAATGGTTTAGTCCCATCTCAAAAATGCACAACGTGCCTAAAGAAGTTTTTACTTTAAAAAAATAATGCGACTACATTTTGAATGTTTAACTACAAACATTCGTCTGAAGTTATACTTATTCCTCATTCAAACTTGAATATACTCATACTCCACTTTCACTTAAATCAATCTCCCCAAAAGATTTGTTCCATGTCAAGGAAAGTATGTAAAAAATATTGGCAAGATGGCAACAGCCGATATTACGGATAGACCAAAGGAAACGGGTGTTTCATGGTATGCCCAGAACAAATTACACCAATTTCCATTTTGTAACGTTTCTTACGTCTTCGTTTTGCCATTTGCGGCGATTGATGACGTGTTACTTATGTGGGTGTACCATATCTATTTATCAAGTTGAATAGGGGAATAAATTTGGCTGCGGAGTACGTTACGAACGGTGCTTCTGAATTTAAGTGAGGAGGCAAAGAACTTTCATCGTGAAACTTCCCCTTATGCACTATACTTTGACAGCGCCCAAGTTCATGTCTAAACAATTCCCAGCTCTATTTCCTGATTTTGTATGAATTTTAAAGTAGTTCGGAAATCCCTGTCCACTCAAGCGGAGCGGAGATTTTATGCGATTCCATTTATTAATATTGACATAGCTCCACTCCGCTCCTCTCCTCTTCGCTCCAGTGGACAGTCAGCCTTAGCGATACAGAAATATAATGCGTTCTTAGCAGATATCTAAGCAGCTACTAATTGAGAAAATATTCGTACATTTCCCCAGCAATATAGTTCATCACTCACTAAAACGACAACAATTCGGCGACGCGAATGGCTGAGACAACTCTTGGTTAGTTGCCTACTAAGTATAATTAAATTAACGGGCACCGAACTTGAGATAAAAAACCACAGACAAAAAAAATCTGAATTTGAAATTTATAGAATACCTACCTATCAACCTCTAACAATTATACCTGCTCTAAAAATTAAATCGATGACATAACTTAGATCAAAGTAGGTAGTCAAGCTGACATAAACTGGTGTTGGATCAGAAAGGTGTGGTTCATCAAACTGAACAACTTAAAAAATTATCAGCTCTCCCGCACAAAACTCTAATACCTACTCGACCCAAATAAATGGGACGCCTGATAATTTTATCGCGATAACGATATTGGTCCCATAGAGAAAATTGGTTAGTTTGATGGTCTGCACCACAAAATGTTTAGACCTAGTAGCATTGAAAAAATATACGGGATTTTTTCTATGATACTAGGCTAAAACATTTTTAACACAAACATCAATCTGACAATGTGATCTGACAGGAAATCATACCTGACACTTAACAATCACAGAAAATCTAAACTCAGTATACTCACAGCCTAAGATTAATATATAACTAAACCTTTTTCCTGTTTAATTAATTATCCTCTGCATGATTCAAGATTCGAATGTCTACATTATATTCACATTTGAATAAACCGCTTTTCAAAGCGCTGCTTGCTAGTTGATAGTCTTCAAGGTGATGGCGTCATAAAAGAAGTTCATTCGTTTGGCTAAATACATTGTTTGAGTACAGAATTTTTCCTTGATCACAAATCAATTAATCAACTCGATAACTAAAAGTAAAAAATAAAAAAACTGAGCACCTCATTGGTCTAGTGGTCGTAAAGTGCTACTGCTGAGTATGAGGTAAAGGGCAAGGTGTTATTGGGTTTTTCCATCTGGAATTTCTCAGTAGCAACCCGGAGTATGGATTTGTGCCCGGTTGATGACAATAGGCTCGCCTCCTATTACATGGGACTTAAACATAACTGGCGAAATGTGGGTGTACTATAGGTACACCTCTGCTTAACCCTTCGGGGAATACAGGCGAGGTAATATTAAAAAATATAAAAATAAATATTTAAAGCCAGTTATCTATTTTAATCCACAGCCCCGCACAGTCAGTGTTGAAAACAAACTTGCAGGATAATTTATCCAAAATAGCTAGAGCTACACATTTATTCTCGCAATTCTATTATCGAAATGAAAGTGGTTTAAGACACTCGCAAACAGGCGCGACGCAACGACACAACGCGACACCGATAGAACAATTTCCGAGAATTGTTCATAGAAATTGTTCCGCCAAAGTCTCGTCGCGCCTGTCTGTGGGAGCCTTCAAAGATTTGGGTAGGTACCTATTAATTGTTCAAACCACGATTTTTTTTTTATCAACAATAATTATAATAATTCTGTCTGAGAGGATTGTGGCTAAGTAATAGCAGCCGCACGGGTCGATCGATCAGGTTAAGCTACGCTTGCCGCGATTGATCCGTGGATGGGTGACCATCTCTACATTCCGAGACCCCTCCGTGCCTCGGAAAGCATGACAAACCGTTGATGCCGGGTGTCATTCGTGGATTTTTGACAGTCGTTACGGGTCGTCAGAAGCCCGAAAATCTGACAACCAGTCTTATCAAGGGGTATCGTATTACCTAATGACTGGGTTGTGGATTTCAGATAGGCAGTCGCTCTATGTAACATATTGATATTCAGCTTCATCCGGTTAGACTGGGAGCTGACCCAAATTTAGTTGGGAAAAGAAAATGCTAGGCTGATAATGATAGTAATGCCGTCTTCATAACATCACGACTGTATTCTCCAAAGGGTTAGGTAAAAGTGTACCTATACCACCTACGCCCATATTTCGCCAGTTATGTTTAGATCCCATATAATAGGGAGCGAGCCTATTACCATCCACCGGGCACAAATCTAGACTTTTGGCTACTGAAATTTCAGAAGGTAATACACAATATAAAGAAAAAGAAAGAAAGAAAAATATTTTAAACTGAACGCGATAAACTCAAAAACAACTGAACGGGTTTTAAACAGTTTTCACCAATGGACGGAGTGATTCATGCGGAAGGTTTTAGTGTATAATTTATTGTAAGGTTTTGTGTAAATTGGCTGAAATTTGACGATTTTTGTTGAAGATGTCGAAAAAAATCATGACGACTGGGAACTTTAAAAGCCGCGCAGCGGAAATGGTAAAAGTTACATAAAATGTATGTTCTACAGTATTGTTCATCTTAAAAAGATCAACAAAAACGTCTGCAATAGTATATGTCTATCTTCTAAGGATGACCAACAATAACCATTCTTATCTTTCAGAATTTGATAAAAATTTCATTGTTATTTCCGAAACTATTTTGACCGGTATTATATAAATCTTATCCAATAAACTATATTACTTAAATTGAACATTCCATTTAGATTAAAATATGCCAAAAAAAACATGTGACAAAATAATTATGGTTAACCGTAACATGGGCGCAGCGGTAGGAGTCAATGACCTTTTTCTCGACTTTTAGGTATGTAATACCGGTATCGGTAGTACGTTCCCGTGGGATATGTTCCGACATCCACGCGGGTGAAGCCGCGGGCAAAAGCTAGGCTGTATACATAATTCTTTTGAACGTGTGTTTGTCAAACTCCTTCTAAACGGGTGGACCGATTTGGATTAAATTTTATGTGTATATTTAAGTGGGTTCCTAGATGGTTTGAAAATACACTTGGATCCGGTAGGTGGCGCTGTTCGGGCAGGACAACGTCTGCCAGGTTCGCTAGTATTATATAAAAACGGGCCAAGTTTTTGTCGGACCACGCACAATGAAGGATATCGTAGTTGGGATGAATTTATCCCAAGAACAAATTTGACATTGTAGTTGAAAAACATGTTCTCCAGTACATTCTAACTGCAAATGTAAGTTGGTCGATTATTACTCGTTTACTTGTAGAGCCTACTTAACTGTGATACTTATCCTTTTAACTTCGTTTTACTGTAATTTTTTGTCACAAATTCAAAAACAACTATTTAGCTGGCAGGGGGAACAATCACACTTGCCTTTAACAAAAATTTGCACTTGAAAGCTCAATATTTCGCTTAACGGATTCTTGAATCCAAAAATGGATTTCACACACTCACAATATTTTTAAACGGTCTTTCCAACGACAACCCCATACTATGGGATTGACGAGCAAAAGAAAAACATCCTAGCTTTACGTATAAGGGAGATACCCTAAAAAAACTTCTCAAGATTTTGTTTTACCACTTTGTTAGCGTTATTAATATGTATACCCATACCAAATTACAGTTTTCTAGTACTAAGAGTCTTTGAACTAAGCCGCGGACAGACAGACAGACGGACATGGCGAAACTATAAGCGTTCCTTGTTCACTACGCAATCCTAAAAAGAGAGCAAAACGAACTTGATCCTTGGATGAACCTCATCAAAACCCCTGTCTAGATTTTGATTAATTAACTTAATAAACATCAATTTTCTTCATCAGAAATAATGAGATCTGCAGGAGAACCAAGCTAACCGACATAGCTCGAAGAATTGCCAAACTTAAATGACAGTGGGCAGGGCACATTGCTCGCAGAACAGATGGCCGATGGGGCCGAATAGTTCTGGAATGGCGACTGCGTCCCGGAAGACGTAGCGTTGGAAGGCCTCCCATAAAGTGGACCGATGACCTTTAGAAGGCCACAGGAATCCGCTGGATGCGTGAAGCATAGAACCGGTTGAAGTGGCGGTGCTTAGGAGAGGCATAGGTCCAGCAGTGGACGTCTTTAGGCTAAAATGATGAATGAAGATGATGACATCAACTTTACACACTCCTATTTCCATATTTGAAAGTCACTGTGAGATCACCGATGTTACAAAGTTCCTTTAGCATTTTGGGAAACTACGAGTAATTAAAACCTTGCCACTTTAAATTGTTCCACGTTGATTCAAGAAATTCCAATTTGAAAACCTCAACTTGTTAAGAATTGGGTAGAATTAATTAGGATCCGTTTCGCTTAAATTAGACGGTCGAATATTCGAGAAAAGTTTCGCCTACTATTGTTTTATGGCAACAGAGAATTTTATGATTAGCATGTTAATGTTCATTTTAATTTAATTTCAGATTTCTATTTTTAATTCACTTATGGCCGATCGTCGTGTACAGATCGTTAAAATACTAGTGTTGTGACGTTCCGACTACTCATTGGAGATTCGAGTATTCAAATTCAAATCTTTATTGCATATCAGATGTGTTTACAAGGTCTTAATAATAATGATAAAGTTCACATGGACCCTGTCGGGCACAACAATTACATAAAATATGAGTAGTAGCGTGATTCAAAATAAATGCAGTAAATAGAAATAAAAAATAATTATCATTGAAAAATCTAATAAAATTACTTTATATAATTTCACATTTAAATTTGTAATATCCGTCTTTGCAAATTTTACGTCTAGAAATCATTACAAAGAATCAATATTCATTTCAATATCCATATCACAAAGAGTAGGTATATGTCGCAGAAAGATGGTTATAGCTGTGATGTAGTTATAAATCATAATATAGTTATTTCAAACCGGTACATAACTGTCTTAATAGGAACATAATATGATACGAGGACGATCTAATAATATAACTATTAGGGCACTCCGACCAAATAGGTTAGGTTAGAACTATGACCAACAACGTCGAAATTGGTCGCAGTAACAAAAAAACGTTTTTACAAAAAAAAAAAAACAACCGACTTAAAAAAAAACTACAAAGCGAAAAATAACTTAAATTTCGGAAGTGTCTTTGGTTTTGTATTATAGTTATTTGCCACCAACTTCCGAAATGTAGTTATTATTCACTTTCTTGGAAGTCTTTTTTTTTAATGTTTTTTTTTCTTCCTTTTTAATGGGTAGTTTGTAATTTATCTAAGTTAAAATAGCCTAATCTCAATTGCTCATCACCTTTTACAAAATATTGCTTTTCCCGATGCAGGGACGTTAATCGTTGAGGAGTTCTCTTAGTACTTCATCATCAGCTCCACTTCTCTATAAGCATTGTGATGAGCATAAATGGCATTGCAACCATATTAAAGTAATCGAATCTCAACCCATGAAAAACTTATTATTGAGTAATTCGGGTGGCTATTTGTGGTCTTCATTATCAGTTTCACTTCACCAAATGGTGTTTTCCAAAAACAACTGCACGAGTTACTATAAAAAATACCCAAATCGCTATAGGTTTGCCTATAATATTTGAAGAGTTTCCTCGATTTCTCCAGGATCCCATAATAAGATCCTAGTCTCCTTATCACGATACCACTCTTGGAATATCTCCTTTCCAACAAAAAAAGAATCATCAAAATCAGTTCATAAACGACGAAGTTATCTGCAAACACACATAAATATATATATATATATACGGTCGAAATGAGAAACCTCCTCCTTTTTTTAAGTCGATTAAAAATAGGGTACGCGGACAGTTATGAACCGCTTGCATATAACTATATTACGGTTTATAGCTATATCCCCAGTGCAATGGTTCTTAACCTTTAAGTGGTTAAGGGACCATTTGCCAAAATTTTAATCTTGCCATGGACCACTAAATGTTTCGAAGTAATGTACAGTAAATGTAAATGAATAAAGCGTTGTTCTATCTACGTATATATAAAAGACGCATAATAGTATTTTAAATTTTTGAACGAACATTTTATATTATAGAAGTATTTGTATAGTCGAAGTATATTATTTTAATGCGCTTTTGCGACTGCGTACTCTTTACTAACTTCTGAATCCTTGGTTCAGTGCTGCTTAAAGTCAAACAGATGTCGGCACTGGCACCTAACCGATTGCGGTGCTTGTTTTTAATTATCAGAAGCGCCGAGAACCTGCTCGCATAGATATGTCGATGAAAACATAAGTTAGGTACCGTATATCAATTTCTCGAATCTTTGGGAAAGAAGTTATCTTTTGGCTCAAAAAATCTTTAATATTAATTCCTATCTCGAATGTATGTTTTAAGTTACTGTCGTGTTGCATTTCAATCACATCTTCTTGATATTCATCAGGAACCCCAGAAACTTTGACAATAAACGGATTGCGCAACAGTTTCCGAATACCTTTGTCCTCGCAGTCAGGAAAATTGCGATTGAATTCACTTTTAAGATTTTCAAATGGAGTGTAATTTTCTTTTGTATTTCTTCAAAACGCGTCGATGTGTCGACTCGTTGCCACTTATTTAATATTTTTAAGATGGCTTCGCAGACCACTTCGGGTGTTTCCAGGGACCACCCGTGGTCCGCGAACTACAGGTTAAGAACCACTGCCCTAGGGATATAACTTTATCACGATTACAATAATGTTACTGTAACATATATAAACACAGCCCCACTCCGCTCCGCTCCGTACGTACAGCTGCTATAGTAATCGTGGAGTGGGGCGCATCTTCGTGGATGGCACTATCTGTACTTTTAAGTAGCGTCGTGGACGATCAGCCATAGGCTAAAAATAGAACGTTGACCGGTCCATTTATAACCAAAGTCCAAGGGCAGTTATTTTTAGTCAGCCATTTTTTATCACTGCAGGGCAATGGCAAGGTTGTATTGTTTCTCCTTGAGTTGTTTTTTGTCTTCAAAAATCACCATGCTCCAAAGCAATAAAGTCTTTAAGGTGCTAAATTTAACATCTATAGAATGAATTCGAAAGCAGCTTTAAAATAGACGTGATTTTAGGTCATAAAAATTTTGCTATACAACGTTTTTAATTTCGGAACTCCGACTTCTATAATTAAGGAGAAATTGCAATTTTAAAAGTGTTGTACTTAATTTTAAAGGCCAGTGTAGTTCGTGATTGCGTAATGAGTGTGTTACTAGATACATTACTCATTCATTACTCTCATCATCACTCCTTCATTACTTTACTTTACTCATTACTTTTGAGAAGCGTCGTGGATGGTGGGCTTTACTAAATGCTACACTTTTTAACAGCAAGGTTTGTTGTTGCCAACGGGATATCTTCTTCGCAAATTGTTTACGATCGAGACTTCTGATTTTGTACAGTTAGGTTGTAGACACCGTTATATAAATTGCTTGATATCGGCACGATTCTGTTTGGTTTTTAGATATACCTAATTAAAAATCATCGACTGCCCACATGGAGTTTTAGAAAAAGTTAGGTTCTGAAGGTGGAGCGTCGCCTTTATCATTCAAAAATATGTTCTTATAAAAGATATTTTAAGTAAAATTGTAGGTTTTCATTTGTTTTGAAAACTTAAGAAACAATTTTATTTCTAATAATTTATACAGAAGATAAAATAATAATAAAAATAAAATTTTAAATTTATATTAACTATCTATCTATTTAAAACTCCGTGTTGTCCCCCGCTTCAAGAAACTCGCTTCAGGATACAAGGAGTTGCATACATGACAATGTTAATTTTTTTTAATTCGAGTTGCATAGTCGAATACGTTGCATATTCAGAATTTAGTACAACATTATAACACTCATTTGGATGATATTATGGTTACTATGACTCTGGCTGTTTTTGGCTATACGCTAACTGTTTCAGAAACTTTTATAGAGGTTTTATAACATGGGTGTAAATAAAAAACAATATTTTTCCGTCTTTGAATGAGCTTTATGAGGCGTACACGTTTGCATTTTCAAAAATTTTTTTTTCTTATAAATCTTATTTCATTCTATTTTCAACTTAAATCATGACCACCCTTGACATGTTATCGTCAAAAAAGTGCCAGAATTAACATAATTAGCTGTCACATTGATCGGCGACGCGGATGTTTTATACATACTAATTCCATGATCGTTATCTTTCGTCTAAAACTAGCATTTATTAGCAAAACTTTGTTTTTACCACCATTACTGAGTGGTAAAAAAAAATCCATTTAAATTTAAAACTCAAAAGTCTTTAGTTCCAAAGTTAATGGATGGATTTTAACAACAGATATAATAATAAATAAATATAAAATCTGTGTGACCTGCGCTTTAGTCAGCCCACAAGGTGCTGACTAAAGCGCAGGTCACACAGACTTCGAAGTGAAGTTCGTTTAGCTTTGTTCATGTAGCCATGTCGTCTTTTTATACTTCGGTTCACACGGCGGCGGCGAACTATGAACCGAAGTATATCAAAAGACGGTAGCTACATGAGCAAAGCTAAACAAACTTCGCTTCGTTCCCAGTGTGACCTGCGCTTGACTTAAGGCCAAGCGTGTGAAGCTGGTAGTTAAAAAAAAGTTATAAAATTATAGAGTTATGAGGAACATGGTGTAAAGTTCACTCATCCTCCATAAAAACGTCATTCTACGGCTACTGCCCGACGATTGATGTCTGGATGTTGTATTATGCTTGTCGGTAGAACAATTATCGGTGTCGCATTGCGTTAGTCTGCACGAGGCCAAATTGATCGAATAAATTGATCTAACTTTGTATGGAGGTGGTCAAACTTGTGTGAATAATCAACAAAAAGATAAACAAACAAAAAAATAGGTTTAATTGTCACTAGCTTCCGCCAGCGACTTCGCCCACGTGATATCTTTATAAATTATAGTCTATGTTACTCAGTGATAAAATAGCGTCCAACTAGTGAAAGAATTGTTTAAATCGGTCCATTCGTTTTTAAGTTTATTAATTGCAAACAAAAATACAAATCTTTTCTCTTTATAATATTAGTGTAGATAATATCAAGTGCCTATATTAAAAGATAAGTAAGTTAATTAGAATAAAAAAAACTAAACAGATCTATAGTCATATAACAGAAATAGACTGAAATACTTTGACAAGAATGCTTCCACTCAGCATGAGAATGCAAATGAAATGCAATCGACGCATACATTCGCGTCCCGCATTCCGCGCAGAATTCGCCTCAGTGTGGCCAGGGCTTAGTTAAGCTTTCACTATGTGCTGGTCCATATACATTTCCTTGGATTATTCTTTTATTTTATCGTTTTCCCGGTCAGTTGACATACCTAAATACGTATATTTTGAAGAAGATAGAAAAATGGAATATCAATAGGTAAGTAGGTGTTGCTTTTTCTACAATTTTGGGCTAATTTCCTAATAAGAATAGCTACTAGTATAAGCCACCTGGCTCATACTAGTAGACATTCTACTAGTATGAGCCAGGTAGAGACTAATTTATTTTTAAGTGGTCGCAGTAATAATAAAATGTCAATTTAGCCTGTTTAGTAGCACCATTTGTACCGAAATTTTCTACTTCCTCTTATGCTAATGCTTGAGTATAATGTTCCACTACGAAAAAAACTGGTTCATTGTCCAACTTGTTTTTTTTTTTCTTTTTTCGAAGGCCACCATCAAATCAAACGTTTATTTGCTAGAAATACATAGGTTTTATACAGGTGAAATCATTTTACCTACTGTATAGGTATGCTTGCTTGCAGGCGCGTACGCATGTTTTTTTAAAGTTTTCCAATGGTATAATTAAATTACTGTCCTGTATTAGATTAAAATACTTAAACTACATTTTAAAATATTAGAATATAAAAAATATAGAAACATTTTAAAATATAAAAAATAGTAGCCCACCGGTATCGCGATCAGGGTCCAAGCTACCGGCGGTCAGGGCTCCAGAGAGAGGAACCTCCTAACAATGCGAGCCGTATCCAGGAGTACCGCTTTCTGAATCAAGCACTTGATCCAGCTGCCCAACGAGAGCCTCCTCAGGTGTTGGTCGAGATTTTGGCGATTTATTATCTTAGATTTATTTCTTACAATTATTATTATATTTTATTCTATTAACATGCATTTATTTACTATTTATTTTATTATTTATATTGTGAATATTCTTATATACCAATTTATATGTTCTATAAACCCCTCATTAATATAGAAACAACACTTTTGCGGGCGCGAGCGCTACATCCAAGTTAATCGCAATTATTGTTTATTTAGTATTTTTAGAACCCCAAAATAAGAATTATTTGAGGTTCACAAAAAGAGACGCATTCGTTATAATAATATTAGAGCAGTGCTTCTCAACCTTTTTCATGGTGCAGGCCCCTTAGTATGGAAAAATATTTCGCGACCCCAACACTCTGCTGTTTCTAACATGGAATTCAAGTCTGTCACTTTTGGTACCCCTTGGTTTGACAGAAAAACAGAATCCCCACAATTAACCCACAGAAGCTTTGAAGTGTTTGATTCCATTTGGAACTTCTTACTTGTGCGAGTTAACATTTTCGTCGATGACTCAAATAAAAGGCAAACAGAGCAATCGCCTAAATTTAGAAAAAGATTTCATCCTATGTGTAAGAAAAACGGATCCGCTATGAGAAAAATTAGCTAACGAGAAACAGGCGCAACCATCACATTAATGATTCATGTGACTTGTATATATTTGTTGATTTATGTTAACCTAAGCCTTTAACTTTTTCTTAATAAGTTAAACATTTTTAACTAGTAGAATGGTTTTATAATTGTGAGCTTTAAATTTTAAAGTAACAGCGGCCCTTTAGAGAGGCTTGGCGACCCCTAGGGGGTCTTGACCCACACGTTGAAAAACACTGTTTAGAGTAATAAATAATAAATATTTTTAGGAAAGCAACATGGGAATGATTTGAGTTTCGATTAAATACAATGTTTTTATTTACGTGTATAATTTTCAATCCGACACGAGCCATGCGGGAATCTAATGGATACGAGAAGCACAGGACAGGTTCATGTACCGATTCTTGGAAGAAAACTGAAAGAGAGATCCTGGCTCCCGGCAACAGGGCACCTGAAGGAACACGGGTGGGTTTTAGTCAGTAAGAGTCTGATACACCCTCTCGCTCCACCCAGAGCAGGAGAAGTTATTTGATAATTTCCCACCCAAAAAAAAAAGAAAAAAAAGGGGGTAGGCATATATCCAACAGTGGACCTATTTCAACTGAATGATGGTAACAAGGAACTGTGCCGATGTAAGAAAAGAAGAAACGTGAAAACGTTCTTTGCACACGTGTGGCAAAGTACGGCTCATCCACTTTAATAAGTCGAAACAAAGTACGTCATAACATTTAATCGAATAGTGCTTGTAATCGTTTTCTAGTTAAAATAATTCTTAGTGTCATTTATGGACTACAATTACATTGACATTGAGCGGGCAACATAGTACCAGTAACGACAGACAAACGACCGGTCATCACAGCTTCCCATCTTTTAATTACCCGTAATTAAAACATTAATGTGCATTAAAAATCTTTTAGAGTTCCGTGTTGAAATTAGCAAAACGTAACAGGTACAAAATCAATTAGGATTCTGCCTATTACAGGGAATTTTCTACGAAACTTTGTAATAGGAAAAATAATAAAAAATCTACAGAGGAATGACTAATGTTTTTTGCTGTAAGTGTAAAAAAAATAGCTTTAATGTTTTTTTTTTAATGCTCATATGAACTTTTGAGGCGCAGCCGTGAGGTACACAATATTATTATTTTAAAAGATTATTTTATTCGTATTTAGTGTTTCACGAACTATGTCCAAATAAACGTTATTCTTTCTTTTTTTTATTTTTCGACGAAAAAAAATATATAAAATATTAACCACTTACTAAACCATTTATAATAACTTGTCAGTGGATTATACTGATGGTATTAGAAGATCATAAAGGAGATCGCCCACGGCACTATGGACAAATGTACTCAATTCAACGTTGTTGTCTTCATTAAATCATCTTTAAAATACTCGATGACACGTCTAAAAACTTCCTCGAAAAATTCAACACAAACTACAACGGCATTTCCGAGATATTTACAAAAATGAAATTACTATTTAGATGTTATAATCGATTGCAAAATGAATTAAAAAGGTATTTGAAACGATCTGAATGGGTTTATGAGAGAGTTTTGTGTCTTTGAAGTACATTTGTGTAAAATCTGTAGCGGTTTAACTATGTCAGGTGGCTAGTTACTGGTGACCACCTGTGACCACCTCACTAAATCTTACTTGCTTTCGATTTTGAGTATCTTCGTGCTTCAAAATCTTATTCCCGCGTTTCATTAAAATGTAAAGCATGAAAGCAATCATAACTTGATAGTCGATCGCTCAGTGTTATAATAATCTAGATCCTACTCAAATCATAGATTTTATCATGAAATGGTCTATGCAAGTAGGAAGGGATGGAAAACAGCTACACTAGGCACAATAAATGAAATAATGATTATTTAAGGGGCGTTAATCTCAAAGAGCAGTTGAGATATCGCTTCACGGTTGTACTCGCAATGTTCGTATGTATCATAACACAAAAATTCCTGTCATTAGTAATATACCACACTACACACGGTGCAGCGGCTTTAGAAGTATGTTTATTTTCATTGGGTTAGCAACAGTAATGGAGGACTAAAATGCTCAAACTCGATGCACAACGTACCAAAACCAGCAGGAAAAACTTACTGGTTGACAATGTTGACATATTGCAAAAATATGACAGATGGGCAATAAATTCAAAATAAGGTTGTACCCGTGCTGTTGTAACATTCCAATACATTTGATTTTGGATCGATTTATTATAGGAAAGAAAGGAAAAATATTGTCGTTATCAATATAAAAAATAACGCGTTTTAGAAGTTATTTTACAAATCTTCTTCTTATTTTCTTTTTTGTTATTAATCAACGTGGGTGTAATAGTATTAATAGGCGTTTGAAGCTATTCAGATTTCAATAACAAAAATAAATAAAAATAAGGCTGTTAGCCATACCAATCAAATACACGTACCTCACCGCACACTATTGTCTCGTCACATTTTCAATGAAAATAAGATAAATAAATGTACCAAACTAGATATTAGGTAGTATCTAATATCTAGTTCAGTGGTGTTATAGTAACCGATTTATTTATTTTACCTTGCGAGCTATCTATCGATATTTTAAAAGTATTTTACACATTTTTTTTTTGTTATTAAATAAACAGCTGTTTAACTTAATACGCAATATTCAATTTAAAAATCAATACGGAATCGATATAATTATATTTTATGTAGGTAGATAGGCAAATTACACGCAATAGAAGAAATAGACATCCCTACTTTTGACAGACGATAGTAAAAATGGCATACTTTGGAATCGGAAACTTAAAAATACTTATTATTGTTCAAAAACCTATCCCATTGTAAATAATAATTAAGTTTTATTTAAAAATACATATTATTATTTTAGATATTTCATGCTGTTCAACATTTTGAGACACGAGACATTTCTCAAGAGCACTGTTTGTGGGCAATCTCCTTTAAAAAATATATATATTTCTTGTATAATAAAGAACACGTTCAAGAGATCAACGCTCTTATGGTGTCAATGACATTCATAGGTTACCTCTTAAACTATTAATAATTTATTACCGCTTCACAGTACGGTATCTATACTTTTGCTGGCTTAGGGTCAAACACATGAGTTTTTCTATCATTAATTAGACAAGCAACGGTTAAAGCAATAAATCACGAACAGGTCGACAAAACCAGTACCCTTATTGCGTAACACACGATCAATCATAATCTGAATAATTTAGCAGAATATTGCTAGTCCATTGCTTCATATTTTTAAAAAAATTGTCTGCTCAACAACGTAAATAACGCAATGAATGTTGTTGAACTGTCAAAATGAAATAGGGTGCTGATAGAAAATCATTTGCCGTCATAACCAATTGTCTTTCACAGCTATGTCCAACAATGCCTTTCACAAGGAGTTCTATTCCAGTTAGGATCTAGAATTAATTTTAAGAGCTAGTAATCAGTAATCCTCTATTTTATAACTTGAACGTAGAATTCGTCAAAGGCATCTCCACTTTTCTTTTAATTATCTAAATATAATTACAACTTCTTCCTCCTTCTATCTCTAAAATTAACTGTAACCTGAACCTAACTATTATATTGCCACATCAAATCAAAATCATGATTCATTTATTTAAACTAGGCTGAGAATCAACTTTTTTTGAACGTCAAAATTACTTAACCCCGCGTCCTAATCAAAAGAGATCACCGCGCGCAATACCCGATCATCGCGTTGTCACTTTTTGTTCCGTAAAACTTAAGAGGAGCCTCCCTAAATTGTATGTAAATTTGCATTAATATTCTGATATAGTCACGCAACAAACAAAATGGAACTTATGCAATTGTAACATTTTCACCTGATTCATTTTTTATTCGAAAATCATGTTTTTTCTTAAAGATTATTTAAATAAAATCAATATTACTCGGCTTTTATGTCTCAAAAAATAAGTATTCACAGTAAGAAAATACAGTTTATTATCCAACCATAAGATATTTTTTTCTCTAGATCAGTTAATACTTTAGTTATAAACGACATAAGATTGAGACTTACGCCATTTAGTTTCGTGCTCGAACACGATCAAAAAGCGCACGCGATATTCAACTTTATTACTGATTTGTTAGCGTTTAAGCACATATCGGAGTAGCGGGGTGCATGGGGGCGGAGTTTGCGTGGAAATTGTCGTTGACCACTGTCGACGGTACCACGTACCGAACAAAAAGTGACATACGAACACGGCGATCTCGTATTCGCGTAATGATCGCTTTAAAATAAGACGCGGTCTTAGACAGTCACCCAAAATGCACGCATGAATAAGAAAGCCAAAAAAAAGTGTTGCAACAAACTCTTCAACAGGACAGCTGTTTGTTCAGTAAAGAAAACTTTAAACAATAGTACGCAAATTAGGTGACATTACGAAACACAAAGCATTAAATTAAATTATTTTACATACGCCAATATACCAACAAAAATATAGTAACACCATTTATGTAAAAGTTCTCTAAACCAAACACAGTTCCAACTGAACATTATCTACAAACACACTAACAAACAAACAAACATAAACAAGAGAGCAATATAAAAAATAAACGTGTAGGTACCAGAATCACGGCGCAAACACACAGAATCTCTGTCACGTGCGGGGTATATATCGGCCGAAATCGCGATAGCTTTGCCGAATATCGCATATTCCTCCGGCTGCCGCGAAACTGCTAAATTGCATATCGATATGGATACACGGTTTGTGTAGATGAATGGTGGCTGGATATGTCACATTTTTGGCTAAGGCCTCTAGTTAAGTGATTCGTTTTGCCAAAATGATTAAGAGGCCCTTCATACAGAGGTAAAAAAACTTAATTGATAATCTCCAGATATCGGATTTTATTACAGTCAGAATTACTTAATTGGATCCTTAGATGATTTTGGTAAAACAAAAAAAAAAATAACTACCTATGTTTTCCGGTTCTCAATACATTAACTTGATTAATTTAATCATAGAGACTTTTGGACCAATACGGAAATAATTGAACTCAAGACCTCGAATGTAGGAAGGAGATTCCACCACAAGCCGTCATATTTTAAGCGTCAAATGATCGTGATAATAATCTACCTACAGTTGTATAATATTCCTATAATATAATATTATTTGGATTCGTTTGATTTAACAATTTGTTACTCCTTTCTAGTAATAATTATAATTTTCATTTGTAGGATTTTGATCTTAGGGAAATTAGTATATATCAGTGAAGTTTACGTTATTTACGGGCGTATATCCTCTATGGAATAGGCCAGAGGAGGGACCTCTGGCCTATTCCATAGAATGCTTTTATGCAATATAGGTTACTGAGGACTGTCACTTCTAGAAATGCCACTTCTATGTGTTCGTTGAACGCATTCGAATGTGACTACCGTTGGCAGTGGTAGGTTTTATTAATTTTTCCACACGTAACGAGGTGCAAACTGTACGCGGCTCGCATCGGATTTATACTACAAATATTTTTTTATTTGCCGAAGTCGAGTTATTTGAATAATTATTCATTTATAGATATGAAATTAAAGTTAAGTAAAGGGATTTTCCGCTTATTAATATTCGTGTCATATAATCACATAATGTGTTTTAATTGATTCCCACGCACGGAAGGATGAAGTCACAGTTTTTACCCTTCCATATTTTTTTATAAATTGTAGGAAATAAAATAAAAAAATAACCGACTTCCAAAAAAAAAATCACTACATAGTGAAATATGACTTTAATTTCGGAAGTTTGGTGTCTTTGTTCCGATATAAAAGTTATTTTTCACTTTGTAGTCTTTTTTTTTGGAAGTCGGTTGTTTTTTTTTTAATATTTTTTTTTGTCAATTTTTAGTTGTGGTACCTACCCCACACAAATTCGAATACCACTACCTACCTGCTATGTAAATAACAATGACAGGAACTTATCATATCATCCACATAATAAGTGGGAAAAAATACGTATTATTGAAGCTAACTCAAAAAATATCCAAACAAAGTTAACAAATTTTTTAAGGGACTACCTCAGTTCACATTTGACGGTGAAATCGGTGGCGAAGTATGACGAAAGATCGTTTGCTTATGCTGAGCCTTTTCTTCTTCTCCTCCTCTTCTGAGCTCGGAAATATTAGATCAAATAATGGTTCAGCAAAGTATCGCCGGTTGCGCTACTACTAGTATATTATCTGTGGCTACGCTGACGTCAATCAAACAAAATAGTTTGATAATATGGTTCATAGTAATTATAACATTCGTTCATAAGTTGATGTCAAGGCCGCGGACCAAAGACAACAAAAACATAACAAAAACAAAATGCCGATTGCAGAGATAACAACTTTTGTAACAAATAACAACAAAAATTAAGCTGGGCGTTGCAGCTGTGCTTGCGACAAGACTCTTGGAGCCTCTTACCTTTTCTTACCATGGAGTGATACACACAATATTAAAAAATTCCCATCTTGCAATAGTTTCCTAAAAAATGCTGCAATCTAAATCAACATATTGCTTGAACTCTGACACTTAATTAGCTTACAATGGACACACTAGTGACTCGCAAAATAATTATGTTGACATGTGTGTTAATTGTTCTGCAAATAAATTGTGCGTATGTTTTTAATCTAAAGAATATAATATTTATTCGCTTAAGTGCATCAATGTTTATTGAGTATTAGACGACAATGATGGACTATAAAAATAAAGGAAACTGGAACCGCTCAATTGAGTGACAAACTTGTTCTAGATAATATTAATATTATATTTCTGCTGTGCCCCGCGGTTTCACTCACATAAGTCTCGATCCTGTGGGAATATTAGGATAAAAAGTTACCTATGACCTAATTCAGGTCATGGTCTACTCATGTGTAAAAATTTCATTCAAATCCGTTCAGCCGTTTTAGCGTGAAAGTGTAACAAAAAAACAAATATTTAAAAGTTGGGTTAAGGTATATTTTTTATATATTTTAATAGCCAACGAACGTGTTTTTTTTTTGCCATAATCACAACTCTTGGCCCAAAGTATTGGTAATCATCGTATAAACTGGAACCATAAAATAATATATTTTGGTGATATTAGCTGCGTGTGAGCAACGTTTTATTATGAAGAATGACCGCACCTTGGACAAACAGCCCCGTAACTGCGCAGCTGCCTGACATATTTACCATGAACCACATTCTTATAAAATTCATGCCGATACTAGAAAATAATTCATCCGTTGTCACGAAATCATAAAAAAGCAATTTTATTTACTAAAGTGACGGAATGAACAGCTTAGTTCATTCACGTTCATTGGTATAAACATCAAAGTGAAGTGAAAGAGAAATGGCGGTTTTATACAAGTCAATGACCTCAGGAAAGTCGTGGCCAAGATGGCGGGTAATTGGCAACAGACAAAGTTTACCTCAGTCCATCTACATTCCGGATCTTTTATAAAGTATAATAAAATTTATAAAACAAGTTGTTTTTCTGCTAGATTGTATCTTTAATATTCACTACATTTTTGCACGATTTACCTGCTAAAGAGAAGCCTATAGAAATGATAGTATTACTATGATGTACTCGAACCAAAATAACCAAAATTTTTAGTTAAATAAAAATACCCAAAGAAATATTTAGAAAACATTGTTCCTCTTCTGATGGAAAGGGACATTGGGTATCTACTTTTTATGCAGCAAATGTTGACGTACCTGGTACTTCAAGCTATAGGTACTAGTTAGTTCCTGATCGAGTTTCATAACAGACTCTAGAAGCGAATGTAATATTGTTTCCCAGAAATGAAATGGACTGAAACAGTCACGCACTGTCTACGAATACATGTGAACATAAACATTTTTATTTCATTATTTAGTGGTCATAAATATGGTTATAATAATAATACTAGCCTTTAATATTGTGCGTTTGCAGGGCAAAGGCCTCTTCTCATACTGAGAAGGCACGAGCATTAATCACCACGCTTGCTCAAGACGGGTTGCCGATCTCAGACTTATACTAACTATAAATTCCAGATTTCCCCACTATGTTTTCCTTCAGCAATGTCAATGATGTCCAAGATAAATTCAGAAGCAAACTCAGTAAGCATATGAATTGAAAAGTTACATTGGTACTTGCTCAGATTTGAACCCTCAACCTCTGATCATAATATATAGTAAAAAATTTCGTTGTGTAAAAGAATTATTTGCAACGGTATGTTCAATGTTTGCACCGTTGCATGGACTTCCGTATTAAGTTGTCATAATATTGCCCCTAACACAATGACTGCAGAAGTTATTGTAATCTTCATCTTAATATTATATTTACTAAGATTACAATAACTACAACAGTTAAAAATAAAAATAAGTGAACGAACCATAAGGCATACATTTAAACGAACCTCAAATAATTCCCATCTTGTTTTCCTAAAACTATTACTCAACACTTTAATATAATTATTTGAGGTTCACAAAACATGTGTACCTCAAATAATTCCTATTTTGGGGTCCTAAAAATACTATGTAGCCAAGAATCTGTGACCAACTTAGATGACGTACCGCTCGGCCCACGTCAACGCTCGCTTCGCTCGCTCGGCTCGCGCGCTCTTTATCACAGTCCTAACCTAATGAAAGGGGTGCCCGAAACGATCAACTGCAATTGCAAATTTTAACGTGATTGATACACATTGATGCGCAAATTAATGCGTTGTAACCGTTTTAGGTGTAAAAATGGTATTCGGAAAGTTTCTAAACACTTTTTTTTTTCATCTAAAACTGAATATTTGGTGTTCACTAGTTAGTAACATTTCATGTTTCCATATAGTAATATTGCCAAAGTAATCAAAACAGCGAAATATTTGACAGCTGTTTGCGACGTTGCCCACTTTTAGAATGCACGTTCTTAATCTATCAAGACTTCATTATGTGACGGTAAAGAAAAACAACCTACATTGCAGGTCAAAGGCTTCTTCTCACACCTGAATGAGCAGCAGCAGCAGAGTTTTTTTGTACAGAGCAAAAGTCGCTTATTATTACAGCCACACTGCGTTTAAAATAAATAGTATTACTTTGATCCAGCCCGTCCCATCCTTGATGTCCTCCCTCCGGTTGACGCCCTAAGCCAAGGTTCGTACCCTACAACGGGTGCCCTTAGCGAGCGTTCACCTAGTTTTAATAAATTAGCATAGTTGAATAACACCTGGCTGGAGGTTTTAAGTGTAGTAGCTTAAGGCACCCACAGGAAAGCCCGGTTAAGTAGTTATGATCTCAGAGGTCAACTACGAGATGCCCTACAAAAAAAAAATTGATTATATATATTTATTAGCTGCGCCTCGCGGTATCATCAGTAGTCTCGATCCCGTGCGAATATTATGATAAAAGTATTCTGCGACCTAATCCAGGGCATAGTGTTAGCTTAGTGGTGTGACCGTCAGACTGCCAAGTCAGGTCTCGAGTGCAAACCCAAGGCACGCACCTCTTACTTTTCGGATTCATGTGCATATTGTATAATTTTCCCTAGCTTCTAAAACTGTGAAGAAAAACATCGTGAGGAAACCGGCATACCTGAGAGATATTTCTCGACGGCATGTGAAGCCAAGGCAGAGGCCCTTGGGTGGCTTTAAAAGTCTGACACACACAAAAAGAAGAAGATCCAGGGCATGGTCTATAAATGTGCCAAATTTCATCCAAATCTGTTCAGCCGTTTTAGCGTGAAAGTGTAACAAATAAACAAACTTACTTTCGCATTTACAATATTTGTTAGGATTTTAATAATAGTGTGGCTCAGTCACATTTAGTATCTATCTTGTACGGCGTATAAAATTGCCGACTAACCAAAAAGTCGAAAACGGAACAGCCGAAAGCCGAAAACCGAACAAATACATTCAAAGACAAACGCGTAAAGGCAATTGGGAAACTTTATTCATTAGTTATAGACAAGTACTTATAGTTGCAACTTGCTATTGTTACTAAAGGGTATAGTATTAAGGGTGCCCTTTGTTCCTTTTGCTGATCAGGGTGCAAAGAAAAATATGGAGATGCTGGTTTAGTAAGAGTATAAAATCATTTATTTTGTAGGTGTAATGTTACAATATTAATTATCGCATTTTATAATCAATATGCTAGTGCGATATTTCATCATTTCAAGGTCACTGCCAAGTCATTATACTTCCAAGCTGCTTCCAAGGATACCACATTTGTCAAATTATTATAAGTAATTTAGAAGATTTGAGGAAACGGATGAACATACATACTCACACACATACATACCGATCAAAATCATAACCTTACGCCGTAGTCGAGTAAAAACTGACCTAAGTCAACGGTTTTTTCTCTCACTAGCAAGAAAGATGTATTTATAAATAATGTGAGTGATTTATAATACGTACTCTACGCATAATAAATATTTGTAGTACCCACTGTAATCTTAGATGATTAATATCTCTTTAATTAATGAAATGACCTTTTATTGTTCTTTCTTAAGTGTTTAATGGCATGTTCACACGCCCCCACTCAGTGTTTATAGGCGACCTCATAATTATTTAAAAGCGCTCGTTGCGTTAATGGGTATGTCACTTTTTGTTCAGCGAATCTACGTAGAGGTATGAGGAACAGGGTGTAAAGTTCACTCATCCTCTATAGACAGGTGCTATGTCTGGTAGCCAACTGCCCGACGATTGATGTTTTTCGCGATTTCAGGTTTGGTTCCACAGTAAAAGTTGTTCATAATGATGAGTAAAGTCACGTGTTTAATTTTGCGCACTAGTTAAAAGAAAAAACAGTGGCACTCCGGGAGTGCCGACAGAAGTGAAAACTGAAAATAATCGGCACCGCGGTAATCAGTCCGTCCCATCTTTGATGTCCTCCCTCCGGTGACGCCCTAAGCCGAGGCTCGTACCCTACAGGAGGTGCCCTTCGCCAATGTCTTTTACTTCACGCACCGCGGCAATCAATGCGTTGATATATTTTTAATGGTCAAAAGGTGGTGTCATCACGGTGTCGCGAAATCAATGGTTTAGTCCCATTTCAAAAATGCCCAACGCCTTTGGATGGATTGGATGATTTGGATTAAGTTTTTTTTTATGCTGCCCTTTTTTTGTGTTGGAAATTATCAAATAACTTCTCCCGCTTTGGGTGGAGCGGGAGGGCGTATCGGACCCCGTTAGTTCTGCTGACAATCCTCTTCTTCTAAACCAAAGGAGTACAGAGCACTTTATAGCTACCGAATCATATATGGATGATTTTTTTTTGCAGCCCTGAGTTTGGATTTGCGCCCGGTTGATGGCAATAGGCTCACCCTCTGTAACATGGGACTTAAGGCGACGATAACATACTTTTAATGATTTTATACTGAATATGACGGTCTAAACGACTAGTGTTAATGATTTGGAAAATGTATATGTTAAATAAGAGCATTTTCCTAATATTTTAATATAGGTATATTTTGGATTATGTTTATATTACATAGTGAAATTCATTTGTAAAGTTAGGTCTAACGCGGATAAAAAACTGAGAATAGCGCAAAATCTATCAAGCGTATTTTTCTGAAGATAATTTAATTATTAATCTTATAGTATACGAGATTTATTAAATATCTTTTGTTTTATGTATAATTAATTAATATAATTAATTAATAATGCGTTTGATTTGTGACAGCGCTCATTGATGGGCGAGTCCTATTAATGACTGGACGTACGACGCGCTGCGTGAGCTCACTACAGAACACGCAAGCTAACCACTCAAGGTCACTGTCATATATCTGCCTCTTGAATATAACTAGCCAAATGTGGGTGTACTAAAGGTACATCTCTGCCTAACCCTTCGGGGAATACAGGCGAGATGTTATATAAGTAACGCATTTTCTTTTTTTAGTTTTTAATCTTTCGTTTATAATCATACTTAGGTGACAAATGTTATACAGGGTGTAAGGGACAGCCCTCCGCAGACTGATAGGGTGAAGTCAGTATATCATATTAAGATGACCGGTACATGAAATTATTTCAGGAATGTTATGGGAATCCAATTAACCTGATTTGTTTTATTACCTTACACGCAATGTATTGCTACCGTGGCAAAACGCACGTAGGTAGGTAGCGAACGGCAGCGCAGCGAGAAATTGAACAGCTGATTTCACGCGTCGTTTGTTTAACATCCATTGCTGTTTTTTTCTGTTTTACCTGTTCTATTTACATTAATGGAGTACTGCGTACAGAGAATGTAATTTTACATTGAAAGAAAGAAATAGTAAATGAAAAAACGCAAAAAAAAAACGAAAATTTTCCCAGGAAAATGAAAATTTTCCCGGGAAAGGAAAATTTTCATTTTCCTGGGAAAATTTTCGGTGGAATATGATTCAGAATAAGGAGCTGAATGTACCCTGTTAGTTTGCGGAGGGCTGTCCCTTACACCCTGTATATAATATACACTGTAACACTAAATCAAATGACTATTTTATTTTTTAATCGCAGATTGATCTTGCAAACTTAGGCGGTCCAAACACTATCAGTAATAATGACATGACATTTAAGTAATGTCATTATTACTGACAGTGTGGTTGAATGATAATGTGATCTATAGGGGTCCAGACACTATCAGTAATAATGATATTAATGTTACTGTCATTCTTTTTAATATTGACGTAAAACTTTGAAATTATTGTGATCACATCATCATTCCAATCACAGCACCGCACCGCACAAATAGTATCTGGACCGCTAGAGCTATTCAACCACAAACACTCAGAGCCATTGTCCTCAATGATGAAACCTTGACACTGTTTTATATTTATTTGTTTACATCTATTAACTAATAGGAAGTTTCTATAAGATGATATTTTACTTTAATTCAATCATTGAAGTAGGTAGTATGAACACGATTTAATTAATTCAATGTCAAAAGTTCGAATTCATTAATATCGACAACGACTGCATGTAGGTAATAATATTGTTAGACATTTTTTTTTATTTTTTGACATTTACATTAATAATATCACTATGATAATGAATATGAATAATCTAAAGTATAAAGTTATTGTTTTATTTTTAAACAAGTTTTTTATGGTTTAAAATAATAATCGTACGATCAATTTATGTGAGTACCTATGTTTGTCGGTCGCTATATCAAAAACTGCGGCATTAAAATTATAGTAAGATTTATATTATGATTCTATGGTTCTCATATTCACGACTTTTACATGTGCAAATACTAATAATTGCAAGATAATTTCACAAAATACGTCATAATTGAGGCAGTCAGCGCAAAAGCGGCCTAACCCACATTTTTTTTTGTTATTAAAAACTGGCCAGTTTTGCATTTTGGACGGATGAAAAATTATAATGCAAAAACAAAATTTGTAACGCCGTCTATTATGAAAACAAAAAATCAAGGTTTGGCCATTTTTGTTTTAAAATTTTATCTATTTTTAATCGTTTGCGACGGTCAGGTTAAAAACAAAAAAGGGGATTAGGCCGCTTTTACGCTGACTGCCTCAATTATGTTTACATATTAAGAGTAGTTATTTTATCTATTTTTAATCACAATAAATTCTAGCTTCAATTGATATACCTACATTACAAGCTGTAATTAAAATAAATTTAAACCCTGCTGTTTTTAATGTCCGTACCTAAAAATTATATTGCTATTGCATGAAATTATTTATTTTTATAAACTGTTATTATGAATGATATCATCATTCACAATAATTACGAATATTGTTCGTACTTTTTTCAAACTTGTTTTCATTGATAGTAGATATTTATGCAATTACGGAAATGGCATGAAATCTGCCAATTAAATTAACGGTTACTTATTTGAAGAACTATCTTCAAACAGACCATTTGTTTAGCAATATTTGGGCCTGATCAATTATAAGACCATCGGTCCTTCGGCAAACATAGCCAGCACGACCTGTTGGCCATTGGAGCAGGCGAGACCTGTAGTGGAGACCGCATATCGGTAAGGGTAGAGTGGAACGTCCCACAGCTAGATGGACCTTATGAAGGTGGCTGGGACAGACTGGATGCGGAAGTAGAAAAACAGGGTGTTCTGGCGCGGCCTGCGAGAGGCCTATGACCAGTATTGGACTACGATAGGCTGAGTTGACTGATAATTATAGTTTCATAAATGATTGTAAATAATTCTCATAATCTTTGGTATCAAATTTGTTCTCATCAATAGTAGATTTTCATGCAATCACAGAAACGGTATGAAATCTTCCAAATAAGTTATCTATACACGTTATGTATACATACATCGATACAAATAAATAAAACTGAAGTGCCCGTTCTTAATGTCAAAATAACAGCTTTTTACTAAATGCATTTGTAGTTTAGTTTTCGGGTTCGTGACAAGTCAATCGTCATCCTGAGGATGCCTCATTGAGAGGTGAAACACGTATCGATTTCTTTCAGGATTTTAATGGCTCTTTAGAAATAGCTAAGCGGAACAGCACACGTCTGAATTAATTAACTAAGAATTATGTTGTTCAAGCAGGCGATATGTTTAGCAAGATTTAGGTCAGATGAATAATATTACAAGTCAATGCAATCACATGACCTAATGCATGTATGGTTACAGTTTAAACAATGTTTATGACATCAAGTTAACGCATCGCTGATTCCGATGGACAAACCAAGTAATTTCATGTAATTGTTTCCGTTTTTTTTAGTAGGTATGCAAGTATTTGTGTGTTTCCATTTTAGTATTATCTTATCAACGAAACTACAATTTCTCTAAGAGGAGAAAATTGCACCATAACACCTGCTTCATAAATCTAAAAAAAAAAAAAACACACTATTTAGTCATCTTTCAGATATTATTAATGTTTTTTTTTTCTTGTTGCGTCATGTGGGTAAGTACCTAAATTTGAATTGTATAAATCGACTAAAAGTAATCTTAAAATTCTTATTTCAACTATTTAAGTGGCTTTTGTGGAGAGGATAAGTTGTAATGGCAACCATGTCATTTGGTTTAAATAGGTCGTTATTTTTATTATTTTATTAATCGAATCTTTTATATTTTATGAATGTGAGAACATTTTAGGCTTAACGGACTGTAGATTTATAGATCATTTTGTATTTTTTTAAGTACCTGGTACTTGTTGACAGGCCTAAACTGCCCTCTCATACATATTTAACACTGTAATTTGAAAACATTGTAAAAGGCATTCATTTTTAAAAGAGTAACAGTGGAGTTTCTTGCCGGCATTTCTCCATAGGAAACGACCAATTGGAACCGTGCACCTAGCTTCCGACGTTTCATAAGTGCCCATGTAGGTTTATGTGAAAATCTTCAACGCTGTGTTACAACGAAGAAAAACATTGTGGGGTAAGTTGGATTGAATAATCGCAAATAACTACACGGTGAGAAAGCGCAATGATTTATGGGTCGTTTTCAAAATGTATGTACATTTTTTTGTGTTATTTTTGTGTTATCGTGACACAAAAGTAACACAAATTAAGAGTGAGGACAGACTCACAACAAAGTCAACTAATCTAATTATTTTGTTTTGTTGTACTTCCTTAATTTTTTTCTGGATGTTTTGATTTTAAAGGCTATTAGTAACGTCTTTGTCGTTCAGCGGGTGTTAACGGCATCTTTCCTAAAACGGAAACAGAATTACTATTCACATTTAAGTGAATATACTGTGACAAGCCCTAATTATCACGTGACACAAAAATAATAACACAATGCTCACACAATTGAACAAAATTATCGTTTCCCTAGCCTTAAAAAAAATATATTTTTGTAATTTCACCCTCGCGGTACTCGTGAAACATGCACATGACTTTATTATACTATTAACTACACTGACATGCTGCACTGTATAGTATATATACCAAACTCACGTAATTTGGCACTTTCAACACAATTTCTTGTAGTCCTTTTTAAGACGCGCACGAATCAAAACCCACGGTTACTAAAAAAAATGACGCAGCCGAAAGAAATTAGTACCCTCTCGTTGTACATACTTTGACGCATAAATTTCCCATACTAAATTTGGAATTTACTTCGATTATTATAAAATATCAAAGTTACACAGTGGAAAAGAATATGAGACACATTTTTATGAGCAAACAATTAAAAGGTTTAATGAAATTATAGTATATTTCAAATAACTTACCCCTTCACCTGACAAAACATTCTTGAATCTGGTTACATAGTGCGTGCATTATTTACTATTTGCTGCAGTTTTTTAAATAAGCGCGACTGTAGACATAGCAATTTGTATGGGAAACAAATTATGACAGGAATTAAAATTAGGTTTTTAAAGCAATAGAAACAATAGCCATATTAAAAAAAAATCTCGCTATTTTATTTTTTACTAATTAGTCTGAATGTTGATTTATATGTTTAAATTTCGAACTGTATTTTATTTTAATTTACCAACAAGTTGGTGGACACACAATATAATTATGTACATACATTTTGAAAACGACCCTGGCTTATGCTCGTTCGTTTTCTGCATGCGAAGACCCCTTTACACTGGAGTGGAAATATAATAGGCTGGTATTAGTATTTTATACTTATCAACAATACGTATCATGGCTTTTTCCGTAATTACTATTTAGATGGATGGTAATAAAATAATATTGTGTATGTTGGTTGTGACGTAGAACAAACTAGAAATATCAAATTATAGGCCGTAAATAATTTGTCCAATTATATTCTGTTAAGTTAAGCGCACATTAAAGCCGCGGCGCGGCGGCGGGCCGCAGCGCTCCGCATTACAAAAACGGCGCGAAGCACATGGAGCCGTGGCAAGCCCCACTGCAACGCAATAATTGTTTCAGACATTCTCGAATTTGAATTTGAACTGTTTTCACTGCAGTGCAATGAGGCTCGGTCACATTTTGGCGGGCTTCGCCGCATCGCAATGCATTGCGAAAAATCTCCTGCATCACTTTAGTACATTTGGTATGACCCATCGCATATTACAGGCGGGCCGCATCGCAACGTAAAATAGTAGCCGCAAAAATACGCCTGGCGAGTGATCCTCAATCACCAGTTCATTGCGCCGGCGGCCCGGTGCGGCCCGCTTGTAATGTGCGATGCCGATGGTTCATACAAAATGTACTAAAATGATGCAGGAGGATTTTTGCAATGTGATGCGGTGCGGTCCGCCCAAGTGTGCGCGAGCCTTAAGTCATATAAAACAAACATGACGTCTGAGACTTTTAAACTTTTTTTTTTAAAACATTATTTTGTAAAAATCAGTTTAAGTACAAAGTATAGTCGCAGTTATAAATTCGTTGAACAAAACCTATTTCAAATTAAATATATCAAACATTTCATTTGTTTTCTATAATGAAACCGCATTATTCATTGGGTAGCATATTTTATTAATATTATAATTATTTTTAATATGTTTCTGAATAAATTATGAAATCTGAATTTATGCATGGAAACTGGCTTATTGTATTTTATAGCCTAGAGTTTTAGAACAGGGAAGTCCGTAGCTTGAACGAACTTTTTTTTGGGTGGGAAGTGATCAAATAACTTCTCCCGCTCTGGGCGAAGCGGGAGGGAGCGTGTCAGACTCTACTAAAACCCACCCGTGTTCCTTCGAACGAAGGAACACGATCTCCTTTTCGGTTTTCTTCGCACCCCCGGCAGGCATCGGCTCTGGCGGACCTCGTCAAAAGAAAGAACCCCTAAGTCGTATTTTACTAGTTTTGCGGCTTCTGTAGGTAATACATATTTGATAAATTTAGCTTTTTTTATC
Organism: Omphaloscelis lunosa; assembly: GCA_916610215.1. Classification (NCBI taxonomy): domain Eukaryota; kingdom Metazoa; phylum Arthropoda; class Insecta; order Lepidoptera; family Noctuidae; genus Omphaloscelis; species Omphaloscelis lunosa. The sequence continues at coordinate 5,530,818 of OU744247.1, forward strand.
TGTCAGTGTGACCGCGTCGTTCTTAGTTCTTCTAAACTTTGCAACGGATTTTGATGTTTTCACTATTCCAACAGGTATGTCTATAAAACGTTTTTAAACTTACGAGTAATAAGGAAATCTTGATGTTTTGTCATTTCGTAAAATAACATGTGAAGCAGGGACGGTTCTCTAGTTACTTATAACTGGTACATTGAGACGTAGCAGATGGCGGGATAGGTTCCGAAGTTTAAAAAAAAAAGAATAAATCACGATTTTTTTAAATCCAATAAATCACGATTGAAAAATAAAAATACTAATTAATCACGACTTTTTGATTTTTTTTTTCATTTTATCATGCAGTAACCATATTTCTGCGTAAAACGTAATGCACCCTTGGGTGTCAGAGAAAAGGGGAAACCCCGCGCAGTGTTTTGTAAACTTCGCATTTATTTACCACAGTAAATTAAGAAACCGACTGGGAATAATACTTGAACAATAAAACTAGATTTCCAGCCTTTTTAGGCTGGAAATCTAGTTTTATTGTTCAAGTATTATAATAATGTTAATGATATCGATTTTTCTGATGTAAAAGACTAGTCTCTAAAATAATTTCTTAATCTGTTTTTATGTCGATTTCTGTGAAAGAAAGAAAAAATTATGACATTTGATTAAATCATTGATTTTATCATTTATTCATTCGGTAGTATATTTACAGCTATAAACATGATAAGTTGGTGCAGACATAAACCACATGATTTAGACGATTAAAACAAACTTGAGTTCTTAATTATAAAATGAAACAGTAACAAAAACACGAGGGTAATAAGCAATATATTTATCTATTACTATCAAGCGCATATCGATGACTAATCTACTGACCGTCCTTAAAACAAAAAGTAGTGGAGGAATGTGGTATAGATTGATACAGGTTATTCCTAAAAAGTTTGTTATTGTATTGGTAATTTGTATTTAATTTTCCTATGATATTGTTGGGTTTATTTACTATTTAACTATGTTCATTTATAACATTTAGTTTCATTCATATAACAAATATTAGATATTTATATTTTTTAAGAAATGTTCCTTTAATTTTTACTTTATTTTTTTATTCGTTATTTTGTCCCTTAATGATATAGGAAAAAATGAAAACCTTGAATGATATTGAAAGAGTCATTTGATTTAAATCAAAATGATTTAATCGTGCTAACCCTGGATAGTGGCCTTTGACCAGGAATGTGAAAAAAAAAACTATTTGAAATCCAAAACCTATTACTACAAACTACAGAACCGTTGAAAACTACGAATAACACACATAAATTCCCTTCACAATAAATTCAAGTAAAGATTACGATGAAAAAAGTTTCCAGTGAGAACGCCTGAAAGTTTTCCTATGAATCTCACACAAGGGTGCAATCAAAGGTGGGTGGAGTCAGAAATAGTTTTTGTCACTTTATTGTGACGACAGCGACGTGACCGGCCCTTCTTTCCTACATATTTTTGGGTGTTTGATCGTGAGTTTTGTATGAATGATGGTCTAAGTACACACGGCTACACATCAAGCTATACATGTCCAGCATAAGCTGACCTCGCATTGTACGGAAATCCTATACAATGCGAGATCAACATAGACTGGAAATGTATAGCTTGATATATAGCCGTGTGTACCTTTACTGTTATGTACGGTTTAAGACATCGATTTCTCAAAAAGAATACAATTCACTTAATATGAGAAATGCAAGGTAATCGTAAAACTAAATATTAGAATTACTTATTAAGAAGGTAGGTATTTGTAAATAAAATTTTTACAGTGTTGTGGGTAAAAGGAAAAAGTGGGTGTAGGTACTATTACATATCGATTCTTGGAGGCAAGTCAATAGCAATTACACATTTAACTATTTATAATGTACTGTTATTATTCAGAAATACAGAGTAAGTGTTCTAGTTTTCTTTATACTTAGCAAATTTGTAAATAATAAATAATAATAATTGATGAGGATGTAAATTAGATTAGTGTGATGGGTTAAATTTAAAACCTAGAGAAATCTTTTAAGATGTGGTGCTTTATGGTTCGTTTGTATAAAGTAAAAGACTGTTTCTCTTTAATGTCATTAGGTAATTTATTATATTAATTACTCTGCTCCTTCGTATAAGGAATTCCTAGGAAGTGGTGAAGGGTGGGCGTTTTGGGGGACTGTCTTATGTTATTTTGACGTTCGAAAAGTGCTAGTTTTCATCATCATTTCAGCTTAAAGACGTCCACTGCTGGACTTAGGCCTCCAAGCACCGCCACTTCGACCGGTTCTGTGCGTCCCGCATCCAGCGCATTCCTGCGGCTTTCACAAGGTCATCGGTCCACCTTGTGGGAGGCCTTCCACCGCTACGTCTTCCGGTTCACGACTTAATTAACTAATGAAATAATTATTTCGTATCTGCCTTGAAACTAAGGTGCGTAGGTATTCTAGCATTTGGAAAATCAATTCAATATTGACGGGTTCCTTACTTAAGACGTATATGTCAGCGACCTTAAGTAGTAAGCTTGCGCGTTCTGTGCTGAGCTCACGCAATTCATCGTACGATCAGCCAGTAATAGGCCTCGCCCATCAAGGGCGTTTGTTGTAAAACAAAAGGTATTCTAATAAAACACGTATACTAAAAGACACATACTTAGTTAAATTATTTTTTTAAATGGTGTCGTTTCGGAAAAATACGCTTGATAGTTATTGCGTGATTCTCAGTTTTTTATCCGCGTTAGACAAACCTTTACAAATTAATTACATTTTGTAATTTAAACATAATCCAACATAGTCACAGATAAAGTTATTGAAAAAATGTTCCAATTAAACGTATTTTTTTTTTCTAAATCATTAACACTACTCGTTTAGATGTGATCTTCAGTATAAAGTCATTAAAAGTCGCTTAGTGTCGCCTTAATACCAGTAGGGCAAAGGCCTCTGCTCATAAATAGAAGACACGAACATTGATCACCATACTTGCTCAAGGTGGGTCGGTTATTTCGACTAATCTTCTTTTAATTCCCGGTTTCCTAACGATCTTTTCCTTCACCGATATCAGAGATGAAGAAGTATTTAATATGAATTGAAAAATAAACGACTTCCAAAAAAAAATCCACTACGAAGTGAAAAATTCCTTTAAATTCGGAAGTCGGTGTCTTTTTTTCGCCACCGTCTTCCGAAATTATGTAAAGTTATTTTTCGTGTTGTAGTGTCCGATAGCAAAAAAAAATGTTTCGGTGTAAAATGGGTAAGCGTGATTTCAATTTTCGTCCATCCCATCCACACCTCGCCTCGCTGGTATAAAACCACCTTAAGACGGGTTGTCAGACATTTTGGCTTCTGACGACCCGTAACGACAGCCAAAGACTACATAGTCTACTTATTTTACTAGAATTTAGTTTTAAATTAAAATACATGTTTACACAAAACGAAAGTCTTTGACCTGTGCGTGTTGCCAGTGATGACCATAATGTTGAAACTTGGTCGCTCTCAGTTGTCCTTATCAGAAAGCTAAAAGTCACCCAAAAGGCAATGGAGAGGGCTATGCTTGGAGTTTCCCTACGTGATCGAATCAGAAATGAAGAGATTTGCAGGAGAACCAAGGTAACCGACATAGCCCGAAAAATTGCCTAACTTAAGTGGCAATGGGCAGGGCACATTGCTCGCAGAACGGATGGCCGATGGGGCCTAAAGGTTCTGGAGTGGAAGACATAGCGTTGGAAGGCCTCCCACAAGATGGACCGATGACCTTGAGAAGGCCGCAGGAATCCGCTGGATGCAGAAAGCACAATCTGTCGAAGTGGCGGTGCTTGGGGGAGGCCTATGTCCAGCAGTGGACGTCTTTCGGCTGAAATGATGACGATGACATGTTTACACATCGTTCTAGAATACGGGTTTGGTGCATAATAATTATGTGCTAGTCCAGTTAAAGAACCCACTACAAACCTACTCAATTTTAATACTAAACGTAACTAAATTCTAGGCTCGGTTTGCGTACCGTGCGACCATGCCACCAATGGCTCGTTGGTCGCATGCTGCACGTTTGTGGTTATGACCACAGCCCGCTCCATTATGTCATGTTAATTTTTAATCAAGTATAGGTGGGTTGGTCGTATTTCGAGAATTTAAATCATTATCGCGAAATTAGGAGTAGAAGAATAATTATTAGCTACCTTTTATTCAGCCAACCGTAGTGATTATTATGATAATAAATTCACGTTCTTTTATTTTAACAAACGAGAAATGGTGGGAAGTACCATTAGGTACTGGTTTGTGGGCTTCATTTTAAGCCTCCCGCATATATCAACATTCTTTTTTAATTCTTTATTCTAAAGTCTTGTTTTATCATAAAAACTTGTTCTATCACATGACACGAGCACGACCTAGTAATATAACTTTAAGGCACTCCGACCAAATAGGTTAGGTTAGGTTAGAACTGTGACCGTAACTGTGACGAGTGAGCCGAGCGAGCCAAGCGAGCGGTGCCACGGCAGCTAGTTACGTCGAAATTGGTTGCAGTAACAAAATTAAGGCACTCCGACAGTTATTAACCGCTTTCGTGTAATAATACTATATATCCCTAGGGATATAACTATATCGCGGCTATAACCATCTTACTGCGACATATCATGTTCTCGAAACGGCTTTATCGATTTCGATGAAAGTTGCAATATAGTTTACGGGGGCGAAAAATCAATTAGCTCGGTCTAATATCTGGGAAGAATTGTTTTTCCTATTTTTATCCGAGCAGAGCTCGGTCAACCAGGTTCATTTATAAGTAGTTATTACATCACTGAAGATAATATTTGCACGAATAACATAAAGAAACGGTACGTTTTTGGGTAAAGAAACGTTACGTAAATAAACACATTTTCAGCCAGTTCTCTGTTATCTTCATATTTTCGTAATAAATACAACTCTGGTAATACGAATATTGCTTACATTTTATAGTATGGTCTGTTTGTTTAAGAATCCAAAACAGTTTACGTTTATGTCAGTGGAGTCGATAAAAACTTTAGCGAATTATTTTTTGTGAGCGTCATTCGGAATCATAAGATCATTACCCTAATTAAAGGGATATCGTGGCCCCCGGCAACATGGCAACTGAAGGAACACGAGTGGGTTTTAGTCAGTGAGAGTCTGACACGCCCTCCCGCTCTGCCCAGAGCGGGAGAAGATATTTGATAATTTCCCACCCAAAAAAAAAGTAACCTAATTGTGTAATACACGAGCAATCACAATTTGTTTTGATTTGAACAGAATGCTAGTCCATTGCTTCATAAGTTGGAAAAAAATCTGCTCTACAACGTAAATAACGCAATGAATGTTGTTGAACTGTCAAAATGAAACAAAGTTGTCATAATCGTTTACGAATAAAAGTTACGCAATTTGAGTACAGATCCTGCGCAGATAGCGGACCAGGATTTGACATAGTCTGACGTCACAAGTGCCTATTATTTTATCCAGACTAAAATATTAGTCAACACAACACAATACAATTACAATTTTTTTCTCTTTGTAATAACAAAGAAGAGAAAAAAAAATGTTTTTTTGTATGTCTAAATGTTTGTTTGTTTGTTACGCTTTCACGCTAAAATGGCTGAACGGATTTGGATTAAATGAAGCATATGGGTAGACCATGACCTGGGTCAGAACACAGGATACTTTTTATCTCGATATTCCCACGGAATCGAGACTTATACGGGTGAAACCGCGGGGCGTAGCTAGTCGGTTATAAAGAGGTATTTGTGAGTTTGTATGTAGGGAGATTATTGGAACTACTGAACCGAATTCCAAAAATTATTTCACTAATGAGAAGCTTTAGTACTGCCAAGTCTCATAGGATATACATACATAGATATATTCACGCCTGCTTCCCTTAGGGCTACGCAGAAACTATAGAACGCCAACTACGCTACGATCCTTACATAGTCCTTTTACACGACTGCTAGAAAAGGAGTGAAAAGTCACTCATTTACTCGCTGACTAAACAGATAAATAAAATTGTCATTGCAGTCGGGGGACCGTTGTACCGTTGTTTGAAACACTTTTCAATGACAATTTTATTTATCTGTTTAGTCAGCAAGTAAATGACTGACCTTTTGCTTTGTAAATACAAATTAACTAATACAACTTGTTAATTACTTTTTAGTTCGTTTTTTGGCAGGGCAGTTGTGTTTTTTAATTATTTATTTTTACGTTCATATATTTGGTCATACACGCACTGTGCAGGTTGCGAGTACTACGCACCTGCATGACCTTTCTGAAGAGCGTCAACAATAAGGTAACTATAATAACAAAGTTAGTAACCTTAGACATAATAATATTATTATTGTCCTCTAAGACTTAGCATATATTTTTTGTTAATACAAGATATTTCACGGTGACAAAGTCGCGGGTAGAAGCTAGTCAATTAAAAAAAAAAACAGTGGCATTCCGGGAGTGCCGACAGAAGTGAAAACTTGAAAAACTCGGCACCGCGGTAATAAACGCGTTGATGTCTTTGTAATGGTCATAAGCTGGCGTCGTTACAGTGTCGTGAAATCAATGGTTTAGTTTAATCAATGTCCAACGTGCCTAAAGAAGTTTTCACTTAAAAAAAAAAAAACAGTGGCACTCCATGAGTGCTGACAGAAGTGAAAACTTAACTAAAAATACTTGCATAGAACATCGATCCGTAACCTAATATAAATAAAGAGCACAATCGCGTCTAAAAAAATGAGGTGTCGATAACGGTGTCGCGAGTTCAATTGTTTTTTCCCATCACGAAAATACCCAAAGCGCCTAAAGAAGTTTTCACTTCAATAAACTCAGCTTGTGGCAGTCTACTGCTGGGTATAGGCTTGTCCTTATTTATCCCAGCTGTTTTTTTTAAGATTCTTGATCCTCCTATTTCGGGGAAGACCGATTGGTGCACCCCATGTATGGACCATATATGGACTCAAATCTTTTCATATAGTTTAAGCTGTTATCGTAACCCCGCAACCCGCCTTTACACTAGGGTATAAAATATGTATACCTAAAGCGCAGGCCACACTGAGAACGAAGCGAAACGATACTAAGTCCGTTTAGATTCACTCACGAAGCTGAGCGATTTTTCATAGGTACTGCGTTTCGCTTCGTTCGCAGTGTGACCTATGCTTTTCCGGGGTTGCGAAGAAAACCGAAAGGGAGATCGTGGCCTCCGGCAACAGAGCACCTGAAGGAACACGGGTGGGTTTTAGTCAGTAAAGAGTCTGACACACTTCGCTCCACCCAGAGCGGGAGAAGTTATTTGATAATTTCCCACCCAAAACAAAAAACCTATGTTTAAAAACAAGTTTTAATGACTAGTTGTATACAAAACTGGTAGAAAACTTGTCAAAAAAGTAAATAAAAATTGTTAACAGTTTACACATGTTTGAAATCATATCAAAACACATAAAATAGGGACATGTTTTATTCACCATATGTTTCGATAAGTTTTCTACAAGACTTGATAAATAAATACGGGGTAAATAAATAGCTTGTCTCGTATTCTATCGTATCGTTTCATATATCATCATAGAAGACGATTATTCTTGGATGTTGAAAAAAGTCACCACAGTAAAGCTTCGGCCGCACAGATGCGAATTCTGCGCGGAAGTGGGACGCGACTGCGCACGTCGATTGCTTTAGTTTAATGATTAGGAAGTGACATGACTATTTGCGCCAGTTTGAATACCTCTATACAAGATAGTTGACACAATCGACGAGAGCGATATCAGTCCCGCATCTCGCACGGGATTCACTTCAGATGGACCAGAGCTTAAAATCTGTTATCGTCTCACACTGCCTATTACGAATAAAAAACGGAAGTATGAAAAGACGCGAAGGAATGCTAAATGAACTTAGCTTTGTTTCACTTCGTTCCTACTGATGCCTGTGCTAAAGACGCAGATATAATAATATGCCAGTGACCTTGAGCTTGCGTGTTCTGTACTGCGCTCACGCAACACATCGTACATCCAGCCAGTAATAGGACTCGCCCGTCAAAGAGCGCTGTCCCAAATTAGACGCATTATTAATTTATTATACTTACATAAAACAAACGGCATTCTAATAAAACACGTATACTTAAAGATCAATAATAAAATTATCTTTAATATCGGGAAGGTTTCAGAAAAATATGCTTGATACATTTTGCGGGGTTCTCAGTTTTTTATCCGCGTTAAACATAACTTTAACAAATTAATTTCACACTGTAAACATAATAATATATTCCTGTAATAAGAAAATGCTCTAATTTAACATATATTTTTTCCCAAATCAATAACACTACTCTTTTAGACGTGATCTTCAGTATAAAATCGTTAAAAGTCGGATAACGTCTCATTTTAATGAGGCATTCTACATGATAAAAACGATCGTTCTTAGATCATAAAAAAGGTCACGGTAAAAGTATTTAAGTAGATAAGTATAACACATTAAAAATCCTACAGTCCAATAAGAAGCTTATGCTAAAAATAACATCACCTTTGAGTAACATATTCGCTAATTTGAATAATAATATAATAATTATAAAATTAATTAATACAATAACCTGATTAGTAACTTGTGTGAATAAGTTCTAGGTCTGTATAGTTTTCCAATACTTACCAACAATCCAGCTGCACAAATTCACGTTTTTTCTTTATTATTTAATGAGGAATTTATTCAATGCAGTTTGTTTTCAAGCCAAGATAATAATAATTTCCATTAATATTTTTGTTTTTTTTCATGTGAATCATCTAATGCGGCGGGTCAGACCGGCTGTTGGCGTAGCAACCCGTTGTTATTTCTGCAGGCAATGTTTTAGAGTTCTGGACCCGAAGGGTGCAAATGGAACCCTATTACTAAGCCTCCGCTGTCCCGTCCGTCTGTCTGTCTGTCAGCGGGCTGTACCTCATGAACCGTAATAGCCAGTTGACATTTTCACAGATTGTGTATTTTTGTAGTCACTATAACAACAAATTTACACTTCCTAGAACCCTTCGTATGCGTGTCCGACTCGCACTTGGCCGGTTTTTTATTATTACTTTTTTTACGTATTATTTGTAAAGGTATTATTATTATTATCAAGCAATTTCAATAATAATCGTTGCTAATTAGAAATTGTGACAATAATAATTATTGTTATGAAATCCTCCTTTTATAGCTAAAACTATTATTTGAGATTGTAGTGTAAGACATTAAAGGTATACTTAATTTGTATTGGCTATTAATTTTTTTTAGGACTGGTTTCTGCCCAAGAGAACGTGATTTTATTTATTTTTGACTTCAAAGCGAGCTCGAAATGACGTCAAATATGACGCACGTTGGAAATAGATATCTATTTAATTTAATACCAATATCGATAATTTGGGCAAAATTAGATTAAATCTTTTGCACGTGGAAAGTTACCAGCACAGATTAGTATAGATAGGGCACTCCGCAAAATCATTTAAATAAAAATCGACTCTTACACACTATACAATAAAGTGCAATTCAGGTTGCGCAGCGTTAATTACATTTTTTTTGCGTGGGAAATTAGCGTGTCAGACTCTTACTGACTAAAACACATCCTTGTTCCTTCAGTTGCCATGTTGCTGGGGGCCACGATCCACGATCTCCCTTTCGAACTTCTTCGCAACCCCGGCAGGCATCGGCCCTAGTGGACCCCCTCAATTCTGCTGACATCTCTTTGAGGCGCGCGTGGAACACAACGCGCCGTCGACTCGGGCCTGGTCCTTATCGGATGGCGAGCTATCCATTGCTCACCGTCCTCAAGCCCGCGCCTACAGTAGCCGGAAATCGGCCTGCGATTCCTGACGCCCAGGGCGTCTTCTGCGGCGGTTAGGGGCGTGAGGGCGCGATATTTGCCTCTCCCTCACGGGTTCCGCCTCCTCCTTCGCGAGCATAAGTTTTTCGCAGAAGGAGGTGATGGCCTCCTATTTCCTTTTGCTCCGTACCATGGCCTGAACCAGGGCTGGATGCGAGAGATCACCGCCGCCGATCGCCTCCACGAGGGCGCTAATTACCTGCAGTTATATTCACCTAGAAGTTGCCTCTCTTTCTATCGCGTAACTTTTATATCATCTAATTACGTTAAGCCCATCGAATTCCATAAGTCGAGCCCGCCGCGGACCTATTTGTAGCTTCATACCTAAAATGAGCAGTGTCCCATCTGTATTCATCTGTGCCAGGAGACGTGTTGGGACCGGATTGTCTTTATTCAGCTGCTGATAAGTAAAAAAATTGTCATTGATCGTCAACCAATCCACACTGGCCCCACGTCGTGTATTATAAATGTCTCCCCCTCACAGAGTGGAGGCCTGATTGTTGATTCCCGTGAGTTGGGACATAATCAGGGTGTTTGGTAGAAGGACCGATACAATTTTCTGAGAGATAGGGAGCGTCATAATCCTAGTTTCCAACCATAAAACCTGTATCTTAGATGTCACGGTAGGTAACTAAGACAATAATTTGTCGTTTTTTAATTACCCAAAATGTCGTCACAACTTTCTTGTTTGTGGTTGTAATAGAACGTAATTTTTTTTTTTTTTTTTATAATACCGGCAATGATATTTATGTATTATATATATGGTTTTAGAAAATGTCTTTTGCTTCTAAGTCTCAAAAATTGTGTACACATGAAAAATGTCAACGTTTAAATTAATTTTAAAAACGAAAAGTATAACAATTTTTTGCTAGCAAACGGCACACTATCCCTCAAAAAAAAATTATCGGATCTTCTACCAAACACGCTGTATAGTACCTACGGAAAAACTGTTTTGACATCCTATATATTCAGGTGTCTTACTAATTTGACATCGAACGATGACTTATTATCATAACAAACGAATCGTTATGAATAATATTGACAAAAACTTAAGACGAATTTGTTTTTAAATTTCAATCAAATGATACAATAATATTATTACAAATAGGTATGTGCATTGTTTTTTATTAATGAAATTGAAATTATGCCGAGCGAAATTTATTTTTACGTACATTTTAAAGGCGAAAGAATACAGTTTTTTTTTTCTTTTATTGCAAATTAACATGCTCAGAAATCGCAAAAAAAAAAAAGTATTTTAAAGGGTAGGCCCCGTGTTCTAAAAATTTAAATACACCTTTTTTGACACATACAAACAATTTTTTTATGGTATGTATGAACCTGTATGAGGTTTTTTATTTTCGCAATAAGTAAATTTCGTTATTTAAAAAAGTGACAACATTGTTACAGATGTATTTTATGTATTGATGATATCGTCAAAATCGTGGGAAATACCTGGATGAGTGACGTACAGAACCGGGAAGTATGGCAAAAAAAGGGGAAGCCTATTTAATTACCCAGCAATGGGTGATTCCGGGCTGAAATGATGATGTATGAACCTAATATAGCAAGATGTAGATATCATTTTCTTCTCAAGTCCTACCAAGACCATTTTTTGCATTGCCATGCTCAATTTTTTTTTCAACTTCGCGACTTATAAAACTGAACACAATTAGATTTTTAACATAAATAAAATTGGTCCATATAATTTTGTGGAAAAAGACCTTATATTATAAAATAATAAACTTACCTTTATGTGAGCTGACAGTGTAATTTATATCCTCAAAAACGATGTGCACCGGTGGGCGCTTAGCCATGCGATTCAGTGCCTTCAAAGTGGATCCGGCCCTTTCCAAAGCAGCCGGCGTCCAATGACTTTCCTGACCCTCCTCCAACACTATAGGGTTGGGGTTGGTCGATGGGGCGGCATGGGCCAACGCGGCCCCCACAATCGCCTTACGAACTAACGGAACGGTTGCCATTTTCGAAAAGTTTGCACTATTTTGTCATGTAGTTAGACACAAATTGTAACGCACTTTCGTTTTCAAAAATTTTACTTCGTGAAATGTTATTAATATAGTTATTAAAAATATTTTTTTAGCAACACTTAAAATAATATCTAAATCAAATCAAACTCAATATTCGATTTGATTAGCATTCAATTCCGCAATTAATTCGTTTATAAAATTCGAATTAAATTTCGTGACTTCGTGTGCGTAGGAATCGCGATACGGTTCGCGCGTGCGCAGTTCAGAAGTGGCGCAGCACTACTGATCATTAAAAAAGAATTGGCTTTAGAGATTACGCCGATACAATTAACTTAAATGACAAGGTGATGAGAATTACCTATCAATTAAGACTAATCGGTTATAAATCGTCTCCAAAATTTGTAAGATTAGGGTTTCTTGTTCACCTTTAATCCTAACAGTTTAATATTTTGGGTCTATTAACGATCGTCTGATCTAGATTATGGGCGTGACCATTTAGTATCGCACATCATTTTGTGAAAGGGAGTGACTACCAACTTGACGAATAATAGATATGTATGAACGGACCAGACATGTTGCGCCGACACAAAAAAAATGGGACAAGGGCAGAAAGGAACATGTCAAAAAATGGTTTTTAATTATTCAATCATTCTAACCAGGATAAGTTAAATGTATTTGGATAGACATCCTAAAAATTCGTGGTTCTAACTATATCATACATTTTTAAAGTTTGAGAAAACTTTGAGAAAAATAGTTTTTATTTTATTTTAATGAGAATTTACTCCTAAAACAAACAAACCTTTCTAATTTCTAAGATAATATAGTGAACACACCCCAAAAAATTGTAAATTTATCAAAATTTATACATGTTACTGTCATCACTGTCAATTAACTGACAGTTATGACAGTACCATGTCTAAATTTATATCATAATTGTCATAGTTGCCATAAACAAATAAAATACTTTATATAGTTTATAGTGTCTTTTTAGTGGTAAAATTCTTTTATTTTTTTAAATACATTGCAAACTTATAGTTTGGTATAATTTAGAAGCATTTTTATTTTTGTAAATGTGAGACCATGGAGCCGTTTATTAAGTTATTAAGATGTATGTTGACTTGAAATAGCATGGCAGTTGAGAATATGTCATGCTCACTTAAATGTCTCGCTGATGGTGGCGAGTGTGTTGGATCATTCGGTTCCCTACAAAATGGTTGAGCTGGATGGTGCTGATCCACGCGTCATGTTCGTGAACGGGTGCCGTCAGTTGAAACTGGTCATCTCTTATCTGCCAGGGCTTATTTTTAATGTTATATTTTCAATTGCTTTTGATTATTTTTTGTACATTGTTCTCACATATAGAAGCAACAAGAATGATGTACCCAGGATTTTTTAATATCTATATTTAAAAGAGTGTCCTTGGAGTTTCTTGCCCGTTCTTCTCCATAGAGATCTACGTTTTGGAATGGGCAATTAGCTTCAACTTTCTTACTAACTGACCGACTCTTTGACAATTCCAAAGTGCCTGTAAATGGTTTAATTGAAATCAATGCTTTCAGTTTGAGTTTGAGTATAATTTTTCTCTTATATGAAGGGGTCTAAAAATATTATTTCAGTGGTTCCTAGTTTCATATTTGTGACGTTTTTATTTAGATGTAGTTTGATGCTGGTTGGATTTTTCTCGGAATAAAAAACCAACTTTCCTACAAAAAGCGGATATCTCCTTTATTTCAAGCGTAGTATTATTGTGTAGGTTAACCGCCTCTATGGTCTAGTGGTAAGACCACCAGTCTCAGACCCAGAGTTTCCGGCGATTCCCAGTAGGAGCAAAACTTTCTGCTCGGTTTGGTTGGTGTTAGGGCTTGTTCGTTGTTGACGCTCAGCAATTAAGGCATTGACGTGAGTCCATCAATGCCTGATTGCGGCCAAGGCTTATATAGTACTTTTTTCAAATAATGCGCGGCAATTCAAACTGAGTTAATTAAATATAAATTCCAAAATCAATGATGGGCAACGATAATTTTTCACGCGCCATTATGTTCATGTGTTCCTTTTTTACTTTAAACAGCTCTATTTGCAATTTAAATCGAAATTTAAATAAAATCTTTGATAATTTACCTCCTTGGTTGTCATGTGTTGAAGTAAAAAGTTCGTTACATTTTTAAATAGCACTCACATATGAGTTTTCATATTAAGCCACTAAACACGACAGCTATGGATTTTCATAGCAACATTGCCTACTCGCTTGTTTTTGACCAGTACAGCAATTTCGATTTATCTCGAAGAAGGTTGTCAAAATTATGGTCGAATTTCCAAGCATGTTTGAGAAAAAATGTTTTTGCTCCTTTATGGCCAAAGTCCCAAGTTGCAAGCGCAATGTTAAAAGTAGGTACTCTGCCCGTTCTAATTTTATTTTAAACTCTAATTAAAGGCTCATTTCATTTTGTTTGAGGGCTTAAGCGGTGATGATGGTTTTAGTAGTAATATGAAATCTACATTAATGGTTACCTTGTCAGTAATATAAAAAGGTTAATTTTTTTTTTGAGGTAATCTGCGGAACTACAGATCTGCTTCCGTTTTTTTTCTCTAACAGTCTTCGATAAAACAAGAATAGGTTTAACAGAATACAAAATATCGATAACTTGCCGCGGCTTTTAATACAGTGATTATAGTAAAATTTTATCTTTATTTTGTAATAGAGATTTATAGAAACAGCGTCACTCTTGCGTCAATGAGTTAGCGTCATAATTACATACGTAGTCGAAATAAATAATCAAACGTCAATAGTTCAAAGTCTTTATTTTAAATTTGTGCTGTGGTCTCACAACAAATAAATCAAATAAAATTATGTGGAACTTTCTGTGATCACTAAACATAATGGCCATAAAAGACCGCGAAATGAATGATGGACTTGACTATTTTTGGAAGATCGAGAGGCATTCATAATCACGACAGTTGCTTTTTTAAACGCACAGTTTCTGTAACTACCTGTTAGTTCCTCAATCTGAACTTTGAATAAATTTCATTCGAATCATTTTGACAGGTAAGGCAACATTTTGTCAATTTCAAGACCCAACAAAAAAAAAAACCGGGGCTCTCTGGGAGTGCCGACAGAAGTTAAAATTTGAACAAATTTATTCTGCAGGCAATAATGTATCGCGCGTTAATATCTTTTTAATGGTTAAAATCTGGTGTCGAACAGTGTCGCGAAATTAATGGTTTATTCCCATCTCCAAAATGCTCAACGCGTCTCAAGAAGTTTTCACTTAAAACCTGAATACGTAAAACGTGAAGTTTAAAAAAGATGGAAACAACATGACCTATTTCTGTCTTCAATCTCACACCCCGTAAGTACATCCTAAGCCGAGAACCGTGCTCATCGGCTAGTTGTCCTTAAACTTATTCTGCAATCTCATGCAGTCGGAGGCATCTTCAAAAAAGCCCTATTGTTTTATTATAGTTTGCGTAGTGTGGGATTGTAGGCAGAAATAGGTCTTGTTTCATCTTTTTAAATGTTCATTTTTTACGCAGTCCGGTTTTTTTATTTTTTGACTTTACTTTTTCTAATTTACACTTTTTAGTTAGGATTATTTTTCTCTCACTGTATTGCACTGCTTTAGGCAAAGGTCAAAATCATAATAATTATTTTTCACGTTAATAAGACATATTAAACGATTATAAATAAGAACTAGGTATATCGCAGCTTTATTATAAGTTTTCAAAATGTAAGCGTGGAGAATGGTTGCTCACCAACTATATAGATCATAAATGGTTATGCAAAATGAAAAATGGTTCGAGAAACCTACTTAGATGATTTTCAACGACCTATTCAATGATACCCCATTTGTCATAGTTCGTCGATTTTATTATTTTTTTCTATTTCACAATACGGCGTATGGTTGTCACCGTAAGAATCATCAAAATCGGCCTACGCGTTTGGTCTCAGAGCGCCACAGAGGAACAAACATACATACATATATAAACACATTACCCTCCTTTACGTCACACAGTCGGGTAAAAATATCTAAATCTGAGCGTTGTGTTTAATCAACAAAGAAACAACGACACGTTTTGCAATCATATTTTATAATGTTTCTTTTTTTTTCAATTTTCCCAAATTAAGTTCTAGAAGCGTCGACGGTCATCTTTAAACTTAAACCGTTTTATTAAATATGATTTAAGACATTTATTTCTCAAAAACAGACAATTAAAAAAAAAAGGGTTGCCCTTAGCGTGCAGTCACTTAGTTTGTTGTTGCCCTGGCCGAAGACCTCAATTTATTAAGGCTTCCACAGGATAGCCCGGTTAAGCAACCGACAACATCATAAGTTGACCTGGGAAAGGCCA
The DNA here is from genome assembly GCA_916610215.1 of Omphaloscelis lunosa. Lineage (NCBI taxonomy): Eukaryota > Metazoa > Arthropoda > Insecta > Lepidoptera > Noctuidae > Omphaloscelis > Omphaloscelis lunosa. The sequence continues at coordinate 5,546,960 of OU744247.1, forward strand.
TAAAGAAAAAAAAGGTGCTCGTGCTTTTGACATCCCTAATCGTTTAGTAGTCAGTACCTGGTGACCGAGCTCTGCTCTGGTAAAAATAAAGAATGCTCATTTAATAGTATAGGAAAGTTCATACTGATCCATGTGTAGTACCAACTTATTCCAAGCTGCCATGTCATTATTCTAATGTCATTAATCCCATGTCATTATTCAATATTTTGTTCTAAACTTTGGGCGACCGAGCTCAGCTCGGATGAAAATACGTGAGAAAACGAATTTTCCCAGATATGCTAAGCCCCTCTAATGAAACTTTCATCGAAATCGTTAGAGCCGATTTCGAGAACGTGAGTACAAAAAAAATACTTATAAATATTTAAACAAATATTGCTCTTTTAATAGTATAGAATTTATATCACCTACAGACCACTAGAGAATCACAAAACGGCAAAAAAATATATACTAAAGAAACGTTATGTAAGACACTTTAGTTTATTAAAACAACTTTATTTTTAATCTTAACCACTACCACAAACAATAAAATATCGTCTGATTCGAACCGAAAGTGCATTCACTTTCTTGCGTAACATTCTTTTTACGTAAATTCAGTTAAAACATTGGAAAAAAAGGTGTTACGACTGAACACGATAACTGTTTAAGTAAACAAACTTCTTTTTATTGTTTATATTTGGGGTTTGCCTTAAAATTCGTATGAAACGGTTATTTTATCTGTAAGTTAGGTAGGCCAGATGACATGTTAACAAAACCAGTATAAGCTGGTCTCTTATTTTATTGAAAGTACCTGGGCGACCGAGCTCTGCTCTGGTGAAAAAAGAGAATGGTCATTTAATGGCCATGTATAATACATACTAATTCCATGCTGCCATGTCATTATTCCAATGTCATTATTCTCATATCATTATTCATTATCTTGTTCTAAAGTTTGGGCGACCGAGCTCTGCTCGGGTGTAAATACGGAGAAAACGAATTTTCCCAGATATGAGACCTAACTAGATCGATTTTTTGCCCCCGTAAACCCCTATATTGCTACTTTCATCGAAATCTTTAGAGCCGCTTTTCAGAACGTAATTACTAATATATACCTATATACATAATTAATTAATTAGATTATTAGAATTTTGGTATTGCAGACAAACAAAAGTCACACCAAAATTTCAAGTTATTGGTTCGTCCCCGCCTGCAATACCAAAATTCTATAGATAGTATTTGTTTTTCTCTTTTCAGTTATGTGCTTTTGCAGTCGGGTTTTTTTGCTATTGAAATATACCTGTATACCCTCCGTCTGGGAAGAATGGCGGGTTATGTCGAACTCTTAGCGATTAAAACCCCACTGTTCCATGAGTCAGGGACCCGGGAGATACATATACATTCGCCGAACTCCTGACTGGTATCAGCCCGCGATGCCTAGCAGACCCTATCATCAAGTGCGACCGATCCTACGACCGCACGTGCCACCTCTTTGAGCCTGACTGCTGGAGCGACGACACAGCAAGAGTATCGACCCTACAGTCATTAACCTGCTTACCAACATGGTTAAACATCTGTTTTAGAGAGGCCTTAGTCTAAACTATTATGATATACTAGCATGTATACTAGTATCCATATCAGTTATACCGTTTTGTTTTACCTTTTTTAGAAGTAGTGCATAAGACACGTACTAAATATAGACTTTCTCAGGTATGTGGCCGGCATCGACATCGCCACATGCGAAATATGCATCAAAGATCTTTTTTTTTTTTTGTTTTTTTGTGGGTGGGAAATCATCAAATAACTTCTCCCGCTCTGGGCGGAGCGGGAGAGCGTGTCAGACTCTTACTGACTAAAACCCACCCGTGTTCCTTCCGTTGCCCTGTTGCCGGGGGCCACGATCTCCCTCTCGGTTTTCTTCGCAACCCCGGCAGGCATTGGCCCTAGCGGACCCCGTCGATCGATCAAAGACCTGACATCACACACATCTTGCATCGCGCAAGCAGAGTTTACCGCGTAATCAACAATCAACATATATATTTATAACTTTCCGACATCAATCGTTGGCAATTGCCCGCCAGACACTACACCCGTCTGGTCGAAGGATTCTTCCTTTTCTATAGAGGATGAGTGAACTTTACACCCTGTCCTTTATGCCTCTAAAGGTATTTCTAGCATTTCAGCACAGATCTCTGTTATCATGTTTCGTACTTAATATTGTAAGGTCACGCGCATGAATATATTACTATGGACAGTTCGGCAATAATATTTGATTCCATGATTCATTCATAAATTAATTAATTCATTCATCCGTAAACGTATATTAAATAAATAAATAAATTAATATGTGTCGTTAAGATGACAGCATAATTATGATAATTATATATATTATAAAAGCATAAGTACAAGGCATATACAATTAGCAGAACTGCAGAACACATAAATTATGTAAATTCGAAGGAATGTCAAAACTATCTGACAAAATAAATAAAGCTGCTGTTGGTAAAGTTAATTTATTTTATTTATTTACATAAAGGGATGGCTTACCAACTAAACCCTTATACATGACAGCGTTAACCCACAGTCTGTGTCATCTAAACTAATATTATAAAGATAAAAGATTTGTTTTTTTTGTATGTTTGTCTATTTGTAATGAATAAACTCAAAAACTACTGGAATGATTTTATAAAATTGTTCACCATTTGAATGCTATATTATTACTGAGTAACGTAGGCTATAATTTATAAAGATAACACGCGGGCGAAGGCGCTGGCGGAAGTTAGTATTTTATAATTATGGATCTCACATGTATCTAGGCGCGTTGGGTTCCCGACACCATGATGACACCTCATTTTTGTAGACGCGATTGTGCTCTTTATTTAGATAAGGTTACGGAGCAATGTTCTATACAAGTATTTTTCCTTCACCAAGGCGATCTTGTTCAAGTTTTCACTTCACGCCCGGAGTGCCACCACTTTTTTTTAAACCAAATCTCATTTGGATCTAAGGACCAAATCATTTGATCTCGTTCTTAACTTAACAGCTCTTCTCTTATTGTGTTAATAATAAGAATTAGTGTTAACTGAATAATGCATACTTCCATGGGAAAAGCCATTGTTTTTCTCATTAGAATCTATTTGTCGAACGTTAACTTGGTGTATTTTATTGCGTTAAGCGCAGATAGGAAATGCTACCTTTGTGTTATGTTACATAAGTCGCTAATTAGGATATTATTAGCATTGTGTTATGAATATTTAAAAGAAAAAAAAAAATACATCATACATTATTTTACGTAGCTACCTAATATTCTAAGTGTGCCATAATTATAGTACTTTGAGAGACTTCTCGCTGAGTTGATTCTCAGAGAATGAATTAAATTAAAACAGGTCCTACATTATTTTCATCCTGAATGCAAATTCCAGGAGTGTAGCAACGACCAGTAAGTACCACAGATGAATATAGATAGTTCACTCCGAAAAAATATTTAAATAAAAAGTCTCTTGCTACGACACAATAAAGTGCAATTCAGGTCGCACAGCGCTAATTACCTACAGTTATATTCACCTAGAAGTTGCCTCTCTTTCTATTGCGTAACTGTTATATCTTCTAACTACGTTACGCCCACTGAATTCGACAAGTCGAGCCCAGCAAAATTCGGAGTGTATCTGTATTCATCTGTGCCAGTACCTACTGACAATACTTGCCTACTCTTAGTATCACACAGAGATAATTAATACAGTTATTGGCAACATTAAAGGCAAATAAAATAAAGAATTATTGTGTCGTGTGCGTGCCCAAGTAAGAAATTAGTAAGTGCAAAAAATTGTACAGTTGATTTCTTCATTCTAAAAATAAACAAAATAATAAGCCTACAACACCGTTGTAGGCTTTTCTTAGCTAAGAAAGGTCCATGACCTCCATATCGGAGGATATCATGTTGGTATTCTAGACCATATTTTAAATGTTCACGATACCTACCTGGCAGGTTTGACAATCTCTTGCTTGAAGTGCCTGCTACACAGTTGCCAATCGCGTCCCTCACAGAGGTGACCCTGGTTGTTGACCCGCAGAGCTGTTTGAAATTTGATCGTAAACCAGAATCTACACGGTTGCAAACCACCAAGATCACCTCTATCGGGACGCGGTCGGCGACCGTGTAGTAGATACCATAATCATAATCACTTAAGAAGTAAATACCATAATCTTAACTCTTTAAATATAAAAAAAAAGTCTTTGGAAAACAGTCCAAGAAGGAACAATCAAATTACTGATAACGACATATATTAGTACTAGCTGACCCGGCGAACTTTGTACCGCCTAACAGTCAATGAATGTGCATGTTTAGGATCTTAAAATAAATAAAAAGTTCCTACCGTACCTACCTACCCAACCCACCCTACCTACCCTACCTTTTTTTTTGTGGGTGGGAAATCATCAAATAACTTCTCCCGCTCTGGGCGGAGCGGGAGGGTGTGTCAGACTCTTACTGACTAAAACCCACCCGTGTTCCTTCGGTTGCCCTGTCGCCGGGGGCCACGATCTCCCTTTCGGTTTTCTTCGCAACCCCGGCAGGCGTCAGTCCTAGTCGACCCCTTCAATTCTGCTGACATCTCTTTGAGGCGCGCGTCGACCGCCGCGCCGTCGACCCGGGCCTGGTCCTTACCCTACCCTACCCTACCTACCTACATACCTATCTATCTACTTACCTACTAAATAATTTTGTTTTTTATCACTTAGGAGTATGAAAAATTGATTACGACCGATCTTCAGACCTACCGAATTTACATAAAAAATTTCATAAAAATCTATCAAGCCGTTTCAGAGGAGTATGGCAACCAACATTGTAACATGAGAATTTTATATTTATATAGATAGATAATAATTCTTCTGTACGTCTGTATGTCACTGAACTCCTTCTAAACTGCTTGATCGATATTGATGATTTTTTTGTGTGTGTGTTTGAGTCGGTGGATGGTTTAGATTCACAGTTAGACTCGGTAGGTGGCGCTGCGATCGAGTTCTAGCAAACAGGAAAACATCTGACCGGTCAGCTAGTTTATTATACAATTATACAAACACATAAATCGTCAACACAATACCTCCATATAAATGAGAGCATTATTGTTGCACATAATTATTTATATAAAAACCATAAATCCATAAACACTTGTACATATACATACATATATTGTTATGTTACACTGACATTATTATTTATAGTTCTATTTACTCGTTTACCTTGAAACAGAAGCCGATGAATTAATTAGATTCATTTATTTACCGTGCCTTCTATTTTCTATACATTTATCGATGATTAAGGGCTAGGACTGGGACAAGGACTTTTTAGTTATTTAAACATGATTATTATAAAACAACTCTGTAATTTTATTATTGTATGCAAAACTAGAACCACTATAAATGTATTACATTACATCGTATTACAGACTCGATACTGTGTTGAATATTATGCAATTTTGTTAAGTTTTTGGGAATTTAAATTATACATTTTTACATAATATTTATTTTTATTACAAATATAAATTAACTGTAGATTTCCGCAATATAATGCCTTGGAGTCCATAAAACAGGGATCCGACATAGCGGCTCTGAAACGGAGGTGGGCAGGACACTGCGATCTTCTGAAGGTCGTAATCACAAGTACCCTAATTGCGTAACTTATTTTCGTAAACAATTATGCCTAATTTGTTTCTAACTAGTAATTATTGATTATGGAAATATATTAATCCCGCTTATCTACTCCATATTCCAAATTAGCGACCCTATTTTCCAAAATCAGCGCCGGCAGCCAATTCAGCAACCGGTGCCGGCAGCCAATTCGGGAAACGGCGCCGGCAGCTGAGGCACTTCTTAAAATCATTCTTACAAATTGGTTGCAGACCGAGAAAATGAAACCGAGAATGGTAATAATAAACGAATGCTGTGTTTAAATTAAGCCATTGTTTGTTAATTTTATGCAGCTGTTTCTATAATTAGTTGCATGACACTCAATACTAGTTATATGCCAAGTTATTCTGGAACAACATTGGCTCCTAAAACATAGGCTCTTGGCCTAGTTTAGCCAAGCCAAGCCTCCTAAGGCTTAAGGTACCTCCGTGCTGCTACTGAGAAATAGCAGATAGAAAAACCCAATAACACTTTGCCCAATCTGGGAATCGAACCCAGGACCTCATGCTCAGCAGTAGCGCTGGTGAGGACTAGACCAACGAGGCAGTCAGCGATACATTTTTTGTCACCAAAAAATAACTATTTGCAATTGCCAAACAGCGAACTAAAATGGCGCAATTAATTGGCGTGGGGCAGGGGTAGGGCACTTTGATTGCAGAACAGATGGCCGATGGGGCTGAAAGGTTCTGGAGTGGCGACCGCGTACCGACAGACGTAGCGTTGGAAGGCCTCCCACAAGGTTGACTGATGACCTTGTGAAGGCTGCAGGAATTCGCTGGATGCGAGAAGCACATAACCGATCGAATTGGCGATGCTTGGAGGAGGCTATTTCCAGAAGTGAATGTCTTTCGGCTGAAATGATGATGATGAACCAAAACCAGTCATAGTGGGTTTTGGTAACCACTAGACGAACGAAGTTTTTTAATTTGCAAAATATATCGTGGTACTTACCTATTTATTTCTTAAGTAGGTATCTCAATATTCTAAAACACAAACAACTCCAACATTTTATTTATTCTACCTCGAAACCTGTTCACGATGAATTCGCAATTACTTTAGCACTTACCATAGGAAAACATGAAAACGGGATGGAAACAAAACCTTTAAGAAAAAACGTCCCGATTTAGTACCGGAACAAAAGGCAAACATCGTAAATTATCAAATCAAAGAGTGTAGAAAAAATATATTTAGCAAAGAAAAAAATGGCTAAGCGCGAGTCGGACTCGCACAGAAAGGGTTCCGTACCACCATACTGTCATTATTGAGATCGAGGAAAACATGAAATGGTAAAAAGGAACCCTTATGGTACGACTCAGTCTGTCTGTCCGTCTGTCTATCATAGCTGGATACTTCAAGAACTATTAATAATAATAATAATATAAAACTTTATTTCGGGTGGCATAGACCCATAGAAACCTTAACTTAGTGCATATGTTTATTACATATTTTTACGAGTATCTGCCATGACTCGCCACACCTACACAAGACAATACCCATTGATTCTGTATAGGACAGTCAAAACGTACAGCTATTGCGTTCAGAATGCTGTTGTTGCTACCCCGTATACGGATCTGCAGGACTAATGCTATCTACTTAAAATTTTTAAAGACTTAGATGACGTTTACCCAACCATTTTGCAGACAAGAAAGAAATAAAAATGTTTTTTTTTTTTTTTTGCAACGGGGGTCTTAAAAATTTGAAGTGTACTACGGCATGTAGGGTATCATATGAAAGAGTGCTATTTACACATTCTCTTGCATTTTTATTTTTTTTGGCCGCTTAGTTTTCGACTTGTGACGAAAAATATTAAAAAAATACCGTCCCCCCCTTATTTCCGAAGTTTGCGTAGAGAAAAATCTGAAATTATTCTATGTCATAGAATTTTATATAAAGATTACAGGAAAAATGAAACGATGTCTCTAAATAGCACAATTTGACAGAAATCATCAACAAAAACTACATTAGTTCCACAATCGGTCAAGAGATGGCGCTAACCAAAAAACTTAAATAATCTTCACCGCAGTGTGCAGTGTTAAAATTCTCTGATGAATAAAGGCCTCGCTGATAAAAAAATAAAATGATACGAAAACCTTGGTGCGCGAGTCCAACTCGCTCATGAGCGGTTATTTTTTTTTTGTTGTTGGGCCGTAGTAGTACCTACACACTTGGTACCTATACGGATAAAAAGATATAGAACTATGTCAGACGAACTGACGGACAGCGGAGCCTTAGTAATATAGGGCATCCCATGGCACCCTTTTTTGGGTACGGAACCCTACAAATACATTAAGCAAAGAAAAATGTGTGATTTTAGACGGTATTTTTCCATTCGTGAGTCGTACACCGCTCAGGATTGTGGTAAATGGTCCCTAGGGACAGGAATAAGCGGACAAAAGGAACAGCAGCTTTAGACTATCACGGAGAATGTTTTAAGATTATTGTGGAGGAAATGCTGCAGTTTATACACTCCCAGACTCGTAAATCGATCCACCCTGAACTTTTTGTATAGAATAACGTTTTAAATGGTCGTGAATTATTCAAATACGGAACAATGATGACACTAAAATGGAACACAAATACGGAAAAGTAGCCAGTATGTCGGCATCAAAGTTGCATAAAAACTATTTCTTTGAAATATCACTATATTGATGTTTTTGGCCTATATATCTCACATGAAATGGATTGTGTTTTGAGCAGATTATGATTTGCAGAAACACAGGATCGGATCAACCGTAGCATTTATTATGGCACAGCTTTTCAAAAGCTGTACTTAAAAGGAGACAAGATAAAAAATAATATATTGAGAGTTTTGAACTGACGAGGAATGAATTCTGGTTTATAAATAAATTAAAATAATATAAAATTCATTTATTTGCTAACATATGTGTCACTGTTACATAAAAGCTCTGCCTCACGAACTAGGTAGTTAACTTGTATCTCAGGAGACAGTTCCCTTCCATAATACATAATTCAGTTTGTTTTCAAGCTAATTTTTACATAAAAAAGAACCATATGGTAATCTATGAAATGGATTATTAAAAAAAAAAATAGGTAAAATATTATTGCCCAAATGATGGCATGTCTTTGTATATAATCATAAGAATTACGATGTGTGTGTATGTTGGTAGTGCAGTCCTTTTAGTATGTAGTTGTGATTCGCAAAAAACGGTCCAGATTTAGCAACACAGACATAACTAAATAAATGCACATAAAGTATCTCGAATGTATGCAGTGTTTTAACAGCTACCAAAACTCTCCCTTCTCTTAAAATAAAATAACAGATCTACTTAATTTCTTTCTTCGGTCAGGGTGCACAATACCGTTACCTATAAACTGGACAACCACTTAACTTTTTTAGTGCGAACGTACGGACAAAGACACGTTTTATGACTGACAGACCGTAACGTTACGTGGCGAGTTGTAAAACTGAAATGGAACTCCTTTCAAGGTTGTAGGGATTTTTCATGATAAGCAGTTATGTATTTTCGGGTAATGTCTGTGCTTGGAAATGGTAGTTATGATACAAAGAATATTATGACTGTTTCTTTCCATTCGTAATCGAATTATCTTTACGACCTTCAATATCGTGTAAAGACGATTTCATCATCACCACCATTTCAGCCGAAAGACGTCCACTGGTGGACATGGGCCTCCCAAGCATCGCCACTTCGAGCGGTTCTGTGCTTCCCGCATCTAGCGGATACGTGCGGCCTTCACAAGGTCATCAATGCTATGTCTTCCGATACGGGATCGCCACTCCAGAACCATTCGGCCCAATTGTCCATCTATTCTACGAGCAATGTGCCCTGGCCACTGCTACTTGAATTCGGCAATTCTTCGGGTTATGTCGGTTATCTAGGTTCTCCTTCGGATCTCTTCATTTCTGATTCGATCACGTAGGGAAACTCCAAGCATAGCCCCCTCGATTGCCCTTTGTGTGACCCCCAAATCTCTCTTGCCTATCTTGCGGTGCCTTTGGGTGGCCTTCTAATAAGGCTCTTTATTATGTTTCAGTGCCGTAGGTCATCACTGGTAACACGCAATGGTCAAAGACTTTCGTCTTGAGACACTGCGGTATATGGGACGAGAAGATATTGCGTAGCTTTCCGAGCGCTGCCGAAAGACGAAAGATGATTTAGTCATTAGTGCTAGAGGCATTTAGATCAACTTCCTATTGTCTGCTAATATACAGCGTGTATCAGAAATGTGTGGTTATATTTAAGGATGTAGTACAGATCATCAAACTCAAAAACTTTCTCCATGTCGTAATCACAAAAATATTGTCAGCGTCGTATACATTTGGGTTGAGTATGTATTAAAGTTTTGTATGGGACAGCTGATAACTTTTATAACAGATAGATCGTTTATTTGGTGCGCACAAAAACATAGCACAACGTACAAAAACACAATTAAATAGTAACTAATTATATAAATGATGGCCCAGTGGTTGAGACCTCGCCTCTCATGCACGAAGTTTTAGGTTCAAATCCGGGCAAGTACCATGGTGAATTTTTGCGATACATATGTACTTTTCTGAGTTTATCTTGGACATTACTGATATCGGTGAAGGAAAAACATCTTGAGGAAATCTAGATTTAATAGTTAATATAAGTCTGAAATCGGCAACCCGTCTTGAGCAAGCGTGGTGATCAATGCTCGTGCTTTCTCTGTTTGAGAAGAGGCCTTTGCCCTGCAACTGAATAATAACAGGCTGGTATTATTTTTTATTTATTTATAAATAATAAATATAGCTAGCTACAAGGTGCTAATATACAAAAAAAATAATTGCGTGATCATACTATGTGTGTGTAAAAAGCATTATCACCTTATGATGCTCCCACTACTGTGACACAGGCCTCCTCTCTGTGAGAAGGAGTGGGTTATAATCCACCACGCGGGCCTAGTGCGGTTTGGTAGATATGACATATCTTAGAATTTTTGGTTCTAGATCATGTCGGTTTCCTCACGATGTTTTCCTTCACCGCTTTGAAAGCAGTGGTGATAAAATTAAAAACACAAAGTAAAGTGCTTGCCAGGGTTCAAACTCACGACCTATAACTTGTAAGTCGCGGCCGATACCACTGGACCACCACTGCTCAAAGATCCATGTCAAGATCCCATATTATTTATTGATTGTAATTGATTTAGATAGTGTATTTAGACTGAATATAAAACATTTTATTTCTCTACGCAACAGGTATAGTTATAAATATTCATTCAAAACCCAAACTCCACAGTAATACAATCGCCTTGGAGTCGGCGGCTTCAAAGGTTCACTGCTAATCAAATGGGCATTAGGACCAACCTGACAAGGACATCTCTATTTTGGTCCGACTTCCCGCTCTATTCAACATACACGTTTGACTTTGAACTCTATTGATAAAATGTTTATTTCACGGTAAAATCAATAATGGTTACTTCCTATAAAATTCTAACTAATTGTCTGACGAATTTTAGCAAACAGTAGATTGACTTGTGATTAATTTTATTGCGCCTAATGTTTGTTTAAATATTAATTTATACGTATAATTATTTTACTAAACAATTTAATATTATATTTATTCTAAATAATAAAAATTAAACGCTGCATGTTGTGAGCGCATTCCTTCAGAACGGCAGAATCGATGCAATTTTTTCTTTTAAAATATTCATAGTAGTCCGAATCGGGTTCTTATGGAACGAACATTTTGAAAAGTTTCCAGAAAAAAATCGGGAAAATTGAACATTTATTTTATGGGAATTTTGTATAATGTATCCTACCTTTTCTTACCTTTGACTTACCTTTTCCCAACCATGTTGAGGTCATCTCCAATCTAACCGGATGCAGCAGAATACCAGTATTTTACATGGAGTGACTGCTTATCTGACCTCAACAACCCAGTAGCTGGGTAATACGGTACCCCTTGGTAAAACTGTCAGACTTTTCGGGCTTCTGACGACCCGTAACGACTGTCAAAGATCCACGAATGATAGCCTGGACCAACGGCTTAGCGTGCTTTCCGAGGTACAGAGGAGTCTCGATGTGTTAAGATGGTCACCCATCCACCGACTAACCCCGGCAAGCGTAGCTTAACCTGATGGATCGATCCGTGCGGCTGTTATTACTTAACCATGAGCTCCTGATGTTGTATTAATAATATTAAAATTCAACATAATATTTTTAAAATTTGGACAGGACAACGTCCGGTCAGCTAGTTTCTGAATATTTTAAAATACTTCGTTTCGTGTAAAGAAGCAAGGCGAAAAAAAAAACAACGTTACTTTTAATTATTGATTATTTGACAGACAAGTGAAATTTGATTTGATAAACGTCAAATTAATTGTATTTGTTAATACGTTAATAGTAACCTACGCATTGCCAAAAAGGATTAGAAGGTAGATTATAACAGATTTCTCGCTGAACGATTTCACATGCCTGACTCACATATTTACTGACTCACATTACCCTCGCGTACCCTTCCAACACAAGTTCCTACAAGCATATCCGCGCAAAACCACTAGTTTTAAACAAACAGGATTACATAATGCTGAAACAGTTCGCAAGCGGTCACTAACTCCCAAGTCACTGGTTCACTAAGATCTAAATTACTATTACGCCGCATTATTAAATTTGTACAGAGAGGAACTATAATTTCGAGTTCACTAGTTTGCATAGTTTGTAATACTAGCCTTGATTACAAAGTGCTAATGATAATAAACAGTGGTTTTGATTTGTAACTTGGGCAAGGAACAAAAGGAAAAGGTTTTGAAATAAGAATGGCGTTGTCTTTTTTTTAGGGTTTCGTTCGATAAGTGCCGAACGTAACCCTATTACTAAACCTCCGCTGTCCCTCTGTCTGTCAGCGGACTGTATCTCATGAACCGTAATAGGTAGACAGCTGTTTACAAAGATTATGTATTTCTATTACTGCTATAACAACAAATTCGTTCAGCCGATTTATCGTGAAAGTGTAACAAACAAACACACTTTTGCATTTATAATATTATATAAAAGGCGCTCGGTAAACTTGCGGTACCGAGTATATCGAGCATGCCAATCCCGCACCGCAAACATACCAGCCAGAGAAGAAAAGGGTCTTAAATAACCGATTTATAATAACATGGCCTGTTATAACCGTTTATGGGATGGTGACCATAAGACTCCTGATAAGACCTATTTTTTCCGCCTTCTACAATACCCGCGGGAAAAATAAAGGTTCTTGTGTGCCAGTAATCAACAAATATTGTTTGAGTACCTATAGAGCTTTTAACAGCTATGTTACCAATTTAATTATCATTATCATAAAATGTTCCCACTGCTGGGCCACAGGCCTTCGCTCTTCAAAAGGGCATCTACCTCGCAGGCCCAGTGCGGGTTGGTAGATGTCACATGTCTTCGAATGTTTAGTTCTAGGTCATGCCGGTTTCCTCACGATGTTTTACTTTAACGTTTTAGAGCAGTTGTGTTAAAATTATTTATACAAAAAAACCCACAACCTACAACTCGGTAAGTCGGGGCTATTACCACTGGGCCACCATTGCTCGTCTGGGCCACCACTGCTCTACTAGGCCACCACTGCTCTACTGGACAACCACTAATCTACTGGGCCATCACTGGTCTACTGGGCCGCCACTGCTCTACTGGGCCACCACTGCTACACTGGACCACCACTGGTCTACTGGACCACCACTGGTCTACTGGACCACCACTGCTTTACTGGACCACCACTGCTTTAAAAAAAAAGATCAAGTCATTTATTCAAACTAGGCTGAAAATCAGCACTTTTCGAGCGTCAAAATTACATAAGACAGTCCCCCAAAACGCCCATCCTTCACTTCCTAGTGCCTTTAGCTGGGAAGTAGTGGCGCAACAAACTCCCCAGCAGCACACTGCCGCGCTAACGAAGAATACAATCCCTCGTTTTTTTTTTTGGATTTTTGATCAGAATTTTTATGAAGTTTTAGTTACTGCATTCGTGCTTACTGAAAAACCGAGTTGCTCAAGGATTCATAAAAAAATACTTCAACAGAGTTCTTATTCTCGATTCGCTGATTCCGAATAACTCAAAAATCGTCCCAAGTAGAGTTATTGTATTCTTCGTTAGCGCGGCAGCACAGCTGTCTGTTCAAGTTAGAAAATAAATGATTCTATACAACAGTATGCAAAAAAAATACATTATGCAGCACAAAAAATAATTTAAATTACTGTCCATAATATATGTCAGTCAACACACGCCAATATACCAACTAAAAACATCGAGAACTTTACTCAAGCAGAAATAAAAACTAAACGTAAACAGAACTAAATATCCAAATAAAGCCTCCAGGCATAAAGGGCGTGCCCGCTTACATAAATCTGTAATTGGAAGTTATAAATGATAATCTAGAACCATCGAGGTAAAACAAATAAACTGTTAATTACTAGTAACAATAAAAAAACCATGATCAGCAAGACGACCAGTCACTCTACTGGGTCACCACTGCTTTACTGGACCACCACTGCTCTACTGGGTCACCACTGCTCTACTGGGCCACCACTGCTCTACTCGGCCACCATTGCTTCACTCGGCCACCACTGCTTCACTCGGCCACCACTGCTCCACTCGGCCACCACTGCTCTTCTGGGTCACCACTGCTCTACTGGGTCACCACTGCTTTACTGGGCCACCTCAGTTCTATTGGGCTACCACTGCTCTACTGAGCCACCACCGCTCTACTGAGCCACCACTGCTCTACTGGGCCACCACTGCTCTACTCAGCCACCACTGCTCCACTCGGCCACCACTACTCTACTGGGCCACCACTGCTCCACTCAGCCACCACTGCTCTTCTGGGCCACCACTGCTCTACTGGGCCACCGCTGCTATACGGGACCACCACTGCTCTACTCGGCCACCACTGCTCCACTCGGCCACCACTGCTCTACTGGGCCACCACTGCTCCACTCAGCCACCACTGCTCTTCTGGGCCACCACTGCTCTACTGGGCCACCGCTGCTATACGGGACCACCACTGCTCTACTCGGCCACCACTGCTCCACTCGGCCACCACTGCTCTACTGGGCCACCACTGCTCCACTCGGCCACCACTGCTCTTCTGGGCCACCACTGCTCTACTGGGTCACCACTGCTTTACTGGGCCACCTCAGCTCTATTGGGCTACCACTGCTCTAACGGGCTACCACTGCTCTACTGGGCCATCACCGCTCTACTGAGCCACCACTACTCTACTGGGCCACCACTGCTCTACTCAGCCACCACTGCTCCACTCGGCCACCACTGCTCTACTGGGCCACCACTGCTCCACTCGGCCACCACTGCTCATCTGGGCCACCACTGCTCTACTGGGTCACCACTGCTCTACTGGGCCACCACCGCTCTACTGAGCCACCACTGCTCCACTCGGCCACCACTGCTCTACTGGGCCACCACTGCTCCACTCAGCCACCACTGCTCTTCTGGGCCACCACTGCTCTACTCAGCCACCACTGCTCCACTCGGCCACCACTCCTCCACTCGGCCACCACTGCTCTACTCGGCCACCACTGCTCCACTCGGCCACCACTGCTCTACTGGGCCACCACTGCTCCACTAGGCCACCACTGCTCTTCTGGGCCACCACTGCTCTACTCAGCCACCACTGCTCCACTCGGCCACCACTGCTCCACTCGGCCACCACTGCTCTTCTGGGCCACCACTGCTTTTCTAGGCCACCACTGCTCTACTGGGTCACCACTGCTTTACTGGGCCACCACTGCTCTACTGGGTCACCACTGCTTTACTGGGCCACCTCAGCTCTACTCGGCCACCACTGCTCCACTCGGCCACCACTGCTCTACTGTGCCACCACTGCTCCACTCGGCCACCACTGCTCTTCTGGGCCACCACTGCTCTACTGGGCCACCGCTGCTCTACTGGGCCACCACTGCTCCACTCGGCCACCACTGCTCTTCTGGGCCACCACTGCTCTACTGGACCACCGCTGCTATACTGGACCACCACTACTCTACTCGGCTACCACTGCTCTACTGGGCCACCACTGCTTTACCTATTTAACGCCATAACATAAAAGGTTTGACGGTAAAAACAACTCAGTATCGTCATAAGATAGATATATTTTAAATTTATAACATCTTTCTCATAACCACATATGACACCTTTTTAAGTTCATTGGCAATAAAAACGATATAGTGCCTAAGTCATAAGTCGGTGGAGAAAACCTAGAAAATATTGCAGACCTTATGAGATAAATATTTTTTTATTATACGGCTTCAGTATGGTGATTACTCGTTTGTCTGACGGTGTACGTTTAAAACTAACAATTTGCCTCTGGGAAAAAAGTATAGGTTTGGTAGTTAAGAGCGTCGAAACTTCCATATTTCAACAATAATTTTAACTCATCTTTGGGCGTAAATAAATAACTTATATAGTATGAAAATGGCAAAATAGAAACCGTACATGGATAGATTATTTATTAAAAAGTTCAAATAATTTATTTTGAGTAAATACATTTAGTAGTTTTTCCATAATATATATACGCCCAAAGGTCTGTTCATGAAATTTTACGCGCTCGTTTTCGTTATAAATCATCGTCTATTACACTAAATAAATAATTAAAAACTAGATAAATAAAATACAAAATAAATAAAACTAAATATGTAAATAACTCTACTAAATAGCATACATATTAGCTACGCCAACAACGAGTTCGAGCCATCGACTAGTGGGACCTTAATATAAATTATAATTTTATATTTGAACATGCGTTTATGAACAGTATAAAACCTTAAAATAAATCACACATTCACAAGGTGTGAAATATCACATCCTGCGCTAATATAAACCTTCTTATTGCATTTTGTTTGGAAACACTAAAAACGTTGAGCCATTGGAAAAATTAACACAATAACACAGTAAAAAAATGACATTGAGAAAATGAAATGTAGGGATTTTAGTACTTACAAATTAATTAACAATATCATGTGAGTTCCTGAAATAATAATGAGTGCTATGATGAACGAAAACAACGTAGAGCTACTACCTCACTGGAGCATTCGCCTGTAATGTTACAATCCAAGACTTGATTTAGAGCATTACGTTACAATACTGCCTCACTGGCTGATGAGCATTCACCTGTAATCTAACAATTCAATAAGATTTGCATTTATGTTACAAATTGTATCACGGGTGCTCCCACTCACTACTGTTACATTACAGGCGAATGGTCCTAGTGACTGTTTTGTTATAAATTTTATCGTTACAGGTGGCACACTGTAATGCTCGGTGCTCTTCACTGATTGATGTAATGCTCGCATCTGAACTGTTACATTACATGCGAATGCAATTACAGGCAGCGCCTTTGGAAGGAAAGCAGGATTTTTGGCTTGTACACGGAAAATCAACAGATATAACAGCGTGTTAATTATCGTCTTTCGGCTTATTCCAATTATCCACCATAAAAAAATTCACTCTAAGGACACTTGGAAACGTATGTCCGAGAATCTACCCCAAACTATTATTATTTTTCTTCTGATTTTCTGCCTTGACTATGTAGGTACAGTCATTTAGAGAAAAATGATAGAAAAACTAGCCCAAAATACTTAGCATACCTATTAAAATACATACATACTTTTTCTTTGAAGCCGAAATCGTTTGTGATTACCTATATTACAATGTGATAATTACTTTTTACCCCAAGTACAGCTTGGGGTAAAAAGTCGAAAAAACAATCAAAAGTAATTTCCAACTATCCACCCCATCGGGAGTGGACAGATGAGCATCACGTGTTTCCGAGTATCGACCTTAGGATGGCTGTTTTAATGTGGACAAACGGAATAACCGGCCAGTTCACTGTATACCAAGAGTCCTTACTGCAAAGACACAAAGTTTAAGTTCAAAGCTTAATTAGATCCTAATAATTGTAATACCATCTACACGTAATAATTATGGCTCATACGAAACCGTGAATATATTTCTTTATTTATTACAACTTTATGCACAATTAAAAATACCGTAAAAAGGCGAACTTTTAATGCCTGAAGGACTTAATGCCTGAGGCATTCACTACCAGTTAACATTAAGGTGATGCAGAGACGAAACATGGCAGGTACAATATAAGGGGTTGATAACACGAAAATAACATAAATATATATAAAAAAAACATATACATACATATAAACAGAATAAACTTTTTTAGGAGAAATAACGATCAGTAGAGGAGAAAACACATCCAGCAAATCAGCGCTGTGATGTTTCTGCCAACTTCTTACGTTTATGCTCACGTGCCTTCACTTTAAAAGAAAACTGACTGATTGCCGTCTTGATTTTCAGAGGTAGAGCATTCTAAAGAAAGCCACCTGGACAAAGAATGAAGAGTGAAGGAAACCAGAGCGGCGAGAAGGTCATCGTAGAAGACGATTGTTGGTGGAAAGAAGATTTTTACTATGGGCAGAACATAAGTATTGAATATGGAAAGTTAGGATGAGAATTTCCCTACTGAAAACCATTCACAATACCCTACTTACTGTTACGTCCGTCATAACTTATTACCAAAACAAAGCACTGTACAAATTCGAGTTTTTTTTTTGTCACAATTTGTATTACTGTCGTAAAAAGTCAGTGTTTATGTTATGCCCGATAATGGTATTAGACAGTTTATGTAAATGACGGGGGAGGGGCTCCACTGGTTCCACTTGGGAAATAAACGTGTGGGTGATATCTTGCATACCTTTCGTTCTGTTTATGTCCTACCTGTTGAATAATATGTAGTATTTGAAAAAAAATGGATGTGCTTTCATGGTGACCTGATTGAGGACAACCTTCATGTTTTATAAATTTATGGCCTTAATAAAATTCGGCCAGTTTTGAACAGGAAAACTCAAGCTGCATGCAAATATGTTTCAAAATAATTATAGTGGAACTCGACTTTTGCCATATTTTAGTAAATTCGGAGTTAATGACCTAAACAGATGACTACTTGGCCACCTAAGTCTGGGAATGTTCTTGGCGCCCAATAGCCATAGATGATATATCAATGGACAGTGCTTTTTAAGAGAATCATTTTTGTTACTAAAAATAATTAATCATTAAACGAATGGAGGTAATAAAAATACACTTTTTGTATGTTTTATTAATCACAGTCTAGCTAGGAATTTTTTAGCCAATCCACTCGCGATATATTTTATAATATACTAAGTTTGATTTAAAATACTTTTCATCAATTAAACAGATGGGTGAGGGTTGTTCCTAGGTCGGATCTTAGACCATTATACTTATTTTATTGTTTTGAGCATTTTTAGGAAACGACAGAATACATTTTTTGTGAGGTTTTCGTATTATTTTTGCATTGTTTCTACAATCCCGTTATTGGTGGCAAAAATACATAGCATGACAAAATATGAGTGTACCTTTAGTACACTCACATTTTGCCAGTTACGTTTCCGATGTAATAAGGGGCGAGCCAAACAAATCACAACTTCATACTCCGGGCTGCTACTGAGTAATTCCAGATGGAAAGACCCAATAAAACTTTGCCCAACCCGGGAATCGAACCCAGGACCACTAGACCGACGAGATGGTCGGCGAGGCAGTGGTGATAAAAATAACTATTGTCAATTACCGAACAGCGAACTAAAATCATTTAAGGTCAAAGTAAGGTAGGTATTTAATTTTATTTTTTTATTTAATTCAGACCCAGTGATCCATATTTTTGTTAGTAGGTATAATTAAGAATACAAAAATGCACATTACTAAATTGTTAGTAACTATTATAACATACATAATGGGCGGATGGATGACCCTTCTGACACAGGGTTTTCTTAGCATTGTTCAATATTTTGTACCAGGCTATTTCTACGTTTAATTACCATGCCACCCCGTATCTGTGTACTGTTC
The DNA here is from genome assembly GCA_916610215.1 of Omphaloscelis lunosa. Taxonomy (NCBI): domain Eukaryota; kingdom Metazoa; phylum Arthropoda; class Insecta; order Lepidoptera; family Noctuidae; genus Omphaloscelis; species Omphaloscelis lunosa. The sequence goes on from OU744247.1 coordinate 5,566,489, forward strand.
ATTTCAAATAAATATATATTTATGTTTAATATATTATTATTACTATTATATATTAAGTATGGTTAGTTAACAAATATTCAAATATACACAAAAATCATACTATTGTATATAAAATTGAATATAAGAAGATGATTGTGATTTTATTTATTTACATTAATAAAATCACAATCATCTGTAAATTATTAAAATGTTTAAAATAATCAATATTATTTTAAAATTGGGAAATTCATTAAAATCATAGAACAATCAAAATAAGCTCTATGTATGTATTACATTGTTTGTCTATCACAACACTGATCCAATTTCAAAACCTAGTTTCTATACAATAATATGTTTTCGATTCAAATGAGCAGTGAATACAACTGAAACTGCAGCTGCACTTACACAAATCACTTTTATTTCAAAAATATTCTTGATTTACGTCTACTTTAAAAGCATGTAAACAACATTATTCTGTGGAAACTAGGAAGGTACTCCTACACTTTAGTACCCAAGGTTCAAGAGCTTAGTCAGAGTAACGGTGGTCAACAGTTTAAATATTTATTAGAAGGTCGTTCATAGTACGAAATGTATAATAATAGGAAACAAGATAAAGGAAACTTGAATGGATTTCAACAGCTATATTGCATAATGATAGTAATTTTCTGTATTTCCTGGTTATGGAGGAAAAGCCATCGGTTTTCTTGATTGTGAAATTAATAAATCAACTACAGTGTTTAGAGATACCAGGGCAAAAAGAACTAAAGGAATATTAATGCAATATTAAGTGACAGTGCCGACAATTAGAAAGTAAGAAAGTTAATAATTGTAGTCGTCAGTTCTAAATTGACAGATAGGTACGTGGATCGCAAGACAGTATCGCTGCATAGTAGGTACCGACAACTTCGACAGCGCCTATAAGAAAGATTAAAGCAAAATCTTTGCAATGCAACTTTGCTATTCGCGAGTTTTTGAAACGAAACTCATTGCAAAACTAGGCTTCCATGTTTTATTTGTAATAAAAGTTGCCGTTACTCGCCGATACTATTAGTTGATATTTAGATCAACTGATCGTAGAAGCGATTAATGTAACGGAAGGTGTATTACTTTTCAGAAACTCAACTCCATAATCTATGCTGACCACTGACTGAAAACGGACACAACGGTTTAGCACTGTTGAATTTAGATATTAGTGGTATTTTGCAATGAAACTATTACATAATATCGAGTGCCGTATCAATTTTGGCTCGTTAATAGCGTGTGGCGTAAAACCACAAATTAACTAGTTCAGAACTTTATTCAAAATGCTAAAATTCATAATAAATTATAACGTGGTTTGGTTGATAGTTATTTATAGGTTTGAAACTAGAAAGTGGTAGATGAATAATTTGGATGATTTTGCGAAAATACAATAGCTCGTGGCTAAATAACACCAGCTGCATGGGTCGATTTAAGGTTAAGCTACACTTGCCGCGTTCGATTCGTAGATGGGTGACCATCCATTACAAATTGAGACCACTCCGTGCTTCGGAAAGTACGCTAAGCCTTTGGTCCCGGCTGTCATTCGTAGATCTTTGAAAGTCGTTACGGATATTCAGAAGCTTGACAACCAGTCTTACCAAGGGGTATCGTGTTACCCAGTAACTGGGTTGTGGAGGTCAGATAAGCAGTCGCTCCATGTAAAATACTGGTATTCAGCTGCATCCGGTTAGAAAATAGTTGAAAAAAGGCTTGGCAGATTGATTGGATTTTATTTTTTATTTTTGTGAAACTACAATTTTATGCGTCTGCTTTTCGTCATAACATTAAATTAAGATACAAATTATTATCTCGGTTTTCTCTTTAATAACTATTTTCTTTGTTTTTATTACACGTGATAAGTTCAACATCATTCTCCTGCCCCCTTTCTAGCCATATAATCTTTCACACATAGACCATCCATCGTTTCTTTGGCCATCCACAATCATACTCAAAACTTTCCTCACCACATTTTCTTCATTCCCCCGTATCACATGCTCATACCATAACAACTGATTTCAGACAGTACTAGTATAGTGTAGGCTATTTTTAGGGTTCCGTATCCGAAGCGTGCCAAACGCAGACCTATTACTGTTAGTGCGGGGAGCAAGCAAAGAGTGGACTGTATTTTTGGGCAATGGTTTATTTGCCGTGCTTACTATGTAAAAACTATGAAATGTCCCGGACAAACAATTAAGGTTTAAATTAGGAGAATCGTCCGTCACGGTGGAGTCGGTGGAAGCGACTGGTCATCGGGCCGAGTCATGCCGCCGCCGCGCCGCTCCTCAGCTAGCCGATAACGCGCTGACCACGCTTGCCTACGTGTGCAGCCCGAGTGCAAGGTATTGTGTTGGGTTCGATTCCCAACAATTACTAAACCTCCGCTGTTCGTCCGTCCATCTGAGTCTCAGCGGGCTGTAATCGCATGAACCGTAATAGGTAGACAGTTGAATCCCAGATTGTGTATTTCTATCGCCGCTTTAACAGCAAACAATAAAAAGTAAATAATGTTAAAAATTAAAGAGGGTCCCGATACAAGAAATGTGTTCTTTGCAGCGTTTTTTGCTAAATATTGTACCGTGATACGGAGCCCTTCGTATGCGAGTTCAACTCGTATCTGGCCGATTTTTTATTTTACCTATCTGGTACCAGCGCGAAAATTATCTATAAAAATTGCAGATGAGTTAAGATCATCAGTCATTCCAGAATGTGATTGCGGAGGTGACTGCCGTCTAGAATAATTTTATTATTTTGTAAATTTTGACGTTACATTGACATGGGCTTATTTGAAATAAATGATTTGACTTTGCCATGGGTGCTTCAAACTCATATTTAAAGTATCGCCATTTTCATAGGATATTTAAATGTATTTATCAGTTAAAGAAGTCATTTATTTACTTTAAATGCGGTAATGATAATATTATAATATTGTCCTCTATAATTTCGACAAATCTCAGCAGAGACCAGTCTCCGGCGCGGGCGATATTATAGAGCACAAGTGACCCAATCCGATATGACCGCAGAGAGATAAGGCGCAGGGCATACGGCTTAAAGTGCTTTTAGAAGCACGGGGGTATTATATTTCCAATTTCTGAACTCCGGGCTGTAACTAAGAAATTCCAAATGAAAAAACCCAATAACACTTTGCCCGACCCGGAAATCGAACCCAGGATCCCACGAGACCAAAGGGGCAGTGAAATGCGGAAGTACAAAAGGTGGTATAGACAGTGCTATCCATGAAGACGCTCCACTCTACTACACTCCGTACTAAAAATACAGTTTCACCATCTGCCTAGCCTTTTCCTAACTATGTTGGCTTCGGCTTTTAGTCCAACCGGATGCAGCTGAATACCAGTATTTTACATGGAGCGACTGCCTATCTGACCTCCACAACCCAGTTAAGCTAAGACTGGTTGTCAAACTTTCGGGCTTCTGACGAGCCATAACTATCAAAAATCTACAAATTAAAGTCGGGATCAACGGGTTAACGTGCTTTCCGAGGCATGGAGGGGTCTTGGTATGTAAAGATGGTCAGCCATCCACGGACAAACCGCGGCAAGCGTAGCTTAACCTGATAGGTCGACTCGTGTGGCTGTTACTACTTAGCCACAAGCCCCTCACTAAAGAACAGCTTACAGTACAGTAATCGCGAAGTGCGGCGTGTCTTCGAATATTTTATGACACATTTCGCCATATTTTTGGCTAATAATTAGGGTAATCCTAATCTAGGTCTGATAGAGATTAACCCTTTATGTTTACTTTCAGTCCAAATTAGTTGCGCAAAGGCAACTAATTTCCTATACAAAACAAACAAAACCTTTTGTAAAATTTATTATTCTATTACCTAGAAAGGGCTAATACTGATCAAGTTATATCTAGGATAGGCAGTGGGACCACTAAATTGGTCTAAAACTGTTCCTAATCTACTAACCGGGTTCAGAATGTCGTTTCCTAAATTAAATTTAGACTTGTAACTGTCTATTAATACTGTTAGGGCAAGGTTTAGTTAGGACTATTAGGTTTGATAAAATGTTATAGACGTTGGCTTAAGTGAAAAGTGTTGATAGTGTTGAGTATCCAGGGAATAGAGGTTAGTAGGAATATTGGATTTCAATCTGTCTTTTCCCAATTATGTTGGGGTCGGCTTCGAGTCTAACCGGATGCAACTGAATAGCAGTATCTTACAATGCATGGAGCGACTGCCTATCTGACCTCCACAACCCAGTAACTGGGTAATACGATACCCCTTCGTAAGACTGGTTGGACTTCTTGGCTTTCGACGACCCGTAACGACTGTCAAGATCCCGAATGAAAACCGGACCAACGGCTTAAAGAGCTTTCCGAGACACGGAGAAGAGTCGGTATGTAAACCCACCTACCCATCTACGGACCAACCTCGGCAAGCGTAGCTTAATTTGATAAATTAATCCGTATGGCTGTTATTACTTAGCCACAATCTCCTCTGGTAGGAATATTGGATTTGTGAAAGGATATTTGGGGATGGTTAGCATCGTAACTCATTTGAAAAGGAAGGGTCACACTAACATAGTCACATGAACTTTCGAAACTGTTTCGTAACATTGTCAGCTCAGTGAGTAGAACATACATAATAATATTTTTTTTTTTATAAAAATAAAATTGAAACCGAATTGAATTCAAATTAGTTTTTTTACGCTCAGGGAAACTTAGTCAAAATAACTGCATTAAATACAAAATAATATTCAAGGTAAATCAAATTAAACCCGTACTGTTCATGTCATCATATAGATAAGCCAAAGCTGCATTGAAATAATATCTCAAAACACATAGCTTGCAAGCTATTAGTGCCTCAGAATAAAGAAAGCATCTTTGCTCATGGGCGTACCCAGCTTTTAGCCCGGAAGGGGGGGGCACAAATCATTAAACTATGTCTTTATTTGCTGTGATCACGTATTTTGCGTGATTCATGAAAGGCCGCGCAGCGCAGTAAAAAATTATGCATAATATATTATTATTGTAATTGTACAGTAAGACTACGTGAGTCTAACGTAACTTTCATCGTCAACAGTAGGTACTCATAGGCATACAAAATCTAGGGGGAGGTAGCAGCCCTCCCCTGCCCAGGGTACGCCCATGTCTTTGCTTCATTACTCTGTCACCAAATTGTTAGCATTTCATACTAACAATGCATTGACTTCCCTTTAGACTGGATATCCAGTAATGGAATGAATGTGCATGGAAAAGTAGACCAGTAACCATCATCATTCGCCTGCTCTTTCCATCCATCCCTATTTATTTGGGGTCGGTGCAACATGTCGCTTTCTACCTTTAGAAAATAAGAAAAGATGACGACTAACAGAGAAGAAAGAATTGTTCTCTATTAGTCGTCATCTCATCATCTCAATCGTGCATCCATCGTTTCTTTGGTCTTCCCCTACTCATATAGCCATCGACATTCATACTCAAAACTTTCCTTACGACATTTTCCTTATTCCTCCGCATCCAATGTCCATACCATGACAACCAATTTCCGCACGACTTTTCAGTCACCGGTGCCACTTTCAGACGTCCTCTTATGTACTTATTTCTTATTCTATCCATTCGTGTAATACCACACATCCATTCTACTTAGCATTCTCATCCCAGCTGCATGCAATTGCCTATCATTTATCCCTTTTGCGGTCTAACATTCTGATCCATACAAGACCGCAGATCTAACCACAGTACATCAGTAACCCTAGCTTCATATTTTTACCGGCGTCACGGTCCAACGGCGCAGCTCTGGTGAGATTTTTGCAAAACTAATGCTTAGTTAAATCCTAACTATTTATTATTACAAACGCGAAAGTGTGTTGTTTTGTTGGTTATGCTTTCACGGTAAAACGGCTGAATGAATTTACATGAAATTTGGCATATAGGTAGACCGTGACTTGGAAAAGGACATAGGCTAGTTTTCATTTTGGATCGCAGACGAAGTTGCGGGCAACAGCTAGTAAACTATATTGTTCATTTCCCAGCGCCATTAACATACCCCTCGCTTAGCTTTGGTATAAAAATACACAAGACATCATTTCACATCTTAACTTAGCTCCATCACACGGTGCATCTTTCTTACTTATTTATGACTGCATGTGGAGCTAACCTTAGACACAAACGGAAACGGAATACATTAAAGCCGTTGATTGGTAAACGCAGTTTGCCTGTACCTATTTGTCGAACTGATTTACCTAGGTAACACTAAACACAACTCCCATAAATAAGCCATTGCACAGCCATTGCTGTGGACTGTACATTCTTGACCATTTTCTATTTTGTTAGGAGTCTACAATGGGTCTACCCTTTATAGCAGAACTTTTTATGTCATAATAATATTTTGCATTACAGTGGATAGCAAAAACTTAATTTCGCAGATAATCGTTTGGCAATCAGTCATTTATCACACATTCAAAACTCATAATTTAAGTCATAATGTAAGTCAGAATCATCTTAAGGTATTTTCATATCCATAATAATTAAAAAGTAGAACCATCATATCTCAGAAAGTTTACAGTTAGAATTATTTTTTGGCATACATTTCATAGCCATAATAATTGAAAGACTCACATACATGCAAATAAGCACACACCATGCAAGCGAGTATGCAACATGTAGCAGGCATGGTTTCTGTCACGGCTCCGGCGCTGCGGGGCTCCGGCGATCCCACGCGAGCTTATCATCGCAGATGGTTTGAACGCTCACAACGGCAGCTTCCGGCCAGCTTCAGCCGCGGCGGCGAGTATTAAAATCACCTGCTCCTCAACTTGCAGGCCGCCTCGTCCCTTCGTGCCTAAAACGTAGCGGCTTAAATTACACTCTAGGAGTAGGGCAGACCAGACTACGTGGAGTCGGTTTTGCAGCGATTCGTTTTTGTAGCACAACATATTGATTTTTTAAGACAATAATTAAATTTTAATTTAAGGTTAGAAATGGTATTTTATAGAAATTGTAAAATTATTCCAAATTGAATTCTGCTATCTTCATAGTATGCCAAGTGAAATTGTACCAAATAATCATCGCTCTAAATAAACGTTATGTTAAACGAAATTATTCGGAATTTTAACTTTGCCAAAGGTAATTATGCCAAATAAAATTCTGACATCTTAAAAGTAAGCCATTGTAAATTCGGACACATAAACAGTCGTCCAAACAATAATTATATTAAATAATTTTTATTCCTTTAAAATATTCGTTTAAAGAAAATTATGCCAAGTGTGTTAAGCCAAATAAAATTCGGAGTAGGTATCAAAATTCTGCCAGTTAGAGGGAATCCGTCTTTAATACCTCAAATTACTTAGCATGATCCTGTGTTATATCGAAAATACTGCGGCATTGATTTTGAAATAAATACATTTATTTGGTAAAGTTGAGATATTTGACGAAAACACGATTCCATAAAATTATCTCGATAGAATTCTTTTTAAAGTTACATCCAAACCGAACAATAAAACGCTGGTATTCAAAAAAATACTTCAAATTAGATCATCAAACTTTGCATATTAACAGTACTAACCATAAAACAGATGCTATGTTTTTTATTTCATTACCATTATTTTCGCCGTAAAAAGACATTACCTAAACTATTGGCGCCTTGGAGCCTTCTCCCCGCTTCTCAGTCTCGCTCTCACTCAGTCCGCGAGCAGTATCGTAGGAGTGAGATAAGGAGTGAATTTGAACTGAGGTATTATGGACTCACACACACTGACAGACCTACACTGTCCTCCCACACCTATCAACACTGTAAAGGCTCTTTCAAACCGGCGCGACACGCGACGCGACACAAAGACACCGCTCGTCGCGCGACGAGCGGTGTCTTTGTGTCGCGTCGCGTATCGCCCCTGTTTGTAGGAGCCTTAATTTGAAAACATGGAGTTTCTTTCCGGCTCTTCTCCATAGGAAACGACCAATTGGAATCGTGCACCTAGCTTCTAACGTTTCATAAGTGCCCATGTAGGTTATATGAAATATTTTTTTAGAATACCTGTGACAAACTCGTTTCGACAGACTTTGTTACCAAACCAGTTATAGACATCCGAAATGTGATTTATGGTGTCTTGTGTAGTGGTGTTTGTGGTTGTGGGGTGTGTGTGTGGGTGTGTGTGTGGGGGTATGTGTATGTATTGTATGGCTATGTGTGTGTGATGTTATTTTTGTGCATTTCCAAGGAGATGGTGGCATAAGAATGTAAAGAGTATAATATACACCTTTACAGACCGAAATATCGCTTTCTATTGAATTACTTTCAAATTTTACAAAGTACAAAAGCTAAAAGCCCCACAGTGTGTAGACAAAGGAACTTTTGTCTGCTACATTTTAATTAGATACAGCAGTGGTCTTAACATTAGGTAGGCAGTAGGTACCTAAAGTCAGTCTAGTGGAGGCCAAGAGAAGGCAAAATAAAAGCGACCAAGAAACTGTGGCTAGACGGAAATTAATATTCTCATTGGTGAAAATGTTATTTACTTATTATTCAATTTTGAAACTATGTGGCTTTGTTAATAAAAGGTTTAAATATTTCTGAAACATTATTTTAAATAAATCATGAAATGCTTAGAAACCTTTTATTTTAGCTTGTGTAAATTATTTTATTAAAATACTTTGCCAGATTAATTGAAGCTTTGAACTGTGTGGGTTTGTTGAAAGACAACAATAATTTCTGAGAGATTCTTTAAAGATATTATGAAATATCTGGAGATATTTCATTGCTCATTCCTTTTAAAAGGGGTCTTCATCATCATCATCATTTCACCTGAAAGACGTCCACTGCTGGACATAAGAATCGGTCTAAATAGCGGTGCTTGGGGACGCCCAAGCACCGCTATTTAGACCGATTCTGTGCTTCCCACATCCAGCGGATTCCTGTGACCTTCATAAGGTCATCGGTCCATCTTGTGGGAGGCCTTTCAACGCTACGTCTTCCGGTACGCGGTCACCACTCCAGAACCTTTTGGCCCCATCGGCCATCCGTTCTGCAAGCAATGTGCCCTGCCCAGTGCCACTTAAGTTTGGCAATTATTCGGGCACTGACATAGCCCGAGTGTCAGTGTGTGTAAGTCGGTTACCTAGGTTCTCCTGTGGATCTCTTCATTTCTGATTCGATCACGTAGGGAAACTCCAAGCATAGCCTTTTCCATTGCCCTTTGGGTGATTTTCAGCCTTTTGTTAAGACCCATTGTGAGCGACCACGTTTCAGTACCATAAGTCATCATCACTGGTAACACGCCTTGGTCAAAGACTTTCGTCTTGAGACATTGTGGTATGTGGGACGAGAAGATATTGCATAGCTTCCTGAATGCTGCCTAGCCGAATCGGATTCGACGATTGAGCTCTTTCTCGAAGTTGGACAAAAGTTGGGAAAGGGGTCTTGTTGAATTGAAATATTTAATGCATAAAAATATGTTCGATTATGCTCGGTTAGTTGTATCTTTACTATGAAGGTGTAAAAAGACCACTTTATTTTGTGCATTAAACTACGTAAGTAACTTTTTGTTACATTATAATTAATCATATCTTAGTGTTATTTATGTTAGAAGTATGTATGTATGTTTGTATGTGTGTAAGTACATTCTCATATTATTTGTTTTATTTTATTAAGTCAATTGTTTTGATTTTATGTATTTTACTTTCTCTCTACACACGGTGTCTACATCTCTTTTTATCCTCTGTCCTATCGTAGGTATGCTGGAACAGATTTCTTTAGAAATAAGCATCACCTTTGTACGTATTTTTCTGTTCCTTTTGTCTTGTCTCTATATAAATGTGTGTAGGTATATAAATGGTTAAATAAATAAATAACATTTTGTATTTGAACTCAAGTTAATTTCTATGTATTTAATCACAACATAATATTTAAACACAGTATCATCTTTTATCGTACCAAATTACTGTTACTAGTCAAGTTGCGTACAAATAAAATCTTAAATTGACATTGAAATATATTAGTTTATTTTGAAATTGCTTACGTCGTGTCTCCAATTTCACTGTTTATTTTAAAGTTACTGATATAGTAGGTACAGAAGTTTGGTTCAATAGTCCCTTGTGGACGATCCCAAACAAACAGATATTGTTACCGATCCCATGAGGGTCTATTCCCATGGATATTGTAACTTGTAATAATTTAAAGCCACATCTGTTTAATCTGATATCAGTTGTTGGTAGGGTATCGAATACAAACAAGTATCATCGAATACCCTTTATGTTCATGTTATGGTGAAGGAATTTTTTCACCTCCACTCATGTTGTCCTTGTCATTCTTGTATTTTTAAACTGAGAGGGCAATAGACAGAAACAAGGATGTAAATCTATACTAGCTTTTGCTTGCCACAGCTTTGCCCACGTGGATGTCGGAAAATATCTCACAGGAACATGCTACCGGAATTCAGAATATCCTATATCCTAGCCCAGCTTATGGTATTCATATAAATACGCTCAGCAGTTACGGCATAAAAAGTAACAGGCACATAATAAATCTGTTTTAGGGTTTCGTACTCAAAACGAAAAATTTTAACCATTAAAGGATGACTGCAATGTCTGTCAAGACTCTTTTTCTCAGAAACGCGTGGAAGCATCAAGTTGAAATAAATATCATGTGAATGCAGATTAAAATGTTTTGTAAATATAACGACAGTCTCGTAACACTGTTTTCTTGTAGTGACAACGGTTAAGGCTCTTATTGCCCCATCTCAAAATCTACCCGGTATATGTTATTATTGGCCGCTTGGTTCCATAAAGCTATAGCGTGATGATAATTTTTTTTAAAGTAAATCCGTAACTATCTGCAATATTCTAACAGTTTGGTTAGCCTTTTTACAATTTGCGGTAAACAATGGAAGAATATGAACTTGTTGTAATATCGCTCATCCCCCATAACAAATAGCGTGATAATAGTTTTTGAAAAGTCTATTGTGACGTTTCCATTACTTGACTTATTGATTATTTATACCAATTTTCAAGTTAACCAAGCCACACAGTAAAAATTCTCCCCTGTAAAAATGAATACCCCTTTTCACCCCATTATCATTGTAGATTTTCAAAAATCCCTGATATACGTTATTATTTATTTTCAGTCTTAAGTATAAATGCTGAGTTTCAAGTTAATCAGACTACGCGTTAAAATTATTCCATACAAACTTTGACACCCCCAATCCTCCTTTAGGAGGTAGTTTAGACCTGCCGGAGTTGCGGGAAAGTCCGAAAGAAATACCTTGGCTCCTGGCAACATAGCAACTGAAGGAACACGGGTGGGTTTTAGTCAGTAAGAGTCTGTCATGTCCTCCCGCGCGGCCCAGAGTGAGAGAAGTTATTTAATAATCTCCCACCCAAAATTTTTAGGGGGTAGTTTAGAAAAACTAAAAATGGCAAACTTTATATTTTACATAGATTCGTATTCGTGCCAAGTTTCAAGTTTATTAACTCAAGGAATAAGATTTTTCATACAATCAAAATCCCCCCTTTTCACCCCCTTATAGATCCAATTACCAGAAACCCTTTCTTAGCGGACGTTTACTAACTATAAACTACCTCCCTAATTTCATCTTTATACATCAAGCGGTTTTCGATATTTCGTGATGAATGAGTGAGTGAGTGACCTTTTATACATTTAGAAATGAGTAGTAAGCTTTTTTTTTCAGTTGTGTATCAAAACGGTAACAACTAGGATACTTTATTAATTTGATTTTGGAATAGTTGGACGATGAGTATTTTTGTTTTTTTTTTTTCTTGGCAGAACGTAGGTAAGCCAAGACAGGTGTGTTTTTTCTTAATTTACTTTTATGTATTTTAATTTATAATATTTTTATCATTCTCTTCATTTCATTTTTTTATCGAGTTATATTCTGGATTTTATTTGACCTACCATTCCCACATATATGCAACGTGTAGGTATGAGAAAGGGGTAAGAGGTAGGTACATTCACGTGTTATTTTCTTTTCCAGTCAAACTAGTAAGATATTATCCAAAACTGTTACTTTAAAGGCTCTTTCAAACAGGCGCGACATGCGACGCGACACAAAGATACCGCTCGTTGCGCGACGAGCGGTGTCTTTGTGTCGCGCCTGTTTGAAAGAGCCTTAATACAACTACTATTTCTTGTTAATAATTTAGCTAATGTTTTTTCAATTTCAGATTCCATAGAACAATAATGTTGTTTATGAAAAACAACTTTAAAACTCCACTAAAAGAGAATAAAACGCGAACTAAAATCGAACACAAAATAGTCTTATTGATGTAGACATTTTTATCCAGGGTTACCTTCATTTGTGTATAAAACATCGATGCTACAAGATAATATAAAGGTTTTTTACAGATTTCCCAAGAGATACGGGCCTACACATTTACATAAACTTGTATGGTAGAAATAGGATTGCCTACGAGTGAACAAACTTGGGGTGTCAGGTTCTACTGTTGACATACAGCTATTAGAATATAAGAAAACTAGCGATCCGCCCATGCTTTGCACGGGTGCGATGTACTGATTTGGCGAAATGTCAAAACATAAAGATTTCTGTAATATATTTTAAGTTAAATATTAGGGAGTTCCTCGGATGTCGGCGCCGGCTCCCGTATTGGTTGCCGACAACGGTTGCTGATTTTAGAATAAAAAAAGCGGAACACGTGGTTGGCAATTTAGCATATTGGAGTACATAGGCGGGGTAGGCATAATTTAAAAAAAAAACAGGTTAAGACCGAGTCGGTCATTTTCGTGTTTCGGAGCCGGTGCCGGCAGCGGAGGCAGTCCCTAAATATTAATGTATTATAACATAAACCTTCCGGAATAACTTCTTTAAATGGTGGTGAAAACCGCATCAAAATCCGTTGTGCAGCTTAGAAAAACTGAGTTGTGATACAGACAGACATGAAAAGCGACTTTATTTGTATGTACCTATAGATATATTATTATTTATTTTATATGCTGTTGAAAAACAAATTGAATGTGAGCAAAAAATGTATTCAATTGGTTTTCTAAATCTATTTTAAATAAAATGTGTATAACATTATTTTGCAAATAAAATTCAAATATTCTTGCAAAAGAAAATATTTGTGTTGCACTAAAATTTAGGTATTATAACACCATAGACTACGAAACTGAATATTTTATTGTGTGTGTGTGTAAATAATTAAATAAATATACTTCTGAACTGAGGACTGCAAACTTTGATTGTTGAATAGGCATCCTTATGACCTCGATCTCGCCTGATGGAAAGCGATGGATGAGGTCTACAAGTGTGCCCAGAAGATACCTGTTCACTATTACTTTGAAGGCAGATGGGTTATTTGTGGTGGTCCAGTAGTAAAAGGGCGATGGTGGAATCATGTCGTGGAGCTCCTGGGCACACCGAAGTACAGTCTATAGAAGACCGACAGGCAAGCAACATTACGCCGATGAGCCAGGCTGTGACGCCTAGTCACCAACTCGCGAGCCTTTCACACGTGGCTGGCGTGCTAGTTGGGCCCCATCTTCCTGCGGTCGGCTGACGGCAAGACTGAGCTTCGGATCCCGCTTACCTCCAGAGTGAGTTGCCATGACGAGCTTTCCTCCTAGGCTGAGATTAACCTTGGATATCGCAACTACCAACTCTCAAGTTCCCTTAGACACTGGCACTCCCACGCAAAATATAGCGGGCTCCTTGATTGACTAAGGATGGAGGGTGGTCGCGAACCAGGCGGGCGTTAGCCCTACCACCGCAAGGGAAGAATTGGCCAATCATTAATGTATTGGGTATTCAGGATGCGCCAAGCGCTCAGTTCAGTTGAGTAACTGGCGGAACAAACTGCGCTACACGAGGAGGCTTCTTCATTCTAAATTATATTTAACTAGCTACGCCTCACGGTTTCACCCGCATAAGTGTCGATTTCGTGGGCATATCGGTATACAAAGTATTTTATGTGTTATTCCAAATTATATACTTTATGTGTGCCAATTTTCATTCAGAACCGTTCAGTAGTTTTTGCGTGAAAGATTAACAAACATTAATCCATCCATCCTCACAAACATTCGCGTTTATAAAAAATTATATAAATTAAAAAAAAATATATATAATAAATTATATTTATTTTAATAAATTATTTAATTAATTAAATTTATATAAACTGGCGAATTGTGGGTGAACCTGCTACAGGCACACCTCTGCCCAAACCTTCGGGGAAACAAGGCGTGATGTTATGTTATGTTATATAAATATATAATAAATATAGTAGGATTAAAGGATTAAAATAAAATGAAAAAATAATATGGTGTTGAATAGAGAATCAGGGGTTTGATAGAAATGAACAAGCCTCCAATAAATGGGTTGCAGGGGAAGACATCACATTTTTAGAACCGTTAGGAACTTCTCATTTTAGATATATTTGGCACCTTTGCATATTAATTTGTATCTGAGTATAAGCATAATCAGCCTCCTATCTGTGACAGAGACTGCATGGGCCACAATCTACCACGCGGGCCCAATGCAAGTTGGTGGATGTCACATAATTTATCGTTGACGATGTTTTCCTTCACCATTTCAAGAGCAGCGCTGATGAAATAAATTACACAAAGTAAAAGGCCTGTCTCAGTTCTAAACTATGACCACACGCAATTACTGGGTCACCGCTCCTCTGCAGTTAAGAATAATATACATTTTCCACCTTTACTATTTGGTTTTAAACCGATGCAAGGAAAAAAGAGAAAAAAACATGGCCGCAGATTACGATCAAAAATATTTATGACGCCAAAATAATAATTGCTACAAATTCCAGGCCACCAAAATTAAAACACATAAGACTATACACACCTAGTTACTGGGGCACGAGACAAACGAAATAGCTTACGCCATCTGGTAGCATCGTAAATAAAACGGTTTTATCATGTGGAAGCAGGGAACTATAGACAGCCGAGACTTTACAGAATACTCCACTAGATTACAGCCAAAAAATATAAAATGGAATGAGAAAATAAAATTTTGGGAAATAAATGGATTCAATAATGGATTACTTGTCTCCTTATCGTAACAGTAAGTAATGGAAAAAACTTTGAGAATTAAGCAAAAGAGTGAATTTAGGCGTAACTTCTGTGGTTTTTCGTTTGGAAGGTGGAAATCGAGTGGTTAAGGAGACTGTAGGTTATTATAGGCTCTTTTAAACTATCTAGCAAATAGATAAATAGTTTTAAATACTTCACAGTCAGCTAGGTGGTAACAGGATAACATTCGGATTTTCAAAGTTTATTTTAATGAATCAAAAAACTTTTTACTTACTTTTATCTCTCAGTTGGTGTCTTTTTAATTTTGGTTGTAATAACAAGCCAAATCGATATCTATACTGATATTATAAAGAGCTATTTTTTTGGAAGTTTGTACGTAGAGAGTAATCTCTGTAACTACCAGTCGAATTAAAAAAAATCTTTTTTGCATTGGATAGCCCGATTCTTGCGGAAGGCTTGCGGATGAAGTTGCGAACAGAAGCTAGTCGTTCATAACTAAAAATTAATAATCGTATCAATTAGCTATCATCCACATTACTCCCAACTCAATAATCTCCATCCTTACTCAGACCTTCCAACTTAATCTAAAGCTTAATTAATTCAAATTTTAATAACACTACCCGTTTTATTAGATTGTTAGTTTCGAACCGAAACTCATTGGCTGTTAAATGCTTTGTTTACGCCAGCGACATCTGGCGGCAAGGGCGAACAATTGCCACTAAGCAGTTATACGCGAGAAATCGGTATCTTTGATATTGATATCGTTAGTAAATATGTATTTTGATACTGGCAATATCAAACAGTATGTTACAGGAATTACAGTCTCTTGCTTGAAGTGTCTCTTCAGATTACAGGCATGTAGACTGAAATAAAATACAATCTTTGTAGATTTATTCATTAGGAAAATTTTGTTGTTGGACACATAGACACACATTCACACAGGACACATATTCACCCAAAGTTGTTAAAGCTCTACGGATACTTACACTACTTCGGCAGGAACAGTTGTAGTGTTTGTAAGAAAATAAAACAAATGCAATTTAACTAGAATGTTATGTAGAAATAATATGACTCATTCAGCGTAGGAAAGAAAGGATTTTTTTTTTTCACTTTACTCTTTAAAACAGCACTTTATAGAAATAAGCCAATTTGTTTCTACTATTCAAAAACAGAAAACATAATGTAACTAAAATGTTAATGACTCGTTCGTAGCAATTATAGGAAAATTTTAACATATACTCTTTTAAATAAAATAGTACTTTATTAATAACATACAAATAGGCCAACATGTTCAGACTATTCGCATAACATCATAAAAAAATCATAATTATTATGACTTTAACCACCTAACTTCGTCACCACTTTTGTCACCGTAAGTGATAAGATTGTGAGAACCGTTAGTTATTGGTTTTATTTCGGTTAGATTATAAACTGTCGAAAAATTTTGAACTGGGTGAAATGGGTTAGTTAGGTTACAACTACGATAACCACGCGTGAGCCGAGCGAGCAGTGCGAGCGGTGCTAGGGCAGTAGCCGGCGACCGCTATTTCCAAGTTGCTCGCAGCTAGACAGGCTGTTTAGTGTTAGCGCAAGGTGCGGTATGTCGCAAGCAAATTTGATACCAGTTCACAATTTGTCGGTTTCCCATGGATAGATTATAAACTAACAAAAAATAATGCGTTAAATTATAAATGGTTGGTTGCAGTTAAAAATAATTGACAGTTTATAATCTAACGGAAATAATACCGATAGATTAATTTATAAACGGTCAGTGACAGCTCGGCCTGAGTCATCTCAACCCGATTTACACAGGGTGGTACAGGTTTTCTAGGACGTGATAGTGTCACCCATTTGCAATAATTAAGTACCCAAATTTTACGTTTTTTTTAACATATCCCAGAATTTGTCACTAAATAGTACATTTCTATAAACTCTCAAATTGAATGGCCTTCATTGTGATTCCATTGGGTACCTAATACTTTAGTAAACCTTTCGTAGTAACCAAATTTTCTAAAACAAACAACAGTTAAAAAATAAGTTTATTAACTATTTTCAAAAATCATCTACATACGTGAACTTTGACGCCAGTAATCTCAAAATGTTAATATGAAATTAAGCATACAAATTACGGAGAATACATCTCCATTTAATCAGCCATCTAACGTTCAAAAAAAATATTGACAGGTGCCGATGAAAATGTCGATAATGCTGGCAAAGGTCCGCACATCCTAGAAGGAATATCTCAAATTACAAGTCAGTCTCTATATCAGATATGGTACACACCACGTTTTAGCGTGGTGTGTAACGTAGAGATGTAATGATCGACCTCTTAAAATATTGAAGATATTTTAAATTTATTGAGTTTTTTTACCAAGTTCATAATAAACGGTGACCTATACAATGTCTGCAGTTTTCACGATCATTTAGAGCATTTGTTCCAGAAGGTTAATGTGAATAATACATAAATATTTAACTCAGATATAACGGAGAAATCTAGATGTTTTAACATGCCAGCATTGCACCTATACGAAGCAGGAGCGGGTGGTTAGTAAATAAATAAATATTTACAACTTATTCCATACGGTAAAATATCAAATAGTTCGGTAAAACGATAAAGTTTGCTTTAGCCGAAGACTCCTTTATTAAGCGTACGGGATTATCCTGGGCCATTGTGTAGGCACCATTAACTATGGTGTATCATCCCATTGTCCTTACATTGTTATCTATATGAAGGAGGGGCTTGATTTATTAAAGTGGTTTTGTGGGTGAGAGACAGTCTGTTGTGCATGTGTGCTCGTTGTTCGAGTTGGAATTTCTCAGGTTTGATAAGAATTTTCTGAACTCGTATTTGATGTCTAATATTTTCTTAATTAGGTACTTCGTTAAATGTAACGGCGCAAGATATTCTTTACTAGAAGTGGTCATGGTATTAGTGGATTAACAGTTGCAATATCATCAGGATTGTGCCGGAATATGGCAGTTTTTCGTGGACGTGGTACCAGCGGCTCTCCTGATATCAGAAGACAGCCGCAACGCAACCATCGATGCAACGCTCTGCTAGAACATTGACTGTCACCAGTCAGTATCACTCTTATCCGGCCTTTTTGGTGATACCAGTAACAAAACTACAGACCGTTCACTATAACTTGTCCCTTGCTGCCATTTTGGCACCATTGCTTTTCAAGTTTAGTTTCAATACCAATAGAGTTCAAAATGGAAACTGACAGAATTGTGCTAGTAAACGCGTCACGAGACAAGTTATAATGAACGCACAGTAGACGGCGTCACACGCTGCGACATCAATTAAAAATAAACAAATTCGAATCTCTAGTTACCGAATTTGAATACATCCTGTCAGTGTCTTGTCTAATAATGTGTGAGGCTTTCTTTACCTGCACCCATTTGACGCTAGCGTGGCACTCAATTTCTGGATCGATCCGGAGACACCGGAAAAGAAATAAAATGAAATAAATGAATGTGAAACTTGGCATTCAGATCGAAAGACATTGAAGCAAGAGATTCAACCCCTTCACACGAAACAGTTATTTTAATTTATTTTTACTTTCGAAGAGAAAATGTATTCTTCAACGATACAACCCTAGTTTGGTAGTAACTCATGTCTAGATATTTTCCGCCGATAGTAAAAAGTATTCATTCTGATTTTACCTAGTCGAACTCCATTTCTACCTGTCTGTAACAAAAAAATATCTGATCCTACGGTTGTAGGTAAGTGGAAATGCTTTTAAAGATTTTTGCTGTATATTTTCTAACATTACGTGCCTTACGCGACTCAAGTGGAGTTGGGCAGGACATCTGATTGGACGCGAAGACGGCCGATGGAGTAAAGCTGTGACCGAATGGTGGACAAGGTTAGGCAAAAGAAACCAGGGCCATCCAAAAGCGTCTTGAGTTAATGATATCGTCAAAGTTGTGGGAAACACCAGGATGAGAGACGCACGGAGCTGGGAAGTATGACAAAAAGCGAAGAGGCCTATACCCAGCAGTGGGTGGTTTTGGGTTGAAATTATGATATTGATGACGTCAACACTCGATCTAAATATTTTCTAGGGGATAAGTTACACCTTCCATTTTGTGTGAGATTTATCACTTACTAGCTGTTGCCGCGATTTCATCTGCATATATTTTGTATATCATCAAAACTAGCCTACGTCCTTGTCCAGGTTCCAAGCTACAAATCTGCTCAATTTCATAACAAACTGATAAGTGTTTTAGGCCTGGGAAGGTAACAGACAGACAGATATACTTTTGCATTTATAATAGACTAGCTGCGCCCCGCGTTTTTACACGCACTGTCTTAATCCCGTGGAAATATCGAGATAAAAAGTATTCTATGGTCTACCCATGTGCCAAATTTCATCCAAATCCATGCAGCCGTTTTAGCGTGAAAACGTAACAAACAAAAAATCTAATCTTTTCTCTTTATAATATTAGTTTAGAAGATATAGGTACTAGCAATCCGCCCTTGTGTACGTTTTACGACATGACAAAATCCAGATTTCTTTATTCAATGTAATTTAAATAATAACGAAAAAATGAAAATTTAATATTTTATTTGTGACACGCACAGGAAATACAATAATAACAACTAAAAAGGAGCATCTAAAACTAACAAAATATTTCGAATTACCGAAAGGAAAAAAAAACTACCTATGCGAGGCCAAAAGGCACCTATCTCAGCATAGGCTGCGATATTTAAAAAATAAATACCACAGTGCTGGTGTTCTGATAGGGCCCGCTGTAATGCCACGGACATAAAAAAATGCAATTGAAATGGATATATTTAGTAACCTGTTCCGCTTAACTATTTCTAAAGAGTCTTAAAAAGACCCTGAAAGAAATCGACACGTGTTTCTCCTCTCAACGAGGCATCCCCAGGATGACGATTGACTTGTCGTGATCTCGAACAGGGCGTGTTGCCACACCAAGCACCGAGCGCATAGTCACGCCTGAATCAATTAACTATGCCACGGACATATAAATACCACAACAATGCATTATAATACACATAAACCTTCCGGAA